>OX940879.1:17500000-18750000 GCA_954870665.1 Stratiomys singularior
AGATATTTTGTCCAATAATGGCATGACGCAATGTCCTGTTAGAGAAAATTGACAGCAATATCCTTTGTAAAATAATAAATTTAGCTACTTCTATCCACTTTCTTGTACGGCAATCCCTTTAGAGGCCAAATACTGGGACACACAGAAGGCGGTGTAGCACGGCGTCTTGTCGTGATGAAGGATTCAGTTACAAGCGATGTCTTGGCGCGACCTGTTGACTCGTTTTCGCAATCTTTCGAGTACTTGGCGATCGTAGACTTGATTTACGGTTTGCCCCGATGGAACAAATTCTTTTTGGACGATTTCGCGGCAATCAAAAAAGTTATTAATCATCGTTTTCACCTTCGACTTGCTCATGCGAGCGTTTTTCGGGCGAGGGGTGGAGATTATCATTGTGAGGTTTGGCGTTTGGTTTCCGAGTTGTATTGAAAAAACCAGCTCTCATCGCCTGTAATAACCCGATCAAGCAGCATGGGATCGTTTTCCACTTGTTACAAACAGTCTTCCTCGACGGTCATTCGATGCTGCTTTCGCTCCTGAGAAAGGTTCTTTGGAACCATCTTCGCGCATAACTTTTTCATCCCAAAATCGTCGATTAAAATTTGTCTGACTGTTTCACGGTTCATACCTGGTTCCGAGGTCAACATTCAAACTTTTAAACCCCGTTCTTCACGGATTAGGGCGAGCACATGCTGCGCATTAGCGTCAGTCCGCACCTCGACTGGTCTCCCGCTTCCCTCCACGTCTCCCGCGCCCCTTCTTAAACTCTATGCGATCGAAACACTTGGTCACGACTGAGAGCTCTATCAACATGCATTTTTTACAATTTAAATCGTACGTTTCCGAAGTTGTTTCGCCCGATTTGGCACAAAATTTTATTCTAACGCATTGCTCTTGATTTTTTCTCCATTTTCGTGACGAGAACCACCAACACACGTCTACTCAACACAACACAGCAGGCGAACTAAACAAGCTAGAGCGATGGTCAATATATCAATGGAGAGGGGAAGGATGCCGGAGAAGGGGAAGGGGATTTCAAGGACGCAGGTTTATCACAAGCGCGGCAATAAAATCAATCTCATTACATAATTGTCACACCTCGTAAACTGAAAGATCAACTCATACGATTGGTATCCGGAAAATTATTCGGTGAGAAGTTTTCAGGATTTAATGCAAACAATTTTTTGTTGTTCAGATGAAGAACAAATACGTACGGGAAATTCTGACAAATTTATTGGCCATCAGCAATGAACAATGGCCAACTATGAATTATGGACATTTCTGTCACTCCTTGCTTCTAAAACAGAACATCATAATGGATCAATTAGACAATTTGGAATATTATAAGTCCTTTATAATGCGAAAATGTCTGGAAAATCGCCTTCACTTCCCTCTTTGGATAAAGTTTATTTAGTTTGCCTGTGTAGAAACCTAGAAAATAGAAATAGAAAATAGAAAATAATTCTGGAAAGAATTTTCCCGCTCGATTTTTCGCTGTCATTTTCTGTTGATTACATGCAAATCCTTACTTTGTTCCGCAATAATCAAAGTCCTGAAAGTTTTCTAAGCAAATATTGTGTAACGCTTCGTTAAAGCTGGACAAAATGAAACTTTCCGCAGGCGGCAACGAAAATCAAATATAGTGAAGTGATAATATGATAATAACTGCACATAAAAGCATCATTTTTCCTGTTACTTACCACCATTCGGGCCATTCGGGTATATTTTAGTCCACGCGCAACCACCCAACGAGCTCGGTGAAAGGTGTTCAGGATGACGAAAAGTCGGCGGAATATTCGCCAGGATGGAGAATAAATTTAATCAAAACCATAATTCCAGACGAATGGTTTTTTCTCTGGGTTTTAAGTAACTCGACACGGTTGCTTTGTGTGAGGGACATGAACAAGGAGTATCGCTTTGACCTTGCAACCCTGCTCGTTATTTGAGCGAAGCAACAATAACTGCTGCTCCTTTTGCCATCCATTCGCCTATTCGTCCATCCCATGAATTAGGCAATTTTCCTGAGTCAATTTTCATATTGTTGCATGGGTATATCATTTAGAAGATTCTTCACGATGGTCCTTTTATTCAAATTTCCCAAAGAAAAATGACTCGATAAAATGCGAAACGAGATTTTAGATATAAGCTTTAAGGATGAAGGCGTCGCTGAAAATGTTCATGCTCTGAATGTACCCCGGAAAGGCAACGAGCGTTCGTTTTGGGGTCGGCGACATTCTTGAAGGGATTGTACAGAATTGCAAAATCAAACGGGTTTGGCTGAAATCCTTCGGTCCCATTGTAAATACCATCTGCAAAGTATGTTGTTTTATTATTCAAAGAATGGAGCACTCTGCAGTGTTTAAGGACGGTTGCCGTGAGTCTGGAGCGTAAGTATTGAATCTCTCCTAGAAAGCAGTAACTGGCGAAGGATAAAGTTCTGAATTCAATCATAACATAGAAGAAACTGCACGTCCTTCGTCATAGAGAGTCATCAAGGAATCAAGGAATATCATTAAAATTAAGATCCAAAGTTCCTTGCAAAACTATTGAATCAGTTTTTTACATCTACAAAAGGAACTGATTGGCTACAATGACCAATATCTGACGAATTTCATCTGCAATTAAAATCAATTCCATTACCTACAAGTACCATTAGCATTCAATGCTTCCTTCGTGTAATTATTCTTTGATAAGATACTGGTCCTCATTATTTCCAACAACGAGCAATTATTATTTTCAACTCTAACAATCATTTGCAACCTGCTTCGCCCAAGTTGTACTTCCAAGTCTTAAGTGACGCTCTCAAGGAGCCTTATTAGGCTAGGCAAGAGCTTTTCAATGACTACGCCTCAGCAATTTCAAAATCAAAAGAAAATTATTTTCTCATTTCGTTTGCCGGCACAAGGAAACTTACGAAATTCAACAATTTTACGAATAATTTACGAGAGCTCTTTTCTGACCCAACAAAATGGAACTGACGGTCGGTCGGTCGGTCGTTGGAGAAAGTGGCAAAGTAACGCCAATGTAATCGTTTTTCTAGCATTAACGACTACTCCTCCACTTTACGTAGGAAGAACACAAGACGTTCTCAAATTGATGACTGTCAGGACATCTGGCTGGCGAAATGAAGAAAGTAGTTCAACGGCGATACGGATGCCCGAAAAGGTAATATGTGCAGGAGTAGTTGGGTATGCGTGTATGCGGACGGTAGGTATGCTGGGAGCTCCACGTTTCAGGCGCAATTTATTGAAAATTTACCGCCAGGATTTATAGAGTAGCAAATGATTTCAAATGGTCCCTGAAAAGTTTCGGTTCTATAATGGCGAAGCTCATTATTTTAACATTACCTACAAGATTGAAACATTAACCCTTTTAAATGACCCTTAATGGCGAAGGAAACGATCGCCTATGTTCTACGATTTGTCGCCGTGGTGTGCGAGTTTCTGTCGGCTGTGAAATAAGGTTTTTCCTAGTTGAAAACTTTCAAATAGAGCAACTACCTACAAATGGGAAATTTGTGGAAAGTATAGTGATAAAGTAAACAAATTTCAGACTATAGTTAGTTGGTTCACACGTGAATGTTCGAACAAATCAATTATATTTGAGGATTCCATGAATGGTTGTTAAAGGATACAGTTTACAAAAAGCGCGACGAAAACTTGTAAACTAAATCTTCATTTAGAAAGAAAAAATACTGACTCCTTTGAATCAAAACTAATCACGCCTTTATGAGGATTTGATTTTTATGCTTCGTTATATCATGAGAACCACTGGATTATATGATGGGAGAAGCAGTAACTGGTGGTCCTTCATTGTGAAGAACTGGAAATTGAACTCAGTATTGTGGCTGATTGAAAAATTACAATTCAAAATTTGAGTCATACATTATCTGTTGAATACAACAGGTTGCACGAGAACTACAAACATGTGGTGGCTGCTTCTACCATATCTGCGCCCGAAAGTCTTGGGCTATCAAGCTCGACTGCTGTCCACATGAGAGTTTACGCTAGACCGCACAGATAAAAAGAGTCCCGATACTGAAATGTAAAGACGAACAGAAAATGGGAGTTTTTCATTTCAATGTTGTTTACTCAAACGTCACGGAAGACCATGGTTACGACAGACAATGTTTGACTACAATCCCTTGATAAAGACACATAGTTTTTCCCAAAATTGGATCATTTGAATATGTCCAAATGACTTGTACAAGATAGAGGTTGAGAGCGTCTCAAGCCAATTATGCACATAGACCTCAACTACCTTAACACTGGTCAATGCTTTGGGAGAAATAAGAACTAAGCAGGTGGAAGTTGCTATACGAATGATATTCAAGCATCTTTCAACGAAATTTTGCCAGGATTTTCCCTAGTCTGAATCGTTGTCTGAGTACGAATGTTGAGATGAAGTTTCACTTCCTTTATTGGCAGGGATCGCCGTTTGAGACTTTATACCAAACTCGCGTGGGATGCTGCAGTTATAGGTCACATCAATTGTCTTGCGATCATGTCAAAAATTAAGCCGCAACCAGGCCCGCTTCGCAGGCAAGAACGTACCCGAAATCTTGCCTAATGAGAGCCAAGATTCAGGTTTAACTCGTCAAGGTTTAATTGCTATCTCACCTCAACAATTGTGTTTCATTGGAAACGAAAACATATCACTTTGAAGAGTCTGCCTATATTTGGATATCCTCCAGAAGGCATTCTAGCTAGGTTCCAAGCTTTGTAGGAATCCTTCCCATTGTTCGTTTCGGAACTCAAGTATTTCTTTTTGGGACTTTGTTGGTCAACCGGCAGGCTCTCGTTTTCGTTATAGGATAACCCGTGCTCCTGGCACTTTTTGGGGTTGATTCTTGTTCCTGATTAGATTTTTGAGGTCCTGAGGGAGTTCGCAGGGACTAAGTTCCCTGGCTGGAGTTGTGGCTGTGTGGCACTGTTTTGCCTATTTGTTTTTCTTTGTGACTTCTTCAATTTTGCTGTCAAGATCTGTAGTTGTTATTAACTCTTGGGTGAAACTTTCTTTTGCTAGAGTTTCTGGGATAATCCTCTAATTAGTTTTTTCTCTGACTTTTAGTGGTACATCTATGAAGACGTCCTCTAAAGGAAAGTGAACCGGTTGATGGTCACAGAAGAGCTCGTTGAGGACTCTGATTCTAATGTTGTTCTGATGAAATTTTCGTGAGATTCCGAAATTGATGGTGGTTGCTGAGTTTCTTGCGAAGTGTGTTGGCTCGTCTGGGATACGTTAGATTGTGCTCTATTGATGAACCTATTTAACTCAACCCTGGCTCGGCTACTTCTCACTGCTCCCCAATTGTGGTGATGTGCGTTGAAGTCACCTATAATTAATAGTGGGCCTTCGAGTGTGAAGAGAGAAATTACGGAGAACACAAAGGGGCTCGTTTGAAATTTGCAGGCTGTGGTTTATGCTTTTGTTAACTGGGGTGTACTGATCTGGTGTATTGATCTGGCCTCCTGTAGCTGATAGTCTGTCATTTCTTTACAGAGTGTAGTTAGGGATATGGAGACGGATTCCTGTTTTCAGGAAGGTTTCCTGGAAGATTATAATGTCAAATTTATAATCCAGAATAAATTGTTTAAACTCTTCAGTGCTCTGATACAAGGAATTTACAGATCCGTTAGTGTTTGTATGTGTTTGTTTATTGTTTGTGGCTGTGAACATACCCTGAAGCATCTTCGTCATCGTATCTTGCATTATCAGTTGAATCTAATTCTGCATAGATGTGAAGAAATGCCCCATGTCTGGTGTTGTGATTGTAGGGGCGGGTTGCGGTCCTGGTTTGTTCACGGGTTTGGTGTTGGGTGGAGAGATTGTTTGTGAAATTGTGTTGTTTTGTGCAGCTATTTGAGCAAACGTCCTCTTGACGTTCTTAGGACAACCCCGTAATTATCCGGATGTTCGCCCTTGAAATTGAAACTTTTTGGGACTTGCTTCTTTGGCTTCTTACAGTCTTTGTGGTGGTGGAGGCCTTCGCACTTTGTGCATGGAAATTATAATAAGGTTTTCGCGTGGGTATAAAGTTTTGGCTGTATTTTCATCTCTGAAAAACATACAACTGGTTAAGTGGGTGGGAGAGATGGATACAACCCCACATCGTGGGCCTCTTCATTCCCCTCTTCCTGTGTTTTGTATTGTTCACAGACTTCTTCCTTCTCATCTTCATGCATTTCTTCATCCGAGCTTGCGGTTTCTTCTTTCTCGTCGCTCGAGAAGGAGGTTGACTCCACTGATAGTGAGCGAGATTTGACTAACTTACGTTTTATTTTAGTGTTTTCCGGCTTTTTTAAGCTTATTATAATTGTCAGCAGTTCCTCGTTTTTCTTACTTTGCCCACGAATTTCTTCCTGAGCCTTCTATGGTTGCAGTTGCGAGCTTCGCAGCTCGCATTCGCACCATTCTCTGGTGTATTATAGTGAGCGAGTATAAGTGAGCCATTATGTTTGAATGCAAAATTTAAAAGAATGTTAATTTGCACGTCTCCGAACCTTCGTCTTTCTTTCCGATTTCCAGCAAGTTGATTTTCCAAATACTGATGGATTTGGAAAATTTGAGTCGAATAAGGTTAAATTATGAGTTTCATCGAATTTTTAAGGTTCTTTATCGCCCCACAATGATTCGAAGCAATAAGAGTATATATCACATCATACCCTAATGATTGGACTTAGCAAGGAACTTCTGCGTTTGAATAATGCGCAATCCGAATCAAAGGAATTGTTTCTATATGAATCCTTCGCATTGTACGAGAACAACTGGAGATAATTTGTTTACCTGTAATTTGTACCTGGTAGGCTCCTATGAGTAGGTTCAACAACAGGTTGGTTGGAGATATCAGCGATTTTGTCAGTGCTTCCAATGCAAAGAAAATTCAATTGCTTAAATGCAAGTTTTCAATCTCAAATGGAAAAAGGATCTCTCAAATCTCACTACTAAGTCCTTCCAAAAATATAAAAGCGATGGGGGGGGATTGATCCACAAATAGAGAATGCATGAGCCAAGCGGGAAATCAGCACGAAAAAGAATTGCAAGAAGAAAGAAAAAGAATTGAAAAAGAAAAAACGTAGAGGATTTGTGTATTATGATAGGTCTAATTGAGATTTGAATTAAATAAATCAAACTAGGAGATTCAACTACTGGAGGAGATTCAACTGCTGAACTACTGAAAAATTTAAGACGAAAAATTTGCTGCATGTTGATAGATTATAAAGATAATTTGCACTGCATATACGAGGGCGGCCAATTAAGTACCCGTTTTAGAAATGAAGACACATTTCTTTCAAAAATTATTTTTTATTTTTCAACATAGTTCCCTTTTAAAAAAAGTATACTTCTCGCAACGTTGCTGCCATTTTTGAAAATGGCAAAAACAAAATAGGACTTGTAGAACTCACCAAAATATGCCTCGGTCTCGGCGATGACTTCCACGTTTGTGCTAAAGTTATTTTTTTCCGCGAGCCATTCCTTCATGTTAGGAAACAAGAAAACATCGCAGCGAGCCAGATTGGCTGAATATGGGAGGTGCGGCAGCAATTCATTACACAATTTATGCAGTTTGGTGGTGACAACTCCGGAAGAATGTGCTGGTGCGTTACCATGGTGAAACAACACCTTCTTTTTTGCCAAATACTGCCGTGTCTTCTTCATTTTTTTGTCGAAGCGGTCCAATAACACATTGTAGCATGTTCGACTATCGTGATTCCTTTTTCTAAAATATCCATGAGGATGACACGGTTCGCAAAAAATCGTCGCCATTCACTTTCCGGCCATTGGGACCGTCTTTGCCTTCTTTACAGATCCACCGGGGAGAATCCATTATTTTGATTGTTGCTTAGTATTTTGAGTATAATGATGAACCCTGGTTTCATCATCGGTGACAACGCCACGGAAAAACTCCTTCGGATCCCGCTTCAATTTCTCCAAATCCTACTTCGAAATTAGCAGTAGCATCCGCTTGTTATACACCGTGAGCAATCGCGGCACCCATCGGGGCGACAATTTCTTCATCGGCAACTTATCGTGTAGAATATTAATTTCCGTACCAATAGGCACACCTAAAGCTTCTGCTACTTCACTTAGTTCCGTTCGTAAATTAGCGAGAATCAGGTCGTACACTTCATGAATGATTTCCTCGGGAACCACATCATTCGGGCGTCCTGGTTGCCCTGTGGTCATAGATGGCGAAGTGTCCCCCCGAACAGCATTGAACTTAGCATCCAATCCTTCATCTCCTCGCATTTTTTCCATCTAAAATCAAAAGTCTAAAATCTAAAATCAAAGCCCTTTTTCCCCTTTCATTCCATCTTAGCGAAAATCACGAAAGACGTCTTACTCGAAAGGCTGCTCAATCCAAACTAACCTAACCTAACGAATTAGGCTGAAGTGTTATCTTCGTTTGATAGATGGCAGCAAACGATGGTAATACCAACTTCCTGCAGGAACGCGTCTGTCATCAAATGATTGAACCATCATCGTAGACAAGTCTTCGTGAATGAGTGTGTGGGCGTAAAAAATTGTGCTCCAAGTTCTGGACTGTGTGGCATTAGAAAACCATCTCAGATATTGGATTGGACTAGTCAACTTTCGGAAAAGGTCGCCACAACGGAACTGAGGTTGGATATCATGCATATAGGAAAAACCGGATAGTATTCTTCAGCCAGAAAATCATGAAAACTCTAACAGACCTTCGATTTGTTGACGAAGTTTATCCTACTGTTTCTCAAAGTCGGAAGGGACTATTTTCAACTTAGGCATCATTTTCGAGGTATCAAAGTTTGCATGAAAATTCCAAGGAACTGTTCTGGAAGCACTTACGAAGGTGATTTTCTTTGCTCTCGAAACGAAGTTTCATCCTTTCGCAAATGGCACACCACCGAAAAACTCATGTGAAGACTACAATAAAACAGGCATGGAATGACGGAAAATCGTTCGGAGAACAAAAAAACTACCTTCCTAAGCGTGAAGGAAGCTAAGTTTGTATGAATAATTACCCGGAGCCACCGAACTTATATATTTATATTATTTAGCATCCATTTTTTATAAAGGGTTTTAATTGTTAGGAATGAGAGTTTTTTGTTTAGCAGGAACTACGACAAAACTTAACGAAACATAAAATGCAAGCCGATTTGGCGCCACGCTCGTTTGGGTGAATGATTTCTGATCAAATTTTATCTGTTTTCAGTTTCTAAGTGAAAAAAAATTTAGGATAAAATTTGCGGCAGAACTTTCTGACGTACCTCAAAAGGCTACGTAGGCGCTACGTAGCTCAAAAAAGGCTGCAATGTACCCGAAAAAGGCAAAAAGTCAAAGAACTATTAAGACAAGTTAATCTGTGTATAGCAAATGCAAAACAATGCAAAGCTAAGTCTCACTGCTATGTCCTTCCGAGTATGTGGGGGATGGAGGAGAGGAAAGGAAGATCCGCCAGACTTTAGAGAAGGAAAATGATAGTAAACGAGCTTTTGGTAGGAATTAGTTGCGAATATTCGGAAACTTATCCAGAATATTGTTTATTGGTCGTGGAAAAAAATCGTGGAAAAGGAAGAAAACAAGTTTACTTGCGAAATTATAAGGATCTCTCAGTGTTGTTGAGGGCCGATACTAGTCCTTCCGTCAGAGGCATACTTGCTTACAGACTAAAGATTGTATCCCACTACTCGTGCTGAAACTATGGTCAACAAGCAAGAAAGTATGTGGAAGAACACCTTCTATTTACACTGTAAGCCTTGAATCATAGAAGGGAAAAGGCATTTTTACTACGAAAGTTACGTAAGCTGGACAATTTCAGTGATTAAACGAATGATTTAAATAGTTTTAGGCAAACTTGAGACTATAAAATGGTTCCTTAGTATGTTCAGACTTAGCCAAGAACATTCAGACGTTACAAATACGCAGACTTTTTTCGCAGACATAAAGTGGTGTCGCTATCGATTCTGAGCTGTTATTATAAACTAAACTGCCACTCAATTCTAATAATATTTTCCTAGGAAGATGGAAAAGAAATTGCGAAATAGGACGCAATATTAAAGTAAGAGAACAAATAGAACAGACAATGAAAAGTTCTGATGATAAAGATTAAGTTCTTGTTAAACTTGAAATATGAACCAGACATTATAAACTATAAGTATGCACAACTAATATGCCAATTTATATTCATTTTCTTGCAAAAGGACTGCGTTTGCTTCTGTGTCAGTCAACGAAAATTATGTTCATGGTAGCCTAATGCATTCGTATACAACCTGTTCCTTCTATGTCAGAAGCAACGTGAGAGCTCTTATTCAAATGAAATGCTGATGGTATCCCTAAATTGACTTTAATTCACCATTTGAAGGCAGAACGAGAAGCTTTTCACGCATGACGGCGCCTGGAGCACATTTCTGCGAAAAGGCCAATCTGGAACGACTCGGAGCATTTAGCTAATTTTTCTCAAATAATAGTAACCACTTTTCTCTGTTTCATTTAAAATTAAATGCAAACTCATTTGTTCTATTGTATCCTTGCAGTAAATCGTTACGAGTATTACCTAAGACCTAATCCAATCTCGTTGGCTATCGTTCTACCGAAACACACATTGGCAGAAAATTGAGTAATGTACAATACCACAATGAGCCAGTCGACGCTAAAAGCCATTTATAGGAAGCAATTTGAACATAAAACGCAGCCGTTTCCATTTACAGCATAATGCAAATGCTGGTTAAAAGGACCAGACCTCGTTTCGAGGTCATGTGGTTACGTTTGGTCTGGTTGAAAATGGATGTGAGTCAGTGCCGATGGTGGAAAAGCATAACCTGAAAGCCCACAAAAGCAGTTAATGAGCGCTTAAATTAAAGCTCGTCAATGGGAAAAAAACAAGAAGAAAACTGTAGTCAAAGAAAATTGTGATGGAAATGTTTTTCTCTTTGACTTTTGGATGGGGTAGCTCTGCGAAGCTTGCAAAAAATTGCAAATTTACCACTGAACTAAACAAAAACTAATAGGGTTCTAGGATTCTATCGCGGATGTCAAACAGTAGGATTCAGATTAAGTTACTGATTTTCCACTATTCGTTCATTCTCTAAAGTCCATGCCAGCTGATTAACCATTTCTTCTATGGCTTCCATTCAGTTTCACCTGTATTACTTGGAACCATACAATTAAAGACTTTTAATGATTACCCATAATTCATCCCGACAAACTGTAGAAAAACTTGTAAGATTTACAAAATTACTTACGAAATGTTTTTAGAAGATAATAAACACAATCAGGATACTCCGGATAATAGCCTATATTTTTCAACTTTTAACCACCTGATCTCCGTCAGGACAATGTCAAGTATGATGGCGCTGTTTCGTTGGCATGCGTGTCTTTTTTAAACATAGGATGGAATTTTTTTAGTCTTTGTTACAACTATAGGTTTGAGATGATAGACCTATTTGAATCAAGTTATAATATCATTGATGATCACCTTAAAAGAATTGTTCTATATAAGTTTTTTCGTCCTGCCTGCGATTTTAAGACGTGAATACTTCTGAGAATGACAACAAACCAGAATCTCCTGGGCAACAACTTGGCTTGCTTGTTTTTTGGTTTGTTTTTTGGCAGAAAGTTTTTGTCAAAAAGTAAGGTAAATGGTTGATAGGGTTCCCTGTTCTGCAAAGAATTTGAATGTCAGCCGAACCACAAGCAGATCTTTACTTCGCTTTGCTTGATATATCAATGCTACATGGAGCATTTCTGCCCAACCCAACTGATACGCATGAAGGAATTGTGTGGTCAGATTGGATAACATTATTGTCGTGTGCAGTCATCTCATTCGGTTCCTTGTTTTGCAATTCAATATGTACTTAAATTGGCTCTTTTGAAATCGATCTTATAGTTTATGGGCTTTCAGTCACATTATTGATCATGCGGAACTTATTGGATGCTACTCTTTCTCATTATACGTTCGCGAAAATTATTGTTTCGTTTCACCGGACCACCTCGCGATAACCACTTCCAGGATCGATGACTATCCACTACAAACATCTGCTAGCCGTAACTTTGCATCACACGTAGATACTATAGCCACAATATGACATCTGAGGAAACCTGCAAACATCTATCTAAAGTCTATACCAACTTCACGTAGTTCTCACTTCTTTCCAATGGCTGAATACTGGCCTTCTAGCGTTACTTATAACTGCAATAACTGCCATTACTCGTACGAGACTGAAAGGTAACAATATATCTTAATACCTTTTTATCCTAAGCGTCCGTTCATTGTTCTTTCCGCCATTTGAACGGTTAACAGGACTCTCATATTCACACGCTCCAGAAAACATTTGAAACCAAATATAAGAAGGTATCAGAGAGAGCCTGATCAGCTAGTAGGGAGGGAGAAGTGACCAATCTTCATTATGTCGCCAATCTACCGAGAAATCTAACTTCAGGTACGATTAGTTAAGGGGACTGGCCGGTTTGTTTGCGTCAATCGATTGTGTATACGTTTAAAAATATTCTGTAAAAATTTCAAACAAATATCTCTAACGGTTTACGAGTTAGAGCTATTTGAAAGGAGGGGCTACCGCTCCGCTGTCGGCTGAGCCGATGAGCAGGTGCGACTATGAAGCGCCTTTGAATAGGGATCGGGCGTGTGACCTTCAATTCGTGAATGAATTATGGATGTAGGTATTTTTGATGATTCTTTTGTTAGGAGGGTATAGAGGGGAACCGTAGGAATGTATTCGGGACCGAATCGGTCCCGAATACATACGGTCCAAAGATTTAGTTTACACGTGGCTTCAGCGTGCTGTGCTCGCGTTTACGTGTCTGTTTCTTACGTGTTTATACATTTAATTTGTATAAACAAATGTTTACAGACGTTAAAGGTTCGCGTGCAAAAAGGTCTTGGCCAGGATCTAGATACAAAAAACGGAAATTTCCAAAAGCACATGAACTGGAGACGGAATATACGAGTACATCGGCAAAAAAATTGGCTACATCGTCCGACTTTGCTCCAGCAATCACGCTTACAACAGCATACGTGATGTTACACTTTACTTTGGTTTTTTCCGAACTATCAAATATTTCAAAGTGTAAACAATGTGACGGCCCGGTAAAATTCACCAAAAAATCTGAAAAAGGAATAGGATTTCAACTAAACGTCAGCTGCGAGTGTGGTGATACGGATATTGATTCCTGTCCACGAATCAATAACAAGGCTTACGAAATCAATCGGAAAATTGTATACGTAATGCGCCTTTTGGGTATTGGTTATCCATGGCTAAACTGTTTCTCGTCGTTGATGGATCTTGGCAGTTTTTCTAAACACATCTTTTACGCTGCTCTCTAAAATGCACACACCGCTTGTCGCGCGATCCACGAGAAAAAAGGCTAAGATTCAACAGGAGGAGGAATTCGAACATGTGGAAGGGATTGTTTATGGTCCTGGAATAGATGTATAGGTGTAAGTACAAAAAATTCAGGTCATAATCCACTTTTTTCTCATCGAAACTTACCTCGAAAGTAAGTTGAAACTTTGCCTTTAAATATCTCGGCTTGCCGAAATGAGACCCCGTCAAAGTTCTAGCTCGAAAACGGTGCATAAGTTTTCCATGAAATTTTATACACTTGTTATTCACTTAAATAAGCAAATTGTGACTGAGTTAATTTTTTTTTTTCAAAAGTTATAGCCAAAAAAGTGAAAAAAAAACAGGCCGAAAAAACGGTGTTATTTTTTCAAAAGTCCGCCATTTTTAAATTTTTTGTTTTTTTAAAAAATCTTTCCCGTCACATTGGAATGAATATATTTAAATTTAATAATATCATGTCATTTTGTATTTCAGAACACCTGGTGGAAGCAGAGGACTTTGACCAGCAGACCGTGTCGGCCCAAACACCGAACTTTGACGGCCTCGGGAGGGGGGGTTTGCGGTTCCGGAACGAAATAAAAAAAATTATAACTGTAGTCAAAGGATTAATAAAGTGATTAAAAAAAAAGGTTGTCCTACCTTTCATACTTTGCTGTAAAAAAATTCCACGAAATGGACTATTTTTTGACGCGACAAACCGGACGGTCCCCTTAAGCCAGGATGTCACCTTAGATCAAATGCAGCATTGGGTATAGAAGAAAGACCACGTTGCGAAACAAAACTTTTTATTTTTAATTGTGGATTTTCACTTAAGCCGAGACAAATATCATTCAGGCTTAACTGAAAACGGAATAGTGCACAAAGCAACCAAAATTTATTTTCGATTGCCTACTGGCTTGCCAAATCTAGAAGCACTTTGCGTTATAAATTTTATCTTTCGCTTCGGACTTCTGCCAAATTTGGGGAATTACAGTCAAATTTTTGACTAATTGATGGGTTGACAGGGACCTCAATTTACGTTTATATTCTATCCATCAATATCACACAACAGTGCGCATTTCCGTTTCTAGATACAGTCTGACAATACCCTGATTAGAATATGACAACTGCAGTCAGGATTCTCAAAACTGTTGAGACAAACGAGCATTAAGTCAGTCCTTTTCCAAAGACTTAAGACCAACCACTTTCTCTAATCATATTGAAAATATAAAAAAAGGAGAGTATCTTTTTTTAAATTCTCATAGGCAGAAATCCTGTGTTTCTTTGGTATTCGCAGTTACAATTTTCAAAGAGTCTTACACAGGTAGCAATCGTCTCATTTCAAGAGATCAATTTTGAGTTACTATTGCTCTCCACTTGTCTTATTAGTTCCACAAAATTGTGTTCCTTTTACTTCCAGAATTATGCTAAGCTCAAGATACTAAAAACGTATAGATACTAAAAAAATAAATTTTTCTCACCGACGCAACAGTTCCCAAGCTCAAAAGCTTTTGAATAGAGACTGTATACATCACTTTTTCTATTACTTACTTTTTCTAAGCATGGCTGAATGAATACTCCTAGTCCATCCGATGAATTATTATTCCAGCCATCACTCAATTAAGTCTGTCTTTAACTGCAGAATGACTGTGACCTAAAGAATGAAACGTGGCCTTCATGGTGAGTTGTGGGCTTAAGACCTCAAAAATGAGTCGTTAATCGAGAAGACACAGAGCTAAGTTGTCATTAAGGAAAGCTCACAGTCCCGCCCAAGACTTTAAAAATCCTTTATTTTAGTCCACCAACTTTGGATTCCAAGCAATTTCGGCTAGCCTACTTAAATCCAATCTGCCTACCCTTCTATGAGCTATTCAATTCGTTCCTCCTTTGGTCCTTCGTTCATATACCCTAACGGACTCGATGTTCGTCCATATATTGCATATGTTTCCGATGTTTTTCAAATCTCAAAATCAATGTCAACTTGAAATGCACAGAAATCTCCAGGAGTCTGCTCAAGACTGTGCGGCCAAAGGATTTTAGCATATTCTCTATTGCTTGATCAAGGATTCTTACTTTTCACCTACTAAAACAAAAAGTTACAGATTTGAATGCGCTGAGCTTAATTTTTCAATGTATTCAGCTGCATTTCAAAAAAATCAGGACGCCTTATCTTTGACGCTTAATCCTGACAGAAACATGCGAGCGGTGTTAAAAAACTAGTGATAGCAGTCAAGTAAAACATTTTTAATTTATTAAAACAGTTTTCATTCTTTTTTTGCAACATCTCTTCCATAGCCAAAAAATTTATTCTTTTCTTTCTGCGCTCCGAATATCCTTAGAAAAACAAATTCTCTTACATTGCTTTTGCCCTTCGCTCTTGCGAAAATTCTACTAGAGATTTTGAAAATCGCTTCTTCATACTTAGAAAATCATTCCTGGTGATAATTTGAAAATTGCTGTCGCTGAAATAGTCCATGGGCTCAAGGCCTAATGGAACCTTATTTCAAAAAGATAGATTTGGAAGAGGGAATTCTGAAAGTTATGCATGACGATTGCTAGATAACCGGAGAACAAGAATATTTCTTGGTTAACTTAGAAAATTTTGACATAAAATTTATTGAATATCAGCAAGTCGATTAGTCCAAAGTCGATAAGTCAAAACCGCAATGCTCCAAGGGAAAGTCCTAATGAAATAATGTAAAAACAAAAGAGAAAAGAAAAATTTTTTTCAGGTAGCCCCTTAGGTCTTCACAGCTAATAGATTTGGACTTTCCTCCATGAGTATTTTGAAAATCATTGAACTGTGAGAGTATACCAAGAACGGTTCGGTTCGATGTTTGACGACACACCTATAGCATAATTGAAAATGCAAAACACGATTATTGTGAGAAAATCTTGGAAAATTCATGATCAAATCTGCTTTCAGTCCAGTGAAGCTGAAGAAGACATGTAAGGGGTTTCATTACTCAGACTCAATTTCATTGAATTGATTCCAGATAATTTTAAAGAAATTACATGAGAGTTACTTTTTATCATATTATTACTTACCAAATTTTAAAGGTGCTTATTTATGGAACCTAAATTTTCAAAATTTTTGGCCACTCGGTCTCTATCGGTATCCCAAATAATCGAAACCTTTCTCGCACAACTTAAAATTTTTAAATTATTCGGTTTTTGCTGGGACGGATTCACACCGTATTCACAACTAATGTATTCTTATCCTGTATCCTTGTTTTTTGTGCTGGTCAGTTAACAAATACTACATGCAACAGGCAAAGACGCTTTTCATATGATGTTGAAGGATAAGGTTTATCAAAATACTATACTTCGGTTACATTGTTCCCTGAATTCCGATTCGAGTCTATCTCTTTCTCTCAGACAGTTTTCAAATTTTTTGACGTTTTCCACTTCCAACGTCTTCCTTTACGTCCTTCGTCTTTCGAACGTGTTCTGTACAAATTAATCTCATTGGATCAGTATACGACTGTTGAATAGAGAATAGGGTTACCCAGAGATTCTCATAAATTAATGTAATAATTTTATGGATGTTTCTTTCTAAACTGTAAATACTGAGTCCGTATCTTACGAAGCCCGTATCTAACTCCCGTCTGTGTCCAAGTCAGTGTTATAAATTTGACAGTTCCTATGAAATAAATCTACCTCCTAGAACAGATCACATTTGGTCGCAAGAAACCGGAGAGCCCTTAAAATTCGTATCGTAGGTTTCTAATTGCAAAGTCACATCTGGAAGATATCCTGGTTGTCTTTTAGTTCTTAGGTTTTTTCATCCTTTTCCTTTGAGATACAACTTGGAATTTTCATCGTTTTCGAAATTTTGTTTTATTTTGAATAAAACGAAGTGTTGATGTGCCTTGTTTTCCTTCACTTAGCTGGACCTGGAGAATCTAAGGCTCTGGTGTTTCCATACTTAGATTTGGCTTAGACAATTTCAAATTGAATGGATACTTGGGTATCCGTATTTGCTGTGCTTTATTCGAACAAAAGGTCTCTCTCTACTTATGGACGCCTGATTAATGTCCTAGAAATTGTTTGAAATATCCTTTGAAGTCGTTTAACGTTTTTTGTTTAAGATACAAAATTTTAGCGTGGACATGAGGAGAATAATCAATCATTTAAGTTGCAAAATGCATCTATGCAAAGACAATAAGAAGAAGAATTAGAATTTAGGAGCATCTTACCCACATCATCCCACAAATGACCAAGGCTTCCAGAATAGCAAGCCTTAAGCTGCTAGAGAACCCTTTTATTGAACAACCGATTAATAGAAGTGATTGCTGGTAAACATGTACAGGTAATTATAAAGGCACATATGGCTGCATTTGCGTAACTTTTTGGTTTCAGTATTCATATTTGACACGGTATTAGTGAAGTCTTAATGCATAAAAATGCGTTGCCTGGATACCAATATTGTGGGGTTACGATTGTTGCCTTATAGTCCTGTCTATCTTCTCCGTATAATTCTCAAAAAATGTTCGAATTCTTTTACTAGCTTTTGTTTCATTAGAATGGTCAAAACCGAGAAATTTGGGATTTAGAGGAATCTTGTAATAGAAAAATTGCTTCGTGCTTCTACATTGGTTCACATGAACAGAAGGATCTGACTCAATTGCTTTGTCACCTCAAATATTATAAAGAAACACCCCCAAGTCTGTACAGCTTCACGGTCCAATTGATTCTCTATGAATGATTTTCACTTCAATACCTTGCACTTTCAAGTTTTTTTTTTTAATTTTCGGGGTCTAGATTTATTTATTTTTATTTGACTTTTTGACGATTTGAGCTTGAAATTAGGCTATGCCAATGTAGACTAAAATGTTCTCTAATTTAAAAAAAATAACTTTGTGACCTTTTCAGTCTCTTATTTCCCAAGACCGCAATTACCATATTTCATTTTTTTCTTGTTCTTTTATAACCACTTCAAAGAACACGTCAAAAGTGTTGACTTGAAGTGTTAAACCTGAACAAAGTATAAATTCTGCAATTCTTGATCCTGTTCTGTACTTCGAAAACGTGATTGCGGATATACAAGTTATGTGAGAAGAGTAATGAGACTGATCTTTCATTTATAAAGGTATTATATTCAAAGTAATCCCCTTGGGCACCTATAAACGGACGAAGTTGTTGTTCCCACTTTTGTTAACAGCGGTGCAATCTTCAAACCGTAAAGCTTTCAACTGGTCAGTCACAGTATCTTCAATGATCTGCAGCGTATCGAAACGAGGTCCTTTTATGACTTGTTTCAACTTCGGGAAAGGATAAAGTCAGAAGAACTCAAATGAGGTGAAAAGGGGCTGACGAACAACAGAAATTTGTTTCACGATCAAAAATTCACCGATAGAAATGGCTGTATGACACGGGTTATTGTCATCATGAAGCATCCATTTATGTTTCAATGTCTGGTCTCACACGAACTGGTAAATGTAATTAAATTTATCCGATCAATCATCAACCTTCTTGTTAAACCTTCACGCGATCAACTTTGCCTTCCGTTTTTGAAATCGAAGATGTTGTAGAGTTAGATTGATCTTCAACGTGTTCTCGGCTTTGATAAACAATGTTCCCTATAAGTCTGTTTCAACTTTTCGGAAGTCACACTCGCAAATTCACCGAGTTTAATTTGAAACCAGATTGAACAATGTTGCTCAAAATTCTGCTCCATTTTTGTAACACATTGCAAAAGCACAAGTTCATCGATGGCGCTGTCAAAAATAATGTGTTGCCTGCGCGAAATTAAAACTTGGATTGTGAAGGTGGAAGGGATGAACAAACTGATATAGAACTTGCCAATAGACACAACGTTGCCAGATCGACTGCAGTGTTGCCAGTGTTATAACTTATCTCATACACCTCGTATTTTATTTACATTCGTTTAGTTTTTAATTTAATTAAAAATTTATTTATAATTAAATTTTTTATAATTATTTATTTACAGTTGGAGAGACCAGACTAATTTTGGTGTACTTTCTGTCAACTTTATATAAAAAAATCAAAGTGTATACTTTTTAGGGTTGCATGTGTTGGCTAGAAACACTATCCTGTCTCTGGGAATTCCGTTTTGGGAAAATTTCATATTGTTGAATAATTTTACTTATATTCTGTATCAAAAGCAATTCGTGAATAGAAACGCTGGGTCTCTTCACTAGACTCGAAAGTTTGGATCGTTTAGCGTAATGAACTGCGAAAAATTTTGTTTGTAATGCATGATAATGTTCATGAATGCATTTTGAGAGAGACATTGATGAATATTAATACGATAAAATGATGGAATAAATCTCAAATGTTTGTTTATCTTTTCTGGGAAAAGCTCAAAGAATCAATTTAAATGTTTCACGAGAGGATCTTACTCGATGTCTTGCCCTAATTTATTTCCATATTCATGGATAATAATTCTTTATTTTTGACTCCCATCTACCCCTCAGCACCTAAACAAATTTATGTGATAAAATTTCAACTTGAAACTGAATGTCCTGCCTCTGGTAGGACATAATAGAAGATGTTTTACAGCCCGGATTTCCAGTGAAGCTGTAACTATCGATAGACATTACATTTCTGAGCCTGTGTCTCAAACTTTTTTACACTTATGCCAGTAAGTAAAGTTAAAAGTATTTATATTTTGTCAAATTTGCTAATAATTTCCTATTGATTTGTAATAATTTGTAATCTCTGAGGCAGAGACAATCAGAATGATAATAAAGCGTTTAAGCTTTTCAGGGTTCAAGGAAACAGGATATCAATGCAAAAACAATATTTACTTCTATTTTCCATGGCAAGTAAAAGTTGAAACAGTCGTCAGTACTTTGTGGAATTTGTTCTTCTCTTTTCGTCTGATACGTGATTCAAATTAAAATGTCCAAGAGGAGTCAAAAAGTTTGTTCAAAAAAGTCAAAGCAAGTTAATGGTATTCAAAAATGATCTGTTTGCACGTATTTAAACAAATATTGTATTTGTAATTATTGTGAAAATTAATACATTATTATTTTTAGTGATTTTGTTTGAAAGAAATTTGAAAGATCTAATAAAAATCTTCAAAACAGATATTAATAAATCTAAAGTCCTCATTCCCATTTCTTTTAACATGCATAGTGGTCTCAGACGTAATTAATTCTAATAAAATTGCTTAAAAGCTTAAAATTTGGATTTTTATAAGCAAGGACTTGTTGGAGTTTGAAAGTTTCAATAAGAAATCGAAATTTTTACACTCTAAAACTGCCTTCCTGCAAAGAAAAGTCAATTTTCTTGTAAAGGACTCTATTTGAAATTTTTGAATCATCATTTATAGGTTTAAGTCTTCCCCAAAATAATGATCAGCAATCTCCCTTCGGGAACAGTCCATTCTTGCTAAACTTTAAGCTGATACATACAACACCACGCATCCTTTTTAAGCCAAAGTCGGTTAAAAACATACGCATAACTGCAATATGCAATTGAGAGATGACCGGAATCTAAATGAAAGTACATATTCTTGCTGAAGACTTATTATGTATGTGCATTTAGAAATACAGAGCAAGGACGTTTTTTTTTCAACTACCTGCTAAAGCTTCTGACCAGCGTCCTGACAAACAACTTTTTAAATAGTCCTACTATGTCATCGTCATCGTAGCTTTGCGTCCGACCCGCTTTTTCCACCCTCATTTTCAAACAAAACCACTAACGAGGAAAAGTTTTAATTTTCCTTTTCAAAATGTCTATGCATATATTTCGGTTATGTTGACGAGTGTGCATGTGTTTCAGCATATGTTAGCGTATTTATGAATATATTCAGTGGTAGATAAAATTTGCATATGTAGATAAACTTAAATTGTGAGCAAGCTTTGACATACATAAAAATTAAAATGGAATAAGCACTCAGCAAATGGCATTCGTTCGTGTTGTGTTTGGAGTATGACTTTTCAGTTGGCAATAGATGGGATACTATGTTTGAGTAAAGAGAACTTCAGTAAGGATTAGTGATACTATAATTCAATTTTATATTTTTTCCCCCGAAATTTATTTCCAACTTACGAAAGAGCTTCCAACGTGATCATTTTTGTGACCCAAAATTTTTTTGTCTGCCAATCATCAATGAAATGTTTCGGGTAGCATGGCTTCAAATTCGCAGATCTTAGGCTCAAATCTCACCAAGATTTCTACTTGCAAGTAATGCTTAATGCAAATTCATGAAAATTTTGTGGGAATTTTTCATCGTTGCTTTAGTCTTCATGTTCAAAGATGGTATTTTGTTCAAGGATAGTGAGTTTCAGCAGCATTTCTTCAACACGTTGTGATAAACTAATCAAATCATATATGTTTAATAAACAATTAAGAGAAACATGTTAACGTAACGATTATATTATATAATTAGAAGTGGTGAACGAATCGGAAGACAAGATTAGACCAACCAACTTGGCCATAGGTCCATTATATTCTTCATTTTTAATTTTCGAATCAGTGATTTCCCGCAGCAAGATGTCTTCAAAGAAAACAACGATACCAGTACCTTAGTAAGTCAGTAGGAAGTCTTTGTAATATTTGCGAAGTTAATGCTACTGAAACAGCAAATTGAAACATTTTTAACATTTTTTGAAACATCTACAGCATCAAGGTTCGCCTGATCTGAATTTTAACTAATACAAAAAACTACGAACTTCTCCCTAGCCTCACTCAAGATATGCTTGATTTTCGGTAAAGATCCTAAATTTCAAAGGCTAACCAGATTATTCGACTCAACATTGGCCTTATATTTCAGTCTCATCGAACAATGTTCGACATATTATCAGTATATTAACATATCATCAGTATATGGACAAAAAAAGCTGCAACGCCATGGTCCACTATAAAACTTGAGTGGCTCTACCCCGATTTCCTTCGCATTCTTCAAATCTTTTGTCAATAACTCTATGAATTCGTTATTGATATTGAATATTGAATGTCAAACAAAGAATTAAATAACAACACGAACCCTGTCTAAAACAGCTTCTCGTATTGGTCTTTTCCAATTGAAGCGCCAGTTTTGTATGCCATACCGTGTCATCTTAGACAAGTATGTCAACCTGACAAGCAGGTTTCACCATGTTTTGCATTGGAACGATGTAGTACCGTACCTAATTACAGATCTGCTTGTCCTTGTTGGTGATTGCAGTACTAGGTTGCTTTTGTTGTACGGGAGACAATATGGCGGCACCCAAAAAGTCTCCAGTCTGCAACTTTCATTACAATCAACGGTAATTTTTTTCTCTTTTACACACTATGAAACATATCTTCCACCGCTTATAGTTAAATCCCATCATTGAAAAATTGGCCGGAAAAACTCGAAAAACTTCAGGCTTCTGTGAGAAAGGTAGTCACCAGCAAGGCGTAGTACTTATGTCTGAAGTATGAATTGAAGTATGTCAGAGCAGATACCAAGACACGCCATATCTGACTTATGTTGTTCGCTTTAACAAGGAATGCAAGGGACCATGCACGGAAAAATTCAATTGCTGGTGCCCAATAATTGAGCCCTGTAGGTCTCCTTTATGTTTATGGTTTTTTCTGGAGCGATGCTTGCAAATATTCATCGTCAATGAAAGTTTATTTAAAAAATTATTGATCAAGAAACTCGATCAAATTACAATTCAGTTGAACATTTTTTATTTTATCTTTTTTACCAGCCTGGAGGAAGAGACTACCAGTTGAACGGAACGTTTTTCTTTGATTCCATGTCTTTTGTAAAGGAGGACAGGCTATACAAAAAAACAGCGTTTTCACTGTCAAATGGTACAAAACTTGAAAATGTGGGTCTAAATTCTTTTGTCTTTTTTGGCTCTTTGGAATGAAAAGAGGGGGATGAAAAGAAACGGCCTCAAAGGCGTTAGCAAGGTATCCGTTCTTTATAGAATAGACAATGATAGTGTTGGAAGTGGCTTATAAAAAACTTAAATTTGTCTTGTATACATTAATAGAAATATGGTTAAGGGACGCTTAAGAAACTTAAAATTGAGAAGCTCTTTTTTGATTATTTCGACAAATTCCTGAATTTCGCATTTATATTTGAAAGAATGATTACAAGTGAGCTCTGGAATCTAGTGATAAATGGGTATACTCCTTTCAGTGTCAACGGTTGTTGCATTTTCATATGAGGACTTCCGTTTTTTGTCCTGACGCTTTCCCCAATAGTTGTATTTGTTCCAATCCTCCAAAGTTTCTTGTTAGTTTCGAAGCCTTGTGTGATTTCGATTCTGTGGTAATACGTCCGTAAGGTGAATGTTGACTTCTATGATGCCTTGAACGGAAAAGATCAGTGAGGATATTTCCCTCGAAGATAATTACCATAAGGAATCGTAAGTAGGAACCAATGTACTTAAGTTATTCCTAAAAGCCAACTCAACATTGTTCAGCATGTCATGGGATTGATCTGCTGGCGTATGTCCACTTAAACTTTTGTGATCCACTAGATGGTGCATTGTTTGTTTCTGAACACAAAGTTGATACTTATCTGCTAATTATTTTCGGTCGTCCTTGCAAGTGACCGTCCAAGCGTAACCGTTCGTTACGCCCATATATCCACATCTTTGAACGGATTCTTTCTTCGAGGGTAAAGGATCTCGATTTTTATAATGGATCTCTAACTGGCTTTTGTAAACCTTCAGATTATATGTTGAACTTTTTTCTTATTTTACTATATTACAGGACATCTGGATACTTCACATCATCAGTTTGATCTGTGGACTCCTTATATTGACAAAATGTGGCTTTCCGTGGCATATTCCTGGAATTTCCTTGTTGGTTCAAGTTGACTCCAATATGTCTGCTTCACGTTCAGTCTTTACGAGTTGCTTTTGGAATCAGGTCTAGTCATGACGAAACACATACATTTGTAAGCAGGAAACAGCAGGAATCCATCGAACCAGGGCTTTCGTTCCTCTGCTTTTAAGGAGATGCTGATTCAATGGTTTGGAATTCCATTTTCGCTTTTTAGTTGCTCAGTTACCAGAAGCAATGTTCTGCTTTACAACATAAGGCTTGAATCTAATTCAAGAATCAAATTAAATTCGATTCTTAAGCTTTTAACTATCATGGACGTCCAACTAATAAAAATCAACTAGCGAGAATTAGCCCCATATTTTCTGAATAGATAATATAAAACCGTATATTTTAAACCCCGACTTGAAATAAACTATGGCTGAAGTCCTTTTACGGCTTCACAGACTATACGAACTTGTGGTCACCTAAAAAAAAAACACTTCGAATACAGGCATCAGAACAAAAAACAAAATATAGTGGCAAAAAATTTATTATTCCTTTAACTGGGTGTCTGCCAGGAAAAAATACTTTATATTACGACTGTCCAACATTAACATAAATTCAATAAAATGTTTGTCATCAAATAAAACTTAAAAAGACCGAGAAATGAGGGCCAGGAACGGGTTTTTCTTCGTGGAAATGCCTAAATATTCTGCTGCAAGCCGATGGTCCCATGGATTCATGAGTGGAAATTGTAAAGTAGGACGGTGAATTCTCTAAGAATGCATGCTGTTGTCACTTTAGTGCCTTTTTGACGTAAAGTGACAAATAGGTGTAAAGATATTCAAGCTGACCCGAAAGAATCTACACCCAACTTCGGTAAATCAAGGGAGTGTGATGGCGTCAAAATTCTCATTAAATTTGAAGTCCAATCAGCCAAGATTGGATTAAAAACGAGATCAAGACTCTATACGAGGTCTGTGCAAAATGTACTCGGAATTTTCGTTAGTTCAAAAAAAATTTATTTATTCGTCTACATCAATATGATCCCCTTCAAAGTAGTCCCCCCCAGATATAATACACTTATGCCAGCATTTTTTCCAATCTTCGAAGCACTTTTGATATTCACTTTTTGGTATGTCCTTGAGCACTCTCAGCGATTCGTTCTTTATTTCTTCAATCGAGGAAAAACGCCGTCCTTTCATGAGTCTCTTCAACTTTGGGAACAGGAAAAAGTCACACGGAGCCATATCTGGTGAATATGGAGGTTGGGGCATGACTACGGCATTGTTTTTGGCTAAAAAATTACGGACAAGCAACGACGAGTGAGCAGGTGCGTTATCGTGGTGCAAAAGCCATTAATTCTTTTTCCATAGATCGGGGCGTTTTTTTTCGGATTGCTTCACGCAAACGTCGCATAACTTCAAGGCTATACTTCTTATTAACCGTACGACCTTGTGGTAAGAACTCTTGATGCGCTATGCCATTATAATCAAACAAGAAATGATGTTTCAAGATGTTTCAAGAAAACAGTGAGTAAAACATTGACATTTGATCGAACTTGACGTGCTGTTTTCGCTCTTGGTGACGTTGAATGCTTCCAGGTGGACGATTGTGCTTTGGTTTCGACATCATAACCGTACAACCATGTTTCATCACCAGTTATGACCCTCTCAAACAAACTTGGATCGTCGTTGACGTCATTTAAGAGCTCCTGAGCGATGTTCATTCGACTGTTTTTTTGGTCAAAATTCAGCAGTTTCGGAACGAATTTTGCTGCCACTCGTTTCATGCCCAAAACTTTTGAAAAAACGTTATGACATGAGCCAATTGATATGCCAACTTCATCAGCAACTTCGCTAATTGTTATTCGGCGATCATTTATAACCATTTTATCCACCTTTTCCACATTTTCATCGATTATTGACGTGCTGGGTCGACCGGAGCGTTCGTCATCTTCAACGTCTTCGCGGCCATCTTGGAAACGCTTATACCACTCGTAAACAATTTTTTTTTTATAGTAGACTCACCATAGGCTTTTTGTAACATTTCACACACTTTGTTACACTTTATTTCATTTTTTACGCAAAAATTTAATACAAATTCTTTGAGTCGTCAATTCTTCCATTGTTTAAACAAGCAAACATCGCCGAGCTCATATAAACACGTCGAACCTTAGCGACTACCACAGACAAAGTAAACACTGAATATGGCTGAAAATTTTATCATACTCTAGGGGCATGTATACCAATTTTGACAATCGGACTCTCCAGACCCGCGAAATTTAAAAATTCCGGGTACTTTTTGAACAGACCTCGTATAATTGTACCATGCTTCGACGTTGAAAACAGCCAATGTATTAGCTGTCCTAAAAGCAAGGGCCACTTTATCTTTAGGATTATATGTGGAAAAGTATATTTTGAGTTCAGCAGAAACGTAGAGCCTCTTTTTTGAATATATGGTTGACACAGATGGTTCCAATTGTGACCACTATGCGCGTCTATTTGCAACGCGCTAAATGTACAGTTCTTACAGGGTGCGTACGGTATTTGAGGACATGCATAAATGTGACTATAACTTCGCGAATTTTTTTTTTTTATTTTTTTTTTCCTTTTCAGATAAGAAAAGGTTGACTACAATATCACTCAAGAAATGAAAAGACATGCGGTCATCGTCGCTATATGTGCGAAATATACAGATTTAGAGATCTCTAATTTTCTTAATTCCGCCCGTTCATTCGTGCATAAGGTTCGCCGTGAATTGGAAGCATCAGGAGGCGGTACAGAATCGGTTGCAAAACACAAAATGTCGGTTGCAAAACACAAAAAACGTTCTGAAATTGTCCGATCTGCAGAATTTTTAGAGCAAGTGCAAGCGATCATAGACAAGGACCCTTCAAAATCAATGAGGGTCCTTGCGAGTGAGCTTCATGTTTCTGAGCACCTTATTCGTAGAGTTGTCCACAAAGACCTTCAGTATAAGTCTTACGTAATGTGTAGAGGTAAGTTCAGGTCGGAACGAACACGGGAACAGAGAGTTTTCCGATTAAAACATCTTTTAAACAAAATCAAACACCCTGAGGCGCCCAAAATGTTATGGTTTTTTTCCGACGAAAAAAAATTTTGACCAAGATCAAAAGACCAATCGCAGAAATGACAGATGGCTATGTTCAAATCCTACGGAGATTCCTGTTGTTATGCACACAAAATTTCCAGCCACTGTTATGGTTTTAGGTGTTGTCAGCAACGAAGGACATGTTATACCACCACACATTTTTACTCAAGGACTTCGAGTGAACTCTGCTGCATACATCGAGGTTTTGGAGACGGTAGTGAAACCCGGGATAGACAATGTAAGCGGAGGCAGACCATACATTTTTCAACAAGACTCTGCTCCTTCACATAAACCGATGGCGACACAAGATTGGATGTCCGAAAATGTTCATGACCACATAACACCAAACCTATGGCCACCTACCTCCCCAGACCTTAATCCTTTGGATTATTACGTATGGGGCGTAATTGAGCGTGAGACCAATAAGCGTCCTTATAATACCACTTCTTCGCTGAAGACTGCTATTAATGCCGTTATGGTCAATATGAACAAGGAGCATTTGATTCGGGCATGTAATCGTTTCCGGACCCGGGTCGAAGAGGTTATTGCTGCTAATGGCGATTTTGTTGAATAACTTTATAGCCATATATTAATTTAACGTTGTATAAAAAATTCCTGAAATTTCATTAAATTTTGTTAAAAATTCAAGCTAATTGATTTAACTCTCAAGTTGTCCTCAAATATCGTACGCACCCTGTATATTGTTTAGATGAACAAAAAATTAGAAACGTTAAGGAAAACGATAAATTCGATGATATCTTCAAAAATATGCTATTGGATCGTCAAAGCGATTCATCAACGATTGTATGTATGTATGATTGTACGCTATGATAGGACTACGCAACAACAGGGGTAGGGGTCGTGAGTCCGATGTAAAGCCAATAGGAACTACCCTCAAATAATGACCGAAATCGGTGGCCATCCAATTCTAAAAAGGCAAAAATAATCGTGAAAAATAAAAAACGCACCCATTACAATTAGCGACAGATAATTTAAATTAAAAAATTCAATAGAATTGGAATAAGAGAAGAATCGGACATGCATCAGAATGTGGGAAGTTTGTTTCGAGACTTTTGAGAGCTGATCAGGGATAGCGAAAAATTAATGTCTGCTCAGAACTTCTTTCAAATGGAACGGAACACTTCTTTTCCATGCGATTGCCCGCAATAAAGCTTAGAATTATTAACAGAAAAAGAAAGGCAGCAACTTCTTTAGAAAAAAAACAGCAAAAAAATCGGTTGGAAAGTATTGCCTCGCCATAACCGAAAAAATGCAGAAAGGATAAATGACATCCGAACAACATCCTCATGGATTTTACGAGATATTAGAGTTATTTTTCGCAAAGAATTTGTAAGAGCAAGTCAGAATGTGATAAGAAGCTTCGATTGTGATATTTTCTGGTAGTTTCGTGAGAGTATTGGGCCTGATAGACCTGAATTTCGGCATGAGAAAATTTAGACGCTGGATCATAACCATGCACTTTTTTCATGCATCATTCTAGGCGCTAGACTTTTTGCCGGAAAAATTTGGTGGGAGTCGTTATCCACATCTTTCTAATTCCTAGTAGCGTTGAGCCCTTCCGACAGTTCAAAACTTAGTTTAAACTACGTCATTTTCATACTGAAGAAGACACTCGGAGTTGTGATACTGAAGAAGAAACTCACAGAGAATCAAAGCCTGTACCCGATTCATTTCCAGAGTATGACTCCCAAACAATTTTTCAAGAGTGGAAAAAAACATTGGAACTGATGGATAAATGCAAAACGAGTCTTCTTTAAAGATGGTGCAGGTGGTAGAGCTTCAATTTATTCAGGAAGGACACATTTGAGTCCTTTTGGATACTCTTGCTAAACTGCTGCTTCCATTCTTCGTTCGAAGACCCATTCTATGGAGTGTTATTCCATACTTTTGCAAGCCCTTACATTGTGGCCCTCAAAGATGCAATAAAGATGATTGAATTTATTCTTGACAAATGCCAAAAATTTTTAACAAAATTTGGCCTTCGCACTTTTAACATAAGTTTTTTCTTGGTCGTGATCAGACTCCTCCTGATTCAATTTTTCAGTTTTCTACGAGGTGTGGCTATTAAATAACGGGACTGACGCTGCAGTGGAACGAGTGCGTATGCGCCAACTGGCATTGAACAACAGCTGTTTAGTTTGAGTCTTCCTCTACAGAATGCAGTCTCGTTTCTGTAAACAACATTGTTGAGACGTAACCTTCATTTACGTTAGTGTTGTTATTTGGTTTTGCGGGAAAAATGGTTAGCGTAATAATAGAGCAACGAATTGTTGTTAAATTTCACTTCAAACTTGGAAAAACCGCTACCGAAACTTATAATTTACTAAAAGAAGTGTATGGCAGTGAATGTTTATCGCGGACTCGTGTTTTTGAATGGTTTAAGCGTTTTCAAGATGGTCGACAAGACGTTGAAGATGATTCGCGGCCAGGTCGTCCTTCAACATCAAAAACGGATGACAATGTCGAAAAAGTTGCTAATTTGATTCGGTCTGACCGTCGATTAAGTATTCGTGCAGTTGCTGAAACTGTAGGCATTGATAAAGAATGTGTACGGCAAATTTTACGTGACAATTTGAACATGCGAAAAGTGTGTGCAAAAATGATACCAAAAATTCTCACGATTGAACAACAAGCAGCTCGCAAAAATGTTTGTACTGACACTTGGAATGCCATTGAAAATGACCCAAATTTATTGGAAAGGATAATAACATGTGATGAATCGTGGTTTTTTACTTATGATCCGGAAACGAAGCGCCAATCTATGCATTGGAAGACCCCAACTTCACCGAGAGCCAAAAAAGCAAGAATGAGCAAGTAAAAATTTAAAGCAATGATGAATGTTTTTTTCGATATTCATGGGATTGTGTACCTTCACTGGGTTCCTGAAGGTCAAACAATTAATCAATATTACTACCTTGAGGTACTTGGTAAACTACGTGAAAGAGTAAGAAAAAAACGACCCGAAATGTGGAAGGACAAATCATGGGTTTTGCACCAAGACAATGCGCCAGCTCATTCCGCGTTATCTGTTAAGCGGTTCCTGGCCAAGTACAGCATCCCAGTGTTAGAACATCCACCTTACTCACCAGACCTAGCACCATGTGACTTCTATCTTTTCCCTAAGGTGAAATCTGCATTGAAAGGCACGAGATTTGAATCCGTAGAAGCTGTAAAAGAGAAAGCGGCAAGAGTCCTGAAGGAGTTGACAGAAGATGACTTGCAGCACTGTTTCAAACAGTGGAAAATTCGCATGGAGCGTTGCAGGGATAGAGAAGGGGTGTATATTGAAGGTGATAATAAGTGATTATGTATACAATGAAAATAAAATTTTCTACAACGTCAGTCCCGTTATTTTATAGCCACACCTCGTATCCGGTTAATTTGATATGTAAAGTTAATTAATTTTCTTTTCAGAAATTATGAAAATTTATTACGCCATTTAACATGCAGATTTTTCGCGCACACATTTGTTTTGGTAACGAGTGTTGTTATTGTTGTACTTTTACATTTTCTTTATTATCGTTCACTAATCATGTAATTTTTTCACCCTTTCTTACCCTTTTCTGCCATGTGAAAAGTTGTGATTAGCTTTCATGAGTCGTTTATTGAATTCAATGAGGGACTCTTTTTTCAAATTCTTAAGAAAAAAAATTACACATTATCCATTGCACCATTGAATTGCTTGTCAGACATATCATCTGGATAAATTAGATCATACTTACCCTTTTTCTTTTCATCACGTCGTAACTCTTCACTTTCATTCAATCCTTCACACTAGTCCGTGCGAAAACCGCATCCTAGCTATAACCCAATTGCAAAATATTCAATTTACGCTCTCATTGCACTTGCCAAGATTCCTTTCAGCATAGGTTGCATTCAAAGGACTCGCAACTTTAGTTGCCATCATACGGTATCCATCCATCTTATAACATATCGTCATCATCATCACCACACAGTCGACATGTCCTTAACTTGATATCATCTCTATGAAAAATATAAAATGAGAACTGAAATTGCATTTTCAGCGAATGGTAAATGCAGGAAATTATACGGCAGCCAGCTGAAGAAAAAAATAATGTTAAAAAAAAAGGAGACGACGTCAACAACGTTCAAGTTGCTGAACAAAAATAAGTTTGTACTGATGCCTGGGTAAAAGAAAGGAAATTCATCAGTGGCACTAGTTTTTCTTCCTAGGTATTCTCAAGTTTGGAAAATAAGAGGAAAATTAAATGAAAATTATGCGAATGTTGCGACGTTAGGGTTGCAAGGAACTTTTTTTTCGAGGGAGCAAAAAATAAAAAAAAACGGAGTGAAATAAGTTGCTACTGCTGCCTTTTGCATTCATACGACGGATACAGAAACGCAATGGGCACAGGAGTACTCACTCATGTATGAAAAGGAAAACATCCACTAGTCAGACGGTGGTTTTGAAAAGATTTTCTTCTTTTGCGTGTCAAGTTTCCTTGATAGCGGGAAACTTCAAGCTTTACACAAATCTTTGCTGGTTCCAAAGTGGAAAGATGAAAATCTAATTTGTTGCAATTTTCGTACTTATTTCTGTTGAAATAGCCATAATTAAATTCAAAAGACACTCATGCTTGCCTCTAATCATTTCGTTTGCGCGACGAGTAAAACATGCATGAAGCAATGCATGAAAATGTAATTCAAATAGGTTGCTGACATGCTGATTTACTCATTAAATATATATTTATTTTTTGTTTGACTTTCGGCGTACACAAGACATGAAGTTTTAAACCTTTTCTGTATTTTGCTTATTATATTTAATTTCGATGATTACAAGGAACACTGCCTCGTTTATTGGCAATCCGTAAAATATTCCTGGGAAATTATTTAATAAAAGTCAAGAAAAATATCACAAATTGCACACTTCGTGCAACCGTCTGCACACCAACAAAAAAGGTTTCGAAGTACTGAGATGGACTAATAACTATTTCATTATACTGGGAGTAAGAGGCATGTCCTACTATGTCATCTCATAATCCAATAGAAGATGGAAGTCACCAAAAATATCATGCATTGAAAACAAGCCAATTATGTTAATAAAGCAATTTTTAACTGGAGGCGATTTGAACAGTCCCCAATGGATATTTCGGAAGTTTTTGGTGTCGGAGCCGGTCTTCAAGTTGTAACAGGGCTCTTCAAGGTGAAAATATTTTGCAACTAAGCAGGGAAATATACTTAGAAGCCGGATAAAAAGGTAATTTTTGTGAATTTTTGCAGGAAAGACAATTAGAAACTTGGGGTTGGGGGTTTAAAGATTTAAAGAAATATACATCCATAAATTTTTCACTATGTCTTTATTTAAAAATACCAAAAACATGCAAGGATATTATCTGATGATTAGAGATTTACAAAAATTTCCTTATAAACGGTAACCACTGCCGTTCTTTCAAAAGTCATCTCAAACAAAACAGCCAAAGAAATTAACAAATAAGATAGCATAATCTAGTAGAAGCCATAGCAAATTTTATTAATATCAATCAATGACAAAATGACGGAAATTCGAACATAAAAAGTGATTTTTAGACCAAAAATTACTTATTATTTGGCCTACAAAATAAAAACTAAGTAACGATAAAAATCTTATGATACTTTCTAGATATTTTTATATTGAATAACCACTAAGAACTTCAAAGCAATCGGTTCATTGGTTCTTGAGAAATTTTGTTCATAGGTTTTGAAAAAAGTGGATTTGAAAAGGAAACCCTTTTGGAACGGGTTTTGGAAACAAATAACTCTAAAATGTATCAGCTTACATGGAAACATCGATACAAGGCACATAGTCTAGGTTCTACAGCCGGTTCATTGGTTCTTGAGAAATTTTGTTCATAGGTTTTGGAAAAAGTGGATTTGAAAAGGAACTTTTGGAACGGGTTTTGGAAACAAATAACTCTAAAATGTATCAGCTTACATGGAAACATCGATACCAGGCACATAGTCTAGGTTCTACAGCCAACAGAATATTCAAAAATGTTGCTGTCGGCGCCGAATTCGGTCTTCTTTTGTTTGTTCTTTTGCTTGCGACCCGGCTTTTGCTACGCAAGTTATGTCTTTATGAAAAAGTGCCTCCCCAATCCGACGGATATTCCTAACACGTTCATAACTTCCAATGATTGGGTAGCACCATTTTTGAGCATGGATGTCAAAACAAGTAAAGCAATGCGAACGATTTTGTACCCGTTTTTTAATGAATTTAAGAAAAAATTTTCTTAAATGGTTTAAACCACATAAGAAATGGAATTTCCTTATTTGATGAATAAGGAGAAAAAAATCTTCCTGCGAACGTCCTGCAAACGCTGAAGAAATCAGATCGACTTCGAAACAGCTGCCTGTTTATTTCTTATGAATAACTAAAAAAACATAACAGAAATTTTCTTTTAGCACGAAACACGTTTCTGTGTTTAAACTATATCAGACTGATATATCAAAATATTGATTTGGCGTTTACACTAAATATTTTTGGTATCTCAAACCTTAAGCAAATTGATTTTATCGACAAATCTACGTGTATGTCTCCCCTTAACTGAATGAAATTCTGTCATGGACAACTGAAGAGACTGAAATACGCCTTTCGGCGTGGCAACGTTAGACCAAAGAATGCATTAGGGATGAGAGAGACGCTCTCAGTAAGATCGTATTAGCAAAGAGAAAAACTCTCCAGATCGATCTCTATCTATTTAATCCTTCTCTCCCTTATTGATAGACTTTCTATTCTTTGGGAACATCCATCAGCGAAACGAAAGCGTGATTACTTATTGTCAGAAAAACAATTTTGAAAAAAGAATAGAATCTAACTTCTTTTGATATAGAGTTTACAGTTTACAGAGCAAAAGGACTCTTAGATAATAAAATAAGTAATACCTTAAACACAACAGTGATGTGAAAAATTATAATCTCAAGCTGGAGAACGGAACATCGCACCGATGATGGCACACTGTCGAAACGCGTCTTTCGACGAAGCAAAGGAAGTAGAGGGGAATGACGGAATGTTCAAAATACAAAAAAAAAAACATTCAAAATTTCAACCAAACACACTCAAGCATATTTTTCCCAAATAGTTCCAGGAAATGAATTTTTATACCTGAACATATTATTTGGATTAAATCAGAAAACCGTTTCAGGTATCAATTCGTCTCGTTCTTTCAATCACACTAAATTCAAGGTTAGAAATCAGTGAGAACTAGTTTTCCAGTTATAAAGAATTATCTACTCAGTGACAGTTTCAAGTTTGGTTGGACAATTTGTCTGGTGTTTATTGAGTATTTATGTAGAGTTTTGATGCTTGGAAGAGCTGAAATTGTGTTTTTAATAGAAATTTCAAATCAAGTAAGATTTTGTGGGACGAAAAGTTTCCTTATTCCTAAAATGATGCAATGACAAAAATTGAATGACATTGAAAAACGAAGAATTATTGACTTGAGAAAAAACTCCAGGAGAAAGGAGTAAAATCAAAAGGTCGGAATCGGTGAGAAATTGAAATCGAAAATTATGGAAGCAAGAAGTCGTCGTTTGGACGTCCGCCAAAGTATTCGGCTCGTTTGCACAATGGATAGCGTTTTCGAAAACAAAACAAGAATCAGACATATTTGGGAAGCTAAAATTGACAAATTGGCATATTGATGCAAGACTGAAATTCTAGAAAATGTTTATACAGAAACTAATCCTTAGGGATTATCTGATCTTCAACGATGGGGAAAAATCAATCTTGATAGACCAGATGGCTTAAAATATTACTAACACCATCATCTCAAGAAGAGTAGATGGATCTGTTATGGTTTGAACAGTGTTTGAAAAGTCCTCGAAGTGAAATTGCTTTCATAAATCGGAGGATTAGTCCTGCTGATTCCTAGGTATTACTATAGATCATCTATTACCTTGTGTGTCAGAGTAATCCACCTGGAAATCTTCATGAAAGAGTGGCTTCAGGCTTACAGAATCGAGTTGCTACCATGGCCAGTGCTAAGTCCCCTATAGGATATTTTTGGGTGGTTCAATGAGGAAAATCTACGCCTAAGAGATACTGGGATAGGGGGCTTAAAAATAACTATAATTGTAGAGTGGAAAAAGATATCTGACAGTGTATCAAATACATACCCAACAGTGCATTGGATAGTCTTGTGAAAAGCCTTTCGACTCAAGTGTTAGATGTAATCAAAATAACGGTAAATTAATTTAGTGTTAAATGAAAAACATTTCAAATATGATATTTAGATTATGTTTCATAATATTTAACCTGCATTTATATGATTTCTTTTTTTTATTATTTAATTATTGCAAGAAATATAATCACAATTTCGTGCCAATTTAATTTCCTTAGATGCACATTGTTGAAGAAAGTATACGGTTAAATAATTAACTTAATAAATCAGAAATAAAATCTTTCTTTTATAGGGGAACCAAAAATTAATCTGAGTCTAATTTTTCATAGTGCGGTGAATATTATGCATTCATGTTCAACATGTTCAACAAAAATAAGAAACATATGGGACACCCTAATAAACAAGCTTTGTTGCAATTCAACATAATTTTTATATCCTCCCGCAAAGGATATTGAAACGATGAGATTAGAGATGGTTGAAACTAATACGAAGAATGTACTGAAGGTGATTCAAAAAACTGCCATCCAGGAATGAATACTTTAAAAATTGAAACCAATACTAGGAGTGTGTTTTTCAATCGAATAGGGACTATTTCGAAGGATGCTTTTAACGGGAACATGAAAAATAACAAATTTGTGACGATATGAATGTTGTTTCGATACATTTGCGTGCAAAGGTTGAAGGAGCTCTGAAGCATATCTTGCTACAACATAGTTTTATTGTCCAAGGAGTAATTTGGCGGATTACTGTCAGATTGACAACTTACTTCCAATGTTAGCAGCTGTGTTAAGTCGAAAAAAATATCTAAAGAAACAAATAGACGTGCAGGCTTAACGGTTGTTGGAATATTTGGCAAGCCAACATCAGCAATGCATGTCTTAGGATTTAGCTGAAAACAAAGATAGTACCATTGATTTCCAAAAATGCATTATTTTTTTCTCTGCAATCGCATTTGGATGACAGACTTTTTTATTCGAATTTGTGTCCTACAAATCCTACATTAAATTCTAAGAATTCAATTTCGAATAGCAAATAGGTAGCTAAATAAGGCTTATGTTGTTTTTTTATTATTGGAAAAATTTATTTAAATTATATAAATGTCCTGTGTCATTTATGATAGGGTCCCTTATTCATATCTGAATAATTTGTTTAAAGCTGAAACTTCATTTCCTGTCTCAGTTACATTTTGACGTATCCTTTTGAATATAATAATCAACTTTTAAAATACTTCCTGCGAATTTGAATGCAAAACAAAATTTATCATTTTTACCATTTGTTTTATTTAACAAAACAAGTGAAAATCGAAACATACATTTTTTTTTTTCATTAATAATAATTTTTATCCATTACTTTCTTTATATTATCCAAAAATCTGAAAAGAGTGGGTGTCTGGGCCGGTCATAATCGATACGACATGAAAGATTACCAGGCCTGTAAAATGTGTTTCCCATTTATTAGCATCGCTTATCACCTTAAATGAGTTTATATGTATTTGTTACAGTTTATGCATATCGAATGAATGATGAATATATGAAGTTTGAATCAAGTATTAGTTTTGTTCTTTGGAGACAGAAAAACATAAAAGGACGATTATAGAGGGTTCGGGTTCGCAACCTTAAAAATTATAATTTCTAGTATTTATTGTTACTGCTGTGTGGACAAGGGTTTCATCAAATAATAAACTCTTTAATTTCCTAAGCATCCTTTCGATACTCACTGTCATGCACTCAATCAATTGTAGGTGTGAATGTATGCACTTAATTATTAGATGTAGTACGTTAATGTGTATATTGTTAGTACGTATATGACTCCAATGGATATTACGCTTTTGCTATGCTATGCTACAATGATGAGGATAAATTGTGACGAGGAGCATGGTTTTGATGCATATACGTTGACAATGACAATAGTGACTATATATATGTTCTATTGATGACTAAGCTAGTAAGAATGGGTCAGGTTTACCTTAGGTATTATGCTCAATTAATTATCTACTAATTTAACGTTTAGAGAACCAGTCAGAATGTACGATATGATCTCAGTTATTTTCTCTTATTATAAGCTATACATTGAGGGTGTTTCAGGGATGCGATGAGTGTGGAGGACTGCAAATTAATTCCATTGCAAGCACTTTGTACATCTGCAGGATGTTTACACATAAAGTGTATTCCATCACGCGTTATATTGGTTGATGCATCACTTTATCGATTGGGATCGCTTTTCTGAACGCCGCTGTGCATGTCCTTCACACATCATATCCCTTTAATGTATATGATATTCAATTCCCAGGTTACATTACAAGAAAATCGTTTCTTCCGCAACATTTATTAGCTCTGAAAGAATTCCGATTGCGAGTCGTTCAATCGTTTCAGCATTGCGTTTCGATGCAGCCAATAGGGTGGAGGATCAGGCGGCTGACCCGGAAGAATTGACTTATTCTTAAGTATCGTTTTCGGGTTGGGTGGTTCAACGACAACACTATTGGTGGCAGCATTGAACATCACAGGATCGGCATATTGTGCCGCTGAGTGACTCAGAGCTGCTCGCAGTGGAGCTTCTTTTTTCCGTATGGACTCGCATGTTTCTCGCATTTTGCACAGTTGCTCCTGCAGACTGCGGTATTCTTCCAGGAAGCGTTCCAATTGGGCTGCATGATAGTCATAAGCACTCATTGTATTGGATGTTGATGGCACCATCCCACTCCTGCTGGTCAAAGAAGAAAAGTCCAAAAGGGGCGTGGCAGCGGAGCTCAGAGACCGTTGGTGTGACTCACGGACTGGTGAAGATGGCAAGCTTGGATTCCTTCGATGGTTTGTTGTTTGTCCCGGAGTCGTCACTAGATTCAAAAAACTATTCGAGCGCTGCTGATGACCCGATTTCATTTTCGCTGGTTTCCCAAGCAGATAATTGTTGCAGGATTCGGCCGAAAATCTCCTTGACGAAATATCACCGGGCAAACTTGTTTCGCCCAAAGTGCTGCTACTGTATTTACTTGAACTCTCCGGCAGAAGGGGCGATTGACTATCCGATGAATTTTTAAAGTATTTATTAACTGTTTTCATTTTTCGAGGAAGGGTACAAAGCGCCTGTGTATTGGCTGCACTAAAACTAGTCACATCCAGGAGATCTGGATATTTCCTTTCCGTATCACAGAGTTCGGTTTCTATAGTTCGGGGCGGGCAATAGATACTTTTTGAATCGATTGGCGTACTATGCTCTAAAGCTGAAAGAACTTGTGATTTTTTACCGAGAAATTGATTGGACCATGATGGCTTCTGTTGAAGATAGGCTGTAGCATTTCCACCCGTCGCTTCGGCAAGTCGAGCAGCTGCGTCTACTTGACTCGATACTGAACTAGAGCCGGAGTCAGGATTCGAGCTGAAATAATAAAATATCTGTTATTTAAGGCATGCCTGCTTGAATTTATCAATCAACGTTTGGAAAATATTTGGACTTATTACATTAAATGTTATGCAGTTTTGCATTTTGTGGATAGTTTGTGGTATGTCTGTGAGTGAGTACTGCAACTTTTCTACCATTGGTTACTACAGAGCCTCTTACTTTTGTGCTAGAAACTCCAAATGGAATTACACGAGTCATATCTGTAAAATAAGCTCTAACCCAATAAAGTGAACGCATTCAGACATTGATTCCTTGAAAGGTTCTTTAAACGCTGATCCCATCATTACTTTTAAGGTGACATTAAGTGACATTTAGTGTCTCAAAACAAAAAAACACAAATATTGACAAATATTCTCAGGAAAGGACATAGCTGAGGCCATTGTTGAAAAAGGTGGGTCATTTAATTTGAGTCGGCTTTAAAAAATCGAAGCGTTGTTTTTTTTTTCAAAATTATGAGTTTATTAGCAAGTTTGTACCCTTCGGATCAGGAATGGAAGGCAACATGATTCAAATGACAGCCATGGCTTGCCTTACAATACCTCATTGGATCAGTCCAATGTCCGGTACATTTTCGATTGTTTGGGACAATCGGAGACTCGGAGACAACCAAAATGCGCTTTTTGAGAAAAGTGGAAGCGTCGATTATTACGTTGGCCGAGTGGCACGTTGGGCCGTCTATGTAACTTTCTTTAATTTTGGGGAAAAATCGCTTAGCATATTGCGGTAGCAATCTGCATTTACCGTAATGGCGTTTTCTTACTCATTTTCAAAGCAAAATGGTCCAATAATATTTAAATCCGCACCAGACGGTCATTAGATCCATTGATTCCAACAGGATAACTTGAGGACTTTCTGATCTCCAACTCCCACAATTTTGCTTATTGACGTATCCATCGAGGTGAAAATGAGTTTTTTCTGCAAGATGATTTTTCGGTAAAAATGCGCATCTTCGATCAAGTGGCCTTTGGACGAAACCGAAGACGCATCGGATGGTCATGCGGTTTCAGTCCTTGCGCTGATCGAACTTTGTACGTATTCATACCGAAATCTCTATTCTTAAACTCTTCACAAAGAAGTGCCTGAAATGTTCACTTCTTGGAAACGATGACGAGTTAATCTTGACGTTTGAAAAACGACGGCAATTCTTCCGGTTGAGCGCACTGGAAGAGTATGTACACGAGTAATTTCATCCCAACAATGTCACAGTTTCACGAACTTGCTTGGCAAATCGATCGAAAATTTGCGTTTTAGGCAAACCTTTTTATAAAATGTTTTTTTTTTTGCGAATATCTTACAGGTTGAGTTGAAGACTCACGACTTTGGAAATAAGTTTTCCATGTCTTCCAAATTTATTCAAGCAAATAGCGACTCATTTCGTAAATGTCAAACAGCAAATGAACTTTCTGTCACATCTGAAATATCATCAGATCTGCTAACCTCAAAATAATCCGGGATTCTAATTCCAAACGTTTGATTGTCTAGCTATTGTCTAGCGATTGTTGATTGCCTGCTAAATACAACCTTGAAGGCTTTGAATGTGGCACTACATGTAAATACAACTATCTTCAGCTGAACTGTCAAAAAGCCAAGTCATTGTAAAATTTGGTTCATGAACAGCAGCCGTTAAAAAAATTGCTCTATTAACTTGCAAACAAATAGAATAGAATAGAATTGTCAAAAAACGAAACCAATATTTAGATAAATATGAACACAGATAAAGTTTACAGGATTTCGGTAACGTCTTTGTCAATTAAACGAAGCCGTACCAGCAATTTTGATGAATACCGACCAGGACCATTTGATCAACGATCAAAGGAAGAAGGTGCGTTTAACAGATGAAAATTCGAGATATTGTGATAAACGATCAGAGAAAAAGTGGGGAAAATAGCTGATTCTGTCGGTATTTCAGCTGAATGAACTCTAAATATTTTATTAATTCATTAAGATATGAGAGGATATATATCAAACCCAATTTGGGCATGATGTGTACCGCGTTAACTCACGATAGATTATAAACACATGCCTGTATTGTACTTCATGGGATTTTTAGGAATGATAAACCTTTATTACCAGGATTTTCTGAGTAGCTTTATGGCTTTAAATGACACATGGTATCAAAATACAATCCTGAGATTAAGGAGCAGTCCATACAACACGTTATCCGAAATTGATCTGCACCAAAAGCATAAGTAGGAAATCTTCTTTTTCAGCAAATAAGTTCATAGCCTTCATTGCGCCTTAGGATTTGTTTCGTCATTCAAATGAAGTACCTAAAAGATGGTACAACTGTAGTATCCAGAAAAATAAAATTAAATTATTCTGGAGGAAATAATATCCACACTAGTCGCAGTATAAAAACAGTCTTTCATCAAGACGACGCACAGGTACACACTTGCATCATCGTAATAGCGAAATTCCTGGAGTTTACCCTCTGTCGAGTGGTGGACGACCTAGTCCACACAGCAATGGCGTACGCACAAGCAGCAAGAACACTACAGGTTGCTGGCTAGTAGACAGAGATAGAAAAATTATAAATAGGTCAAAGTTCGCTTTGCGTTTTAATGCAAAAGCCTCGAGAAGGGTTTTCTTGTCTGAACAAAAGTCTTCAGAATTTGATCCCAAATCAAATTTTACTTTTTTGGGTTTGATCCCGGAAGAACGGAAGTTCATTTTAGTATTTTGAGGGTTTTTGATGGTTTGAGATTATTAGATTACACATATCTCACGGTTTGCTCTGCTTCCTTCTTTCTTTTCGATGTGAGAACTACTTCTAAGTGACATCATTTTTACGATTTTTGGTCTTTTTACGATTTTGGTTCAATATTAACTTAATTTCTGTTGAAACCGTACAAGCAGCATTCAACATTTGAGACACTGTACTTCAAAGCACTCATTTTCTGTAGGCGAATATTTTAAACTCTGTTTTCTAATTCGTCGTGTTCATTTTGTCCTTCTAATCTTTCCTAACCTATCATAGTCAATTTAAAATTTGTCCATATTATGCGTGTCATTTAATCACAGAACCCGATTTTGACTGCATGTGACTGTAGTGACTAGGCTCCACCTTCGTCTTGCACAGAGTTTCGATTTCCAAATTTGGACGGAGTAGTACTTCATTTATCTATTCTGATTGATATTAACAAGAAGGAGTTTTTTCATGAATGTTTTTCAATTACAAAAGGCTTTTCGATTTAAAACGCAGAAACCCTACAGAAATGATTTTAGTGGAGAAATCGGAACTCGTGATGGAGTTCCTGCACTCGGACCAAGAGGAGTTATTACCTATTGAAGAGGAACCCCGAGATGAGCAAAGGGTACCGTGAGGAATATAAATGAAAATCCTTATTTAGCACGGGAAAAAACTAAGTCGTTAAAAAGCCATCGTTGGCAAAATGACATATTAGTAGCCAAATAATTGTGACTTACTTCCCTGTCGTTGTAGGAATTCTAAATTTAGCTAGATAACCTATTGAGTTTTGGGCTTAGCACAGATGATATTTTGAAGAGGACTCTGAAATTTCCGAAAATCATAAACGATATTTTATGAATAAGCATTTCAGCATTGAATTTTCAGCTGCTCTTTCGTGGCCTTCTTAATATCAGGAAAATGACAAAAACATTCCTTTTTGCATGGTACTAAGTTTGGTGAGTAAAGTTGGTCTAGGCAACAGCAAGATTATTATTAGCTAAAAATTCGAAGCAGAAGTCATGATGACAGATTGTCGCAACAAACAAGGATGTCATTAGCCCCTTTTTCTGGTCTCTTGTTTTGGTCACTTTTTTTAGGTCTCTTTTTGTGGTCGCACTGGCCCATTCGTGAACGGGGCAATGATATGATTTTGTAAAATTTGGAATTCATAGTTGCTTCCTTTGGTAAAAAGTCAAATCGCACTATCCACATGCTTCAAAATTGTAAAAAAACGAAGAGCATGATCTTTCAAAGGGCGAAGAGATTCAGGAAGATCATTGCAAACCTTGCATTTGCGAGTGACACCAAAAGATCCAAATTCAGTTTCGGAATAAAACTATGTTCATGTCATAAGTTCCAGATTTGCTAGTCAACGATCCTTCAATTCTGTTCTCTAGCGAAAATTCCTAGAACAAACTTTGTGTTCGCATGCCTTAACCACAAATTATTGGTTGAAATGGGTTGTACGATCTCGTAAGAGATCTCAACTTTTTCTTTAAGATCTCAAATTTGCACGACTTTCTCTATTTTTGAAGAGGATGAAAGTCCGAATCGTTGTTGTTCGTTAGCTGACCCATGTATTCGTATATGGCAGCAGCATAAACAACAACTGACGTGATACAGAATCTTGTTTTACGGTTTCTGGAGACTGACTAACTATTCCTTGGGACAAGGTCTTTCAATGGATCGAAATATTTGCATTAAGACATCGTATGATATATGTTTCAGCTTCAAATTCGAATTCTTCATTCATATTTTTTTATAAGCAGCAGCCAATTTTGTTCTGAAGCAAGATCTTGTTTTTGAAGTTCGATGGCCTCCCTAAAATGTTAGTTTCAGTGAAGGATACAAATCTTTCTTATAGGAACCATGAGATAAGGCGTTAACGCAAAGCCATTTCATTCTCAAACCGAAGTTTCTCTTTGATTTTTACGATGAATTTGATAGCAGCTGATTTAAACCCTTGGTGAAAATTTATTTATTAATTACTTCTAACATGTTTCCGGAAGTATCTTACATTAGATGACTTTTTGTTTGGAAGGAAGATGTAGACTATTTATGCCCTGAGTATTGGGCTCCAACAAGCATTAATCCCCTAAACTACCGACTAAAGATCTCTTCTGTTAAAGGGAGGAGTACCTAGCGCGGAAACGTTTGACGCATTGCTTTGGGCAGGTTTTCCCTTGTCTTTGCCTTAAGTATACACAGTATTTCCGAAAAGTCCCCGAACTTATTTTGTAGCGCTTGTACGAGTAGCGCCACTTCTTGGACGACACCGGTACTATGTTGCCACATCCCTCTGGAGTGTCTGAGAACTTTTTTCACCAGTATCCGTTCATTAGTTGCCAAGATAGACGTGCTTGAGTGAACGTGTGTTTAGTACCCCGATGCAAGCTCTACGATGGATGAGAAATTTGAACATCGTGCCGCGATTAAATTCTGCTATAAACTTAAAAAAACTTCCGCGGAAATGAAAAAAATTATCAATTCGGCTTATGGTGAAGGTGTAGTGTCGCGTACAACTGTTTACACGTGGTTCAGTCAGTTCAGGAAGGATAGAGAGTCGTTAGAAGATAACGAGAGAAGCGGCCGGCCGTACACAAAAAAATTGTGCCCCAAACATCACCGTGAATGCTGCATATTACGTAGAAGTGTGAAAACGTCTGAAGCGCTGGATAAATCACATCAGGCCCGAGTAAAAGGAACCGGGATCGTGGAGTTTGCTGCATGACAATGCGCCTGCTCATTCTTCGAACATTGTGAAGCGTTATCTCGCCGAAAATCAGATCCCACGCATCAATCACGCCCTATACTCGCCAAATCTGCCTCCAGCCGACTTTTTTCTATTTCCCAAGCTAAAAATGGCCTTGAAAGGACGATATTTTGAAGATGTACCGAGCATTCAAGCGGCTCGCATCGAGCGTCTCACAGCAATAAATCACTCATGGAGCGCTCAAATGAGTGATCTAGGGAAGGGGACTATGTTGAAAGTTAACCGGAATAAATTTCTTTAGATGTAATTTTCGATTTTTTATTTCAAAAGTTCGGGGACTTTAATTCGGGCTGGACCTTTCTTTTTCTTAATCTTATCGCGGTTTCGTGTCGTAGGAATTCCTTCTCTATCGTGAGGTTAAAAAAGTGGAAGATTCACATTTTTTGGTTACAATCCAACCAGGTTTTTAAAGACAACTCCTGGCATTCTAAGACTGGGTTTGCATTAATGTTTCCCCGAATACTTATTTTTTGGATAGCACTTGTACATATTCGTTGGAATTTTAGAACCATTTTTTTTATTTTATATTTGTAAATAATATTCTACAGAAAATTATCCCTTTGATCATGAAAAATTTGAATAAAATTAAAAAGTTAATAAAATTTATCATTGCCTTCACCTCAATAATGGTGTACTCTGGTCTACTGCTGGGTAAATCCAGCATGCATGCCATAGCAATTATTTATCTCAATATCTTACCTAACATCCACTAATCGGGGTATATGTAGATCAATGTTCAGCTTCGCGTCTGCAGGACTCTTAGCACCGCCTGGCGGCTTAATCTTCATTACGCTTTCTCGCTTATTGAATCCGCTGCAACCCGTGCCATCAGTATTATCTTCATAGCCAGTGTCGTCATCATCCGTAGGAACATTCCGATAGTCTCCATTCTTCTTCGTCGGATTAACTATAGCAATTCCATTCTCGATGTGTGGCCTAATATAACCATTCTCCTCAGTTCTGAATGGTCTCATATTTGGTTTGCGGCTCATTTCAATCTTTTCGTAACTATCACTTCTGGCTGGTGTACTCCAACGAGGGGTTTTCCGTTTCTTTCGAAACGAACAAACGCACAAAGCACCGAGGGACGACATAACCACCATTAATAACGCTATAAGCACGCACAGGAGAATAACCTTTGCCCCGAGTGCTGCTTCAGGTGGCTTTCGTGAAACTGCAAGGGTCACGCTGGCTTCCACGCGACCCGCTTTATTTTCTGCGGCACATGTGTAAATACCAGCATCCTGCATATCCGCTGTAAGGATGGTCAAGTTGCTTGCATTCTTCTGAAGATTCACCATGTACATTTTGCGTCCTTGGGTTGCAGGCAGGACTGTTTCGCCAGAAAGATTGGCAATCACTCTATTTTTTACGATCCATCGAACGTTAGGCTCTGGCACACCCTCGACATAGCAACTCATGGTAATGTTCCGACCTTCAACTCCATGCGCTTTGGTATCTGGAGCAATTATTTGGGGAACACAAGCGAATTCGTCGAGATCGATTTTATCCCAAGATTTTCCGCTCAGACGTCCTGGCGATTTGCAAACGGGCGGCACACCATAAGGAACGTTTTCACGCAGCATCCACGCTCGCAACGGCCGCAGATTACAAGAACAATTCCATGGATTTCGAGCTAATTCCAACCCGTGCAAATTATTAAAACTGGTAAGAATTTCCGACCTAATTTCTACGAGTTTGTTACCGTCCAGCTTCAACCATTCCAAGGACGTCTCCAGGCCGGCAAACGCATTCAACTCCAGGGAGCTTATTTTACAATCCGACAGCTCTAGGCGAATTAAATGAGGGATTCGTAGAAACGCGTCGTTGCCTATTCGCTGTATGGGATTCCCACTTAACTTAATTTCTCTCAATTCCGGTATCGAGTCGAAGGAGTGCGAGGGAATCATTGTTAATAAATTATAACTGAGATCCAATTCCACTAAATTGCTCAATTTCCTAAAAGCAAATCGCTCGATTGCTCGCAGACGACACTTGGCCAAAAACACTTTCTGTAAATTTAATAAATTAGCGCTTGCAAAAGCATCGTGGGGTATATTGCTTATATCGTTCCCAGTTAAGTCGAGGACCTGCGTGCCCCCGTCTAGACGCGCGGGTATATTTGATAAATTGGCATTAAGGCACAAAACTGACTCCTTTCCGCTCTTCCATTTACATTCGCACAGGCGAGGACATTCGCCCATCAGGCCGGGCGCCAGCAAACACAGAGTTACTACTAGGACACTAAACTCTAGGATCGTCCAACGAGGTGGTAGTTGCAGTCGGTTCAGGGCGGGCGGGGCTAATTGAAGCTTCGATTCCATGGCATATTCAGCTTCTGTTCAGCATCGGTTTCAGTCGCGGGCTTGGGACACCCCTTCAATGCCATCACTACCACTACTGTGAACCCTAAATCCGGACAGGGGGCACGCGAACGCGACACAATGTGATTTTCAGCTTGATTGAAAGCAATGTGGTTGCTTGTGTGCGAGGGCGGGAGCGGGGGATGGCACAAGGACTCTGCCGGGTGTAAATGAGCAGCGCCGTTTGCTTTTTCACTTCCCGAGCTTCGCTTTTTCCATTCCGAATCCTGTGCTGCTGAGTTCAATCTTCGAATGCTGCCCGCTATCGTCTTTGCACGAGTCGATTGACATGAGCTCCTGGAATTAGAAGAAAGCACAAAATGAGATTGAGCTGAAGACGTGATCGCTTTAATTAAAATTTGTGAAACGAAGGAACGAATTTAATTGAAACTCAGGCTCTTAACAGCCTCAGATACATTGGGACATTCACGTTGAGATACATGTAAGTTAACAATTCAATTGGAGTTTCCTTGTTCAAACAGACGAATTTGAATCGAATTTAATTTAAAGGAGAGCTCCAAGTTCGTCATCTCTTTGAAGAAACGAACTCGCAGGAATTCGATCAAATTTTTAGCCTATTATGTGTTGAAAGAGATGGCGACAGGGGGAGGGAGGGAGAAAAAACAAATGTCAGGTATTCAGTACTTTGCCGATCAAATAAATCAAAGAAGAATTCATTTCGAGCTTCAACTGCTTCAAATAAAATTCCAAGTAAGTATTAAATAAAGATAGTTTGGCTTTGTTATCCTGTTTCCTGCTGTGGACGGAATTTGTCTCGACTATGTTTAAACCCTGAATTTTTGAATAAGTAGATTCCGAGAAAATTTTTGTCATACTGCTTGCTTTCCGGGAAGTGTTAAATAATTTATGAATTTCAAAGTTATATGCGTTAGAAGTTCTGCGTACTGACACGTTTCAATGAGTTTTGGGCCTGTTGTTTTTTAATACAAAATTTTACTTAAGCCTGGCATATTATTCACCTGACAATTAATTTTACTTTAAATGCATTAAAAGTTAAAAGACAATTAAGCCGTGCAGGGTAGCTTTAGATATGGTTTTGTAGATTGTACTTTTTGGAAGTTGTGGATTTCATCCATCATCAACTACAATCCGAACGTCTCATTTTTTTGTGGGGAAGCATTGGAAAAATTTCACTGGGGAAATTTAACGATTCAGTTTGATTATATCCTTGGAAAGTTTAAGACCTGCCTCACACATCATCACAGTCTCTTCTGGCTAGAGTTGATATATGTTGACCATTATTATTTAATCGTAATCAGGATCCATCCACTTTGATACTAACAGATACCAAAACCAGGTATACCTCACGTTGTTAGGGAAAACGCTATCCTTATGCAGCTTCAAACGCAACGATACTGCCCGAAGGGTAGTAACACAATGAGCTTGCTCTTCAATAGGCATTATTAGCTACCGTGGTACCTGAACCGACCACAAGGACTGGGTTCGTCAAGGTGAAGATTAGACATGTTAGATACTGAATACCATGAGTTGAGTCTTATGTTTGGACTTCCTCCCTTTTTAGTTGAATCTGCTTCAAAAATAAACGGGCTGTTTCTCCTGAGGATACCAAATATTTTCTAAAATTTAAAAGCTCTGAATAGCTTCACGGGAATGCGAAGGATTATCACTGGGTTCTTCACTCTCAAAAAATGGTCCTGAAACGAACTATGAGTGAGTTGCTTCAATTTTCAGGAAGAAACATCAGTGCATCATCTAGTACAATGCTGCAAAGGAGTTATTTATGATGTAGGTTGTTGGTACACCATGGTGCAATCGTGTTCCTCAGAAGTTGCGTAAAAGAGTATTGAAAAAGTTGTGGGCGTTATCTTTGAACTTTTTACGCACAATAAATTTGAAGATTTCAGATTAGTTGTTGGATTCGAAATACTGTATCGATCCATATGTAACTTCTGATGCAGATATTTATTATTCCGATGCAGTCGTATGGGGACATGGGGACAATTTTCGGTGTTCTGTCAACTGTCATGTGTGATAAACGTCACATGAAACGGTTTCTTTAAAGAAGTGTCTGAAGTGGACAGTCAAAAAGCACATATTTGTCATGGAATATTTAGGAATCCGAACAAAGCAATAGCGCTTAGACGGCAGCTGAAAAAAAATATGTAGTTTGTATGTCAAAGGACTAATTTATGATAGCGTAGTTAGATAATGGTTTATGAAATTGAGTTTTGGAGTGACGACCTTAAAAGACGAAGGCGGGACTTTCTTTGAAGACAATTTTATAAAGACAATAACGTACAACAACAGCTATTTAACCTTAAAATACCTAAAAGGAAAATTACAACCTAAAAATTTTTGGGAAAATCAGAAATTTAAAAGTATAGATAGCCCTCAATCTCAGTGAACGGCACAAAGAAAATCGAATGTCAATCGTCTCAAATCAGATCTCAAGGTTGAAAATTGAGCCTTACTTCAACCAGGATTTTATCAGACGATGACTTCAATCGATAGTTGTAACTGAAAATGGGTTATCTATAGCAAAATTGTCCGCTAAAGACAGAAGCTTGATAAGAATCCACCGCCCGTATGAGATCAGAAAGTTAACATTAATGCTAAACAATTTTTTTGAGGATGAGATTGGATGTATTAGGGGGATGGGTAGACTGTCAAGAAGTAGTTTCCCTGTAGTCAATTCAAGTTTGATGATTATTGTGGATTTATAAGTTCAACAGTTGCAACGAGTGCATGAGGAATTCCATGAAAATCGTCCTGCTAACTTCTATCTCAGAAACGTCAATTTTACTTTGAAATCACATAGTTTAAGTATTTAACGTAAGAAAATAATTCTTTCACTCAGACGGTCTATATTACCATATCCGCCATACTCCTCAGATCCTATCCCGACAGATTACCAGATTTTCTGTGCCTTACAAAACTTTTTGAATGGAAAAACCTTTTCTTAAGAACACGCCATGCACTCTGTCAAAAACTTTATTTAGGGAAAACCAAAACCATTTTACATGGAGGGAATTGATAAATTCTTAGAAATATTGGAGCATGTTAAGGATAGTAGGTAATACATGGTATATGAGTATAATTTTGTTGATTAATGAGAGCAAAATAAATGTTTGTATGCTTCGAGTTGAATAAAGTAGGAAACGGACCCAACGATTTTTCATTTCTTTGAGCAACTTATCCTGATTTTAAACTCCATAATGTTCCATTCAATGTTGTTAAGGGGGCCCAGGAGATCCAGTGACCTTTATGCAGAAAAAACTTCTGTAGAGAGGATACTACCAGGTGTGGCGACTTGAAGAAGTATGAGGTCTGATTCGACTGAAGACTTCAGCGAGCTACAGGGGAAGCTTAAGGTATTTTCAGTTTTAGGGTCTCAGCAAGTTGCACGACGAAGTCTGCGATATTTTCTTAGGATCGATATATGCCAGAATGATTACTTCGCAAAGATCCTTGTTAGGTGGGATTGTTTTTTGCTTTTGAAAGTGCATTAATATCTTTGTTTGGCTGAATTCATGGTACACTGTCGCAAATTCTTTTTAGTTAATATTTCCAAACTAAGTTATTATTTAAGTTACTGGTCATACGATATGATCATGGTTGGTTGTAAGGGTAGAAATGAGTCACTCTTCGGTACAATCATAGTGAATTATGGATGAGTAGATTAGAATTGACAAACATAATGAGATATATATGGGTTGGCTTGAATTTCTGAAAAACGTAATCAACGAAATGATCATCAAAAAAGACCCGAATCGAACAAAAGATGTGAATGAGTGATTTCTTGCATACCTTATGAAAAAAACCTAAATTGTGAACTTAAATAATAAAATTTTGGGTATTTTACTTTATGTATTCTATACTTTCTTTATTTATTGTTCCCTCATTTAACATGCAACACATTTTAAAGCATACTTTCCGCAGGTTAAAGGCTGGATTTTGTTCCCAACGTGATTTTTGGGAGAAAAAATCCAATCAGGATCAAAATAACTAAAGCAGCCATAACAGTTTCAAATTTCAAACCATAATATAGTGTTTTGGATAATCAGTTTTCTATTGGATACCACTTGAATCGCATCAACAAACAAATACTATTTACTTTCATCTGCATCATAAAAGATTCGCCACCACTACCGATGAACTACCCCCGCTCTTAATTCCACGAAATGCCAACTGAATCAATAATTAAAACGCAAATACACGCTCATCACAATTCATTTTAGTGCAGCAGTTTATTCAAGCTCCTGAAATTGAATACGAATACAAAAATCCTAGTTTGATTTATGAATATTTCATTCGTGCAACAACAACATACAAAACAAAAAACCAAAAAAAAAAAACAAACACAAGATAGCAACAAAAAGCATCCGGAAAAAGCAAAATCTCTGGAACCCAATCAGTGAACAACAAATTCGATTTTGCCTTATCAAATACGCTTTCCTTTTCCAATCAAACGGAAAATATTGTTATATAATTCATCACATTGTGGTGTTTTCCACGCTCCACGCAAATTGCGCTTTCACAACACTAAATACTGTTCTTTCGCTTCACTTGTAGCGTACACTCAGTCATCGTCCTTAATTGAATTTCTTCTATTTCACTGTTTCACTAAAAATAAGGTTACGCAAATTTGGTCTTAATCCACAGGAAAAGTATTTTTCTCTTCCGCTCCTGTTTGAAATAAATGTTCGATCGCATCTCCTGTTGAAGAATTGCTTCGCGGGGTGAGTGTTGCAGGCGAACGAGGCGCAGGGATGAAAATAATTTCTGCTTCTTGTTTTCACGTTTGGCTGTTTTTGCCCGGTGGACAAGGATAAATTAAATTCAAATTCGTGAATTTAAATTCAAATGAAATTTATTAGGAGTGATTTATTTGGCAGTGGGTTTGCTACATATTTAAATTAAGTTGTATTGTGTTTCGCGAAGATTGTGGCGGGTGCGGGTGAAGACGGATGAGAGGGCATACAATGTGGGTTTGAAGGCTCAAGGAAAGGTAAATTAGTGAAAGGCCACGATTTTGTTTCCGCAATAAATCCATGTCATGTATTTTCAATTCAAGGCACACGCGGATGGTGGGATTCGGCATGATAGTAAAGGAAAACAGATCATTATCAGAAGATGTTTTCATTATTGTGCGGATTGCATTCTAATGAATTTTTTCAACGCGACTCGCAAATACGCGAAAACATGTTTTATATGCGCAATTGAACTTCAAAATAAGTTTGATTTTATTCAAATCGAATCGTTTGATGGATGTTTATGCGATTATATTGCTGAGAAACTTTATTTTTCCGGTAAAACCTGAATTAATTGAACACACGTCACAAATAATCCATAACTCATGCGTTTATGTTTACCTTAGAATGGTTGAATCCAGCCTGACCGATAATAGAAACAGGAAAACAGGCAAAAACAAATAATCAATGTATTATCATATCGAAATGTGTGTCAACTAATTGCTTATTGCTCTAACACGGAACTAAACACTCCAAAAAAGGCAGTGATTAGATCACTGATTTTCTACACATAGGGTCCTGGGTTCAGGAAGAAACGGACGTTAGCAGGAAATTCTTTGAGTTGTGGTCATGGTGCTAGGTCTTCGGCGTTCCAGAAAGCATTTGACAATGCCTCTTGTGGTTATCCCCGGGATAACGATCAAAGTCAAAGGCTATTCCGATCAAACTTTTTCTGGGCACTCTGGGAACTGAAATGTGCTCCATATGGAGATTACTTAGTGAGCTGGAGTTTTGCAACATACGTTTTCATGTTTTCATGAGGCTTTAAGGTTATGCTTTTAAAAAACCCATTTTTTCGATGATTTTTTCCACATTGAAGGAAAAAAGATATTGAAATTTTGATATTTTATAAGATAATTTGAAATTTTTCTCAGTTATTAACAAACACTTTAGTTAGCCTATTAAAAAATTTTAAGAATTTTTGATGCTATTTTTTGAATTTTAGCTATTCTTCAAAAAAATGCCAAAAGTTGATCTGGGGCGTTATTTTTCATGCTTACCACTTTTGAGAAAAATAATAAAACGAAACTTAATAGTTGTCTGAGCGTCGTTCGCGTGAACTAGGACACTTTTTTACCGCCGAAAAATGACAAAATGGCGGCTATTTAAAAAAATTCGGTTTTGTAATTAGAAAATCGGCTGAAAACTGACTAATTTAATTCAGATCAGCATGAACTTAGTTCACACTATAGTTAGACATATCAACAAAAACATATTGAAAATTCAGAGTGATGGTTCGAATAGTGCGAATAATTCAAAGTGATTTATTAAACGTGCTTTCGAGAAGTTAGCATTTCAAGTTCGGTTGGTTTGAGTTTCATCAATTTTGTCTATAGAACATTTATGTTGAATATGTAATATACAATATATCATCCAAGTATGAATCGAAGCAGATGTTCCAATAAAAGGAGGGAACCGAAAACGATTAATTATACGGGAGAGTTAAAAACTGCGTTCTCGCCGCGTATCGTCTAATGCTCAAAACAACTAGTTTAAAAACTTAAATCCTTCTTAAACTAAGCACTTTGGCATCGTATTTTTGATTGTTTTTCCAGTTTTTGAAAATTTGTAATCGGAAAGCCTTCGTGAAGGATTGTAAGTACAGACATATTACCAACGAATCAATGCATCATAGCTAAGGTGGACCTAGTTTGAAGACAATACTTTCTCGGTCGAATTTAATCCGTAAAAGCATGAATTTATTTCGAAGTAACGCGTGGGAAAGCGGGTCACATCAAGCGTTGATCCAGCAGATGTGTTTCAAAATTTTCTATCATACGAAATATTTTACGTCTGTTATAACAATATTATTTCCTTCAAGCTATGGTAATTCCTATTCCTAGTTCACATGCTATACCAATGAGAAGTATAAGCAAATTGCAAATAATAAAAATATTTGCAACGATAATGATCGTACAAAAACTAATGAAGGGACCACGATCTCCTGGAAGGCTTTGAAAAGCTCGTTTGTACTATCTGGACCTATCCAAAAGAAGTGTAAAAAAAATTTCCAAACTGAAAAAACCTTCAGATACTCAACGAAAGTCCTTAGGAATATCTAATCTCATTCATGCTTAGTGACCGGAGAGTGAACTGGAAAACTTTTGAAAATATACTTAAGAATGCTTTCTGCCGTAAAGGTATTCCAAAATGTGTGGATCAATAAAAAATATTGTTATTTCGAAGGCACAACAGGACATAGAGAGAGGACATTTTGAGAGAGTTCGGGTTTATTTAATGAGAATATTTCGAACAAAAGCAAATGTCTTCTAGGAATAATTTAGATTTACAAAACTTATATTTTAGGGACTTGATGAATCAACCGACTAATAACCCATATTGGGGGACTAAGTCCAACAAAAAAGCGACATTTGATGAGTGACGTGCATTTGACACTTCTTTATGGGGTGGAAATCTCGTGCAAAGCTCTCTATAAGGAGCTGCACCGGCAAGGGCTGGTGCAGTTGCAGGGACGCAGGGCACTGTGGAGTACATCAGCATACCAGACAGTCTCTGAGTCAGCGATGTTGGTAGCTGCTGGAATGATTTCCATCCTTTTCCTTGCTAGAAGAAGAAGACTCTAGAAGAACCTACCTCCGGCGGTACGAGGGTATCAAAGTCGGTAATGATTAAAGACAACGCATTCTCGACGGGTCACTACAACCTGCGGAGCGGAACCTTCGGAATCAACAATGCGGCTCATCGACGGATTGAGAGCGTGCTTCAGTCGAGAGTATGGCAAAGTTGACTATTATGCCGCTAGTTATTGAACAAACACGGTGGTTTTCTCTCTTATATGTATGAAATTTGTAAGCCACGGTCTCCGGATTGCATATTCTTCATTGTAGGGAAAGCGCCTTCATGATATCTTTTTCATGCAAATCACGGGACAGACTGTTCTGTGATCTTGCCAATCTTGTTTCTGTTTCGTGGTCTTGCTCAGTCCGGATAACCGAATCAAACAGATAATCAAATCAAATGACAAATGGAGTCATGTGTGTAGTTTTCGTCACCCTGTCAACAAAAAATGGCATAATTCATCTATTAAAAGCGTCGAAGATGAGGGTTTCACTTATTTTGAAATCCTCCTTGCGCTTCTCCTCCAACTCTAGAAGGAATCCCTGTAACATGAAGGTACTACAAGGCAAAGATTTGGGAGGTCTACTCCGAAGTAGTTTGTCAAATGGTTTAAGCCTAGGCACATTAGATGACCGAAGAGGTGTTTAGTTGGTAGTTGAGTAGGTTTACGCCACTGTAACTCCGACACTCAGGACGTAAACAACCTTGACTTTCTTCTACCTATTATTATTATTATTGTTATTATTGTACTGGAGTCCACTGGCTGGAAATTAGCATAAGCCAGAAATCGGCCCTAAGCTCCCCATGTGTAGTACTATTGTTTACAGATAGTCCATCCTGTCGTTCTGCAGAATCCAAGGAGTTCCCCCAGTTCTGTGGTCGCCAAGTGTTCTAATTCTGTTACCTCAGTACACCTCAGCCAAGTAAGGCATTTGGTGGCCAGACTCCGGCAATCTAGGAGGAAGTGTTCTGTACTTTCTTCCTCCTCGCCGCAAGCTCGGCAGGTGTCATCCGTTCGGATTCCTATTCGTTTGGCGTGTTGACCTAGAAGATTATGGCCCGTTAATACTGCCACTAATGTTCTAACGCCATTTCGGTATTTTCCTAGGAGTTGTTTTATCCTCATTTGATTAGGGGGAGGCCAAAGAGCTCGGCTGATCCTGTAGTCGTTTCTGTCATTCCAAGCCGTATCTGTCTCTTTCCAGAGGATTTCGTCTAGTTCGCTTTTTACCAGTGCTAGTGGCACTTTTATTGTGTCTATTCTAGTGGCATTTTGGTCGGCTGATCCAGCTCTCGCTGGCTCATCCACTCTTTCGTTTCCCTCTATACCGCTGTGTCCAGGGACCCATGTGAGTTTTACATTTACTCGAGTTGTTGCGGTTTTGAGAGCCTGCCTACGATCCTGCACCAGTTGTGAAACTACGCCGTTAGAGGCAAGCGCCTGCAGTGCCGACTTACTGTCCGAAAGTATTTGTATACTTCCATTAAGGGTGTTTTTTGCCGCTTCAATAGTCGCTTTTATTGCAAACACTCCCGACTGGAAAACTGTTGTGTGGTTCTCCAGTTTATAACTTCGGTTGAGTTGCTTGTGACCTGGGAAAAAGATTCCGGCGCCGCTTCCCTCATCCGTTTTGGAACCATTGGTGTAGATCATAATCTCACTTCCAGATGTGAAATCCTTCACCGTTTTCCACGCTTCTCTTGTCGGAATGCTGATCTTGTATGGAATTGTTGTGTCCAATATTGGTTGAATTCTATCCAGCTCCCTTTTACTTGACGGGGCCATTCTCTCCATTTTTTTCCAAAATGCATACATGCCCCGTTTGAGTGTGGTTAGATAACCCATATGTGGATTTTAATCTGATGTTTGCAAGTGATGCCTCTCTGATGATGAATTTTTCGAGTGGCATGTTGTCGAGATTAAGCATTATCTTCATTGCAGCAGTTGGCGTAGTCCTAATGGCACCTATGATGCCAAGGCAGGCCATTCGCTGGATCTTCTCTAGCTCTTTTGTAATGGTTTTCTTTTGTAATGCCTGCCACCAAATCAATGCCCCGTAAGTGGTGGCAAATCCAGTGGGCAATTTTAGGTTCTATTCCCCAGGTTTTCCCCACTAGTCTTTTCATTGTGAAGAGCGCTGCTGTAGCTCTCCGTCTTCTCCTATGTGTGGGGTCCAAGTTAAGTTACTATCCAAGGTTACTCCTAAGTATTTAACCTTGTTTACTAAACTGATATGTTTTCCGTCAATGGTCGGGGGTGTAAATGTCATCGGCTTACGGCGCTTTGTGTAAAGCATAAGCTCCGTTTTGTCGGCATTGATGCGCAGTCCGTTTAGTTTCGCCCACTCAAAAAGATGTGAGATTGCGGTCTGCATCGATTCCGACATGGTTTCCGGGAACTTTCCACTTATCAGTATAACGATATCGTCAACGTACGCTATCGTTTTAAAACCTTTCCCGTTGAGGTCTTCAACTATTTGGTTAACTGTGAGTACGCAGGCAAGTGGTGATACTATGCCGCCTTGTGGTGTACACCTGTTAGTCCATTTATTCAAGGTTACGCCGTTTTCTTCGGCTGTAATCTTCCTTTTAGCTAGTAGTCCCGTCATTTATTTAGTAAAATATGGGTCTATTGCATATTTTTGAATGGCTGTTACTATGCCCTCAGTTTTTACATTGTTAAAGTCTATCGATATCAATGAAGGCCGCCAAAGTGTAATCTTTGATGGCAAAGTTCCTTTTTATTCTGATTACGACTTCGTGTAGTGCCGTCTCTTCCACCTTAAAGAAGTTTATGAAAAGTTTCACTGTAGCTCAACCAAATAATGGCTTCGTTCTAGAAGCACTTTTCTTGTCCACATAAGCAGTAAACGCTCTCAGACCGAGGATTAATTTAAGGCTGAAGTTCCTCACCAATCATGTTACCATACCGAATACTTTATTACGTTTTAACACTGCTATTATTCTTCTATCATCTGCAGAGATAAAAGTCATTCGACATACTGACTACAACCACATTTTACCATAATATCAATCAAATCAAAATTGTTATAAAGTGATGCGAACTTATTACAACAGGACAAAATCTTTTGATGTTGACACAGATAATTTCATGTAAAATTGAAAAATCAAGGGCGTAGAGCTTTATTTGACAAGCATTTTTGTAAAAAAAAATAAAAAAGGTCTTCCTTTTAATTTTTGCGTTTTAAATTTTAATTTTTCCATAATCGATTTTTGACCGTCATGGCTTTGTCTTCCTCAGCAATTCTAAGAATTAATCATTTTAACATGTTTTAGACTCTCTATACACAATGAGAACCTCTGGACATTTTTCAAACCTACCACTGTTCATCGCCATTGGCAATTTTAGCTCGAAAAGAGGATTGCTCATCTACATATAAATAGTATGACTGACGTCACACTAGTTGTATGAAAAATGAACAAAAAAGGAATGACTACTATTTGGTTCTAGAAGTGATCCACATTCTTGTTTGTCTTAGCTTCCGGGGTAGGATCTCTTGACATATATTCAAGTATAACGCATCCCCCATGCCAGCAAAAATAGATATTCTATTGAAGTCTCAGAAGGGTTCTGATTATTTCTGATTATCATGTATTATTTCTTATTGAAGGTTTTCACTTCCGCCCAGTTTTATCGGCCAAAAAGATAAGGTACTAGACCACTCGCCTTCGCGACACTAAATCCCTAAAACAAGACCCACTGCGTCCATTATTAGTTGGAATATTGATTCTGATATTGGACTAAAGGTGTATCTAATCAAGGGAGACTTATTTGAGGTAGTTGTTTAACTAACAATCGTATCTTGAATCAATCTTGAATATTCATTACATCGCCTCCTTGCATGTATCCTCCTTGAGTGTGGTTTAGTGCCTGGATATGAATACAAAGTGACAAATGGTCAAAAAAAATTTTGAAGGAACAATTGGCAGGGATTTGGGACAGGTTTTTCCGTAAGTTGTAGGCTTTCAACAAGAAAAAACCATTTATTTTGATTCAATTTTTTTTTATATTAGTAGCACACCTTGATGGCTCAAGTAAAGAATGTGAATTCAGGGAGTTTTTCTATAGGATTGAATGAAACGTAAACAAATCTTTTGGCTTTATTATGCGTGAAATTAATGCGTGACGTTTCTTGCTCTCTGAGAAATTTGAAGGAAAAGGAAAATAACAAAAATACAGGTGATTTTGCTCTTATTAGGACCCATCAGCACTATTTTTGAGATGGAGATTTCCTCACAAATTTAGCAGTGTATTATTTGACTTCCTTTTGTTTCAGGGTTTAAAAATAGCAAAATCCTGATAAGACTGATTTCACTGTTAAAAAATGGAACCGTTTCGCGACCAAGAATCTCTGAACGGCATGCATAACTCATGAAGGATCATGATAACGATAAAAACTAAAGACACGATGAACAGCCTTTACAACCATCACTAAAAACAAGCTTTATATTTCATATCAAATAATTTTCCTGGAGCATGTTTTCTGACCACATCAGATGTCCTTCGCAGATCTGACCAGAGATTGTTTTACAAACATGCGTTTGAGTGTCTATCAGCGATCTTTCAGGAAAAGAAAAACTGGTTCATCATTTAAATTATCAGCTACTTTTAAACATAGGTAAACCACTATGCCCGTGCGGTGAAACGAGCGAGTAAGGGGTGGAGTCAGCAAAAAATAAGTGGTGTAGACAATGAAAATTGAGACCTGTGAAAGCCAATCCACAAACGTCAGATGACAGGTTTTTCTCTACCTCCTTTTCGAAACCCTTCTACATGGTTTCTTCTACCCTTTTAACGTTTTCTCTTTCATTTAATCTTGGACCCACAAGGACAATACGTTCCGACCAGAGAAATTAATTTTGTTTTTGATAATGCTTCTTCCGGAGTCCGGAGCGCCTTAACTAAGAGACACTTAGTAATCTACACTGCAGGTTAGATTGTTGCATATTCGGCTCTCTGAAGCTTCTTGGTCATCACATGCAAGTTTGGCATGTCTATGATCACCCAACTAATTTCTACCAGGATAGCAAATCAAAAGGACTCTTTGCACGGTGTATTTGCAAATAAGAAAATCATACAGGAAAGTGAGCTTTCTTTCTTCCTGAAGCTCGAATAGCAAATTACAATGTAAATGTATAATTTATTTTAAACTATCCTTAAGATTTTATTGCGAAACTACCGGAGTTATTTATTGACTTCTCAAATTCTTCAAAAAGGAAGTTCCTTGCATCACGAACTCTAAATTATTAAATAAAAATTATTCTATATAATGTGGTTCGCCCTTTCCTAGTTTAAGGTTCTTACGGTGAATAAGGGTGAAAATTGAGCCCTAACTTAATAAAAAAAACTCAATGTTGAAATCACTTTCAATAATTTCCCTAATTCATTTTCCAAATAACCTCCAACAAAAGTTCGGATTAGCAAATAATTGATTTATTTTCCTGTTTCAATTAGACTTCAATTGCATTGGCCAATATCACTTTGCTAATAAACTCCCGGACATTGAATTATCAAGCATATTTCTCTGTTTAATCGGATTTCAATTAAATGCAAGATTTCGTGTATTTTATGTGGCGATTGTCCAAAGGATTGAAGAAGAACTGAACTAATCCAAAGAATGTGGATGTCTAGAAATATCGTGCAAAGCCATACGAGTATGTGAATAGATATATCAATGAAACCTATCGATTGTCTTTACTTTGTTTAAGTTTGTCACCCGTTGTCAAACTGAATACGTTTGTGGCTGATAGTGTGCAGGATATACGAATCAAAGTGAGTGTCAAAATAAGTATCTGAAACGTTTTTGTGAAAAACAATTGCAGTACATGCGCGTTGTTCATTTAAGTCTTTTATGAAAAGGACGGACTCCATACATGTTTATTTTACGCTTTTCTTTGTCCTTTTTTGGATTCATTATTCTGTATTAAGATTTGCAGGTCGAAGTACGAATGTCGTTAAGATTATCCTTTTTACTGTAAAGTGTCGAGTTTCATTGGTGGATGCAGGTATCCTCGTCTAGCGCGATGGGCCATAACAATTAGAATGATTGGGTCTCCTGGATGCCTAGACTGCGATTTCCTGACTACAAAGTGATAATCATAACATTTTCCAGGATCTATACTGATGCTGATAATTTCCTCACTCTTTAAAAATAATGTCATAGATATTCACAGACTTTCTGCTTGAAATGTGGCCAATGGAAGTCTGAGCCTATCTCTGGTTGTGGTACCATGCTGATGACGGCTCAATGCACTATTTGCATTTATCAGACACCTTATAGGGATAAATCTGAGAAGATAACTTATTTTAGACACCAAATGTTAGCAAAATGAGGAATCAAATTGTCAAAAATGGTACCCACTCTAGGGAAAAGGGATCGAAAAGTAATCAAAATTACTTCGATGAGTTAATTCATAGTTAGTTTGCGTTAAGACATAGTCCAGAAAACCCAGAAATGTTGTTATCATGTTGAAGTTCGGTCTTAAATTTTGTTTTTCGGTTAATTGATTTTCGGTTAATTAATTTTCTTCCTACCGAGGAGGAAAGATGTCGAGGCCATCAACAAAAGAATTTCTATGCTTCTTTCTTCTTCATACACTTCTGATGAAAAAGCGAGACCATGCGAAGCCATGAATAAATTGCCGTTTCTCACAAGGATACTTTAATCTAAACTAGGGCCTTAAATGGCTTAAATGAACCTTAAAAAATTTATTAGTGGAAATAGGAATCGTGAAGTTACAACGCAAAATGGATGTTCCAAAAAATAAATAAATGAAATCCGTAAAATCTGAAGGTCCTGGTCGAAAAATTGAGCAATTTTCATTGATATTGACTGGTACATAGTTTTTCGCTTAGGAAAATTGTACAAGCAAGGACTTTGTGTTTCTCAAGAGTTGACTGGAGTTTTCCTCATGAGTTGACTGGAGAAGGGACTCGAAAAATGGCGATCCATATGCGCGTCTCATTGTTCTATATGAAGCCCAATTGTTTTTGTGATGAATTGTAACTAGAGATGATAAGTGGGTTCTGTACAATAATCCTGCACAAAGAGGACAATGGCTATCTCCCGTAGAAGCACCTGCACCAGCAACTCGATAATCACCAAGAATGAAGGATTGTGTGTGGTGGTGGTCTTTATTCGTGCGTGATAGGATTTTTCTAAGATCCAAGCCAAGAGAACTCATGATGCAGGCCAAAGACCTTTTTCATCAATTTCTAGCTCTGCGTCTTTATAGTGACCCATTCGCAGCGAAGAGACTAGGGGCTGTAGGTGGCTTTTTTCCTTCCATAGTTTGGGTAGAATAAGGGTTAGGTTTTATCCAGGGTCAATCATAAAATGAATGTTAAGTGTCTTCTCATGAAGATGGCTTAGTCTCCAGCACTCCGTCTGCCACCGACGAATATGTTTTTTTTCTTCACACTTCTTTGTGTGAATTACTAATCACACATACTTGTGATACGTCCTTTTGATGAGCTTCGGGATTTAGAACTGTCTCGACAATCCCACCTGGGTAGGCACTGATGTATGTCCACGTTTGACTTCTGCCTAATAACTCACCAATCTTCTTGCTCAGTTTTTGATTCGACTAAAAATATCAGTAAGGCTCACAAAGTGAATTAGCGCTTATTGCAAATAGTTTCAAATTTTCTCAACTTCAGAATCTGTTTCGGCTTTGCTTCACTCGATCTTATTGATACAAACAATCAGTCGAATCGATGATGGGATCTTTGAGAGCCCTGAGACTGTTTCTTAGTTCATAGACTTGTTAGATAGCTCATTCATCCTTTGCAGCAGTGATGGTCGTTTGGAATCACCAAAGTCGTATCAATCTTTTTAGCATTTTTTCAACTGGAATCAAAAGATTCGGAGATTATTCGGTGCTTCAGCATCTCAAATTTTCCTGATGCTGATGAATCTCGTCTTATATCTGCAAACAAAGCGACAAAGGTATCCACTTTTCGTCTGATCAGCTGATACGCCAGATGGGCGAAAAAGGACTTCAGTCCTGAAAACCTATAACTTAGAAGCAGTATGCATAAGGTTAGGTACTTAGAACAGCCGGTCTTGCAACTGTTGTTTTGTGTACTCCCGAGCTCCTTGCCCTTATTGTTCATATCAGCGACCGAAAATTGTTACATGCTCAAAACCTTCTTGGTCCTTAGCTCTTAGACTGATGAATAAGGTGGATTGGTTTCAGTAAACCAACACGTGCCAGTAGATGAGCACGAGCAATTTATCGATTATTCAAGAAAAAGCATATGCACTTTGGAGATCATTTTTCAGATGATTGATGCGGCTCACTTGATTGCTGTTTTTCAGCAGTTCCCAGTCGGAAGTATACTCGGAATCCCAAAAAACGAGTAGTCTGCCCCGGAACTATTCGGAACTGTCCCGGACGAATAAACTCGTGTTTCATTGTCTCATTGATTGTACTCGGTCGGGGTCACCAATATATCTGACAGAGAATTGGATTCTGAAATGGGTTCCTTCTGCAGAAATGATTCAGGATATTAAATTTATAATTTAAATCACTTTAACCCACACAACGGGTGTTCAGTTCTCCTGTTAACCAATACTTTTAATAATAGCAGAAAAATCGTTAAATACAGACTGATTTCCCTTAAAGTCCGTAATTAATTATCCTTATTCTGTCTTTTTCTAATTGAGTATGACTTTTTTCTTCCAACATAATAACACTATTTTACAATTCTTTAAAATATCCTCTCTCACTCAAACGGCAGGATAAATTACTGAGACTGGTTGCCTTGAAGAAATTATGGTTCTCAACCAACTCATACTGAATCGCCAATAACAACTGAATTTTCCCTTAAGATTGCATTCCTTATACATAGCCTCTGTTTACACCTATCGGCGGTATGTAAGATTCCGAATACAATGAGTCAAGTCTGAGGTTTGGACTTTCTCCCTGTTGAGTTGATTTCACTTCAAAAATAAACGGGTTGTTTCTTCTGTGAATACCAAAAGTCTTCTAAAATATAAAAGCTCTCTAGAACATAACACGAAACCTAAGGAATATCACTAGGATCTTCCCGGAGTATTGCACGCTCGGAGGACCTCTCCAGAAAATGGACCTGAAACAAACGATGAGTGAGTTTCTACAATTTTAAGCAGAAAGACCAGTGTATCTGTTAGTACAATACGAAGCACGGCTACGTAGAAAAATGGACCATCAAGGAAGCAATTTCTTTGTAAAGAGGAATAGGAGCGGCTGAGCCCAAAGTTGATCATTGCCTAACTTGAAAGCTCGATCAGATTAAGGTTCTGTTTGTGCGACGGTAACAAACGTAAAATAAACCTTTGCAGGTTGCCGTGTACTACTACTGACACAATCAATCAGGAATTCAACACTTAATTAAGGTCCAGAAATGATCTGTTGTGATCACCTTCTCGGGTATCCTACGTTTTGCAGTTGGGCAACTCTAACCGGCCTCAATATCAAAGGTCTGTCTTTCGCTTTTTTACAAAATATCCAGAGTGGGTACACCTTGGAATAATTATTCATTTAGTAATACAGAAGTTTCCTTTTTATCAATAATTGCTGATCTAAGTTAACGGCCGATAAGCTCACAAACAAGTGACAAGTGTCCTGTTCTCTTCCTAATAGATCTTTAGCCAAAATGACCCCTTCTCGTACTGCACCGCATAATTTATGTAGAATTTTGATAAAAAGGATTTATTTGTCTGTGTTTCGAATATTAGACTTTTAAGGGGGAAGGAATTATGCGTTTCGAATCTTCATTCACAAAACGATTAATTCCCTTATTCGTCTCAGATACTTTTCAATTGCGGACTACATTGGTTTTTCAGAATACTTGACCAATCACTCAAATAGCGTTTGCTTTCTGAATGTTTCTGAATGTTTCTGAGATTCAACTTTATCAAACAACATTTTATCCTTCACATGTTGCACGTTAATTTGAATTCTGAGGTGTCGCTTTACATCTAGAAATATTGTAGAACTAAGCTCCGCATTGTCATTTCCGCGAAATAATTTGTCCCCTAAACCCTCTTTTTGACGTTTAAAAAATTTAGCAGTTATTGGAAATTAATTCACTATGTGCATTGTTTTGCTGAAACAGTACTTTTTTAATTAATAAATCGGTTGAGTATATTTTTCTTTCTGATGTTAAGCGCTGGACCAAAGTTTTACTCGTTGTCAGAGACTGACCTACGAAATCGTTTTCTTTTTATCAAGCAGCTTCTGATCCAGCTGATTCAGCTGGATCTGATCTGATTCAGCTTCTGTGGTTGTTTTACGTCCAGTGAGAGTAAACGTTTTATCCACTTCCAATGCCACTTTGCAATGTACAAACAATAGCGTAATAACATACAGCGATAACACTCCGAACAGACGACCGATCTAACGGTATCAAACCGAATTCTGCAGAATTGTATTGGTGTTAGTAAATTTTTTTATATTTCTCCATTTTCTCTATCTATTTTCATGTAGCGTTTAAACAAAATGATCAAAATACGAGCAATAGATAAAAATGTTTACTAACACCAATACAATTCTGCAGAATTAAGATCGGTCGTTGATCGGAGTGTTAACGCTGTATGTTATTATACTATGGTGCAAGCCTTCATGTGTGCCTGCCAACAAATTGGCTCTAATTAAACCTCCTGATAGCAACGGAATGAAACCTGTCAGTCCTTCTCGTTATTTTTCTTTGCAGTTTTCTGATGGCGCTAAATGATGTCTGGTATAATTACCATTTTTTCAGCATCTATGATGCTCGTATTCCGATTTTCAGCATACAAGTCATCAATAACTAATTGCTCCGGTGCATGTTACTCTGGTTGGTATCAAAACACTTTTTGCGTCAACAGTAACAGTACGCAGAGCTCTTTGTTATTAACAGTAGAGGAAAAACAAGAATCAAAAAGTTTGTTTGCTAAAATCGTTAAAAAGGCATGGAATTTCCGTAAGAATCGTAGCTTGAGAATCGACTGTCAGTTCAAACCTGAAACCATACGAGCTTGTCAATAGTAATTCGATTTGAACGCAAGGTCGGAAATATATTGAGTGAGGTGTTCAATCGTATACATGTTAAACAAAACTTCAATAAATTTAAAGCTGTTGATGACTTTCAGACGTTTCTAATCACGTTTCTCGACTTGCTGATAAAATGAAAATTCGCTGAATGCTTAAAGGATTTTCGAGCCCCAAAGATAAACCCCCAATGCACGCGTTACTCTCTGTGCATGCTTTGGACACTTTGACAGTTCGTATGAAGTGCAAGGAGTTAGCTGTCACCTGAAGAGCAGCTGTCAAAGTGCCTAAAACAAACAAAGACGATGATTCGGGTATTGAGCAGTCATTACCTATTGGATATTGTTTGTCTCATTTTTCTTCTTATTCATAGTTAGGGCTGAATTTTCTTGATGAAGTGGCTGTCAACAGAACCGATGATTATTTGGGCCCGCTTTATGGTATTTGCCATCACACTTGCTAGAACTTTTGGCAACAGGGTCTTCATGGTTATTAGCTTTGAGAATTTGAGAAGTCGAGTGCTTGTTGATAGACATTCATTGCTTCGGATATCCCTGCAATAGCAAGGCTACATTGGCCGGGTTGGGCGGATGATCCAGCCTTCGGAATTCAGTAGTGGTTGGTTAAGCATACTCTATTGCTCCACTCAATTGGAACTTTATGTTCGCCAGTCCCAATTTTTGCGATTGAAGTGGGAATAAGTCCTTGAGCACGACCGTGTAATGCTCGCCAGTCATAGTCATCGCTTGGCTGATTTCATTGTAGAAAACGTCCTCAGTAACTATCTTTGGATGTAAAGAAACTCCGTGGGTTATTCACTGATTTAAAGGAGTTCTAGAGGCGATAATTTTGCTTGTCTTCACATCCACATATATTGCACTGGACCTCACTGCGCATGGTAACATTCCAAAGAATGTTATTTTCCTCATGATTGAGATTCAGGATTACTTGAGCGTAGAGAACATGCGTTTGTCTGCACTTTTTGAGGAAACATCTTGAATTTTTCCACCAAAATTTGCTATGACGACCTTTATTTGATTACCTTGTACTTCGTCCGGTGGATACAGACACCTTAGTTGCAGTTCAGGCATTGTAAGCTGCTCCGTTGCCCAAAAAAGCTGACAGAATCTCGATTTGTAACATATAATTAATAGCCGTAATGTCTGTCCTGTTCAGGTCTTATGATTGAAAAACCGTGGCCGGTGTTTCAACACCTATGATGGACACAAATTAAGACAATTAAACAAAAACAAAAGTGAAGGAATACATCGATGCATGTCCTGTAGACGTCTATCATGTATTTTTGAACGTCTAAAACGATAAAGTCGGATTGGCATTTGCATTTTCAGTTATAGCCAGGGGAAATCCGGATACAGTTTCTCGTTGCCACTGAATTGACAGGCTGAAATGTATATTTTTTCAAAATAGCCAAATATTTGGGAGACATTTCCTCATAACACAGCAGAAAATATCACGGGCCTGAAACATTTTGATACCATTTGCATTTGCGTTACTTTGATGTTGAAAGTGTTGGGGAGGAGCAATTTGGACAAAAGTTAATTGAAACAATTCCAGGAATTAAAACGGATGCACATAAAAGATCAACAGGACACGAATGGCTATACGAATGTAATAGAAAGGATATTTTTCGGAATCACATTTTTATACGTAATTGCAAATACTCAAATAGAAGTGCTTAATCCGGGTCGATTCTAGATAAGAAATCAATTATACAGAAGTGATTCACGGACAAAAGCTACAAAATGGTTTCACCAATTTCATCGTGATATCCGGCAACATGTGGCCCTTCATTACTTTGGAGAGGCAACATCCCAGGATGGTATTTATAGACTAGCTTTCTCGAAAATATTTCATGTTGAAACACCGCTTGACGTTATTACCAGACGCAATCCTTTTTCATAATTTAAGAGCTGAATCAATATCAGGAGCAAATATTCATAGCATGTTACTAAGTCTATTTTTGATACAGCATTATTGAAACTCACACTGTTGTTCACTTTTGTCGATTGTGATGTGGTAAAGGCAATAATTGTTTATTGTATCTGGGTTATATTTGGCCATCAACTTTTCTCTTTTCGTCAGATGTTCTCGCTCACTCCCTAACTCGAGTTCCTTCATTCCTAACTCCTTGCTTGGCATCTGAAACTGCAAAACATCAATTCCTACAATTACCAATGGAATACATGCCCTCATTCGATACGAGACCGGCATAAATACCGCAGGACATTTGCGCTAGGCTACAATTGTATGAATGTTTGCATGAACAAGTACGTCTGGAGAGTCCTAGGAACTACACTTCAAACGACTTTATTGAAGAGTCCACTGTGAGAATGCCTTCTCAACTGTCTCCGCTCATCTCTCGTTGGAACGTTTCATGGTCCTGGAGTATCCGGAATTCCTCTGTTCTCACAGATGTTTGTTTTGTGGAATCCCTGCTTGTGTTGATAATTACTAAAGGTCTGTTCAGATTCGATTTGCATGTCCGCAATATCATCACTATGAGAATTGTTTAAATGATATCCTTCGTACCAAATAGGCTTTTGCGGACGGACCGTATTGTGTATTAAAATTCGGTACGGGTTCGGTCAGTTTTCTGTGAACAAGCAAAAGACATATGTTTGTGCACATGCTAAACTATACGTTAAGGATGTGGTCAAGGAATAGACCGACTGAATTTCACTCCCTGAACTAAACATGTACAGCGGGAGGTTTGGGGGAGGCAGCGGGTTGTTCGAGACCCGAAATTTTCGTTTGTGTTGGCTGTTTAACCATATCAAAATAATTTTAGTTGGGCTGTGTGATTGCTATAATAAAAGGGGAATGAAAAATGGCAATCATTAATGTTGGACAACATGCAAACTGATAGCGGTCATGAGAGCAAGTAGTATATAATTTGCGTAATGACCTAACAGCGACCATTTAAGGTGGTGTCGAGACCGAAAAATACCACTTGAAAACTTAATTAAGCATTGGGTTAATATTGATGTTGAATATTAAATACGTACCGCGCGGCAGTCGCAGGAAGGAGATAATGATATGTGGTGTCATTGGGGTTGCTGTAGCTTTGTTCAAAGGATTTGTTTCAAGTAAAGCTTTTCAGCTATGCATTGTTTTCTTTGGCTTTCATGCATGATATGCCCAGCAAATTACACTTTTGTTAAGAGATGATGAAAAACATGTTTGCAGTGTGAAGGAAATTCTAAATACATCCAATTAAACTGAAAATAATGTTGAAAAACGCCCATTCACTTTCGGAGGTGGGAATTGTGGCCAATAGATGAATTAAGTAAAACTTCTAACATGTAATATAATAAACGAAGAAAAAAATGTGAATATGTACCAGAATACTTATCAAAGCAATTGAAGCAAGGATACAAAAGGAAGTCAGAACTCAGCAATCCTTAAGTTACATTTACTACTACCCAATTTTAACAATCCCATATTAAAAATATATCTGCAAGGAATGGATTTGTCTAATCCAAATATCTTTTCTCAGGAATTCCAAGTCAATTTGAATTTTCGAACAAACGTTCAAACATTAAATCAAAAATTAAAAATCAGCGAAGGATATGATTCAGTTGTTCTCGAAATATACCTTTAAATCATAGACTTTTGCGATTTTAGAGAAAATGAAATAAATTTTAGACGTCAGGTAAGGTCACCAAGAGAATGGAGCGTTAAATCCAATTTAATCCTCATAAAACGGAATGCAGTCTGGTGATATATGGATGGTTCCAAGACATCTGAGGGAACAGGAATTGGAGTATTTGGGCCTGGCACCAAATACTACCAACCGAAGGGATATATGCTAAGTATCTTTTTAGCTGAGGTCTATGTCATGGCTGTGAGCGCACAACTAAGCAAACACAGAGGATCCAAAGGCAAAACCATAGCTATAATATCCGATAGCCAAGCAGCCTTAAAAGCCCTAGAATCCCATAGGGTTACCCTATACTGGGTGCCGAGGTACGCAGACATCGAGGATAATGAGCAGGCGGGCCAACTTTTGAGGAAAGGAGCATTGACAGCATTCATCGTTCCTGAACCCTTTAGCGGAACTGAAATGAATATCACTCACATGGCCCTAAAGGAAACTGAGGATAGAGAATGCAATAGGCTTTGGAATGGACTTCCAGGGCTTCGGATGTCGAAGCTGTTCCTCTTCGTTTATGACGAGTAGAAGTTTCGAAAAGAAAGCTTAGAGTCATGTAAGCCTGTTAAGGTTTACGTGCACTATCCCCGACAATAAATCAATCAATCAATCAAGGTCACCAAAGTATCGGGAAAAGGAAGAGTTTATACGCATGGTTTGGTGGGAGAACACTTAAGGAAATAACTTATTGGTGGAAACTATTATTCCCTTTTTGAAGTTGGTTTCGTTTGGATATTACAATCGGCCAAAATGAGAGGGTTAGAGAGACAGCCAAACGTGTAATTGTTCCAGAAAAAAAAAAACAAGATAATGACTCCATGTAACCGAAATGCGTACTCACAGAAAATGAAGTACGGCACGAGGTACCACAAAACCTAATTTAATTTTTAATTTGGCCTAAGGACTAGTCTTCTTGACAGCATTCTATTAAATCTGAATTGAAGAAAAACTGATTCATTAAATATTTGAAGAATATTTGAAAGTTTCGGAAAAAAAAAACCGAAAATTTCAGCTATTCTTTCGTTTTGTTTTAAAATCGTAATCGTAAAATTTTTTAATATCACGAGCTGTTTTATAATAAAATAGTTTACTTTTTGGGAGTCTCACAGCAGACTCTTTAGTTGTTTGTTTTTTGACGTAAATACATTCCGGGAGTAAACGTTTCCTCCTCCAGTATCAATTGTTTTCGAAAAATAGGAGACCTTTATATCGATTTTATTGTTGCTAACTTTCCTTGTTACCTACTCTTGCATATGTACCTGGGCTTCTTATTCTTACAATATTCTCTTCAGTGTATCAGTTATATTTTGCTTAGAGTATTCAAGTTGTGTGCAATATTGCTTGAATCCTCGTCTATAATGTTTCTAATGTGAGCAGCTTCCTTATATTCCTAGACTCCTTGACTATTGTGACGTTTGCCCATTCTATTTCGTATCCTTCGCAAATGTGTTTGGCTACCGATGACATCACCTTGCTTACGTGGAGACCGTCGTATTTCTGGTTTTACTTCTATTGATTTATCTTCAAACCTGATTCCTGAGACCGTTCGTCTCGATTGTCAAACGTAAACATTTTTCAAACTTTTAAACTTTATCCTGTAGATACCACTCTTGTCTTATGTTTATTCTTTTCAATATTTTATTTAAAACGTATGTTAGATAAAAAATTGTGACTGTTGTCTTCCGAAGCTCGTTCTATTTTTGTCCTGACATTTTTTTGGGTAGCGCCGTGAACGTGACCCATATTTGCATCCTTTCGATTTTCATAATAATATTGATGGGTATCGGTTCTTCGTAGCCGTTCTTCTTCGCAGAATCTAAAAAACAAATCTCTTCCGACTTTGCGACTAATCCAACTCAAATGTACTGGTAGCATCCTGTATATCCCTGCTCAGAAAGCTTATGGATTTTTTCAGGTTTGAAGACTACGGCTTCGGCCTCGAACGATACCTTTTGATCATTATGTTTTATTTTGAAATTTTTGGTTAATCTACCGGTTAGGCTCTCTTCGTTTTGACTCAATGTTTTTCCTTTTCTAGAAAAAGCTTTGGAAGAATAAGTTGCGCTACTTTTTATGTTGGTGCAATTATTTTTGATACCTCGCTGGCTCGTTGTCTCCGACAAATTGCGGAGAGTTGCGTCAGCTGATTCAAAATGTAAATTTCATGATACCAAGTTCAAAATCTTCGGAAGAGTTATTCTAGAAATTTATTTTCAACATTCTTGCTAAGGCTATTTCGGAAGAACAAATGATTTTTATATATATGGTGTCAAGGATGGCTTGAGAGGATTATTTTCCGCGGGAAATCAAAAGAAGTCGTAAAACACTGACTTATAAAGATTTGTTTCGAGTTGGTATTCTGCATGTGGTTCATAGCTCGGTCGGCGATCGATTCCTCCGTTGGTCCTCTTTCTACTCGTCCTCTCGTCTCCTTCTGTCTGTTAATCTAAATATGCCTCGTTAAGGTCGTTATTTACGTTTGTATGCAAGTAATTATAGGAGTGAAACTAAACTTCAAACCGTTCATAAATGTTTATTCAATGCCATGGACCCACACCATCAAGGCGTTGGTCTTGCCATGAACCTTGCATAATTAGAAAGAATGTTTAGGATATATGGTTCAGAGAAAGTGATTTGTAGAGTTAGTTTTTTTGGTTTTTCGCAAGTGACTGCATAGAACATAAAGTAATCCTCCGTTTTTGTCCATTGGCTCTGAGAATTTCTGCATGAAAACCGCTTCTATCCATGACAACTTTTCATAATGTTTCAATATCGGAAGTTAACAAAAGGAAAGCTTCAAACTTAATTAATCTACACACAAAAAAAGACGAATCCACCCCTTTTCGTGATTGTCACAAAAAAATTAGCTAGGAACAGAAGTCAGCTGACGCCTGCAGCTAGAAAAGGTAGTTGATGCCGTGTCCCTGCCATAGCTCAATCTAATTGTTGGTAATTGATGTGATCTTTCTAGCTCCAAAGGATAGTTGATGCCGATTCTTTATCACAGCTCAATCTGATTGTTTGTCATTATTGGGACCTTTTTAGCCCAAATGATTGGTTAAAGCTGTTTTCTTCCCACTTCTCAATCTACTTGGCAGTCAATGCTGGGACCTATACAATTTCAATTCAAACCCGATGCATTAAGAAACAAAAATAGCTCTGCAGTCTGGTTTTAGAACTGGATGACATCCACATCTACAAAAAAGATATTCAGGCAAACAGACCGTTCAAACAAAATGAAAAACGTAACTCTTATATCGGGAGAATATTTCTCACATACATTTAAGTTTAAAATGCAAGTCAACGTGTCTCTATCTAGCATACATTCGCTTCATTTTCAAATGGAATCCATATTCGTTTCTCTTTCTTTGTGGGTTTCCTTCCGAGTCCGAGTGCTTTCTTGCAGTTATGCTTTGCCCAGGCGTGAGTCGCTCTTTTTAGACGCATTGGACGACAATCTAGTATGAGTGTAAGAAATCTGATTTTTCTTTTGAATTTTGATTTTCATCTTGTTGGAATATCAACGAAGGATGAATTACTTGCAATAAGTGCTTTATACTCAAAGAACTCGTCAACCAGACTCATTGAGATTGAGTTCATTCAGTTTTGCCCAGTTTCGAATCACCTTATTTTGGGATCAAATATATACCAGAATTCTTTTTGATCAGAACCATGACTAGCTGCGCTACGGATTGAATCCGAGATCACAAGTCCGAATATTTTCTGGCGCAGCAGTGCTTGATCCCTCAATTTCCTTTTGAATCAACGCGAGCTGTTTAGTCTCTTCAACATCAACACTGTTAATGCTATGAATGAAGTACACAATAAGATGGACGGATTTCGTCTAGTTTCAATTATTCTTTGCACTTTTGGGGAGATTATTTTTTGGAATATCAGCATCCCTTGTGAATTTTTGTGAAATATGTCTCAGAACCGAAAATTTCAAAAGCAAGACTAAGTTATAACAATCTTTTAAACTGAAAAACAGAACTTGATGCTCCTTGTAACACAAACTATGTGCGGAATACTATACAAAACCCCAAAAATAAACCACTTTACGTTGTTTTTTCGCTGTCGTATCATACATATTACTTGACATGTCACAATGTTCTGATTATCCCATTAAATCATGACTGCCAACGAATTTTACAAATTTCGAATAACTTCTCACTAAACCCCAAACAAAAGTTGACATTTTAGCATATAAATGATTCACAACATTCCATTAAAAAGTTCATGCCATTAAAACACGACGCACAACAAGTGCAACATAGCTACAAACATTTTGTTTATGTACGAGCACATGCAGGCATTCATTCGAATCCTTAAGCACAAACAAAATCCCATGCGAAAGAAAAACCACATGGTAGAATTTCTCTCCAAGGAACTTTATCAAAAACAGCATACTCATGTAATACAACCGACAAAGCTGCAAATTTCACTAAACATAGAGCGTAGTAAATTATTAACAAAGATAAAAAGTAGACATCCCCCGTTCGTATATAATGCAATCTACCGCCTGTAATACTCGGGGAAAAACTGAAAACTCCAGTTGAAACGTGAAGACCGACATGGAAAAGTAATGTACTTGGTATTCCGGGCGCCTGAGTCATTTGTTCGCTATTATCCACCCAGCAATAACCTCATAACATAGCACCACCGCACGACACTTTTGGATTCGTCCTTTACTTTCTGCCACAACGCCTTTTGAGTGGATGTACGGTTTCGGAAGAGGTTAACTACTTAGCGACGCGGATTCGCAACGGAAAGGGAACTCGGCCATTTTGATACAAACGAAAAGGAGGTGAGAGAAAGAGCGAGTATAAACATTAGATATTATTGTTAGGCAAACACAAGGTACTAAGAAATTTGCTCACAAGTTTTTTCTGCTGGAATATAAGTTAGACCAAAGACAAGAAAGGATTGAAAAGTTTTAGCAAACATGGCCCCATGGATTTGCTTTCGCAATAGTCTAACTGAGTGCGACCATCATCCACATTGCCTAAAATGGTAACGCGTTGCCTCGCTGTATGAATAAAAACAAACCGCCACTATCCAAAGAGAGAAGAATTTCGTGTGGAGTCAACATTTTGAAGTATGACAGGACCTTGTTCCATCAAACCACTGGAATGAGCCACACTGCAGACTTCCTTCGCGTTTATTCCATGCCATCAGCTCATTTCAAGCCCAGCACGCTGCCTAATAAAAATCATAGTATCCTTCACGATACAACTCAGCCCTGACAATTACAAAACAGCCAAACAGGATCTTATAGCTGCCATCCACGTCATTTCGCTAGCATAACCAACATCGTAGGAAAAGAATAAAATGACAAAACAACATAATACAGGAGGTTTTTCATTCCGGGAACTGCCCCTTGGACAGCTGCAACATTCCCTCAGTTCATGTTATGGCTGACGATGGTTGGCAAGCAAATCGGCTAGCAAGGAGCCAGTAAATTGCAAAGTTCTGCGGCCGAATATACTTCATATTAATGTCCCCTTTGCGTTGTTGTAACTCAACATTTCTCCCATTCTGGCGCTCATTTGTTGAATTATTGCCCATTTGCACGGAACTTAACCCTATCACGACAACTAACCTCCGAATGGGATTGCTACATCTTGATGAGAGCCATCGCCAGGCAAGTCTGTATATTAGGCTCAATTCATTTCGGAGTTCCGGATGGATTCAATGGAAGCCAAAGACCAGTTCAGGGACGGTTTTTCCTGAGTTCATAAATTATGAAAACATGACGCAGTTGGAAGTATCTAGTGACCACTTCACTCATAACTTTGACGACGAAAAAAAAGTTGATGAGTGGCTGCGATGATTTCAGTACGAGCTTCCCTGTTGAGTGGTCTTACAGGAATATGATAAAGGCTCTTTCACAGGGGGGCGGGCTCGTATTCGGGGAAATAGACACATGCAAATTATATTCATAACGAGAAAATTTTGTATCACAAGCCAATTCGGGCACAGTCAGGATGAAATTAAGTCCACAGCGTAAAATTAAGGCAACCGGAACGGCTGAACTGCAAAGTAACAAAGGATAGTGAGCAACCTTATACTGTCAGCATTCGTGTGGCATCTATCTAAATTGAAGGATTTGAATTGTTCCTTTTAATAATAGTAAATTTTTAGATTAACTATTAGTATTTTCAAAAGTCTGTTTTGGTTGGTTAACTTTTCCGACCAACGGAACAACAACGCATGACTCAGAATTAAGGACTATGGGATCCTGATTCTTGTCCAGCTTTCAGCCCTCTCTAACATGGAATGAGGCTTTGACGATTACTGATAGACTTTTCAGAATCAATAGTTAGAAATATCACAGAACTATCCATTATCTGGATTGCTTTTTACTTCAATACTATCACACAATCATTTCGCTACCAACAGGGACCTTTTGCTACTACAATCTCCAGAAAAGTTTTAAGGTTGGCAACATGCATGCATCAAGGAGAAGAAGAACCAAACTCAAACTTATTGATTTAGAACGAATACTTAGTCAGTCATACAGAAGCGGTTTCCTCACTTTGAGAAGGTTCCTGGAATCAGGATGTTGTCGTACCAATAACAATACAAGAGTTCTATCAAGTTAAAAGATCTCTGAATAAGAGAATTTCCATTCCAAGTGAAAATAAACGAACAAATCGTGAGTGATTTCAGCGTTTATTATTCACTGATTGATTGGTTGATTCAGTAGTCACATTCTCCTCAAAAAGTTTATTGTGTCCTCGTTTCCGACGACCGTACAGCACTTTAAGTGGGTCGTTCTGCCTGACGACCGTCCACATCATTATGATGTCATTCATCTTCTTTGCTATTCTGTCGGATGTAACTTTCTAATCGTAGCTTCCTTCGATTAGGAAGGAGTTTCCTAATCGTAGCTTCCTCGGACCGTGCTCCGCAGTATATCAACAAATGTGCCAGTGAACTGTGCGCTCTTCCATTTAATTACAAACCATTTATCTGAAATAAATAAATGAAATAATAATCTGAAATAAATATTCCTTTTCATTAAGTTCTCTTGGCGTTTTATTGACAAGAGTGTGGCTTTCCTTTGTACCCCAGTGGGCAAGCTGCAATGTTACGTCAAAACTTCTTCCCACTTAACTTGCGAAAGCGTCGATATTTGCAGCCATTTTACATCATCTTCGCCTCCTATTCATTCATTCAGGATTAATATACTTAAAGGCTCTAGACCAATGTTGTTGAAGCTGCGATTCGCGCAGGTTCGGTTACGGGTGCAGGATAGCTCTAGTTTCTGTTCCAAGCTAGTTGTCTGTGTTACAAATACCTCGGAGCACTTTCAAAATAGCCTCCTGTGATTTTTACGTATTTAAGACGACTACGTTATCACATAGTCTATCTATAGCTGTATCCTTGTATGCTGCTCCTATGTTGAGTTATGAACTTTCAGCGATGGGATCGAACTCATCCAAGAACATACTTCCTATTCTACCTATCGCTTTACAATATTTGCTGCCAGGACCAAACATGGCTTCCCACTTTCTATGATATTATGTTGAAATTGTATCTGGGATTTAAGGCTGAATCATTTCTTTCACTCACTATTTTGCTTCTTTTGCCATGTACATATTTTAAGGGAGGGCGAGTAAATTGTAAATGACTCTAAATGTGCTTCACCTACCTTTTTCATCAATTTTTTTGATCAATGTTTCAAATTGGATTCGCATACCTCGACATTTTGACAATTGTTGCTGGGAATTTTATTTTGAAAATGTTGAGTTTTTGTCTTTTGATACGGTGTTGTTTATTTAGAGGATTTCGTTTTGCTATAGCTCCTTTATCGGAAATTTTCGCAGAGATCATATTTACATTCCTTGAGCTCCACAGGGAGCTTCCTTTGATCGCGTACTGTTCTCTACTACAGTTTATTCATTGATCAAAATTAGAGCTAAACTAGCTCAGCCAGGCTAGCCACAGCTTGGACACTTTGTTTGGCCTTCTTGTTTTTTTTATGTCGACTGAAAATGATACCCCTTCCACATCTACCATATTGATCCTGAAATTGTTAAACGCCCTTATACCTCTCAACCAAGAAATTGTTCCTCGTACCTTTCAACTGTACCTCTCAACCAATTGTTACCGTCGTGATCGTTCCTGATGAGCCTTCCTGTTCTTTCAGATAAACTGGCAAATTGTTTTGACGTTATAGATAAAAAATTTTGATATTTACTGCAGGGTATCTTCGTTTGACAAGAAAAATCCCCAAGAGATGAAATCCTTGGAAATCGAGACATTCTTTTATTTCGTCCGTTTATATACCTCTCATTCAAAAATTCAAATGTATTTCAAAGGACATCGAATTTTGCGTACGAGGGTTATAGAGGAATCGTAGAGAAAAAAAGGTAGAATTCTAACATTCCCCCAAGTTCCAGTACTTTTTGAATCAATTCCCAAGTTCAACACAACACACTGTCACACTGTTTTAAGTTGAAAACATCCTTCAAACAAACCTTGAACAAGAAAATGAAGCACAAATGTCCAAAAGAGGGGAGCAGGAAGAGACAAATTTGGAGCACTGCGGATTAGTACTGAATCATTTTTGCGACGAATCTCAAAGAAATCAGATCGGCTCAGATTAAGCCTTGATAGTTTAGCAGACCAAGTATATAGCAACATCTTTATAGCGACGAATGAATTTAACTAACAAACAAATACCAGTCAAAATAGGGTGGAAATTCAACAATGGACTTGAATGCAGAATTTCTTGAAAGTACATATTTTGAGACAGTGGAAAATTGTTAATGCTGAAATGGAAAAATCTATCATCGAAGTAAGCATCCGGGATGCTTCTTAACTTCCAAAAATATATGAAGCATATACTATTCTTCATTCCGAACAATATAGTAGTTATGGTTCTCAGCATTTGTGTAACAGATTCCGGGTTCTAAGCGCTCCTGTGACATTGAATTGTTGCTTCTGGTGTCAGAAAATCAGTACACTTTGTTTTAAGTGGTACCCATGGGGAGCTTGTCAAACTGTAGCTTAATTCTGATCAGAACGCTTTCTCGTACACCCTTGTTCTTGAGGTAACGTGGCTCTAATACGCCTCGCGATACAAGTTCAGCAGTAAAATGCCAGTCAAAGGCACAATATACCACTCCTGTTCTCAGGATGATTCGACATTGTGCTACCGTGCTCTTTCAGTACTAAAATTGTTTCATGACAGTTTAAAAAGATATGTGTTGCTTCTTTTCCATTCCCAGAGAATCATAACATTGCATCACTTCCTAGTCAGAGAATAAACAAACCTCAATAAAATAGGGGCATAGAATAGGGACTATATACACTATTTGGTGAGTAATACAGGCAAAGTGAAGGAAATGAATCCAAAGGAAACATTTCCTCCAAATAAAATATCAATGAAATATAAAAATTAATATTAATTTTAAAAAAATTATATTAATTTTAATAAAATAAAAAAAAATCAAATAAAAATTAAATTGTTGGTTGATTAGAAAAGAAAGGTCTACCAGAAAATTGTCCTTTAATTATAATTATTTGTTTTGATGTTCACCCCTCTCAGTGGTAAGTAGGAAATTTTTGTTTTGTCGCCTTATCCTATCCGCGACATTGACGATTACAGCTTCGAAAAAATGTCCCTCTTACTAATTTTATTGATAATTAGGATTCGGCTCTTCAACTTGGTAGACAATGTATAATTCTACATCTTTGCATGTCGTACGCTATGCGGCAACTTCAAGGTCTCTTTGTGGAATGTGAAAGAGCGTGCTTTGAAATCTTTCTGGTCCTTCTACAGTCGGTGGCCGATTTGTTTTCCCTTCGATTGATTCGGCAATGCGTTCGATTCAATTTTTCTTTCGCGTTCAATTCAACTTTTTTTTCGATTTTCTATCTCCGAGATAGTCTGAGATTTCCGCGGGGATGTCAAAAACTTCATGTCAGCTGAAAGGAATTTCTCGTTCTCCCAATGACGACTTCCTCCAGTTGCATGTTCTGCAGTACAAAGCGTGTAGAAAAACTTTCTCAAAAAGGATACATTTCTACGCGTTATGTTTCAGATTAATTTCGTAGCGCTGAGAACACTTCTTTAGGTATTCGAAGTGCGTCACCCCGCGTAGACCACGTAGTACATTCTCCACTAGGCTGTCGAAAATTGCTGGAGTAAAGAGGACTTAAACTAAGTAATGTAAAGTAAATAGGAAAAAGTAAGTGAAGACAAAGTAAAGTGGACTTAAACTATGACTTCCTCCGTCGGCACAAGTTCTGAAGTACTAAGAATGCAAAACACTTTTCAAAAAGGATAAATTCTATTTTACTTTAAAGGAAATACTACAGGCCAAGTACTACGTTCTCTACCAGGCGTTCGAAAATTGTAAAAGTGTTACAAGGCCCGTAAGGCATAATCAAAGAAATACCAACAACCCAATCAGTTGGAAATGCGGTTTCCTCTGTCGATTTTGCTAATTTCTAACCGGTATTGAATACTTTCCATTTCCAGAGCACAAAATCCTAGAGTAGAAAAGGCCACAGGAGAAAATAATTTTTTATTTCCCAAGATGAAGAGGATGGGGTCAATGCATAATGACATGTTCTGTCTTTTGCTTTTGATATTGATGAGCAGTCTAAAGTCTCATTAAAACCAAGCTCTCAAAAGTTTCCTTTTCTAAAGAAATCTGGCAAGGTAGTGATTGATTCACTGGCGGATGGTGCAGTGACAACTTTTCCCTTCTTTAAAAAATTCTGCCCACGTCAGATTAATCGGAAGGTCAGGTCTATGACAGCCATAGCGCGAGTCATTAAGCATATCCGCGCCTCGTCGTCTTTACGTGTCAAAAAGGCATCCTAGTTTTGAGTCGACAACTGGGAGCAGGGATGGGATCAATCCTAGTATTCAGTCGCCATCTGGGAGCCTTGCAGAAGAGTTGTTTGAAACAATGCCGTTTCTAACTTCTTTTACTTGTCTCTTGCTTTCTTTCCAAGTGTCGGTGGACTCCAGCTTCCAGTGATGTTACTTAAGAGACATCTAGGTATGACCTGATGTTTTCTAGGTTTAGCGATGTAGCAGGAGTGTTACAGAAATAGCACGAATGCAATCTTTCCAACTATCTGTGTATTCTTTGTTTCAAATTACAGCGAAAATTTACCTACACTATACTCTCGGAAAACTGTGCAACTGGGATCGTATATCCAGGTCAAAATCTTACGTGAATCTACTGTCATGTAAGAACTCCTTCTATTTCCATGTACTCTTCTATCATGTTAGTGACCAGGAAGTTAAAATGAAGGAACGACTTCGCACATCTCCTGCATCTGCCCTTAGAAAGGGACCTATCTGTGAGTGAATTCGCGAGAGGGATCGCTGTTGTTGCACTAGGTTCAGTGATCAGTGCAATATTTCCCAGCAATATCCTCACAAAGACACATTCGGTTGAGGACAATGAACCCACTTCCTTTTTGGGGTACGTACCACTCGAAGTTTTGATTATGAAATCCAACTAAAATCAGGACGATTCTTGCATTCTTTTCTGACCAGCGCGTGAATGTTTCCTGTGCTACGTATGTGCATATATAGTTTATATATACTGTATATGCATATACTCCAGAACAAGTTTTATCAAACATATCTCGTCAAACTTTATCTGAATTCATCCTTGTTAGTACTGCCATTTTTACATACTGTGATAACCATTGGGACTAGTGTCAGAGACGTGGTTACAATTTAGTTCACGCGTGCCATTGTAGGTGGCTTCGAATATCAGAAATTTGCTGATTTATTGTTGAAAAGAAACGAAATATGAGGTTTCGGAAAGGATAATGTCAGAATCCTCCCATCATTTTCCCACTCCTCCTATTGGCCGCGAATACTGTCTACCGGTTGCCAACCTTTATAAGCATGTTTTCCATAAGCAAATTTGTGCGGGACCCCGTAGAAGTGGAGGAATTTACTTTATTTGTCATGTGATCATGTTTTGAGCTCTTGCAGCGGCCGTGGGACTCTTTTTCTTCGTTTTTAAGACGCTCCTCACCCAGCCGTCCCAGCGTTTCTTGCTATTTTTAGTTCATAAAGCACCGTATTTAAACGAATATACCATATTTCCTTCAAAACGAAATTCTCCTTTGGCTTTGTTCGGCCTTTATCTAATTTCATGGTGAGTCTTTTGATTATAAATTTGAAATGTTATAAAATCTCAAAGCAAATCAACAAACCTCATGTAATGCTTCATGTAATCAGATTCACGTCTACGCTATATACGCATTTGAAATCCCTCTTGGCTTCTACGAATAATGTCTACTTTACATCCTGAGCTATTATTGCTACTTTTTTCCTAAGACATTCCAATTTTCTCATTTTTCACTGAAAGCGAATCGAAAGAACATGTAATTCATCCTACATTTTGTCGTTTTTTGTCGGTCAAATCGGATCCAAAGCCGTATCTTAAAAGCTTTTAAGAATATTACTAAATTTCAATTTCACTTTAAGTATTTTTCCTTGTGGAAAATCATTTAAACAGTATTTTCGGGGGTGTTGTAAACTTTCACTCAGCATCAGCATCAACATCAACATCAACATCAACATCAACATCGTCATCTTGCCTTTGAGTCCTCTTTCCATTGACTTCAGTTTAGAATCTCAGGCGATTTGGACAGGAAGTAAGCAGGATATAGTGAATATGGAGCACTGTTAACAAGCAAGAAATAGAAACGTTGAAAAGTGAGACGTATCTGACTTTGACTTTGGAATAAATTTTTTAGAGGATCTTCGCCTAATGTGTGACTCAAACGGCGACGTAAATTCATGGGGAGGCAACGGAGTTCGTCTGAAAAATTGGCAAGCGTATGTTTGATATGTATTTAAAGTGATGTTTATTTATAGAATCAGTTTGAAATTTCCCGAACTTTTCATAAACAATCAATTAGCATTTATTTCCACAACAATTCAAGAGGAAATTTACTTCTAAGTAGTTGGGCGAAAACTTTCGCTGCAAATTCGTTTGTCTGCAAGCTTAACATCGTTGGTCTCCATGGTGCTGTATTATTTCCCTAAATTGAGTGGCCTTGTTTTAAACTTTTCAGCACAATCGATCCGTACTGAATTATCCTTCTATGATGCTACCAGTTCGGTGGGAGCCAACAATTGCTAGAAATGTTCAATATATTTTTGCTGGAGTTACCGCTTCTGACTTTTCAACTTTTTCCGAGAGTCCCAATTTGCGAGTTCGAGAAATATTTCCAAAATACTTTCTCTAATTGCTATGGTTGGTATGAGTCCAATCATTAGTGTTGCGATTTATGTGGAAACACTGACGCTGGCCAAATCCTCCAAAGAGAGCAGCACAAATTCACATCTGACACAAAACGCCCACAGACTCGACTTTGCTGAAAACAAACTTGTCCGACCTAAAATCCACTTCAAACCGATGCAGAACTTCGTCTTTCGATAGAACTGACGTTCAGGAAATTTCAATGGGAGGCTATTGAAATTCGCGTACTAAATATCCTTGATTCTGATACTCCACTCCGCATATTTCCCTTCAACCGCATCCGAGCGGTTAGAGAAACTTTTCACACAATTATACATCATGCATGTGTAATGGTTTGTAGGCATTGTGCTAGGACTATCACCATTGCAACACAAATCATCACATTTACTATAAATCAACGCTTAGTTTAATTGTTAACGTTGGTCTGATTAAATTTCCAAAAGTTTCGCATTGATGAAATTCCTGGAATTTTTCATGAGCTGTTGCTGAACGTGACTGGGAAACTCCCTGTTCAATTTGCAACTTGGTTGCTGTTCAAACCGTGACTAAAGTTACCTTACCTTACCTTGCCTTACCTAGAACATCGCGTAGCGTCTATTCCTGGTGAAAGGTTGTCTTTAGCGCCATGGACTGTTGAAATTTTAACCTCGCTGGAATTAGCAAGCATTACAAGACAGGTAGGTTGCAGATGGAAAGCAGGCGGAAAATGCTGTTGATGACGATGATAGCCGCGAGTTATTGTTTGAAAACAAGTCCAGGGATAGAGTTTATGATGCTAATAATGAATTTCGAATGCAATATAAATTAATGTGAAATGAAATTAAAGCGATTGGAGCCATTCATTTAAGGTGTGAGTTCTCAGAAAATATGCTTGACTTGATTCGGCAACGAATTTTCGGAAAAGGAGTACAAAAAGCTACGGATAGGATACTTCCAGAAAATCATTTGAAAATATTTCCGGGATCGAAGTGAATCTTCCTTCATATTTCACCTGACCGTCAATTTCAGTTTTGATATATAGTGTACTAGAGCAAATATTTACCTTATTGATATTTCCGAAATTGCATTAAAATTATTTCTTTAAAATACTCAATACGTCGAACTTAAATATTTTAGTATAATATGATGTTTATTACATTTCAATTGCAGCACATTTTCATTTTTGCATCTGTCAAAGTCAATTTGACGGCATCGACAGTTGTTTACGAAATAGTCAGTTAGCGTCAGTTATTTGTAGCACCGAGTTGTGTTTTATTTTCTGAGTGTTTAGTGCGTCATAATGTCATCAGGAAAGTGTGAAAACAGTCCTGGTATGTTTTGTTACGAGTTTGGTGATTTAACGATAGCAAAACATCATCGAAACATAACAGAATTTATCAAGAAAACTTATCACGCTTACTTCGGTCTAAAGCTTTATGATCAGGACAAACCACAAAGTGTGCTTCCAGTGTGTCGAGTGACTGAGAAAATGGATAAAAGGTACACGTAACTTTTTACCTTGTGGCATTCCTATGGTATGGAGGGAACCAAAAAACCATGAAGACAACGGTTACTTTTGCTTCTGCGATATCAAGGGTTTCAATTGGAAAAATAAACATTCACTAAAGAGAAGGCTCAACATGTGCACTAAATAGAAGGGTTACAGCTGTAACATCACTTTATTCACAAGATAGGGCAAGCAGTGCCGCGAGTTTGCCAAAAAAAAACCTAGGACAACCTCGTCAGAGCAGCAGTTTTTGACATTGTTAGGCAGTTTGCTATGAGCCGCCTACATAACAACAAATTACGAGGAACTTGGCAAAGAGCTTGATCAAGGAGAACTGGCTTCACTACGATTCGCGTCCTACTTTCTCAACGCTGGGAAGAGATTGTTATGACCCAAAAGCCGCATTATGCATAGAATAAGTAGTACTAGCCCATTATGATGTCCTCACGGCTCCAGATCAGATTCTGTGGTTAGGGGAGATATGGAACCCCTTATGAAATGAAATAAGTTGTAAATGGAATGTACTTGAATGGAAATCCCATGAAAGTCGGACCAAACCGTGGTAGTTCTAAACAGTCAAATTTGCTGATCACATTTTGAGCACATAGGACGGCTGCCTCAAAGCGCACGCTATAATTACTAAAATCGCAAAAAAATTGTTCCGGGTGTTATTGAACTAACAAGCCTTTGTATCACCTAAGCAGACATCCTTGGAAATTTCGAAAAGAAGTTCCATACCTGAGGTTGTTTGCTGAGCGTAATGAGCGACAATCCTGAGGAGTGATGATTTTCAAATGCCACTAAGCAAAGAATGAGATAAATGCCAGTCATGTCCTCTGCAGCGTAGGTTCTAATTCCAGAACCTGATATATAGAGAACTACACATGATAATTTTCTGCATCTGGGAATGCCTATGAACAGTAGAGATAACCAATGCCAAGTTACTGAGAAAGACTCGAGCCAACTCAGATTTCTGTGAGTCAACAAGACACCAAAGTGATGTGTGACGTAGTACGGCCTCTGTCTTCCAACACACATGTACATAAATTGTTACACAGATAAAGTTAAGGACACGGATAAGGGTAAGCGCATCTATGATGCCTCTGAAAGTTAGCTTCATTGAAATTTAGACTAGCTAGTTGGTTCGATACCTGATAGTAGCCACAAAAAAACAAGCTGGCTTCCTTGAAACGATTTGGTAAGGCATGTCACAAGCCCACTCCTGAGTAATCTGATGGCGAATGTTGGCTATTCTGAAGAAACCAAGAATTAATTATTACTGCTAAGGATAGATTACATACCATGGTAAGATTGTCAAGATCCCCTGTGGATGGGGGAGGCTAGAATACATCCACAGTAACCCAACTTGTCGTAAGAGGCGACTTATGGGAAAACAGCACCGAAACTGGACTATGATTTGATTCTCGACTTTATTTGACGAATATGGGCTGGCGGCCATGATATTCTGGACCTAGTCGCTTCTTGCGCGGTACGGCCGTGGTGAAACCCGTGCGCGACCGGCTCCAGGCTAATACCATGCCGTCTCCGTCACGATAAAACCTTGGCAGGCCTCAGAGTACGTTTGAAGCTCGCACCATTGAGTTGGTGGTGTAGGTCCGGTTGAGTCGTACTCGCGATTAGCGCTAATCTGGCTCTGAGCACCTGACTCCATAAGGGCTGGTGCCAACCCTCGCATGGCCTCCCTGCTTGCATAGATAACCATGGGATCATTAAGGCGACTACACATCCGAGTGGAGATAGCGTAGTGGAAAAACCTTGCGTTCACCACCACGGTCTCACTCAGCCCCAAGCGGAAGGAGCAGTGATGGGCCGGTGGTAAATGTGGCTCCAGAGGTTTACGACCACCTCACTCCTAAGGTTGCTACTGTTGAATCGACCTCAGTAGGAGGAACTAACAGCATAGAACCTAAGCTCCCGGAGGAGAAAGTCAGCGAAAAAGACCTGATGGTTAAGGTGGTTATCGCTGAGAACTGTTCCGAGGAAGAACGTTTGACTAAAAAATGTTATGCGATCCGCAAACGTATGCAAGGAGCGTTCATAAATCAAAAAACAATCAGTAAGGATGTCACAAATAGAGTATTTGAGCTCGAAAACCTCTTGGATCGAGTTCGCCACTACAGGAGACTCTGGAAAAAGTTGGAAGAAGAACATCCAGGCCAAACGGTGTACGTTAAAGTCATCCAACCTTTCCTCCCCAATATCGAGAGGACTGCTGCTTGCCCTCTTGAGAGCGAACAGGAGAAAAGGCGTAAAGAGAACGTTGAACCAGAAAGAGAAACGCCACAAAGAAAAGGCGCCTTTCAACTCGTGACGTCAAAGGCGGCAAAAAAATCCGCAAAACGTGAACATAGGCTTAGCTAGCAAACAGTGCATGTTCAAACAACGAATAGTACCGTGGACAAACCAGCAAGAAAAAAGCGAAGAGTCCTTGGGGACGCCATTCTTGTGAAGCCCACTTACGAAGGAGCTACTCTGACGTTCTTCGCGATATCCGCAAGAATGTCAAACCGGAGGAAACAGGGACGATTTTTAAAACTCTACGATCGACAAGGTCCAGAGGGCTGCTAGTCGAGTTTGGAGCGGACTCCTCCGATAAATGGATATTCCGCGATAAAATAATGGACGTCCTTGGGGCAAAAGCCACCGTCTCTACCTTAGAGCCAAGGGCTTCATTGGAAGTAAGGGACATGGACTGTATCGCCGACCCGGCTGAGGTCGAAGAAGCCTTTTAAAAGGAGTTCCCTGAAATGACTCTATTCAAATTTAAGCTTACTCCAGAGAATCGTCGAGGGCAAAGGCTGGCCATACTCGACGTTACGGAGAAAGATGCTACACAACTCTTGGCCAAAGGAAAACTAAAAATTGGCTGGGTGGTGTGCAGAATTCGCCGTCGAGCCATCCCAGTTCGATGCTTATGGTGCCTTCGATACAAGCACACCACTTCTAATTGCAAGGGTCCTGATCGTAGTATGCTTTGCTTTAAGGATGGAGCGTCTGGGCATAAGATAAATGAGTGCATTGAGCCTCCAAGCTGTTTTATATGTAATCATCTTAACTCTCAACCGACAGAGCACCCTCACGTTGCAGGTACAGGCGCGTGCCTAATCTTTAGAGAGGCACTAGCAAAAGCAAAAGCAGCTCTGAGGTGATGATCAGGGCCCTTCAAATTAACTTACACGTAAGCATCAATGCAAAAGATTTGTTAGAGCAGTTTGCCGGAGAAAAGGGGGCTGATCTGCTGAAGCTAAGTGAACAACATCGAAAGCGCTTGGCGCGGGTACAGAGACGAGGAGCTTTGCGGGTTGCGTCTGCATACCACACTGTCTCTGAGTCGGCGGTGCTGGTGATCGCAGGAGTCATACCCATCGCCCTCCTTGCTAGAGAGCGACAGAGAATTTATGACCGAAAAGTGGAGGGTTCAAGATATGCTGCCAACCGAGAGGAGAGGCAGCACACAATACTCGAGTGGCAAAAGTCCTGGGAAGGTGACTATAATGGCCGCTGGACTGCCCGCCTTATAGGGGACGTGGGATCGTGGCTAAATCGAAGGCACGGTGAGACTGATTATTACCTTAACCAGCTTCTTAGCGGGCATGGGTATTTTCAGTCTTATCTACACAAGATTGGTAAATCACGGTCCCCATACTGCACTTTCTGTCCAGGGGAAAGGGACGACGCATGTCACACCTTCTTCAACTATAAAAGGTGGAACAGGATGCGGCAGGACTTGTGGGAGGTAATGGGAGAGCTTTCTGCAGACAATCTAGTCGGAGAAATGCTGAAAACTTTCGACAAATGGACCTGTGTGGCACATTACTCTCGGGCAATACTTATTGCCAAAAAAAGTGAGCATGGATAACCTTGGGCGCGGGGTCTAGGGGTCTCCTCTCCAGCAGTCCTCCTCCATCCTGCCCCCTCCCGCTGGAGGGAGATTTCTCTACGCTGACGGTGCCCTAGGGCGAAGTAAAAAGAGGCCTAGCCCGAAGGATTGTGTCAAACAGTTCCAGGCTTGGGTCTCTCGACAGGGGGGGGGGGGTGTTTAGTGAGTAGTCTGGTAGCATGCGTTCCTAGGAGTCCCACACTCCGGGCGTAAATCACCTTCACCCTCCAACCCAAAGAAAAAACAACAACAAAAAAATGATTGTCAAGAAGTGTAGAGCAAGAATAGCAAAGGCACAACAGTAAGAAACACTGAGAAACTCCGCAGAGTTTCCAACGAAACAGTTTTTAATTTGACGGTTGTGAAAGCAAAAGTTTCACAGCGAATCAGTCATTAGCACTAATAATTATATTTGTGGAACTACTGGACTCATTGTACTTCCTAATCCAAAAATCTGCTCAATACACAATACGGTGGCCTTTTATTTTTGTTGGTCTCAAACTCCGCATGAATACTTCCGTGGATATCTCCATTGATTAGAAATGTTTGGAAAAACTTTTCGCAGATTGAAGTAGACCGCGCTTTCCATTGTTCTTTGCACCGCCCTGTAGAGAAAATGTCGTTTTGACGAGGAGGAAAATGTGTTCTTATTTCCCCATTTTCGGTTAGGTTTCAACTTATAATATCATCCGAGTAATATGCGAGGAGAAGGTCGTTATAATGCGTTAAAATTCGGTTGAAAGTTCTTAGGGTGGGATGAATTAAGTCCTCCCTATCGTATTGCGTACATGTTGATAGTAGTGTTGGGATACATCCATGTGGTTGAAGGATATATTTCTTGAAGTTATGTCCTAATAGATCTCAAATGGGTTTCAATCACAATTTAGCTATAAAAAATAAGTTATGAGTTAGTTCAAGCAAGCCTCACCTACCCAAAGATTGAGCCTTACTTGAGAGGATGACTCTCAAATGCGTAGAATATTTTTGACTTTAATCAAACTAATAAGGACAATAAGAAAAGAGTGGTAGCCATGGTAATAGTAATCACAGTAGCAGTTATTTTAGTTGGTGTTGTAGCGCTAGTTGAATTTCATATAATGTAAGCAGTGGAAATACAATTATTAGGTTACTCTCTGCCAATTTGTTGTTTCTTTTCCGTAAGTGCATGCAGCAATCAAAAAAAAAAACTCTTGATTTCATTGGACTTATTCAAAGTATATTCGTTTTGCTTCCCGTTGTTTCAAGGAAAATTAACAAATATATATATCCTGTTCCACACTATCGATTCTCTTTCCTGACGGATTCAAAGCAAAGGATTTCCTGCGGATTTCTTTTTAATTAATTTATAACTTAATGATGGAACAGAGAGAAACTTTATGTAATCTTCTTGTAGTATCTTTATCTTTTGTTTGGTACATTTTTAGTGAATATTTCATTGTCCGGATTGAAAATAAATCAGGTTTTCCGAACGGCCTTGAGCGCACAGAAGAGAAGAGAAAATATCAATACGTAGTCAGTCTCGTTTAAATTAACAACGAAGATAAGTTGATGTACCTGTTAAATTTATTCCTTGTAATCCATGCATACTATGGGTTGCGCTTAATCAAATATTTCATCATGTTCAGCAACGACGAAGACTCAGAAAGCTTTAATTAAAACCCAGCAACAAAATTGAAAGGTCCTTACCCCTTCAATCCCTTCAAAATGGCCCTTATGTACTCCCAACAATTTCACTTTCAATCGCTCGCCAAAAACGAAACAAATTATGATTCCTTCTTAGTATCATTAATCCCAGGCACATCCTTAATAAATGCAATATGACAACATTATGTTGAAAGATTTATTTTAGATTATCACTTCCTTCTTCGCCGAATATATACCTACAATACTCTTCTTAGTTTACTACGTGCGACTACATCCTTTTGCACATATATTTCTATTCTTAGCACGGTTCCATTCTTTTACTACCACTACCGCCCATCAAAACCGTGTCTGTAGAATTTCTCCCACAAATAACTTTTCTACATTTCAATACAAGGATTAGCACGTGTATGTGGAAGATTTAGACGCCAGCTTTAACAGCTGGTTCAGAGATTTATGAAAGTTGCTTCTTGCTATCTTTATGTATGTATATTCGTTGGTTTGGTGCCATAAAGATAAGTCTTTATGGAATAGTTCATCGAATGAATGTGAATGAAACTCCTGCTGGAGTAGAAAATGGCGAAAAGCAGAATTACGATGGCAGGAGGCTCGAGTAAAACGTTTGGCAACACACGAAATGTATCGACCGTGTGTAAATTTATCTAAAAAAAGGGTTCGTGTATTAGTTTCGGGTTAACATTCAAACTGAAATCGATATTTTCAGATGCTTTGAATGTCATACAAATACCTCTGTTTTTAATTATTTTTAAGCCGCTCATTCGTCCTTAACGTACGTTTTCTATCTTCGTTTCCCGACCAATCAAATTGCATCTCATCATTTTCTACTGCTTCTTTCACTATTTGCGCAACATCCTGACAAAGAAATCGATATTCAGAATATTTTATACCGATCCTTAAAGGTGTTCCTATTTCTGTATCGGTGATCAAAGCCCTGGATTATTGTTTGTAGGGTACAAACTATTGCTATTGTTATATTAATTGATTTGATAATAATAATTGCACTAGGTATGTTTACACAGAATCTGAGGTAACATGCTTTGTACTTTCAAGTTAATCACAATAAATCCTTTGAAGTGATTCGGAAGCCTGACCATTCAATACTATCAGAAAGAGAAACGAAGTCGTACCAGAAAAGAAATTTTTAATTAACAATTAACGTTTCCAAGGATAAAGTTGATTAAACTTGGAATAGTAATGAAACCAGAAAAAAATGTCTCCATGATATTCAATCCAAGCGAAAAATAAAATATGGTCAGGGTGCATGGAGTGATCTAGAGAAAATCCAAATTTTATGTGGAAGAAACAAGAAGGATTAAGACTTTATCACCTGTAGAAGATATCCCCTCTCAGTTAATTTAAAGGCTTCAAAATAAGCAATGATCACATAACATGCATACTATATTTTCGTAGAAGGCTTCGCTCACTCTGCAATATTAGCAAGGCATCAAAAATTGCGTACAGTTATTGATTGCATGGGCTGGTATCCTTAATAATATCAAAGAAAACACGTGATAGTCAGGGTTGGCGAAACGCAGCCCTATCGGACATGTTGTGTTAAGACCATGGTAGACGTCTTCCCGGTGGAGTCTGCCCGGTAGAGATTCCCTGACTAGAGGAATTCCCCTTATCGAGAACAAATAATCGTGATACTCTGTTTCCGCTTAAACTTTTTGTCGCAATCAGTAGGTTAATAAATAAGTCGAAGTATTAAATACGATTCAGGTAACTCGGCCGCTAGGTTGAGAGCTCTAAAAGTATTCGATTCATGTCCCATACTAAGCCAAACTCCTCTCAGACAGCATGAGTAGATCTACGAACAAGGACATCACAAATTAATGAACTGAATCGTGGGTTCTCTACGGTTGAACGGGACAGTATACCTGGCTGTTCTCTGATATACGCAGTCAGGAAACGCTCAGTCATCTCTACATAACAATCTTCTCTGCATACCTTAGTAAGTCCCCTCAAATCCCAAACCTCACATTAGCAGAGAATTGAATTCACAATGTATGCTTCCATGCTTTGAAAGATATTCCTCCAGTAGATGAACGTAGTGGCAGAGATACTTCAAAGGAAGACGCAGTGCTCTATCTGGAGTTTAAAGACCTCGTGGGATGAGCCCAATATCGTCGGAGCAATGGTTCATTGTATTTAACAGCAAATGGTAATTTTATAGTGAATATCGGCATTTAAGAGTTATTATGCGTTCTGCATGCGGTGTGAATGTTGAGGATATCACAGGGCTCCCTGATGACAGTAGGGACACTTCCAAGAAAGGTGTGTCAAGCATCTTCGATCTTTATGATTGTAGATACCTCGTTGGATATTGGAAATGGAGCTTAGTCCTTTTTCACGGCTGATGACTGTGCTCCTTGACTTCTTGACTTGTGACGTTAACGAACGAGAGCGCCTCATCTGTGAATCAATTAACAGCAGAGTTTTTTGGATTCCCATCGGAAGAAAAGTATACCAAAGTCAATAAGTGACTACAAACGAGTCTGCTGATTGCAGGAAATGAGAGAAACAATGCTTAGCCTAGAAATCAGCAAGGAATAGGGGTACCCAAAAGTAACCGAACGTTTTTTTTTTTGTATTATTGAACACGATTGTTCAACAAACATCATTGAGTTCCCTACAAAGTACTCTCCACTGGCACTCACGTATTTGTCCAACCTTTCATTGCCTTTATTACAAAATTTTTTGATTTCATTTTCTTTTTTCGGAAGACTTTTTTCGCCACCTTTTTGCATTTCACTATTGCTGACATAATGCTTTCCTATGAAGTCCTTTTTCATTTGAAGTTGTAAAAAATGTCACAAGAGGCAAAGTTGGGTGAGTAAAGGGGATGGGGCATAGAATTCTGTGTTAGCAGGGGCATTACTATGGTGGAAAACCGTCATCCGACTGTCGTAAATAAGCCTACAAAGCCCAGGTCGAAAGACTGGTTAGCTGTCACACCCTATGGAACAAACTCTGTACGACTCCTGTTATCCTGTCACATCTGAAAAAAATCAGTGTTGTCTTGACAGTTATTATCAATTGACAAACTTTTTTTTTGGGGCGAGGCAAAATTAAGAACTTCTGCAGTCTTGATTTTTGCTGCGATTCAGGGTCGTAACCATGCAACCATGTACCTTCAAATGCGTTAACCTGTGAAAATTCGGACCGTTTCGGAACTCTTGCTCCAAAGCTACGTATGCTTCCACGGTACCTTGTTTTTGTGCAACAGTGAAAATACGAATTTGATAGACATTCTTTTAATATTTAAGTCTTCCGTCGAATTTCACTGAGCTAAACTCGGAGTCACTCAAGACAGCTCAAGACTCAGTTGTCAATCTTTCTTGGAGATTTCGAGAATTTTTTCAACATTTTCGTCGGTTTGTCGTCAATTGACAAGATTTTTGAATTAGAAAAGTCACTCAAATACTTGATTTTTCCTGAAAAGATCATCCTTTATTTTTAAGATTTCAACAAATTCTGAGCCTGTTCTTCCCAGCAAGAAGCGAAACTTAACGGAAGCGGGCCATTCATGAAGACGAGCCCACAAAACTGTCACTGGAAAATTCACACAAACCGATCGGAAGTTACTTTAGCGACGACGCTTGGCTTTCTGACTCGAGAATGGTGTCTTCAATTGTCAGTAGTTCGAGAACGCGATACTACAAAAACTCAGCCCACCGGTTTCTTTTTCATTGGGGTTTTCATCGTACTTGAGAAGCTGAATAAACGAAACCGGAAACAAGAGAACCGAAACAAACAACCAGAAAATGGTGTTGAGCAACAAAGACAAACGTTAGAAAAAATACTAAAATAACGTCTTCCTCATATCGAACGTGCTCGGGATCACTGCCTTAATGGCTACTTTTCAAACATCTATGCGTGATACCAGGAAGGTTCTTGATATTACTTTCACCGAGAGGTGAAAGGAGTCGGTGCATTGTTACAACTCATAGCTCAAAATTTAGATGGAATCATGGATACATTAGAGCATTATTCTTGGTTATCAGATATCATCGTTAACCGGGAATTCGAAGAACTAAGGAAGCTACTAAACCACGAAGCCTCAGCTCTTGAGTTGAATTCTTTCACTAGCAGAACGTGCATTTCCATTACAATTGACCAACTTTCGGGCTTAAACAGACCCATGCTTTCACACAAAGTCTGCAGGGAATTCGACCTTCGTCTCCAGTCGTCTCAGTTCCGCAGCAGTAATTATCACGGAGAAACTGCTTACTCCAGGATTTTCATACCATGTTTTCTCATCTAGAAGGTTGACCGAAAATAGAAGTGCACGTTTACGACTTCTGCCATGTCTAGAACAAAGCCCTCTATTGTGGTAAAAGTATTATAAACATTCCTCCTGAAGCAACCAAAGAAAGGATCAACCAATCCAAAAGGATCAACCAATACTCAAACTGGAAATATATCAAGAGTTGAAAGAGCAAAGGACCGTGTGCAAGACCAGCCACAGACACATCAGCTTCATTACATTGCTCAACGTTTCAAAGAGAAGATAGTAAGAACAATTAAAGGCATAGACTTCCCAAAGACTTATGTCAAAAACAACCTGTTACCATCTCATGAGTTTTGTTACTAATGATATCACCAGTCATTGTCGCTACCCGCGAGGGAGAGTTCAATGCGTCTATGTTTCTGTATGAAGGCTTTACAATAATCCTTGACAATTAGCAGTTGGTATTGTATATTTGGGCGAAGCCTACTAAGAAAGATAGTATATGATACTAATTTCGAGCCCTTGCTATCAGGAACCTGAAATTTTATCAAGAATCCCCAAAGGCTGCACAGTTGCTGCATAGTTAGCTACGATTCCACCCCTAAAGGCATTACATCTAATGCTATCTGGTTTTGGCATACCACTAAGTGTGTATCCTTAATATTGTGAATTGACGAGGGCAATCAATATGACACTTTCGGAATAAAAACTTGCCTGGGGGACCAGCAATAGGAAATTATGCACCACACCAACAAAAGTAGCCAGCACATCAATAAGAACAAACAGGACGAACAGTGATTTATTTGGTTAGTAGAAGGATTTTTCCATATAGACGTGCCTAATGTGAACGGCAAGCGATGAATGAAGGACACAGACCAGTGAGCTTGTATATCGCCAAGAAAACAATTCAGAGGAACAACAACGGATAAGGTGTCGAGTAACTATGACGAAAGGACATGTTAAAACGGGGATTTAGAGTGATTAAGGAAGGTGATTCTGATTGCACAAAAGGATTTATCGCATAAATCGCAAATCTATAATAACATAACAAAATACAGCGCCATGCTATGAAGCGAAAGAGTATCTTCTGCAGAAACTTGCAACCCAAACCCAAAGAAGTTCGATACGCATCGTCTGGCATTTGGCGCATTGGCAGAAAAGTGCTGTTGTTAATCTGACCGATTGATTCCTTGAAGGATGCCATATGCTGTTATCGCTGTAATGCATTTTGTTCCGTGATTACGTTACTCATTTAAGAAATGATTGTACGCTAAAAATCTAACTTGAAAATCAATCAGCCAAGGAGATGAAAAGACGCTGAAGCGGCAAAGCCTCCTCGCCATGCAAAATTTATAGATTTTTTAGGCATAGAGTCCTTGTTAGGCATACCAGATGCCGCGAGAATGTGCAGATCTCGCATTTGAGTCCATCACACAAGTCCACCATATGGAAGACCTAGTGGTGGATTACGATAATTATGAACAAACCTGGCATATCTTTTTTTTCTGGTAGGCCAGTGAAGGCTATTTACGCCCTTAGATAGCACATCCAGACGCGCAATGCTTCTGCATTACCCAAAGCCTACCCTGTCAGCCTGAGAACCTAGCCTGGAACCGTTTCACACATAATTTTGAGGTAGGCCTCGTGTTTCTACGTCTAGAGGTGCCTTCAGATCAGAGGAATCCCTTCTCCAGCGGGACGGAAGGCCTAGAAAAGAGATTCCTTTATACCCAAGGCTCTCAAGGCTTTAATCTGCCTTTGCAAGTATGTTGACTGGCTGAAGCGATGTTATTTGCTAATTGCTCATCTAAGTAATCTGGCATATAAAAAATGAAAAAAGGACGATGCCTGGTTCACATATCCACAAAAATGACGCAATATAGCAAGTATCCTAAGTCATTGCAAACAAATTGAATGCCTTACCCGAGAATATTGAAACTCGCAGCCACCCAGCATGAAACATTACTAGACATCACAAAATTGAATGCCTTAATTCCTTGGGTATTGAATATTGGGCTTCAAATGTTTCGTCATTTGGACCACAATGACAGCGCCCAAGACATATCTAAAGGTACAAGAAACATCTAAAGATAGAAGAATGAATGCCAGTATCAGTAACCCAAAAAACATATTCAACTTCAGTAAAGACGCTTCTGCTTGCTTAATGATTTCCTTATTTCAAACCAGCTTTTAAACTCCAGGCATTGAAAGCAGTAAGAGATAGCAATTACTGGAGGCTCAATTCTGCCAACCCACAAAATTGAAGGACATTTTGAATTTGTAAAATTTCGATATGGCTACAACTTAGAAATAAGCGGATGTTTGGTGATGATAAAAAAAGTGCATGCCCAAAAACGGATCAGAAAGCAGCCCAATACACCAGAAATTATATGTGGGCGACTGAATTAATTCTATTTCTTCGAAGGCAAAACAAGAAAGTGAACTTCTCAAAAGTCTGGATAAAATCGATGACATTAATGCAGAATTAGAATACATGTTAAAACTTTGAATTCTTCTATTCTAAGAAAGGCCAAAATTCCAAAAATAACGAGTACCCAGTTCTAAGCCTATGGTTTCTACGCTCAGAGAACACATATAATTCAAAAAATTGAGAAAGACCCAAAATACAACACACACAAGTACATTTAACCAACATAAACACCTTCTTTGTCACAAAAAATAAAAGGCTGCTTCCTTTCCTTGCACTTCCAAACAGGCTAAAAATTGAATTAGGAAAGCCTACAGGCGACCTTAATCGATCCAAGCAGATACCAGAGCCATAAGATCGATAAAAAAAGTTCGATAAACTTGGAGTAGTGGAGCTAGTGCGATATAGCACTCTTGCTCCATTCCTGTCTGTGAGTGTATATCACTCACCACACCTAACGCAAAAGTCTATTAAGTCCTGTCAGTTACTATCGAACGGAGGCTCGGGTAGGTGTTGTGTGTTTCCGTGAGCGGGATTTTCAAGAATTACATGGTACTGTTTGGAATTTCGTCTATTTTGTCGAATAGTTTAAAAACGTTGCCGCGTATGTATTTCTCTATTGTTTCGATTCGTAGGTCTTTGTGTAGGTCCGTGTTCCTGATGTACCATGGAATTCGTAATATCCACCGTAGTGCTTTATTTTGCAGGGATTGGAGCGCTTTTTTGTGCGTCTTGGCTGTCTGGCAGAAAGCGGTACTACCGTATAGTAATGTCGGTCTAATTATTTGTTTGACAAGCAGCAGTTTATTTTTGACGTTAAGTTTGCCTGACTTAAGGAGCGGATTGAGGAAGCAGATTATACCCAAGCAATATGCACGTTTCAATCGTATATGGTCTTTCCATGTCAGTCTGTGGTCAATTGTTAGTCCTAAGTACTTAACAGTTCTGGTCCAGGGTATTGTGTCTGTGTCAATGTGGAGTTGTGTTGGTTGTTGTCCTCTGCATCTGGAAATAATCATGGCTTGTGTCTTGCCTTTGTTTATTGCAATCTTCCATTTACGGAAGTATTCTAACATTATATCAATTGAGTGTTGCAGTTTTGGGGAGATGACTTCTGCTTGTCTTGAAGTATAGTATATGCAGGTATCGTCTGCATATAATTATACTTGCACGTTGTTCGGGGAAATGTCTGCGGTGTACAGGTTGCATAGTGTTGGTGAGATGGGTGATCCTTGTGGAACTCCAGCTTGAATCGTTCGCAGGTTTGAGAGGTTATATTTTATTCTAACTTTAAAAGATCGGCCTTTTAAAAAGGCGTAAGTGAGTTGTATGTATTGAAGGGGGATAGAGAACTCATGCATTGTGAAAATAAGTCCTGCATGCCAGACTTTGTGGAAGGCTTTGGCTATGTCAAACATAACTAAGCCTGTTGACTTCCTGCGATTCATGCCATTTCTTATATGTTGGATTACCCTTGTAAGTTGGAGTTCCGTGGAGTGTGCTTCAAACCAAATTGTTGATCGGGAAGAATGTGTTATTCGGCTTTCACTTCGTTTAACCTTATCAGCAGTGCCTTTTCTGTCACTTTGGAGAAGGATGAGAGAAGACTTATTGGTCTCCAGTTTTATGGGAAGGCATGGTTTTTGTCGGGCTTAGGTATAACCGTTATGATAGCCGATTTCCAGACTTTGGGGAATCTACGTAAACGGAAAATTGCGTTAATTATGTCCGTCAAGTTGTTTAGAAGGTTGTCTGGAAGCCATTTCAGCATGGTGTTTGTAACTGTGTCTGGTCCGGGTGCCTTCCATTTCTTTAGTCGCAGTATTAAGTCCTTAGTTTTATGTGCGTCTAGTGGTCGTAGCACATCTTCTATCTCCACCTCTGTTCTCATGAGCTCGCTCACTTTTCTCAGGACGTGGTCCAACTCGTCAATGTCCTGCTCCCAGAAGGTATTGTTTTGGAACTGCAGCTCCAGCGTGTCAGCAAAGGCTTCCGCTTTTCCGGCTTTGTCAAAATGTATCCCGTTTGAGCCGTGTATGGGTGGCACAACTGCTTTGTTTTGTTTGTGGAAATATTTGGACATTCTCCAGAAGGCATTTTCGCCAGGCTCAAGACTATGCAGGAAGCTCTCCCACTGCTCGTTACTGAAGAGAAATATTTGGTCCAGAATTTTATTCGTCAACCGGTTTGCTTTCGTTTGTAGTCTAGTATCACCCGTGCTCCTAGCTCTTCTCCGATATTTATTCTTCCTCCTTATCCTGACCTTAATTTCGCCAGGGAGTTCATAGGGGTTGTATTCCCTTGCCGGAGTTATGACTGTGTTGTCCTCTGTTGCCTCTATGATCATGCTTGTTAACTTTTCTATCGTTATTTCGACATCATCGGCTGTCTTGGGTGAAACTTTCGTTAGCCAGATGGTCATGGAAAGCTTGCCAGTTTATTTTCTTCCTAACTTTTGGAGGATCGTCAATGAAGACGTTCTCAATTAAGAAGTGGACCGGTTGATGATCCGAGGAAAGTTCGTTAAGGACACTTATTTTTATGCTGGCATCGAATTCGGGGGAGATTCTAAAGTCGAGGATATTTCCTCGTGTTTGCCCAAAATGTGTTGGTTCATTAGGTAGGTGCAGGCTTGCATTCGTGCTTGTGATGAATCTATTTAGCTCAGTCCCAGCTTGATTACTTCTCACAGCGCCCCAATGCCTGTGGTAGGCATTGAAATCTCCAATGATTAGAAGCGGTCCTTCTATCTGAAATAGGCTGTGGAGGTCTTGTTCGATTTGCCTATTTGATGGTGGGTTGTACACCGAAATAACCACAAACTCAAAGGAGTCCGTTCGCACTTTGATGGCTGTCGCTTCTATTTTTGTTAGGTGTGGTGTGTGAATCAGGTCGTGATTAACATTTCTTCTCACTAGAATGGCCGTTCCTCCTCCCCTACCATTTAATCTATCGTTTCTGTATAGATTATAGTTGGGGAATTGGAGACGCATTCCGGGCTTCAAGAAAGTTTCCTGGAGGAGAATAATCTCGAATTTATTATCCAGAATAAATTGTTTAAGCTCTCCGGTTCGTTGAAGCAGGGAATTTGTAATCCATGTGAGAATAGAAATGTGATCACGCTGATTCATTTACGTGCTAGTGTTGTGGCTTGTGCTGTGAACATGGCTTGGACCATTTTCGCCATCATGTACTGCATCATTAGTTGAAACTGAGATTGCATGGCGGCGAAGAATTGTCGCATGTCTGGTGGTGTGAATGTTTGTGTATGGTTGCTTGGTTAGGTATTTTTGTTTGCTTGGGGTGTTGTGGTGTTTGTGGTGGTGCGACTTGGTGCTTGTGTTTGTGTGGGGCTAGTGTTTTGGGAAGCTATCTGTGTGAACGACTTCCTAATGTTTTTGGGGGTTTTCGGGCAACCTCCGTAGCTTGTGGGATGTTCTCCACCGCAGTTGACACATTTTGGCTTCTCCTCTTGTTTCTTCTTGCATTGCGTGAAATGGTGTAAGCCATCGCATTTCACGCACCGAGCTTGAGCATGACAATTGCCCGAGGAATGTCCAAACTGCTGGCAGTTGTGACATATCGGCTGTCCGTTTCGCGGTTTGATGGCTTCCACCTTGCAGATAAGTTGGCATACTGCAGTTATGTTAAAGATTTCGGTTTCTTCTTTTAGGAGGAGGACTTTTATTAGCTTTGAGGGGCCTCACTGTGTTTTTATATTAAAGATTTCTATTGGGTGGAAGTCCTGAGATTCGAGGTCTTCCTTAATGTCTTCCAGAGTGAGCCCATGAAGGCCGCGGATAACTACGTTCAGACTACGTTCTTCAGGGAGGTAGTAGGTGTGGTATTGCCACTTTTTCTTCGTCAGTATCTTCGTTATCTGTCGGTGGTCATTTGCAGTCTCCGGGACTATTTGGATTCCCAAATAAACCATTTTTGCACTGACCGTCTTTATTTTATTTTGTCTTATTATTTTATGAAGTGCTGTCCATTTGTCCATTTCACGCAGTATGATTGGTACTGTCCATATTTGTTCGTTAGTAGCATGGGTTTTATCTGTGGTCTTGGGTGCGGATGGGGCTGGTTTTGTAGGTGATTTGGGGGTGATTTTCAGTTCGTGGAAGGTAGTAGACGGTTTTAGGGCCGGGAGACCTCAATACAGTGGCGGCCAAAAGTCTACAAAAGTCTACCTAATACTGAGTTTCAGAGTGATTGGAAGCTTTAATCAAAAAACCCATTGATGCATTTTTAGCATTATCGAAACTATTTACTTTGACAAAACAAAAACAAAAAGTTTTCATAAAAAACTTAAAAAGAAATTTATTAAAACGAAAAAAATGACGTGACAAAAGTCTACGTACAGTCAGTGTACCGGGAAACATAACAGCATTCTTCTAAGAACTTATTCGGTTCTTAGAAGTGTTGTGGATTTGTGGAAATTCGGTATTATGTGTTGTGGAAGTGCAGCTGCAGCGCTTGTACAAAAATACCAAATCAAGTGCTGTAAATTTAGCGGAACATATCGCTAAGGTGAGTGAAAAATTTGTCCAATCAAGGACTATTAGGTGGGAGTTGAATGCAAATAGTTTTCGAAGTAGAACTCCCCGTAAAAACCATTAATATTAGCTAAAAACCAACTTCTATGCCTAGAACTCGCAAAGGCTCATATTAACAAGGGCATGGATTTTTGGAAGCAAGTCCTTTTTATTGATGAGTCCAAATTTAACATTTTTGGATGTGATGGTCGTGCCAAAATCTGGAGGAAAGACAACACTGCCTTAGATACCAAAAACTTGGTACCTACAGTCAAACATGGTGGAGGTGATGCCATGGTTTGGGGAGTCATAGAAGCATCTGAAGTCGGAAGATTATCATTTATTGAATCCACCACGCACCGCTGTGTATAAAGAAGCCTGGGACAATAGTTACAGCCATCCGTTGGGAAGTTGTGCCTTTGAAGGAGTTGAATTTTTCAACGAGACAAAGATCAAAAGCACACAGATATCGTTAGGGATTGGTTGTTATATTTTGCTCGCAGACAGCTTAATCATCCTTCCCAAGGCTCAAGTTTAAATACGACAGAGCATGCATGGGAGCTTCTTGAGCGAAAAATTCGCTGAAGGATGCACTCCTAGCAGAATGGGAGAAAATAACGCCGGAGGAAACCATTAATTTAGTGGCCTCTATGCCCCGAAGACTGCAAGCAGTACTTGCTGCTCAAAAGGGCCAACAAAATTTATATAAAAAAATAATATTTAGAAAAATTATGCTAACATTTGTACAAACAAATTGACTGTACGCAACCTTTATTCACATCATTTTTTTTTTTTTTGATTTTATGAATATCTTTTCAAGTTTATTATGAAAAGTTTTTTTTTGTTTTTTAAAAATACATATATTTTCGATAATGAAAAAAACTGCATCAATGGTTTTTTGATTAAAGCTTTCAATCACTCAGAAACTCAGTATAAGGTGCTGTATGTAGACTTTTGGCCGCCACTGTATGTTAATTGTTGACTACTTGACCACCACTGTTTAGCAACAATATTTATTACATAACAATATGCATGGAACCTTGGCCTAAAATATATTAGAGCCGTCTTGCCTGCAGCAAGGAAAGAATTAGTTGTTAAATCGACTTTCACAGCTTAGGACATTTCCAGAGCCACAAAATAAGGCTCTTTAATTTATCGACGAACTTTTTCTTTATCTTTCCTTCGGTACTAGGAACGAGTTTATCTCAAGTAAAGTTTCGAAGATTTTGTTCACCATTCAAAATCAAGAGGGATCTGCTGAGACTAGTCCTGCTGTTTTTTATCCAGTAATTTGACTAGTTTTCAATTTTAGAAGGATGCTGATGTCTTAAAATTGTTACAACAGGTTTAACTCGATATTCAATCCGATGTGAAAATGGCATTCATTTAACAGGGAATTTGCATAAAACTCAATTTAGTTGTGATTCCTGGAAGTACGTCTTGTCTTATTCACATTTAACGTGCTTCCAGGATTGAAATCTGTAGGTTGTAACAGGATCATGCAAAATTCATTCTGATTGTTCTTAAAATCCTTAAAGATTAAAGCTGCTGTGTCTGATAATAAGAGTCTTTAATATTGTCGTTGTTTCTCTTTGACTTTTCATTTTAAAGTCATTTTGAAAGTAAATACTCCATTTAAAGTACGATAAAATTGGATAATTTCACTGCACTTTCTATTCAGAGAGGAGGAGTGGTAAAATGAAACGTAAAAATAACCTGGGTTTGAAAGAATCAATATCACACAAGCAAAATGAAAGAAAAAGGATGCGTTGAGCTCCATCAAACATCTGCATGTCTGATGAAGTATTTTTCACTAAGTTTTGAATCATTTTCCAACCCAATTTCCAATTTGTTTTTTTTTTCAAAAGGTATCAATACTCTGAAATGAAAACTTTCATGAGTTGGTACGCTTTCGTCTTTACCTTTTCTGTCGTGAAGAATGGGAACATCTCTATCACACCAGAGGCGTAGGTTCTGGGTAAGACTAAAGTCATAGTCATAAAGTCATCAAACAAACTCTCAGTCTAATGTTATTTCATAAAAAAAACTTGAATTGTATTTATATTGATTAAATTTCTCTTATTTTGTGCAAACCAAGACAAAGATTATGTGTTAGAATGCAATACACATAAAAATCTACCTACTACTTTTTCTATCTCTGTCACATAATAGCCGCCCGAGAGTGTTCACGCTATACGAACGTACGATTTGCTATATCATTGCACTTTGTATTTCCTACTGATACAGAAAATTTATGGCGTTTCAAAGCAACTTAAACGTGAATCTGTATCGGTCTATAATTTCAAAGGAATCTGCAGGAAGTTTTTAACTACTTTAGTTTTGCATAGAGAAAGGGAAAATTCATCCCTCTTGTACTCAAATTAACGCTTCCGTATCCCTGTTGAATCTGCATTGGACGGTAAAGTTATTTTTAACCCTCAATGATGAAGCAGAACGCAAAAATATTCCGCTTGAACTTGCATTTGCAGTAACACCTTAATTACACGCATTTTATACCAAATTGTTCAAGGATCTAAAATCGATTGCCGGTGAAAGTAGGCCGCGTGCACGCATGTGAGAGTTCGCGTTAAAAAATTTATGAAAAACTCATTAAGTATTTACGATCGCATAGTTTAATAAAATCGGAACATGAAAGTTGTAATTAAGGTCCCTCATAAAGAATGGAATAAAGGCAGATTGTAATCCTGCCCGCATTTAGTCACCGAAAGAAAGAAAAACGCATTTCGAATCACCCACGTATACATCTTGTAATCTGTTTTACATCGGAGTTTGCCTGAGGCTTTTCGAAATGCGCGTAATTGAGCTTTCATCCGAACAATTACCATTGTAATGTGTTTTCGTGGCGACACATTAGCTTAATATAAGGACACGAATGCAAACTGCTGGTACTATTTATGCTTTCGGTGTCTTCTGTGCTGTTTGGGCTGAATCTCGACCGCATTATCTCAACCGCAAAACACAACACTCTCGGTGGAGATGATGGGGTAGTGCCTTGCTATAGTTGCTGGCTGTAGCTTGTAAGGATTTCTTAGCGGAAATGAATTATTCACATGACTATTGCGTTCGTAATTAAATTTTACGCTTGAATAATAAATTTGTCCTTGCCGTGGCAACATACTGTGCGCTTCACATACATATGAAAGGAGTCTGCTTCATCGGTAGTTGGGACAACAAACAGGCATGTCTTAGAAGGTAGCCAACGGAGGCGAGTGAGAGAGAAAGGATCGTGATGAGTACGTACGCAGGTGTCACTTATCCGTGCCAATTGCTTTGGTGGCAAGGAGGTTTCCATCTCTGTCTGTATGCGAGCGAGTGTACGTTCTTTGTATGTCAAATTTGCCAGTCATTGACGACATAAATGGCGAAATTACATTCAATAATTCCACTATAGAATATCCAGGGCACGTAGCGTGCGAATCACGAGGTTGACAAAAGGAGAAGCGTTCCTTTTCTTCAAATAATGTCAGGTGGGTATTCCATACCGAAAATTTCATTTAGCAACTTGAAAATGACAGGCTTCGCAGGATTCGTACCTTCAGCGTCTATCGCAGGCCCCCGAAGCACCTCATCTCAGTGGTATATTGTCATTGTGCAAATCCTGCTTATTCCTTCATTGTCGCGGTCGCAGCAACAGCTACTGAATGTTCTTTTTTTTCCATTCAAATTCAGAACTTGTGCGAAAATGATTGTTAAATCCATTCAGGTGACGCGTGTAACAGGGAAAACAATGTTCATACCAGCATAGACCTGGCGTACATTTGCATTTATTTCCAATTCAAGACGGGAATTTAAACGAGTCGAAACGGCTACGTATCGCAACCCAGGGTATCGCGACAGGAGCGGGAGTGAAAGATGAGCTACAAAAGGCACTTCATTTGTCGATGCTGCCAGAGATATAAAGCAACCATCACCATTTTCCAGGACTGTTATGGTGGAACTTTATTAAGTGACAATGGATACCCGTTTTGTAAAGCTTGCACAGCAATAGTAAGGATTTTCTTGGATTTATCAACTTATTAAAAAAACAATTTGGCGACGTAACGTTCTGCGATTGCAATGGTGGTAACTTTAGATATTTATGTTTATTGCGAACGATTATGGCATAATTTAAATGGTATTATGTAAAATCACGACTTATAGATATCACGATTTTCGCGACCCTTTTTTTCAACACCAGCTCTTGTCCGCTCCTTCTATTTCACACGAGTAGTTAGTACTGTCGGGAATTTGTCATATTAAGAACCAAACATTTTTCCTGTTTCAAGGTGAAGTGCTCAGCAAAACCTCTTCCAAATGCGTGTCTCGGTAATCCGGATACAAAATTTATGGAAATAAACGTCATAATGATGGCAAGGATCCGTGAATCGAGTTTTCAGGTTTATTTTTGGGTCATTTATTCTGTAGATTTCGGATACGCAACGTGTTATAAAAGGATAGGAAAATCGATGCCTGAACAATTTCGTTTTAAGGGATTAGGATTTAAAAAAGTGACGGTAAAAATCCTACCGCAGTATTTCTTGTTAACCAGGCAACACTCAAGCAACACTACATTGAATCCAGAAAGTTTTTATTTATTGATTCGAGAACTGGATTAAAGGTCTTGTATATATCCGTAAAGTGTACAACTTCGACACCATTCCTCATCTCTGCACTGCGCTTAGCGCATATCCCTTTTGAACTCACTCTTAACCAATTATACAAAAATGTGCCAATGAAATCGGTTTAATTTGTTGCTACAAACAATTTAATGATATAATTGATGAATTCAATACTCAAAGACTAGCACTGATGAGTGTCTATGACCGCAAAAAGTAGAATGAATCAACCGCTCTTCGTCCTCGCATTCACGTCGTTTTTATCACCGAAATTAGGGTCAGCAACGAAGAGAAAGAGGACACCTGATTAAAAGATTTTGATTGAAAGTGGTTTTCGAATGAAACCAGGAATCCTTTTCGGATTAGATGGGACTAGATTAGGGTTGGAGCGCAATAGTAAGTGGGAAAACGATGAATGGGTCGGAAATTCCTTGAACTCGTTCAAGATTTGAATTGAGTGTCATAAATTAAGTTTGTCCAGCTTTTGTGGCGCTTCAGGGCTTGATATGAACAAGGATATTCCGGTTAGGTGAAATGATAATATGACATGCTATCTGTTATTTATTCAAAAAGGATAGGTCATTTATTCTAGTTAATCGATTTTCAGAGAAATTCATAGAATATGGGTCAATGGATTTGGAGCAATGTTGAGGAGATAAGGTAAAGTAAATGATGACCTGTCTTATATTTTATTATTTATGTGACTTAAAATAGGGTTCTGCTCTTTGGATGTTCTGCAAATGTGATATGTATCGGGTAACTTCATTTTAAGGTCATTGAAATTGAAGATTTGCCTTTTGAACATTCTTACTGAAGCTGAAAGCCTGACAAATTGTTATAACGTTCATCGAGCGTTAACACGAAATTCAAATGATGCATGAAATTCGGAAGGCCATCTATGAAATATTCAAAGGAAATGAATAAACCATTGCTTATTTCTTTCAAATCATGCGAATAAGGAACTTGAAATAGTTGAACAGCATATAATTCATTAGCGTGATGATAAAATGATATTTTCAACAAAGCAATCAAAACTTTTATGCTGAGCAATTCAGCGTTCTATAAAATTTTTGAATTAAAATGAAACTGAAAAACCATTTTGCAACAAATGATACAAATGATGACACAAAATTAAGTTAGATCACTAATTTCAAATTATGAATTGAAAAACAAGCGAAAACCAAGTCTGTCAAGCACTTAGAAAGTTTATTAAAACTATAACCATGAAATTCCATTGTAGTAGTCGTCTATTTAAGAATTTTTGAATATATTTTTCCATGCTAATGCGTTTCTGAACATTAACCAGAAGAGAAATCAAATTGGCCGTCCTTATTCTTCCGTTAAGACACTTTTTGACTGCCTTTAGCCATCAACAACCCGGATTAAACGTCTTTTTATAGTATTCCCTTTTGCTGTTTAGAATGCTGATCACGTTTCCCAGACAATAACATTTCCTTGAAGGCAAGAAGAGCCAAAGATAACAACTTTATGACGCGTTGCAAAGATAACGCATTTATTTTCAATCTACCTCCAATCCACCCTCCTCATCCTATAACACAGAAGTCATACCTTGCAAAGACTCGACCATAACTAAATTTTAGAATGATGGCTAAATAACTCGAAACGCGTCCTAACAAAAAATTAAACGCAAGCGATGGACCTAAAAGACTCAAGATATGTTGCCAACAAGCCGACAAATTTGAATTGAAACTTTTGTTTTAAAAAGGAAGATGTCCTTCTTAAGGGGTTATACCTATGTGCATTTTTTTTGGCTAAAAGTATGCTAACACATACCTGGAATTGAAATCAAAAAGGTCCAAATACTAATATACTTCAGAAAATTTTTGAGAATCAATTTTCTGAAACAACTCCAACGCTCGAAAAACGTAAAATTTGCTCGCTTTATACTAAATAGTAATTAATATACACTATATAGGGCATGTTCCTTCGTAAACGACGCTAGGAGAGCTTCGGTTTACTCGATCGACTACACGCTGCATTTGAGATTAAAGTACTTTAGTAAATCGTTCAATGCAGTCGTGTGGTCCATCGCGCCGAAACATGTGTCGAGCGGCAAGGCAGTGCTCGATATCGCGACTGATATCGCAGTTATCTTATTTAATGATGGACTGTCGGGCCTTCTCCCCACCTACGACTCATAAGGATTGTATGCAGGACCTAATTTTTACAATTCCTGCTTAGAAACAGACGCCGAGCGAATAAAGGTTGCTGAGCGCTCAATTTCCAACGTTGTAAAAGAGGCGAGACGCGGCCTTTTAGCATCAGGAAAGGACGAGGAGGAGAAATCCACGGTCTTGGAAAGCCAACTGTACGGTGCTAGGATAGCAGAGTAAAGGTAAAAAAATTTGTATATAGTAAAATTTTGGTAATTCAAAACTTTATAAGGTTTTGAAACTTTAAACGCACTTATCTCGAAAGTGTATTTTTCAAATTTGCCGCAAACGAAACTCTTTCAGTTTTCATCCGACTCACGTGCCGTTATAACTGTGGCTTTTTGATATGATTATCTAGTGAAGTACATACGATTTTAACGATTGGTTTTGTTTAAAAAATGTTATAAACAATTGAAGTCATTTTTTTGGGTCGAAAATGCAATTTTTTTGTAAAGTGGTCGCCATTTTGCGAACAATCGATATTAAACTATTATCTTGTGTACTTCACTAGCAAAGCTCATGGAGTTTATGAAAATTTTTTTTTATTGTTCGAGATGCAGATGGGGCTGAGAAACTTGCCCGGCGGCGGAACGTCTTTTGTAAATACTAGTGACTTTGACGTGCACTACAGCCGCCATTTTGTATTGAATTTAAAATAAAAAAATTTTTTTGCACTCCCAAAAAGTTGCCCTTTTTATTGATATATTTTTTATAAAAGATTTTTTCCAAAATCCTTGAAAAAATATCCTGAAAAAAGGCTTGTTTTTTAGCCTTCACATAGGTATAACCCCTTAAGTTTTATTCAAAAGGATTTCTAACAATTTCGTGGCATATTAAGCCCACAAAAATAGCTCTGATCTGATCTGATAACACCGGAAACTTTCAAACCTACCCGTTTATAGGTAAGATTTCGATTTTGCGAAACCATATTAAGCTTAAATAACAGACAATTTAAGACTCCCATATCCTGCTTTTACTTGTAGTGCCTGGTCGTCGGGAATGAGCAGGAATGCACTTTTTGGGAAAACTCGTCGAAGTTTAACGCTTTAACCACCCAAAATATCACAAAAAGCCATCGACGACTTGAATATGGATGCAGTGAACTGGATGCCCTTCTTCGTCGCTAATGGAAATCTCTATAAGGTTTCAACCTAGCAGGCTACGTCTTGACGATGTCAAATTCTAAATCAGGATTTAATTCGCTCCTTTCCTAGTTTTAGAGACAGTTAACCTATTATACGTTGGAGGAACACAGCCTTCTTAAATATAAAAACCAGCGATTTCCTATGAACCAAATCTCATGCGGAACAGCTTGCAAAGATTCTGATGACGTGTTCTGATCAGACATCACTGTGAAACGTTCTTTGGTAAAGTCGATTGCCGCCACTTCTGTAGTGAATAGATCTTATGACCAATTCCTTAGCAAGGCCCACAACAACATACCTTAGTATTATCCGAGTAAGCTTGAGTCCCACTATTCCCAATATTCAAACATTCAGTCCCACTATTTGTTGCAAGATTCCTCCCAATTGACGATTTACTGAAGTCCTGACAGTTTCAATTTTGTCACATATAGTGCACTTCGGCAAAGACTGTTGTAACGTTTCCGAAATTTACAAATCCCTTTCAATCCTATCAGAGCGATCGAGAAGATTCTTTCTTTTGAGTTTCGTCTTATACATTCCCAGACAATCTGATTACCCCAGACAATCTGAATCCTGCCTAATTCGAGCAAAATTTGGATAGAGTTGATCTCGGGTGATATTATTTAAACACTGGTTTCATTTAATATTTTAAGCATCCACAACACATGACATTTTAGGAGAAAGTCCTTGCAAAGAAACTTCAATAAGGAGTCAAGTGGACTCTCCTTGTAATGCCGGAGCCTTAAAAAAGCGTCGAAATTTCAGTGGGTTTTCCATCAAGAAGCATGAAAACTGCCATTAAATCTAAAACTTAAAAGCGATAAAATTTAAAAGAAGATTCCACGCAGCACCTCCCACAATGCCCATTGATTGATTATATTTGATCAACTGGATTAGATATTCTTGGTTCAAGTGATCTCCATTCGTGAACAAAATTCATGCAGCTTTGCTATATTTCCTCTGTAATAGCACAATTGGTTAAGCAATTTATTCAACAACCACCGATTCACTTATTTGGGACCTGCTTTTTCATCAACACTTGCCAACTGATAGATCCCCAAATTATTACTGTTTGCAAATTAATACGAGGATGGTCTGAAAAGTTTCGGACCACAACGTAAAGATGGCTGCACTCGTCAATAAAAGCTAGTGAAGGTAGTTGTGCATCTTTTGACAGTTACTCACCAAAGTTGCAGCTATTTTGACCAGCAGTTTTGAGTTGGTAGTCGTTTGAGTGAGTCGATGCCGGTTCTTTTGTGAAAATGGAAAAAAGTGAGTACAGAGCTGTTATTATATTTTTGCTGTTGAAAGGCAAAACACCTACAAAAATCAGAGATGTGTATGAGGACTCTGCATCATCATGTACCACAGTGAAATGTGGGGCATGAATATCCAAACATAAACGTTCAGGACGTGCAAAAATTGCGTTCACTGACGAACAAATTGCTTAAGTTTACGAAATTGTGTTAGACGACCGCCAGATTGATATGAGAGAGATAAAAGAGGTTATAGAAATATGCAAACGACGTGTTTTTCAAATGTTAAATGAAGATTCAGGTATGAGAAAGCTGCTTGCTCGTTGGATGCCGGCTTTGTTCATGTTGGACCAAAAATGTGATTGAATGAACATTTCCAGCGTTCTCTATCGCAGTTTAGGTGCAATAAATCCGAGTTTTTGTGCTGATAAATAACTGTAGATGTAACGTGCAATAACGCACAATTATGCCCCGAAACAAAAATTCAATCAAAACAGAAAGCAAAGGGGGAAGCGGCTCGGAAAAAAGCAGAAAAAACTGTTTGGGAAAGTGATGGTGACTGTTTCGCAGGAGTTAACATAGAGTTATCTTAAAAGATTATCTTCCGAAAGGGAAAAACCATTACAGGAGCATACTACGCATCATTATTTGAAAGTTGAATGCGGAAATTGCGGAAAACGACCACGTTGGCAGAAAAAGAAAATCCTGTTTCATCAAGACAACGCGCCGTCTCACACCTCACCGGTTGCCATGGGAAAAATGCAAGAATTCCGACTTGAAGTGCTTGACCACCCATCCTACTCACCAGACCTTAGTCCAAGCGACTTCTTTTTGTTCCCTCATCCGAAAGCTACGCTGAGAGGACAAACATTTTCGTCAAATAAAGAAGCAATCACTTTCATGATTCAATTATTTAACAGTGAAAAACGCCGCGTACAATTTGGATAAGCTAAAAAGATGGCGTCACTTCTTGGAGAAGTGTTTATTGTGTATATTTGTCAAAATCAAAAACCATAGCATTTTGAAATGGAAAATCAAATAATAAAATCTCATTTAGAAGTGCTTACCACGGGAAAATAAACACAGTATGAAGTGTGTAGAGAAGAAGAAGATAAGAAGGCTATGTAGAAAAATTCAAAAATTCGAAAAAATGCCATGGAAAAAAATCATTATTATGTCGGAATCCTTTCAGACCATAGTCGCATATTCAGGCGATACAATGAATCTTAGATTTTTCACACTTTGTAGCTATATTCATAGCGATCGGTATCGTCCATCATCCTGATCATGGTATAATCTATCGTCAGCTAGGAGCTCCTAATGTTTCGGGCAGGATGCGTTCAAAAAGTTCCTTATACATTGAAGCAATCAATGATCATAAATCTTATTTGTTTGGATTTTTCATAAATTCACCTTGTTCATAAGAGATGTCAAGCAGGAAGTTGTCCTAGAGAATAATACGTGTGCGAAAGGAGCTATTCCATTTTTTGACGTGCTGCCAAAGTTACACCGTACACCGTTTGCAACATGGGACTGAGCTCTGTTGTTCTTAAAGGTCACTTCGATATATTGACAAACGTGAAGTGTTGAAAAATTAGCAAAAGCTTGTGAAAATAGCATGAAGGATATCAGACAATCGCACAGTACATTTAAAAGCTTGGGCCAACGAATAAGACAAGACCCAAGCCAATATTGCAAGAAGGAAACTGGCAACATTATTTTGACAATGAGTGGATTGAGGAAAGATGGGCTTAGTACTTTTATAAGTTCGCTAATCCTGGAATCGCCACAAAGCTCAATGTGTCCTACTGACTCTCTTGTCAACAACTGGACACCGCTGGAGATGAGAAGTTAACTACACCATCTTAAACCGGAAAAAAAACAAGACACCGGATCACGGTGAGATTCATGCAGAACTTCTAAAACATAGTCGAATCAGTGCCGAAAAATTTCAACCATTAACTGCTCCAGTGCATCCGGCATTACAATAATAGCACTGCAATATATCATCAACAATATGTTGGAGAGTAACTGCAGGATTGGAGATTAAAACATTGTATTACTTGAAATTGTGAATGAACCATTCAAACTTGATTCGTTTTTTCAAAACAAGGAGACCGCTAGAACTATTAGGAGTTGAAGGAGGTAGAACATGGGTGCAACGAAAAAAAGCGTCCATTAAACGAAATTTACAGAATCAAGAAGGAATTTTATTACTCTATGGTATTAATTTAGGCTTACAAAAAACATGTATATAATGACAGTAATTCAGTCGGTGATTTTGAAATCACTGTTTACCTTGAACAATTTCAAAGGTAAATACAAAGTGGGTTTGGAACAAGAAGACTGACCACTGTTAAATTTTTCACAGTCAAACTGGTCCTGACGTGATATGTGTATAAAATTATACATAGAAGATATAATTATACGTAGAGAGTATAAAATTGAAGTTCACAGAAATCAGGTGGACAAGCATACAACACATTAATTTTTTTGATATGACTTTGGTATATCAAAAATATCAGTCCGTCTTGCCAAAAGGACATTTACAGGAAGAACTTCGCAACTCATAACAAACAACCAGTAGATTAATGCATCTGACGCAAAACTGAAAGTCAAGCAGAGAGGCTGGAGGATGTGTTGTAAGAAAGCTCCCCATTGATACGATAGGTTCCCTGTCTTACAAACCGACCACATTTGTCTTATGTAAGATAATACTAATATCCTATTACAGTCCTTTACATCTGCTGAAATAAATTTCAATAAAGTAGCCACAAACAAAGTGAATGCGAAAATAAGCTTACAAGGCTAAAACAATGTACTGATTACAAAAAAAAACAAGGCAAAAAAACGTCTAACCGGTCTAACACAATTTCTGTCGATGAATGGAAAATGTTGACGATTTTGCATTCCTTGACGTAGAGCTAGTGTGATACGGTAAAGAGTTTGTCATCATAAAAAAGAACTACAACTCGCATATCAAACTTTCCACGCAGGTGTGTCAGTTGTTGAGGCAACATACAAAGAAGAACAACCCTTCAAGTATACAAAGTAGTATATTAGTAGTAGTGTACGTCATACAAAGTAGTTTGTTGTGTTTCGGCCCAGGTTCTCGGACAACCACGGTCTTTGTGCAAACATCTTGAATCAAAATAAATGGATTTAGAGGAGAAGTCCTACGACACATCATATAACCAAAACGCGGAAAAAATCGACAGCAAATAAAATAAATGTACTAGCTGTACCAAGCTGGTCCTTTCATGAATAAACTGAATAAGCTGCAAAAGACTGTCTATGTGCAGCAGGTGAATGAGGAGCGAAAGCCTAGTAAGGAAGTGATACGAATGGCTGATGGAAGAAGTCGCTGAAGAAAACCGAACGATTATGGTCGAAAATCGATTTCGCAAATAAAAAAAATTACAAAATTAAGAGGAAGCATCCGATCTTTTTGATCAGTGAATCAGGACGAATCCCATTGAAAAACCCTAGGAAGCACTGGCTGAACCCGACGTCAAGATAGTCAATCGCTACCCGATTGTATTAGGAGGACGCCATCGAGACTTTTGGAGGTTTCACATGTTAGAGGCCACGCTCAGGGTATGGGCCTATGGCATGTCAAGGAAATGTAACTGTTGTTTTACAACTAAATGTGATCCTGTTTTTATCATTCTACAGATTTTTGTTTTGGGAGAATTGTTGATATTTTAAGATGAAGATTTACAGCACCAGCTCCGGTATTACTTTGAGCTTGATGGGTTTGATTGGAAGGAATGATTTTGGCTAATGGATGAGGCCTAATCTAGACTTCATTTTTAATAGTTGACTTCGAAATCACAGGATGACGATAACCTGTAACCAAGTTAATAGCACTGATATACTGAGTGCCAAAAAAACAAACAAAACGTACTGATTTGACTCACTATAGAGTTTTGAAATTTCTCTTTCGAGTGAAATGCAACCATGAACTGTTGAAAAAGGAGCTTATTTTTATGATATGTAGAAATATAAATTCGTCTGGCATATCAAATAATTAAATCCAACACGAAATGGGCGCAAATGACATTAATTTGGATTTAGATAACAACCCTGCGAAATTGCAATAAATTTTTAGATTTTCATGTCTTAATTTGCGTGTAACAGCTCATTTGCCCTGAATTTCTTTTACACCTGCTCAAATTTCAATTTTCACCGCTTACATTTAAGCGTTCAAATGGAATAATTTCCTCGAACCAACAACGATAAACGTGTTCTGCTTGAATCATACATTCACTCACTTGGATGCGCGGCTAAAATTGATGGAAGGACACAGATGGCGTCACGTATCGGCATCCTTCTTCACTTTGCAAAAGGAACGTCTTCAACTGAAAATATGACATTATAAATGAAGCAAGTAGTTAGGGTCCATGCCTGGCAGCCATACTTACATTCTGTTCCTCTCAATTACATTAATTTATCTTATTACATTGCTCATACCTGTCAAGTTAATGAACCAATATAAATTAAGTGGAAATTTCAGAGACTGGTTGGGATATCTTAGCGCGACTTAGAATAAAGGAATGGCTGGTTGCGATGGTGATGTCACTCCTTGCACGCTCCTACGTCAACTTTTCCGTTCAGCTTAGATCTTTGCTTAAGGAAATGAGCTTTCTCTCAACGAAAGATGATTTTCGTAATGAGATAATGCTTCAAGTTTTCCATCTTCGCCCTTAAGAAACTCTTAGCTCGGAGTTTTCCGAGATAGTATCAATGTTTTTGGAACTTGAAAATGTTTTCGGTGAGAGTTGGTGAAATAATGATGACAGCGAACCGAACGGCAAGGATACTAGCTGCCGCACTCACATAAATAAAGTCGTTGAAGCTCTTATTGCTGAGGACGACATCTTTTCCATTTAAATACAGATGTTGACATCCTTGGTACAATCCCTTATTAGTGCTGGATGAAAGACAAAAGGGATATTTATCCACGCATCAGTCGAAATTGTTTGAATTAGAATTGTAAACATTGGCTTTTAAACAGCTCATTGATTCGGAATTAATAATAACAATGGGAGTGGTAAGTGAATCAAGTGCTGTCGAGACGTGTCAATATTATTGTTTATATGTTGCTAATTGTATTAACTGAACATGTTAGTAGTGCCGCGTCAGATGCATCGATAAATACATTGTTGCCAAGAAGGACGACAGTTCGCTTGTCATCTGAATCGATGCATTGCGCTGGAACTAGTTTCAACAATTATTGCATCCCTATAAATGTAAATAGCCGTTCTATGAACATGATTGGGGTCGTGTAGTCACATTTCATGCAGTCGAACAATATACTCAAACACAATGTAGCCACATTCAAATATGAGTTAGTTTGTTGATTTCGAAGGACATATGAGATAATTGCCTATTTGATACTCTGATAACATTTCACACGCAAATGACCATTCCATTGTCAGAGAAAAATTCAAAATAAAGTGCTTGATTCAGAGCTGCGTGAATTAGTAGCTGCTTACCTCTGGAAAAACCTCATTCAGAAGCCATCAAAATGGTTCATTTTAAGTCAAGTCAAAAGCATGTTAGTACTCGTTATAAATGTTTAGAGGGCCCAAATGGCTCTCTAAATTTTAACATTATCATTTAATAAAGAAAAAATAAAACAGTATCAAATTCAATTTAATTAAAATTATTACATACTTTTAGATTCAATTGGAAGAGGGAGAAAAAACCAACCAACACTATTCAAAAGTTAATTATAATGCTAAAACGACTGGGAACTTTTATTCTACGACTAATATATTCTAACCTAATTCTAATCAAATTCAATCGAAACAATTTAACTTAGACTATTATAATGCCCATAATATTTCTCGCCTAAATGTTAAACCTCATCTCTTAACACAACAACAGCACTAAATGTAGCTATCATGAGTCAAACTCATAAACCAAGTAACGAGAAAAACAAAAACGGAAAATAAAGATGAGTAATTTAGAAATTGTCATTCAGCCACTAATTCAGCTCCAGGTCAGCTTGACCAGCCTCAACGAATTCAGCAAATGAGTTTCCACATTGGAATCGTTGGTCTCGTGTACTCAAATTCGGGGGCCATTTTAACTTCTTATAGGTGGTCTGTTTAGATATGTAACATATAATTGGGACGTCGTCAGAAGCAAAAACATGTCTATTCATATCTAAATACATGAATGCTTCTAGAGGAAAAGAACCAGTTGCGAGGCAAGTAGCAATAAACACATCTGTAGGATGGAACGGCAGTGAAATCCAGGGATTTGCACTCGCAGTTACAAATCTTGTCACTTTCGCAGTTAAAACATCACTTAAGCAGCTTGATAAATCTTCGTATTCAATATACGGTGTCTCAATTTATCCATCTTAGACTTCCTTCACAAACCAATACATCCACGAAGACATTTCCTTTGTCTTCGAATCTCCTCCTGTCTTTTTTCTCTTCAAAACTCTGAATCTTTTCTTAGTACTAGCGCGTTGATTGTTCCAGATCTGACATCGATATGTCAAGATTGGTCTAAACAGGGTCTTGTACCAGATAACTATAACCTTTGAAGAATGAATCTTGAATGAAAGAGTCGACGAAGGGCCATGACTAATTTTTGTGCCTTAAACAGCATCATTTTGAAATGAAGTCGAAGTTGAAGTGTTTGACGTGAGTACCTACCACCATTAGGACTTACCTCACGGTCTCAAACACTGGGTTGATTTAATGCGTCAACCAACGCTCATAATTATAAATGAGGCCCTAGTACACAAAATGTAGGAAACTCAAGTTACACTCGATGGTACTCAAAAACTACTTTCTAGCCACATCGCAAACCACAAACCACCACGTTTCAGCCAGGATAAGCTCCTCACCGGGTAGGGTGGGTTACAGTAACCTGTGTTGGGCATCCCCCTAACCCTTGGTACAGATCAAACCACTGCTCGGGTTTTCGTGGAGCATAGACTTGTTCTGCTACCAATTTACGATCCTATTTTGAAGGGTTGGTGACCCCGTAACCCCCAGAACAGCAATACAATGACGACAGTAGGTCCGGACCAGACTTAAAAACAGTCATGATACTGGGCTTAGGACACATAACGGTGATAACATTTCGGGACTAGTAGACAGCAACAGAGCTCGCACTTCCCCGCGTAGCAGAGTGCTGCAGTCGCGATTAGAAGGCTTCACGCGCGAACCCGTTGATCCTTCAAAAGCCCTCCTGATCCAGCAATGCATTCCCGACATCTTCTGGGGTTCTCAAAGCGTCAACATCCCGCGCAATACGTATGCCGGTATATGCCTGGCATTCAAACAAAACATGTTGCCAAGTCTCACCCTCCGCACCACTTAACAAACACTCACGCTGGATACCAATACCATGACTGCACAACCATTCATCATTTTGACATGATAAGTTAAGTACAGGTATTGATCGAGATGAACACTGAGGTAAAGAACGCAGAATTTATGTGGAATCCGTTCTAAACTACCCTCGCCAGACATAATTGAAGGAAGGATTTCCACTTCCAATTACATGTCGGGTCTTGGCTAGCCCCCTGAAGCGTTGTCCGAAACAAAATTGTTTCACACTTCTGCGCATTAATTTTCATTCGTCAATTCATCATTAAACATTTTTTTTAGATTACCCTGGACTATTGTAGCTTTTCGGTATAATGTATTTTAAAGTATCGATTTAGACAACAGATGACGCAATTTTTACATGGTTTGTGTCAATAATAACTTATATGCTATTTCGGAAGGTAAACATCTGTCATTAATTCTCACATCGTCATTGAACGAAATAGCGTAAACAACAAAGTTTTTTTTTGCTTCAAAAATATCGAATTTGTGCCTGAAAAAGTTATTTTAAGGGGGAAGCTTCATAACCCTTTTTCATTTGAAGAAAAACGCTGCTGAAAGTTGTCGATTGTTGGTAGAAGCTTACGATGAACATGCTACAACTCAAAAAACTTGTAAATGATAGTTTGCACGCTTCTGAAGTGGTGATTTTGACTTGGAAGACAAAGAACTGCCAGGTCAGTCAAAAAAATTGATGGTGCGGAGTTGCAAGCATTATTGGATTAAATTTTGTGTCGAACGCAAAAACAACTTGCTTTGGAATCGGGTGTCGCCCAATGAACCATTTTCGAACGTTTACATGCAATGGAAAAGTTTCGAAAGCTTGTAAAATGGGTCCCACATCAAAGGAACGAAAATTAACTCAATGCCCGAATCACAGCATGCAAAAATGATTTCGAAGAACACAAAAAATATAGTCGAATCGTTACTGGGTATGAATATTGGCAAATGACAAAATAATGAGGTAAGATGCTCGGTATGAGGTTAATATTGCATTGAAATGAAGAATTGGTTCGCTGTGCAGTTTTGATTTGAAGTCGGAACCCTTTGCTTCAACGACCTCTAAAAATATTTGATTTCCTCTCGCAGGATTTGGTACATGAACCAATTCAAAATGTGTTCCGATCAGGGGAAGTTTCTGGAATCTGGAATACCATCATGTTTCCATTTCTATCCGGAGTTCTACTATCAATTTTGATAACAGCCCTATCGAGAAGATATATCTCATCAGCAGTGACCCCAAGATTATACCTTTACCATCATATAGGTTAACTCAACCTAACTCAAGACCTTAACTCAAGACCTCTTACGGAATAAACTATTAATTTTTGTGAAAACGCCAAGTGGGTCCTGTGGGCCAATACCCCTCAGTTTTTCCGCCCATTGATTGCTGATCTCACTCCTGAAGTATCAACGGGACATTCGGACATTCCTCAGGTGTAATTTCAATAAAGTCAACGAGGGATGGTTGTAGTCCAAAAATCACCGATAAATATTGTTGATGCGTGTGAGAAGAAGGCTTTTAAATCTTTTTAATCTTACGATAGTTAGTGTTCCATATCCTTCCATTTTTAATCTTGGGCACTACTTTCTCAATCGTTTCCAGCTTCAATAGAGATCTTTTTCATTTTTAGTTAGATTTCTGTCGTTAGGAACCAGCGAGTAAGCGTTGCTATCATCAAAAGGAGGAGATTGCTTTTGGTAATCCCGATTAAACAACTTTTGAAACCTTCCTCAATCCGTTTTTTTAATTCAACTGATAATTTTCATGTTGAACTGGAATCAAGAAGACATCATCCCTTTGAGAGTTGATTTCCATTATGGTTGCATTATGGTTGCTATCATAAGGAAGCACCTGCAGTTTCCGTTGAGGACTATTAAAACTAAATTCAAGTCTTGCATCAGCAAAGCAAAGGTCCGAATATGAATTAGTCCTAGGTTATGTTGGGTGTTCCGCCCCATATAGAATGTACCTGTATTCAATTTGGTTCTCTGTTAACCACGATTTCAGGAACATACCTTTTGGATTATTGTTGGCGTTCAGCCACGATGTATGCCGTTCGTTCAGGTCACGGGCAAGAATATGATAATATATTTTTTGGCTAAACTTAGAAGTCACCAAAGAATTATAGCTGTGGCGTAGCGAAACTGCCTCCAATTACAAATTTTTTATTGAATTTGTATCAAATTCATTTTTAAATTATTAATGAAAGCATTTAACGTTCGACTTTCCTTCTGCGAAAAAAATTGCGATATCAATAGTCATGTGTCATGCCTACCTAATTCTTGGTAAAACCATGTTTCATGGATGCCTTGGCATGAACACTATACTGCCGCGAATTTTTCTTTTCTTTGATTAATTTCATTCCTTTCATTCCTTTCATTCCTTTCATTTCATTCATTATTTTTCCATGCTTTGTATTCCGGCAAATAAAACAAAAAGTGATATCCTATCGAGCTACGGAAATTTTTTTATTTCCGTAAAACGTGAATAAAAATAATTCTGTTGAATTTTAGAGCTCTTCAAGAACTTTCGAACTTTCTTTCATTCAGTTCAAATATTTTTCAATTCAACATCACGTTTGAGCCGCTCTAGCTCTAAAAGTTAATTCTTCGTTGAGATGAGCTTAAAATATGTAAAACTCTCCTGCTGACGAATTTCAAACCCAACATATAACTTACTTGGATCGTGATCGCGTCTTACATGCCGTCAAGGATCGTGTTCGGCCAGCGAAAAATCGTTAAAACTTTTAATAATTCACGTTCAATCTCCAGCAATTTGTTAGCAACGTGCAAGTTTTAAGTTTTCGACGAGAAATATTGCGATTACAACCGAACAGAATTCTTGCATGCGAAAATTGCAGACATTTACATTTACATCCAGCTGTAGCGCACTTATCTATCTTCAAGGAGCGTAACAACTTTCCCATATATATTTCCCACATCTACACGTCACTGTTTCGCTTGCACCGGCACTCGTATCATCATCATCATCATCATCAGCATTCACCATACTCGTCATCGTCCTTTCGTTTCAGGTCCACCTCGAAACTACACTATAACGAATTCCACTCATGTTGTACAAACAAATCATTTATTTTATTTCATTCCCTTATCCTGCCGTCATCGTTGTAATGTCAATTTGTTTCGAAAAGTAAACCGCACAAATTTGTATCGTCCGTTTAGAATTCCAAATCTAGAAATCTCCGAGATTTGACAAAGGTATTTTTCTTCGTTTGTGGATTCTTTCAATAACACGCTCGTTTCGTTTTTGTGTCCTTTTATCCGAGGTAAAGGAAGAAAAACTAACAGATAGATAATGCCCACTCTGATGATTTAGGTATCACATTGGCAGGGTTGGTTGCAACGATAAGGATTTGCGATTTTATGAAAACAAAAAAGGGATTTCGATCTTTCATCAAAATGTATTTATAAATAAAATGAAACCAATGGGAAGCATAGCGAGTTGATATGTGATATGGATATAAGATATGGATTAAACGTATAATCCATGAACTGACCGACAGGTTCGGTCTTCCCCAGAAAAGTACTGCAAGCTGTGTTATTCTCTATAAATTCTCCATAGGTCATATATTATTTTGTTTATTTTAGGATAAAATGTATTAATTTGCCTGTAAGTAATATTATCATGGATGCCCAAAGACACTTTAAACGGAAGACTGCGAAATCTGTCAACCCTCTATCAGATGAACAATCGTGAATAAAAAATCTTCACTGTAATTCCCTTTCAAGTTCTTCCATAAATTCTTTGATCGGTCTTAGAGAACGCAATCATCTAATACATCTTCGTGGTTTCAAATTCCGAGTCAAACTTTTCAGCTTTTCAATCTCCTGGTTGAATTCAAAAATTTGACAGATATTTATTCGTGAAACTTTCCGAACTGCTCAGAACTTATGAAGTCCTTATATCAGTGAAGTTGAGTATTGCGATGTGATTTTTGAACGCAATAGAAAACCGACTGAAGAGCTTCACAAGTCCTTGGGTTCCCAGAGACTTTTACACTTTCAAACGACATCCAAATTGTCGTGTTGCGAAAAAGTTTAGATACGTGTCAGTGCGCAAGCATTACTGATTTATCAGTCTGATTTATACTTATATTAACTGCATTCGACCGAAATTTTTCAACCCTGTTTCACCCTGTTCTGCTTTATCTATTTTGACTTGCTTGGTGAACCACGGACTTACTTAAATTCCCAGCAAGTATAGATGACTTTGTGACAGCTAAATAAATGAAATCAGTTTTTTCCGATTACCACAGAAAAGACGCTGTAGAAAAAGGAGTTGCTTCCACAATTACTCCAGCTTTATTGGGTGGTATTGTTCGTTGTCCATCGAGGTAGCTTAAAATTTTTGACATCTAACGAGTCCAGGTGCGCAAAGGCTTATTGGAAAAGTAGTAAAATTTATAATTTTACTTTTCTATGAATGAACGGCTTTCCGTTTTTCTGTTGAACAAAATGTTTCACTTCTAACATGAACTAAAAATGTTTGTTTCTTTCGGATAACTTCGTGGAATTGTTTCAAAATTATGGTGTCCAAAAAGGCTGACCGTTTGCAGCTTATACACATCATATTCGAACGAATATTCTATCACAGAATTTGGGTGATGTCATGCTTATAACATTTTCCTTAGATTTAGCGCATTCAGAAATAAAGCATCACTAGCGGAAGAGTTTAAGCCATCCGACTACCCGTTGTGAAAGAAATACTTTTGACATAGTAATCAAAACTAATTTTGATTCGAACCGAGTTTCTGACTGAAGTGGCAACAGAAGTTACAACCAAGATTGAAGTGGCTTTGAAACACTTAAGATTAAAAACAACAATCATTTCATCATTGATATTTTCAAGGCTCTTTAGTCCATCTCAAGTTTTGACCTCTAAGATGTCTCAACACCAACTTCCTCCAAGTAACTTTCAGTCCTCCAGATTCAAAATGTAAGCTGGTCCCCATGGTCTTCATCAATTGTGCTCGCCACAAGGTTTCCAGCTTCGCCCACTGATGTTCGTCGTTCAATATTATCAAGATACTAACGAACTAAGTCCTTCCGTATCTTTAAACAAATCATTCTTTCAAATAAATTTTGATATTGAATGTCAATAAAGTATCGACAAGAAGACAAAGATACGCACGAAATATAAACAACTTTTTATTGGAGAGGAATGCTCCAAAACATTCTTATTTTATCAGTTCAACAAATTTTACCTCACCCTATTTAATCCTGTCAAGTCTATAATTCTTTTCAAATACGGCCAACATCACTGTTCAAGTGTAACTCAATTTTACTCATTGTTTTTTCTTCTTCTTCTTCTAGTTCTTCTTCTTTTTTCCTATTCGCAGATTAAATCTCGTAAGAATGAATCATTCAAGGATATACTGCATCTATTTTTTTCTGTTTTCTTCCTTGTTTTTGTTTTTATTTTTATTTTCTTTCCACTGTTGTATTCTCGGATATTTGACTGGAGAAAAAGTAAAAGCTTCGAACACTCTTCTATGATTGTCTGCAAGGATAACACGTCGTGTTATCCCATCCGAATTTGATATCAGGAAAAATAACCATAGGACTTTCTACGAGTTGTGTCGCCCCTTTCCAACCAAACTGTACCGAATATGTAAGACAGAGTAGTCTCATTTATAGTCACGGCACATAGAAAAATGCTTGCAACAAGAGAAAATCGGAAAAGCAGAAAAGCGGAAAATAGAATAAAAATTGGAAAGCAATAAGAAAAGAAGAAAAAACAAACGCTGGGATGAAGTGAATCATGAACAGAAAAATGTTTAAGTACATTTCAGGGTTTCTTGGAAATACAGAACAAAAACATCAGAGGAAGAAAGATTTTCATGGAAATTGTCATCTATTCTTGACAAACTCAACAAGAGGGTTCTTAATGCTGATTTGTATTTAAAATTCCCAGAAAAGATTTAGCCAAATATGATCCATTCTGGATTTTGGAAATAATCGGCTTATTTCGAAATATAATCACTGCTTATACAAATAATCATATGTGATATTAAGTATGAGTCATACGCATGTTATTTAAAAGCCAATTAAACAAATTGTTTTATTTTTCTAGATATAATATTAAATCATGCATCAAATCCGATTTCCAGTGCGAATCGTGTCCCTTTTCTATTTTTTGAGCGCTTTTTGTGTTCAGATCAGATATGGGATTTCATGACGGCATGAGCGGCAAATCTGCAGACATGAGAATGGTCTGACCTTCAGCGATTTCGAAGAGTTTCAAGGTACTGGTAGGGTATCTGAAAATTTCGTGGAAATCTACCATGCGTGCTTGTGCTGATGATTTTCGTGTATGTCATGTCTATAACGTTTAGTAGGTATAAGATCTTCTGACGTGTAGCATGACTCTTTGGAGGAAGGTGTCTTGACCACAGAAAGAATGGACTTTCATGCCACAGCAATTGAATAAGCCATACGTCAGCCAGATCCTAGCTGGAAACGAGTTCTACTGAAAGATGAACACCATAGTGGGAGTAATCATATTGAACTTTGTTAAAACTCCGAATATCGTCCAGTTAAGCTACGTGGATACCATTCCGAAAGTGATATTTGATGTGGTGATCTGAGTCTCAAATATGCACGATCGGAGAGTTCTACAGGAATCCAGCTGTTATCTTCACGTAACATTCGACATCTCCAGCAAGGCTTCCGGATAATCCAGACGACGGCAAAGATTTCAGAAAGTCTCTTTTTAATTTATCATACTCAGCGCTACCTATTTGTTTGGAATATCAAGAAGATAAACGTAAAGAAGTCTGATAGTGAGTACGCAAGCATACCACAGTTCGGTCCTTTTCCGAGAACCAGGTGACTGACTGGATGATGCACTCAACAGTGGTCCTCATTCGCCGGACCTTTTGGAGTGGGGTTCGACAACTATCACGTTTACTCATAAGTCATCTATGTCCCATTCCAATCTGAAATATAATGAGCCTCGGGTGTAGTCATCAATTGGAATCCCTCAACAATGAAAGGACAATCATATGATTTGGATAGATGCTCAGAGAATACAGAGCTACGATACGGCGTATACCAGCATGAAGTGAAAAAATCTATCACGAAATGGCTTTAGGATTTGTTTAACGGAAGGAACGCTTGCTTCTATTAGAACCTGGTGGTCAACGTGAACAGGGTACCGCGAGGACCGAGCTATAAGCTAGTTTTGCAGTAGATCTGTGTTATATTTTAGCTTTCTTTGACTGAAACAGCGACATGCTCCAGGTCATCTTCCTTACACAATCCATCGTGGTTGAGAATGTACACGAATAAACTTCAACAGTGTTCACTTTATTTTGTCAGAAAAAAAACTAGATCTCTTTTCGTTATGTCGAAAAAGACTCCAAAACCAGTAGATATTTATGTGAAATATCGTAATTGATCGATCAGCTTAATGCTGTCTTGGTCCTTAGGGCCTGCTTGTGAGGTTAGGTTATCAGTAAATTGTGAAAAATGGGTTAACTCTCGCTGATCGGTGATATGAATGTGAGCCGTGATTGAACAACCATTCGTTATGCACGGTAGAAGTGGTCAGCAATTGGCCCAAGAAACTCATAATATGAAGACTAACTATCGTCATCCATAATACTAGGGATTCTTTTTTATTTACATATTCACAAAAATGTTTCTATGATTTCCATAAATCTTAGAGCTGTTTTCTAGGATGATGCCCAAAGCAAATTTTCACAGGATAAATTAAGAATCTATCCCTACAAAATCAAAACATTCAATCAAAACATTCATTGAATTGATATTTTGAAAACTGGGTTAGAGAAATTTTTTTGGATAAAACCCAAGCAATATGTAACTTAAGACGACAAACATCAACAAACTCAGTCGACCACAATGAAGGAAACATAACTGATCCGATTACGTAAAATATACATCATGATATGGCAGGATGGCTACCCCAAAAGACGCTGATATGGCGACAAATGTAAGGACCCAGAACTCCTGCTTGAGAGAACAAAGACTCACCAAGACGTTGCAAGCGGTATTGGTGACAAATTATCTACGATAGAAAGGCTACATCCCTGAAGTTTAACTTGCAATTTTGCAGACAGTAAGTTACCAAAAAAGGCATGGTCCTTGTTCTAGGTACGAGGTTTGTTTAAAAAGTATCGCGAATTAAGAATTTTCGCGGGCTACGTATGTTCCATTTTTGATTTTTGACTCATTTTTGACTCATGACCCTCACTTATGTTGACAATTCTGGCCATTTTGAATGTCCAGTCAGTTTTTGACAGTTATTGTGCGTGGACGTGTTTAAGCTTGTCTTCGATTTTCGTCTATCCCAAAAAATGAATCAAAGAATTTGTATTAAATTTTGTGTGAAGAACAACTTAAAATACACGGATGCAATTAGAATGTTGACTGTTGCGTACGGCCATGCTACTTTGGACAAGAGCAACGTTTATCGGTGGTACAAAATGTTCTTGAACCGAGGGACCGAAAAAAGCACACCAAGTTCGGTCGAATGTGAAGGTTTTGCTGACAGTTTTCTTCGATTGCAGGGGCGTGGTCAATGAGGGATATTACCTTCAAGTAATGCGCAATTTGCGAGAAGCAATCCGCCAGAAACGCACGGCTTTGTGTAAGAACAAAAATTGGCTTTTGCACCATGATAACGCCCCTGCTCACACATCGTTACTTGTGCGCGAATTTTTGGCCAAAAACAAAACTCTTATAATGCCGCAGCCACCGTATTCCCCAGACATGGCCCCCTGTGATCTTTTCTTGTTCCCGAAACTGAAGAGGCCCATGGAAGGACGACGCTACGTCACGATTGAGGAGATAAAGACGGCATCGAAGGAGGAGCTGAACAAGATTACAAAAAACGATTTTTCAAAATGTTTCGAAGATTGGAAAAAACGTTATTACAAGTGTATAATGTCTGACGGAGATTACTTTGAAGGGGATATAGATAGATATTATATATTATAAATAGATATTCATGAATAAATATATAATTCTTGAAAAAACATGTAATTTACGATACTTATTGAACAAACCTCGTATATGGCAAGATAACGTCAACGAGCCAAGGAGAAGAAATGAATGCCTTAATTTTAGTTTCACAAAGGAGACTGCCAAAAATAAAGGAGGCGATTCCTTAGAACAGAAGCCGGATGCACATTATTTAAGCCAATCTTCTCCATTGGAGTTTGGCAATAGCTAAGGTGCTTAAATATATATCAGATAAGGGACCAGAATCGAACTGAACCAGAAATCTTATTAAGATAACCAAAATCCTTATACAAATAATCCTTATACGAATAATCCTTATACGAATCACAAGCGTTTCAGAACTACGCTGCATATTTTCAGCACTAAGCTGCAGTTTTGCAGCACTACGCAGGACTATTTTTTAAGCACGTTGGTATTTAAGAGAAGAGAGAACAAGCAGGTGGATCTTGTCCCAAAGAGCTTCCCGTTTGCAAATTCTATGATATCAACCAGCGTATTCCATACTTCAAGGGACCATATGCGAAGGAAGAAGGCCCTCGTCGGATACAATGCAAATGCAGGGCGACTACTCTGCTGACAAAAATAAAGACTAAGCAAAAAAAAAAACCGCGCAATCCGGAAGAAATTGAGAAGCCTTAATTCATGATCAGATCGCAGGATTCCAGCACAAGTTTCATATGATGCTATCACCCGAAAATTCGCAGAACTGAACCGAAAAGGCATTTCAGGATGATCGCGTGAAGTGATGGTGTCGTGTTACTTATCAGAGCAGCGTTTCGGGGAACTTTGTCAGGCACAATGCGGACCATATTATCATATCAGATGCCTAGTCTGAATTTTGCTGGAGGCAGTTTTAAAGTATCAGCCAACCTACATGCGGTAGATATTCCTTGGGAAGTGATCAACATCAAGCGTGGTTTTGACCAGATTATCTTACCATGTACCTTTTGTCTTGAAAGGCAGATGATCCAGCACATCTCCTGGCCCAAGTTCTGCAGTGAGCTGTCGCGCCAGAACCACATCAATACAAGCGAAACGAGTCTCACGGACGATTCAAAACTGGAACACTTGCAACCATAGATCTGGGGCCTCTTAGGTTACTATAGGACGACAGGCTGGATCACCTGAAAACAATATCATACGCGCGCAGCTAAGTGTCGATACTGGAATATTCTGTATCAAATCAGTGGACCCGGTGGTAATTGGTAGTGATTATAAAAATATTGAATTCATTCATCTAGTATTCAACCTTGTATTTTCATAGATTTTTCGGTAATTTTTATATTTACGAAGCAAAAATCAGGAACGTATAGAGATTATGAGCAGCTTTTTTCAGCGTTAGCTCTTCAAAAAATTGTCACGAAAGTTGGTACTTCCACCATTTGGTGTAACTAAATTTTGTTTTTGGCGAGATTTGCTAGAACTTCTTTATTAGCTGCATGAATCGAAAAGCCTTGCCTGAACGAAATATAAGGACGAAAAATTTTCAACGTAGCAAATTTAATTTAAATTTTTTAAAATTATTAACTTTGAAAATTGGAATCAAAAGAAACCTTCATTCGTCAGTAGCAGAAGTCCATTCAAAATGGATCATACTGACCGTTTGTATTGTTGCAAAAGAAGTCAAAGTAGTTGATAACAAACAAGGGTTTCAACATGTCGCTATTCAAAACTAACTTCCAAAGCTATTGAAAACAAATTAAAATATTTACATATTTCATTCGAAAATCAAAACTCGAATTTCTTTTTTCACTTGGCAAGTACATACCATAGAAATTTCAAAAGCTAAAACAAGTAACAATCATTTTTGCTTGTTGTCAAACTTCAGTACTTTCAAACTTCCTTTATTCTAATTTTTTAACCATCTTTTCTTCGTCAAATTTTTTTCTCTCACTCTTTCCATCTTCATTCTTTACTCAAAAGATAAAACTTCAATTGAAGTTTTCTCCATCCACTCACTCGGGATAAAGAAAAGTTTAATCAAAAAACTTTAAAGGATTTGCGGATCTCGTCTTTGCATGTGCAATTTCTAGTCAAATATGTATGACAAAGTGGCATAGAAACAAATAAAACATACGAACATTTCGCTGTATATTTGCTAGACATAAAATGGCAAAAGTGAAGGAGTTTCATAGAATAAAAATTCTTTTCAATATGAGCTTAATTTTCGTTCATGCATAACTGGGTGTCGGTATGCGTCTTTCTAGGATGTACTTAGGCGAATGTTTTTGAACAAGATTTTGAAATTCTTTATAGAAGCTTACAAGGATGCATGCAGGATACAATGAGAGCTCCACGTCAATGTCTTGAACAATTGTTAGCACGGAAAAGCTGACATAATAGCATTTCAAATTTATTTAAAAATAACATATAAAAACAGGAATAGAAAAAAGTCAAACATAGAAATGGCATTCGCCTACTTGAAAGGTCGAAATCACGATTATTCTAGGATTGTTCCCGTCGCAAACGGATGAATAGTCTAAATGACATGTCCAAAACATAAATTGGAATTTCTTGTTTCAACTACGTAACAATTTATTCCAGCAGAATGCTGATGTGTGTTAGTGATGTTAATCGTCTGAACTGCTTTCGTACGCTTTTCAGCTGGAAATACATTTTTGATTGTCTGGAAAAGGGAATATTTGAGTCGTTCAACATATTTGAGCAGTGTCAAGTTTTCAATCAAATCAAATAAAATTCCGTAAGCGCTTCCACTTTTCATGCGTTGAGTAAATGGTAAGTCTTATTTCATGCCGCTCAAATCATCAAAGCTAAATCAATGACAATCTTTTAAGAAGATCCCTCAAATCTTGACGAATCAATTTCTTTGAAAGGATATTCGATACAGCTATTCTACCTTGCATAGCGAATGATAGACATCTCAATCGCCCACGAGAAATCGCACAAAAAGGAACACCAACCACCTGAAAATTTATTCGGCATAAACGATATTGTATCGAATTTTCAATAAATGCCCCGTGCAAATATCGAATGGATATTATATCTGCAACACACCAGCAAACACTTACTAGCAACTCAAGTGTCCTGCGTATGCGTGTGTGTGTGTGTGTGAGTATGCCAGCATGAACGGTTTGTATGTTTGTTAGAATTCGACCGCACCCGATAAGATCAATTGAATGTACGTACATGTGATGGAGAAGTCCATTCAAGAGGAAAAAGGGTTCATGGCCGAGTCCTTTGTCAGTGGGAAAAAGCGCCAAAAATATGCTTGATAGGTTTCACTTGGAAAACGACGCTAAGGGTTTTTGTTTCGTTAAGGACAGCTCTATGGCTTGTTTACGCTTGCTTACTAAATCGAAACCCGTTGTCGTTACCCGGATCAACGCAACGAGCCAGCAACGTGCATGTGAACAACTATGATATGGGTAGTGAAAAGGAAATTGGCTTTTTGAAAGGACGAAGGATTTTGAAGTAGATATTGTTTGGCCCTTTCGTCAGTATTCTGTTTAAAGAACCAATTGACGCAACAATGATGGCTGTAAATATGAGTAAGATGGGCAGTTAAATGGTAAATTTATTACTGACAACAGGATGTTAGTATAGACTTAATGGAAGTTTAATCTTGTCACGTGTAGAATGAGTTTCATCCTTTTCAGGAGCATGGAGCATATAGTTGATAGTCATGATATCATATCCTCATGTGGCCACTGTGTAAACGCTTTTCACTTTTAAGCTTCTGGCTGGTAAGGCAAGGATCGATGCACTTCATCTCACATTCAATTGATGGCATCTTACGGGCATTATTGAGCACGGAACAAATAAAGAAGGATTCTTGAGCCTTGGTAAATTTTTATAGATTTAAATTATCGCTTCCCATTAGAGAAACTACTTCAGCTCATATTCTAGTTATCTTTCCGTATTTTAAGAAAGTCAACACGTTGAAAAATCTTAGACATTCTCTATCTTCCGAAATGTTAGACGGTCCCTTCTCCTGTTGACATTCATGCCATCAATCGGTTCCAATTTGTTATGTACTAAGTGCTTGAAATATTCTTTATGATTAAATGAAAATAAATTAAATATTGAAAAAATGCTAATATGAACCAAGTCGACATCATCGTTCTGGCGCTACAGACCATTTTACGACTTGTCCTCCCTTATACAGCACCTTCCAGAGCACCAACGTGCGTCCTCTTTGTAGAGAATCGAATTGGCCAGCGATTGCAAAAACTTGAAGAAATATTTGGATGTTTCATCTACATTTTATTGGACTGGATTAGGCTCTTTGGGACGGTAATATTAGTTTATTAACTTCCATCAATGTGAAATACAATTATTCAACAATCAAAACTATATTACGCAATTCGCCAAAACATTAATTCAGAATATAATTGGTAGGTTTATTTACATTTTACATTTTTTAATTTAACAAACCTGATGATGGCGTGACGTTTTCTACCGTTTTCTCTATCTACCTCATCGTTTGTAAATCGCTTAAGTTTTAACCACTTGTTTATTTTTAACTCTCAGACTTTGACATTTTGAAATTTTCTGTCTTATCATTTAATTTATATATTTATATATAAATTTATTGATATGAAATAATAAAAAGTTCTTGAAATCGAACGCAATATTTTTTAAACGACAAAGTGCTTAAAAAAGGCCTAACCAATTTTTAAAAATTTATAATTTTAAAAATTACTTAGAATCTAAAAACGTGTTCACGTTTTTTTCATTCAGAAGCAAATTGGCTATTTTGATTCAGACACAATTTCCAACTTTACTTCCATTTCTTATTTTTTCAAAAGGATGTTTCATCACACTCGTGGTTGACAAGTTCCATTTGAATCGTCGCCCTTATCAGACAAAAGCGCCCCCCCCCCCCACACGTACTTGGTGAGAAAGTATTTCTCTCCAACCAACAGGTATGAAAGGCGGTCAATGGTAGCGGTAATATCGGCGCTGAACTGGGTTTACTGGTTCCCCATGGGATACACTAAAACCGAAACTGAAATAGGCAACTCCAACAGCCCTGCTACCGAATCCTACTTGCAACCTCCACGTTGGTGGCCGCTGGACTTCGTATGAAGACTGATGCAAGAGGGTGAGCGCGACTTCCTGCGCGTGATAACAGGAATATAATAACCACGCCTTTGGAACGAAGGTTGGGCGATGGGCTAACAACCGGTCCCTGTAAAATCGAATATTGTTTTAGAACCTGTAACGGAGCCTCGGATTGGATTGGAACAACGGAAACGACCCTGCAAACAAAATAAGGACTACGCAATTGGATCCTGGAATGTCAGATCACTCAACAAACATGGCGCTGTTAAAGCATTATTACAACAGGCCAGTGAATACAAACTAAATGTGCTGGCAATCCAGGAAACGAAATGGATTGGTACTGAGATACAGGACTTGAGATCGCACACACTATTTAAAAGTGGGAAGCCTGGAGGAAGCCGAGAATTCGGAGTAGCATTTATTGTGGATAGGGAATTCAAGTCACACGTTATCGACTTCAAAGCAATAAACGAGAGAATGTGTGCGATCCGCATCAAAACTAAATTTTTCAAGATATGGCTGATTAATGTCCACGCCCCGACAGAAGATAAGGACGAGCAAGTGAGTACGCCTTCTACAATCACCTAGAACGCCTCGTTGACTCATTGCCCACAAACGACATCAAAATAATCCTAGGTGATCTCAATGCAAAAATTGGCAATGAACATATCCATCGGGGAACTACAGGAGGCCACAGCCTTCACGATAGCAGTAACGACAACGGCCAGCGCCTGATTGACTTTGCTTGTAGCAGAAATATGATTATTAGTTCAACGTACTTCCCACACCGACGCATTCATAAAATAACTTGGGCATCTCCAGATGGCAACACCTTCAACCAAATCGACCATGTGCTCGTTCAACAGAGGTGGGCATCTAGCATAATGGACGTCCGAACATTCCGTGGAGCAAACTGCGACTCGGACCACTACCTGGTCAAATCAACGTTTCGATGTCACCTGTCAAAGGCATTTAATACGAAAACCAGCCCACTACAAAAGTTTGACATCGAAAAGCTCCAAACGGAGTCAATTGCTAAAGATTTTCATGACTTCCTCGAAAACAAACTAGCGCCTATACTCCAAGATATGTCTGAAAAGACAAGTAACGAGCTATGGATGGAGGTGAAAGGAGCAATTAAAAGCACAGCAGAACGGTCGATTGGGTACATAGCCCGGCACAGAAGAAATGACTGGTCTGATGATGAATGCCAGAATGCGTTAGAAAAGAAAAATCAGGCGTATAAAGAATATGTTAACAGAAATACCAGGACGAAGAGGGAAACTTACGAGAATCTCCGACGAGTAGCCAATAAGATTATTAGAAATAAGAAAAGAAAATATTTTGATGACCAATTAAGTCAATAGATGCAAATTTAGCGAGCAATAGATCGAGAAACGCTTACAAAGTAGTGAAAAGCTTAAGACGAGGATATCAGCCCAAGACCTCACTCTGTAAAGATGAAAGCGGTAACATCATTGCTGACGACGATAGGATCAAGGAAAGATGGGCTTCCTATTTCATGGAGCTCCTTAATCCTACACACGGCTCAAGAACAGCAGAGTCGTCAAACATATCCGACCCGTCCCCTTTGGCCCCTCCAACTCTGGAAGAAGTCAAGTATGCCATCAAAAGCCAGAAAAACAGTAAAGCGCCGGGCATTGATGAAATACCAGCAGAACTGATAAAGAACGGCGGTGTTGCGGCACAGAAAATCATCCACAAGATGATCCAACACGTCTGGGATCAAGAGCAGATGCCGCAAGAGTGGTGCCAATCCATCATCATCCCTATCCACAAAAAAGGAGAAAAACTACAGTGCGAAAATTACAGAGGCATATCACTACTCTGTACATCTTACAAAATCCTCACAAAAATACTTGAAGGTAGATTAACACCATATGCTGAAAAAATAATTGGGGAGTATCAAGGTGGTTTTAGAGCCGGACGATCAACTACTGACCAACTGTTTACAGTAAGGCAGATCCTTGAAAAGTGCTGGGAATTTAACATCGACGTCCACCAAATTTTCGTGGACTTTAAGCAAACATACGACAGTATTGATCGAGAAGTACTGTACCAAATAATGCTTCAGCTTGGAATCCCAGCGAAGCTAGTCCGCCTGACAAGAATGACAATGGCATCAACAACAGCACAAGTCAGAATCAATAACCAGCTGACTAATGCCTTTGAGACAAAGGTAGGATTGAAGCAGGGCGATGGGCTGGCTCCACTGCTATTCAACCTAGCTCTAGAATACGTCATACGGAAACTACCTGTGGATACGAAAGGAACACTACTATACAAATCGAGCCAACTTGTAGCCTATGCGGATGACATCAATATCCTGTCAAGATCCTTTTCATCTGCCAAGGAACTCCTGCTCAAACTAGACCAAGAAGCGAAGCAGGTGGGGCTGCAAATCAACGAGTCCAAAACAAAAGTTATGATACAAACCAGGAGAAACACCCCCAACCGGCAAAACATAACACTCAACGAATTCAACCCGGAAAATGTGGACGAATTTACATATCTTGGCTCCAAGCTAGTGAAGGATGGTAATGAAACGGCGGAAATAAAGCGTAGAATTCAGCTCGCTTATAAAGCGTTCTACTCAGTTTTGGGTATTCTAAAGGCCAGTTTCATACATAGGAAAACAAAGCTGCAAGTATACAAATCTGTGATAAGACCTGTGTTGTGCTACGGATGTGAGACATGGACCCTCACTCAAGCTTCCGCAAACATACTAAACGCTTTCAAAAGAAGGGTCCTAAGACGAATCGTGGGAGCAACGCAGGAAGGAGGACAATGGCGAATTAGGTAGAACCATGAGTTGTACGAACTCTTCGACGAGCCAGAAGTCTCCACTGTGATAAAACTGCGGAAGCTACAATGGGCTGGCCATGTGCAGCGAATGAATGAAGGTCGAATACCTAGAAAGGTATTTGTCGGAAAAACTGAGGGACGCAGGCCAGTGGGAAAGCCAAGAAAGCGCTGGTCCGATTCTGTAGACGAAGATAGCAGCACGCTATTCGAATTCCGAAATTGGAGGACGCGGTCGACGGACCGAGACAACTGGAGGCGACACCTGCGGGAAGCCAAGGCCCGAAATGGGCTGTAGTGCTACAACGACGACGAACAGGTATGAAAAATTTGCTCTTGAGCGAATTCCTGCAAAGAAAAGCCCTTGAGTAACCCCTCAATCAAATAAAATTTCCACCAGTCAAATGTGTTAAAAGTTTTTTGTGTTGAGATGCTAAACTTAACTCTTGTATTATCGCTAGACTTTAAGTTAGCACCTAGAAGTTAAAAGATTGCCACAAATCCCAAGAGTTATGGTTCCTGATTGGTCATATGTCTCTGCATTGTTCCGCATTTTAGCATACTGGTAGTTCGGTAAGACAATAGCCTTCTATAAAATTTCTGTAGAGATAATATATTGCCGGTTAATGAATCAACTTCACAATAAAACAAAAGATTGCTAAATGCTGGATAATAGTTCCAAACGGATCGTCCATAGAATAATTGACGTCAGCAACCACAGGTACATATTTTCTCATCCCCTATTGAAGAAATGTCAGCTTCGAGCCCCACTGTCCAAAGTCACACGTGAATTTGTGTTCTCATCGTAGTGGAATGAGCCCGCAAAGCATTTGATATATAATTCCAAAAAATTGTTGAGATCGAACGTGATTCTGACGAGAGCATCTTGTAGAATGTCTTTTGCCTTAAAATGATGCAGCGCAAACAGGACTCACAGTTCTGAAGCTCTTTGAACTGTTACGCCACGAAAAAACGACGAACCATCAAGCTTATATCACTTAGTCGTATTTATAACATCATATTTCAGAAGCGAGTAAGTTGCTATTTTAATTAGAGACTTGTATCAAAAAGATGCAAAGTGCAAGGCTGCCCTCCTTATCTAATATATTGACCACAACAACTTGAAAAACTACCCTCTCCTGAGAACTGAGTATCCAGAGAATTAAACCATATTGAACACACCGTAAAAGCGGGCTATTTAGACCCTGAGAGGTAATTTTGTCCCAAATCAGGAAATAGTTTAAACTTCCCGCCTAATCACAGCCACATGAGCATGAGCGAACATCTCAATTCGTACTCTAAGATATAGATTGCAGTACTGTTGATAGCGAGGTGCTGTTTTTTATCGACCATGAGTCAAGTTCATTCTTGTCAGTGCCGTGATAGAATTTGACAGTTTTATCCAGTGAATTTTGCTTTTGTTACCTTTCGCCAGAAACTATGTTTTTTTGGAAGTTTCCCATCTTTATTGTCGATGTCATTATTATGCATGTGTTCAAGAGCATGGTGTTAATAATGTTAAAAAAATATTTAAGCATATACTGTTTCATAAATTAAAAAAACTTAGAGTCGGTCTACTTTGCCCCATTTTCAGGTTATTCCGGCCCATGGGCCAAAGTAACCTTTTTCTTTTTTTCCTAATGGAAAAATGCTTATGGAAAAAATATTCCTTTTTTCTAAGATTTTGCCGTATTTACTTTTAATCAGCGCAATTTTCCATGCCGTCTAAGTACCAAAGAAACCCCAGTGGTCGTCGTAACATCGATTATAGTCCGGCAAACTTAGAACAATATCTACTCGCTTAAAAAGTCACAAACTCTAACACAAAGAGCTGCCGCAAAAAGGCACAATATACCCAGAAGTACGATAAAAAATAAACTAGCTAAAAGCTATGGCAACAAACTTGGCAAACCGTCTGTTTTTACAAGAGAAGAGGAAGACACTCTTGTGGCACATAGAACATCTCAATACGGATTTCCACTAACAGACTTTCGATCATAGCATGATTTTTAAGGGTTATATTGAATCTCAGGGCCAAATTCTGACAACATTTAAGAACGAAATTCCAGGAAAGGACTGGCTAAAATCCTTTCTTTTACGAAACAGAATATTATCTCGAACACTCTCTCATAAACTTCAAACGAGTTCGTAGTCAGGTTTCTGAAGCTGTGAAAGAAAATGAAACAAACAGAAAATCACAGAAAAAGTTTCACCTGTAAACACCTATAATTGCGATGTAACTAATCTTTGCGACGATCCAGGAAATAGAAAGGTCTTATGTAGTACAGGTACAAGGCATCAAGAGCCGACCGTACCATAAATGCTACAAAAAAATTTGTTTTACCGTCATGTTTTGTGGGAACATTGCTGGTGAAGCAGATCCACCCTGCGCTATATCTATAGTGGAAAATCGTTGGAAAACGTGGACTGAAAATGGTCCAGAACGGACCCGTCATAATGGGACAAAAAGTGGATGGATGCATTGCGTTGCATTTGAAGAATAGTCTCTCTATTATCTGTCAAGAAAAAGGAAGGGCGAAAAGATGTCATTGATGACAACCTCGCATCGCATATAAAAAAACAGTTGATATGCGATGCAAACTACAACCATTCTGCAGCCATTGGATGTAGCTTATTTTCGTCCTTTGATTTGAAAATGATGACAAGTATTACTTCATTGAAAGAACAACAAAATGGGAAGAAATTTGCCGACCACACCCAAAGGTCTATTTCCAATTCTGGTAAATAAAAGCGTTAGATTCATGAACTTCAACTAAACAAGATTTAATTTCTGGTTTTAGAAAAACTGTCATATTCCGTATTAACAAACAAGAACCCTTGGCGAGGCTACCGGGATGAGACCGTATTTTAAATCCAGAGCTTATGGGCAGCAATTTCTTCGAAAAACTAGAACTGGCTCGACTCGATACCACTTGCCCAAAAAAGAAAGCTAGGAAAAAGAAACTCAATATAGCCCCTGGATTATCAATCTCTTCTTCTGATGCTGTTGTATCAGGTCCTTCGTGTGTTCACACAGCCAATAATAAGAGAAGAAAGAAGATGTCTATAAAATGAATACTGTGAGAAGTCTCATCTCCAAGCGACACTGAGTCCGCTTAAAAACTTAAGTGGACACTTAAGCCAGAGTACTTAAAAAGTACTCTGGCTTTCTCAACTACAAGAGTTAATACAAGGTGAACTGAATGTATTGACAGTCGAAGAAGAGCAAGAGCTATTGCTAGAAACTAAAAATGGAAAAAGGGCCTCGCAAGAATCCCTTAGTTTCCCTAGAATCCTCTAATCCTCCTCCCTTAGAATCATACTGTTCTTCAAAGTGTTTATGTATGCAGTGCTGAAAATATAGTCGCAGGAGATCATGTTATCGTGACCTGGAAGACATGGAACTACCCTGGTCAGGTTTTGTCAACGTGTGAAGAAGGCGCATTTGTACAATGAAAGGCAAAACATTCTGGCGCTGGCCAACAATTAAAAATGGACAGCATAACAGTTGGGACCATATAATTTGTAAGATTGGAGTTCCTAAATTAATAAGAAAGGGCTATGTTTCAAGACCATCATACAACATTCTCCCATAAACTCAGCGTTGGTTACAATGATCGAAGCTTTCAATTAGATGAATATTTTCAGTGTAGGAATCTATCGAATAAAGTAACCCTTCTCAAAAGACAACATTGCCCCAAACATTGAAGAGGGAACACCACTGTACGATTTTCAACAAACATTTTTTTGTGCTCTAAAGTATACCTTATCATTATGGGAATCATATAGCAAAGTTTTATAGAGTGGAAAAATCTCAAAGTGTTCGAAATATTAAATTAGCGCGGCGGCGCTCAATTCTCTTTCAGGGACTAGAGGGCGAAATACAATACTGCGAGACTGCGATGCGATTCTCGCACGCCGCGGCGCAACGCATCCAATTTACAATGCACGCGATACGAGGAAGAAAAAATGTTCATATGACAAATGTCAAATTGGTGACGTTTCAAATGAAATTCGCTTATAATCATTTTTGATTTTTGAAAAGTTTTGAATTCGAAATTTTCCTTCGTTTGAGAAATAAGAGCCTAGAGCACCTGCAAGCATTCACGAAATTTTCATTCAAAATTCATTCAGTATAACCCTAGTAGTTAAAATGTAATTAGGGCGTTTGAATTTCAAATTTCATTTAAGCGCCATCAAGCATCTGATAAGCGTCAATGCATCTCGTTGCGAAGATTTTTCGCTTTTCCGAAACTTTCTTGACTCGTATTGTCGCATTGCAATCATTGTACATTGTCCTATATAATTGCATGTTACAAAAACCGCTTGACATTTGCTGCGAGACCCTCGTCCCGCTGTCGTATCCCCGTCTCGCACTTTTTTATTTTGGCCTTAATTCGCCCCAATTTCAAATATAAATCAGACTGCACTGGTGTTCTGTTAGTTCAACGTAAAAATAAACGAAATAAACCGGTTTAAGAAAATAAAAACAGGAATTAAAAATTCTAGTGGCAAGAAGCCGAGAGCGCACGGTAGACAACCCTTCAATCGCCATGAAATGGAGGAGCCCGTTGGTATAAATGTCCATGCATCAGCTAAGAAACTTAAACTTTCGAAAGATCTTTATGACGTGAAAGTTGACGCATCACTCGGCTACCGTATAATAAATTTTATTTCTGGTTTTTTTGTGATTTCGAACTAAGTTGTATGTAAGGTTTGTAATTCCAACATTGAATTTAGTCAAACTTCTATACTAGGCTTGGGATTCAAGTTAGTGATAACGGATACTGACGAGTATGCTGATTGGATTGAAACTCATGCGAGTTAGTGTACAGCGAATTACGAAGGGTCAGCCGGAAAGATGGAGATTGGCAGGGTCATTGAAACGTTCAGCGTTCTGAAGCGTCAGCGTCGCTGACTGTCGCTGCCGCGAGTGACTTCAGTCGCTGAATAAGACCGAACGATAGCGGTTGAAAGTCGACATAGAAAATTCAAACAAAAATAAAAACGCAAAATTAAACGGAGAACTTTCTTTTTATTTGCTTAGGTTAATGAGTAAATAAGTTCGGTGATATAGGTATTGGCACCAAAATCTTTTAACGGTGGTAAAAAATATTGGATATAGCCACATATCGCTATAAGTATTTATAATGATGGCTTTGCACCATGAATGCATATATTATGTACGATGAACTTGAAAATTAGCCAAAATTTGTACAATATGTACCATGAAATCGACGCCACATGCATTGCTAGTGCAGAGAAATCAATCTCCGATGAGGCAAAACAGGTGAGGATTCATGCGCGATCGATTATGAAGGAAAGGCAAGAGGAGGAGAATTAGCTTCAAGCCCAATTATATGATGTAGGCTTTGCAGACAAGAAATCAAGCAAATTAATCCATGATTTTAAAATAACTTAAAATTTAAACACGTTTATCTCGGAACAACGTTTTTCAATTTTGCCGGACTCCTTTCTCCACAAATTTTTCTTCAATTTACTCGAAATTCCTACAGCATGTTCAAAACAAATGTTTGCTTGGAAGAACGTCTGATAAGTGTATATAGTAAGTGTACATTTCTATTGTTTTTCGAAATTTTCAAGCATTTTCATCGTGTTTTTTACAGTTATTTTTTTCCAAAACAACGCCATTTTGTCAAAGATCAATTTTTCGAAAAACAAATCCTTCGTACTTCCCTGGCTGTTATCATGCTTTATTTGATAACCATAACCTTATTTGTTTGATAACCATAACCTTAAAATTTCAAAGGAGAAATTTCAGGTACGGCCTGAAGCTATGAAAAAAATGTGTTTCTGGAGAAATGCTGGGGAGCCGCCAGTTTGTTTTTTAAAGCTCTGAAAGAATTCAAAGAGGATGTCAAACAGATGTACATTAACGATCTTTTTATCGAATTTCGATACACTTTTTGAATTTAGAGAAAAAAATTCCCAAAAAATCACTGTTTTTTCGCCTCTGCTGTGGTGTTCCCCTGAATAAAAAAAGGAGAAGGTTTGTAGATTATTTTCGAATTAAGCAAAAAGTATTAATCATCATATCCTTGAGTTTTTATAAAAAGTCGATGTAACACTTACCATAAAATATCAAGCAACCTATAGCGCTTTATATGAAAATGCAGCAAACAAATGGACAAAGTAAACCGCTCTTACGTTATTTACTTTGATTTTCAATTTTTCTAGCAGACGATTCAACAGGATTTTAGTCAAAATGTAGATGTAGCACCATCGGGACGTTTTACTCACTTTTATTTCCATTACTCTTTTATTATTTTAGTTTAAATATAAATGAAGACTCTGAGGATATTTTAAATCTTTTATTCATTTCAGAAACGAAATATGGCTGGTATAGAGACTTCTTTTTTGATCGTTTTTTTTTTGTGTGTCATCTTTTGTTTCACGGAAAGATTAATCAAGAAAAAAAGGACCTTTCATTTGTCATATATGTTTTGCTTTTTCGTTATGTTGATACTGGCTATTTGCGGATATTGGATAAAGAAAGTATCTAATATGTTCGATACTAACGGACACGTGGTCACCAAATTATCCTGTGATCATCGAATTGATCATGATTTTTATGTAGGTATCGCCCGATCAATTTTATGAAAACAGGAACAGTTGATAACAGAGCCAATTGCATGCGATCGAAGCCTGTCCTTTTAACTATGGTTCAATCGAATTCTATCCCTATTAAGTGCCTTTAATTTTGGCCAATCACTAAATGAATAAATATCGCCATTAATAAGCAAAAGCAAACAAATATATTAATAAAAAAAATTATTATATATTATAAATATGTTTTCAAACGCAACACTTTCCTAAAGGATTCAACGATTGCTTATACGTTCAATGAATTCAACTTAGTTATAGAACGGAAAATACGAACTAGACTGAACTTATAATCAGACTCCATTGACCGGCAATTGTCAATGGAAGCTCGGCACTAGGGGTGTTAACAATGAAGAACCAAATTGTTGACTTATGTTTTCCAACAATAGTACCTCGACGATACCAACATCCCTCAGAGCATACGCAACTTCCACACCATTGCGTCAAGGACAAATGTAGGCAATTGTGAAAACAGTTGTTTTGTATCCACTTTGCCATCAAAAATTTGTTGGTTCCGCCGGTTTTCCCAAAAACATATGCTTCGTGCATGTGTTCACACTCCACGCCACATATCCCATTTGCTCAGTGGCCTACTCGTATGTGGCGTATACATGAATACTTAAGCGAGCATAATATTGTATAAACCATACACATACATCCATATGCAGGAGTGTTTCTAGCATAGTGTACACATACGGAGAATGTGGAGGACTATGAAATGATGTGAAAGCGCTTACCACCATAAAATTTAATCGAGTGGCGATAACTTAACAAACTGTTTGGTCTCTTTTATGAAAATGAAAAGTTTAATGACTAGCAAACACTTTATGGTTTCAGGATACAGAAATAGGAGTCGACTACATTTGGTAGCGTGCATGCATGAACGGTGGTTTCTGGATACTTCAGCGAAGCATTCATATGGTTTTCAGATGTTTTTCCCACTCAGTTTTTAAATTTTATTCAACATAAGTTCGAGTGTGGGTCGAGTTCACTTCGTTAGAGGTTTGTACTATTGGTAAAGAGTAAATGCAGTCCTGCACAGAGTATTCAGGCAAGATCGACAACTTTGGCCAGTGCCAGTCAGTGCCATGCTAGTCAGGATCAATCAACCCGCCTCGAGTCGAACCCGTGACAACAGCAAGGATTTGGTAGGCAATGAGAACAAAGTGACATTAAAGTTCTTGCTGAGCGTTGAAACAAATCAGGAAAAGATTGATGTTACCAAGCTGATATCGATGCAAGCCTGGTTTTGAAATAGATGCTGGTGATTTAAAGCTTTTGCAAGCAGTCCGTCGTCGTTTCGCGTTATTTTCCAGGACCCACATTTCATCTCCAGTAACCGTCGAAAAAACACAGCCAGCTAGTCATAATTTTGACGAGGAAGATCAGAAAAACAGCCTGCCATTCTGTGTTCCTTGTTTCTTTGCAAAAGTTCGTGGGGTACCCAACCATACGATTTTTCCTCATATCCTTGTGCATGGATTCTTATCTTTTTGGTAGTTTTAGAGCTGCAATCTCTCCGGAAATTCTGTAATGGTCATCTACTCCTTGTGTGACTCCCAATAGATACCATTTGTCACCTCCTTGGGCCGTCTTTATCAGTGCCGATCTCAAAACAGTCTTTTTCATTACGGAAACGCTGAAACCACTGAATGACATTGTCATTCTGTTTGCACATATTTTCATAAATTCTTCATATGTTCCGATGAACTTCAGGTGCGCGGTGTCCGTGGTCAAACTCGTGTAGTAAACAATGCCTAATATGGACTTTCTCAGCTTCCATGTTTATTTAACCGATTTAGATTCAACCCCAAAATGCAGATGTGACGATGATTTCTACAGTTGCGATATTAAGATCTCCAAAATGCTACCAGCTGCCAAACTGGCACCAAGGTTATATGATTTACAGTTCAAAGAAAATCCATATGGAAAAACTGAAGAAACATTTGCACATACCCAATAAATCCGTTTAGAGTTGTTTAGGTTTGTCTTCCTTTTGCACTTCTTACAAGTGCTGTATTGATTCCTTTCTTTTTCAAAACAATTGAGAAAAAACATCGATAAACAAAAGGCAAAGAAAACTAAACATGTTCCTAATAACGCCACCATTTTACATTAAAAAAAAATATTAAAAATAAATAATTTTAGAAAACTCAGGCATGCAATAAAGTACCAACGGAAATTACAAATTATCCTTTTTACCTAAATGGAACTTTATTTGCCATTTAAAATTGTTCGAAGGTTAAAAATAGTGATCATTATCAGTACTTCAAAAAAATGTTCCGAAAATTTCAATTCAGCTAAAAATTTTTCTAAAACTTCAATCCAACCTGATGATCCTCTTTTCTGAGATATTGTTCCGGGGCTTGAAGTACGATTTTCTCAGAAAAACGCAATTAAACTTTCGCCAGAAGTTAACACGTATTTTTACTCAGATGGAATCATCTTTTCCTGGATCATAAGTTGGATCCTCAGTAGCTTCAGCAGCTTACAATACTTATAGGTCCTGTTGCTACCAGCCTTTCTTTATTCGTTCGTATTGCCATACGTTCTCAAGTCAGAGATCGTGACGCGCCTTAAATCCTGTATCATACTTCCTAAAAGTCTACAACGTATGTGGAAATATGGCTCTATCTCAAAAATACAAATTGGATCGATTCGAAATGTTCAGGAAATATGAATAATTGTGAATATATAATATATGTAACATAATCTGAAAATATTGTTAATATGAACATTCTAACTGTGTATTAGCCCTTAACAAAAAAAATATCAAAACGTCTAGGAAAACGTTTCTGGGTTTAAGAGGCATTTCCCCTCAACCCTGCAAACCTTAAGGCCGAAATACAATACCGCGAGACGACGATACGTGAGCGCGACAAGATTTTCGCTCGTTGTCACGCAACGCATTCAATTTACAATTCACGCGATGCGAGGAACAATAATGTTCATATGACAAATGTCAAATAGGTGACGTTTCAAATGAAATTGTTTTTGATTTTTCAAAAGTTTTGAATTTGGATTTTTCCTTCGTCTAGCAAATAATAGCCCCTGCAAGGATTTACGAAATTTTCATTGAAAATTCTTTCAGAATAACCCTAGTACATAAAAACTAATTAACGCGTTTGAATTTCAAATTTTATTCAAGCGCCATATTGCATCTGACAAACGTCGCGCACCTCGTTGCGAGAAATTTTCGTTTTTCCGAATATTTCCCGCCTCGCATCGACGCATCGCAATCATTGTACGATGTCGCATATAAATGCATGTTACGAAAAGTGCTTGACATTTGCTGCGAAACTCTCGTCGCCCTCAAGTATCGTCGCCTCGCGGTATTGTTGTTATGTAAACAAACCAACAGCCAAACCAAACCAATTATAAAAACATGTAAATCATTACCAGATGTTTCATACAATCCTGTTAGAATAGCCTTTTAGAGTACTAACGTGAAAAAGGTCAAAGTAATGTTTATTCAAAGTAAGATTTGAAACGAACAAAGAAGATGTTGATTTTACAATTAGAAAATGTATGTTAAATAGATAAGATTTGAAAAGGACCCGAGAAGGGCGAAAACATGTAATAATAATATTTGTTTAGTTGGCGATTAGCTATAAGTATAAAAGCAAATGTATTGTAAAGGATAAGCGTCAGTTGAGTAGAAATAAAGATAGAAATAAGACAACGAAAGCAGTTGAGTTTGTTCTTCGCTTTAATTTCAGACGTTCGGAACCACACACGTAACTTTGTATTTCTCGCTCGCGTAAGTGTCACTCTTTTTCGTGATCGTGGTGTTTTACGTTGAATTTACGTATGATATGGCTTTCTGTACCTTTTGTGCTTGTGTGTCTTGAATGCTTTTATTTTCTGTTACTCATGCTTTCCACGTAATTATCGTTTTTTTTTTCCTTCATGTTTTAGGCTGTTATAACTTATTAAATACTTCTGCAAAATGACGTCCTCTCGACCATTGAGTTGTAATGAAATAGCAGCGATTTTACAATCTGATGATGATTTGATGGCCATTGATACAGATTCCTAAGAAAATGGTTGTGTAACTCATGGTGGGATCAGAGGTGACGTCGAAGATGAGATGATAGATAACATCTTATCGAACGAATTGCCAGCTACATAGGAGGGCTTTGAAAGTTTAGGCTTGTCTTTCAATCTTGGGAAAATTCAGTCGACTTCAAGTAGAATTATAATCTTATTACAACGTTCGTTGGGTGGGGGAAATAACCTTAAATTGTCAGTAATAAAAGGCAGATCTCACGCAAACCATCTTCTATAAATGTATTTCCTGTAAGTAGATGATCCATCCCAGCATTCAAGGATATTGTTGAATCTTTACATTGTTTCTTACAATTTTTTCATAGTCAAGATCATCAATGAGATTGTGAAATGAACTGACGTGGAAACGATGCAAAAAGGTATAAATTCGAAAGATATATCAGAGAGTTACAGAGAAGCAAACGAAGTAGAGTTCTGGACACTAATGGGAGTTCTTGTGCTGAACGCCGTTACTAAAGACAACAATCTGTCTGCTGATGAGTTCTTCAGTCCATTCTTCATTTTCTAGACCTCGGTTTGTTTCAGCAATAACTAATGCATGCTTTGAATTTTTACTAAGGTATCTTAGAACGGACGATAAATCGGTGCTGCCAGCTTTTTGCCAAGAAGATTCTTTCACACTTGCCCAGAAGATCTTGGAGCTTTTCATCAATCAATGCAGAACAAATTATACACCTAGTTTACTAAGAAGTCCATAGGAATTGACGCTCGTAGGGATAATAAGAACAAACAAAAGCGGGATTCCTGAAGAATTACAAAACCTAAGATTGCATACTGCGGGCCCGTCTATATTTTGACTGGCCAACATTTTGATTTGACGTTGTTGTTCTATAAATCTGAACCTTCCTCAATGGTCTACCTACTTTCATCATATGATGATAACGCTATGATCAATAAAAGTTACGGAAAGCCCAACCTTATTTTGTTTTGTTATAATGCTAAAGAGGGTAAAACAAATAGTAGGCCGATGACGGTGTTTTATGGAATGTCAAACATGGCATTTGTCAATTCCTATATTAACTACTGCCAGAACTGGTCAACTAAACCAGAAAAGCCATTTAACTAAAAAGAATTCATGAAAAAATTAAGTGCTGACTTGACTTCACTTTGGATGAATAAGCGGCTGAAAGCCCTAAGCTTGAAACGGGTCTTGCACGGAAAAACAACAAGTATGTTACATGTTCCGTCAACGTCACCTGCGGAGATGATTAGTTAGGACATAAAAAATCCCTACTGTGGTTATTGCCCATATAAAAAAAAAAGAAATGCCCAAAATTTAATGTATTCCCGTATGGGAAGAGCACAATGTTGATCATTGCCACAACTACCTTAAATTAATCAAAAGTAATGCTTGACTTTATTTTGAATTATAAAAGCATTAATATTTTTTGAAATAACTGTTTTAAATGTTGAATATTGTTGATTTTCAAAGAATTAGAGCCAATAATAGAGCATCTCAATTATTTGTCAAATCATGTGTCAATCAAGTTTTGTTACGTTTTCTCAATTTAATAATAACCACATTTCTTCCTACTTTGGGTAATTTCTTTTTTTATATCCTTACATGTATGGATAATAGTAGTAAACAGAGTTTAAAATAAAACTTAATTAAAACTGAAATTTTTGGTTTTGGACAGCATCTCGCCATATGATTGGGCTTCATGGTGAAAAAAATATGATTGGGCTTCTAGGGTGAAATTAAAAATAGACACACAAACAATAACACAATCAAAGTTGTGTCTTTTTTGCGCACAAACACAAAAAAATATTTTAATAATAAAAACTTTTTTTTTAATAAGATAATTAAATCAAAAATTTGAGAATGTACTTTATAAAAAAAATTCTGTTAATCTTGTTATTATTACGACAAAATTTGTTAAAACTAATTTTTTTAATGAGAATCTTGCAAAAAGTATCCAAAAGTAGTTCAATTCCATGGCACAAAATAATGAGCACACTTAAAAGTATCTCTAAAACTAATCACTGGCAACTATATTTGAGATTTGGCATAAAGAAAACGTCAGTTGTAGGGAAGTCCCGTTATACTTGTTATGTGTTTTCAAATCGATTGTGTGCTTGTTTCAACAAAAAAATGCATAAAATTGTAAACTAAAACAAATTATCAGAATGGAGAATAGGAGAAAGGAAGAAAGGAGGACTAATAGGAAGTTGAAATGAGAAAACAAATGAGAAAAAAGTGAAAAGTATTCGAAAATATGGAAAAAATAACGAAGTATGGTTACCGAAGAATTTGCAAAATTCCGAAGAATTTTGCGTTCGCGAAGCTACAATGATATGGAGTTGCATGGATTGAATGGAGGGGTGGGGGTTGGAATGGTACAGAGAGCATTTTGAATTAATCACATTTTAATAGCCGGAAATATTAACTGCGTCGACCGAGACGCAGAATTCGTTTGACAATTTTTACTTCCAACACGACAATGACCCGAAACATACATCCGAAATTATTCATGTTATGTGTACCAGATGGAATCTCCCGCATGCTTTGCCATCTCCACCCAAAAGTCCTAATGTAAATTCTACTGAAAATTTATGGAATTAAATAGAATGACATATTATAAATGATAACACTCGAAACCTGAATCCTGAAACCTGATGTTAGGTCAGTAATATCTGAAGAATGGTTGATAATAGAATCCAAGATTACTCGAAAACTATTGTCACCTATGCAAAATCGATCACAAGGGATAATATATGTCACATACGGAGTCTATTAGATATTCATACATATATAACTACGTATTCAAAACGAAATTGAGAAATAAAATTTAAGTGTGCTCACAATTTAGTCGCCTAGAATTCAATAGCTTTCATAAAAATCTTCAAATATTTTTACATTTAGTTATTATTACTGGCATTTCAGGTTAAATTCTAAAATATATCAGGTTAAATTAACCATAAAAACAATAGAAAGTTATATTATGTAAACTATGCCGATGATTTCGTTCTTATCTTTCACTTATAAGTTAAAATAAGAAAGAATAAGAAAGGTGCCTCCAACAATCCTTTCCGGCAGTTTGTATATAAACCAAGTTAGACAAATTTTGCAGAAGGAATTTTGGATACCTGCGCTCGTACGCATCTGGTTCTGTTGACAAAAAGAAAAGGAACTAACTGTCTCACCACCTGCCTGACAGGTCATGTGTGAAGGGTTAAGGATAAGGAGAAAACACAAAAGGAAACCCGCAGCAACTACGGCGAAGACTTTGTGGGTAGCAATAGTAAACCTCTACGTACGCAAATGGAAAAATGTTGAGCAGCAAAGTAATTGAAGCCACAGGATTCCTACGCTCGACTTGAGTTGTCACGCGTTTGATAAAGTCTCAGCCTTTTTCTCAAATTTTCTCATTTTCATTTAATTGGCCATAAGAATAAGAAACAAAGAAGCCAACCAATAAAACGCTAAAATGATGGATTTTCTTACGATTATTGCCGCAAACGATTCTCAAATGAGGTTTTAAAATCTCAGTTGGAGATCCAAGCGTCTGGTGGTCAGTCATGCACCAAAATTTATTAGGGATGGTAATATCCTTCACATCTATAAAGTGAGCGTTGATTTAACTGATTAAGTCGTTTTATTTCGATTTTCATCGCACAAGAAAATAAAAAGAAAATATACAGCTCCTACACACTTACATCAATCGCATGCTATGATTGTATATCCTTGTCGTATACGCACGTTGCAAGCAATAGACATTTCTGATTTTCCATGTGTTGTTTTCTTAAATTTCCCCCGGGAATATGTCGTAATGATATTGCATCATACCACTTTGCTATATTGTAAATGGGAACGCGAACGTAATAAAGAATAACTGCCACTTGAGAATGTAATTACAGAGCCCACAATAAGAGCTGTGCGTGTGTTTGTTTATCAGTAGAAATATTGCAGCCGAAAAATATGGCCAGCTCCTTTTTGGCGCTCCTTTATTTGGTTCGGTAGCTGATGGCGACTGTGCCGAAACATTTATTTGTTGAAAAGGAAGGTGTGCGAAGATGAATTTAATTTCTCCTTTTTTTTTCGTTGCAATATATATCGAACATAAACTTTCTCATGAATGTGTTTTGCAATTTATCCTTATGGGTCGTAAATCTCATTGTTTCATCTTATGTAGAATGGTGATAAGTGTTCAAGCTTGGATATCGTAAATTTGAATGATCGGTGATCCAGTCAAAGGCACAGAATATTTGATTTTGTCGTGAAGGAGCAAGCAGGATGTGGAATTATGTTTTTTTTCTTCTTGTCCAACAATATAAGATGATGGAAAACCATGAACCAGTCGGTTTTTATCTGGATAAATATTGTTCGGATTTAATTATGCCGCATTAAATTCAATTTTTAATAGGAAGATGTGTAAGCCTCACCTAAACGAAGCCAAAATTTATGTCCTGCAACAACAGATTTCACATAAAATGCTGAAATTATAACGATATAATTACGATTGTCATCCGATTACATCATTCAATCTGAAATTGTTGCTCAACATCAATAAATGCGTGCAATTAAGTTGATACTTGAATACTCGAATCGAAACACTACTAACAATAAATAATTTATTGAACAAACGTAACAAAAGAGCAAAATACATTTAACTTTTAAGTCTCTTATTTGTATTTAAATCTTCATTAATTTTTCGTCGAAATAAATAGCCAATGCCTCTCGTTCGCTAGATCATATATGATGCATATGAGCGCATATGTTGCATTATCACATGCAGCAGCCAGTTGTTATTTGTGAAGTATATGATCAATAGCCAACCATTAATTTAACCGAGAGCGAGCTCTATTCAGATTAAATCTGTAAATATTTACAATAATTAATTTTTCATAAAGTCCCAAACGAGTTATTATACGTTGTTTAACTTGTTTCATCCACTGACTCGTACAATTTATGGTTTTCCATATGTAAACAATTTTCATATGAGTGCAGGGAAAATTTATATTGTTTGCTTGCTAGTTTATAGGTATGTAATATTAAGTAAATTGTTTCAACAGCATAAACGTGTAATTTTTTTTTTGTTTAATGAATGAACGAGTTCAACGAAATGTTCGTTCTAATTACGATGGATGGTATGGAATGGAAATTGTTCATTTGTTTAGGACTCTTGTTTCCAATTTCACTCATAAATGCTAACCATTTCCGGTGAACTAAATGATAAACCATTGAAATTTTCGTTTATTTGAATCCATTCAAAGTGCTTTGAACACGCTGAATTGCGTTTATTTCCTTTCAACAATTTCATCTAGTGGGAAATTCTACACAAATGATTGCACTGAAGCTTGTTCGAATAATGAATTCCTTGAAACTTGTAATGATTTGATGTAATTGTAATGATGACAGCCGAGCTACAAGTTCAATTTTCAGTATGAATACGCAAAGCTATATTCATCAAAAACAAACGTCCATGTAGCGATTATCCTGTGAAATTCACGTACTCATAGGAAATGCGTTTGGTTCTCGAAGTACCAGGTCCCTATCGCTTTGGCATCAGAAGAGTCCTTCACGCATCCACCAACCGACAATCCAGACCCACAAAACCGAGACGCTTAGGATATTTTCCGGCTATCCCACAGGGTTCTATCTCCCAATCTTTTCAGGCTGCATTTCTCAGGTACATGAATGTGTACCATTTGGCTAGTCCAGCCTCTGCCTAATCAAATCACGGTATTACCTCACTCGCTCCTGCTCATCTTTCTTTTGCCCCGCATAGAGCCCAGCGAATAGGAATAGGAGACCTAGATTCAACCATATTATGTCCCGATGACTCTGATATCTGCTTCCTCTTAGTTTGTTACAGTTCACATTTACACAGGCAGACGTTGATGAGCAAGAGCGAGTGAGGTACAACCGTGATTTGATTAGGCATAGGCTGGGCTTGCCAAATTGTACACATTCATGTACCTGAAAAAATACAACCTTGAAAAATTGGGGGCTTAAGGCAAAGGAATGGTTTCTTGTTCAGCTGCTTGATTCAACATTTTTAACGTATAGTCACTCAGCAAACCAATAATTTCTTTTTACGCCAATCCTAATTAATCACAGGACGCTGTCACAACCTCACGTATATCATCACGATGGTTTCTTTATCGCATTTCGCATGGATTATACTCAATTGGATTATACTCAATGGATTATAATTCAGCCATATATTACAGGCAAAACTGGGACTTGACCGATTCCATATGAGTAATACACTCATTTTCCAACAATTTGAAATAGCAGCTTAAGGCATCGTAAGCACTTCAATGAGAAAATTCGACCACGTCTGATTCTAAGTCATCTGTTCCTTGTAGGAGGTTCAGGCAATGACTTGGTTCAGGCACTGTCTTGGTTCCGGCACTGTCTTGACTCAGATTTAGCAAGTGAATAAATCAAGAAAAGAGTCCACAATTTGGAGTTCCTGTCGAGACGTTACAAGCAGTCTGTAGTTATTGCCATATCTTGCTATTCAGGCCCTTAAGTGCCACCTTGCAGGAAGTGGTTTTCTCTGACAGAAATAAACTGTTCAGACTCGTACTTATCAGTAACATGAAGAATAATCTACATATTCCACGTCATCTGTAGAATACTATACTATTATGAATGCAAGATTTAGCCAAAAGAGTGCTGAGAAAGCTCATTTAAGAAAAACCCACGGACGTTATTCATGTTGCTGATATCCGTGAGCCAGGAGAATTTCTGAGCAAGGCGTCTCATAATCAGCGCTATTGTGTAGGTAATCACATTAGTTCAACTGATAGAAGTGTATTTACTTTGCAAGGAGTCGTCTTGGTGAAACATTGAACTTCACTAAATAACTAAATGGACTTTTATTTACGGAATATCCGAAAACCTCAAAAATTTCCAATTTCAAGGTACAGATGCAGGTTCTTAAAAACTACGCAGCAATATTAGATTCACGGTCTGCGACGCAATGTCCCGCAGGAGAAGAGATAGTTTAGGAAGCTGCTTCCCTGTCGAGGAGGAATTGGGACGCCTGAGGCCGAAGTAGATCATTGACTTCCTCAGAAAGATCGATCTGCTTGAGGTGCTCTAGGCGCACCGGAAGCGAGGGCACAATAAACCTATAAGGGTTGACGTGCACCATCCCCGACAGCAAATCAATCAATCAATCAATAGATTCACGGTGGAAGCTAGTCTGATTTGGGAGATATTCTTTACGATGGGCTGCTGAGATACAAAATTAAGAATGACCCTAAATTGATCGACTAAGAAAATGTTGGGGATCTACTCCCTGGGTCGACTGTCTTTCAAGTATAACTCAGGTCTTATAAACGTGTGCGGATGGAAAGCTGAATGCACACTTAATGTGGAGCCTAGTATTCGAGTATGTCAACTTTGTAATCCCGATAAAAGAAGAAGATCCAAAGGTTAAGAAAAAACGCTCAGTATCGGGGCCATATCAGTGGTTTCGAAACTACCATTTAAATATATTAGCTTGCCTAGCTAGACTTAAACAAAGTTTATCGGAGCAAATCAGAGCAATCACTAGTATTGCTGCAGCAATGGTCTACCACCATCTACCAATCGACTAATATTATTATAATCAATAATGAGTAAACTGACGAGGAGCACAGACATGATTCCAAGCTTTTATTAAGAATTTCCAGCAAAAACGACAACCTCGGCTCAGGACCCACAGCTCATCAGCAATCCAACGCCAGGGATTAGATGAGAGGATAGTAAGTTCGACTTATATATCACTCAGCTTATTAACCTGACCAAGTAATTTAAGGTAATAGGTTGTTTTCCCCTTTAACTGGTGGGCGCATGGTTCCACCTCTAGCAACCTTCAGTTTCCTCTGTATCGTGCTTTTGTAGTGATTCCTTTGACTTTAAGGAGCCACTTGAGTAAAAGCAGATATAGTCCTAGTCCAATCTGCCAAAGGATTCCAAAGTCTGCTTTTGTAGTTAACTGGGGAGTTGTGTAATCTGTAGCGTTTTCTTTAAGCTGCAGAGACTCAGACTTTCAGGGCTTTAGAGCCTTCATCTACGTATCCAAACAAAAAAACTCCGAAACCAACTTGAGCCGATTCTACAGTATTCTAGGCGAATGTTTTAATAGTGTATGCGTATATTCTGGAGAACGTTTTGTGTGAAGCCTCTGAATGTTTAGGGATTAGATTCACTAACGTAGTATTTGCTATTGATCTCTGCCTTCTTCCTGAAAATGGAAAAAATCTGTGGCTGGAAAGAAAGTTCCTTAACTCTAAAAAGTGATTATTTTATTTCAAAAAAGCTTCAATTCTTTTACGACTACTTGATTAAAAATTTCGAATGTTAAGCTATATTTTCTCAGGAGCTTGCAATGTTTGTTAAGTTTTCAACTTTTTTTTTTCGCAAGGAAGAAACAGGAATCTGGGACGACTGAATTTCCTTTCGTTGTAAATGTGATTTGTATTTCATATGCTACAAGTTATCTACAAATGGACTGCAGAAATTCATCTCGAGTACAGTTTAAACCCTCTTTTATGGATTGATGAAAATTGAAGTATTCTTTTTATTTTTCAAATTCACACCAAAAAGATCCTAGATCCATTACTTACGGCATGTATCCTCTCTGTAATATTAGTCTTACTGAAGTGTGAGGTACATTTGTAGAGTTACCTGAAATTGAAAATCATATATTAATGAATGCATCGCTTGTTTGAAGCACAAAATATTACTTAATTTAATCTTATACATATCTAACACTGATCACTATTCAAAAGTGTTTTGCATTTATATAACTCGGTATGCCTTCCTACGAATCACCAAAGTCAACATGTGAAATTATTTACTCAAGCATGAAACATGATGTCAGTCAGCAGCGTTTAAGCTACCATTAAAGGTAAGTGCACACCACGACATTAGTTCCAGAACTCCTTGGTTATCAGGCAACTTTAAATACATCATTTTATATAATCCAAAAAAAAATTTGTTTTTTTGAGAGCAAGGAATACACTCATAGCAGCACAAAAATTAGTCTCGCCAGTGAAAAACTGAAGCATTATTGAAGTATTTTTTGCTTGAAAACTTTTATCTGTTCAAGTATAAAATTAATTAAAATTTCGAAAAATTGTTTGGAAGAGTTTGGCAAGAAAATAAGTCGGGAGGTAGTTAAACACTTAAACTCACGAAGGACGAGCCTCCAGAGAATAATGGACAGTGCTAACTACTCATCCCCAATCTCTTAGCCATGACCAGACCGTACTTCGTCTAGCATGAGTTTTTTCTTGCCTCGATGATCATTCAATCATCAATTGTTGTCATCAAATCCTCAAATGTTGTCTCCTTCTTCGCTATGTTTGCTGGGGGTGTCAGTGCTTCACAGTGACTACACTATTCTGTTACCATGCAGATTGCTTCTTGCATAGTTCTGAAAAATTTGAACATCTGTCGTATGTCACTCGCTACTTTGACAGAATGGCAGCATGCTCATGGTGTCAGTTGGTGTCCTTCTACGAGTACCGTTATCTAGGTTGAAATTTTGACACTATGGTAAATTATAACGGACAAGAAGAAAAATTGATGCAACGAAAGCTGCCGAACAGAGCTCTCGTGAGTTGTCTTTCCTTGAGAAGTGTCATTGTCTTCAAAATAAGGATTGGTGGCGAAAATCGCTTGAAAACTGGAATATTCAGGTATTTTATTTCAAAACCTCATGAAGTCGACTTTTGAAATTAAAAGGATTCTAAAATCTCAATGAACAGGCTTATGTGTTACGGTCGTCTATGTTTATCTGAGTAAAATCTTGAGGTAACTTTGTATCACCAAGAAAGCGCAGTTGAGTCGCATTTAATTGATTTTGAATAAATGAAGCGCTTTCAATTTTGTGCCTATTTTTGACATTTGCTGTATAACAAGTCAGTACGTTCACAAACCTTGGACAAGTCCGTACAAAAATTACCAGTCAGAAATTCTAGAGCAGATTCTGGAAGAAATTCGCTGCAGAAAAATCTCCATTCGAGAAGCTGGTAGTAAGTAAGGCAGTCTCAGAAACAACCTTACAAATAAGCTAAGGAAACTACATCCTTAAAAACACTGAAGACCCAACTGTTTTCAAAGAAGAGGAGGAGTCAGTTTTGGTTTTCCATATCTTGTTTCTATCATTATTCGGATTCCCGATCAGTGCAGAACTTCGAATTGTTAAATCTTACTTAGATGGGCAGGACTTGAGTTCAGGACTTGAGTAAGCATCCTCTTTTCTCAAAACACATGGGGCAAAAATTCCCAATCGTGTGTACAGAAATATTACAGTCGTGCTAGCGAAAATGAATAAGCAATAAACGGATTTTTCGGCCATTTCGAATGAGAGATCGTGGATTTTCCCGCAGAGAATGTCTGGAACTTTGTAGAAACGTGACTCGTGGATAGTGCTGGTTCAATCCAAGTTCTTGTTAGAAGGGGCGACAAAAATCCCGATAACATAACTACACCATCAAAATCTAACACGTCAATTATAATTTGTGGATAAGCTGGAGGTAAAATAGCACAATTATATGTCGTTTACAAAACAGAAAAGGAATGGGAAGGTTGGGTAGAAAATAGTTCTGAGAAAGCTCACTATCACCGACTTCCGATGTTGGTTTGACTTCCAAACTATTGAAGAGTGGTTCAATAATTCAGAGCTCCCACTTCTTAAAAAAGAACTGGTAGAAAAACGCATAGGTGACATTCGTTGATCGCACATTAACATTGAAGTGGTTCAGCTCTACCTAGAGATGTCGTACTATTTATTGCTTTACCCCGAAATAAAACTCACCTCCTGTAACCTTTAGACGTTGTATATTTTCGACAAAAGAGCATAGCATGGTGAAAGATACTTAGTGATTTAATAAAGAAGGTGCGTAACAGTCGATCCTCATCAGTATCGAAGGACGAGGTCCAGGTCTCATAAAAGAACTAAAACAACAAGTCTACAAGAAACGACAACCTAACGAAGTTTTGAACAGACTCCCTATGCAAGCCATTGAACCTCTGCCTGCCATTAGAGAAATCGTTGAAAACGACTTTATTCAAAGTCAACTTCTAAAAGGCAGAAAATGATATCCAACAGAGTTATTATTAGAAGAAAAAAAGTAAATTCATTTCCAGGAAAAGGAATCACATATGATGACATAAACCCTCTTAACGTAACTCTGTGCAGCCTTTAATTTTGGCAGGGTTAATTTACCAAGACAGATCGACACGTCTTCCAGCTCCAGTTGTAAGATTCCCTGATAAATCTGATAACCACAGACAAAGGGAAGGATACATTTTTTATGCAGAGGGCGATGATAGTCCCTTCTCGTCTACAAGATGAGATGAAAGTTCGGACAGTGATATGGGACGCAACGAAAATTCAAACCCTACCGAGCCACATAACCTAATTAAAGGCAACGTTGGTGAAGACGTGGCTGTTCATTGTAAGTTATGATTGCTTACTGATTACTACCACCTTACTCAGATTATACGATACCCATTAAAAAACAAAGATGGCAGAAACTTACCCCATGACTTCAGGTGAAATTGTGACACAAAAAAAGTTTCTTCGTTGCCACTATGGAACTTGGAAGGCGGAAAAAGTTAAAGACTACTCTAAGTGAAACCAAAGTACGTTGCCACTTATTCCAATAACTTTTTTTGATACATCAAATTCAGTTTTGTCACGGTGTGTAAAAACCTCAAAGTATTGCACAAAGTCACCCCAATTTTCGATATACGCTAGAGAATCGTTATTGATCTTCAGTGCGAGTCCATCATTCTGTCTTGGGCCACTCTAGTTTCAAACCTACTGGTTACATTTCTTTGAACCTGCTGCTGAAAATCATTCATTCCGTCACTAAAATTTGGATCATCATATAGCTTTCTTCCTTTTCCAAATTCTGTTGTATATATGGGATTCCGTGGATATTGGACGATTGTCCCGACATCAATTCACACAGGCGGAAGGAAATAAATAGAATCTTAGAATAATAGGATCCAAACGAACCCATAAATTCCATGCAACCAGTGCAGATTGCATATTGCATGATTGCACTGCATATCAGGAAAATCGTACAAAATATTTTACCAAAGGATTATACTATATTTGAACGCTGTCTGAACTGATTGATATAACGTCGAATGCTTTGGCGTCTTGTTTGGTTCTACCTGTGGTAATTTGTGGCAGGTATCATCCCTGTGCGAAATTGTTTATAGTCAGAAGACCTTACCTTCCAAATTTTTCGAGTGTAGGACTAGAAAAATGTGTCTACTCAAAGACTTTGTCAGTCTCACATTGCAATCAGTTTTTTCAAAGCTTTAAGGCTCTGGTAAAGCGAAATTCCATTAGTCCAACGTTCTTAGTACTCTTCACTCGTGACGTTGCCTTTTTGTCATCTTGCTCGTGTAGGTTGATCTTCTGCGTTTTTTGTCAAGGAGTTCAGTGAGCACCGTGTAACCATCTAACCATCTCCTTAGAAAATGACTCAGAAACACTACGGTATGCAGGTTAAACCCGCAGAGTGCCTCATCTTTGCATCATTATTAATCACTGCTACTAGAATTCTCTATACAGAACTTCAGTCCAAATGTTGGACCTGTATAACAACACCAGCTCCATTACGCTTATCATTAGGCGTATCTTCATTATGACAGTTCGACGGAGTTTGCTATCTTATGGCTGAGTGCCAACACGTTAGGTTCAGCTTTATGCGCTGACTCTTTCAGGAGGCTCCTTTTCGATGTTCAGGAAGTTCCGTTTCGATGCAATCATCACGCCGAGAATAATTGTCGTATTTTTAGAACGATAGTCACAGTCCCAATCCGAATGACACAATCACAATCCGAATGAGTGTAACTCAAAGGATCTGTTTTTTGGAAATAATGAAATAGTCACAGTCCCGATCCGAATGACACAATCACAATCCGAATGAGTGTAACTCAAAGGATCTGTTTTTTGGAAATAATGACAACCTTTTCAGCGCTTGACTAGTCCTATTCACCGATTAGTCATTTATTAGCTCATTTGGCACCATACTTAATTTGAGGTGGGCCTATGGGCGATGTGTCCGGTTACTAATTTAATCATATTGTCAACACAGCTGATCACAGCTGGTTGCTACTGCCTTAAACGCTCGCTAGAGAGACGACGAGGATATAGGACCGGACCAAGAATAGTGCCTTGCGCTACACCCGCTGCGTCCGTGCTTCGTCAACTACCCGATGTGTCGTAGACGTGGTTCCATGCCTTGAAGAATTCCTTCAATATCTGCATTAGATGTATGGGTTATCTAAAAAGATTTCAGGGTGCCGAAAATATTTATCCTCCTACTGGAGTTGAAGGCTTTCCTCTATGCTTGAATGGCATCCTAAGCTCAGTCACTGATGAGCTAAACGACATCTCTTTCTGTGGCGTTTAGCATTTCAAGGCCCGATATACAGACGGTAGCTCTATATTCCCCTTTCCTTTACGGATCAGCACAAGTCTCGTCTGCTTCCAGCATTGCAGGAAAACATCCTTCTGTAAGCACACGTTTAATGTGCGTAGCAGCATTTTAAGACATGCTGTTAAGGTGGACCTTTTGCAAAGTGGAATGTTGATGCGATTATAGTAATTTCACTGGAATGCCTTGGCATTCTGTCCATCCAGATAGTATTATAAGAGCGAGCAGTCAATTGGAACTTCCAAGCCTGGAACGTGAAAGCAAAGGCAGTAAAAAAGGAAAATTGCTTGAATAATCTCGTCAATTCTTTCAATGGCAAATACACAGGGTGTTTACTGAAAAAATATATATATTGTGTGTCAGAAAAATATTATGTGGTAGCAACTGTTAGCATGAAAATGATTTTGCGTAAATATCATACCAAATCAACCACGCAATGGCCAAGAAAATACACGCATATGTGATAAATAACAAAATACATACATGCAGTGAAGTTATATTTTCACCATTGAATGACTTGCGTTTTATTGGATAAGTGGCAGTTGCCAGAATTCTACAGATAGTATTCAACATTAAATTCCAACCATCCTATTTCTCCGTATAAGGTGTCCTGAATTGAAACAAGATAAGCCCACAAGCCTGTCATTAATATGCAAATTTTACAGGAAATTTTCACAAACCCCATCGCAACTCTTGCCGCAATGAGCATCGTCACAGTCGAATTCCTTTCCGAATTATCCTCGACTTCCATTTAACTACGCCAATTTCAATTCTATACCAAGCGCCACACATAATAAAGGCACGTAAATGTCAAGAGTCTCCTGTACTTAGTGAATTCATTGATTGTTAATAATTAAGTACTTTGCTAGGCCATATCCTGCACGGCGAATCCTATTCAGCATAATATTGAACTCTGCACCTGATAGCTCGTTTTGTGTGAATTCTTGCTATGGAATTCGTTGGCATTGGCAGTCCTTCACCATCCCTAGCAGCACATTTAGATGCAAATCTAATGCGCTTTCTATTGAATGGAATTTCGTTGAGAAAATTTCACACATAATGAAACAGGATATTGTTATGTTGTGATGGTGATAAGCCAAGTTGAACAGATGTGATCAAAATATGTTACTTAGGTGTACTTAATTAGGACGGGCGATGTAAATTGATTGGAAATAAGCTTAAGGACGAATTCAGTCAAAATCATAAAGGTAACTGCTGTGGTAAGGTGTAACGATCTGACTAGATTAACTAGAATCATCAAATGCAACCTCTCAAGGATATTATAATGATGATGATGGGAGAGAATGTATTTGAACTATAGAAGCGTATTGTTTGTTGTATGGAAAAATGTTTTCCATATGTATTTTCCGCAATTTGCATAGCCATGCCTGCTGCACAGCAGTTTGATTTTGAGCACAACGCCGGGGATGTACATCGGATTGCAATTTTCCAGCAGCAGTTTCGAAGGAATAATCGACATTGAGTGAATATTTTTCTATTTATGAAAGACATAAAGTGATTATCATGATTTGGTCATCTCCTGCGGACGTTTAGTAAAGGATTCAATTAATGATTTCTATTCGTTGTATCTAACTTTTACATTGGGAGGTCCTTGCTTAGCAAAGAGTGCCTTGATTCCGGTCCATAATTGGTTGGTGCTCAATTTTAGTCCAGGATCTATTGCGTTACAGTTTGTCTGATTGAACTTCAGTTCTTCTTGATTTATTTTTAAAAGTCCACTATTGAAATATGTTATTCCGTTGAGTAGCGGGCATAAAGAAATGAAAACTGAAATGAAAACTGAAATGAAAATGAAAAATAATCGTGTATGATTATTAAGATTTGTTTAAAATTTTATTATTTTGAATTATTAGAAAATCATACGAAATAAAATGGAACTAAGACTAGCATTGAAACCTTTGTAATTAAATTCTCAATAAAGTCTTAAAAAAAATAATTTCCAGAAAAAAAATCTCATTAACAAGATCCATCAAATTCTTGAAACGCTTACCAAAAGTTTTCTATCAAAAGAACTCACTTCTTTGCTGTGAACAACTAGCTATAAGGAGAAGAAAATGATGATGTAAAGAGCATAAAAGAAAACGTAAATAGAGAAAAAAAGAAGATAGTGTAAATATGGAAGAAAGAAAAGTGAGTAAAGTATAAACTAAATATTGAAGTAATAAAAAGTACGAAAAGAAAAGGAATTAAAGAAGTTAAAGAACTAGAGAAGGAAAGTGAATAAAGAAAGAAAATTGAATAGTAAGATATCTTAAATGAAGAAAAAAGTAAATAACGTACAAGAAAATGGAAAAGAAAGATAACCGGACCTTGCTGTGAGTACAACTGTAATAATTTTTATCAAACTAATCAGCGGTTGACTTATAAAAGAAAAGGAGCTTTTCGGAACCTGAATAGTGTCTGTTGGTGTTTGATGGACTATCGAAGTATCTTGACTGCCCTAGAAGCCACTTGGATGAATATAAAATTGCGCACTGTAATTTGTATATCAAAAGACGGGATCGTTTCTGGCGGTTGTATGCATCAGATATAATCCCGTCCTTTAGTTAAGGATATCGTGAAAGAAGACGCTCAGGTGAAGTCCCGTTGGTGCATCAACTCATGTTTGAGGCGTGGAGGTGGTCGGAATCAACACAACAGGACTAGCTCATGTAAATCGACTATTTTTTGAATACATATTTACTTCATATTTGATTTTATTTGTATTTTCTTATATATATATACATAATTTCCTATTCAACCTCTCAGTAAGCTTGAGGGGGATTCATTATTAACAGGAGTTCAACCATTAAAAAATGTGTTCCTTCATTGAATTTTTTTTCTGTTCGCTTATTTTATCGTTCATAGGTAATTTCAGACATTTATCATTTTTTTTTTTTTTGAATATTCTCGGAAAATTGTCGCCTGCTGTACTTGGCTAGTGATATTTTAAAATACACTCGAACTGATTGTTGGCTAAATACATTAGTTTTACTCCTGTTTTGCTAATCCATTCGCGCTAATCTACAAGTTATACTCGCTGTAAGTCATTTCCTCACCAAACTCACCCCACACAGCAAAGTAATACGTTATCCTTGCCAAATTCTCCCCGGGGCCACTTTATCGCATCACTTGGGACAACAAGCTCGAGTGAATATAATATGTTGTTGGTTCTCCCAGGAGTCGGCTTACACAAATCACCCAACAAGTAAAATAGCCGTGTAGTCCTGCCGTCCGACCATAAGGGTTGAGGTGATGGAATCTGTGACACAGGGGTCGAAGAGAAAAATTGGTTGCTAGCGACAATATGAATGACAGCTCTACGGTACAGCTCTGAACGTTAAGCTCGTATGCAATTCCAAACAATTAGGATGAATGTTAAATCCTTTTCTCTTGTCTAGTCTGGCAAAATGGTTCGGTTGTATGAAACTTAGCGAGCAGGGAATTCTCATTCACGGGACCATTCCTAGATGAATCTATTTTGGTCGATTTTGGTCTTTCGTTTCCTGTGTGTCTCAATGTGTGAGCGGATTGACCGGATGGAACTTTGATAATTACATGGTAATGGAAAGTAAGAGCGAGTCACTGGAGAGAGAATATTATCATGCCACTCCACCCTAGCTTACATCACTGAGTCCTTTCATTGGCTTTTGCGGAATTCAATTACTTGCTCATGTGTAAGACTAATTGGGAGATTTAACCTCTAAATAGACCACAATTTCTAATAGCGGGCACAGCGCTGCGGTCTTCAATATTGAATATGAATGTGAGCAGGACCAGGATGAGGGAAGCTTATATGGTAGACTGAAGGTGTTAGCATTCTTATGCCTACATTTTATCAGAGTTTTTGGTTAGAAAATCGTAGCAAATGCCAATGCGGATTGGAATAGTCGAAACCATAAATATCAGTGAATTTTGAATTTTGCTTAGTCGGTTGGAGCTTTGCGCGCCAATGATAATATCCTATGATCATTTTAAGGCTGACATAGACAATAGTGTATTGGAATTAGTAGAGTAAACAATAGTTTGGAGTTACAATCGTTTGCAGAGTAATCACACAAAACAAGCATTTAAATGAAAGCTAAGAAAGCAAATCGATATTTCCGATGAAACGTATGAACTATAGTTGCTAAGGCTTACTAAATTTCCTAGAAGCTAGCAATTAAGAAAAATGGGATTTCAAGGACACTGAAACAATGTGATAAACATACTTTTACTTTGACTATATCACTTCCTTATTTGAGAACTAGCGTGAAAATGTTCATCTCATCCCATCAGTGTAGATTCACCATTAGCCACTGGTACCCAAGAAACTGAATAGATTGCTAGTCCCAGTAAGTAGAGCCGTAATTAGAAGCATTTTACAAATTGAGGCCTGCATTTACAGGCCTGCAAAACGAAATTCTATCCGAGATTTATCTGAGCTATTGATTTGGTATGAACTCATAATAGACCATTGTCGTTCCTCCAGACAGTAATCATGATTGGAACCAAGTGGTTTGGTTTGCGAATGGTATAAAGAAAGCCTTGATTTGTTTTAAAAAATTTTTTGATGCATACTCACAACAAAAAACTTTTTAAACTAGATAGCACTCATAAAATTTGCACCTTCCGTTGACAGGAATATATACCTGAGAATCCTAGGGAATCCTTTTCCTAGTAAGCTCAGTTTAAAATCTTCGTTTTGGCAAGCACCTACGGTAATCCATGTCATTTCATCCAAGGATGCTTCGATCACTGATTCGGGGATAATTCGATATTCTGCCTGTTTATTTGTTATAAAAATACTCCAAATCTTTTCGATGTGGAAATTGGCTCGTCAAGCGAAAATTGCCCTAGCTAACGCTTGATTTGCATATTTTTCGAGGAAAGGAAAGAATTGGTCAAAATCAATTTCTACCAAGAGCTGGAAAATTAGTTAAGCGCCACGCGTTGACGCAAGTCCTGAAGTAATTTTAACTTTTAAAATGTCATCCACCCATTAGTTTAATAAATAAAGGATCAAGAGCATATACCAGGGAAGTTTTGTTTTGGTTAGGATCTTTAAAGCTACTTACACTTGGGGATCAGGCTTTCAGTGGCACAAGTCTACTGGACTACTAACCAAACATCTTCCCTGTCAACAGGAATACCTAGTTGGATCAGTTTAATAGAATGCATTGGGTTAGGAATCCGTCCTCTACGCCTTATTCCGACTTCACTTTAGGGGAATCTCTACTGGGAGGAGGAGGAAGATAGATAGGACGAAGATAGGTTGCTAGAAAGGCTTCCCTCCACTTTGCGTCCAGGAGATCAAGTGTGCCTGTTTTGTTGTTAAGATCACCGAAGCACAATATACTATCTGGTTCCATTTGTATGCTAATTTCAGTATCTCTTTAATCATGCTACAAACATGGAGCCCCCGCCTTTTTTGGCAAATTCAAGATGGTATGATGGTGAAATATTAAATTAGCTGCTCATGCGGCTGAATGATGAGTGGATGAAATTAAAGAAAGGTTTTTACAGATGAAGCTGAAGGACGAATATCAGTGAGAAAATCCAGATAGCACTGCTCGTTCTCGCTTTAGGACGAGGTGGAATCGCTACTCGCATTCCCCATGCCAAACCACAGCCGATTGACCATGACTATCGAAGAGTTCACACACGAGAAGCCGAGATCAAAGAATAGATGAAATTGAGAAAATTGGGAAAGATCGAGAGAATGACATTTGTCGCACACTCTTCGAAACATCTTTAATGCACTATGCTGCATTCAAAAATACTCTATCCAGTGATTTGACTATGAACACTTATGCTCTACACCTCCAACTCAAAAATTTATTATGTACGATTAATTATCTTTTTTAAAAGCTTACGACGTAACTATTGACGATTTTTTCCTCCATGTTACATACCATTTTTATCGAAAAGTTCCCGGGATCACCATCGTGTGGCGCTCTCAGTCACTCAATTTGAGTTATGTTGTTTTTTTTTCAGCTTGATAACTTGACGTTTGTAAATGCGATCCCGTATTGAGTACCACTGCGATTGTACGTATTTTCGATTTTGTACAATTTTAAAAATGGAATTGACTTTGCAACGATGAATTCGTATTTAATTTTGCGTTTTAAAAGGTTTCAATGGTGTGACAATATTACAAAGGTAGGAAAGTGCTTCGTCAATAACACTCTGAAGAAAATGTTTGAAGTCGTTTATTAGTAGCACGAAAATTTACGAAGGACTAATTACTTCAAACTTGGAAACAAGAGGCAATTCCAATAGCTAAAAATAACTTTTCTGTCATAGATATTTCAAATCGTAATGAATGCATGAGTAACAATAAATATTGCACCCTCATTTCCTGCAAATATTACAATAAAAACATTTTCCTCGGTCGATTTTAGTGTGGCCAAATTTTAAGGATTATATTTAAACAGACCAAGAGGCTTCAACAAACAGATTATCAAGCTATTTTCGAAAAAGAGGATATCAAAACTTAGGGCTTTCCTCACGAGAATGTCCAAATTTTTAAGGGAAGTTCCTTTCATCTTTTGCTTATTATTTGCTTAATCAAAAAAATGTAGAAAAATTTGATGATGATTCTTGTAAGTCATTATTTTAATGGAATATCATCATATGCATTCGACGTGCACTACCAGATTAAATAGTGCTAAATCAAATAATCACAGAAATCATTTTTCCATTAACACATCACTGGTTGTACGAATTTTATCTTGGGAAAACTTATCACTTAGCTTTAAAAAAAATTAAAAACAATTCAGTGAAAATTTAAATCAAACGCACTTTTACTAATGAGTTCTAAGCAATGATGTCAAGGCCTTAATATCCATTACATTCCCTCATCAATCCTCATGACCCCATTACGTAAAACCTCCCTCCTCCTACAACGTTTATCCTTGAACTATTGCTTTTAACATAGATTATCCTTACACCACATCGATATTTCTCAATATCAGTGAATCATGTCTTCTATCACACTAAACCTAAATCACACTTTCTTAGAAAAACATCAAGGACTACATTAACAACAGCAACAGCAGTGCCAAGAGCTGAGCAGGCAGCAACAGCTAGAAAAAGGATAATGTACGGTGCAGTTAAATTTACTATCACCTGCAGTTGAACCAACATTTGAAATGAACGGTTCGACAAGGAAAATGCTTTCTCCTTACACACCCGAAGCAATGGCATGTGATAAAGTGCTTCGACATGAGTACTTAAAGGCGATTGCTTGGAGCTTTCATTTTACACTTGTATTATTGTGCTCCTTGATATGCATGTTGGTGGGATATTGTGACAGGTCGTTTTTCATTTGGTCTCTGCAATCAGAATCGGTCGTTTTGCAAGGGAAGGATTTTTCGGCGTTCCTTTCACGAATCAGTTGGAAGCGAGGTTATCACAACTAATGCTCTGGATGATACCATTTTAAGTAATTTGGTACTGTCCGTCAAATCACTATTTTAAATATTATTCCTACGGTTAGAAGAATGTTTGCAGTTTAATTGCTTCTTGTTGGAAGGTAAGTTTTACTTGAAATATATCGAAGACATGCGAAGCAAATTAAACATCATCAAGTTATTTGCCGAATCCGAGAACACGCAACATCAAAGGAACCAACTGCATACCCAAATACGCGACGTCAATAAGCTTCGAAATAAACTACATACAAATAAAAATTTCTGCTTATCGACTTCCCTACCGGAGTTCCTGTTTGCCAATGTAACTCAAATTGCTGCTGATGTCACATATCAGCAAATGTAAACAAATTTCATCAATGGCTAGGTAAAATTTCAATTTCAAAATAAAAATATGTTATTGATTTGCAACTTCAATATTTCTTCAGTTTAATGACATGTGACGAGAAAGTTTCCTTCCATTTTGTTTTATTTTTTTTCTCTTCTTACTCATCCACTTCCTCTTTCTCTCTTTCTCTCTCTCTCTCTCTCGCTCTCTCACTGTTTTTTTTTTCATCATTTTCTTCCCGAATCACTGTTCAGATATTGCGTTTCCAAGAAAACTCGGAAAATGTTGAAGCAAAGCTTAGGTAACATTCTATGCTCGTGAGCAGTTTGGTTTCATATCATAAAATCGATTTTCAAACTATCTAAGCTGTCAAATTTTCTGAATTTCGACGATGATGACAAATCCAATTTTTAAGTGAGTACTACGATGACAAAAATCATTGATTAAGGACGAAATAATGGAATATGTCTAGATTTAAGCTTTAGTCGAAATTTTGAAAGGATTTCACATCGGTGACATGTTTTCATAGTATTCAATATGAAATGATGTTGCCAAAAGGAGTTGGAGTGAGCAGGAATTTGAATGGCTGTGTATGAATTTAAATACGGGAATATCAAAGACGGTTCGTTGTTCCGATGAAAATACTTTCTGATTATATGTTTCTACTTCCGAGCAAATACATAACTTTGAGATCAGGCTTGAATTAGGACCCACATACTCTGTAAAAACTCTTGGGACTATAAGTTGCATTCGCTCATTTTTTTATTACTTCTTTGTTTAATCTTGTTGAATTCGCCAAATCTTCGACAAATAGAGCGAAGGCAAATGGACAGTTCTAATAAAAAGTACCATTGAAACATTACATAGACTAAAAGGAATTTAAAATTCTTATTTTTCATTTTGAAGTATTTTAGCAATACAAGCAATGCCACACCAATCAGTGCGTGCCCATTGCAGAGGTAACATCGTCACACTGAATAAAGGACAACGTCTAACGATAAAAAACGACGATTCAGGTAGCAGGATGACGAAACTAAGCCGACCGGCGTGTTCGGACTCGGCGGACAAAGTCAACTCAAAATCCGTATATAGTGTGACACAAACTGACGAGTAAGGAAGACAAACTATCGAGTCCCGAACTTTCAACCACTGAGGTTCAAAGGCAAATCAATGATATAAAACATGAGAATGCAAGATTCAACGAAGTTGCTGCACAACGACTAGGGAAGGACACAACTTTCCCTTAACCATCGAAAATCGATAAATTTAATTTGAAAGTCGATCTATAGAGCACCCTGACTATGGCGACCTATAAACCAGGACACACCCAGCCCCAGCTGAGAAGCGACGGACGAGAGGAGCCATTGCGAATCAAAAGATGGGTAAGCCGAGGAATACACCCCTATTCGTCCTCGTTAAGGAATACCAAGATAATATTAAACCTTTCGAAACATCAATTTTGAAGACTCTGTCCAATAAATATCTCCTTAAAAAGAATCAACACCACGTCCACCCAAGCTCTCTGAAACGCAAAAGAAGACATCAAGTCACTAATGAAAAACTGTCTGATGGCGATTCTTATTTGAACAAAATAATCCATTCCGAACAATATACTTTTTGCTCATTATCCGCATTTTCTACTGCTCATTCCAGCCAGCGGATATTATTTACGTCCTCAAAAGTCAAGGAGTCCATAAAATTCTTTCTCAAAAGGCTTTCGAAATTCCCCGGTCAATGAAAAATTATTTCAATCTAAATTAATAGCTTAGCATATTCGCACCGAAAATCGACACCTATTTAAAAAAATATCCCTTCAATCTGTGGATGTAGTCAATTAATAGTTGAAAGTGGTGAATTGAATCCTTGTGTGATCCGATTCGAGATAATAATAAAAGAAGGGACACTACAATGTTAAGAACTACTAGAGATTAGGTCAAACTACCAGTAGCTGCTATATCCTTTTCAAATGTGTGAAGCTCAGCCTGTCACATGAGCCTGGGAAGTGATTTAAAACGCAGGATGAAAGTCCAAAATGTGCCAGCTGCAGTTCCCTAGAGCACCAAGCAGCCAACTACCATATTTAAATCACCTTCTGCAACTACCACTCTAAACTTTCCCACAAAATGTAAGCCTAACCTGCGTCTACTGCCAAAACGATTACCACGAGCACGCCACCGACTTTCTTATCCGGCACCTTATCAACTGGTCCTTATCTTTGACAGGGAAATCTTTCGCTTTTTCCAATCAATTTCCCCTTTATTGGTCAATTAGCTCTGTGCCTACTTCCCCAATTACATGAAGTCTCGTGGATTAACGTGGACACCTGCCTTGACGGCTTAATCCCACGATCTCCATAGACGGGGTTGAAACAATGTGTCAACCACCACCAGAATTTGAGACAAGTCTCAATCCTAGGTCCCAAATTATTTAAGCTACCTGGATTCTCGAACACAAATGGTGAGTGCTCTTCGCCACTCTCTAGCCTTCGAAACCACAACCACCACGTTTCAGCCAAGGATAGGTCCCTCACCATGTAGGGGCTGACAATAACCTGTCATGGGCATCCCCCTAACCCGTGTTTCAGATAACCTCTGATCAGGATGGGCTTCTCTACTGTCCGAGAAAAACTCTCAATTTTTGTTCCAGGCACACGGGACTGATTGCACTTTCTCACACCTCGGGTACGTGGGGTCGGTACTCCCCAAAGACTGAATGGAACAGGCCGAAGCCTAGACCATCAGCCCTCCTGCGTTCACTCGGATCCCTATAGCACTAGTCTATAGGGTCCGGGTTAACACAGTCACAATATACGAACAACATTTACTGCAACAAATACTTAACGTTTTCTATTTCCCATCCTTAGTAGGTGTACTGGTCTCGCATCCACATCATCAACATAGTTGATGTTGCAATACAAGCTTTTCGATCTGCTAACAACATTTAACTTCTTCTTCTCCTTCTTTTTCTTCTTCTTCTACAACATTTCTTCTTCCATTCAACTCTTCCGCCAACTCCATAAACAACTCTTCTGTACATCTAATCGATCTTCGCCTTCTTCCACTTCATCACTTCCTCAATTCTTCCACCATCCTCAGGCAAGTCAACGATTCCCTTCGGAACATCAAACACTTGCACTACAGTCAACATACAGTTCGTCAATTTCAGTCACACCTACTTCCATCTCAATCAAAAATCAATTAGTCAATCGTCATGGTTCACGAGTTCAGCAGTTCACACGTTCAACAGCAGCGGCTAGGTTGATGTACTTTCCCGCAGTAGTAATACAGTCAGGTCCTGCCGACAGCAACTCCTTCCCCTCATACAACGGTTTCAGCTTTATTAATGGACTTTTCACAAACATAAATCAACAGCAGCGGCTAGGCTGCTACACGTTTCCCTCGGTACACTACAGGCGGGGCGGTAAGCAACGTCTTTGGTACTAATTATAGTCAGGTCCTGCTGACTGCAACTCCTTCCTCTCATATAACTCTCCTTCCATACTTCGGTATGAACTTGTTAAACTCGCGGACTTTTCACAAACATATATCGTTCGTTTGTATGTCTGCCGTCACTTCTTTTTAACAACGATTCAACTAAACATAGGACCAACGCCACTGACACCTTCCTTCCCCATTTACACGGGCTTGGGACCGTCATGAGGTAGAACCGAAGTTCTAACCCCAAGGCTGAGTTCCCCAAATACAACCACACGAGGAAATTGATTGAAAAGCAAATACCTAAGACTTCCTACCTTGCACACAATCTTCAAAATTAAACTACTCGAGCTCGCCATAAATTCACTTGTTTCTCGTCATCTTTGAAATAAGTTGGAAATTCTGCTGAACAGCATGAACTCCAATATTGTGTTTTTCTGCGAAACTAAATTACATGCTAGCCACTGCTCCTCTTTTACAAATCTTACAATTTTTCAAACTGATCGTAAATTAAATAAATTTCTCAAGAGAAATGGTGGTACCTTAATCGTCATTTTGCAGAAAATTTAAGGTTAGCAAATTCCTGCTAATGTCAAATTCAGCTTCCGTTGAAACGACTGCTGTAATGGTTTAAATTTATCTTTCCTCCGTATTTGTTTGTAGCCACGTGGTCAAATCCCACGTGGAACGACTTTTATACAACTTTGCAACCCTCCTCAATCTACGTTGTATGCGGTGGAGACGCTCATATCCTCCACGTCTCAACCCAAACTATCCCTAACTACTCCAATACGAACTGGAAAATATTTTACACCTTTTTGAAGCATCAGATCAACCCCATGAAAACTTCCCCTCCTTTCCAACATAACAACTTTAAACAATCGATCAACACGGACACTTGACTTCGCTGTAGAGCTCCTGCCATCCGCTTTCGACAGAAAGCCGAGATGTTTTACGTGAACACCTGCTTTTATGGCTCAATTCCACGGTCTTCATGGAGAGAGTTAAGGAATGTGTCAACCACCATTCCCAAGATCTGAAACAAGTTTAAGAAACCACATCTCAACTCCGCTTCGATTCCGCCTTTCGGCTTCATTTCAACATTCTTGGACAACATCGACTCCCTCTCATCTTCCCTCTCATCTTCCCTCTCACTTTATACAGGTTTAGAACTGTCATGATGCAGCTATTGGTAGTACATGTTATCGAGTTAGTCCTAGAATAACTCCCAACAAACGAAGACTCCTATCCAACTATTCTGCAACTGATTCCAGCCTAACCTAAAACATATCAAAGAACGTATTTTCGACCTCACTTTCTGCATTGGAAACCGTGTTTCAGATGTTCCTGCCTGATTTGTCGAGCAAAAACTATCGAACACCACCCGTGGTCCTCGTACCTTCAAATAACTTCGGAAAACTTGTCCCAGACTCGGAAAAGATACCAATAAATCTAACCAGAAATCCTAAACCAAACCATATCATCTATCAATAATGCTAACTCACTCTTTAGCAAATACGTGGTAGGTTCACCGCTTTTCCCTGACGAACACATTACCCACACAACAAAGCTTAGGGTCAAACTCACAATCCAGAATCTACTGAGTCCTTTCTTCCTTTCTTCCAAACTCTGACTCGGGAAACGCCTTCATCCTCCCTTCCACTGCACCATTCCCAGTACTTTAATCAATATAATTTCTAAAAAACTTATTTCGAATCTGATACGCCGGCAACAAAGCAAAAAATCTACCGGATCCGACAGGATTCACTTTACCATAATCAAAAAAAAAACCAACAATAAGCCCAAATCGAATTTATCACGTTTCAAACGCCATGACCCGAAATATAAAAAATGACGAAAAATTCAAAAATTACATAAAAATTTACAAAAAAATTCAGTCAAAAGTCGTCAATTGTCAAAAATTGTTAACGAAGGAAAAACTCTAGAACCAATGCTTAAAAATTTTTGGATACTGACAACAATAATTTCCCATTTTATTTATCGAAATGAAAATTGAATCAAAATCAGAAAAAATTGCAAGAGACATGATAACACCCCGAAACAAGTTTAAATTTGAAATAGAATCGCATAGTCCTTGCGGCTTCCTATTAAACTTTATATTTATTTCAGGACTATAAGACGGTCAGAAAATTGATTAAGTCTTCTTTCTCTAAAATGAATGTATACAACGCTATCATTTCAGCGAAGTTAAGCTAGGCATATGGACCAGCCGGCTTCCTAGAACAGTTTTAAGTCTGGTCTTTCGCGTTTGTCCTAACTTGCTACTTGGTATATCAAGAACCTTCCTACATGAGGTGAATTCCGTGAACGCTAGTAGTGAAAGATTTCCTTTCCAAATTGCTCTTCCTTTTTATGATACATACGGTTGGGCAGAAACGACTTTCTGACTCTGCATGATGCTGCATGCTGCAGACCTAAGAAATCAATCAGAGAAGCTATTCTACCCAACAAGCGTGTGTTAAAACTTAGTCCACCCAAAGTTCCAGTTTGTTGATGGCTCTTGATTCTAGAAACACGTTCGAACCCAGGAAGTTGGTCAATATCCTGGAAGCATTTAGTGTCAAATTCCCAAAATACTGCGAAAATTGTCGAAGAAGAACGGATGTAAGTCATGATATGTGATTGCTAATGCTAACACTTTAGTGCGGTCTCTGCGGGCAAATCTCATATGTTGGAATGCTTGTCTTGAGTTGGAAGTTGAGAAAAAGATGAAACCACAAAGAATAACATAGGTAAAGGATGGGATTGGCAGAGGATGAAAGTGTAGAGCTGTGGCATAAGTAAGAAAGAGTGCTAGGAATGGAGCCGCGAATCGAGTTAATCATGAGCCATTATGAAGTGTTCCATCGTGAATACCCAGAAATGGTACCAACATCTCTGCGTTTTGAAAGCGTAGAAAAACCTACTTGACCACATAGGGAAGCAATCACTCAGGAGTCGAAGCAGTAGACATCCAGAAGAAGGTAGGACTGCAGGTTTATGAAGTATACCAAGGAGGGATGATAAAGCATAACTTTTTTTGTTCCAATCCAAAGCAAGAGCAGATTTGCCCTCTTCTGTTGAGAAAATATTGCTGTTGTTAGTAATGTCTGCGTATCAATAGCGTCCTCAACATCCTACTCGTTGTTGGAGAGGCTTTTGTAGCTTGATGGTAGTTTCTAGAATAGAAGAATGAGACTTTATGGAGATCGAAACAAATAAGATATTTTTTTCTCTGCTAGGACATAATCTCTAGGGTCCGAACAGTCCAGATTAAGTAGGGTTTTAAATTCTTAAAGTGAAAAACATATTTACCTAGTGAGTATTCACAAGGTTATACATGTCACCTAAATAGAACTAGGTCCTTAAAAACATTTAAAAATAAAGTATTTATGTGAAAGGATTCGGGGAGATTTATTATGCCGTACTCTGTGATTTTGATCCTGCCTTTACCCTTGTAGACAATTTTTGTTATAATCAATGCACTGAACAACTTTTAACTAAGTTTCAATACTAAACAACGCTTAAAACTAATGTCGTAAGAAACTAATGATGCAGTAGCATCAGATCCAACATTTGTAACTCATAATTTGTACTTGAAAAAATATTCATAAATTAAATAAAAAAATAAAAAAAAAATTCAAACGTCAACACACCAGATTCCCAATATGCAAAAGGACGTGTAAGTAACTAAAAGATAGAATTCCCTCGAAATCAGAGTCCGTTTTCCATTCCGAACTAATAAAGCCATATTTCTTTTCCTTTCAAAGTTTACGACCACATTTGTAGAACAATATCGAGTCTGTCTTTGCCAGTACTATGACAATTTTCTCATTTTTGAAATTACAAATGTGTTCTTTTTTCTCCCTGGAAATTCACTTCCACCCAAGGATTGATACAAATAGAGTATGATTTTTCATTTGATGGTTTCTGGATACTTTCCATTTTGCATATCCTCATGAGAATTCTGGCTATCCTTTCCGCAAACAAATCTTTGTCCTGATGTAAAACTGAGAAATTTCATTCAAATTCCAAAATGGAAAAAGGACGAATGAAGATTGTTTGCGAGTACATATCGACGTATGTCTCAGACAAACATGCCAATGTACGGACGTTTAGATTGCCTCAGGTTATTTGACGACGAATTTATTTCTGATTTTTCCCATTTTTTTCGCCTTTTTTTTTTGCTGTTTCCCATACCGCTCTTCGGTGTGTTGAGACACCATCCCTGGGGTATATTTAGCATTCTGTGAACACTTGGGTCCTTGGCCTCATTGTCCTCGATGTCACTTTTCACCTTACTATATTCACGTATTCGTAGTCGAACGTATAGGGAAAAACTTTGATGGCTCTGTCAGTCTTGGCTGCAATATTTTCCTCTTCCTTTTCAGAAAACGATTTTTCTCTTAAGATACAATATCAAGTTTACGTCTTGATTTTTGATATTCTTCCCTTCGTTCGATCGACTGGCGTTCAAACTATTATTTTTCTTTATGAACGGAACAAGGGAGACTTCTATGGAAATTGGTTGATTCTTATTTTTTTTTTCTTCCTCTGCCCACCTCTTTCGCCATTTATCTCTTTCTTTTGCTCTCTTGGCTTAGACATTAATATCCTGGACAAGAGGAACCTGAAACAATTTAGATCAAAAGACGGTCATGTCAAAGGACGTTTGGGTGTCATATGGTGCTTAAAGTGGTGAACTGAATCATAGAGAGAAAAAAATGGACAAGAGGGAAAAAAGACAGAGTAAAAGAAAATAAAATGGACAAAGACAACATTTGATGGTATAAAAGGTTCAACGCTCGAGGCGAGGTAAACGATAGAAAATTGAACTGACTTTTATTTATAGGTATTTATTCAAGGCTCAGATGCGGCACGGATGTGAGCTTGATATTTTTAGTTCATTTTTATTGTAGTATTCAAACTTTGTGGATTCAAATGAGAGCAAAGAGCAAAATAAATACGATTAGTCATCAAAATAACTTTTTTTCGAAACGATCAACAGGATAATGGTATTCAAACCATTTTCATCAGCATACACGTTCAACCTTCTTATGGAAAATATTTTATTTATTTATTTAAGTATGTGCTTCTATCCTTTCCCTTTATTTTTATGTGTTTTAAATAAAGCTACAGGACAGCATCTGGGGAAAACTTTTTACTTGAATATTACATTTCTGCTTGTTATTTGCAATTTCCCATTGTGAGTGTGCTTTTGTGAACAATGGAAAACTTTCTATCACAACTTTTACCTAAATTTTTATTTTAATTTTCAGCTTTATTCTGAGAGGAATGTTTAGAGGAATGTTTTTTCCTGTTTGATTTCGTAACAAAACACAAAGGATACTTGCAAAGATTAAAACTTGCTAGGACCGATCATTAAAGCGAAAATAAAGAAATGATAAAATACATACATAAAATATAAGAATTCAACTGTGCTTACAAAAAACTTCATTTATATACTAGACAGCATCCGCTTCAATGAAAAATAAGAGATTATTCTCCAAAGAAATCAGATTTTGGGAACAATTCAAAAAGAAATAAACAAAAACGTTATTCTAATAATTGTATAATCCTACGGTAGCCCTGCGGGAATTCATAAATATTCTGTGACGTTATTTATAAATCAATAAAATTATGATAGAGGATAAAAGTTATGTGTAATATGTAAAAATTGAGCCATCTTTCTCTTTGTTTGGTTTTGTAATTCATTGAATCATGAAAAACCACAGGAAGTCTATCGCCTGTCAAAGCCAGTTCTTTTATCAAAGGAGACCTAAATCGTTGGACGCACATATCTACGTTCTTTTCCTATAAGGACAGACAGCATTTTAGGAGCAATCGACTAACGTACAGTAATGTACGTAACAACTTTATCCATTTTGTTTCGAGTCATATCGAATTTGACAAAACAGACATGCATTATGCAAGTAATTATGACAATTTGGCATTGACTGTTGCAACAAAATTTGTGTTATTGCTAACTAAATCAAGCTTTATACTTTATAAAACGATAGAATGATGGTTTTAGATAATCCCATAATAGGAACACAATATAGCTGGTGTCAGAAGTAGGCTTTTCTGATACAAATTAGTGGAACTGTTCGTAAAGTAAGTTCCACGTAGAATATTGAAGAGCACTTTATTTTTGTTAAAAAACAAATAATCTAAACTATTATATATTATACTATACTAAACAAAAAGGACGATTGAAAAGAAATTCCCTAAGGAGTCAGATTTTCGCGCAAAAATTAAATGATTAAAGACTGCCAAATTGAATCAATATCCTTAAAAACAGAGTTTCCTGCTATGTGTTAAAAAATAGGGATACATGCACGACTAGTTTGAGTTACATATGCCAGTAGATAGACGTCAAACAAAATTACCTCTTCGAAAGCTTTTGATTAATCTGGAATACAAACAGGAATTTACTTGTGCTTTTACTATATCCCTCTCTTTCTGCAATATCCGCCCCAGAGTGTTATCGGTGCTTGTGTTGACGGTAAGATCAAACTGTAATATAAGAACTAAAATTCGCTCGCACTTCAGAGAGAAATCACAATGAAATAGATACGAATACGAAAATGAAGCGAGCTTTGCAAAACAGCGAGCTTGGAGAAATCATGTTGACAAGTTTTCACAGCTTTTATGGAAATGAGAAAATTTTTTTCAATGTAAAAATATAACTATATAAAAATATAAAATATAACCATAACGTATGGGTTCAAAATAAAACGAATGCTAATGTACATCTCTCGAAGTTTCCAACAAGTTATCCTTGCAAAAACAAATGTATCCGAAAAATTAAAATCAAATACGGCTACTTTGGGAATTCGCAAGATGTTTTATCGCTAATGGGTGGTTACACTATGGAAACACGGTGACAGTACAAGCATTCTCGTGAGCCTTCCAAAGGTAGAGACGCAACGTTAATGATACGTATATGTTAATGATATGCAGTAAACGTGGGCACGCCGATAAGTACTTAACCCCACCACCGGATATCGCCCCTAGCACAAATGAAATTCGCTGTCGTATCGTACAATCTTGTAGACGGCTACTGTCAAAATTTCAGCTGAATTGAACCCCAGGTTTATTTCGACCGCATGTGGAAGGAGCTATATCCGCGGATTCCAGAAAAACGAAGAAAGAGTAAAATCTGTCGGTGATTTGGTTCTTGTTTTTTGAAGGAAACCTGAGTGGCAAAATCCAAGAATGATTGAACGCAGTTTACAATGACGTTACACCTGCGGTGGTGACCATAACAAATTGTCGCACGTTCGTTTCTAATGTTCCATGCCCAGGCGCTCCGAAATCAGATACCACGAAGGATATAGTGACAAAAATCTATCTCGTATTGGCAGACTATCTATTAAAGATGTGTGAGATAGCTAAGACAGTAGGTATCACAGAGGGCTGCGTGGATCATATTCTGCATGAAATTTTGGGGCTCAGAAAGTTACCGGCGAGATGAGTGCCACGTTTGGTCAATCCGGTCAGTAAGCGCAACCGCGAAACAAGTTCAGAGAAATTTTTGACGCTGTTTATACGCAATCTAAAGGAGTTTTGTGTCGTTTCATGATTTTTGAGGAAACACGGTTTCGCTGGTACACATCAGAGATCAAGTGGAAACAGTGGACTTATTCCGTCCACCGTGCCCCCAAATAGGTGTAGTGCCCAAACGGCAAGAAAGGTCAGAAAGGCATTTCGCTTTCGGACCTTTTCGAATTATAATTATTGCGGATGCGATGCCGAATTACAAAAAAACTGTCCCATTTGGAGAAGAAAAAAGTGCCCTCTCACCATGATAACACAACGTCCCATACCTCAGATATCACCACGGCCAACTTGTTTGAATCAGCCTGCGAACTGTCACGTCGTCTGTGGGCTAGAACACTTTAAAAAGTCACTCACCTACTGAGCCTACTTTGCGGACCTCGAGAAAAACGCATTTTCAGACGGGTTAAAAAGCAGGAGCAAGGATCAAATAAATCTATCGAGCTAAAAGCAGACTATGTTGAGAAATGAATTCCCACTTTTAATTTTGTAAGCTAAATACATATCAGACTGCCCTCGTAAGTATCCTTTGAAGTAAACAAAAGTAACATGATACACGATGACGAGAAACCATAATATAACATAAATTAGTGGAAAGAAAAGCTCTGTCTGGTTGTAATTATTTAAACACAAGACGAGCAAAAGCCTTTCCCTTTTTTCAGTTTTAAAGCCTTTTTGTCAGTTTAACCAACGCCTTAATGAGCTCCTAACCCAGCCTTTGTGTCCTATGTCCATACAGTATTCTCTGTCTAAATTACTGCATCTAGAAAGTCATCAATAGCATTAAACTAGGAGTTCAGTTGAGGTGTTGGTCCTTGTGCTACACCATCGAAAAAACGATGGATAACCTGACATTGCGAAATTACATTGGCAGCTTTTCGAGCTGCCTTTGAAGTTTATGGCCTACTGCAGACTTTTCGGGTCGCAGATAGATTCGTTCATTGTCCTTCCAAGCATCTTCATTTGGCATCTTAGGCCAAGAAAAATGATAGTAATTGAGGTTTGTGTGTTTGAAAAATAGTCAATAGGTGCAGATATCAAGCAAAAGTATGAAATCAAATAAGTCAGAAAAGATCCTTGAAATTTGACAACTGAAATTTAGATTATACCAGAGATTATATGAAGCAATTGTAAGAATAGAAAACAACTTGGACATTTTGCAAAACCCGCTTGCAAGGAAAAAGAGAACCAACAAATCAACAAAGCTTGCTAAGAGTCCTGGAAACATTTTACTTTTTTAGACTGCTACTTTTCCTTAGAGATAGTGTCATAACAGTCCATGACGTTCCAGCTCCCAGAAGCATTGCACAGTAATTGAGTTGTCAAATGAGTATGATTGATTTGTGATGGTTACCAAAAATTTGGGACTAGAAAATTCTTGGAACTGACTGAAATTTTGGGGCTTACCATGATGAACATGTATTCGCAAGTAGCATCACAATTTTCTCATTGTTCAAATTAAAAATGTGTTTCATCCCTGGAATTTCATTTATAACCACGGTTTGATACAAATAGAGAATGAATTTTCATCAGATGATTTCTGAGGCGTCTGAAGTTTCTCCATTTTTTTTCATTTTTTAAACATTTTTCGGATAATTTGACTTAAAGTTATGGAAAATTTTATTCGCAGTTTTGATATTCTACATTCTTCTAGGGTTTCATTTCAGTTTGACCAGTACGAGACACAAAAAGTGAAAAGATTTGGCAGCGTTCCTTACTAGAACTCTGGTTTCGTTTCTGTAAACAAATCTTTATCCTGATGTCAAACAGAGAAGTTTCATACCAATTTAAAAATGACGAAAATAAGAGAACAGCTTGGATTTAGCTTGAGCAGTGAGCAAAAGGACAGTAATAATATATAGCGAACTCGACAAACGAATCGTATGAGGAGATATTATGCTCAGCCATAGGTTTCTGGTTACAGGAATAACTGATGAATGTATCCTTGAAATTGATAAAATTTAGTTAGACATTGGTCAAAGGGCATTGAGATGGTGTATTGTGGACCCGACTGCTGAAGCTCCCGAGATGAAGAAGGTGGAGTTGCAAGTCGTGGTAGCACAAAGCTGTGCCACATTATTCAGAGCACTAGAGCGAAGCTTCATAGGTTCGTGGCGTCCATCATTTGTACCTGGTAAAGCTAACAAACCTACCTGCGAGAATTTAATTTATAGGGATACGATTCTTGGCGAAAATCAGCAATTCTAAATGCGTGCTTGTTAAGTAAATTTAAGTTAAGTAAACTTGTAAATTAAATTGTTGTGAAAGGGAAGACATAGTGGAGAAATGTGACTCCCTGAAAATCTGGCAGTCAGCTTCACCAGTAAAAACGGAATCGTGTAACAAAGATTAGCATCTAACAGGAAGGAGTGACGGAAAAGAACCAAAGAAGGTTCCTTTTTGACAGGATAATGGTTAAATTTACAATCGTCGCTCGTTTTGAAAATATTGTGGATACCTTGGCGAATCCGAAAAATGTTCTGAAATTGAGTCTAAAGGGCCGATTGCCAATCAAGAGACATGATGCGCAGCATGAGCAGCTTGTTTATCCAAACAAGGATAACTCGTTGTGATGCATTCTAGATTAAGCAGTAAGACACGCCTTACGTACTTGGTGAACATATTCTTCATAACAAAGTCTTTAAATGAACATCTTGATAACTTAAAAAATGTTTCCATCAGATCTCTTGCAGCAAATTTGAACTAGAGTGGAAAGATGTGCAACCATTCTAGCTGGAAGGTTAAATGTTTGCGAGAAGAGAGGGTCCACTTTTTACAGTAACGTCTAGCCTTTCCGTTCCTTGGCGGAAAAAGCGATTCCTGTAACCAAAGGTGGCAACAGGCAAGGGAATATCGTCCTAGCCACAAATAAGGTGCAAAACAGTCCCTGACTAGGTTGCCAGGGTGCCAGAGGGTGTTGAAATCGTAGCCTTGTCATCTTTTGCTGGTGGTAGTCCCTCACTCAAGGCGATATAGTCTTCACCTACGAACCATAGCAATGTAAAATATTGTCCAATATATTTAAAGCTACAGCCTTTTTTGAACTTAAGGCGGTACCTATAGCACATTAAAACTGGATCAACTGAAAACATGGGTTTGGGAGGACGTCAAATACTTACTCATCACGGTTTCAAAAATATGGAACTACTTTCAGATATTCCTTCGAAATTGTAAATCAATACTTGTTTATTGGCTCTCACCACGTCCATGCAGCCTTTTAAGTTAACCGATAAAATATCGTCTAAATCTCTTGAAACTTGTTTTCATTACGATGATCAAACCATTATTTATTCTTGCAAGACGCAATGAAGCAATTGTATTTGTTCATGGCAAATATCTGCTGTGAATATTCAATCCTATATTCAATTATTTCCATAAAACGCTCTGACAGAGACAAAGTCCAAGAGCAAAGCGCAAGCATTCCACGAAATTTCCGGACCAACCAAAAATACTTATAGCTCTGTCCGTGCCAGGACCTGAGCATTCATATTCCTTGGATCTTAAGTTTCGTAAGGAAAGCTATCAAATTTGTTGTTGCCCCTGCTCCAGGCCGCGTCGTTCCACATCCAAAACGAAAACAAAAGCCTTAGAATCTTTGTGTGCACTAAAATATTGCAAGATGGCACGTTTTATTAAAATCCTGGAATGAGCACGTGCTCATGTTAGACATCGAACTTTAGGAGACGAGGTCGTATACGTTTAAGATTGACGAGTGTCGGCGCCGCAACGTTATGTATTTGTTTATCGACTGCAAAGAATCCTTACGACTCGGAAATGCAACAGAGCTCATTATTCGGCATTATGCAAACATATTAGTACGTTTTGCTTACTAATGGAAATCCCTTTACGAACGACCATTACATGATAATTCTTAATATTGAAGGGCTTGAGTTGCGTCGTAATATTTTCCATTGCCTTTTTATTTCGCAACACGACAATCGAAATGTTCCGACTTCCCCTACGAGTTATGCAGAGAATCATCGAGCCATTACGAAATAAAGTCAAAATCAGGATCGTTGCGTTCAAGTCCTTGCATATATTAAGTGAATTAAGCCAACCTAAAAGCATTTACGAAACAAACATTGAGTCTGTGGAAGAGGACGCAAGCCCTCGTTCAGTCAAGATTTTGCTTTTGTTGGCATAATTCTCCGTCGTCCTGAAAGAAATCAGTTTGGGTATGATTTACATACTAAAGGAAGCAGCGACATCCTTCAAGTGTGCTCGGGAAATTGAAACTTCCTCTTCCTCGTGTTATTTTTTCCTTGGTCTGTTTTCACTCGTTGTTGTGGAATCGCTAAGTACTCGCGTGGTCTTTGCTTGTAATCTGATACTTTGTTGCGAATGCAGCTTAAGCATGCAAATAAAACTCGGCAAGGAGCTTATGCATCTCACATTCACTAATCGATAGCGAATCTCTTTAAGCCAACCGAAGAGGACTTTGTAAGTTATGCTCTTTTACACAGTCGCTAAATGGCACCTCGTTCGTTAAGCTCGGCATTATAAATATTCTGTGTATTCTCTTTGTATTCTATACACCAGCTTTTCCACTGGTGTTTTCTATCTCAGCCGTTTTTCATTTACTATCTCGCTTCGCCCTAATCACATTTAACCGTCTGCAGCTTTTGTTCATTTATTTAAAATGAAAACATTGTAAAGGCTCGCGGGCATGAAAATGAGTATGAATGCAAGTGATGCACTACTAAAGCCATGGAAACGCTTCTGGTGGAAAATCCAATTGTGACAACTTATCATGCATCGCTTCGTCCTTGTGTAGCATCACTGCAAGTTCAATGAAACTTTATTTAATTTTTTGTTGTTGTTTTTGTTGTTGCTGTTTTTTCGTCCTTGCTCCCTACTATATTGACGTGAATTGGATTTCGTTCAGTTATTTTTAGAGGTAGGCACTTTGTTGAGAGCGACACTCGCCAGCATTGATTTCAACACTGCCGCTTTCCAGGCATATCAAAACCAATCTCAATGAAAATAGTTATTGGGACATTTTTTGAGTTTTCCAGATATTGTATTGCGATCGATGTATTCATGTGTTTGTAAATATTTTAAATGGTTGCTTTGTCATCGTTACATGGCGTTTTGAGGATATTTCACTGTAAAAGAGAGTTTTTCACCTGATGGTCAATACGCTGATTCAGTTTTGAAATGGGAACGCGATTGGCAGCTGACAGTCAACTCGGATCCTATGATAACATTAATTCAATCATGCCAGCGATATTGATCTTGTTATCACCCCATATATTTTAGTCCTGTTCGAATCGTAGCCATTTCGCAGAATAATGTAATCACTGTGACTAAACACAAAGCGTATTAGTCGCACTTTACTCATGCTTCAATAGATATGAAACATACTGAGGTAAATCTTTCCGTGAAAACTTTACTAGCTTTTAACTATAAAATCGTTACATATTCACGCCTGAACATTTCGCTTCTAGTCGTCTCTTTCGCATTTCACTTTTTTCGAGAGCAACGTTCTAGCATAGCATTAGTACTCACATCATTAACACTCTTAGTTTGGGTGTCGCAGACAGAGATAGAAAAAACTAATTGATTTACATTTGCATTGCATTTATGCGCGAATGGTTTAAGAAGGGTGTTCTTTTTTACGTTAAATTGAGAAAAAAGTTATCAAGTCCTATTAAATCCCCTTTTTTTTGTTTGATACTATTGGTGTTTGCACTACAAGTACTTTATTATGGTACTAGCTTCTACAGTCTCACTGCCGTTTTTTTTGTTTGTTATTTAAAAATTTTTACGCGGACTCCCCCGCTACCGGACTACCGACTAAACACCTCCCCTGTCGCACCGAGAACCTAGCCTGGAACTGTTTGTCACATTACTTCGGACTAGGCCTCATTAATCATCGCTTAGCGATGTCTTCAGGCTAAGGGAAATCTCTCTTCACGGATGGATAGGAAGGAATTGCAATTAGTAACTATAATATTGCGTTACAGAGATGTTCCCTCCCTCGCCAAGCGATCCATTATGTCCTTCTTTATAATGAGTACTGTCCGTACGTAATGTGACACACAGTTCCAATTGTCCTTTGATTTCATCATTTTTCCCGTTAGATTTTCTGGGGAAATTACGCCAATTTTCTCCGAGAGATGCGAACGGAGTCTTGTAAATCTATTACACGTAAAGAACGTGTGGCATGCGTCATCCGTCATCCCCGGGCAGAACACGCAAGTTGGGGATGGTGTCTTTCCCATCTTATACAGGTAAGACTGAAAATACCCGTGTCCACTGAGTAGTTGCGTCAGATAATAATCAGTCTCACCATGCATTCTGTAGAACCAAGGCCCCAAGTCACTTATCAGCCGTGCGGTTCACCTGCCACGCGTTTCGTTTTCCCATGTTTGCTGCCATAAGATAAGGGTTCTTCTCCGTTCCTCTCGGCTGACGGTTTCTCTCGCCGACTCCCCCTTACGTGAGTATACAAGTTTCCGATCGTCAGCAAGTAATTTAATTGGAACCACCCTCGAGATTACCAGCACTGCAGGTTCAGAGACAATGCGGTATGCAGCGGCTATCCGTAAAGCTCCTTGCCTCTGCACCTGTGCCAGACGCCTTCGGTACGTCTCTTTATTAAGAGCATCAGCCCAAACCTCGGAGCCATACAAGAGCACTGGCTCCATTACACTCATCAGTAGACGTCTTTTGCTCGAGGTTGGCCCCTGCGTGTTGGCCATAATGCGGTTTAGCGCCGATACCCGCGCGGAGGCCTTATCTGCTGACGCTCGAACCTGCTCGAACAAACTCATCTTCGAATCAATCATCAAGCCAAGGTATCTGATTGATTCTTTTGACTCGATGATCATTCCCCCTGCACGAACCGGCATAACACGAGGGATTCGCTTCTTTGTGAGGACGACAACCTCGGTCTTTTCCAGCGCTAGGCTAACCCTACGGTCTGTCATCCACTCGCTCACTCGGCGTATTACCGCATCCAGTTTGAGCTGCGTCTGTCCGACAGTATGTCCGGCGACTAGTACTGCTACGTCATCTGCGTAGCCAACCAGGCGCGACTCCTCCGGTAACTGCAGTCTCAAAAGCTCATCGTACGAGACATTCCAGAGGTCCGGGCCCAGAACAGAACCTTGCGCGACCCCTGATGTCAAATCAATTCTTCGCCGGCCTCCCAACGAATCATAGATGAGTTTCCAATTTTTGAGATAGTCTTTCAATATCTGCATCAGGTACCTCGGCACCCTGAAATATTCCAGAGCACCGAGAATATCTGTCCATCTAGCAGAGTTGAAGGCATTTCTCACATCTAGAGTTATGAGCAGTACTATTCGTCTCGAGTAATGATTGTGGGCTTCTGCCTGCTGGACCGCGCTCACTACCTCTGCTATTGCACCAATTGTGGATCGACCAGCCCTGAAGCCGTACCGCCGAGGAGACAGATCCCCGGCATTTCGAATGGCTTCTCCAAGTCTTTCTCTAATGAGCCTCTCGAGTACCTTCCCAGCGGCATTCAGCATACATAGGGGCCGATATGCAAATGGTTGCTCCGCGTTCCCCTTCCCCTTGTGGATCAGCACGAACCTCGCCTCTTTCCAGCAATTTGGAAACACGCCCTGCCGCAAACAGGCATTGAAAGTGGTGAGCAGCTTTTCAGGACAAAGTTGATGTGCAAGCTGTATCACTTCCGCTGGTATACCGTCTGGTCCTGGGGCCTTTTTCGATTTTAAAGCTTTTACCGCATCATCCAGTTCGATAGCGGTAAAAAGTGGGCATTCTCCGAGACATTCAATATCTGCATCATCGGGACGAATAGGATGTATAGGGAAGAGCGCTCTAACAATCTGGTCCATTTTTTCCGTTTCAAGGACACAGGTCCTCCTTGCAGCTCCTAGTTTCCGCATGGCAAGCTTGTAACCCAGCCCCCACGGGTCTCTCTCGATGTCCACAACTAGGTTGCGCCAGCAGCGAGCCTTGCTTTCGTTAATTAACCTACGGAGAACTTTTCTAGCCGACCTGTATGCCAGCGTTCGGGAGTGTGACTCGTCTCGATTTCTTAAACGTTGAGATTCGCGGCGGAGTTTGTGACATTCTCTCCGCTTTTCGGCGATTTCTGCCGACCACCAGTACACAGCAGGCTTATTGTGTCGAGGCCGTCGCCTGGGCATAGAGCAGTCTCACTTCCCTTTAAGAGCTTAGAGAGGAAGGACTAGAAGGACATTCACAGCTTTAAAAATGAAGCTAGCAATCAAAGCCGATATTAATTTTCTCCATATTTTTCAATGCCAAAGATCAAGACCGAAAGACCAGTCTGTGGAGACCGACTTGCAATCAATCAAGGATTCAATCAATCAATACTTATCACGAAATAATATTTTTTGTCCATCATATATTGCCTTTGATTTTACCCAGATGTATGTGGCAAAAAGTTCACAGCGTATTAATTTGACATATACGCGATCTGACATTTAACTTAAAACACACGCAAGTTGACTCGACCAAACCTAGCGTGTTTGTTTTATCGTGTTGATCAATTATGGCGAATATTGCGTCTGAAAAAGAGAATTACACACATTGCTTTTTTGTTTAACCAAAAACGGAAGGCTGCTGACAATCATCGTTTGCTAGTTGAAAAGATATGATGGGTACGCTCCATTAATTACGACAAGTAAGACATGGTTTCGACAATTCAAAAGTGGTAATTTCAATGTAAAAGATGCGCTGAGGAGGAATTGCAGGAGTTAGTTTCTGGTGATGGCACACTCAAACTCAATTCTTCACTTCTTATAAACCAAGGCTTCTGCGAACGTAGAACTTTTCGACTTACCAAAAGATGGCAAGAGGTCATTGATAAATTTTTGATGTTCATATAAAGAAATTAACTTTGAAAGAACGACACTAATTATCGAACAATCCAATATAAGTACATTGCTTTCTAAGGGTAGTTATATGTAATCGTTCATACGTCCAATCAACGTGTCTTCTTATAGAAGGTATAAAAAAAAGCCCGACAACATAATCTAAAAACCTTTCAATACTGATATGAAATAAGCCCCGTCAAAATCAAGTCCTTAGTCTTTTTAAACACTCAAAGGATCTTAATCTTCCGAAATTTTAGAAGTTTTATATTGAACAAAAAAAATTAATTTTATATTGAAAATAATGTTAAAAAAAACAAATGATTTACTGGAGTAATAATGTTGACTTTCGCCGATTACTTCAAAGAGCATAAGCCAAAGTTAAAGTTCAAAGAAACGCTCCGAATCCAATTTAATGTCAATGATGGAACACAGTAATTTTAACCAAACTAACCTTTGATGCTGGAAAAGGTCTTGAAATTCATAAAAAAAAATTCAATTTTCTCGTGTATTTCACAACCTTCCGCCTTCTGTACATAAAAATTCCGTAAAACCTACACAACCTCATACGAAAAATGCAATAAATTTATTCACTGAATAGACTTTAACGATCATAAAGAACGAATAACCCCTTTTTTCCGCCGTGAACTATAACAAATAAAAAACACATTGTTTTCCATTTCAGATTTCAATAAATTCTGTGTTACCCACTTTATAGAGCCTCCGCATCAGCAGTTTGGGCTTACGCTCTCATATTTGTGTTATAAAAGTCCCTCCGGTGCAGAGTAATCATGGGAGCCCGAGTATCTAAGACGGCATTGTTGGAATATTTTCGACATGCCGTCATAAAAGCAAACAAGGACGTTCGACGCGTACAAGCCCCATAAGTATTTTCATGGAAATCCATATGTTTAGGCAACTAGAGCAGCAATAGCGACAGCAAATGGCTATAAAATTTCAAGGTGAGTGGCATTTGTTACCGCATCCCGTCGTTGCGATTGGCAGGTGAACATGAGGCGTACAGGGGATACGCTATTCCAGGATGCTACGTACGTAGCTAGAGAAGACATTTACATCCATATCGGCCATAGTGACTTCCGTATATCCCAAGAATGCGTATATTTCCCAGAGCGAGAGATACTTTTATTGAGCACTTTAATCGCTAACGCGAACTGGTAGAGAAGTAAACTTTATCGATGGAAGGATATCGATTTGCTGTCAGTTGACTGACATTGTGCCAATATATATGGCTCTCACGTCGAGGGAGTGAAAAATGTGGAGCAGCAATCAAAAGACTGCTGTTACACACTTATGGGATGCAGATTATTGTATAACCGCGGTTGCAATTGCGAGAACTAATAATTCCCAGAACAATAATCTCACGGAACCACTATGAAGCTGACGGTGCTTATAAATGGATACCACGAACCATGCAAATGGTCTTCGCGGTGGATTCTGTCGATCGTTCCTATTGCAAACACTTGAAACCTAGCGGCGTCATCGCGATTTTATGATAGTTTCTGCGACATTCTCGAATATTGATTCGAGCAGAACTATTTTGCGTCAATTGGAAATAGGGAATAAATCACCGCCACAAAATTCAATTTATTGCTTTCAAACAGAATTGAAATTAATGTTTAGAAAATATGCCATCCATTGCGGGAGCATGCTCTATTTAATTTGAGAATGCATCAAATATAAATTAATTTAATGATTTCAACTGAATATATTATATCATGCATTAGTGCCACAAATAATAGTAATTAATTCAAAACCCTCTTTGTCTTTGAAAATTAATAATTCGGTTTCAATTTAACTTATCATAATGAATTTATTCGAATCAACGTAATTTTTGGAAATGCTTCTATAATTTTCGCGCCGAAAACCATTGAAATTTGAACGTAGGTCATGCAGTTCCAGCTATGGAAGGTAATTTGAAATTATATATTCAATAAATTTAGATCTACGTCTTATATTAGTACCACAGTATGTAATTCAAACATAATTTAGAGTTTCATTCACGTGAAAAATAGAATACATTAAATCCTCATGATTTTTGATGGCGAAAGCATTACCCCGAATTCCGCAACCTTTTAATTAGGTAATATCGTACCTTGCTCTTGAATTTCTTGAATCCTTTCTAGCGCAGGTCTCAGGAAGTCTAGTTTAAAAGTCCGAGAAAATTTCTTGAATCCTTTCGAGCGCAGGCCTCAGGAAGTCTAGTTTAAAAGTCCAAAAAATCGATTCAAACATTTTGAAAAATTAAATCGTACGCTTTGGCTTAGGTTGCATACTAAATAGACGCAGTGGTTAATTCTTTCTTAAGCTCATTTTTAGTTCTGAAATATTCTAATACAGGAATCTGAGGATAATGATATTTCAAAATCCTCCACCAAACGTTATCGTGAGCAATCTCAACATGGAAAAGTACCCGGACTATGGGTCGTCAAGGGAATATTCGCAAGTGATAGTCAAATGGCTCCATATAGAAAGAGATTTCGGACACTTTTCGAAAAAAATTCCAAAAGAATCCAGATATAAGCATTAAATCAAAGTACTTTTTTTTAAATATTATAACTATTAATTATAATTATAATTAATAATTACTAACTTCTGGCACCTAATCAGAGGAAATAATATAGAAATTTATTATATTTTATGCAAAGGTAAGTTTTTTTCGAGTTGTAGAAATTTGAAATTAAATAAAATTCGGATAAGTTATGTCGATTTCTACGAATTTGATTTTATTGCAATCATAATTCTTTTCCATTTTTACTAAAATTTGATTTTGTGCAAATAAGCGTCATTGAACGAAGAAAGTCAAACCGAGATGTCCAATTTTCGACTACTCTAACCAATAATTGAGGCCGCATCTTGCCAAGAATTAGACGAACCTAGTCTCCAAAATGATGAGGCGTCAGCGAGACGCGTTATTTCCGCACTACTTTAACGTGATCGGAATGATCCTTGGGTAATTGAATCAAATATTCCAATCGACGATTTTGTCGGCCATAGAATTTACGCAAGACGCAATGAGTTTCTCGATCTGAACCGTTATTTTCATCGAAATAAGATTTGAAAATTTGCAGTCGTTGCTTAGACGTCAACTAATTGATGATGGAATGGCACACCACTCTAAACACAACACGAATGACAGCTGTCACACCATAGGAAGTATTAAAAAGTGTCACTAACTTCTGGTTTTATACCTCTTGAAAATACCGTACACAAATGGAGAAATTGGACACAAATTGGCATTACAAGTTTGATGACAACCAAATCATAAGTACATGCAGCGCTAATACTCTTAGGGGCTTCTTTCAGAGGGAGAGGGAGAGAGCGAAAAAAGCAGTGTCAGGGAGAGACAGAAACAGCATGAGTAGGTTTATTGCATTTTCCAGCATTTTTGATGAAAATACTATGGGAGGATTTTTCTTATTTCACGGGAATATGAGAGGAAATAATAAAATTCCACATATTCTGGTTGAAAACAGATATGTTTGGAGCGTGTTCGAAGTTTAAACTTGTACTCTTACTGGTAGCCACAATGTGATGACAACGATTGTACGCCCTGCTCAACTTCCGCTACCACTGACACACTAGCATAACTTCCAACTATTCAATTATTTATTAACACGTAGCCTGACAACTGAATCACGCAACTTTTTCAAGTGTTAACGTGACGTATTCATTATCACCCCGCAGTTTGGATTTGCGAACCACATTTTTTTTTATGTTAACCAATGAGATAATTAAATTTCAATACAAAAATAGACTTATAATTGACAGCCTAAAAACGACAAATACTTATTTGCAGAAGCTTGAAATTCCGTTTATCATTTGTATCAAATGGTTTTTGTTAATTTAAAATGTGAAACAATTCTACTTTCATGTACATTCCTTTTAGATAACAATAACCAAGCGTCCTAAATTTCCTATTTAGAAATAAATATTTTAGAAATAGGAGTCCTTTTATTAAATGTCCAATTTTGGATAGAGGAAAATATGACTAGGAGGTACCATACACAATTATATATATAGGGTATGAGAATATGTTTTCGCAGTTGGTAGACAGATGCCCTTACTGATACTATTTTAGTGTCTGCTGTTGTAGTGTTCTTGGAATTGGAAGTTGTATGCTTAGGCTCACGAACGCAGTAGTCGACATTCATTCAAAGCATGAAACCGGTTTTTTCTTCTCGTCTTAAAAATATCAACTTTCATACCGGAAAAGCTACAATTGCGCGATGGCTTAGTTCATTATTTCATTCTCAAGAAAAGAGCTGCGCAAACTTATCGTATATACGTATAATACTCGATGTTCACGGTGATCATGCTCCATCTAAGATGACTTGCAAAGAGTGGTTTCGGCCTCTTCAAAATGGTGATTGTGACGTGGCTGATAAGGATCGGAAAGGGGAACAGAAAACGTTTGTGTATTCACAACTACGGGAATGGTTAGATGAAGATTCAAGTCGAAGCCTAAAAAAATTGTTGCAGGAATTAAATGTGTACAGATCAACCGTCAGTAGACGCTTACACGCCATTGGAATGATCCAAAAAGTTGGGACTTGGGCGCCGCATCATCTGATAGAGAGAGACATCGAACTGCGTTTATTGACGTGTGAAATGCTTCTTCAACGACAAAAAAGAGAGGGTTTCATGCACCGTATTCTGACAGGGGATGATAAATGGATGTACGATGACAAATATAAGCGACCAAAATATTGGGTAATGCCAGGTCAACCAAGTTCATCGACACCAAAACGGAATATTCACGCTTCCAAGGTCATGTTGAGCCTCTAGTGGGATTAGTGTGGGGTCATCTCTTACGAACTCATGAAACCATCTGAATAAATCACTGAGGATATGTACCGACGGTAACTCATCCGACTGCATCGAGCTCTGAAGGAAAAATGGCTAGAATTGAATGACAGACTCGAGAGATTTTTCTGCTTGACAATGCAAGACCACACATAGCCAAGCTGGTCAAAAAATATTTGGAAGGTGTGAATTGGAAAATCTAGCCCCACCCAAGGTATTCTCCAGGCATTGCTCCTTCGGACTTTTCCATTTATTTCGCTGCATGTAATCGGCCCTCACTGGAGACTGATTAACTTCTGATGAAATGATAAAAAATGGCTCGATGACTGAATCGAATCGAAGGATGACGATCTTTTCCGCTGAGGAATCCATCTACTACCAGAAAGACAGGAGGAGGTCATCGCTTTGAATGACGTGACTGTATTGTTTAATGTTGAATAAGCTAAAAACTTTGTTGAAGAAACGACGGAAACTTATTCCCGATACTTATCATTATTTTGCAAACAAAAGAACTTCCTGTTTTAAGGCGCATGCTTGAAATATAAGGTGAACTCTTGAGGCCATATTAGTAAATCAAATATCACCGCGTTGTTCGTTCTTCGTTTTTCAATATGAAAAAACTGAGCTTAGTTCAGAAGAAAAGTATGCGATCTCTACCTACCCCTTTAATCATCACAGTCTATCATTTATTGTGTTTGTATCAGGTCCCTCATTCTAAGTATGTTCTCAGAGTCAAATATGGCTAAAATTGATCACGAAGATGTTCGCATACGTATGCATATATGTTGCATATGTATGTGAAAATCAATTCAAACATGTAAATCCTCAACTAGCAATGAAATCACAATTGTTTCCGATAATCATTCCAAATGTTGACACTCAAAAAAGCACATCAAACTGAAGTTCAAAAAATGAAGTCTATTCAATACAAAACATCTTTTAACTTTGTCCAGATAATTATGAAAATCATTAAAAGGAGAATGGCTTTCTATCGAAATGTAAAAGATTTTCTAACGACAGATCTAGCGGACTTTAGAGAATGCAGAAGATCAGGATTAAAAAACGCCTTCTATAAGGCTAAAATAAATGTTTATCCAAATATTGTTTGCATAAGATACTCTACACAACGCTGTGCACTATTGATGTGAACTGCATTTTTTCCTTTAAATGTAGAGTCAATAATAAAGGCTCAGAAACTGCGAAGAAACATTGAAGAAACATCTCCAGAAAATCATGCAACACATCTTCAGGTAATAGTCAGTACTGCAGACGCTTTCTTCTAATTAAGATTGTTGATAACTGATGCAACACTACCGAAAAGCCTAACAACCACAACAGTCAAAAAAATTTGAAACTAAGTAGGGCTTAGATGCGTGAAGAGAGATGAAACAGTAGACAGTGGACGATCAGGCAAGACTAACTTTTGGCGATCAAAATGCAAAAAAAGTGGATTATATTCAATTGCCGTAAGCTATAGTGAAAAATGAGGTATACGAAGTTCTTTGAGACGACAGGAAAAACTTCCAGGAAACTACAGCGACGGCCTCTCCATGGCAAAAAGAAAACCAAGTGACCCTGAGGGATGAAAAAGAATGTGATAGGAAGAAACCAGGGAGAAATTGTGATTGTTGCTTTTTCATGGTTTCATGGATTCTCAAGAATCATAGCATAATATTTAATTGTTCAAAATCATTGTATTTTAATTTTCAAATAAGACACCGTATCCTTGGAAGATGTGTTTAGGCCGTACCGACTTTTTTCTTCAGTATTTTGAAATATTAAATATTTACCTTATCTCTAAGGAATGATCCCTGCCCGTAGCGTCCGCTCTTACTAAAATATATATTTTGATTTATTTCATCATTTGTTTCAAGACAACCACGAGACCTATGCCACGTATATCTTGTTTCAGTAGAAAACATGTCCTCGATAGAGCCGTGTAAGTTGCTATAGATATCAACAATGAGTCAAGTTTTGGGCAAAATTTAGGGATGAAATCATAAATCCAAAAATTTGACTCTTGTGCTTGGTCTGATGAGCATCCAATCAAACTTTCCGAGCTATTTCTCACCAGTACTGTAAAAAGGATAAGCTGGAATTAACATCAGCCAAGAAGGAGAAGATAAAGAGGTAAATATCGATGTGGATAACCAAACATATGGAGCAGGAGTCGATGCGCACCTACAAGCGTATAAATTCCTTTGATTCTTCTCGCAATCATACTTCTAAATGAGCTTTTCCCTCGTGAATGCTGAAAAATACAGGATATATTTGGAAAAATCTTCATTTTCCACTCCTTGTTTTGAGGATAGAATGACAAAAAATTGTTTATACATTTCAACATGTGTTTCAGTGAAGAGATGAAACGGGTACTCGATTCTTATATCCGTTTTCTAACAAAAATTGTCAAAACTAGGTCGTTTTAGCGGCTTTGGGAAGGCATGACTTCGGCATTGGCTATGTTGAAAACAGCCAATATACAATGGCATTTTCAACCGTCCAGAACCTTTTGATCCAACGAGCGAAAGAACAACGCATTGCACTGAAATATCCTGGCTGAGTTAGTGACGAAGAAGAAGAAATCGTCAATTACCACTTCCTCCTCGCGAACAGCTGAGAGGTTGCCAGAAACAAAACAAATACCAGACGCCGATAGTACCAGGACCTCTTCTTGTTTGATGCAGATAGACCGATTGAAATATTGATCATAATTGAGCCGTGAGTGAACAGCTGAGCATGGGCACTGAGTTATGCAGTATCAAATTGAATTATCCAAAATATAACACACGAATACTTATTGCAACACTTACTCTTGACATAGTTTCAGTAAAGATAGTGTGACAGGATTAGATTGAGAACACCTAGAAATCTGAACGAACGAGTGTAACCAGTTATGCAGCAAATAAATTGCAGTCCAAATAGGAATGTTTGAAACACATTGATTGACAATAATTTATTTTCCTAACTCAAAATAATCTTGAAAGGAAAGTCGTTCCCATCTTTTCGTTAATATCTTATCTCAGACTAAATCTTCGACCTGTTTGCCAACGAATACAAAAAGCTACCATGACACAATGAAGTAGTCCAACTCCACCTTAATTATCCTTTTTGAATTTCGCTTCAATAAAAGCCACAACACTCATTGATGGCTCATTCACGAAGTCAAGATTCAATATTTTCCGAAATCAAAAGGCAAATCTAACAAAAACATCAAACATTTCTCTGACATTTTCCTTGACAACAATGCTATAGCGTATTTGTTTGAACTGAAGTTTTATTAAGCCCACATATGTTCACACTATTCAGAGAAACCAATTTATAACAGATCCTTGATTTCATTCAGCAAAAACTAATTTCATATCACGCACAAGAAGGCAGTCAATCCAAACAGCTCAAATCACTACAAACGCCAAGGATAATAAATTATGCGCATTCAATGTTTTGATGTTAATGACAGGATCCATTGTGGAAAAACAATAGAAACCCAGAAAATGTCCCGTACCAGGTTTTCCTGCATTATATGTTACTTAATTTTTACTTCTGGCTCACAATTTTCCCAGAACAAACTCAAAATCCTTGCGTTGAGTAATATGCCCACTAAGTATTAAAGGGATTTATCTCAATAGACCGCCAAGGATGTGCAGAATTAAAATCGACTGACTGCATATGTAAGCACTTAGTCGCTAGTCAAGTAAAGGGGGGAAAAAAACAATCGTATCACCACTATCAAACTTAAATCCTCCTATGCATGTAAAGTGTATCCTGTTGTGAATTGTTACTGAACTATACCCTAAGGATTTACTGTACATCCCACTCTGTTTGTTGTATCCTGGGGGTACTTTATGCTAGTTTGTTTTGCTATTCTTTTTTTTTCTGTATTGTTATGTTTCCTTCTCTGAACTAACATGGGTCGAGCGAACTTTCCTTATTTCATCAGTTATTAAACTTGGTTCTGTGAAAAGAGAATGTGAAAAGTTGAATTGTTGTTCCTGCAGGGATTTTCGGATTAAATATTTTCAGATAATGAACTATCTTTAAAAGTTTCTCGCTTGGATCCCATACTAAACGTGCTTTTATGTGCTACAAAATAATTAAAGTATACAATGATCCTTCTTCTTGCTGTATGTGGAAGGGATATATGACTATGTGTATGAATGCGGTTAGGGATCGAAACGGTTTCTGGTGGGTTGAACCTTATGTATTTAGTGCCGGATCAATTTTATTGGTTATATCGACGTGACTTTAGAATTTTTGAGAAAATTGGAGTTTCATTTCTTTTTTGAAAAAAAAAAAACAGTTTAATTTTTTTATTGGGGGGTGGTTAAAATATATTCCTATGGATAATTATCCTTTATTTGCACTTTACAACAAAAAACGCCCAAACAGAAGGGTATAAACCGAACAGATGACGCAGTGTTGGGCCGACTTTTGTAGTACTGTGTTCTGGCGCTGATCACCCTTCCCGAGTCAACAAGGCAAGTGTCCTGGCTAAAGAAAGTTCCGATCGACTTCACTAAATTTTGAAGTGACAATTGTTTTGCGTACTCATCGTTTTAACTGACTGATTGTCGTGAACAGCACATGTCTGTAAAGTTTCAGTTCTTCCTCGGGAAAGCTGGGACAGAAACTTTTGAAATGTTGAAAACAGCCCTCAAAAATGACACTTTTGAGCAAAATCAAGTGTTAGAATGACTTTTTCGTTTTGAAAAAGATACAAAATCAATTGACGGCAAACTAGATCGAGCTCTACCGTCAATAGGCCTTCCACGGTGCAAACCGACGAAAATGTTGAAAAAATTCGTGAAATTATCCTGGAACATCGTGAACGGACTATTGAAGAATTTTGAGTTATCTGACGAGACTTTGGCATCAATTCAGCAAATTTCAACGGAAGGATGAAACGAGTGGCCGCCTTGACTGCTGATCAATAAAAACTCGCATGGGGAACACTTTTTTTTACAGAAGGGACCGAAAGTGATTCAAATTTTTCCTTCGATGGTCATTACAAGTGACAAATCATGATGTTACGATTAAAATCCTGAAATGAAGCAATAATCAAACCAGTGAAAAACTTCAAGTACGTTTCGCCCCAAAAAAGTTAATTTAATGAAATCAAACGTCAAAATAATGCTGATTTGTTTTTTCGGTTTTAGAGGAAACATTCATTCAGAGTAAATGACACAATGTCAGGGTGTTAACTAGGCTCCATATTTGGAAGTTTTGAAAAGATTGCGTAACGATTTGCGGTGAAAGGGAGCTCTTTTATGGCAGCTGAATGACTGTTTTTCCCACAACGATAAAGCGCCTGCTCATACAGCCCAATCTGTGCGTCAGTTTTTGACCAAAATGGTATGAATCCTAAGCTTAATCCCCCTTAGTCACTCAAGTTTGCTAACTGTCACTTTCTTATCTTCCCGACCAAAAAAGACACAGCAGGAGAGCGTTTGCCGACAGTATTGAAGAAAATAACCAGAAAGAACATTTGCTACGCCGCCCCTATGTGTTGAAACAACGAATCGTGCCATGGATAGCTATTTCTGTTTAACACAACTAAAAGAGTTTTCTGGAAAATGTAAATGAAGTAATAAGTATGCCCATGTGTAACCAGTACGAAAACGTCATCTACATTTCAACGAGTTACGCATACCAAAAGTCGCGGTTTTTTCAATGAAAACATAAACTTAGATGTTCTGCACCCATCGAAAATCACAGTCGGAGATAGAGTCACAGGCTTAAAGGCTGAATACGAAGATGCATCGAAGTAACTTTTTGGGCCAAGACTTGTCTTTCGGCAAAATGTGAAATTTTCGCCGTGGGGCGAGTTGGATAATATTATTTTGTTGACCTTTAAAGATTAAATTTGGTTTCATGAAAATTTCCTAAGATCAATAAGTTAAGAGGATCCTGCTATACAATCACTCTAGCAAAAACTTTCCAAACTTAGTGAAGCAAATTTCAAAGAGTGTCCTCACATAAAAAGTTGATTGGAGGATTCGATTTTTACATTTATCCTTAGCCGTACTGAAAAACAGGCGCGGAACGCTTCTTTTGATTTGACAAAAAATTTTCTTCGTGACAACAAATTCGGAGACTTTCAGCAAAGAAGTAAGCTGATGTTGGACTGCTAGGATGAAATAGGATGCGATATGTTATTAAGGCTGCATTTTCCCGCAAATATAGGTTCGCCAAGCGACAAACATGGGGAAAAGCTTCCTTCGAGATTCAGCAGTAATCCAAAGACGTTTACAAGGAAGTTATGAGCCTGCTATGCCCGCCAATTCCAATATTGGAGCCTTGTTACAGAGACTTCAGGACCTAACTCCTTTTTGAGTGAGCAGTTGCAGAAAACTTTGCGTTTTTAACAAAAAACTGAACCGGTTGGCTTGATTCTCAAAAAAAAAAAACGGACTTATTCAGTTATCTCGTGAATCTTGAATATGAAATGTGTTGAAAAACTCTCAACTACGTATCTCTTTCAGGTTCATGACTGGGAATCATGATCCGTAGTGGGATCTCAGATATAGTAAATAGCTGGATATTTGTTAGAGAGTGCTATTTAATGAGTATATTGATGTCCTAGAATCGACCACCATATTGCGCAATACAACAAATTGGTAAGTTCATATTAGAGGAACAACATATATATATTATAGCCGTTCGCCTTGCCCGCCTGATCGGATCCATGCAAGCATATATTCTTCATATGATCAACAAAAACCTTAAAAGGATTCGGATTTGACTGCGTTGAATCTCTACGCCTAAAATGATTGCATTCTCCTTGTCGGTTACAATTCTGACTTTCGTCACTTGAGTACACCAAATTGTTCGCATTCATTTCTATTTCAGGGATAATTTGCGACGATTCCTGCGCAACTACTAATGGTTGTGCTTCACGTAAATCACTTAATCACATTTACTCTAGTTTCTCATTCTCATCCTTAAATTAATTTATCCAACACGCGATCAAAAAAAAAACTAACGAACCCTGAAGGTATAAAACACCCAGGAACAGCAAACGTATTTATTCACGCTTCACTGTGATACGTGTAGCGATTCAGCAGGTCTGACCTCATTAAAAACGCCCTCAGCATTTTTCCACTACGCACTCACACTAACGAGACTGAATGGGCAAATGAGTGATTCTTTTCTTACCCAGTTCATTTGTCTAACGAGAGTACAATAAAATGAATCCTGCTTGTATCACATCGCCCATCATCTTGTTCGTGTTTAGGTCAAGATAATTGAAGAAAGAAAGATTTCTCTTTTCGCGAACGGAATAAAAACACAAGAAGCGCATGCATACATCTCAAACACATCCAAAGGCACAGACAGGACAAGAACAATCATCATCGTCAGCAGCAGGACCGGCAGCAGCAATGAACACTGCATGCAAACGAATGCTGAAGAAAGGAAACAAATAAGGTAGAAAAATTCAAAGTTTTCCTCTTGTTCCGTGCTCCTTTGGAGATAAGATTTGTATCTTAGCGCTCCTTCGGATCCGTTCAAAATCAAACGTTTCAGAGAGGGATTGTATTCTTTGCCGGTTTATTCTGTTTGTTACCCCTACACCTGCTCTACCTTGCCTGAGGTTAATTATTTTGTTCAGTTGAGTGAACAAGTTCGCTAGCCCTCGGACAATTTCTTCCTTATGTCTCATGTTTTCAGGGTAGCATTCCCTTTGTTTCGCCCGATGTTTCTTTGTAGTTTGTCATTTGTTTGTCAGAATCAAGGCCTCAACTGAGATAGACAAATGAAATATTATATCACCTGAGTTTTGGCGATGTTTGCCGTAGGGATACTGAGGGGAGGGAGGTCGCGCGATATTTAAATGATTTGATACAAACCAGATAATCCCTAACGAGCTCCAGAATTTCATGTTCTCATCCAGTTATGTCATTAAGTATGCAAATTCTCGGTCCAATTTATCACGCAGTTAATTCAATTTAAAATTAATTGCAGCATTTGAGCTGGTCCTTGCTCGGGATTGCCCTCTACAAGCTTCTGCTCCAGACCAACTCCACTGTCGCTTAGACATCCAAAACTTCTGAATCCTACTGTAGGGCAGAAACTCATTCATCCTAGTAAAGGACAGAGTAACACGAGACGAGTTTAAGTTGTAAGAATAATTGGGGCCAAGGGATTTTTTCCTTGCGCCATTCTGACAACACAAGAAAAATAGGAAAACTTGCGTTCCATGCTTGCTCGGGTCGACCCTTACATTGTTTCCACTTCCTATTTATTTCCGCGTCACTTTAGTCGGCTGTCTTTTATCATTTCCGGAATTGTTTTCATTCATTAGTCCAAATGGAATCCTCAGGTTCATATTTTTTTTATTTCAGCTGCAGGACAATCCCGGAGGCAAGGGTGTATGAAATGGAAGAAATTTCAAGAGGGTGCAAAAAAAAGGAAACTTCGAGTAGAACAACATTCTTCGCTGACTTGAAGGCTAAGAACTAAAAAAGTTAAGTTAATGATTCATCGTCGCGAAAGTTGGTTGTATCGTGATGGAGTATCCTGTTTTGTGGTGATGGAGTATATTGTCAAGACGTTGACGAGTTTAAAGCGGCCGGGCCGGGCGTAGCTCTAGAGGAGAAGAAATGACTTTTCAAATGCAAGTGGGTGAGATTTTTACATTTAACACAACAAATGATTTATGTAGAGATTTAATGGAAATCCAAGGAAAACTGTTAACGGAATGTCGAAATGGGACTCTTGTTTTGCGGAAGGGTTATGCGACTAAATTGAAATGGTGTGCATTATGCAATAGTGGTGTTAACTTGCATATTTGTGGAAATCTTGTATCGCATGTAGGATGGAAAAATTTTCCATGGAAACTGCAGCTTTCGATTCGATGATTTGAAAAATAAAACTTAAGTGTTTCGGTGATACATTTTCTAGTTATTGTTTTATATATGCTCCTTGTGAGAAACGCTGGCTTCACTTGAAAGGATATTGAATGTTGGATAATTAAATAAGAAGAAATATTGACACTGGTTTGAAAGCTGTTAGCGCGTTTGCGGGTGCCCGTTGAGGCCATTCATTCATGAGATGTTTCTATTTACAGTTGCGCTTAAGTAGTTGCGCAGCCTTTAACTAAGTAACCTCTAAATTTATTGCAATTGAAACACAAATTTAATTAAAATCGTCTTCTAATGTTATTGAGTTATAGGCTGCACACCTGCATAAGCGCAACACTGGTGTCAGAAGTGGGATATTCTTGCAAAAGTGAATTGAGAAAGAAACAGTTAACTGATGGATAGTGAAACTGTTGAATAACAATAATCGCGTACAATTCGGGAAATTTTTTTGAACTTGTCAACTGATCAACTCGTGAGACCAATACCGAGCAAAATCAACGCACGGTCTTTGCCAGAACTGAAGGAGGAATTGAGTAAGCGGAACATTTCCACCGAAGGAAGCAAGGCTTTATTCACATGGTTAAACGGAGGCACTGGCAGCAGAAGGGATGGGTCTAGAGTCGTTTGAGTTATCTGATGCGGTAAGTCCCGTTAGAAGTAAAGAGGAGGAACAACTTCTGACTGCGAAAGGGCTGATGCGGGTGTTGTTGATAATGCAAAAGCAATCGACTGACATTAACGAGAACTTCGACCCGCAATTTACCGACCAAACCCATAAACTCGACCAGCAATCAACTAGATTAAGAGCAGATTTAAGTGAACTGAGCCAAGAACTGAACCTTCAAATTAAAGGTTTCGAAGAAAAGATGGATGAAATAGAAGAAAGGGTGGCAAAGTGGAAACGGTGCGAGAAGAAATTGAAAGAATAAAATTAGACAAAGTAACGATAGCAAGTACAGCTAATGCCTCAACAAAAACTGCAAAGGTACCAACGTTTGATGAAAAATGGCGTTAAGCGTTTACAAAACTCAGTTTGATGCTACCGCTCAGTCAAATCATTGGAATGAGCGACAACATTAACCCTTGCCCGAAGAGCTGCTGACATTCTTGAAACTATCCCACTTCTGACACCAGTGTTGCAATTGACTAAGTGCGCAGCCTTAGTATACTGTAAATTTCGTGCGAGTGAAACACAAATTAAATTAAGATTGGTTTATTGTCTTAATGAACACACTTCAATAAATCCCACCAAAACTTCCCTTGATTCAACTACTACTTCGATAAATTTCTGTCAATTTATCACTTTATCTCCTTTGCAGGTTTAATCACTTAAACTGATCACTTCCACTCGGGTACAGTTTGACTTCACTTTCACACTATTTAATTGTGCCCTTTTCGTTGACACGCACAGTCGCTTTCCACTTTTTCAACAACACACTCGGTCTCCGCATTTTGTAGTCGCTTATATACCCCCATCCAGCCAAACCGGAACCTTACCGTACCTCCTATGTTGACGTACATTGTACCTCCTCTGTAGTTCACGCACTAAATCTTTGATATTCGCATTTAATTGTAGGTATTCCGTATCGCAATGCATTTACATAATGGCTTTTCTCTTTCGAGAATGATCCACATATTTGTTGTTGGTTCTTATTGATTTGCATTGCGTTTCGGCAATAACAATGGCGCATGAAATTATTGGAACACGTAACATTATCTACCCAAAACAAGCAACTACAAGTTGGCCCTTGATGATGAAAAACTATTAACTGGGACATTATCCTTAAAACTACATGGTTCTTAATAATAAGGCTTGAATAACAATGTCAATCAAAATCATTATTATAATCAAATGGAAGATATTAACTAGGATCCCGATAGAAGCTACATTCGCCGTAGGATATCTTGAGTAGATTTTAAGATAACAGATTGCCTTTTAAAGTAATATATTTAGTTCCTGGGAACAACTAAGTACAGTCTTTCCTATTATATATATAGTCGAGCAACCTATTATAATAATAATTCGGTAATTTGCCAATTTTTTTAACAGACTATATCATTAGCATTGGTTACATCCTTAAACTTCTCCAATAGCGGCTAATATTTGGTTGTGTAAATTTAAGCCAACTTTTCCGTTGTTTCGCGTCACTTTTTTCTCGTCTAAGGACTCGTAACGGGCGAAAGCAATCTTCAGAATGTTCTCCGTTCTGATTTCTTTCTTGGTCTTCCAATAATTTATAGGGCTATCGCTGATGCAAACAGCCAGAGGCACACCTTGATATTAACGAGCGCTAACACTTCGATCTATCTCTATCGCTATCTCTTTACTCCTCAACGTTATTAAATTTTTACTTGCTCTATCTTGTAATGGCTCTCCTTATTCGCTACATGTACTATGGGCATCTCTTTCTTCGTGAAGCACCTTGAGACTGTTGGTGCTTGCTAGTGGTTTTTATGGGAAGGATCCTACTACAAAGGTAGATACTTCGGTAGGTACTTTGGCGGTTCTTTTAGATTTCCTAACGTGTTTGCCCTGTTGTCACAATATTGATTTTTTGATTTTTGCAAAACATACCGATCGGCTCAAAAAGGTCGTTTCGTCGGTGGAACGCTGTTTGTTTGAATATTTTTATGTTTTCAATGCGTTCAGATGTACCTTTCATGCAGCGATTATATCCTTTATCCCACGCAGTGATTATATCTTTTTTTGCGTCTCGATTTTATACCCTGTTTTTGCAATATTCTACAAGCTCTTGAAAACTTGATGCCGCTTTACCTCCTGATTGTCTGATGGAGCTCCAATGACTTTAACAGCCAGTTTCAAGGCGATTTCTTTAATCCGCACTCCCTCCATCTTATTTTCAACCACTACTAACCTCTTTATCATCAAGGGAGCCTTGAGATAAAAATTGAGGATTATTGATGACCAAAGAATCTCTTTTCAGTAAGAACAGATGTCTGGAAACAAAAATGCATCGACTTGTTCGATAGTTTAACCTAAGATTCGTCAAACTTACTCTAGAACATGGAACTTTGAAGATTTTCCTCAAGATTTATTATTGTTATTAAGATTACCACAAACGAAGGATAGTTATGATAGCAGGAGTGGCGCAAGGTTGTCTCAAGGTTCTGGACCCGGACCTATAGAATCTTTCCTAAGACAAGCTTCAGAGGTTGCAGCTGCCTAATGATTGATGTCTGATCAACATTGCTGATGTCTTAGCAGCATTAGTCTTTGGACGTACCGTCGACCATGATTAACTCAAACTAGACTTGATCGCGAGTGGATGCCTGACAATGGTTTTAATCTAGCACTGGAAAAATCCAAGGACGTCATACTAACCAAGAAGCGGATCCCTCGTGTTATTCCCGTTCGGGATGGAAAAATGATGATCGAGTCGAAGGAATCAATAAAATACCGTGCATTGTCCGAGTCATTCCGAGCGTTAGCTTATAATGCTGCGGTAAGAGAGTTGGCTCCCACACGCTTTATAACCAATCCTGGGAGAAGATTTTTGAGCAAAACGTCTACTCAAGAGTGCAATAGAGGCAATGCTCGTCTATGGCTTCCCTGAATGGGCTGACGCTCTTAGTAAGGAATTGAACCGAAAGCTTTTTGAACTGATACAGAGACAAGGAGCTTTCGAGAAATCAGCTGCATACTGCACTGTTTCTAATGCGGCGGTGTTGGCTATCACGAGCGTAGCCCCAATCGTACTACAAACTGAAGCATGACGGCGAGTCTACCTTCATACGGGGAATTCACAGTGAGGTTTTGTTAGCCGAGAGGAAAGAAAAAGGACCCTTCCTATGTGGTAAAAAATATTAGTACTCAAAAAATCAGACAGGTGGACTGTACAACTCATCTGTGTCCTGTGAAAGAACTTTTGCAAGAAGCATGGCGAGATTGACCTTTAGCTGACGCAACAACTCATTGGGCAGGGGTATTTTCAGTTTTGCCTGTATAAGATGGGGAGGAGTTACTGAGCCTTGATTATTTTTACTGCCTGGGAACGACAGGTTGCGAAACTTAGATCAGGCTTCGTTTGGATCGCTCCGAGAAAATAGAAGTTCTCCCTTCTGAAAACACAACGGGAAAGAAGCGGACATGCAAGGACCATTGAAACTGCGTGACGCATTACGTGAAGATGGATTTTCTTATAATGGCATCATGGATTGCGTGGCAGCATCGAGGAAAGGAAGACCATCCTGACAGCAATCTATCTCTCCATCTTTCTATTCCTACTGAAAAAGAGATTTTCCTATCCTGAGGACTGACGTTTGGCGTGACCAAATAGGCCCAGTCTGGAATAATGGAACAAAGGATTGTCCAGCTCAGGTTCTCGGTGTTACAGGCAAGGTGTCTAGTTACTAGTCTAAATAGCCTGCACCACCCAACCACAAAAAAATCATTATTATTATTTCAATTTTTATTCTTTATTTAAAGTATTGTATCACAATATTATTAATAAAATGAGTAGTAGTAGTAGTCGTAGTATCGTTACAAGAGTAGTAGTTAAAGGAGTAGTAACCTTCATAGATTAAAAGAAAATAGAGTTATAATGTGCACCAAGAATCCCCCATCATTCTGAACATGGACGTTTGCAGTGATTTCTCACGTGATTTTAAATAGAAGTTCATATGTGGGATTAGTAAGATTACGAGACGGGACGAGTTTTCGAGCGCTGGATGCCAATTGCTCACCACACTAAATTCGTATGATCCATGCATTACATCCTAGCACGGTCTTAAGTAATATGACGTAAAGCATATTAATTTGAAGGGAAACGATAGAGTATCTAGAATTACAACATATATGTACAACATTTTGGTGAATCAATAGCCCAATGGAGGGACGTGATAGACGCCTGGTGGTTGTGTGAGCCACCTTAAACTTTACATCATATGGCAGGAATCCCTCGATGAAAGAGGACTACAGGATTGAAGCTGCAGTCTTCGTGTCATGAATGAAAGAATGAACGTAAAACATGGGATCTGAAGAGTTTATAATGAAATAGTTTAAGCTTTTAATCGTTGATAATTCACGAAACGATAAAGGACTGTGTGAAGTTCTTCAAAATATGATTTGACAGATGCTGAATTGTTTTCGGATATAAAACAATCAATTCCTTTTGCATAGTGTGATTCACAAATTTTCGACTGCTAGAGTAAACATCTAACTTTTCACAGCTCAGTGAAAAGTACCTTCGAAGTCATCAGTTTAGATCCAACAACCCTTATATAGAATATTTGCTGTTATACCCAAAAAGGCCAATGTCCTAAGAAATAAAACACCAATGTAGCCCGAAGGACTAAGATTTTTCATTGCCATTATCAAATGAAAAGTATTGACGATGGCTGTAGCTACTACATAGCTCCTGGAAAGGGAGTCATCAGAGTGGTGATTGTGATTCCTGTAGGCTAGGTTTTACCTAGAGTTTAAGGAAAAGAAATATTAGTTAGGTTGTGGATGGTACCTAGCTCGTTGGTCATGATCGTGCTTGAACTATGCCAAATTATGACAAATTAGCGCATAAGCATGAGTCCTTCAATTCAGTGAATGACAAGACTTTATTAATGTTTTAACCCAGAGATCCACAGAGAACATGCCGGATTGAACCTATTGCCGAGCTCTCATAGGAAATGCATTTGTAGTTGAATGCCTTCCTAAAAAAGAGTTTATATTAACATCACGATGAAGGATTGCTATTGCTGGATTGGAGCGCAAACCACTTTAAAATTTTCGTTTTTGAATACTTTTCTGTAAAGAGTGGAGCCACTATGTCCTGAATTAAAAAAAATCAGTTTGCACCTTTGCAGGAATGATGCTTTTTATTTACATTTCCGAACACACAACGAACCACAAGAGTATGATTTGGCTTGTTTTTAATTTCCACAGTACGTGCATGTGTTACATTTCATGCAAGCGGTTTTTTTTTTGTTTTTTAAACTCGTTCGTATTTTATTATTGATGAAAAAAAAACTTTGATAAAAAAAAGGGATTTTGTACTTTGCAATCCATCCATTATTCATAGCTGAGATTAGAAAAATTCTGTGGTTGGAAAACTATAAAATTGACTTGGTCTATTGTTTCAAACGTAAAGTCGGCCACATCTAGATAAGGCTCGGCACATAGCAGCCCGGCAATCTGACCTCAAATACTTTACAAAATCACAAAGCAAAACCCTTTCGGAAATAGTCTAGCGTAGGATGCTTGTAAAACATGGTGAATGGTCATCACTTTTCAATTTTGAATACACTCCCTCAACTATTGAAACATTTCTAACAGCAAATGTGAAACAATTTTCCCGCTAATCCTTATCAGCCTAAGCATTCATGGCTTTTCGAGCGTAGGAAAGCTACTGTGTAATTTCCAGGATCTCTTATTCTTTTTTCTGCTATTTGTGCCTCCCACCCCATTTCCCACGTTCAAACTGACCGGTGGAGACGAGTTACATGTTGGCCAATTCTATCCTGCATTAATGTTTCATTTCTCTCTAGACGATTTTCATTTTCAATTTTCTACGGGAGGAAGTGAATTCAAAAAAGTTCCAGGGGAGGGAGAAGGGGCTCAACTACAACTTGAATTCCCGAGAATGTAACTGTAACCAAGGATTTTCCCAACCATACTATGCATACGAAATGATGACGATGGTCTATTCATTTTCGGATAGCCATGGTTGAAGCCACCAGATTATAAATTCACGGTGTTTGGGATATAAATACAGTGGGCGCTTACATTTAGCAAAACGAGCAAGGATATTCTCACATTAGTCTTTTTTCTGTTCGTTAGCAGTCTGCGGAGTATGTAGAAACATGAAGACCGAGATAAAATGCTAAATCGCTCCACATATTGCTACGTGATGTGAACATTAACATGATTTTGGCAAGAGCAAGTTGAGGAGCTGTAAAAGGAACATGATATGGATTCTTTTGGTTTCTGTTGGAGCAACAAAAAAAAGGTAAAGGAACCATAAAATTTACATACCAAATTGATTGGTGTAAAGAACGATGAAGTATTTACACAGCAAATTGCCCGTTGTTAATGATTGTATTCAAATGAAATTCTATACAGTCATACAGAAAACGGATGGCATTCAGGGAAATGATGAATGAGCAAAGCAAATTATTGTTTGTCGACGTAGCCATCGGTGGTACTTTTTATTCTTATCATCGATATCAACATGAACCGTTAAACTTCGAAGCGATAGCGAGCATTCTCAAACTCAATCGTACATTGACTGCCATGTCATTACAATAATTTAACACTTAGCGTCCGAGAGCGTTAAGATTCCCGCTCATGATATTCTCTAAATTTGAGCAAGTAAGACAAATAATTCTCATCGGCTTACTCTCAGTCCTATGGCTAGCCGTTTTTTCCACATTCAAGTTAATTATGTATATTTAGTAGAACAGAATGGGCCATCTTACGTTTAATGACATTACCGATCTGACAGAAAGTTAGTTTAATGTTTGACATTTATGAAATAGGGATAGAGCTGTTCGCCTTAATAAACTTGGGAAATATGAAAAACTTATTTCCAAAGTGGGTGAGTCTTCTCCGCAAACTGTAAGAAATTAACGGAAAAAAATTGACAAAAACGATGTGTTAAAATCGCAGTTCGTGAATCAAGTTGTGAAGCGAGCTCGTGAAACTGAATCGCTACTGTTACTCAGTTGGTGCGTGTAACAATCATAAACATCAAAGCGTCATTTGACATCCCAAGCAGTTGAAGAATTTTGGGAAGAATTTTTTATAAAGGTCTCTGTTTGGATGCGCTCAAATTTCAATCGAAGACTGCTTGATCGAAAATTATCACCGGAAAATCATCTTTACAAATGAAGCCCATTTCCAGCTCAGAGAATAGGGAAATCTGTAAAATGGTCATACCTAGGGCTCATTAAGTCCATACGTTATTGTGGAGCGTCCAAAACGAGTAGCTGCCTGTTGCTGAGTGATTTTAGCTAAGAGATTTTTGTTTCCTGAATTCGAAGAGGATGATATAGACGACATTTGCTTCCAACAGTGCAGTGCAATGTGCCACACAGCGAAAGTAACAATAGATCTTTTGCGTACTATTTTCGAAATCTTAAAATTAGTGGAAATGCCAATCTCGTTTAGCCACTTCCAAGCTGAGATTTGCCTTTGATGGACTTTTTTTACATCCGGAGGGGGGGGGGGGGCATCTGTGACGACTGACGACTAAAGACATGAAATTGAAGTTGCCATTGACGGAATAGAGGCCCAAGCAATCGAAAATGGACTGAAAAGTTGGACTGATCGAATGGGAATTTGTGAGACTAGCTGTGGCCGCCATTTGATTGATGTTGTCCTACATTTCGAAATGGAAAGGCTAAATCCTGTATTCAAAATCGTGGCCCAGCCTGTTGTAATAGTAATAGAAGTAGTAGTAGGTAGTAGTAGTAGTAGTAGTAGTGATAGTATTAGTTGATAATGTAGCAGTAGTAGGGATAGTAGCTTTGGTTGTAATTGTGGTAGAAGCAGAAAAAGAAGTAGTAGTAGTAGTAGTAGTAGTAGTAGTAGCAGTGGCAGTGGGAGTAGAAGAAGTTTTTGTATTAGTAGGATTAAAAGTAAGTAGTAGATGCAGGCATAATTATGATAAATCATACTGATAACCGGACTGTCAACTCCCACAAATCAATTTGACCACGTTCTTCCGTAACACCGAGACCCCAGCCTGGGAATGATTTCACATTTCGTGGGGACAGGGTTCTTGAGTCTCGCTGTACGATGGTTTAACTGAAGCCTTAGAATATCTTTCATTTTCTCGTTTTCATTTTATTCTTTTCGTCCTTCAAACAGAAGTGAACAAAAAGGGAGCGATTTTATATATAGAATAATCGGTAAGTGATCTGGAGCGATCTACTTAGTTGTGTTGACAAGAGGTAGAGTTTGATAATAATTGGTCTAGCTATAACATTCACTGAACTAGTACCGCAAGGCACTGACAAGACACGAAGTTCAAGGTTCCAAGGGCCTCACGAATCCGTTTTTGAAGATATAAAGATAAAATCTTTTATCTCCACTTGAGGAATAACATTTATCTCTAGATTCTACCTACAGGAAAACACTTTTCTTCCTTCTTCTGAAAGAAATAATATCTGGGTCACTAAGTCAAGAGGGTAGTAATACTAGTCATAGAAGCAACAGTAGACGTAGTAGTAGTAGTAGTAGTAGCAGCTGTAGTAATAGCAGTAGAAGTCGTAGTAGCAATAGAACTAGTAATAGAAGTAGTATTAGTAGCGATATAATAATATATAATAGCGATATATAATAATAGTAAAAGATTTGTGAAGATTGTTCAAATTGATTTGCTAGCTCTTAAGCCGAAATTTAGGTTTGATAGTAGACCCGGAAAGGACTTGTTAAAGCTGGACCAAGGAAACAGGAAAAAATAATGTAAAGTTTACGATAGTGTTAGGCTGCGATTGATTCCGGTGTAAGACTGATTTTCTGTTTGAGTAATGGCTCAGACATAATCATCAGGTGAACTTTTTCCTTTGACATTTCTTAAAGAATCTTTCGCTTTCCAAGGAATCGCCTAGGAGCTGCAATCTTTTTTGTTGTTTCATAAAACTGAAATAACCGATACAGTGGGCGCAAAACTATAAAAGTTTCCGTTTGTGGAACAATGTGTTCCTTCTTGTGTTTCCTTTCGTGTTACCTTTTGTAGGAAAGTGTGTTTCCTTGTGCGTTCCTTTTGTTGGATAGTATGTTTCCTTTTATGGAACAGTGTGTGTCTTGTTTTTCATAGAGTAAGTTTGCTTAATTCGGTAGTGTACGTAATTTAGGGGATGAAGTAGCCTTAAATGTAACAACTCGTCATACTGAATCAGTGCTAAGATGCCAACCAAATGCGTCCTGTCCCTCAGTTTGACAAAGGGAGTGCACTGAGCTTGATTTAATTTGTCTGAAATAACTTAACCAACAGTAGGACCGACCGTACCGGTCATAGGGTCCGCCTTAAAGGAGCTATAAGAGATGTTTAAAGATAGTCCAAGTCTTGCATGTCAAGACCTATAAGGCATTTAGCTTTAACATTGTATACATACAACAAACTTATTAACAGAACTCTGTCTGTAGGTTTCAACACCAAAATTCCAATATTTGGTGACTTTGAACGTTTATTGACTTTCAATAATATTTGTCTTGCTTTTTTCGGTTGGGTTTATATTAGATTATGTTTTTAAGCTTGGCTGATTGCTACTGCCGATCAAAATTCGGGAAAGTTCTTTATTTCCGACCTGCAGCGAGCTGATGATGTCTACTGAGAACCAAAACTTGCCCTCAAGAAAAACTCAACTCAGCCTAAAGGCTCAAGGATTATTTTTTTTTCTCTGTTGCCAAAATCATAACTCTCACTGCTTCATATAGGTAGTTGCAACCAATAACGTTAAAAACGTTTGGCGAAGGTTTCTTATATTTCCATAATGAAGAACACTCCTGGAAAAGTACTCCTTGATTTTTTTGCTAGAGTTAATTTTGATTGAAAATTTCCTGTAGCCACCATCAATGAATTAAAAGTTGCACTTTCAACCGACAGTGCAACACCACATAAATCAGCAATTGAAGGTTTGTTGGAGTTACCTCATTTCAGGATCAAAGAAAAACTAGATGTTTATTTCGTTTTAGTCATACCTGAACGTTTTTCATTTGATTTCTCAAAGCTCTCAGAGCTCCGTCACCAAAAATCTCTGTCTGTAATAAAATAAAACTGTCACCAATTGTGCTTGAACCTTGGAGCTGTTGTGAAAAAGGCGAGTGCTTTTCTCATGCCAGCATACGGTGAACATAAGCAAGTTCTAGGAGTATTTTTCAAATATTTCGTAATGTATTTGTGCTTGGGTGTCCCACCATATACACAACAATCTCTTTTTCAGGTTCAAGCTTGGCTTAGAAGTGGTAGGGGCGGACTGTCTAGACTCGGGATATGCTCATTACCACATGATGTTTTCGTATTCAATTCGTTTTTAATCGCTAGTTACGATCCGGTCTAAGAAAGATTCATTTTTTGTATCGAGCAAACATAGATAGCAATCTGACAACTTCATCATTCAAGTTTTTCTCACTTTAATGATTAGGCACCCACCTAGAATATTTATAGACTAACCCTAGCTTCCGAATACGGTCGCAAAGCGTTTGTTGAGTTGGACTCAGCTTGATTGCACTCTCCGATTTTGTCAAAAAGTGATCTTGCTCTATCACAGTTTTGATAAATTCATCATTGATCAAAGATGGCCGCCTTGAACGTGACTTGTCAATAAGTTCGTTAATCGCTTCCAACCCATCTTCTGCACGCTCTATCACAAACTCCTATTGTACCAAAAACTTTCACTAAATTTTGACACACTTTTGTAGCTTTTTTGCTAGCTTTTTTGCTTTCACAATCGTGTCTCCCTTTATACTGACATGAAACCTTTTTGTTTGCTTGTTAGGAGTGTTCGTATGCGCAAATGTAATGATAAAGAGAGTTCGTCAGATATGCCTCACACCAACGTAAGAGTATGGATTGCCGTGAGAGTATGGTTTAACACTTAGCCTATTGTATAAGCAACATGTTTATTAATAACAAATCAAACATTAAAAATGAAGAAGATTTCACCAAACCTTAAAAAGTTTTTTTAAACATATATTTTCCAAGTCTTACTGATTTTTTAAATACGGATTGTCAGTTGTTTCCCTTGCTAATATTGAATTGTCAAAACGGATAGGTTTAACCTGATGGAATTGTTAATAAATTTTACCTTAGAATTTATCTTCAATTAAAAATCCACCTGATACCAACTTGTGCAAGTAATTCGGCGTAACCACAGTCATAAATCCTACCTAGTCAATTTCGAAAACCGATTTTGATAATCTTGACGATAAAAATATTTTATTCCTTTCTCTGTTTTCAACATAATAATTGCAAACGACAAGGAGCTTATCACGGCTATTAACAGCTCTTAAATTGAGACAATTAAATGAGGAAAAATGTTTGATTCAAAACTGACTTCCATTATTTCTCTACCGACATAATGCGACCCGCATATTTACCTTCTTCAAAATCGTAATATAATAAGACACCATGCTGAAAGGGTTGCAGGATTTAACGGACATCGACATCAGGAGTTGGTTGGCGGATGGTGGTAACAAGGTTGGGATGCGGAGAACTTAAGGAAGCAGATTAATAATTTAATGGTCCTCGTCTTCAAACCTGGCCATAGCAGACATAAATTTATTTACTTTGGTCCTTTACAAATAACTGCAGGACGTTGTTATTTGTGCTCGTGCAGATGAATCCCTATTATGGCAATGCCGGTCTGATGGAGATTTAAATAAGGGTCAACATTGCATTTGTGTTTATTTAATTAAATCATAATTATGTGATCATCGGCTTTAAAGTTTTGCCGGTCGTCAGGTATCTGAGCATAATGGCTATAATTTACATATAATTTGCAATTGCTTTGATTTAATTAATCCTTAACGAGCATCTTTGCCGGAGGCTATAACTCTTGTGTTTAGTTGAAGGACTCACTGACTGATATTAATAGTGAAATAGCGACGGTTGACTTGGATAAGAGAAATGTTTTTCACTCAATAAATGACCAAACATCCTCGAGTAACCTTCTTCTATCCATGTTACATAAATAAAATCCAGCGGAGCTTTTCCGTCGCAGACGGGACTGCTTGAAAATCGTTGACTTCTGCTAACATTCCCCATCCTTTAACTTTTACAACAACAGCTCAGTTTCCTATCATCTCCATTTCATTACGGTGTGTATAATCAGTGATGCCTGAAGTTAGAATCCTTTCGCTAAGTATTCCACTCAAGTCTCTTAACAAGTATCGCCTACAAAAAGAATATTGTCTTCACTCCGTTTCCGGACATTACCATTAATACATAATGGCAGCATTGTGTGGGTGAATTTGTATTTGTATAAATAATAGACCATCACGCATTGTTACAAAATCAGAAAGACAAAGAACAATAATAGTGGCTACCGCTAAGAGTTTATCCATTGCCCATCGTGGTGGTGTGTATCCTGGCTGAGAGTTACAATGGAACAGGCCTCAAATTTTTTCACTCTCCGTTTTGGTTTGTGCGACGAAAGGACGAAATGGATGATTTAGGCAAGGTATGGAATAAAAGAAGACAAAAAGCATCCGAATTAAGATGAAAAGGACCCGGAACTTTTCTCCAATGGATATTATTGTATGTACTATTGCTGTTGCTTTTGTTTATGTTTATTTTACTTTAATGCTGATTACAATTAGAATGGGAGGGTGGTTCGCGGCTGAAAATTATTTGCAACATTGTTCGTGGAAAAGTTAATTGGCTGTTTCTGTTTCCAGCTTGTTTTTCATTATACTCGCGAGGATGGCACAAAAGTTTTCTGGTGAAATAATAGAATCCATAATATATAAAACGAAATTAACAGATCCTTTCCGAGTGAAGAAAAAAGTATCATTTCAAGTGAATTGTGGGCCCATGATGTTCGGGATGTTACTTTTTAATGAATCGTTTCTTTGAAGCATTATCGTTTTAACAAATTTCAATAAAAACATGGAAATTTATGAGGATACCATGGGAATTAGACGCGGTGATATTTTCTCGTATATTAAGATACGTTTATAATTGAAAAAATAACCGAACATTCGCTGAATTAACAACGATATTGAAAAAATTCGTAGAAAACTGAGGATGGGAAAAAGAGCAATTGATTTAAGAGATAGTTCGAATTGTTCGGTTAAAGTCTGTATTCTCATGACGAATTAGATAAAAGGCGATAAAAGCTTATACGCAAAAGTTAAAAGTTCTTACGATTTTCAATATTATGAATTTCATATGAACTGAATGACCAAAAGTAACAGAAAGAAGCAGGTTGCCATTGTGAAGTTAGTCTATGAGTAGCCTCCTTTCTGCTGGATTCTGATTACAATTTAGACATTTCATCAAACCATCTATGCTGCAGAAAGCAACAAGATTTCCTTTCTTCTCAAAAAAACGAAACAGATCTCGATTACGTTTTCTGTACCGTGAGACCTTGACATCCGGATGGAGAAGACTTCATTATTGTAATCTTGAGCCTAGAAGCTCTCCCGTTTCCTAGGACAAATTAACGTCTCGAATGAGATCACTTAATTCCGGGTGTGTCAGTTTGTGCGGCTTATCGTCTTTTATCTCAAAATAAGGGTCGTGCGATGCTGAAGGCCTGGCAAGTATATCCTCTTCCGCACAATCCTGATTTGCTAGTTCCCATTCATAATTTCGAGGTGGTGTTGGAACTAGTAGAGTGTCCGAATGTGGGATGGGTCTAACAAGAAACGAAAGAAAAAGGTTCTTATTGTTCTTATTTTCTTCATTCACAACCCTGCCTTTATGGGTGGAGTCAAGCAGAAAAAACAATCGTCAGTGTGAGTATTAGGCTCCCGCTAAGCCATAGGAACAGGAAGTTTTCAAAGTTTTCAATAGTTTTCAATAATTTATTGGGTGATTTTATGTGTTATGTACAATTATTTACAATAAGTCTTAACCTATCACTTAACCTACGGGTTTTGCCTAATGGCTGTACCCAGAATTCAGCACTAACTAGAATTTAATTGTTCTTCGACTTAAGCTGTTATATATTAAATTTCTTCTTAATTTCTACACTTACACCCTAAGTGTGGCCTTGAATATTCCTTATTTTAGCTTAACGTAACAAAATATATATATTCTAATTCCTTATACTCTATAATGATTTTGTTTTATTTTTTATTTTTAAATTCCTTATATACTACTTATTGCTAACTGTTGGCAGCTTCCATCGCTCGATTGTCTGCCGCATTGCTGATCGTGGTGGTCTCATGCTCCACCATTCGTTTCGCCGCTCGCTCGATCAACCTCTTGGCGTAGAGGTTGATTGGTTCCAAGGCTGCATCCCGGTACAGTTGTCGGTTGGGGTAGGGCCGTCCGTCCTCCCGTTTATAAAACCCAGTGCAAGCTCGAAGGATTTTGCGTTCCAGTAACCCTATCTTGCTCCATTTGTATGTCGCTGTAGCCTGCCAGATCAGCACCGCATATAATAGTATGGGCCTGATCAGTGATTTGTACGCGAGTAGCTTCACCCGCTTGCTAGCTGATGACTGTTTCCTGAAAAGAGGTAAGAGGAGATGGTATGCGTATCTTGTTTTTTTCAATACTGCGTCTACGTGGGCACTAAAGTTGTTGTTCCTATCAAAAATTACCCCCAAATACTTGGTTTGCTTCGAACAGTGCACCACCTGTCCGTTTAGCTTTATTCTTGTGTCACAGATACTCCTTGTGCGACGTCCAAATTTTTGATGTGGGTCCTTGAAAACAATCAGCTCGCTTTTCTTGGCGTTAACCCTCATCCCCCACTTTCCATAGTATGATGTTAACGAGTCCAGGTACCTTTGGAGTCTCAACCTTGCAAAGCGGAGATTGTACTCAGAAGACCACACCAGTAAGTCGTCAGCAAAGAGATTCACCTCGATTCCAGGTTTAAATTCATCCCTGATCCCTGGGATGTCAGACGTAAATATATTGAAGAGAGTGGGTCCAAGAATGGACCCCTGTGGGACCCCCGAATTAATGAAAAAGGGTTCAGAGCTAGCTCCACCAGACACCGCAAAGGCAGTTCGTCCCCTCATGAAGCTGCAAACAATTTTAATAATATTCACCGGAAAGTCCAGTTGGATAAGTTTGTAGATAAGTCCGTCGATCCAAACTGAATCAAAGGCTTTCTCTACGTCGATGAGACACGCTGCAACAACCTTTTTTTCCTGCCAGTTCCGTTGTATACTGGCTTGGAAAACTGCCAATGCGTCTATCGTTGAGTGACCTCTTTTGAAGCCAAATTGTCTTTCCGGCACAGTTCCTTCCGCTTCAGAGAACTGTGTGATGTTTTGGAGGATGATTCTCTCAAGCAACTTTCCCACATTAGACAAGAGAGATATTGGGCGAGTGTCGACTACGTCTACGCTATTGGATTGTTTCGGGATGGCAAATATTTTTGCGCATTTCCATTGCTGTGGGAAGTAGCAAATGTTAATGCAGTTATTTAGAAGGATTGCGAGGAGAACAAAATACGTGTGGGGAAGTTTTTTTAAGAAAAAATTTGAAATTCCATCAGGCCCAGCCGATTTTTTGGAATTTTGCTCAAGTGCAAGCATGCTGAGACTTTCAGGGCTCACAAACAGGGTGCTGCCAATAGGTGCGTCGGAGGGATTCGAATCTGAAAATCTAGTCAAGCACAGGTTCTTGTGGTCTTTGTCGAACGTTGATATTGCGCTTTTTACTAATGAATTGAAAGCAGAGTCCTCACTTGCTTTCTCCTCTTGAAGAACAGTCGCAAAGTGGTTTGCGATGGAGTCAGCAACGGCCTTTTCATCCATGAGCATGGATCCGTTATAAGTGAGGACTCCTGGCAGGCGCTTCCGACCAGTTATTTTATTAATTTGGGGGAACATACAGGCACCTGGTTGAATGTTTGCTAGGGTCTGTTCGAATCTCTCATTGGCAAATTCAGATGTTCTTCTCGAAATCATTCTATTAAGGGACATTATTAAAAGGGGTACCCGCTGATACTCCCAGTTAACTATATTCAGGTTGCGATGGTATATCCTTGAAAGCAGTTTCCTGAGGGTGCTACGTCTACGATGTAGCTTCAGGATGTCTTCCGGTAAGTCTCTATAAAGATAATTTCTGGAGGAATTTTTTATGGATATATTTGAAATGACCGTAGCAAGGGTCGAGTTCAAACAAGCAATACCTTCTTCAATCTCTGTGGGTGATAGGTTTCTCGATCTGTTGATCGAGATTCCTTCAATCCTTCTACTCAGGTCAGCATTAACTGCTTCCCAGTCTATGCGCTTGTATGGGATAAAGAGCTGTGGGGCTGCTGCTTCCAGCTTTACAGCCTTTTTAACTCTTAAAGCGAGTTCGATCAAAATGTGGTCAGATTCAGCGTCAAGGGCTCTACATTCAAAATTCCTCCAGCTGTGAGAGATATTCACCGAATTAGCAGACACAATGAAGAAATCGATCGTTGACGAGCTTCTTCGGAAAGTGGGCTCGTTTGGTGCAATCAATATGAGATCCATATTGGCTTGCACCCAATTGAACAGAGCCGTTCCATATCCATTAGATACGGTATTGCCCCAGGAAGGATGTCTTGCGTCATAGGAACAGGAAAAGCCATACGCCGTATTTTATACGCCATTCTCACGTCATTCTCATAGAGAAACTGAGCAAGAATTACAACATAAACGTGGAACCCATGACTTATCCTGGTCCCCTCTACCTTCACACCAAAGTAATGCTGACAGTCCGTTTTGACAAGAGGCATCAAGTTGCGCTTCTGTGATGTCAATGTTATTTCGCCGCAAATGTAAGAAAAATTGTTCACCGAATTTACACACTTTCGTGGGATATTAATTTACCGAGTTCGAAACTTTCAAAACATTAAAAAACGTCCATACCCTAGATTTTCAGAACACCGAGAAATCCAAATATCAGCACTGATTATAACATAACCTTTGAGCAAAAACAGCAATAATGAACAACTTGATATTTATAACCTATAAACAGCTGATGAGTTGTCAGTTGACAGGTATGCCAACTCCTAAAAACAAAATTTACCCGAAACTTAAAATTATTACTTTAGAAAATAACATGTCAATTTAAAAAAATTCTTGTTAGATTCCATTTTTAGGTTGATATTTTTATTTTGCAACAGACAGCTGTTTCGAGGCCGATATGGTCCCTTCTCCAGTGTTATGTCTATTGACGAATATTTGATTTGATTTGATTCCGTTTTCTTAACAAATAGACATAACACTGGAGAAGGGACCATATCGGCCTCGAAACAGCTGTCTGTTGCAAAATAAAAATATCAACCTAAAAATGGAATCTAACAAGAATTTTTTTAATTTTTTAGAATGTTGCAAACATCCGAACCAACAATTTGAAAATGTCAATTTATCTCAGAAACAAGAGCTAATCGGTCCTTTTATGGTTATTTTTGCACTCAGCAAGTGAAAATACATAATATCAGTTATTTTTGAACCCGAAATATTTTCCTTGTTGGGCAGTGTGATCAAAGATCAACCATTGACCGGATTATGCGAGGTGAAACAGTTTCAATCTAGACAATATAACTGCATCTTTAGTTTTGCGGAAAGCTCAATGAAACTTATCTGATTATGAAGCAAACTGCAAGGACTGCATGACTTCTAGTATTTCACACTAGATCCTATCTGATGATTGTGTTGGTGGCAATTAGTTTTTCAGCTGCAATGCCGAAATTTTCACGAAGAGAAAGCAATATTATTACTAATTCTATAAACGCTTCCGATAATGATAGAGTTAATCATAGATGGTCAGTCAGAATTAAAAGAGAATTTTAGCAAAGTAGCAATTCATAGTAGTACTTTCTATAAGTGGGACTTCAAGCAAGAATGCTGCACTAGTGCACTGTCGGAAAATAACTTCTTAAACTGCTAAACGATCCTAGGACCACTGATTGACGCATACGGAAGAAGACTTAATTTCACTATAGCCTTTACGTTCTCCGTTGACCGTGAGCTAAAAATTGACTTCCTTAATTGAAGACTAATGAAGTAAAAGGGACCTAAAGTATAGCAACGTCATTAACAGTCCCATGCTGAGTTCTCAGACACTTGCGGAAAGTTGGAGAATAGTCTTGGACTCAGAGCGTAAACACTTAGAACCTTGCAACCACAAAAAATCACTGTATATCAAATCCTACCTCTCGAATTGAAAGTCTGGATAACGTTTATGCTGATTTCAGACTACCCTTTTATAACGACTCGAAAGTTCATCTTTAGTCTTGACCTCATTCTTCTTTAAATACCTAATAGTAACGTTAATACACGGTATTTACGGTGCAGTTTTCAGCTGCGTCGGAATATTGTATAACAGCCATTCCCTAACGAAAAGCGCCATATGCTTAAGGTTATTATCTTGTTGGAAGATACATTACCCCTCTAAACCACAACAACTAGCATTCAGTCATTCCTTTGGGATTTTTAAATACAAACACCACTGCGCCATGTTTTACAGTCCCAGGCTTGTTCCAAGGATTAGACTTATTCGATCATCGATAAGACTTATTCGATTATTTACTTATTTAGATCAAGTTAAGGTTATTGCCAGAAATTTGTCGTCCGCTAATGTTGCTTATTGTCAGCTTTGGCTTGTGGATAAATCGGCCATGTATATCTTCAAAAAAGTTTGGGCGCAGGGGTGAACCTTGTGGAACACTAGCAGGAACAGTTTTCTTACTAGTTGCTAGCCTTTGAGGTAACCCTCTACCTTAGTAGGTTTTATCTCTCAGAAAGAAAGAAATCAGTTTGTGCAAGTATGACGGTGGGCTGCACTCTTTGAACTTATGGATTAGGCCGTCATAACAAACGGTATCGAAGGCGTTTTTAATATCACGATCAGACGACCCATCGACTAGTTTGTATTTGGTGCTGTTTGCTTGGTGCTATTTGGAAACACGTGGTAGCTAGTGGTCCGTTGGGTATGCATGCCTGAAGCCAAATTGAAAATCAGGAAAGATATTATTTATGCTAACGTAATCAGTCTACCTTTTCAGTATTAGCTTTCTGACTAGATACTGCCTCTTCCCAGCAGTAAGTTTATTAACCTATAGCTTTAAGGATCTCACGAGTCTTCACCAGGCTTCAGAATAAGTACTTTGCTGGCATGCTTCGGTGAATACGGAAAAAGCAAAGTTTTCAAGCAAGCGTTGAATATGAGGAATATTAACCCCATTGCTGTTTTCGGAAAATTTTTTATAAATTTATTTGGTATTCTGTCGAGATCAGCGGGTTATTGTTTTCAAACTTCTTAATTTGCTCAATTATTTGTTTTATTTTTACAAGAGCCCCAGGAGGTAAATTGGTAGTATTTGCGTCAGTTGGCAGTAAGCGAACTACAATTATTTCTGGGATATTGTGGCTAATTCTATGGAAGATATTGAGGTATTCGTAGGCCATATCAGCAAGTAACTCTACTTTTCGATCTTGATACCATTGTTGTCTATCAAGAATATGGTAGATCCTGGTGTTAACTTTCCAGTATTTTGGTTAACGTCGACACGTTTCGTGCATTTGTGTCAAGGCTTTTAATAAGATTAATCCGGCGCTTGTTTTTTTCGGACTTTAATAAGTTCAATGTTTATAGTTCTCAGCTTACCCGGTTAGCTTACCAAGTTTGTTCCAATGAGCTTTTTTGAAGCTATAGAATCATACCTCTGAGGACTTTACTGCTGCTGCTGCTGCTACTACTGAGAATAACTCCCGTAGATAATGAGAGAACGAGAGAACGCTTGGAAAATAGAACGTTCAAAATCATTGATGTTTTCATCACGTAACATGATATCTAGGGTACATCCAATACCTTGAGTGGAGCAATAGGACGTTTTTTGAGAGTGGTGAAGAACCAGGTTCTTATCACTTATGAGATCAAAATTTACCGCATAGCAGAATTTTTTTCGCATCCTAACGAATAACTCTACATCTTTACGAAAATTTCGTATACAGTCGGCTCTCGTTAATTCAAACCTGCGATAATTCGAACCTCTCTATATTCAAATTTATCACATGTTCCTTGCAACAACTCTATATATTTTGAACTAAATCAACACATTTTTATGCACTTGGTAATTCAAACGAAAAAAATCATTGATACGCAATACAACGACGCGCTATTTCGAACTCATCGGCGTCCAACTCTCGACAATGTAAAGTTGCAGAGAGAAAGAAACAGAATGACTGTAAGTACCTACATTGTGAGACAAGTTCAAACTTATAGCATCGTACACGAGCCTTTGTTTTTGTTATGATTAGTTCGACACACACTTCCGCGCGAATTGGTTTGTTCAGATATGTTTCAGTTACTGTTATTCTATCGTTGGTTCTATACAGATTAGAAGATTTTGTTGTTTTTTTTTTTTTTGTTTTTGGTGATTGCTGAAAAGAAGAAAATATCCTGGAGAAAAACAAAGTAAAGAGAGATTGACAGTTTTGATTGCAGTAAATATGGACGGATCGGGAAAACTTACACCTTTAAAGATAGGAAAAGCAATGAAACCGCGATGTTTAAAAGGAGTGAAATCATTTCCTACTGATTATCGTGCTAACAAAACAGCATGGGTGACGACAAAACTTTTTAACAATCGGCTTTTAACAGTGAATGGGGATATGGAATAACAGAAGCGGAAAATTTAACTATTTTTAGACCATTGCACTGTCCACAATAGTTCCCCTTCATTGTCCAACCTAGAACCTTACTTCTTTTCACCGTAGGAAATTTTCAAATCACAACCATTGGACCAAGGGATCATCCATAATTTCAAGACGTTTTATTGCAAAGAAATTGTTAAGCTCGTTTGAGAATCTCTCCACAAGCAGCTAACTGCAAATATCACGGTTCTGACAGATATTTTACTGATTGACAAGCTATGAAGAGCTGTAGCACCCTAACAATTCTCAACTGCTAAGAAGGTCAGGAAAATTTTCCTATAACTATGGCCGATGAAGAACTAGCAAAAGAACCACTGGTTGACATAAGTGGTTTGAGTTTTTCTGACTTTGTTCGAGTGGATGCAGATATTGCTGTTCCAGATTCATTAAACTATATCTGTGACAGATACGAATGAAGAAAGCAACGATGAAGATGGGGATTATAGATCAGAACCTTTGGTAGGTAGTCCAACTAATTTGGCAATTGTATTTGATCCTGATGTTCAGTTTGAACTTCTTTGGTTTCAACCCTACGATTCCTAAAAATCATCAAGTAAATGCTAAAATAATTCAATCAATATATTTACTAGGACAAGCGAATAGGAAACATAACAGGAACCATGTAATTCAAAAAAGCCTTTTGCGATATTAAATTTTTTCTCTAAGAGGAAAAAAACGTTTCATACTTATTTTTCGACAGTAATCTCCCGTATACCAGTCTATTCAAACATGTCCTTAAAAAGATGAATTTTCCATTTCGGCTTTGAAGAATGACTGCGACCGGGTACCTAATCAAATGCAGATAAACTAAGATCCAGTAATTTCTGCAAGATCATTTCATACTAGACCGAATAAGAGGGGATCACATGGCGAGGGGTGTCGTGACTATAGGGAGAGTTGTTAGTAGCTATCCTTGCATTTGCACACATGAATTGGATATCTCTGAGGAACTTACGGCACCTGTTAAATCGCTATTTGCCTTCAACCACGTCAAAAAGAGCAACAACAGTAGCAAGCATTTAGGGAGCTATATTAAGGAGGAAAAAAGCGTCACTCAAAATAATGTTAACACAACTATCTTGACTGCCAATCATGTTTTGGCTTTTGCAGTGTCTTCCATAATTCGGGAGTGAAATGATGAATTTATGGTTCATATCACAAAGGTTGTTGCATTGCCAAAAATTCAGCCGTTTATTTTCAAAATAGCAGGATACGTCTGACTAACTTCAACTCCTGCATTATTTGGTTCATGGTTAAGTAGAAATGAGAATCCACCTCGACGATCCTGTGTTCACTTCAAACACTGAGTAACGTTTCCAAATCTGTTTCTGTCTGAATTGACTCATATTCATTATTTTTTCACGTTCTGTAATAAGTTAGGCAGATCAGGTTTTCAGCCGGGGGGCTCTGAAATCACTTTCTCCCCAAACTGTATTTCATCCTGACTTTCAGTTGGCTTTTTTTTCTAAAAACTATATTATGATGCCCAAGACAAGAATGTTGACAAGCATGAAATTTCTTTTTCATCTTTTTAGGAAACCTAACGTAGCCATTTAAGTCATTGGCTTAGGCTCAAGTCATCTAGCGAGGGCTTCCTCCTCCTTACCCCTTCTTAACGTTCCGAGTCTACAAAATTTTCAAAGTCCTAATAAGCCTAACGGTTGATTATTTTTGAATGACCTGCGTTTGTTTGCTTTGAGCCAGCATTTTTATAGACTTTTGAAGAGTCCTTTTAATTAGTACTCATCCAGCATAAATGTACAAAACAAACGTTGTAGCAACTAGTAAGACATCATAATACCATCTTTTTATCAAATATCGGTGTTCACATACGAAAATGAAAGGACAACTTAAAAGTTGCATGTAAAGCAACTTTTATTCAATGCTTTACATCTTTTATGTATAGCATTGAATCAAAATGGCAAGAAAATGGAAAAAAAACTTATTTTCAACTTTTTTTTGAACAAATAATTTTGTAAATAAACTTTATAAGAAGTTTACTGTTGTAATGTAAGGTGTTTTGATGAGACACATGGGCAAGGAGAACAATAACAATGACAAGATGGGAAAAATTCCGGAAAGACAACAACAACGAATCAAATAAAAGAAGAAGAAAAAACCTTGAAAACTTTTATCAACGACGTGTTTATCCATACTACGTCAAGCTTAAGAGCTTACTATTCAATTTGTCCTGGAACCAAAGTACAGAGCCAGATGATGGAAAGAAAAACTATAGCCTTTCACAATTCGCTCAGCCATGCGAAAGAAATGCTTGATTGTGCTAGTGGTTGAGCATGGAAACAACTCATATGGTTCAGTTTTTCACAGATGTTTCTTTGTTTGTTTTTACTTTGCTAGCTTTGTTGGAAAAGTTTTATCTTCATGTTTGCTTTTTAATCACTATGCAGTGCGAGTCCTTGTCAACCTTTTATCATTCTTAATCATTTCTCACCTTTCTCAGTCGAGTAATTAAAATCTATCCATTTCAACATTTGCCTGGATACGAAGTACAATTGCTGGAGATCAAAAAAATGTAATGTGTAAATGAGGTCGGCAAGGTCTTTAAAAATCTACGTATCTTATGAAACTTAAACTTAACTAACTTAATAAAAACTATCCGGTCCATTGAAGTCAAAACTACCCGTAAATTCATAAATTATTGGATAACGCGGACGTTATTACACTTGCTTTCTGCACAGCAGGTCATGCGTTCGAAAAACACTTGCAACTGTCATTGTTGAGTTGACAGTTACAAGTGTTACTTGAACATTGTTGATTATCTCAGCAAACTATCACGATACTTATATTTGGTAGATGCCTCAGCGAGAGTGGCAAGCTACATCTGTCCAAGGACTTAATCATATACGTCAAAATAGACGAGGCCGTAAGGGATCCTAAGAACTAAATCCCAAAATTCGGTCATTCACTAAAATTGTGCTTCCTTAACTTACGGACAGTAGTTAAATATTGGTAAGTCTAAAAAGTATTGAGCCTTGTCTGTCATTTTTCGATTGAATATTTCTTTTATTTAAGTACACATTGTCCATTATTATCTATGACATTTTGCCATTTTTTGGGTAGAGCCATTATTCCATTTGTGTTGAACTTCTGTGGTTAATGGGTGAAAAACTTGGCCAAGTGATTTTCACAGTCCCCTTTTGAAGTGAATTTCTTTTCATTAAGGAAATTTTGCAGATACCGAAACAAATGGTAGTCTCATTGTGAAAGGTCTGCACTATACGGTGGATGTATCAAAACTTCCCAGCCAAGCTCTGTCAATTTTTGCCGGCATTGTCATGATGGAAGACAACGCCCTTTCTCATGATCAATTCTGGCTTAAATTGGTTAATTCCTGACAGCACAGAGGCAAATTGAGTTTTTGGCTTGGCTCTGCCACCTCATGATATAAAATTCCCTTCCAATCCCACCATACACATAGCATAACCTTATTTGGTGTCAATCTTGGGTTTGCAGTTGTTTGTGATGATTCACCTTTTTTTGACAATGATCTTTTCAAACGACATTCTCGTATCTTAGCCATTTTTCATCCCTCGCAATGATTTGCCTCAAAAATGGCTCGATTTCGTTGCGTTTTATTAGAATTTCGCTAATGGAAATTCGGTCGATCAAATTGTTTTGGGTTAATTCATGCGACACCTAAACGTCGAGCTTCTTTGTATATCCAGCCTGACGAAAATGGTTCAAAACTTTTTGATTATGGATATTCAGTTCCTTAGCAATTTCATGGTTGCTCATGTGTCGCCCTTCGTCAATTTTTTGTAAGATTTCATCATCTTATTCAGTGATTGGTCGACCTGAGCGAGGTGCATCTTTGACATCGAAATTTCCCGAAGGAAAGCGAGCGCACCTTCATTTTTCATCTGTTGGCTGTGGCTTTTGATAAAGTATCTTGACCGTAGACACCACAAATTTTTCTCGAGCCTGCGATACATTCTCACCTTGATCATGGGGATATATAGTGATCGTGAATATAACGAATTTTTTCAGAAATTCCACTTTTTTTTAAATGAATACAACTTTTGACGGGAATGACGAAATACAAAACTGTCCTGATACAAATACAAAACCTATGAAAATTGTAGAATGGAATGTCACCTTTCGAACGCATGTCAGTTCGACTCAATCTGGTTATTATTGCCCGATATAAGACAACGAACGCCATCTAGTGACAAAAAAGCTCAATACTTGTTAGACTATCATATACCTATTTTTACGCAAAAATTCTTGGAAATGCTTCAAAACAGACGTCGACGCATGTGTTCTTTCGTGTCAAAATCTTTAGAAAAAAAAACTTAAGAAATTTCATCACAATGAAATGACGGTTGGCGTAAAATGCGGAAGTTCTTTAGGAGTGCTCAAACTCAGGTGATTTTTTAGACCTTATTAATTAACAAACTAAGTACAGAAATAGTTAGTTCCATACAGCATCGCTCGAACAAATTGTAAATCCTAAAGCAACAAACAACTAAGAAACGCAATCATCTGCACCTTTTTGCTTAGTTCCACTAAAGATTTAATAATAAGCGGCCTGTTTTGATCAAGGACAATTCATGGAATCTCTACCGAGAACGTTCATATTGCATTATCTGACAAGAGATCAGAGTAAACTCAATCTCACCCAAATACCGAGTTCCAATACTAGCCCATCCTGCTTATTTTCCAAATTTATTCTCATGAAGGTCTATCTTTTCCCAGAATGTAACTAGTATCAAAGGAATAAGAGTTAAGATAGTTGGATAAATTAGGATAAATTTATTAATAGAACATGTTTTGAATTCGACTGTAAAAAACTACTAGGACAGTTTACAAATATGATGGATTCACATGGAGAGTTATTAAAATAAGGGAGTAATGTATATTGAATGAAATAAAAGATTTTACTGTTCGTAAATAATATTATCTTCACGAAATGACTCTGAAAATGAAAAAGATACACCTTCCTTAAGTTTTCATTCTTAATTTAAACTAATCAGCGAATGTGAGGAGCTGGAAATACATTGAGAAACATTAAGTAGAGTCACTTTCGCGGCCACTGTTAAGACAACCTCAGACCTTGCCTTTCTACAAATGATTCCCCATCTCTTGATCAGAATTGGAATACGATTTGCAGTTGGTAGCTTAGGTGCCTCGGAAGCAGAAACAACCATGAAAGTCTTCTTCAAAGAACTTCACAACATTTCGCCCGTCACGTGTGTCTCAAACATCAGTTTTATGAACTAAACTTCCCCCAGAAATGAAAAATTGGGGTATATGTAATCAGAAAGTAGAGAAAAGAATGACTATCTACCCGATGAAACCGAGAGTTGCACAGAGCTTCAATCCAAACAAGGTAATGTGTTGCCCCTTCAACTGGGAAGATAGGCTGAGTCAGGAATTACTCAAACGGAACAACATCATCTGCAAGGAGCTCTGTATTGCACCATTGCACTTAATAAATATTAAGTGCAGAGCGTACAATTTGAAAAGCAGTTTTAGTGTAAAGACCCACTTGACAAAACCGAACCATACTCCTTTTCGGTAAAGGTAGACCCAAGGTGACACAGCTATTCAAACTATCCAAAAACTCAGAAAAGGACTAACGCAAAATCTCTCGTATTCTCGGAACCTAGCACAAACAGACTATCGTCTTTTTTTGGTCAATATCAGACGACATTCAGATTGACTATCGACGAGCGCCTGACTCAACAAACCCGGCTCAACAAATTGTCCGACACAGGCCATCAAATTTTCGGCGCAACGAGATGAAAATGTCGGTCAAAGGCTGAAAATAGGATGTAAACAGTAACGGCGATAACATTATTCGTTACTTTATCGTAGCAGTTATTGTGCATACGAACTTTATGAGATGACATCCTTAAAATGTAATTTCTAAAATACAATGTGCATTACCATGCATTAATTTTCAATAAAAACCACCCAAAAAACTTTTTGACGAGATTCCTTAGTATTTCTGTCATTCGTTTGGGTATCCTAAATCCGTTCTGAGACATCCTGTAAACATCATCTTTAAAATAACGAAAGGAAAAAAACGCAACCCATAAACTTTGTAAAAAATACTACAGTTTGGTCTTCCCGTCGAGCCAAGAAAATGTCTCTTGCACCTGTCGCACAAGAGCATGGGACTCGTAGCACAGGAGGCTAACACTGTAGTAACTGCAGAGCCTGGACTGTTCTCAATTATTAGGTGCTTACAAAGGCGATCCTTCAGCAGTAGAAGGGCGAATAATAGCCTCTTGTCGGAGCGTTAACCGTCAATTAAAAAAAATATTTGAAAAAATTACTAAATATAATATATAAATATAATATAATATGAAAATAAACAAAAATTAAAAAATGAAAGACCGTCATATCTCTATGCACCTCAACCACTTAGTAAAACCGGCATAATATTCTGTAATTTATTACCTTAAGCACTAAATATAACCTCCATAATATTTGTATCGATAAAAACATAATTGAAACAGGACCGGTGATAAATAGAACTCGTAAACCGGAGACATTTTCATCCCCGACCGTTGACGGAAAACAGAAATTTAGTAAGCAAGGTGAAATACTTGGACCCCACACATAGGGGAAGTCAGAGGGAGAGCTACAGCGGCGCTCTTCACAATGAAAAGACTAGTGGGGAAAACGTGGAGAATAAAACCCGAAATTGCCCCACTGAATTTACACAACAGTAGTGAGGCCAATAACCACTTACGGGACATTGGTTTGGTGGCAGGCATTACAAACGAAAACCATTGCAAAAGAGCTAGAGAAGATCCAGGGAATTGCCTGCCTTGGCAAAGACTACGCCAACTACTGCAATGGAGATAATGCTCAATCTCACGTCACTCGACAAATTCATCCTCAGGGAGGCATCGCTTGCGAGAATTAGGTTCAAATCCACATGTGGGTTATCTAGCTACCCACAAACGGGGCACGTAAATGGTAAAAAATGGAGAAAATGGCCTCGTCAAGTAAAAGGGAGCTGGATAGAATCCAACCGATAGTGGATACAACGATTCCATACAAGATCAGCATATCGACCAGAGAAGCGTGGGAAACGGTGCAGGATTTCACATCTGGAAGTGAAATTATGATCTGTACCGATAGTTCCGAAAGGGATGAGGAATACGGCGCCAAAATCTTTTTCCCACATAACCCGGAACTCAATCGAAGTTATGAACTGGAGAGCCACACTACAGTTTTCCAGTCGGAAGTGTTTGCAATAAAAGCGGCTATAGAAGCCGCAACAAACAACCGTAATGGAAGTATACAAATACTCTGGGACAGTAAGTCGGCACTGCAGGCGCTTGCCTTTAACCGCGTAGTTTCACAACTGGTGCAGGATTGTAGGCAGACTCTAAAAACCGCAACAACTCGAGTAAATGTAAAACTGACATGGGTCCCTGAACACAGTGTTGTAGAGGGAAACGAAAGAGCACATGAGCTAGCGAGAGCTGGATCAGCCAACTAAAATGTCACTAGAAAAGACACAATAAAAGTGCTACTAGCAACGGTAAGAAGGGAACTAGACGAAATCCTCTGGAAAGAGACAAATACGGATTGGAATGACAGGAACGAGTACAGGATAAGCTAAAGATTTTAACCTCACCCTAATAAAACGAGGACAAAACAACTAATGGGGAAAACAGAAATCTCATTAGAATATTGTTGGCAGTATTCGCCAAACGAGTAGGAATCCAAACGGATGACACCTGCCGAGCTTACCGCGAGGAGGAAGAAAGTACAGAACACTTGCTCCTAGTTTGCCTGAGTCTGACCAAGAGACGCCTTATTTGGCTGAGGTGTACTGGCGTACCAGAATTGGAACACTTGGCGAACAAAGAGCTGGGGGAACTCTTTGGTTCCTGTAGGACGACAGGATGGACCATCTATCAACAAAAGTACGACACATAGGGAGGTAAGGGCCGATTCTGGCCTCTGCTATTTTCAAGTAAGTGGACCCCAGTGCAAATAATAATAATAATATAAGGCAAAGGAGCGAAGGAGCGGGATCAAACTGTTGGCACTAAAGTAATAACATAGTCCATACTCTAATGTCTATGATTGTTTTAAGCTTCTTTTATTTTATTTTTTAAATGATTTTTTGTACTTTTCTAATGAAGCAAATACTAAAGATACATTGGCATGCACTTTTTTCGGTTACGTGAAGTTTTTGTGGTGGGTTGATCCTCAAAATTTGCCTCATATTTGGACCCAGACCAGACCAGACAGCTACCAGACCCTCCAACAAATCAACACCTTTCGCTTGGGTCATTAACGAAACGGTTTCACTTGTGAAAAAAGTGTACGGCCCGCGAATTTACTGTTGCAGAGCGAAGGTAAGGTATGGAGTCATGGTTTAGAGTCCTTATCAGGGAGTTGACCCGTGAGGCTCACACGTACCACTGGTAATCGTTCACACTAAGATTCACACACTCTTATGTTCACACTCGTATGTTTTTTAAGAGGGATGTTTAGAATCTAGAGAAGCTTTATAATACACCACTTCAGTATGACATGATAACAGATAATTACAACTTGGAAAATATCAACTCTTTTTTTGATCCGACTGCTAACGTTAGGTGTCCAAAATTGACAGAAGTAGACTCTTCTCGCCATAAAAAACGCAACCGTCCCAAATTAGTTTTGTTTTGGATTGGACTGATTTGAAAAAGTAAAAGAGTGCAGCAGAGGAACGATTTCTTAAAAAAGAATTGCGAATTAAATTGGAAAAATTGCAATCAAGTGATGCAAAACAAAATTTCGAAAGGTGAAAAAATTGGAGGATTCTGATAACCATGCTGCAAACCTTTACCGAAATTGGCGAAGATGTAAATGAAGAAGTAGCGATTAAGACGGCGTATTGAAAGGGTCCAATTAAGTAAATTTTTTAAGGTCCTAGTAATGAAATCAAAGCCAACTTTGCATAGTAGAAAAGATTATCTGTCTTTTATTGCTTTGCGGATGCTGTGTCTGGCACTTGACTTCTGAAAAACAAAAATAAAACAGGATACTTGAAAATTTTGCCGATTATGCTCAGTTTTTCCAAGCCTTACTTTCTTAACACCTATTTTGAGAAGTGTAAAGGATGTATGCCCAATGCTTTACTACCATTCGTTTGGGGTTTTTTGTGGTATGACATCTGTTTTGATCCTGACTAAGCTGCAATGTTTGCGGTTGGTTGGCGATATAAATATCTTGTGACAGAACCTTCAGGAATCGCCCTAAACAAATTCTGGATGAGGCCTGAGCTGCAACACTATATCACCTGTTAAATCTGTTGATTGACGATTGTGGTCGTTCAACCAGGAGAGCTAGATGTGATATGTTGAGCGGTCCAAGACACGATTGGTCTCGTGAGCAATTTTTTTGTATGGAGGCCTATATTACTTACTTCCATGGAATCTCATTTGCAGTCGCATGAATCAACTTGCCTGCCAGCTGAAATTCTTTCCTTGTCATACCGATAACCTAGCTTAAAGCCGGCTGTCATATTGACTCGGCCTGAGTGTGTTTAGTCTCACCATGAGGCGCTTTGAGTTTGAAGAGATCACACTTGCAGGAGGGACGGATGCAAGAAACAGTGCTTACTGAGAAGCGAACTATCTTTTTCATCGCTAAAATGTGGATGGAAGATCCTTAATTGTGTACAATTCAGGTGGGCATAGTTCAGTTCTTCTTTAAAAGTTAACGGCTTTTCCGCTGAACTGCCTGGAAAGATCTCACCTCTTCTCTCAAAACGGTTCATAGCTGCTTTAATCATCTTCTGCATGACAAGGCGACAAGGCAAGTGTCATCTTTGGTTTCTGAGAAAAAACAAATAATCAGGAGACAGCGGCCTTTCAATCTAATTATCAGAGGGCTTAGAATTTCTCACTCCACTGAGAAGCTGTGTTGGATGAAAATCAGTATGGCTCGAAAACAATCCTTTCACAGACTGCAAGGGTTGAGTAATCTACCCCAGACGTGATTTACGATTAAAACAGCTGAGCTGTTGTTATTCAGGGCATTTTTCTAAAATCCTTCTCATCAAAACTTCAACCAAGGCTCTGCATGCTCCCTGTATCTAAATCATAGCATCCTGATTAGAAATCCCACCCTATTTCAGTGGTAAGTGCATAAACAATGTGTTGCATGCCACTGAAACAATGCTCGCCTTTATATATTCTGTCGCATTAAAGGGTGTTATTCTTGCGGTTGCATTCGTTTCTCTCTGAACCAAACTGCTCCTTACTGTCACTATCGTAAGATGACTATGTTGTACGTGGTACGCTTTGCCTGAAACGTTTTGCTTGCCCGCATGGAGTCATCTCATGGCTTAGTTACATTCGAAATACCACCATCCAACATATCTACACGCAAACACCCAGTTAGTTCCTGCTGATCTAATATTGGCTTGAAAAAAAAACGGAAGAAAGGATACTTGCTTCGGTCTTTCGTCTTTCTTCTTCAGCTCCACGTCCTGCAGTTTCTTTTTTTCCCTTGTTTTTTGCCAATTTGTTTTGCTACACAACCGAAACACAATCATGTGACTAAGAGAGTGAAGTAAAACAGGAGCATACCAGATACTTTGTTGTATACGGCACTCAGTTATCCTCGTACGTTCGTTTGTAACGTGAAAAGGAATCCATTCTTCGAGCAGGAGAATGATACATTTGATCAGATCGTAAAGTACAGAACGGGAATACAGGAGCAGATTGTGTTTTTGCGACAAGTTGTCGTAATTCCCCCTATCGCTTTCCTGTCTACAATAAATAAATCATTCAGAGAATGAGACCCGGCACTGATTTTCTTAAGGTGAAATCGAAATGAATGCGGGCGGTACCAATGACACGGAACACACGAATGAGATTTTTGTCAATTCAAAGATGTATTAATCTTGTGAGCGAGGTGGTATAAGGAGATTTAACGAAATAGAAAAGTTGTCAGTGAGGACTGAATTGGAATTTGGTGAAGTTAATTTCAGAGGAATTACTCGAAGGTGGTGAAGTTTATTCGTTTTATACCAGGAAAAAAATGGCTCGATATTGACAAAGAGTCATTGCTGGGTGGTTTTTCTTTAGTCCTCCATCTATTTGATTTATTCCAGGAAACAAATTCAATCTTTATGGTTTAGTTTACATGCACTCCAGGTCGTACTTAAGAAAATATTTCTTCTTAAACTCACTGTTTTTTTTTCTTTCCTTTTTTCGATCATGAAATAATGATGGTAAATTGTAAAACATAAAATAAAAACACTCTTATGAGGAAAAAAATCCAAAAATGGCCGTTTATATGTTTTCAATATTTCACCCAACTTATCCGGCTATGCGTCCGATTTTCTCGAAAATTCTTCCAGAGTTGCCAGACAACTTAGAGTCGCGTAAAGTACACAAGTGCAGCAATATGGTGAGAATAGACACTTGACCCTGAAAACAGGACTCAGTAATAATTAAAGCCGACAACAACCAAATATACTTTTCATTGAACTCCTAATCACATGATGAGGCATACAACTTCCAAGAAATTATATCTTCGTGCTCAGTGTATCCTCACGGGCACGGTCTTAAGCTTTAATTTTTGGTAGAACAAAGCTTTATATATTTTACTTAAGAATAGGTTCAATTAGATTTCAAGAGGATTTACTCGGAAGGTCGTTGCCCAACATCAATGGCTTAGTAGATGGGATTCTTTTCCAATTTCTTTTCATTCATTTTGTATTCATGTATTTACAAAGGACAAAGACTGACGAAAGAAATTAAATCAAAACCAATTTGTCTTCGAGGGACTTTAAAACTATGTCCTTTGATGGATTCGTTATGAAATATACATTTAACAAATTTTTTTCGATGTAAATTCCAATCTGGAAGGAAAGTGAACTTTATGAATCGAAGTTGGTATGCGGAAAGTATTCGAATCCTAATTGTAGAAAACCTGGATCGCCGGCATTTTTTACATTAAATTTCAAAGACACGAAAGGAGGTTGAATAATTTCCAATATGGGCAAGATATGGTGCATGTATCTCGTTATTTTGGTAATATCAAGCCGTTTAGGAAAGTTGTCAAATTTTCAGACCGATGGCTCGTACAGTTCTTGACTACCATGACGTTTTGTCAAGCTATTCGGACCCTTTTGCAAGAATCGAAAAAAATCTGATTTCGACTAGATATTAAGCATTTCTGGATAAACAGCAAAATGGCACAGCTACATGATAATTTCCTAGAAGGTAATAACACTGCCTCACCTTCACTTTTGGTTATCAGTTTCTGGATGAACGATTTCAAAAATGACCTTAGACCTCTACAATCGGACACAAATCAAAGTGGTCATCAAATTCTATGATCTCGTATAAGATCATCATCGAGTATGGGTACACAATAAAGGAGAGCCCCTGAGCATCTCTTATTCATGTGAGTAAAATATCCTGCATGCATGAGTACGAGAATCCTGTTGGCATGATGGGTGCCACGTTTCCTGACTGTGCAGAGAAATGGCAATCGTATGACCACTTTGCAGGAGTGTTGAGCCTTGTTACAGCGTTATGCAAAGGAAATTATTCGCGAATTCTTTACCTGGGACAAAACTCGGATCTACCACTTCAAATTAGAGACCAAACAATATTCGAAACACTGGAGATCCCCAAGCAAATCTACTTCGAAATAGTTTTCTCCACCTGTATCCTTTGCCGGACCGGGTGCAGCCACCGTTTTTGTGGATTTACAATATAAAAGTCATAGTGACTTTTCGTAGCCAGAGGTGGAACGACCCCGAAGCAATATTGCAATCATCTTTTGGGTCAATTCAATACCCTATTGTTGATTAAATGGCAGAAAAAAGTGCTCTTCCATGAGGAGAATACTTCAGCTGATTCATCCCGCAAAACCCCGACCAAATCAGTTGAAACGGACTACAAGGTGATGCTGCATACCTCGTATTCTGAGGACATTGTCCAAGCGGCAAATGCTTCACGTCAAAAAGGGGGCTCATCACTACCACGGAAGCGTTTTTTTTACAGAGTTCGCGAAATGGGGTCAACGAAGGCTACTGAAGTTAGAGCATTGCTGGGAAAACAGGGCAGATTATTGGTCATTCTGAAAAGAGACTTGGGTGAAAAATAAGACAAAAACCGTTAGAATTGCTACGTTTTCACTCTCGTTTTGCGAAAATTCAAATAAGTCCTCTTAAAATCATATCATAAGCCTACTTATGAAAAATCTAAAACATAAAGAAACACCCTGGGTTTCTGAATTTTCCGGAATATAATCTATTCATTTTGACATTTGTCCAACAGCTTCAAATTTTGACAAACTTTGTGTCTTTGAAAAATTATGTTGTTGCATGTGATTGTGATTTTGAAAATAAGGACAAAATGCCATACTAATATCTAATTTAACTGAAATTTGGTAAGAAATCTTGAATAAAGAATACGTTTTGCTTGCTCATCCTTCGATACAATCTCTAACGGTGTTTCAGGACGAAACCTATACCAGCTTTAAGTTAGTGTAAATTTCATAAAAATTTTCACGCAGAGAAATTACATCACAAGGCGATACTTTTTGCTGAAGACGATTTTTGCAAGAAGTTAAAACATGTTAGAAGACAAGTTGATTGGGTTAATAGAATGTAAGAAAACAAGTTCAAAAATGGTTCAAGTTTCTGAGGATCAGGAAGTGAAATGACAGGAGTAACATATTATCCTCCTTATATGCCTTTGTTTGTTCGAGATTGAGACTGTGCTGTGGATTGCTTTCAATTTAACTAGGAACCCTTGAAAATTGTTTCAGATTGGATTATAAGAGGCAACAACAATGGAAGGAAGGATGACAGTAAAATTATAAATAAAATTATATTCAATCTTGGTCTAAATACAGTAGAATTTCTGCTATGTTTCATCTTCCTGGCGATTCGAAAAAGTTTTGCAATAAAATATGCGGAACTTGCTTGACACTTTAGTTGGTGTCAAGACAACTAGAAAAAGTAGAATTTTAACCAAATTAAATGTTTATTTTTGGTTTTCTTTCGTTGCGCGTCACCTTTGATCTGTGTTTTTTTGTAATCCATATAAATCTAGTATCCTCATTCATACACTTCAATACTTCTAATCAATACTACTTAGTCATTGAGAGTCTCTGCCTTACTGAAACCAGTTACCCAAATAATTATTCGTATAAGGAGCAATCACACACTAGAGCCTTGTAAGGTATTGTCCAAGAAAACAGGAATACTCTGTTTTGGGCAGGTTAGCAAACTCATGCTTCTTGCAATTCATAAAGTATTTTGAATGTCCTTAGTCTGAAGACAGCCCTAACTGAAAAGATGGCCAACAAAGTTGTGTTTCTGCTCAGTGTCATGTTAGAAGACAAACAGCCCTCAGGCAAAATTTAACATAGTCGTGACACTGACTCTCTTGAATTTATGATTCTATGATTTTATGATGCACGTTTTCATAGCCTGGGTATCATAAATTAAAACTTAAACCATTTTTTTTTATCTTAAGTGCAAAAATGAAATTTCAAAGATTTCAAATAAGTTTTTTTCGTAAGCTGGGCGTTGTGGCCATTTCTAATTACAATAACACATTGAACTTAATAGGCGCGGAATAATTTTTCATACGCACCAAGATAAGACATAAGAATAAATTAATTTTAATGCGCATCCAAAAGGCGATTACCTACTGCGCTGTCCCGTAAGTGGTAATAATTGTTTTTTAGTCCTCGGAACATTCCATAATTCGCCGTCACTTCCTTTGATTCGTCCACAGACACGTTTCGGCGATTCGCCATCCTCAGTATGATGTTCCCTTCTGAGTTTTTAACGGTGTCAAGTGTCAACCTTATTTATAGGTTGAGGTTATATTTCACCAAACCTGGGTATAGTGTTATCACCTCTTCTCCGACCACATCTACCTGGTATTGTCTCACTTTTTCGGAGTAACTTACAACGTGGCTCTAAAAAATAATGTGTAATGCCATGAATTGTCACAAAAATAATTTTACAAACGATTTTCCATTCCCCTTCAATCTTTAAGCCATATTTTCAAGAATATTTTTATTCAAAACTGTCTTCATGAGTGTTTGTCTCGACAATTTCTATTTCCAGATTTTCCGTCCTCTACATATAATTCTTTGAGCTCATTCCTTTCAATAAATGATTGAATTCAAGTGTCCTGTAAAGTTTCGTTTGCAAGGTAATAAAAAATATTTCGATTTATGAACGTCCTTGTCTACTATAAAAAAATACTCTCAAGTTTCATCTTGATCATCAAGTTTCATATTCGGCGATTGATTCGTAGAACATTACACTTACTGGCTAAACTGTCTAGGTTAGGCTTAGGTTTTTCCACTACTTGATTTTCAGAGTGTAAAATACAGGGTGGTCCATCTGTCGGTTTTTTTTTTGACTAACTATATTTGACATATCATATGTGAGAGCTGTCATGTGATATGCATGTATCAACTGTCTAAGGTTTGGCAATTGTGAACATGGTCTTTTTAACAACACAACAACGCTTTTAACTACGCAAACTTTTTACGAAAATGGTCAATCTGTAAAAAAAACGTTTCGCAAACTTCGTGATAGTTTTGGTCAAAATTCACGACCAACAGAGCGTGGAATACGTAAAATTGTTCAACGTTTTGAGAAAACTGGTTCCGTAGAGGGTTGTAGACCATTTCAACATGCTCGTGGGGTTCGTACTCCTGAAAACATTGCCGCAGTAAGTAAAAGTGTCCGTCAACAGCCATCCACATCCACAAGACATCGTTCACAGGAATTAGGCATTGCTCGGACCACATTATTGAGGATTTTGCATGTTGATCTTCACCTACATCCATACAATATTCAATTAACTTAAGAATTGAAACCGGCAGACCATCAGCAGCGTCAAAATTTCGTTAATTGGTTGCTTGAAAGAAGTGAGGGTTTTTCAGCCAAAATCGTCTTTTCGGATTAAGCTCATTTTTATCTCAGATCTGGGGGGCTCAAAATTCTCATGAATATCAATTAATAACAACAATTGCATGCCGAAAAAGTGACTGTGTGTTGTGGTCTTTAGTCTGGCGGTATCATTGGGCCGTTTTTTTCGAAAACCCTGAAGAAAATGCTGTTACCAATGATGGCGAACGTTATCGGGCTATGATAAAGGATTTCTTGTGGCCGGAAATTAATTGTATGGATGCTAACAATCTTTGGTTTCAACAAGACGGAGCGAAAGCTCACACATCTCGCCAAACCATCAACTTATTGCACGAAAAATTTGCGGACCGCATTATTTCGAGGAATTCTGACGTCAATTGGCCGCCAAGATCGTGTGATTTAACACCTCTTGATTATTATCTTTGGGATTCTTTGAAAAATAAAGTCTACGCGAATGCCCCCCAGCACAATTCAAGACCTTAAGAGGAAAATTCGCGCTGAAATTCCGGCCATGCCAACGCTAATTCTGAAAAAAGTCATCGAAAATTTTGATTTTCGAATCAGAGCCTGTAAAAAGAGCCGCGGTGCGCATATGTGCGATGTTGTGTTTCATACATAATTGCCATAGACCAACCTTTGATAGTAAATAAAGATTTCCGATCTTCTCTTACAAAAAGTGTGTTTTTTTTCACAATAAAAAAAACTAACAGATGGTCCACCCTGTATAAACCTCTCCTTTCACCCATGGGTTTCGAACAACCATAAGTTTGCAGGCCTCTTTTTTGATAACTCCATGTCTTCGCTTCGGAGCATTTTCGTCCGCTGAATCACCATAATCATCACAAAAAACTTAAAAAAATCGGCATATACAAAACTAAGACTGTTCTTAAACAAGACAATGTTTGTAAAAGTAATACACAAAAAAGCAATGGTATCCCACACCAAACGACAACTTAAGAATGCAAATCAGACACAGCTCTGAAATATAATAAGGGTTACAAATGATAGACCCAGCGCGATGTCAAAGGTCCCGTGCTTACGAGTAACAAAAACAATTAGAAACCAATCAAGGGCTGCCCCCTGACATCTTTTTGCACGAAAAAAGGATTTCTAAGCTTTCTATACCCTTCATATGAGGACTGTGTTTGGTTATAAACGATGTATTTACTTTCACAAAACAGTAATTGTCCAGTAACTCAATTCTGAATGTTGCTTGACAGGCGTTTGAAAAAAACCATTTATTTATAATAAGTGTTTTCAAGAGATATGGAATTTTAACTTGGCAACACTTTTTAATGCCTCGTATGGTGTGGCCACTGTCATACGCTTTATGATTATTTGGTTTGCCATTTTATTATAAAAATGATGATGCCTGAGGAGCGTCTGAGAATTGTGCAGATTCATTTTGCAAAAAAAAAAGGTTTTGTTCAACAAACTCTTGGCGATACTCCTTTAATTTTATGGATAACATAATCGTCCCCCAGAATAATTAATTCGATTGACCATGGATTGTTGCCGGACACTATTCACTGTCACTAATAATACGCATCCATCCAGACATGTTACAGTGCGTAATGAAGCAAACATCGCAGCTGTCGAGAATAGTAACGCTGAAGACCCAAGTGAGTCAATTCGACATCTTTCTCAACAATAGAACCTGATCCACATTATTGAAGACTCAACGGAAGGACCTTGGTTTGCTGGCTTAAAATATTCAACTCGAAGAGGAATTGAAGCCGAACCAACGATTGATTAAAAAAAAAAAACTTTGGATGAGGACATACTTTCTGGTTTTGGATCTTGGCCTGTAAGATCTTGTGATTTAACATTGCTGACCCTTTTCTTTTGGGGACACGTCGAATTAAACGTCAACGCCAGCAAGCCCGAGTTGCTTGTCCATTTGGAAGACAACATCCGCCTCGTTGTTGGTGAGATATCGCCCCAATTATTGGTAAGCGTACTCGAAAATTGGACCTCGCCTTAGGGGTTTCCTCCGCGCCAGTCGTGGTGCTTACATTTCCAAAATAATATTTCATTAAAAATTGCGGAAAATTATTATTGCAACAAAAACAATTTCTCCATATTTTATTTAATTTCCAGACAATATAATCAAATACAAAATATTTCAAAAGTTTGCAAACGTCACTGTGTCAAATTTTTTCACTTTTTAAAGTTTTTATTTTTCATGATTGAAATTTTAATTGAAAAATGTTGCAACGATTTTGAATTTTTTCGCATTTTACTAGGTCTTTATTTCAGCTCAGTCATCGACGAAAATCGAAAAGGTAAAAAGTCGAGAATGTGAAGTCTGCTGCGATACAAAATTCTGTCACCTCCTGCGAATTTAATTTGAGGATCTATTAACGAATATGACCACATATTGCAAATCCATGTCTAGATTGCCAGGTCAAGTTGCCTGTCAACTCAGAAGACTTCAATTGAACAAATTGAGCAAATCAATTTGTAAATCACAAGACCCTTCAGTCGGTGTCCCACAAACAGCAGCTGCCTGTAAGATTTTATTAAAGTAGAAATTAATTCCGCGACGAAACCTTAAGCTAGTCATTTGTTTCGTTAAGACTTTCCGTATGAGTTTTGCAAACATATTCTCTTCTAATAATCGTGGTCCTTTTCCTTTAATATTTGCAGCATGTCCAATGAGTTTGGGATCTAGACCCTAATTATGCCAAATGCTCTTCGGAACACTCTGTGTTTCCACAATGAGCCAAAATTTTGGCTTCAATCCACCCTCAATCCAGGAGTATTTCAGCTTTAATTTACTCACGTTTTACCCACAACCTGAGTATATTCAAAGCTTATATTCCACCATTAGGTTATCAGTTGTGATAAGCATGTCCAAGGACGAAAATACACTTAAAAAAATAAACTAAATTAAAAGCCAAAAAATCACCGCCCAACTCAACCAGAATCATTGATTGTCCTCTCCTTACGAGGATTTCTGCGGTTGTTTTAGTTCGAACCGACATCAAAACCACGCATCAATTTCCAATACATTCTCATTCGATTATTTATTATAGCCAAACAAGGAACTCAATCACTTATGGTAACGACATTGACGAAAACCGAATTGATCTACAAACAATTGAATGATGGTGTAATTACGCACGAGAAAAGATTGCTTTTACGTCTTGAAGGGAGAAAATTGATTTTCCAAGAATTCAGGCTCATGGAGATTATGGAACAATGTAGCAGCCATTAAGGAAGGATAAGAATATCTCTTTACCTTTATCGTACATGTTTCTATACCCGGTGACCTTTTAAGAAATATCCCAGATCTTCCCCACACGAACGAATTCACATATTAAGAACAAGCAACATATTGTTGCTATTCATAATCTTATCTTTTTATGTATGTTGGGATTATGTGCATGTATGGGTGTTTAGGATGTATTTTAGTTCTGAAACAATTTCCATTAATGCAGAACGTACACAAGTTGACAGAAAGTTATGAGACATGTTTTAACATTCAACCATTTAACATTCACAAACTGCATTAGGTTACGAGTATTTGATGCGTTTCTGTCCAACAGGACGATGCGGTGGGACGTTAAAAGCTTTTGAAAGGTATCTAGTCAAGGGCGTTTATGCCATTAGTCGCAAGGATTCGGTTTGAGATGAAATGATTCAATGCTATTAGGAAGCCGGTTAAAAAGTATAATATTTCATGATATTTTTCTGATGTAATCAGGATTACAGGACAAAGGATTTCTGCGGTTGAAGCTGGATACTATTCCAGTTAAAAAAAAGCACAATAAAAGGTCAGGATCCTGTAGAATAGAATATTAGAGATGCTTTTACAGTTTCAAGCGTTGCTATTCATTAAGCCATTCTTTGAAACTATATACCGGAAAGGATACACTGAATACAACTTGAGAGGTTTTCAAGTCAAATAACCTGAGGATATTTCTGTTTAATCCAAATCTAATTGATACTTTCTTTGTGAGAATCTGTCACGGTATAATATATATAGTCTATCGGACTTAGAATATGATATCCTTCAGAATAGTGGCAAAGGGCTGTTTACAGTTCTAAACCGTTTCAAGGAGCAAAACTTTCAGTGAATTTCAGTAAATTTTATTAATATTCTGGCCATAAATTAGCAAATGTTGTTCCTTAAATATTTGCGAGTAAGAAATAAGCGTTAAAAATGGTTTTTTTCTCAAAATTTAGAAAAAAATGGGAAACATTTATATGGACTTCTTTTTGTTGCAGAAAGTTTTGCGTGCGTATTATTAAGACAGGTAAATCATTTTCACAATAATTTCCGTCTGTCACGAAGCTCTTCTTCTTGCTCAAATTTGCAAGGACGACTGCGCGTATTCAACTTAACCTATTTATTTGCATAAACGTTTTTGATTCTCTGTTTTTCACGGAGAACCCGAAAACCTACCAATTCTATAGAATAATAATAAACAAATGTTTTTTGGGCCCAAATACTTTGTTTGTCCTGCTAAATGCATGGTTGAATTTTCGTGGAATTGTTGTTCAATGGAATTTTACTATTGAATGTTTGCGAGGTGGTTAATGAGAGTAAGCCTTCTTTAGGCGAGATGTTACGGGTGCCTTTGTGCGTGGTGAGATCATTACAGGATACAGCTCATCAACTTCAGAGCCATTTAATACCCGCATGAAGCATTCCTCTTCTTGGGGAAAAAGTGATTTTGCGACTACCCATCTTGGACCATGACTTCGATAAGTTAGAATCAGACTTATGCTCTCTAGAGACTCTAGGAAGAGCGCTCCTCAGACTTAAGATGTGTAGGAACCGTTAGGGTTATCTATGCTAGACATTTGGGCTAGGGGTTATTCACTGCAGCTTGTAGGAAGATGTGTAGATCTGGGAGCCCATCACAGGTTGCTGTCACCTTATACACGATTAAGAGCCTCCCCTGTCTGAATCATGTCGGTTGGTGGTTATTTTGTGACCAGAAAGTAGAATTGAGCTCCAGACAATTGTAAACCATTGGTTTGCTACACAGTGTAGAAGAACTGAGACCTCATTAAAAAGGAGGGTGCTGGTGCAAGCATAATTCAACTAAATTTACAGAAACTGTGAAGTTAAGCCTAATGTTGGCAGAAACACTCGTTGAAAGCTTTAAACGATTGATGAGCAAGTACTTTTCTTAAGACAATAATTTACCGGGACTTTCCTTTTTTTCTGCTCAACGAAGAAAGTGACATTCGCGTTCCGTGAATGACTGATATCGTTTAATACTCTTTTAAACCTTATTTTGAGTTTCAGCACTTAGCATTAATTTTAACTCATTAAACAATGTTCGCAAGGAGTTCTGTAGCAAAATATAAGGCTTTGAAATATTGGCATAAATAAGGCATTGAAAAATTAAACAGTGCTAGGAAGTTCCTTGGTCATACCTAACATGTAAATCAAAGAAACTACTTTTAAAACGTCATAAATAGGCTCCGGCTCAAAATGAGTCAAAACGGACCGAAATATCGAAAAAACGTAATCGAGAAAAAGAGACAAGATTAAAGGGGGGGGGGGGATAGTGCACGCGAAGATTATCCTGGGGACATGCCACCAGCGATTTCCTGTTGACATAAAACGATATATTTTAATGACTCTCAAAATTGAAGATTAAAGCATTCACCCGGTCTTCACGATGAAAATTATACCCGAAGATTAAATATTTTGAATTTATGCTGAATTTTTTGAGTTATATCAACACCACTGTCACGATTCTGTAAAATTTACAAAACAAAATTGAATATGGCGATCCAACAAAAGTAGTTCGAGGCGATTTAGCCGTAGTATTTTGAGGCGATATACCAGAAGAAAAGGACCCACTGACATAAACTTGCTGCAATTTGCCAAGAAAATGAATGCAGTTCTACTACGGGAGCAAAAATAGAGAATTTTTCTCGGACTGTTGGGAAATGCAGCCCGATCAGAGGTTTATCGAAGCGAACCACGGGTTAGGGGGACGATCATGGAAGATTACTGCGCGTCTCCCACATGGTGAGGAGCCTTTCCTGGATGAAACGTGGTGGTTGAGATTACCAAGCCTTGAAAATATGTTGACCGCATGTTCGAGAATTCAGATAGCTTAAACAAAATCGGGACATAAGACTGAAATTTGTTTCAGATCATGGAGGCGGTGATTGGCAAATTGTTGTAACCCTGTTTGTGGAAATTGTGGAATAAGGCTTTAAGAGCAACGGCCCTCTATAAGCACTTAGACTTCAGCTATACTACCATTAAAACTTGCTAACCCTTGCAAGATTCCAGGTATCAAGGAAACATTGACGACTGACAAATTTACCAGTGACACAGAGATTCAAAACCGCGAATTGGCTGACACGTTAATTCGAAAATTTGAATAACCTGCTCCTATTGCAAAAAAAATGGTCGCATGGTCAGCAATTGTTGCCAAAGGACAAACTGTAAAAAGACTAAAAGTAATACACAAAAGTGCTTGTTTTGAACATGGTACATGATGCGAAATAAAAAATATTTTTCAACTATGTACAAGGGTATTATTCTGGAAGGAATTGTTCTGAAGGATCATAACTACTGAACAGAGAGCACGGCTCTGAATCCGACATTTAACGCGAAGTGGAAAATACTTTTGACGGTCATGCAACTTGCAACGCAAGAATAGTCATCTGCAGAGTAAAAGGATGTTACAAATATGAAAAAGATGAATACTTGCGAATAGAAGCAAAATAAAACAATTTTTTTTTTACTATCGAGACAGTACCTGCAAAGAAATATGAGGTGAAACGCAGACAATGAAATTTGAAAGTATGCTACAAAGATACGACCCGTCATTCAGGGAAATTAAGGACTGATGCAATTTGAGGTAAATCAGGTTCAACAGAGTTGAAAAAGATACTCAAAACCTCCGTCTTCTCAATCTAGGGCATCGTGGAATGGTGCACGTCCGCAAATATTCAACCGTAGGAGTGGTAAGTAAAAAGGCGTTTCACCAATAGCTTTTAATTGCAAGGGGAGTCTTTCAGCACCGCATTTTTATTATAAAGTTTGAATACCAACACGACAGTCATTTTCATGAGATCGTTAAATAGTCAAGAGGAAAAGATGACAAATCTTTATCTTCCCGTCATACGCAAAACCAATAGCAATAGAAAGTCAGCAATAGAAATACGCAAAACCTCATACGCAAAACCTCAAAGAGTTTCTCAAGGTTTGACTGCTGACAGAAATGCCAAAAAGGTTTCAGCGTTTTCTGAAATGGAAACTATAAGGAGCATGTAATCTAGATTGAAACTTCTTCGAATCCGGGCAAAATTATTATTAATATTTGACTCAATCTGAAAAATTTTCAGTTAAATTTCAATTGCTGCTATCCATTGGTTTTTATTATTATATAATAATTATAAGATAAGATACTCATCAATCGTTCTATTCGGAGCAGTAAGAATGCATGCAAAGTATGATCCCATGAGAAGTACGAATTATATCTCTATTAAACTCACTATTAAAAACGGCATAAGAAGTATCGTTGCACTATTTTTCCTATACCTTGTTAAAATTTGGTGGTTACTAAGTAACAACTGGCTCTTGTGAATAATCTTTTCTACGTGGTTTCGGAGATTGATTGTATAATCTAGCATTGATACCTTGTAAGCAAAGCTCTCATCGGCAAAAAATCTTCCGTGGACTATCCACGAAACTGCTCCACCGTCAACTCGGACGACTGGAACTCTTTGCCAAAAAGAAAAAAACACTTCAACGTAGGCCTGTGTTTCCCGCTAGATCACGCCTTTGGATTAAAAAGGCATTGATCTCCAGAAGATCACTCCATCTTCTCTAGGCTGATTTATAATTAAGCATGCACTTTTTTATGAACAGAATAACCAGAACGTAGTAAAATACGCTGTTCCGTTTGTCCTTTCATACCAATCGGTTAGCTCAGATTTACTCAACAGAGTTTGCCCACTCTTTCAGCAACAAGGAAATGGTACATAATGTATCCCTCATATGATCTAAACATAATAAAAAAATTCAAAGAAATGATGAAAGTTGAATGATGTGATTTTTTTGGGTAATGAAGCCTTCCGTGTTGGATTCGCAGTACCACAATGCAACTATCTAACCAACAAACGCGACAAGAACCTGGCGTGGATATTACTTTAGATTGAGCCACTTTATTTGAACTTTTAAGATGCTTTGGGACGAGGGGGATCCCGCTTCCATCAGGACAGGATGAAATGAAGAAGGATTACTGATAAAAATCTCATAACGCTTTTCCATTAGAATAATTTTACATTTTGTTTTTCGTTTTTGGAAGTTGAAGGCTTTTTATGCTTTGAGCTTCGTAAGCGCAAAATAGTTGCACAGCTAACCAAAAGTCTCCAGTGTCACACTAAGAACCTAGCCTCGATCTGTTTAACAAATTACTCATACAAAGCCTTTCAAGTCTCGTCCACGCATGTTTTGAGTTAGAAGGACCCATTTTTGATAGAGACGGATGGCAGCGATGACGCTTACCAACAGAGTAAACCTCGTTTTCTCTGATTTGACGTGGAAGTTAAGATACACCTTCTTCGAGACATGAAGTTTCATCCGTCTTTAAATCTAAGAACCGTTGCCCAACTATTCTATAAAGTTCTCCTTTCCTCTCTCCAAGGTTTAAGCAATGTCTTATCTACCTTTCACTTACAGTGCGGGCTGCAGGAACGATCCTGCAGTAGAAATATCCAGCCATCGGACTATAAATTCCCCATTTTGCAGTGGTTAGACCCAAAAGATTCAGCCCACGGAGAACTTGTGTCAGCTAAGAGCGAGCTCAGGTCACTAATCAGGTGTGCATACTCCCAAAGATATTGGGGAACCTTTTACAAACTTTGTGAAATTTGTGTGAATATCGTAGTGGAGTAAAATTAAAGCACTTCAATCCCAAAGTCCACAGTAAAGGGCTAGGGCTAGATTGAGATTATTCCTCTGAACTATATTTTTTTTCTAGGTATCCTGCTGAATACCTTTTAAGATCAGATGCAACGAGATATTCAAAATCATTGCAATCTGATGTTGCATCCGAACACGAGGTCAGCAATCGATCAAAAACGTGCGTGTGGCCTATAAGCCAATAATATTCAGAGCTCATCTGCTAATCAGTAAACAATAATAAACGAAGCGGATACTTTAGCCTTGTAAATCCTTAACAAACATCAGTGACGCGTTTTATCTTAATTGTAGCTTATTACGCTCGAAATGGTGAAAAAGGAGTTGGCATCCTTTAACTACAGCTGCCCTCGAAAGCTTAGCACAAGCCCCCGAGGTAAATATTTCTTAATTCAAAATACGACCGGTTCACCTGCAGTTCCGGCCAGGACATAAGCAAACATTTTTAATCCTCTCTGCGTCTGCCTACAAGTGTATATGTGTGTACTTAAAAATTAATTCACTAAAATATTCACCTGAGATTATAATGCTCGATGCCGTCGACGTCGTCCTGTTTTACTCATAGCTCTGCTTCAGCCAATGCTTCTTCTTCCAGATATTGTGTGTGCCAGTCCTGTATTATATGCTGCTGTGATTTTTTATGGCTTGCTTTGAATACACTCGGGTTGGCGCGTAGGGAAGCTTAACCGGGTTCATGTCCGATTTAAATACGAATGATGATTTGCTATGGCACTGCTGCTGGTGTTGTCATCTACATAAACACTATTCGTTTAACATTATACCCTGCCAGGCCGTAATCCAATTTTACTTGAAATTTATTATTTTTAAGCGAATGTGTACAAGAGGAAGTGAAAAACAGCGAGAAGACTACAACGTTCACGGTAACAGCGCCTGCAATTCGTTTCCGACAACCTACCTCACTGGCAATTTTATGAATCCGCACATATGAGTCTCAACATCACATTCACATCCACTTTAATTTAAATTGACACTAATTCGACTTACATCCAATGCAAGTGAGGACACTTGAGATGTCCCACGAGCTCCCATTAACATTTAAATCAACTTTTTTTCATAAAACTTCCTCAATCGCCACAGCACGTCCTTTAGCTTTTACTTATCTTTTATCATTCCTTTCTTGGATAATTTCCTCAGATCTTTTCCCGCACAAAAGCCAATTTTATGTTAAAAGTGAACCCAGATAATCAAAAAAAAGAAATCTCTGTTTGGCATCAACTGGAAGAAGCCAGGACCACTCTTAGCCAGACGACAAATAGCAGCAGCACAAGCAGAAACAGCTTCCTCGGTCGAACACATCCCGCGCCGCGGCAATGCTGTTACACAATGACTATTCCCAGAAGTACCATTCACATTATGCCTAATACTCGAACTCATTCACCGCAAATCAATAGAAGAGACTCAGACCTTCCGACTACTAAGGACATGAACACCATAACGGCAAAACGTTCAACATTCCCACACCCTTGGCGCGTGGGGGAGTTATTTCAATCACGAAGAAAAAAAAAACGCGTCTAGCAAAACATCGGTGAAACCATAAAGCGGTGGAAAATCGAGGGTGATGCCAGCGTCAAACCTGAATAGGAGGACCACAACCTCAAAAGAAAACCGCTCAAGACAGAAGGTGGTCTACGCCGCATCCGAATAATCTCAAAAAAATTTCCATCTATACAAAACACATAACAAAAAGGAAACGCAAGAAACACTCCGAATCTCAGTGGCACTTAAAGAAACGATCCGACAGATGAACGTTCGTCACGCTTGTAGTCCTTGTCCATGCAAGGAAGCTGGTTTCGAAACGGCTCTTACACTGGACTTGTAACCGTCACCACAACCGAATTTCCAGAACGAGTGGCAGTCGACTGTATTCCAATGAGTATTCAGAAGTAACTAAACTGAAATTTTCCGAACCATTTTCCGACCTTTTCGCTTGAGTTGAAAAGTCTCCACTGGCAATGGGGAAAGTTCACTTGTGATTTCTATCTACTACGGAATATGTGGAGAGTGCGCGTGCTATAACTAACTCCTCGTTGTTGAATTTCAAATATGAGTTGTGGTATTCTGATGCTTCCTTTTTATATCTAACGGAAAAACAGATGTTGAACTCGCACGGATTTCGTCCTTAAAATGTCAATTTCTTCACAAACACTGTAAATTTAGCAAAAATGAAGGTTTTAAATAAACATGATTGAAAATCGACCAACTTTCCCTTGAAAATTTGTGGGAATCCTTGAAGGTGAAATGGATTTCGTTGAACAAGCTGCCTCTTAAGGATCCGTGTTTTACGAAGTCAGGGTTCACCACTCATTCGTTACTTAAAAGTAGTTTTAAGAAGATTATTCTGTCATCTGTTATTATTGGTTGTAAACCGATCCCCAAATAATGAACTGCATGTTTGCTCACAAAAAGGAGTTACCACAAAATGATTTACAGGCTTGCCTTAAACCTTAAAATATGCACACCATCCAGAAAAAAGATCAGATGATTAAAATGGTCTTCTGTTTGGATAAATTAAATTTTTATATAAATATTTCGATTTAATGATTGTGTAGTAACAACCGCAGATCCTTTCATGGGCTACAGCATGAATGAGTAAAAATTAAGTAGGACAGTTTTAAAAGCCTGGCTAAAGCAGCCTTCATGATAAAGAGGTAACGGTTATAGTTTTGTTAAGCTACTTTCAACGAGCTACTTTCAATTAAATGTTGGAAAGGACGAAACACATTGCGGCCGCTACCTTCAGTACAAGCGTCAATATAATGGGAGGTGGTAGACGCTCTTGAACATACTCTCATAGTATCGGTAAAAGTGATGAGGGGTTCGAAGCAATACCTTCAGGACCGCAGGTTGCTACAAACAACGAAAGAAGGACGGTGAGTAGGCTGAAATCCTTATTGAACCACAAACGTCTACTTTGCATCAATACGGTACACAGGAGGATCTTCGAAGGTATGAACATGAAAGGGAGGTTATCGCACGGGAAAATGATACACGCATTCTCGCTGTGCTGCAAAAAATACGAAAGAATACGGAATAAATAGGCTGTGCCACATATAAGTGACGTTAGGACATGATTATTGAACTTACCCAACTTCTCGGAGGATTTTAGCATTTCCAGTCTCACCTGCCCAAGATGGTTCCTTGACTGCTTCTCTAATTCTTCTTCCAAGCACTACAGCTTCTCTCGGGTCTTCGCTTCCTGCAACAATCACCTCCAACTGTCTCCAACAATTGACCGCGTCCTCAAATTTTGAAATCCGAGCAACCCTTCACTGCTTGTTCTACCCAACGCCACTTCTGTAGCGTGGACAACACCCAACACACCTTCTTCAAGTAAAACCGGCGGGCAAACCACCCTTTTTCTTTTCGACCTCCGTTTTGTTAAAGGGTAAATAGATGAGCTCTCTCCTCTTTGGTGGATCCAATGAACCTATCAATTGAAAAATGGAACTGCAAAGTATATTAGGTTCAGGTGGTTTTTCTGAAGAAGAGAAGCTTCATAGACTGCTAGTTGAGGCGGAGGAAAATGGAGTCAATTTGACACTAACATCTGCCCCGTCCATTTCTTCCGGCTGGAAAAGTGTCTCTTGGAACAGAGGGAACGAATTGGCGAAGAGAAAGCGTCCAAGTGCGCGATAATGTGATAAATAGTTCCAGGCCCAGTTCTCGGTGTGGCAGGAATTCTCCTTTTCTTTTTGTTCTCATTTTGTTCTTGATTTGTCAATTGATGAGAATCTAGTGTCTAATGAATCTAGATTGGAATCAAGTACCCTGACTTCTAAGCTTATCGGAAGAAAAGTATTAACACGTTACCAGCACAAAGCCCAACCGTAAAAGTAATTGAAAAGGATAAGAACGTCTGGTAAGTCAACAATGTCTATCAACAAACCTCCTCCAACAAACTTGATGAAATATATTGTATCATTCCAAATGTAACTTACGAGAAAACGTGTGCTGCTGAAGAAGGAAGTTACTTTTAACCAACTAGCTCACCGTGCGGGAGTGGGGATTTTAGGACATTATGAAAGCCCTTATCCTTCCACGTCACACACACACGGAAAATTGTTATTGATTCATTTTAAAAAAATTTAATGGAAATATAGCACATAAATGGAAGTAACTAAATAAAAGCAGATAAATATATAAAATATTCAATTAACATGAATTCTGCTGCACTGATTGTGACCACCTCTGCTGCCTCTAACACGAATCTCCACCTCAGCTTGATTTCGGCACTGCAATGAAAGTCTGCTGACCTGATTCTGACCACCTCTGCTTGATTTTGGGACTTCATTTGAGCGTATGAATTCTGCTGCGCTGATTATGACCACTTCTCTGGATTCTCTATTTATCGATACTTCACAATTCTGGATTTTTTTGGAATTCTGGATGCTAGACTACTCGATCTTACTCAACATTTTACTCTCCTTCTTGTAGCTAGTTGTTCACAACAAACAAGTGAATCATATTGACTGAAAATTTTTCTCAAAAGCGTTCCAAGAATTTTTTTTTGAGACTTTTTTTACCGACACTTTTTTTATTGAGACATTTTTGTGAGACTTTTTTTATTAGTTTTTATGTTACCTACACAAAGTAATACGTAACAAGATATATGGGCAATGATGAAATGATTGAACATTATCACGAAAAATATGAATCTCATCCTCTCTACAAAATTAACAATACTTAAATCCAATCAAATGGCTATGAGGAATTGGCATCACATCTGTTATTAGGACTAGACCAACTGCAAAATGGAGATATGGTTCAACCGGATGCCACTCTAATTCGTCTTCAGAGAGGCAGCGCTTGTGAACACCACACTAAACCTCAAAACAAGGTAGCAAACCCCCTCAAAACAGGTCCTCTCAGCATTTGAAATAAAAAGCAAAGACAATGTCCTTGTCAAGCAAACCTGAGTTGTATACTGTTTAACCTGTAGTGAAAAGAACGAAGCCAGTGATGAATCAAGAAAGATGCAGTACTTCAAAATCATATTTTGCACCGATGGCGCCAATAACTGGATAAGGAAAGTGGCGCCTGGATCTTTTCCGAAATTGCACGTAACCCAATCTAAGCTATCAAATGTAAGGCGGTATCATAATTTTTAAACTTGGAAGTAACTGCAATAGGAATGGTAGCAAAAGACGCGTAGTTTCACAAAAAGGTTAGGATGGAAAGAACGTTTGCAGGATAACCCGATCTCAGTGGTCACACCCTGAAAAAACAATACCCAACGCCTGAATATATTAAGAAACAGGGTGAGAATATTAATGGCACTATTAACACGGCACAATTTTTAGGTTAAAACACCAAACTAATGAGTCATCTAAATGGAAGTCTCCTTCCGAACTCACAACAAGGGAGAAGAAAGTACAGAAATCTTTCTTTTTGATTGTTCCTTTTAGAACGTAACAGAAGTGGAACACTTTCCGACCACAGAGGTTGGGGACTTTTTTGGCTTCTCTAGAACGACGTTATGGACCATCTGTAAATAAAAGTCGTAAATGAGGTGAGCTCTAATGGTTGATAGTGGTCTATGCTCTTCAAAACTGTGTGTCTCAGATTAAAATTTCCTAAATTGGAAATAACAAAACAAACATTTGTTTTCTACGCATAAAAGTCTGTAATGGATATGTCCTCTGTACAGGGAGAAATATAAACACAATGTGGTATTCAATTTGCCCTAAACCATCGACTAAGGTACAATATTGATACATCAAGAGTTAAAGCTTAAGTTTCCCTCAAATTTGCCATATAGCATCAAAACACTGTTGACAACGACAGTTTGCGTCATCAGCTGATTCAAACATGTCAAAGTTGAAGACGAAATTTTCCCGACAACGTCTTAGTTGCTTGAGCAAAAAAGAGTTTCCTACAATACTATGAACGACTTTTCCGGAAGAACAGTAATAGATAAAGATAGTGGTTCATTTATTGATCCGTTGCAGATAAATTTCAGTTTTACGTTAATTTCGCGCGATTGAAATTCAAGCAATTCAAATAAATTATATTAATAGCGTGACGTTTACTGTGATATAAGTTGGAGATTTAGTTAACATTATTTATTTTACAAAACGATTATTCTTATGGGGACAATTCTGCGGTACAAGCCTCGAGGAGAAGTGGAAGATCTGAATTGGTAATTAAAGCAAGAATGAGCGTAGTACTAGGTGTATGTAAATGAAAGTGCCTTTTTTTCTTCAAAAATACATGTTTATTTCGAAAAAATGGTTACAAATTCAATCTTCGAAGTAATTGCCATCGCTAGCTACACATCTTTCCCATCTCTCAGGCAATTTATGGATGCCTCGCCAAAAAAATTGTTGGTTTTTTGATGAAATCCAGTCATCGAGCCATTTTTGGACTTCTTATAAGAAAACAAATAGTAATCGGAAGGCGCCAAGTCTGGTGAGTAAGGCGGGTGGGTTAGCGGTTCCCAGCCGAAAGCGTTTACCAAATTTTTATTGACCAATGTTCGATGTGGCGATGCGTTGTCATCTTGGAAAATAATTTTATCGTGCCTCAATTGATATTCTGGCCGTTTATCGCGTATGGCATTGTTCAAATCGGTCAATTGTTGATTGTAGCGTGCACCAGTAACAGTTTCACCAGTTTTTAAGAGGTCATACCAGATAACGCCACGCTGATCCCAGAAAATACAGAGCATGGCCTTCTTTCCGAAGCGATCCGGCCTTGGAGTCGATGTGGACGCTTGGCCTGGGCTGACATATGATTTTTTACGTTTGGGATTTTTGAAATAAATCCATTAGTCATCGCCAGTGATGATTCGATGCACAAAACCCTTTCTTTTTTGCTTGGCCAGCAGCATTTCACAAACGGATTTTCGGTTTTCTTGCTGCCTTTCATTCAACTCGTGTGGCACCCATCTACCGACTTTTAAAATCTTCCCCCTGGCTTTTATACGGCGAGAAATGGTTGATTGGTCAACATTCAATTGTTCTGCGAGCTGTTGCTGCGTTTGGCCATCGTCTTCATCCAACAATGCATGCAATTCGGTATCCACAAATTTTGACGGAGCGTGGCCGCGTTTTTCGTTTCTCAGATCAAAATCACCATCACGGAACTTTCGAAACTACTTTTTGCAATTGGATTCACTAAATGCATGGTCCCCGTAAGCTTCTACAAGCATTCGATGAGATTCAGCCACGGATTTTTTCAAATGAAAGCAGAAAACTAATGCTTCCCGCAAATGAGCACTTTGTGGCACAAAAATCGACATTTTTAATACCAAAAAATATGCGTTGATGTTTGAAACTTGTAATGTTATGAATTGGATATTGTTGACAGATGCCAAAAACATAAAAAATGACAGTCGATACGGTTTGAAAGTTGATACATGTGTAGATTTAGCTATTGGAACACAGAGGGCACTTTCATTTTCATACACCTAGTATATGTTAAGTAAATCACTCAACTAGTCGCTGAATAGAGGAAAGGGAGGTGGGACATAGCCCTTTATTACTAGGCGAGTTTTCGGGACTTTATGACGTAGTTTTTTGTTTTTTTTTTGACAAAGGATTCTGGAAAATTTAGTTTGTAGATGATTCCGCTCCCAACCCTGAATGCTTCTGGATTTATATCGAACATATTACTAAAAATCACTAAAGATAGAACAATAAATGATAGAAATTATAGAGAAAAAAAAACGTTATACAGATCTAATTCGCTTCGAGCTTTTGAACACTAGCTCAGTGTTCGTTTCAACATTCTGGAATGCATGATACTTCACATCCTAATTGCCAAATCAGAATAAGCAGGAGAAAACGTCCATGGAGACAAAAAGGCGTAAACGTTAATACAATACCGATTCCCCAAAAGAAACGTGTTCCAGGCGAACTTTTCCGAACCTTCAATATGTAGTGAGACATTAATTTTCTTAGCCGCCCCCTATCAGCTCACCCCCTTTTCATGGTGTAAATTAGCACCGAATTTCGCTGTTATACCTGTTCGGCTTACTAAAAACAACTCCTTTTCAACAACGCACCAAACTCGACGGGCGTAAGTGAAATAAAATTCAACAAAGTTTTGCCAAGTTAGTAAGTTAAGTTTTCTGTAATTATTTCACGCTAATGCTTTCGAACTTTTATTAAATTCACTATAATATAATTAAGATAAATGAATGAATTGCTGATGTCTTTGTATCGTTCACGTACTAATGCATTAGTGGATATTACGAATTAAAAATTGATAGAACTTTATAGTGTGGTATTTCGAGTGAATTAATGATAGTTAGTGAAGCCAAGCGATTCGAGGATTAGTTTCACTGGTGTGGCGTTTCGAGGAAATTATGTAGATAAGTGAAAATAATTAGTAATGATAAAGGATCCTGTCCTGTTAAGCTTCGTTGAGAATTTGTTGAGCCTTGAGCTGAACAAGGACTAGCAACAAAAAACATCATCTGGAAAAGAAAGTTTGTGCCGACTTAGAATTTCATGTCCTGAATTATTTCCCTAATTATACAACTGATAACGAGTCTCTGAAGTAGTGAGAGTATGAACATATAATTTTACCTTCCCCAATCCTTTCATTTGTACAAGATTTTTACTTCCTCTCCTAGCTCCCCACAATCGCTTTTTTGTTGAGAAAGGACACTCCAAAAACAGGCTGAAAAAGTGGAAAACAAGTTTAAAGCATGTGAAGTAATTTCATCGATCGGTTTGTTGACCACTTAAGTAATAAAAAACTTTATTCAAAATACAAACTTTGGCAATAAGGAGATAAATTACTAATAAAGGCAATTCAGTAGTTGCAAAGGTAAGATTGTAAACTTTCAGCTTTTTATGGACTAACTAAATTCATGCTTAATATATAGTCAGACAAAAAATGTCCGCACGACGCTACTTTTTCTTGATTTTTAAAGATATCATTCATATATTTGATATATTTTTACTTTAATTAGCTAAAGTTTTGAAGTTTTTACACTCTATATTTTTTTTACTTTAATAGGTTGTATGCCTTTTATAATACTTAGTTACAATGTTCAGGGATAAATGCCTTAATGTATCCACTCCTTAATACATAAAAATGCAATTAAGTGAATTTTACGAAATGTTAGATCAAAAAAGTTTCAGTTGGAAATAATGGCAACAACGCTTTGCACAAATTGATGCCGTGCTAAGCAGACATCGAAAAAGGGAAAAAATTCATTCTGTACAGTTAGTACAGTTGCAGCCGCGTGCAGATTTGTTACAAGTTCAGAAAATATTCCGCCATGAGCAAAGATATTTGTTTAGATACTAGAAAATTGATCATACAGCTTTATTGCGGGGACATGTCAACGGATAAAATTAGTTTTAGCAGGACGTAATTAGTAGTCAAGTAACTAATAAGTCAAGTATCTTACAGGTTATTGCAATATGGAGGAACTGGTAACTTCAAAAGCAAGCACCGTTTGTGATAGTTAAACATTTTGTCGATACAGCTCGGCGATTAATAGTGAGAAAAATAAAGGAGAATCCTAGATTCAGCGCACCTTATATAGTGGACGAGGTCAGAAAAGACTTAAATTTAACAATAGGTGATGAAAAAAAAACTTTAGAAGAGTTCTACGAAAGAATATTGAAAACCAAGGCAAAAGTGAGCCACTGTTCTCTAAATTTATTGACAAGGAAAGATTTGACTTCCCGAAAATGTACCAAAATAAGGACGCAAATTTCTGAAACCTGATAAAAAAAATTAGATAGCAAGCCTACTTAAATCGCCCAACTTAAGCCACAAGCGATCCTTTTTAGGATAAATTGGAACGTAGACTAGGCGAACAGGCAATCAAAAGTGAACAGTAACGTAAGGGGTTACATATTCCTGGAATTATTAAAAGATCAATTTTCAGAACATCATATTTGTATCGTGTTAATAGTTCTGCATTACCCAACAAGTTTTTGATTTATTGACATCTTTAGGGAGAAAGGATTTTTATCTGGCAGAGTTCAGTTAAATAAGCGGCTTTTAAATAGACATAAAATAGGGAAAAGCAAGCAACAAGTGTAACAGCTTAAAAAACAAAGAGATCTCAAAAAATCCAATACATCGCTGCAGATAATATTATATATTATAGAACTTTTTGACTGTTGACTGTAATAAATGCAGGAAATGTGACCTAGTAAAAATTGTTAGCTTATAAACTGTGAATTATGTGGAGAAATTGCGTCAATATTATCATGTGTGTACATAAGTTCAACGTATGAAGCAAATCTGCGATTAAATTTTAAAATGAGGCTGCTTGGGGTTGCATTAGAGGGGCTCAAACAATTTTGTGGAGTTATGGATAGCACCAATTAAAGGTTGGGACGTTTAACAAGAACAAGGCAACACCTAAGTTTAATGACCAATAAATGATAAATAATGCTCTATCCTAGTAGAAGAAGTGTCAAACCCCCATACCATCAAGCATGATATTTGAAAAAACATGCAAAGTAAAACCATGGCACATGCATCCGGATAAGATTTTGACGGATCTGTCAGGAAGATGCTAGGAAAGACAGATCGACCTAAAAATCAACGTTCAGGTTTTCTAATGGTTTCTTAAATATGTGTACAAATAGCATAAGTTTGAGGATTTTTTTTTTTTAATTTTGAAGTTTTATTGAGCAAAACTGGTCCAATGTTTACCATTCAAAATATTGCCAGGCACTTTCTTCTTCCTTTACCCATCTAGCAAGCAGCATATGGATATCGCGTTTAAAAAAATTCTCATATTTTGAGGCGATCCAAGAATCGATAAAATTTTCAATTCGTAACAAATGAGAAGAAATGAGGTGCTGCTCAGCCAGTTCATGAGCCGTTGACCGGAACATGTAGTAGTCCAAAGGAGCATTTTCTGGCGAATACGCTGGTTGAGGTAGGATACCCTAGTTCAGTGCCTCTAAAGTCTCATTGACAACTTATGCAACGTATGGCTGAGCGTTGTCGTACTGAAATACCACGTTGTCGTGTCTACTGGCATATTAGGAGCGTTTCAACTTTAATCTTCGACTCAATCGAATCAAATTTTGAGAAAGTTCCGCATTGAAATTTTCGTTGGGCTGCAGTAGCTCATACTAGGGCACTCCGAGTTGATCCCACCAGGGGCACAGCATTATTTTGGTGCAATGAATACATCATTTGCTTCACTGCGCTTTGGATTGCCAGAGTGAATCCTGTTTTCGTCTCCACTATTCTATACAAAATTGTTCTGCACTTTCACTATTCTATACAAAAAATCTATTCTAATTTTGGCTATGGAGCACTTGTCTGCACGTGAAAAAATGGGGTTCGTCATCCTTTAGCTAGGTATCATGTTGAGCCTAATGTCCTTTTTTGCACTGTTTACCAATGGTCTCGAGAAGATTTCAAATCTATTGTTGAGTCAATCCCAAGGTTTCAGGAACTCTTCTTGAATTTGACATGAATTTTGGTCCTGTCATGCTTCGAACACAGCTTTACTTCAAACTTTACATTTCTCCCTTTGGGTTCTTTGTCACTTATATCAGTCTCGCCACTTTTAAAAAACCGGATCCAATACTCACATGTTTTTATTGGTAGAGTGTGCTCTCCATATGCTTCACATAGCAGTTAATATCCTTCAGCTGCACTTTTCTTCAAGTTGAAGCAAAAAAGCAGCGCTTACTGCAAATGTTCTTTCGTCTGCACAAATTTTGACATAACTGAGGCACAAAAAATGCATGTTGACAATTTAGCGAAATGAGTCATACTATGAGAGAAAAATGATGACATTTTGACATAAATATATTAGGTGCAAGGTATTCCGATGCGATGTACGAGGGCCGGCTGAAAAGTTATGAGCCTAACATATTAAAACACGAGATAAGAATTCAAAAAAAAATTTAGTTTTCAATGCAGTCCCCGTCGAGTTCAATACATTTTTCACAGCGTTTCTATAAAGGCTGTAACCCATCCAAAAAATATTTTTCTTTTTTGTCCTCAAAATGCTTGTCAACTGCCCCCTTTAATTCGTCTTCACCTCCAAATCTTCGCTCCCGCAAGTCCTTCTTTACATTACTAAAAAGAAAGAAGTCACTGGGAGCCTGCAAACTACTTCCAAGTTGTCCTTACAGAGGTCCAAAAACTCCTGTGATGTTAGAACTCGCCTCTGCTCGTCAAGTGGCGTGAGCATTTGTGGAACCCAACGCGCACTCACTTTTCTCATGTTCAAATGAGTGTGAAAAAGGACACAAATTCGTTCCTTACCAATGCTCAACTCCTCAGCTATTTGCCACATTTTTATTCTTCGATCCTCCAATACCAATTTCTTGACTTTGGCGATGTTATCATTCGTAACTGCTGTGTTGGGGTGGCCTGAGCGCGGGGCATTTTCTAAAGATTCTCGTCCCTGTTGGAATAGTCGAGTCCAACGTTTGATTGTTGCAGATTTTCTGTAAACCTCAGACATTTCTTCAAAAATTTCCTTAGCCATTTTTTTTGCCAAAAATCTAGCAGGGTCAAATCACATGCTCTTGAAGGCCAATTCACGTCATATTCGTCAAATACTTTAAACCATTCATGCTCAATGTCCATCAAGGCGTCCATTGTATAGAACGCAGTCCTGTCATATGAGAACAACATGTCCATCAATTCAAGATCGTTCATTGTGAACCATAAGAATTGGTTATCATCGTTATTTTGCGTTCACTATTGAAGGTGATGGTCCCACCAGTATCGTTTTCGAAAAAATACGGACCAGAATCTGCACCAAATGACAACTTTTTTAAAAGGCATTACCACATGGTGAAACTTCTCTTGCCAAGCATTCTCTTATATACGGCAAATGTATATATTCTTCAAAAAACCATTTATCTGAAAATGACCGTCACCGCCAAAGGCGGTATTTCAGCCTTTACTGGGGTCCTTTTTTTACAGACTCGAGACCCAGCCAGTGAACAAATGGCGTTGTCTATGACGTTGTCTATGGAATTGTCATTGCCTTTGAGCTCCTATCTTAGTTGTATCTTGTATGTATAGGGTCTAATCCAAACTCAAAATTCACCAAGTTGAAGCCGGCAAAAGGTTCGTTTATAGCACAGGAAACTGTGGAGCTGGGGGTTTCCTACCTATTTTCCAAACGGTGACAATTTTTCTCCCAAATACTCGTAACTTTGACGTATAGCCAGTGGTTCATTGCTTACCAAACTGCTCGTCTCGAATTTTACCACCAAACATCAGAGAGCCGATTTTAAAGCACCACCGCGTCTGCCGTAAAGTGGCCCGGTGGTCCTTCAAAGTTGAGACTCGACGTAGACGAGGTTTGAACTATGGAACTATTTTTTTCAGGGGAAACGTTTTATCAGTGGGATGAGTTGCCAAATTGTGTGGCGTGTTATGGCGATTTCACATCAAGAACTGAATAATATACAACAGAATAGACAAGGACTACCATTAAAACAATACCGAAAAGTCCGCCTCCACCTACCCGTTCTTATCAAAAAATCTTATGTAAGATTCACCCCAGTAAGTTGCCGATACTTTTTGTCATAGAAGATGACCAACCTTCTATGAGAGAAAAGGATTATCTGGGACAGAATAATGACCAGATAGCAACTAGAAAATGAAGACTACCACGACTACCTGCCGTGGTAGGACTGTTCGTTCAATTCTGAGAATGCATTAGATCAAAGGGTCTAACACCCTCAAATAAAATACTAAAAAAATTTTATTTTTGAAAAAATACTACCTTTATTCTGGCACTTCAGTTTCACGTTAGGGAAAGACGAACACCATCGTCTCCTAAGCAAACTACTCTCTTCATCATCTTGCATGCCAAATCGTATTTGGCAGTCTTTATCAAACCTAAAAAGAGCATAAACTTTTCTTATATTCTTACGATTGGCAAGGAATTATCAAAAGTCTTAATTAAGAGACAAACACTTTGGAGTTTTAAAACGAAACTTATTCTTATTCTTAAGTTTATCAAAATTGATAGAACCATTAGATTTTGTCCTCTCAAAGATGTTTCCATGCTCCAGATTTTATTTAAATTGTTTAAATCCAGGAGGCAGTTTGACTGATATAGCTCACTTGCTAATTTAAATCTGTCTCGGACAGGAATTTTTGTTGAGGAAATAATTGAACTGGTAGAATTCTGGTCATTGCATCAGGATATTTTTCTCTTGTAAGGTGCACCTCTTGCCATCCTGCGGATATTCCAATGAGCGCGAACTCACAACAAACATATTCCCAAGCTTCTTATTTGATAAATATTTCATGTCCCGAAACAGAAAGACTAAAAAACAAATCACTTAAGATAAGCAAGATCTTACTTTCAAAGGATACAATTGCAATTACAGTTGCTGCAATAGCACTCACAATGGATTCGCCTGAATAAAACCGTAGCCAATTTCACCGTGCCCACTCATCCAAAGGGAGCTCTTCCTTCAAATCTGGCTTAATGCTATATGGCCTTAACATAAACTCCCAAGAACTTTCAACAGCTATTATTTATGAATCAACAGCTTTGCAATTTAGTGTGAAAAGGGGTGGCAACAGTACCACCCCGAAAAAAGCGATAAAGGTCCGGGTAATGAAGGTTTCATAAAAACTAACGCGAATTCATTTCCGGGCCACATAAATAATGTTGCATGCAAATGGTGGACGCCATGGAGAGTACCGAGCGATATTAAAGACACACAAGGTCGAAAATGGCGAAGGAATATTGCCTGAGAATGAGATCACGAGCACTGTACAACAGACGCCAGTATGGGGACACGGAAAAAGGACTCCCGTGGACTGGCCAACAAAAGTCAACATGGGATGAGGATAGATTGTCTTCAGTGTGCCTTTCTATTACTTATGCAAATTATATGAGAATGGGATGGATTCTCTTTTTCACAATCTGTTTTGAATTGCCCCAGGCTTTTAGGTAAGCTACAAATTTTACCCGAAGTTTAATGGTAGTTTTGAGGGTAATACCCGTTAAAAGCTTTGCAAAAGATAGTTAGGCAGGCGGTGGAATGTGAAGTATTTCGGGTGGAGCGTTTGTACAAACAAGCTCATCGCTGGAGGGAATCGTTGTTGGTATTTATATGGATCGTTCCAATAAAAAATGAAAGGATATACGTGAAATGCTTATCAACAAATATTTTTATAATATTCTTTAAACCAGGCCGTAAAAACCACACAACTCTGTTCAAGAGTTGAATGAAACGTTGCAAGGATTTCACTTAGAGAATTTCAAACCACTCAAATCTATAGAATGAAAGTTTCCGCAACAATCCCAGCCGAAATTCCACCTCGTCTCTGAAATGTTCTTAATCGTTTTCTACAAAATACATTGACAAATTTATGGAATATTAATTAACAATAATATTTTATGGTATATTGAGCTCTTGGGAAATCTTCAGTTAAGCGTTGCTTTTATTAATGTGCTGCTGATAAATTATATCAAAGAAGCAAAGCTGGAAAGAGAGAAAGAGAGAGAGAGAGAGAGGATGAAAAGATAAATTTAGAAACTTGGAAGGATTGCACAGACTGAAGTTTGTTTGTGAAATGAAGGAAAAGTTTAAGATAAGTAAGAATTGTTGCAAAGTTAAGAGAAATTCTAACTCGATGAGTTTCTTTGTGGGACCAAAATTTTGGTGTTTGGAACCATTTAAAAGTAAAAGCAAAGAGACACAGTGTGTGCAATCAGATTTAATTAGTTTGTTAGAAATGGTGAATGGATAGATGTATTGTTCGAAAAACAGTTGAACTGAGTATGTCTTTGTAAATTTTATTGGGATAGTCTAGGGGGCCATTAATTTATACAGTCAGACATTGTCACTAAACAAACTGCAAGAGATAGTTTAAGCGCTAGGCAAGGAACACAGTTCCAAATTGATCAATGTCTTCTGCATACTACCAACCTTATATTAAGATGGGAGTTGTTATATTGCTGTTTTGATGCCCCAGGCTTATTGTTTGTAATTTTCTAGCTCCACCTGGTCCAATTTGCCGTACCTTCTTTGACATGCCACCCGAGGAACACGGCAGGACGCCGAAGCGGTGTAGGACAAAACTGAATCCCATGCGACAGTGAAAAATCAATAACTTCTTCTTCAGTTCGAAAAGTGAAGAGAGCCAAAATGCCACGTCACCAAAAAAAGCCTCACTAGGTTCTTTCAAATTCAAGCCTCATCAATTTCATAACGTTCGTTGGAATGTGATTTACTGAATCTATTCATTTCATTTATTACCCTCCCACTAGCTGTCTAGAAGCATCCTCATTGTGGCAGTTTAACATCAAACAGCGGAAGAAGCTACTTTACTTATATCTTCTTTCAGAGAGCAAATCATAAATGGGGAGCCATAAACATCTACAAGTGAAATTTCTAGCCTGAAGGATGTGCATCTAGTAATTTATTCACAGTTCTAGATGAATAATCAAAATGATGATAAAAACGAAGATACTTTGACTGAGTTTAACGATATTGAAGTATTCTCGGTGCGGCTATTTCCAATTCCTTATCTGATGATCAGCTGCCATCATCACCCCATCTCACTCTGCGGAATATTTGACAAGCTCAAAACACCAGGAGACCTGGGAAGACGAAGTGGACTGCCATGCAAAAACATAACAGTGGACAAGCAATTACCATTGGATTATTCCAGACGCATTTGGGGTACACAAAATGCTATACCACCAGAAAAAACATGCGAACATGCCTTATACTATTTCAGGTAAATCAAGTCCGCATGAATCCGGTATTCATCGCATCTGCAGGATCGGTAAGCCATAGGTAATATTGCTAGTTTGATTTGACACAATGGTGGCAAAACACGTAACAAGTCACACAACTGACTTTCTTGGTAATTTCATTGGCATATCAAATGTTACCATATCAATTTGAACCATTTTCAATCTCCTTAACACTTTTATGTTATCGATACTTTGACGTTCTTGATACCTTGATGATCCATGCTATTCTCTTGATCCAAGGAGAATTCTTTTCCGTCTCTTTGGCTAGAAACTTTATATCGTTTTCTTGCCTTTAATTCTGGATGTTTCCATTACTCTTTTAGGTTCTTGCAAATGAATATTTTTGACTTGCACTATCCTTCATACTTCGCTGTATATTTCCCACCCCTGTATATGTCCCACCACAAAATCTGTGCTCATATCCGATTTATAAAGTGTCGGAAGTTTAGAGATATAGAACTATATATTGGCAACACTTTGCAATGCTACGTATGTAGTGACAGCTGTCATGCCTTTTGATGTTAGATTGAGTTGACATTCTATCATAAATCGGTTAACGCTCGAGCAACGCCTGCAAATTGTGCAGATATATTTCGAAAAAACTATTTTGTCCAAAAAACGCATCGCAAACTCCGTCAAATATATGGCCTACATATTCTGTCACCAAACTATAGATTTGATTGATGGTGGATCGCTTCCGCACCAAGTTTACTCTCATTTGTAAAACGCATCAATCCAAACGTCGTACAGTGCGTAATGAAAGAACCATAGCAGCTGTAGAGCGTAGTATCGATGAAGATCCAAGTGAGTTGATTCGTCATCGCACCGAGCAATCCAGCCTATGCCAATCAACAATATGGAAGATGTTGTGGAAGGATCTTAATTTGTGGGCTTAAAAAGTCCAACTCGTGTCGGAATAGAATGCTAAAAACCATCGGATAAGACTGCATATCCTGAATTGCAAAAGAAAATGTTGTTTCGCGATGAAGCTTATTTCTGGTGGCTACGTCAATAAACAAACCTACCACATTTCGAGTAATGAGCAACCACGAGTGGTTGTCCAAATACCGTTACATCCACAGAAAGTAACAGTGTGGCGTGCATTATGTACCGGTGGAGTAATTGGTCCATATGTTTTCAAAAAGCTGTTCGGAATCACATCACAGTCAAAGGTGGCCACTATAGAGCCATAATCAATGACTTTTTTGCTTCGGAATTCACTCCGGCAATTCAATGAACCTCTGGTTACAACAAGATGTCGCTACATTCCATACACCTAGTGGAACCAGCGACTTATTGAAAGGAGCATTTGATGAGGACATAATTTCTCACTTTGGACCTGTTAAGTGGTCTGCAAGATGCTGCAAATTAAACACCGCTGGAGTATTTTTTGTATTTTTGATATGTCAAATCACTCGTCTGAACTAAGAAGTCTAAGACGCTTGACCATTTGGAAGCCAACATTCGCCGCGTTCATGGCGAGATACAGCCCCAATTATTCGTTAGAGGAGTCGGAAATTGGATCTTTCGCTTACGTCCATCCTATGCCTGGAGTCATATTCAAAAAGAAATGAAAGAGAATGATATTTCCAATAAATCTAAATTTCACTGTTTACCTCCGGCTAGCAAAGCTCAGCGGCCAGTTTTTCCACATAATCTTTGCATCTTTTTTTGGGCTTCTGTTCTGGATGTTTTCAACGCTCTTTTGGCTTTTGTTTGAATGTTCTTGATAAATATTATCCTTCACACTTCGCCTTAATAGCTGTTTACATTCCAACCTAATAGTAATTTTCAAATTTGTATGGACATGAGCACAGAGAGGCCGACATAAAATGTCATGAATGTTTCGCTTTACTTTGGTTTGACAAACAGGAATGAGAATGTTGATTGGGTCGTGCTTTCTCTGTTTTCTTATAACATTTACATACGCGTTATGTCGGCATGACATGTTCAGTATATAGTCTCGGTTTTACTATCTCTCCGAAAAAATCAAATAATATCATAAATATCTTCTTTTTGCTCAAGGCCTGACTTAAAATATCACGAATTTCACCATTATAACAAATATTTCATTTTGGTTTATGCTTTATGTCCAAGGACAGCCACCCTTTTATGAGTTTCGTAGGATCTTACGCAACCCCAGCGTGGAGCTAAAATAATGTTAGTATTAGTTAGTCTGAATACATGTGAACATCACTCATCTAGTCGCGGAATTGTACTTCATATATTTCAGCGTGTCTGCTTATTCGTGTTAGCTATAACTATGTAAAAACGTTAAAGTAATGGAAAAACATTGGAAAAAATGGCAAAAAAAGAGTTATCACTAGTTTTTTTTTTCAAAAATGACGCAAGGTGTAAGACATTTACACAAGGTGCAGCGAAAGATAGAAAATCCAGTCTTTTTTGGCAGAAGGGAGTTAGCCCTTGGTCGAAGATAAAATTTAATTATATGTTTTCATTGTGTTCGTGCTGATGAGTGAAACGTCAAAGTGACAAGTGGAGCGAATGCTGTCATCTATGACGCATTTACTACACTGAATTTTATTCAATATTCTAAAGAAAGGTTGTAAAGAAAGATGGAGATGCTCCGCATGATGCATGAATGCTGCATACGTAATGACAAGAAAAGTGCAGAAAATAGAATTTTTGATAATGACATTTGCATGCTGTAGACTGCAAGGCCATCACAACATTTAATACACGTTTAAAATTGAGCAAGCAACTTATAAAATCAACTTAAAAGCTGCTGTTGTTGTAATTCATGGATATAGACTATCCGGACCCAGTCAAAGGATATTTCAAGTCCTCCATTCTATCATGACCATAAATAGGCTGCCTGGTTAAATTTTGAATTTGTAGTTAAAATTTTAAGGGGTTGGAAGTTTGCCATTTGTAAATTTAGTCTTTTACGTATATTTCAATCGTACTAGTGAATAAACTGTCAAACTGACTGATCTCCTCTATATGTCACGTACAATAACCACATAGTTTATACGAATGTTGTCCCCATGCAGTTTTTGCAACGGAAGCGAAGGCTGTTTTTAATATTTTTAATGAAAATAATAAATAGAGCACAATATTTGTCTATATTCAATTCTTCTTATTCAATATTCTTCTTCCAACACTTCCAAATGAGAACGACAGAATCTGATCCCTAATCAGCCGTTCTATTGATAGCAAATTTTCATAAATTGGTCAGTAATTGAGGACCCCGGATATAATTGTCTTGGTAGTCTCTTCCCGCACGTATACACTGGTGAGCATGTAAAGACCGAGTATTTGCATGTAAAGACCGAGTATTTGCTCATTAGTATAAACGTGAATTTGGACAAAAAGGATATTATTAGCATTAAGACAGAAATAAAAGCTGCTTTTCATCTATCTCACTCTTTCATGAGATAAATTCCTGCGTTTTCGCCTCACTATCCTTAAGTCGTTCGGATCCCCGATACGAGGTCTTTGTGCATAATCCAGATTAGATTCTGCCCAGTTCCAGGTTTCAGTTCTTAAATTAAAAAAATTACATGGTCAGTTTTATGAAGTTTAGATATTCTCCACGCAATAGTGACCCACGACGTGTCCTTTAAACAGTCCACACACGGTCCAAAGAGGCTAAAAGAAAAAAAAGCTCCAGGAGATCTTCCTCTTCCTAAATTTCAAATGCTTTTCGTTGTTATTTACGAACAATAATATAACTCTTTGGAAGTGATCGGAAGAACCTGAAACATTTTCAAAATAAAAATGAACAGAAAAACCATTCTCAAATAGTTTTAAGATCAAGGAATCGGAGATATTAACTGATGAGGCGCAAGCCAAAAATTACTTCAACTCCTCGCCCAGCAATATATTAGTTTAATAAATTGGTCACGGACTTCTTTATCAAACTCTGCACTACTCCATATGAAGCTTCTCACGTCTATTAAAGTAATCATACCATAAAATCAATTCCATGCTCGCTAAGGAACATACATCGGTTACTATTTTTTCATGATAATAGTAACGATGTATCAAAGGTATCACCAACAATGCTATGCATTGACATTCATTTCCATTTTATTCGTATTATTTATCCAAGAAAAAAAAACAGCCCCGAAAAAGTCGATAACAAAACTCCAACGCTTCAAATCCCTAAAGAAGAATAAATTGCACACATATGCATGCATTTTACTTTTCAATTCTTCTTAAGTACACACAATTATGCTTCTTCCTCGGAACTATGCATGTTTCACATTCCTCCCGTATGGGAAAGTCTATCAAATCAAAATAGCTAATATGATTGTTCGCCTGGAGGAGCAATTTCATGCAATCTTACAACACTCTCCCTCGCCCTTCGTTGATGAATTCCTGTCAACGACTAGACGAGCTTGCCTTCCAAATCCTTGCAGCAAACGTGCATATACTCAACCGCACGAATAAATGTCGACTGGTGAAATTCAGACTTTGTTTGCTCCAACACCAAGGACTTAACCAAAGCAAGAAGGGTTTTGGTACGTCAATGTAAAAATGCGAATTCTTTAAGAAATGCCACTCGTCCTGCCACCCCTGCTCGCTCGCATTCAGACCAATATACTAAAAAATTTACGACAGTCATTTCTATGTTCAATTCACAATTTTCCTGTTATGTTTCCATCGCTGACGACGACAGAGACATCCTTATTGGGTGAAATTTCAATGAAATCCATCCAGTAAAATGGGGATATCCCTTAAGCGAAAGGAAAATAACGACGATACGCTCTTCGGAAAGAATATATACTGATTTCAATTTGAGAAGCAACTGTTCACCGGGGAATGTGTTATGAGTCCGGGAATGGAAGGAGCCGAGCGACTTTCGCTTGCATCCAAGTAGAAAGTAGAAATTTTCTTACGAAATGATCTTCTGGTGAAGACGATTGGCAGAGACATTAACTTGAGTCCTGAAATTGGCAAGAATCCAATGCGTTGAGCTTGACAATTAAGTCAAGGGTTTTTATGCGACGAATTCAAATTTGAAAGGACACAAAAGGAGATGTGAATTTTAAACATGCTCGAGTGGCAGTTGATATGTTGCTTGGAGCGAATATACAGATTATGTTATGAAAGGACTCTTGTAGAATGAATTCATTGGCATTGTACATACACCCTTGGTAAAAGGAAACTAATTATTCTAATCACTATGATTTTTTGAACAACTACACAGGCAAGGAATCGTATTTGATGCAAATAAAAAGAAAGAAAGAGTTGGTTGCATGGCAAAAGGATTGCTAACTTGAAATATTGTGGAAATTTTTGAAATACATATCCGTTTTTTTTTTGGCTTAGTATCATTTGCCTTATTGTCAATTTGAATATTTTTCGATAAATCAAATCGTCAAAATTTAACAAATTTTGCAGAAGAGAGTTAAATCCAAGTCAATTCACGATTGAATAGTAGCATTGTTGAATTTTTCAAAAGTTATATACAATTAACTTACGGCCTCAGAGCCACGCACTCTGTCTAATTCACAAGGATTAATCACATACAGATAAGTACAAGAAACTACTGGAAACGCTAAGTAAACGTTATGGAAATTTTGATTGACTCCTTCTCTTTCTTGTCTACTTCGAAACTGTTATTAATCCTTGCGTTTCTAACTTTTTGCTGCATTTTCCCCCAAATATATTTTGTAAACATATTTCTATTGACTGGAAAATAACTTTGCCAAACCTGATTCTAATAGCAATTGCATTTTGAAACCCTAACTGTTTGTTTTTTATTTCCTTTGCATCCTGGGGGTCATCTTCACGTCCGTAAACCATGGCTCTGTTGATAACTAGCAAAAAAGTCGGCATCACGGTAAGCAGAAATGTTGCGATGGGAGCGGTGACCCCGGCGTGATATATTTACAATCGGATTATTCATAGTGCCTACGTAGTGCAGTTGAGTGAAGTAACGCAATGCCATAAATATGGGTAGTCCAGAATATACAGAATAAACAGAAGACAGCTGATTTATCAGTTTGTTAGAAGCTGCCAAATTATAACGATATCGTCATGCTACGCTTACGATTTGGCTTACTTGATTTGTTTGATTTATTTGATTTGACAAAGGGTTTGGTAGACGTAGGTCGAGCTATGTTTTGAGTCCATAGATAAAGTGGATTTAGAGGAAGGAAAGTATGAATATATTGGACCATTTATCCAATTTATCCGAAAATTTTGGTGAATTGACCGGCTAAAATGTACCCTTTCTAAGCGACTTGAATCATTTATTGTGCACATGATGAGAGCAGAAGATGCAGCAATTTTTTCGAAACTACAGGAAAGAAGTGACTGAAAACCTACACAATTTTGACCTCATTCAAATATTCTTGCTGTAGCATCCGTTCCTTATAAGTTCCATCGTACCATCAGTATGCTAAAAGAGTACTGAATAGGCAATCAATGTATTAACGCCGTACGATAACTTTTTTTTCCATATATCTAAATGTTTTTCAATAATATACTTGTTGTAGGGTTTCTATTTCTAAAATCTTTCCAAAATTCCTCCTAACGAGCCAAATATCTGCGAGGCTTTTCTTGCGACACAGTTCTACTTCTTCAAGTTCCGAGTATTGTTTAGGTTCTTTGAGTCTTGCACTGCCGTGAACATTTCCAGGATTTAAGTACGAAATGTTCCTGGGTTGAAATTTTAACCAAGCATGTATGAAAACTTATCAATCCCATCATCATCATTTGTGGAACATCTGAACTACATAAAGATCATATTTTGGGTATCTAGTGGACAATGGAATAGTGACTCATCCAACTAAACACAACTTCATAGAGAAGAGCATGACATTTTTTGGGCTTCCTCCTTAACAGCAGTATTACTAAATGACTACCATCGAGGTTTAAAGCCATGCAAAAAATTGGACGGTTTACCGAATTCAAATTGGGCGGTCCAAAAAATTGGGGTGTTTTTGAGTCTACTTAATTTCCACAATGAATCCATACTCAAATCTGGAAGATGTAGCCACTGCTCATCACTGGAAACCAAAGATTAAACACCAAAGTCCTGGGCTAGAAATGGAAAAACGTAGATCGAACCAACGGAAAATAGCTTATTGAAAGCTGGATTGCCAAAATACCCACAAATAAATTATCAATTGGCCATACTGTGCAAATACCTAGATCGATGTTCAATCAGGACCCTTCAATAAGTCACGAACGTTCTTCTCGAGGAAGCCTAATTCGACTCAGCAGAAATCCACTGCATATGATCGGAAGCCCTCATCATTTACATACGAATCCTAGCAGAAAGATGGTAATTGCTCTCTTCAACAGTTTCGTTATCTAGAGTTCATTCGTCTATTTTGAACTCATTTTTAAGTTGGATCATCTATCAAAGGGAAATTTCAGAAAGTTGAACGTAATGAGACACGTCTTCGAAACACTAGGAATATTTACACCTTGATCAGGATGATTTGATCAAGTTTATATCGATACCGTGGGCAATGAATACTCTGGAGGCTTTTTCTGGATTATGTGATTTTCTGCTGATTCACCTGCTGTCTTACAGCTGTTTCTGTCAAACGTTCTTTCGGTATAAACTGTGTTTCAAAACTTCCAAAACAGCTGTTTGAGTCAAAAGTACATTTAATATAAACTGGGTTTCAATACTCAGTCAGCACTATGACGAGTATAGACTGATTAACACAGAAAATTTGAGTCACATTGACTCAAAAAATGGAAAAGCCTCACAACTCTAACGCAAACGAAATCCTTTTGGGTACAAGTAACTATAAAATTGGCTTAAGGGACATAGAGAACTCACTTCTGGTGAGTTCGAAAAGAAATCTAAAGGAAATCTTAAAAGGAATTTTCTACATATGTACCGATGCACTACCTAAATCGTTTAAAACCAATCTGAAATGGAATGGAGTCTATAGCTAAACAATCATCAGAATTCAAGATACGAAATTTTGGTCAGACCCTCGAACCAGAAATAATTGCCCGCCAAAAATGAGACGCTGATACCACTATGTGTAGCTTTTTACCCCACTGACTAATGCATTTTATATTTACTCATTAGAAAAGGATAATTTAAACAGACACACGAACAGTAATGCTTGGTTTTAGACATTGTGATCCTAAAGTAACCTATAGTTTTGAAAACGAAATATAAAGTTTTCATTCATGAGCTATACTCTACTCCGAAGCTATTGCTTTGTTAAAGCCCACTTTTGACACCAGTAAAGTGCCAACGTTAATTTCAAAGCCTCGGATAATTTCTTTTGGCATAACAAGACACACCTCGCAAAACAATTTTTTATCGATCAATTATGCCTGATTCAACGAAACGTTTTACATTTCCTCGAAATTGATTGAAATTTTGATTCGATCTTAACTTCTACAAAGCTTCCATTCATTTCTACGGTTGTCCTATTTATTAAGTGAAAAATAGCTTGCGGATTTATCGAAGAACTTTTGTGAACTCTATAGCCAGGAATTTTACTTTCAAAACTTTTCCTGGTATCTTTAACGTTATCTGATAGGAAACCAATTTGGCAATGGAAAATTTCACTTTGTGAAGCGAACTGTAAGTTAAGTGTTTTGCACACAACTTTCATTATGTGGGAAGAATAATTTTTTATTTCAATTAGTTGATAGAAAGTTTTCCAATAGGGACATAACAATGTCATATTTTTATATGAACGCACCCTTAAACTTTTCAACGAACTGTCAATGTCAAGACGTTAGTTAAAGTCGGCATTTCTATCATGGTAAAATTAACGAAATATCAAGGTGTGGAAAATATTCAAAATAACTACTAATAAATTCTGAGTCAGTGGTTGCATATTTAAGAGCGCTTACTCCAATTTTCGGCCGTAATAAACACTTTGCTCCGGTTCCGGCAATCTTTAACAAAGTTCCAGCGCCAAAGAGACGTCATATTGCTAGATCACAGCCGGCAGTCGATTGCACATCGTTCTCAAGAACTAGATATCGCTCAAACGAGTCTGTGGCGTATTTTGCAAAAAGATCTTTGCCTACGTGCTTACAAGATGAAATTGCCTCAAGAACTAAATCCATTTGATCACTCGAAACGTTAAAACTTCTCCAATTGGGCTCTGGCAAAGCTTGAAATCATCGTCAAAGTCATCTTCAGTTTTGTTATTAAGCAAAATATGCGTTATTGGTCAGCAACAAACCCTAGAACAATTTCCGTGCTCAACCGTTGCATACGCAATAAAATACTGTTTCATACGGTTTTTACGCCGGAAGAGTAATTAGACAGTATTTTTCGTGAATAAAAACGAGCGTCATGTTATCACCAATGGTAAGCGTTATCGTTTTATGTTGGGATATTATTTGTAACCAGAATTGCATGGGCTTAACATCAATGATATGTGGTTTCAACAAGACAGTGTCACTAGCAACACAGCACACCTCACAATTGGCGTTTTGAAAGGCGAAATTGGTGAATGTGTTATCACGAGAAATAGTGCAGTCGAATGGCCGCCTCGCTCATGTGATCTAACGCCATTGGATTTCTTTTTCTGCGACTACATCAAGTCACGGGTCTGTGCCAACGAATAAATTCTATTCTTGTACCAGAACGGCGAAAGGACTTTAGTCTGTTAGAAGGCGAACGATCCTGGCCTTGCAAATATTTAAGGACGAGACCTCAACTCAAGAACTCTCTATGATTCATTTTAGAACCAGAATTGTTTGTTTTTTCACTCTAGTTGAAAAGGACGAACAGTTCAAGCGCGCTGAGTTTAAATTGAAATCCAATTACAACAAAGAAGACTTATCTCCCTCAACTTGAACCAGTGAAAATTATTTAATTTTAAATGACTTCCAACAAATGAGCAAGAAAATCAACTTCTTAACTAATGAAAATTAAACAACAAATACCTATTTAAAATCAGAAACAAGTTTGAATCACGCTCATTTAATATCAAGTCCTTTCCACACTTTCCCATGCTTGTAATAATTATTCGATAATTCCAAGTGACCTCGTTTGTCGCGACAACGACAAAGTTTTCGCATTTCATTCTTTACAACTTCCTCTTTCCGACAACAATAACGTTGGATTTGTTCGTTACGTTAAACAATTTCCATTTCATGTGGAACACATTCACAGAAGAGTGAAAATCGCGATCGAAAGATTTTTCCTCGAAAAGTTCAGGAGGCAAGCAAGCCTGGCTGGCACTCATACAGTGTTGATGGTATTTGACAGGTCTGATGGTGTTATATGGATAAAATGAGGGGCAAACATTGGGAAACTCAAACAGAATGTAGGAAACCAAAAACTTTCTTGTTTGCCATCATTTCTAGCTGCTCCAACATTGTAAAGCACCAATTCAGATGCCCAAGATACAACAATTTCTTTTTATTTGACTTTTCTTGTGTCAACCTCGGCGTGATGGTATGCCACAGACTTTACCACGCCACATGAGCATGAACTTGCCGCCCAAGATATTCAAAATGCAAATGCAATTTTCTACGTAAAATTACGGATGGTGTTCACTGTATGAATGTTTCGCCTTGTTTAAGAGTGGGGCCTATATGGCTGGTCCAAAAAAGGACATGTAAATTCAATTTTAAACACAACACGAGTGTATGGCTATAACGACCAACCTTAAATACAAGCTAATATCTTCTATTCAAAAGCTTCATTCGAGACTAAGCTATTCAGACAAAACCAAAATATAAATACTGGTAAGCACTAACACTTTGAGCAATATCCAAATCAATTGAGCCCCGTTCGATGCATTCCAAAACGCATCTGTGTTTGTAAGCAAAACTGGTTGGCGATAGAACTGTAAGACGAAGCTAAGGTGCGGTGTGCGTTAATTTTCTCTTAAATTGTGTATCCATGACTTACGAAACTTACAAATGCAATTACGCCAGAAAAATACTCAAAAGGCTTTTCATCCTAACTCACCAACAGAGTTTGATTGTTTCACTCTCTATCCTGCAGAAATTTACTTTACTGGTCACATTAGGTATTGTTATCTCTTTCTTCGTTGTGCTCTGGAGGGTGTAATCGATTTCCAACGGTTGCGATACGGGCTGAGATAATACACTAGCTTTAACTGATGTTGGGCTAGTACTGTTAGTGATCGGTTAACGAACAGTTTGGACTGCTATACAAATCGGATAAATCGGACACCGAGCACTCACCTGTCAGATTTTTGTGTTGGGACAACGATTACATATTCGCATAACGAACTAAAGTAACTGTTGGGCGATTGTTGGAGCATGACACTCGGACTTAATCTATATCACGTAGGCACAACTCGATTCTCCGCTTTGTGACATACTGCAGGGTAGTTAGTGTGCATCGAAACTTTGTCAATTGTGTGCGCTATTTGGTTTCGGCTCCTCTAACTTTTCGTATATTTAAGCCGAACCCTGTATAAAAGAACTTTAAATCCGATAATATTGTATTATAGATCCCAAAAAGTGTGGAGTGTCAAGATCTGTACTCACCATAAAAACCAAGCATGAGGTTATAGCCAAAGTAGAGAGTGGACAGAAGATGGCTCATGTTACGCAACTGTGTGGCTTGAACAGATCTACAATATGCACAGACTTAGCCAACCACAAAAAGATATTATCAAGAAGTAACGAAAATCACATCTGCTAAGCAAAGAAGTGCCATCCATGAAAAAATGGAGAGGTTGCTTTTAGTTTGTGTAAAGAACGGGAAATGAAAAGAGAAGTTACTAGTATGGCTACCATTCAAGTGAAGGCTAGAGAAATTTTTGAGAACTTGAAGAACGAGTTCTAGGTTCATTATCCAAGGAATCAGATTTCAAGGCTCTTACTGGTTGGTTTGCAAAGTTCAAAAAGAGGTCTGGAATTTCTGGCAGTTTGACGCTGCTACTGTAGTTTATAAAGAAGAAGCTGAGAAATAATTTCTAAAATTTCAAGATGTCATTGAAACAGATGGGTATAAAACTGATTTGTTTTGAAAGTGAATGCTGAACCGTGCATTCGTCACGAAAGATGAGAAAATTTTTTGGCATAACTCCACGAAACACCAATTGACTTTACTTTTGAGAGCTAACGCTTGTGGCAAGATAAAATATAAACCACTTCTTGTTTACACTATGAGAACCTTAGTGCATTTAAAAAAATTCAACAAGTTACAGTAGACTGCCCGTGATGTGGAGCTTATATCAAAGTGCTTGGGTCACTCAGGCTCTTGTGAAAGAATGGCTGTCTAAAATTTGTGTCCTGCGCTTCAAGGACTACCTTGATACTAAGGACTTGCCACTGAAAGCACTGCTACTTTTGAACAATGTTCCAGGATACCCAACGGCTCTTGAAAATAATTTACTGACAGAGTTTCTCTGGTTAAAAGTGCAGTTTCTACCTCCGAATACGACTTCACTGATTAAGCAAATCAGGAGGTTATTGCAAGTTTCAAGAAATTGACACTCACCCGCTGTTTTATCAGTATTTTGAAGCATGACAATTCTCCTCACAAATGACTTCAGATACGTCTTGGAAAGCAAAATGGTACATTTTGATAGCTATTCATAGCATTCAAAAGACATGGTCGGAAGTCATCCAGCTCCAGACTTCTGCTTGGCCAAAGCTGTGCCCATCCTTCGTTCGAGCAAACGGAGAATGGACAAATTATGTCCATCCTCTTGAATTTATAGATGAAATTTTGATGAGTGCTAGAGATCAAGCGTTGGAGGTGAACGATGATGACATTGAAAAGCTCATAACGAGACATGATGATGAACTGAAGACAGAAAAACTCCAAGAAATCTTGATTGAAAGAGACAAAGAAATACATCGAAATGTGTGTTCGTCTGAACATGAGAAAGACGAAAGAGGACCAATGCCGACCTCTGCCATTAATGATATCTTAGAGAATTGGGGGGATGTCGGAGCAATGTTCTTAGAATGCCTATTGTCTACGGCCCATTATCTACTGAAGAATTTGTCATAACTAGAAAAAGTCTTAATCCTCCTTTATTTGATTCTTCTATTCTAACCTTTATGGCTTCTCGAACTTTTCTTTCATGATTGACCGATCAATGCAAATCACACGAACTAGAAAACACCCAAAATCAATAACGCTTAATTAACCTGACCCATCCTTATGCGGTGGTTTGAAAACAAAAGCTGGTTAGACCAGAGAACAAGCTGAATTTGGCCAAAACGTGTCTTCGAGAAGAAAACAGCAAGACCTCAAGGACCGAAAGGACACAAGCAATAATTAACAAATGGCCAGCTGAATCGTATTTCTTAGCTTTATTTAAGCCCTTCAGGATTAGTTTGTTCTGCTATTCAATACGCTACCAGAATATTCGGAAGTGGCTTTCCCTTCAAATACTGTTTAAATGATGGTGCCTCGTGGAATACTTTTCAAATGATGGTTCTTCTTGAGTGTAACAGAGCAACCCTCTTTTGGAAACCGTGAAGTATCCATGAAGTATCTTTTTGGGTTCATTTTTGATTTGTAAGTGATGCATTGTTCAAAGATGAATGGTTTCTTTGTCTTTGGCTTTAGTTTAACCTGACTGGACAACAATAATCTTCTCATAGTCCTCTTATGAAATCATAACCCTGTTCCAAAAAAAAACACTGATTCAACAGCTAAGTTCCAAACTACCATTAAACACTCTTTTTTAAGGTATAACTTTGATCTATGTAAATTTTTGGCATTTTAAGGCAATCAGATAAGACTTCCAAAAGGTGGCTTCCAAGCGGATGGCCCAGTTTTTTTTCTGTCCAGTTCTATGAAAATATTGAAAAAAGAATTAAAGTCGACTTTTGAAAATAAGGATTCAAACAAAACTCAGAAGACAAAAAACTTACTAATGCTTTTCGGGTACTCATTACAAACAGCTTAAACAATTATCGGGTAAAATTTGTAAACCAACTGTCCTATTAGGTGTATCAATATGAAATGCGGATTTTTTCTGCTTGAAATATGCATTTATTTGAATAACAGAACGAATGAATTCTATAATCAAAGTATTGGCCACCGTTAGCTACGACTTTATCCCATCTTTTTGTCAATTGATGGATTCCGTCCCAGTACCACTTCTCATTTTTTGAGGCTAACCACTCATCAAGCCAATTTTTAACTTCTTCGTAAGAATGGAAGTGCTGTTCCGAAAGTCCGTGCTGCATCGATCGAAACAAGTAGTAGTCGGACGGAGCCGAGTCTGGTGAATACGGCGGGTGGGGCAGAACTTCCCAATTAATGTTTCCCAAGTAGTTCTGGATAGGTATTGCAACATGCGACCGAGCATTGTCATGTTGAAAAATGACTTTATCATGTCTTTGGTGAAATTCTGGTCGTTTTTCCTTAAGTGCACGGTTCAATTTGACCAGTTGTTGTCAGTAACGTTCGCCAGTAACAGTCTCACCAGGTTTCAGCAGTTCGTAATACAAAGGTCCATTAATATCCCACCAAATACACAGCAAATTCTTCTTTCCATGAATATTTCGGACTGGTTGTAATGTTGATGGCTGGCCTGGGTCTACGCATGATTTTTTCCGCTTGGGATTGTCGAAATAAATCCACTTTTCATCGCCAGTAACAATCCGATGCAAAAAACCTTTTCTTTTCTGTCTGGCAAGCAAAATTTCACAAATGGTTTTTAGCCTTTCGATGTCTCTTTCTTTCAATTGATACGGCACCCATTTTCAAGTTTTGTGGATCTTACCCATGGCTTTTAAACGTTGTGAAATGGCTGCCTGAGTAACTTCCAACGCTTGTGACAACTGTTTTTCAGTTTGTGTGTTGTCTTCATCCAATAATGCTTGCAATTCTGTATCTTCGAATTTTTTAGGTGGTTTTACACAGTCTTTGTTGCTGACATCGAAATTGCCAGTTTTAAATCTTTGAAACCATCGTTCACAAGTGTATTGGCTTGGGGCATGTTCACCATATGCTTCCACTAAGAATCGATAAGATTTTGCTGCCGCTTTCTTCAAATGAAAGAAGGTTATTAGACTTCCCCGCAAAAGCTCTTTTTCTGGCACATAATTCGACATTTTTGAAGCGAAAAAAACTATGTTGTTTATACAATCAAAACGTATGATATACTGGAATTTGTTGACAGATGTTCACCCTGTAAAATGCCATATTAATTATCCCCGACACAAACCATATGTAATGGTTATGCCATCTGTTAGTAAAATCCGCATTTCATATGTATACACCTTATAGAAACGTGTATTTGCACTGGATTGTGCGGTGAAGAAAGGACATGACTGGGAACGTAGTTCATACTGTGGCACTGCTTGAGGTCGGATTTGAGTAAAATAGAAAAACAATATATCAATACTAACCAAACATTATAATTTAGATTCTTAATATGCTTGAAAATCATTGACACAGGGCCATGAAAGGCATCTACATTAATAACGTATAGTAAAAGTAAAAGGATGAAAATTCTTTTTTGGTGCGTCTAAAAATACAAACACCCTAAGTTTCACTTCCTTAGAAGGCACCATAAAATTAAGGCATGAGACCAAATCAAATTTAAAGAATCCCTAGGGCAGAAGGTAACAAGAGCTTGGATATTGTAAAATATTATTTATTTGTGCATTGTGTACATTCAGTATCAAGGCATGTTCCCAATCTACACATTTTGCACTAACAGAAGACTCTGAGAAACTTTCAGGCTTCCAGGATCACTCACTTCTTTGCACTAATTCCACTATTCGTCAGGATATTCAATAACCATGATTTAATAGATGTTAAAGTCAGACGCTGGTTAGAGGTCCTTCATTGCAAGCCGACAAAAGGTACACGGGAAGATCCGGTCAGGATTATGCTTAGCCTTGATTACCGTGAGGTGGATTGATACTCTGACACTAGAAACATGAATTCAAATATCAAAAACAGGACATCAACCCCGCATCTGTCACACCGAGGGTGAGTCCTCTTGTTATTGCACCATTCGTAGTGTAAGATTTTATTAGAGATATAAAATTGAACTATTTGTAATCAAATCACAATCCCAGAAAATCCTTTTTATTGCGGATTACAACAATATCATGTAATCGAATTGAAAATCGAAATTCTATTTTCAAGTCCTCACACGACGTTCGATGGCGACCAACGAAAATAACTTAGCAACAATAAGAGTAGACAATCCGCTATTTTATGCTAAAATAAAGGCAAAATTCATGCACAATACAAAATATCGACAAACTTTATATGCTAACAGATTCAATTTGAATCGATTCATACAAACAATATCCTGTGTATCCTCTAGCACTTCAGCTTCGTTAAACTCTGCATTTACTACCGTCTATTGCAAGAAATGTTATACTTGAAAGGCTGTTCCTCCAAGTCCTCCACTAAACTGAGTCCAATTAGGAGATCGAACGACCCGAACTAGTGGAGCGAGTGCAAAAGTTAAGTTTAACAATGGCATATGTGAGACTAAAGGTGATGGCACAACGAAAACGCAACAGCTTCACCTAATGCTCAGAGACATAAGCAGCTTTCTTATTGCCGGAGCTATAAAGGATCCTGACGACTTTTATCGCTTTCAAGTTAACTCCATCTGTTTAAGGGAAACTTTGTACACCAGATACGGCTTTCCATGTACATTTGCTGTTTTTGTTGCAGTCGTTGGTGTTATGGTCCTTTTCGTATTATGAGCTGCATATGTTAGTGGGTGATGGCGGAAGCAGATTCCACGCAAAAACATTCACACTGGATAGGAGCTAGATTGAAAATACGCAAGGGTGTAATTTTCTAGAGCATTGCATGGCATTTGCGAGGGTGACCGGGTGGAGATAGGAGATATCCTTAGGGAAACGGGTGATTTTTCGCATTGGCAACACTCGTGTTATCTCTTGCAGCTGCACAAATCAAATGTGTCACATATAAAATACAATACATCGAAATGCAATCTATGGAGCTCAAGTGCGAGAAGGATATACGAAGCGAAAAGTTTCATATTTTCGAAAACATATTACATTTCACGATGTACAACGAACTTTCAAGATTTATGTTGGTTCAATTTAAAATATCGTTAAAATTTGTTGAAGATTGTTTCGATATTCAAGACGCTACCGTTCGGCAGAGAGCACTCGAGCCAAGGATTTATATCATCTAAGATTACATTCTTTCCGTTCGATAGTTTGGCAAATTGAAATTCCATCGAGGGAAATAAGTCATGTATATTTCAAAATAACTGTTGCGTTTTCGATGATAAAGTGCCAGGACGAGATTATGTGGCGTTGGATTGTTGGAGCGCTAGCAACACGCGAAAATACTCACAACATTGGGGCGAATTATTGCATTATGTCGAAGTGGGTGTTAATTTTCATCTCATTAACGCATTACACATATGCATGCACTGAGTTACTTCTGTTTGCACTATTTATGACGGAAACATATGTAAATTGCACTTACGTTTCCTGTGTGTGTCGGCTCAAAACTTTCAGATACCACCGTTGGGATGTATGCAAATATTGATGTAATTAAGGAGCGCTTGTTGGTTCTATGACGACAACACATATGCATGAGTATCATATGTGGAGATGAAGTCAGTTAAGTGAACTCAAAATGGAGGCATCACGTGTTGTGAACATGAAAGTGTTATTTTGCGCACTCAAAATTATAGATATGGAGAGCTTTTGAAATTTCTTTTCAAAAATATAGCGGAAATAATTGCCTTAAATCAGAGAAAAAACAAACAGAAATGCGAAATTTCACTCGTGCGATGAAATGATAAATCGGTTTATTACTTACTTTTCAATCAGAAAATTGACGGAAAATCCTTTAATTCGCAACCAATAGGACATCAAACCATCAAGGCAGCCAGCATATTGACCAAGTTTTATTTACCCAGCGATCCACGGTATTTTACGAAGTATAAGAACTCTTGAAATTCATTTTACTCTAGCATTTGTTTTCAATTGTTAAATTGATTCCAAGGATTCGTGAATGGATTTTGTGCCAATTTTTGAATGAATTTTGTGGACAGTAACTATATATACTTTTTCAAATGTCTTTAAAAGAACGAACAACTCGGACAAGGACCGAATTGTTTATAGTTAAAAGCAAGATGATATACCTTAAGCGAGAAAGTCATTTAATGAAATAAATTTAATAAGGAATATTAAGGCCTAAGAGATAAGATTAGTACCAAATCCCAAAAGGAAATCAAGTTTTCTAGTAAAAGAGTCGTTATGTTCTGAGAGACCATAAAATTATCTGCATATAAAAAGTAAGCTAAAGATGCAAGGCAGATAAAGTGTTAATAAACAGCAGGAAAAGCAGAGGCCCAATAATAGATCTCTGAGGACAACCTCATTGGATTAAGTAGAAAATCTAGTTAGAAAAAGAAAATAGGTTGTACCATGGAAGCCAATACAGAAGTATTAGAACTTAACAGCTGATTAAATATGAAAGAAATGAGAGCACGCATTGATGAAAAGGTTGCGTTTGCGAACACGTTTGGAGAAGACCAGGACGAGGGTTAATTTTCAGTTTCAGAAAGTCACTTATCAGTTTGACTTCAAAGAATTTACAAAGATAAAGAAAATCATAATGAAGAATGGGTTAATAATGCTTCCACAAAACAGAGCAAAAAGAAGGGTTACCCTACTAGAGAGTTAAAGGTGTTCCTGTCTCAATAATTCGAGATATTTGGTTACGGGATACGTTATCTTTTAGAGCATTCATAAGACGCAGGAAGAACTAAGGTTTACAAATACGTCGCAAGGGCATAATGCAGGGAAGTATTTAAGTGTGGCCCATATAGAACTTGTGTAGACCTACGTCACAAAGGAGGCCATCCAAAACTTGTCTATGAGTTTCAATTGCATTGTGGTTCTCCAAGAAATTGAATATTGGAACTAGGATTGGGCTGCGATTTTTTTCAATCTCTACCGTGAGTTAAGGGAAGGTGATGCATGAGTGTTTTTAACAATAATTTAATAATAGTAATAGTCGACCTTTTAGAAGAAGAAGTAGTAATAGTAACTGTTCTAGTGATAGTTGTTAGAGAGGGAGAATGGAGTGATAGAGTGAGAATGAGAAGGGAGAATGGGAAGTGGCATGAGAACTTCAGTGAGGTTGCAGTCTCATATGAAACGTCCATGCGTCATTCCTAACGACGGTGATATTTAAAAAGGAAGACAATTGTGCTCGGAAATTATCATGCTGGAATTAAAACGTTAACAAAGATTCTAAACATCTTCAATGGATCGATTCTCTTTATTATGGTCGATGTTTTTGGAATGAAGCACGTTACCTCCAGACCCCCGAGACTGATTTTTTTAAAAACAAAAATCGGTCAAGGTGATCAGAAAAAAAATCACAACAAAGCAACAGGGAAAAAAAAACAACCTTATCTTAGCGGATGACAATTTTCTCTTGTGATCTCTTAATCGGTATTGGAGGGCTCGTCCCGGAACTATAGTCGGAGTAATGATTTAAATAATTGAAAATTTGAATCGCGTGGCACATTATATACGGACAATCCTGACAATTAGGTTTATTGGGGACTCAAGAGGCGTCGGCGATAGGGAGATTGCTTTTCTTGGACTCCCTTCCTACTCCCTGCTTTTCGATTGAGAAGGAATTTTCATAATCTGACAGCAGTGTAGACATAAGAACACTAGGTCTCTCTGCAAGTAATGGGCTCCGGTCCAGGCTAGGACGATAGGTTATCTTAAGAGACACTTAGTGGGTTGTCCGGAAGAATTTCGCCTCTAAATTCTCATGCTCAGGGCTTGAAGGCCTTCACCAGACATTCCTGTTAAAGAAAATATCATGCCGCCAAATAGTGTACCGAAATCGAAAAAAATCACATCAAATTCGGTCAAAAACAATTGTGGTCCTCATTACTTTCATATATCACCATGTTGTGTCATTGTTTGCGTGCACCGTGTACAATATAAAGAGAGAAATTTAGTTAAAACAGAAACTTTTCCTTTTGATAGAGCAATTTATCATTTTTCAAATAGGAAATGCAAGATTTTAATGTCTTCCCTGTCAGCCAAGCCACGCTGCGATTTTGATGAGGGAGAGTTTCGGATACTTGTAGCCAGCTCGTTCGGTTGTTTTGAAAAATTCTACGCTTCGTGTTTTTTAAAACAACGATACATTCCCCACATTATTAGTCCTTTTCCTGTTATCCAAACGCTTTTTCCATGAGAGGATGAAAGGTGAATAGCTTTGATGAAAGGTTGAATTGACTCTGACTCCATCATGGAATCAATGAAACAATCCACTTTTTATAGTCAGATAAGAAAGAGACTCCTGTTTCGGCACTTATTACTTCAAGAATTTTGAAGCTGGTTAAGGTGTATGGAGGTGATCTGAAATGATTTTCAAGGTACTCCATGCAGAAGTAACGCAGGACTCGTCTCAAAATTGACTTTAATGTGAACCGCGCTGTGGAGTATGTTTAAATGCATGCGAGACTTATCCACTGAGTCCTGTGCTATGAGGTATTGGATCTTTTGGGTGTTACCTTACAATAGGTTTAAAAGAAAAATTAGATCGCAGTTGTAGTAATTAAAATTTATATATGTGTGTTATGTAAAGAAATTTTCCAGATTAAAAAATGCTCTAAAAATCTATTTCTGGTCCACGTGATACATCTCCGAAGGCGAAGAAGACTCCGGGATTAGATGGTATTCCAGCCGAGGTACCGAAACTAGTCTATCACTCTTGCTCTGACTTGCTGCTCAGTGCGTTTAATGCCTGCTTGCGGAAAGGTGTTTTCCCAGAGCATTGGAAGACAGCAAGACTCGTGCTGATCAGCAAGGGGAAGGGAAATCCCGAGTCGTCGTAAGCATTCCGACCGTTATGCATGCTAGACACTGGCGGGAAAGTGCTCGAGAAACTGATAAAGAGAAGACTAGCTGACGTTATCCACGCCCCTGGGGATCTTTTTCCAAGGCTCCATCCTTGGTACGGACTTTTGCAACGTCTCCTACGACGGATTGCTCAGACTTGAACTGCCGGAAAAGTCGCGCCTGATTGGCTATGCAGATGATGTTGCGGCACTAGTGGCTGGGCGCACAGTCTACCAAGCGCAATGAAGGCTAAATGTACTAATGCGCCGGGTAGCGAGCTGGATGACCACTCACGGGTTTAACCTAGCGTTAGAGAAAACCGATGGGGTTATTCTGACCAAGAAGAGGATTCCCAGATTAAGAATGGTCCGAGTCGGGGACTTATAAGTAGAGTCGAAACTATCAGTTCAGTATCTGGGCTTGCTGATAGACTCTCAGCTGAGTTTCTCGGAGCAAATCAAGGCAACGACAAACAAGGCCGCAGCAAGGGTCTCGGCAATTAGTCGGCGAATGGCCTATCATGCGGGACCAAGTCCAACAAAAAGGCAACTGCTGATGAGCGTCGTGCAATCTACGCTTCTATATGGAGCAGACATCTGGAGTGAAGTTCTCAACAAGGAACTGCACCGAAAACGGCAGGCACAGGTGAGGAGACGAGGAGCACTGCGGATTGCATCAGGATACCGTACAGTCTCTAAGCCAGTGGTGCAGTATCGTCTCTGAGTCTCTGCTTGCTAGAGAGCGTAAAAGAATCTACCTCCGAAGCCACGAGTGTAATCAAGGAAAAGTTGCTCGCGCTGAAAGACGATACACTCTCGATGAATGGCAACAATCACGGGAAACGTGAGCTAAAAGGAAGATGGACTGCGTGGCTCATCAATGACTTGAGATCGTGACTCAGTTGAACGCATGGTGAGACTGACTTCTACCTGATCCAGTTATTAAGCGGACACGGTTGTTTTCAGTCTTACCTGCACAAGATTGGTAAGTTACGGTTTCCAGATTACATACATCTGCATTGGCGTGAAGGATGACGCCTGTCATACTTTCTTTTCATGCAGAAGATGGGACAAACAGTGCGGTGATCTTGCCGAAAAAGTGGGAGAGCTCCATCCAGATAGCCTTATCGAAGAGATGCTAAAATCAGTTGATAAATGGAATCATGTGGCACATTCCCTCGGGCAATTCTAGCCATGAAATAGGCATACTTCTTAGTAATCCTCCTCCTGTTTCATTCCCCGCTGAAGATGGAATCCTTGTAACCCGAAGACGCCAAAAGACGTAAAATTGGGATGCCTAGCCCGAAGTAATGTGTCAAACGGTTCCAGGCTAGGCACTCCGGTTGACAGGGGAGGTGCTTAGTCGATTGTAAAGTAGGTCCGTTGGGTTACTGGGAGTCCTACACTCAGGGCGTAAAAAGCTTTCACCTCCCTAGCAAAAAAAATGGTCCACGTGATTCGACTTTGCTTGTGCCATGAGTCGATATCGCCTCAGCATTAAAGCAAGTGCAATATTAAAACAAAGCAATATCTTCATATGTAAATTTAAACGCCTGTTTACAGTTTCTTAAAGTTTTTAAAGTAGTTTCCATTTTCTTTCAGACATAAGAAATATTTTGCTCGCAAACCGAAATGGGCTAACCCAAAAAGTCTATTTAAGATATTTTGTCAAGAGTTATTCCTTCCTTGCTTTTGCAGGCGAGAATTCATGTGATAAGTTAACTGTTTATTTTTTGCAAAAAAGGTTTGATTTAGGCCAATGTATCAAGGAAAGAATTTCCTTTCCTTAATAAATTATTAACAATGCGTACGAATATTTTCATAGGATTCTCGCTGGGTTGTAAATGATTTTATTCTGATCTTTCTACCTTTATCTTTGTGTTTTTTGGTTATTCAATATTCCAAATGATTTAAATTTCATTCCTTTTAATAATCAATGGAAATAGAAATTAAACATTTGCATTAAATCTTGACTTGACTACGTTGACCTTACCTATGTTCTATTCTTCGTATCCTTTTCAACTAGTACTTGATCTTAACGTTTTTGCACAAGAAACTGACATAACTAATTTTGGTAAGCATTTATTAATTAATATTGTTATAATTAATATAAAATTATATTTCGCGTTATATTTTGTTATAAGATTACAAAAATAATAAAGACATCTTCGTTAGTCTACTTTGGTCTTCTACAAAACCAGGCCTGCAGTTATTTAAATCTAAAACACTTGACGACTGTTGAACCGAATGCTGCAAGCGGCTGAATTTCTCATTCGCACTCGAAGGATATTGCAGGCTTTGTACACAAAATTTTCGCTTGGACAGATGAGTTTCAAGCGCCTGTATGAAAAGTGGTGCGAAATAACTTACTCCTTAAAAAAAAACCTTAAACATCAAACATCTAAAATCATTTGATGGAAGATCGATACGATGGCCTTAGAGATGGAATATTTTGAACGATTCGAGGGTTGAAGAGAAATTTTCTCAGAGAAATAAATATCAGGTGAGCTGGAGCAAACAAGCGAAATACCTTAACAGGATCAATCAGGGTACCACTGCTTGATATGTCAAAATTTTAAGCCTTTTTCTAACAAAACGGGGCAAAAAACGACCAGAAAAAAAGCAGAAATCGTATAGAACCAATGGTGATAAACGTCTCGATATTTTGGGTTAATATGACAAACGAGAACGAATCCAGGTGACGATTACCAAACTTGTGGCAAGGAAGGAGCCAGTACTGAGCACTTTATTCTATATTTTCCGAGTCTGGCCAACACTCGTCTTTTTTGACTGGGGCCCACGTGCATAACAAAATTGAAATTCATGGTGACCAAAGGAATGGAAGACCTCTTCGGTTTCTTTAGGACGAAAAAATGGTCCTAATAATCATAATTGATTTACTAGTACACATAGCAGATTAGTAAGGATTGTCACTGTAGCTGAAGACTTTGATGTACATCTTGCAATTTATGGTCAATTCAAGCCAAGTTTTTCTTCATCTTAATTACGAATCTCTCATCCCTCATCTCTCATTTCTTAACTAAAAGTTCGATGCACTCACAATATCTCATCAAAGCATATGGGTTAAGAAGTACGCGTGTGCTATTCAGTGAATGATTGTGGCAACATACGTACTAAAATTACGTACAGTGGCTCCAAAAAGTCTGGCGCACCCGTAAATTTTCCGAAATATGCACTCAAATTGTGAATAAAACAACTTGATGGAAAAATTCACTTCACTATTCTTATTGCTCTTATGATGTTTTACCAAATCTGAAAACATAATTTCAAATCAGCCTTATACATAGGTAGTTGCAAAAAAAACCAATGAATTCCATACAAATTCACATTTCAGAGTCCAAAAAGTGTGCTTACTAAATGTTTTTGTATAGGACAGAGAAATAATGGTACTTTACAACGGTATCCATGAAATTGAGAGGGGTTTGCTGAAAGCAATCCTTGGGATGCATTTTAGTCTAATAATTCTTTTTGATAAGTGCATTATATTGAAATAAGTTATGACATAAGTTTTGCAAAATAACTCGTGAATGGAATACAAATAGTGAGGACGTAAGGAAAATCATAACGAATTTGCCTAAAATGAACAAATGAATTCGGGAAATCGGAAAAATTATGGCAGAGGCAGAGTAGAGACAAAAAAAACATTCATCAGTAAAGTGATTAAGGAAAAACGTTTTACTCATGCTAGGAAGTACTTAAATGAATTGAAACAGTTTGGAATAAAGTCATTTTTCGCTATGAAAGTATGAAGTGGGGCATTTTTAGCGATGAACGTGAATTTAAGATCCATTCTTCAGATGGAATGTATATGTTTTGGAGAATGAAAAATCCTGTTGTGGAGAATGATACACCTCTAGGGGAATTTAAAAAATTAAGAGAATATTTCGAGTTCTTTTATTGACAATTCTAGTACTTATTTCGGAGAATTCACAGGTGAGCTAGTTACATATAAAAACCATTTCCATGCATCTGCAGTTAATTTGCAAGATGCAGATTCAGGCGAAACTGACACCGGCTGGAAAACATTAGAATCGTTTCTAGGAAATGCTAAGAAGCCAGACGTAGGTGTCAGCAATTACGAAACTATAAATTTGCTATGAGAAGTAACCTGTCTCTCAGTTGTCGCGTATCCCTAAGGTACAATACTAGTAATCGGTGTTAAAATAAAGAAAGCTAAATTTAATACAGTTGTTCTTATTCCCGGTGGAAATTTTTATTTTTTCGTCCGCTCGACCCTCGACCACGTAATTAGCTTGTCTTTTTGAAGACATCATGTTTTGAATCCTTACATCAAATGAAAAAATCGATCTCAAAATGGCAAATCTTTTAGCTGACTACAAATTGCAAACTATTTAGCTTATTCTGAAATATCCTGATCGTCCATGCTAATGCATGGAATCATGTGTATCCAACCAATAGCTGCAGTCTTTCAATTTTCTTACTCACAAGAATTCTTCAATCGAGGAGTTCTACTGAATCAATTTTCCAGACCCTCATATACCATCTCTGCAAAATATGTGGTTGTCTATCACTTACCATTTATCGTCAGAAAAGATTCACTCACCTCAGGCACGAAGCGATTTAATTGTGCAATTAGAAATTATTTTGTGGAATAAATATCGCTCCATCTGTTTCAGCTGTTTCACCTTCTTCACCTGTGGTGGCTTCTCTCAACATATCTAGTTTATATTATCTGTTGAGTTTTGATATCAACTTCCTAGTATCTTTATCGTATCCTGCTGTTAAATTGCACTGCATGCTCCTTGCGATGCTCACCATTCCGTCGATGTTGTTGCCTGTTCGCTGTTGTTATATGTTTGGCTTCCGCAATTTCCGTGTACAAGCGTCATATGCAAGTAGAGTAAAGTGCTGCTCTTTATTAGAGTTTTTCCTTCGTCCTGAGTTTTCGCATAAAATTTTATGACACGAAATTTCGGCGAAGTGAAATGAAGTTGATAGAAGGAGTAAATTATAAAGGAAGATTATCATAGAATGTACTAAATGAAGCGTCTTTCAACTGACTAGTACGGCAGTACGTAAAAAGTTTAAGTGATAAAGTAAATCTGTTGGCATTAAATTGATAATACTAAATAAAAATGGGAAGAGGCAGTGATATAAGGAGCTGTCCTGTACAAATACAGCGGAATACGGTTTTTTTTCATTTTCTTTCTTTTTAAGAATTTCATTTAAACGCCTTTTTTAGGTATTCGCGAAGATATACCTTCTGTCAAAAAAATACTGGGAATTTGTTATTTAAAATGCCCGCGCTGGATGAAATTTATCTTAGGTTGGTAGGACTGTCATACATTATTTTGTCAAGTTTGAGCGCGACCTGTCAACCAATTTGTGTACAGTAGCTGGTTAAGTCAGTCAACCTCGTCAGTTCGTCCCAATGTTAGCATGAACGAAGTTATTGAACAAAGAGTCTGCCTTAAGTTTTGTGTTACAAATGAAATTTCTTGCGCTGACGCATTGAAAATGTTGGAAAAGGCTTGTACTAATTGAATTTTATCCAAATCCCGTGCATGTGAGTGTTACAAAGCGTTCAAAGAGGGCGGTGAAATCGTCCAAGACGTGCCTCGTTCTGAACTACCTTCGACCTCTCTAACCGAAATTAACGAAAATCTAGCGAAAACAATTGTGGTCGAAAATCATCATGTATGCTTAAGAGAGAAAGCCACCATCCTCAACATCTCTCACGAGTCTATTCGTACCATTTTGATTAAGCTTTTGGGCATGATACGTGTCACTGCATGGCTTGTTCCAAAAGAGCTCAATATTCTTAAAACAGTACCGTCAACAAGTCTCTTTAAACTAGCTTGAACGCTTGAATTCTGATCCAGCATTCATAGAACATGAATTTGACACTCTCACCAGTCAACAAGCTTCCAAATGGCTCGCTAAAAATGACTCGCTAAAAATGACTAAAAATCAAACTTTTGATATTCGTGATCTGGTTCACCATGAGTTCATTTCACAGGGTCAGACGGTAAATAAGGAGTTTTATGTGAGCGTACTGAGGCGTTTGTGTGAACGAATTTCGATGAAACGGCTGGAATCATGAGCAAACAACTCGTGGGATTTCTCACGACGATAACACACCGTCGCACTCGATAAACACCTTCGATCAACCACCGTATTCGCCTGATTTAGTTCCGTGTGACTTTTTCCTGCTCCTGAAACTAAAATTGCACCTCTGTGGAACACGTTTCGAGTCCATTGAAGCCACCAAACAGAAATAAAGGCCATCTCAGAAGGTGCTTATAAAAAATGTTTTGAAGATACAATGAGAGAATTCTAGATAAAAACGGTTGTTTTAAAGTTTAACTTAAAAATGACACTCGTCATTTAATCAGGTCAGTAACCCATGATCTATCGTCAGTCAAATATCGCAGTCTAGAAGTTAATGTTAATTCTGGAAAAATCGAGTACCGAGATGTCACTAAGGTCCCTACCAAGCAAGTAAATGCCAGTTTAAACTTTGTTCGTTTGCAGGGACCTTTATCCGAGTAAAATCATGTGTTACTAGTGGTACAGTCTTTTCAAACAAGGCAGGGACTCACTTGAGGATGAACCAGGGCCCGGATGGCAGATCAAAATGACTACTCAGGAAATGATTCAAAAAGTCGAAAAGTTAATATTAGAAGATTCTTGGCTAAAGAAAAAACAGCTAGCAGAAATTATTGGAGTATGGAACGACATGACAAAATGATGGCGACAGGTACGTGGGACTCAGGAAGGATCCTTTTATGAGATTACAAAGACGAAGGTGCTGTATAACTGATGAATGCTACGATTCAATCACAGTACCTCATTCAATAAAGTTGAAGGGGAAGAATTAAGAAGGGGACAATTGATGAAAAGGGTCCTCCGACTAAACGGTAACGCACCTGTTTGCATGTTTATTTTTTGCATATTTATATTCTATATTCTGTGGTAGTCAATACTTATTTAAAATTTGATATAAGTGTTACGAAACATTTACATCCCCCTTCAATAATATCTCATTAGAAATTGGTTCGTTTCTCCCGGGAAATTGTTATCAGGACTTACGTTCGGGTGTGTTTGATATAGTAAAACTTGATTAAAATGAACATAATAAAAACGAAACACAAAAATAATAAAAATTCTTCGTTTCCAGGTTATGTTTTTATTCCCTCACGCACAGTCCATTGCGAAGAGTGGAAATGTCTCGAAAGCATTCGGATATCGATCGGCACACGTATAGAATGTTTATAGATAATCAAGCCGAAGTGTTTTTTTTTCACATGGTACTGAACTAATCAAAAGGCTCATTTTAATTCTCCAAGGATAGTTAAGATGGCTGTGCTAATTGAAATATTTTTCGGGATGATGGAAGCAACAGACAAAGCGAAGAGAATAAGAGGGCAATTGCGAATATTAAAAGCAATTGCAGTCTTGTAGTATGGTTTTCAAATATTATAGAACATTATTTATGTTTGAAAATATTGTCAGAGACTATTCGTTACGTCCTTTTTGAAAGTTGACCATACGATTGACTGAATCTATTATTCTGAATCATTATATATTAAATTAAATTATATTTAATATAATAAATAATATATTTAAAAACAATTGCGTGAAAAATGTTGTTCTTATCTGTTAAAAATGTCAAAGTATATGATATCAGAATATAATAATATAATATAATATTATAACACCAGAATAGAATATTTTGCCATTCAGCAAAAAAACTCATAATCTCGAATAACTGCAATTCTATATCAAAGGATTCAAGTAACATATTGTTGCGCTTTGGCAGGTGCGCGACCTGTTTGCTATTCGCAAATATTGCCAATAGTGAAGATTAAACACTCGCGTATTATTTAAAATTAATTATAAAAGTTTTATTTAAAGTTTTCTCTACGCTTTACAATTTGTTTATTAAAATCACTTATAACTTTAATTAATCCGACTCTAAATTAATTAATTTTTTTATCAAACGTAATCAAACACTTATTTACTTATCCGACACTTTTCAAATCTAATCGTTTCACCGCACCTTTCTTGCGCGCACTGTCGCTCACTGTCGCGTTTTCATTTACAACTGCTTGTCTCGTCGAAAACAACATTTTTTTTAACGAAAACAACATTTTATTCATTGGCAGATATTACATAATTTGTCTTAATCCTAACAAGAATAGTTCTTAAAATATCTTAACTCTAACAGTTTTTACTTATTCTAGAGTTTTATTTGTTGGTTGTGTATTTATTAAGGTTTGCAGTTTATGATTAATTATCTGAAATTGGAAGGAAAGCCAAACAAAACCTCCCCAAACTGGTGTCTGTGGTGAAGAAATAAATAAATAAATAAATTCTATCTACAAAACAATTTTCCTTCAATGAGGACTTAGTGGATGGGTGTTTGGTGTGTATTGAGATGTGGAGTAAGATTTGTTGTACCAGGATATTCGTTTCGCTTGATCAAAGATTCTTCCTTGATCAGCGAATAGGCGGAGGGATTGAGGTATTTGGTGGCGAACAGTCAACTGGAGTGTGAGGTCAGGGTATGTGTTCATGATTTGTGTAATGAGAGGGTTTGGATGATAGGTCGCTTTTTCAAGAAACCGTAGGAGTTGGTCCATGAGGATTGCGTCTATTCTACGAAGTTGCGCGGTTTCATACAGGGTTTGGTTTGATATGTGTTTCTGGGGATCATCTTCCTGTTTGAAAATTCCGCAGCAGTGGCGGAGAATTTGTCTCTCTTTGCGGCGAATCCTTTCCATCTGAGATGGGGGTAGATCACACCAGAAGGCAAAACCGAAGGTGATTAGTGGGATTTATAGCATAGGAGCTTCACCTTTTTGGGGAGCGCGGTGCGTACGTGCATGAGCGTGGACAGGGCTTCAAATGCGTACGTGGCTTTTTGTAGGACCGTTGTGATGTGGGTGTTTGGGGAGAGTTTTTGATTGATAAGGATGCCCAGGTAGGTTACTTGTGGTTTGGTTGGGATTTTCTCTCCGTTTAGGAGTAATTGGACTTTGGTTGAGTCCGATCGGGCTTTCTTGGTTAGTCGAGGTTTGCCATATATGACTATAGTCTCGCACTTGGAGGGATTAGGGATCAGCTTCCATTTAATGAAATAATTGTAGAGGGTGTTGAGGTAGTGATTGAGGCGTTGCTGGCATTGAGGAATGCTCAATGCTGAGTGATATATAATTATATCATCGGCATATTGTAGAATGTGGATAGGTAATAGCGACTGTGGGGGAGTTGGAATATCGGCAGTATAAATGGAAAAGAGGGTGGCTGAGATGACTGAACCTTGTGGGATTCCTGCTGGCATTGATAACCAGGAAGAGCGAGCGTTGGAATTTCCTGTCAGTGAGGAAGGACGAAATTAGTTTGCTGAGGTGCGGGTGGAAGTTGAAGATGCTGACAAGTTTGGAGACGAGACCTTTTTGCCAGACGGAGTCGAAGGCTTTCTGAATGTCTAGGAGGCAGGCAACTGTAGGGAGGACTGCTTGTCTTGTCGCTCGCCGTAGTCACTTATATACAACTACCAACCATCCCAGAACCTTCCATGCGGATTGTTCTCGCGTGTACGCGTCGAGTCGCTTGCACCGGGATCTGTTGTACTTGATGTGCGCGACGTGTTTATGTTTACGCATTGGAGAACAATCGATGGGTGGGTATTTGTAAACATGTTTACGACTTTTTGTTTACGCCGTCTACAGTACGCGTGACCTGAACACGTCAGAATATTTCTAATGAAATCCGAAAAAGACTGTGGTCTGAAATTTTTTGTTCCAACCTCAAAACCGCGAATCCCAACAAAAGTCACAAGTAATAAGAAGTTATTGTATTGATTAGAAAGACTTATCCTGATTTTATCCTGATGAGAATCGATTCCTTACGAAAACAAAGAAAGTATCTCTGTCCGGAGCTAATTTTATTTTCATGTTGTTTGAATGTTTCTCTTTGGAGGCAGGGCGTTCGTTTGACTTCCCAAAAAACACCAGAGCTGTGCAATACTTTTGCTGGACAAATTCAAAATCATTTAAGAGGTCTTTCCTTTTGCTTGGGTTCGAAATTTCAAATTTAATTTTTCGCTTCTTTCGTATATGTAGGTCTTCTCCGGAAGCATATTTTCTTTATAATTAGAAAGAAAGGTTGAAAGAGCTCAAGCTGGTTTCAAACACGCGACATTGTTTTCTTCTTCATAGAACTTAGACAGTGAGTGTCTTCGCTATTTGCCAGTTTTTATTTCTTTCAAACTGTCATCGATTTTCTTCAATTTATCCTTATAATATTTCCTTTTTGCGTCTAGCATTTGATGTTCCTTCGCTGTTTTAAAATATGTATTTCTTCAGGTTTATATTTAACTATATATTTTCTATTATGGGCCTTATTTTTCTTTAGGAGTTCCTCTTTTGCTCCATACCCAAATAGTCCTTTCTTTCTCACGTTGATAAATCTAACGACTTCAGCCACTAGCGTTATTCCGCCTCTAAATTTACACTAGATTTTTGTCTATAAGTCCGTTGAAACATTCTCCTGTAGCAAGCTTAGTTATTGTGAACTCTGTCAACATCCATTTTTGTAGTTTTGAATTCCAATCTCATAAATTGGGATCTACTTTATTTCACTCGCTTTCAACAGAAGCGGTACAACTAAATCGAGCACGAACTTCAAGGTGACATCTCATAGAAAATAGACAAACAAAGGAAGCTTTGCCAGATAGAGAGCTTTTATATGAAATAACATAAGTGGGTGGAGAGATCACGGTTGATAAATTTCTGAGATTGAATGTATGTGAGATTAATTTTTCCAATGTAAGAGTTTTGTGCTTACTTATGTTTGAATATTTACAGAAAAAAATGTCAGTTTGCATCTCTTTTCACCTTTGTTTTCATGTCCTTTCTCCACTATGTTTTGCTTACAAATACCAATACATCTGGAAAGTTGGCATTGAATACTGTTAGATTGGGGGTTTATTCAAAGTGCTAGTAGAATTTTATAGTAATTACGCTGTGATTTCAACCAAATCTGTAGACATACTTTACAAACCAGACATTGGAATCAGAATTGCTTTCGACAGAACTTGGATCGAGCTAACGTGAGACTTAATCCGTCGAAGACAGAATAGATCTGGTTCAATACAGATCAGAAACAGTTCAAGAAGTACGTACCCTTCTTTCAATGGATTAATGTCGAAATAAATATATTTTTGAAATAAATTATAATTAGATAATATATTTTATTAAGCGATGAACTCTATAAAACAATTAAAAGGAGTATTGTTATGCACCATTTCTTATCTATCTCCAGTCAATTACATTTCTGGCTAGCTCCCTGTTCGGTATAAAATTGTTTCAAAACTCTAAATCAACTGAATCCTCCAAAGTTTTCAACATTTTTTGCATATTCCTTTCCTTAATCTTGCAAATTACTTTTTTCTACTTCATTCTTTCCATTTGCTTCCAATAGTACTCTGCAGTGTCTAACTGCTAACAAGATTGTTAATATTTATATAATTGCAGCTCTTTAATATGATCTGTTCTAATCTATCTCTCAAGTGTGGCAATACCAGCAAGATTGCACACTTGAGAGATCAAACACACCACACAACAAACCCTGGTGAAGTCGGACACATCTCACGAATATGACCTGACAAGTCGAGACACGCGTCGAGAGAAAGTGGCATCGATCTACATTTTTTTGGTCTCAGGAAATTGTGAATCGTGATTGAAGGTCCTTTCGCCGTTCTATGGACCAACGGATTGGTACACGCGATGGTTTATGTTAGTTTTTATTTGAAGCGAAAAAGGTTTGGTTTCAGTTGAAATCAAACAAGTTACGGAGTGCAAGTCCATTAGCGGTCCACATATCTTGCCGAACAGAGCTAGTTCACCAGCAGTCACAAACTTTGTGGACTTTCGAGAGACTTACTAATCGACCCTAGGAATACATCTCTCTGCAACAATCCTCCGCATTTGTATCCTTATGTTGGTGTGCGGCGGATACGTCATTAAAACTTGATCGCTCTTTCACCGTCTTTGAATTCCTTACAAATATATCACTCTAGGCAATCTGCAGGTAATTCCATGTTTACATTCCAAGTTGTTTCCACTTAATAGTGCTGTTTCAGCCATATTATATGTTTGGTTTAAAGTTACAGTAAGTGCCGTTGACAAATACCATGTTTTCAGATCATCTTTACAGCACAGGATCCATCCAAATGTGTTGCGAATTGAAAGAACAGAGTTTTTTCAAATGAATTCAGCAATTCAAAGGTTAAGAAAGTTATTTTGCGGGTAGGGTGGAAGATAAGTTACTAAAGGAGCTGGGATGAATTATAGCTTAGTTGTAGATGTTTTCATAGCCAATTATTACATGCAACTCAAGGCAGATCTCATCATCTTCATCCTGCGGCTTTTACGGAGATTGACATTAGCTATCGGAGACCTGTGGCCTTCCTTTCCGATATAATGTACTGCAATGTGGGGCTATTTGGACATGTTTTTTGCACATTTTTCGATATATAATGTGAAAAGTTAAAAGTAGGGCAATAAAAATGTTAATCATATTACAAATCGCCCATCAAGCTTTAAACATAAAATTTAACTAAATTCGCAAGGAGAAGATTATCGCAGAGGAGAAATCGCAAGGAGAAGATTATCCAAATTTTATTTTGTTCTATTTTAAACTAAGAACTGTTCTCTCGTAATGCAAACAGGGCATTTGCTTTCTTCTCATCATTCATCCAATATTTGTATCCACTTTTTCTTCATAGGCGCAATAACAGCCACATATAAAGGTTGTATTAGATGGGTGGCATTTGCTGGAAACGGAGTCAAATACATTTTACTCTCCTTGCAAGCTTCAATCACTTTAGGCAAGAAGTAGCTAGCTAGACTGTCTCCAAACAAAATTTTCATATCTTCTGGATTGCAATGGCCTTAACATGCGATCATAAGATATCAAAGGACTATTTTTCAAAAAGGGACATACCAAACCATCCACTAAGGGTGCTGCATTTTTGAACTGGCTTTTCCACATCCAGCATAACAAGTTGGGTCTCAACCCTGGAGTCTTTTTATATGTGCCCACAATTTCAAACCACTAAACTGTCTAGAATAGCAGAATAAACGTCAAATTACTACTAGCACTATTTCACTATGCTTTTGTTTGACAGATCAGAACATGTGTGCGTAGTGTTCAAGTTTACCCGGGGTGGTCAAGTGGCCCCACTTTAAGGTAGTCTTTGAAGTCCGCTCAGTATCCCAGTGTACTGTTTCCAGCGTTCTGAGAATTGAGAAAACTCTTAAGAATTGCTTAATAACTCCAGCGTTAATTTAGGCTTTTCCCTTTTTTAGTTATTTATGGATGTAGGCTGAACCAATAGCAGCAAAAGCAACTGTACATCCGTTTTTCCTATCTGTTCCTGTTTAGAAAAGGGTTTTTTGAATTATTTAGTAGTTATGGTACTCAATTTCTGTGCAACATGCGCCTAGCTCGAGTCCTGTTGGTGACAGCAAAATTTGACTTTTGTCGTTCTGGTGTCAGAGTATCAACCCTGATGGCAGTTATAAGCTTATGACAGTCAGATTCATGGCAAAATAATTTATTGTGGAAGTTTCCTCTGTCCTCATGTACAACCTCTGTCATACTTATATTTATTTAACAAAATATAATATATAGATCCCATAGATCATGTCATAAAATACGAACAGGATACTTGAGACATTCGTCGAGGCACATGTTTCGTTCATTTCAATACGCAAATAGGATAGTGTCAAGTGATTGACGTTTGTAGGGAATTTCCGCAATTAGGATTTAGCTCAAGATAATTTGTTTCCTAGATTATAATACAACCTAGATTCATAGACTTGTCATCAGTCTTCAAAAAGTCCTTTATCAATAAATTGAGACTGTATGAGTCGTTTGTACGTTTGACGAAATTCTCATGGGTAGGCGTGATACTAACCAAATCTCCTCGTGTACATTTGGTCTAGAAGTGAAGGGGCTTTAACATACCTCAAGGTCCAAGTTCTGTGGTATGCTGTTTCGATAGACTTTGTGATGCATTGACATCATTCGAAATCCGGACAATATTTGCTTTTTCCATTATTTTATAGTATTATTCCACTTTTTATTATGAATTGAGACTTCAACGTCTAGGTTTCGAAGGCTTTTTCGCATCAAATATTCTAGCTTGATTTTTTTCAATTGTTTTCCACATTTTTATTTTGAAAAATCTGACATGATAAAGCCAAAGTTTTCCAGAATCCTTAAATCTGGCCGAAATTCGATACAACTGACTAATCCACAATATTAAAATAAAATAACGAGTCCTCCCAAAGCATGAGTACTTTGAACATGTACAATATGTAAATACAAATTTAGCTATATACGCATATATAATACAATATCAAAATCTTGTCGTTCTAAACCTGGAAAAAAGTTCGCGTTGGCTATAAACCAACCGCCAAAAATAACACGTGAAAAAAAAAATTAAATGAAAAAAGAAAAACGAATCCACTCCCTTCAGCAGCCAAGTCGAGATTTTCGTCTGCAAGGAATTCAATGTTCCATACAAAGCAAGCAGCACCCACCTTCCGATAAAAAATCCCTAAACGATATTTCTAAGATATGACGACGTGTTTATCCTTCGAATGACAACTTCCTTTATCCTTGACGAGAACATCAAGTTAGGGGAGCTCTTGAAGACATTTTCAACGAGCAAGCACTCTGGCTTTGAGTAGAGTGTAAAAGTAAGTTACAGTGGGATCGGGTAGTATAGAGTTGATTATTAAGCGAGAAACTGAAACGTTTCAAAACAGTCGAGTGAAGGACCATAACAGCTACGGAAGGTGCCAAGCTAGAAGTAGTACAATGCCAGGATGTACATCGGTCTTTTGGTTTGCTCTATACGTATCACAAGCAACCGCATATCGACCATTCCTTAAAACATCCCGAAATATTTTCGATGCGTGTGTAAAACAAGAGAATGTTCAAACGTACATGGATATAATACTTGAATTTTACCTTTTCAAGGTAGCTAACAAATATCCAGTCCAAGGGCTCGAGAAACCGCATAACAAATAAAGGACAACATCTAGATGATGGCTGGATCCACACGTTTAAAATACTTCGTCTCTGCTGCAAGCTCTCTTGTCCTTTGCATCCCTATGCCGAATAAGTGGTTGTTGCGAATGGGCCATGAGACCATAATGGTTTTTGTGGTGTGAGATTCAAACAATGGCGGTATAAAAAATGTTTGAAGGACACCAGGTGCGATTCAGTGCCGTAAAAGATGTCATTACACTGTGCTCTAAAGTTGAACGTCCTCCAAATAAATCATTCATCTATTACGCACTCGGTGGGCAGATACATTGGCGAGAGAGATAAAATCATTTTACAAACAGATATTTCGGTCATAGTAACGAAAGTCGCACACATGCAGAGGTGAAATGCCTGTGATTGCGTAGGCGATAATTGGAAAGTTAATGGCGTTGGTGGATTAGAAAAGTTTTTTGGGTATTTGTTTATTGAAAGGGAGATTTCCGCAACAAAATGAAAAATTGAAAATCTAACGGAGCGTTCCTTTTTGCAAGGTGACACTGAGTGGTGACACTGGTGGGAGGAAATCGAAAATAGTTTGATCTTTTATATCCTCTAAGGACCCTGCCCTTATCACTGTCACCTAGAAAGCCTGGTGTAATCTTTTGCGCTGGCAAAGGATCTGAAGTATGTGATTACAACAGCATGAGATCTTGAGTTGTTATCGGACTACATACTCATTAAAAAGGATTATCTCACGTGTTATCACCCACCTTTCCAGCCAGGATATAATAGTCCACAATCATTGCAATTCGTCAGTTTTCCTTTGAGTGCTGAGCACCCATCAATGAGTATACGAACAAATTCATTGAAATCCATTCAATTGTACACTGCACTCTGCAATGGTCACATTTTCGCTGCATCCTTTTCATACAGCACACAATTGCATTGTATTGCAACATAGACGTTCATAGTCCACCTACTCCTTTTAAGCTCCTATAAAAGTGATATGGACAAACGTGCCGAAGCCATTAATGACCAATTTATTCACAGCTTGTCGTTGCGTACAACAACAACAACAACAACAAGAAAAGTCAAGCACAACAGGTTCATATAATTTAATTCTCATTTATTGTTGATTACCACTTTAATAAATGAAGGATGTGCGAATGAAAGGAGCTAATTTACGAAAAATCCTATTAATTAAATCATAACACATCATTTATGAATTATTAACGTTGTATTTTTTTTTCGTACGCCATGATTACGTACATTTTCCGTAGGTTGCAGGATTCAACGATAATCTGGCTAAGCATGAATGATGACTTGTAGTTTTTCATTGGTATTTTGATAATCAAGCGCTGATAGGAAAATTGATTGTTGAATAAATGAATTGGGAAAGGGTGGACAAAAAATCAATGTTGCAGATTAGCTGGAATAAAATAGAATTCTACTGTTGCTTTGAATCTAGTTAAGTTTACTTGATATCTCTATATCAAGAACAGTATAAATTCTATTAAGGAGCTGTCCATCTTTGATTTTTTTAGGACTTTGATGATTTGATTTCTTAGTGATTTGAGTAAATCAAATCACTGTGATGTTGTTAGTGAGGGGTTTCCTCAAAAAAGGGGGAAAATAGTTTGTTACTATGCTATCATTAGAGGAAATGCAATATTACAATCAAAACTTTGCCATTATTTTGGGTCGAAACTCACAAGTTCAATCAATGCCAGTCTTTTTTTATTCACAAGCTTTCATCTTTGAATACCTTTGTTATCGGCGCACTCAATAATGTATCCATATGATTGCCGTTGCGCTTTTGCTATTGTCATTACCATAAAGTGCAATTTCCCGTCCAGGTTTGCCCAATCAACTTTAAAATAATTAAATGAATTCATTTTCGTCCTGTGTAACCGTTTATAAATCCTTAGAATAATGTGCTTTTGACTGCTAACACTACATTAATGACACTGTCACTATGACGTTTTGCTCATACGCTTGAGTGAAATGTAGACAAAATGAGTGGAATGTAGACACTTATTTTTCCTTTTTTCCACTCACTCATCAATGTATTAAATGATGCAGTTTGTGCCGAAGCTCTTCGGACTTGTATCTTGTGTGGGACATCTGGCTAATGTGCGGGTAAGAGGTAATAAGCGATAGCTCGACTATATAGCTAATTATTCTAATATAGCTAATATATAATATATTATTTTTCTTACGTTACTCCTGCTTGGTTTTATTAAGCACAGATTAGCAATGCAAATTTTCACCACAGGTTAGCGTTTTGAAAGTCACGTATGAAAAAGTGTGACTGTCGATTTGAAACCTTCAAGATGGCGTATTACCTTGCTGGAAATTTTTTAATTTTCAATTTACAATCGTGTACTCACACAATCACTGTTAACTGTTTTCATCCAAACAGTTTTTAATACTTCCGATTCCCCATGATACGAAAAAATATTCGGCCATTTTATTTTCATTGTTTCGATTTTGCAAGAATAATACTCTCAAACCGTATGAATTAAAAAACACAAAACCAATAGACAAAACGCTACAACTCTGCAGGAATGAATGAATACAAACAAAAATAAAACCCTACAACTCTGCAATCATTTGCACTATCTCTTTCTCTGAAGCGATCTCGGATAGTACTATTGCTGTTTTATTATTTGTAAATTTGAACACAGCAATGGTATTTTAGAACCTCACAACGAAGGCTGGTGTTAGAAGTATGGAACTTTAAAATCAGGTAAAATAGGGATAAATTGATTTTACTGCCATGAAATTAGTTTCAATGGAAAGATAATACTTTGGCATTTTCATTTATGGTTTTAAGTAGATAAGCTGCACGATTGGTGCTAAGGACGATTCAATTTTTAACTACTCCAACCAATAATTGGGTTGTATCTCACCAATAACGCGGCGAATGTTGTCTTGCAAATGGTCAAGCATCTCAAACTTGTTGGCGCAGACAAGCGATTTGACGTGTCTCAACAAAAAATAGGCCACCAGTTTTCAATCAAAAGATAATGCTGGCCAATTCACAGGTCCAACGAGAAAGGTTGAAAAGCCTTTGAGAAATTATGCACTCATCAAATGCTTCTTTTAATAAGTTAATGGTTGTACGAGCCTTATGACATGTCACGTCATCCCGTTGAAATCAGAGATCCCCTGTACTACGGCGAGTCAATTCTAGTACGAGAAAGTTATCGGTCATAGCTCTATGTCGGTCACCATGGACTGTAATGTGATTCCCAGCAGCATTTTGAAGACATATACACTAATTCTCCAATCGAATCATAAAGCACATCAAAAATTGACGTCTTCCAGAAGCAAATGGTGTATGGACAACCGCTTGTGATTGCTCAGCACTCCAAATGCCGGAATTTTATTTATTGACACAGCCATTGAACCAGAAATCAGCATTATCGCTATATAAAATGTTCATTTGAAATTCGGAATATGCAGCAATTTGTGCTTGGGCTCAGCTTCGATTCCTGCACGAATTGTACTTTGTAAGACCACAAATCAAGATCCTTCTGTAAAATCTTTCAAAATATGAATGCAAACAATTTTAATTGTAGAGCACGATGTCGAATGGACTCACGTTGGTCTTCATCGATACTGCGCTTTTCATTATGTACTCTAAGACGTCTGGATGGATGCGTATTATCAGTGAGAGCAAACAATTCATTGTTAATCGAATTAATTGTTTTGATGGTCAATTATGAGGGCTATAAAATCGACGACGATTTTTAAGAACTTGTTTTCTCCGAAATAAATGTGAACAATTTGCAGACGTTGCTCAGACATCAACCCATTTATGATGATATGGCAAACCAAATTAACCACAAAATGCATGACAACTGTCACACCATACGTAGCATTAAAAAGTGTTGCCAGTTTAAAGTTCTATTTTTCTAAAATAAAATTCCGTTTACATTTTTTTCCGGCCCTGAATATTTGACAAAGTCACTCGTGATATTGACTAAAGATATTACTGCCCAATCCTTCAAAAATTATAGAGACAATATTATTCGATTTGATGCATCAAAGCTTTTAAATTTATACTTATGTTTGTAATGCAATCACTACTGTGCAATATGTTACTATTTTCATTCTTATGGAGCCAGGATTTTACTTCTTTTATCAACTTACGATAATCAGGACATTAAGAAATTGTTTCCTGTTCTCATCAGATTTCTTTCGCAATTTTCTCAATGGGAGTGTTCCAGCCTTCGTAAGTTGATCAACGTATTATTTTTCAACGGTCTATCATAACATGACGACAAATAGTACGTTTCTAACCACAATACCTTTACATGTCCTGCGTTCAAACATTATTATTTTATGATTTATATATTTATGTTCGCAAAAGTTCCAACTTTCAGCCCTTCGAGAATCGAGCAAGCAAATTGCTTATAATACATCATTCGCATGTTAGAGAACTATTCAACCGGACATACCTTTCAGGATAATGCAAAAATCCAAAGTTAATGAACACATGATTAAACAACATCCCGCACCTTGTTCAGTAGATGGCGATGTCCTGATATGTTTGTTTTTTTTTTTTGAGCAATTAACTCTTTATTTAATTATGATGTTTTATCATTTATAAATAATTGATAAATTTATTTGAATCAATTTTCTATGAGAACTATTCTATATTTCTTTGTAAAAATCAACCTACAATAAAATAATTGTTAAACTAAATTCATCTACTATAAATTTTTCCCTCGTGTTGTCCTCGTTTGAATGCAGGCAATCATAGTCGTTCATAAAACTTCGATAGCCTATTGAAATCACTATTACAAAGAAAAGAGATGTTAACGTGACTTCAACCTAAACCTCCCAAACAAAAAAAAGTGACTTCAGCCGAGCTTTCAAGTGTCATTTCACATTTATTTGATCCTGAACAATGCACCATAGCCTACTGGATTCGCCTTTAATTCAGTAACCAGCTAACGAACTAAATTCCTTGTATGATTTAAAACTTACCAGCGAGCCACAACATTTCCTCGCTTAGTACCATCATTTCTAGACGTGGAAATTCCACATTCATCTACAAGCATAAACGCTTCAGGATCCTGACATTTACTCCTGTCATTCTAATCCTTTAACATGACGACTCTCATCAGGATTAAGAACGGGAGTCACTTTATATTCAAACACTAATCACTTAAAGCTCTTTAGAGAAAGATAGACGCGATGGTCAAGGCTGTCGGAATATTCGGAGGACATGGTCATGCTATGTCCATCCTGTAGTCAATTTAAATTTGGCCAAGTCTCGTTTTCGAATCGCGACAGCGTTTGACAGAAATGGAGAGACACTTTACGGTTGCCTTGTGGAGCGTGCAAAAAAAAGGATTCTAGTGACGGCTTCATCAACGTTCTCTGATTTGATTGGACATTTTGCCAGGTAGCTTTGAGGATACTAACGATGTTATGCCTTAAAGAATTTGCAAATGAACTCTTTAATTTTGATTTTGAAATGTTATGAAAAGGACAATACTCATGTTTTCGTTTTATCAAAGGAAAGAAGTATCTTATGGCTCTATTTCAAACAGTTTTCGAGATGTGTTATGTCGATGTAATTAAGTTTTGCTAACAAAACGGACGTACGGTTATGGCAAGTAGCAATCCTTGAACATTTCTTTGGTTGACCAGGTACGTAAACGGCACTCATACAAGGCATGTACTCATATTACTCAAAATGCTCTTGAAATATTCAAAGACGAAATACAAAAAGCTATTCCTGGAATTTAGCTGCAATGAATAAAACTTTAGATATCCTTAAATGAAACTAATCTCTTGATGTTCGTCTGAGTGCAATGTGGAGTAAGAGTTACGCCGTAATGGTTATTGACGTGAAAATAGTTGAAAACTCTAGTTTCCTTGCAAATCAGATTTTCAAATAACGTAACCTTGGAGTCATCGTCTTTGTAAAGCTGAGGACTATATGTATAACACAAATGCATTGATTGAACAGAGTTCAATAAAGTTCATTATTGGATGCGCTCGAATTCTCTCGAACACTTATTTAGTAGGAAATTGGGAAAATATATTATTTGGAGCTGCAGCTTCAAATTAGTAAGTAAAGCTGGAAATGCTTGTTCGAGATTAAGAAGCATTGAATCGAACAATAGAAAATATGATCCTCTTCGACCAATAAGTAAGTTCAGTGATGTTTTAAAGCATTAACATCATTGAATGTTTTACCACAAAAGGAGTTGACCAACGATCGAAATAAGTGGTAATCCGATGGCGTGAAATTAGGGCTACATGGGGGTATAACATCAAACCCTAACCAATACCCATCCATTATAGCCGAGTGGTCAAAGACATGAGCAGCCTTGCATTGCCCTAGTGGAAAATGACACCTTAACGATTGCCTAATTCTAGTCGCGTTTGCATTAAACTTGTCCAGTGGCAGATAGTAGACCTCCATATTAATGGTTTAATTCTGACTCCAGACCTACACTTGACCTTTCCAATCCCACCGAATTGACAGCAAAACCTTTTTTTGTTGGATTTGTGCTTTGGAGTGGCTTGCGACGACTTAAAAGGCGAGCACTATTATCGTTTACGATTGGCATTGGTGTACACAAACAATTTTTCGTCTCCAGTGATGATTCGATTTAAAAAAGGATCGAATTCATACGTTAAAGCAATGGTTTGCAAGCGCTGATGCGCTTTGTCAGACGAATTTCTTTCAAATCGTGTGGATTCTAGATTCTTAACGAAAACAACACGTTTTCAATGCTTCTTAATGACTATCTTAGCTGAATAATGTATGTGAAACATTCAAATTTTTTGCAATCTTCCGTGTTGTTACGTGATGATCCGCTTCGGTAATGATTTTGTTTTCCTCCTTTTTAAGTTCAACTGATCGATCTAAATTTTAGTCATCATCGAAAGAAAAATCTCCAGAACGGAATTTTTTAAACCAATACCGGCATTGTCATCCTTTCAGAGCTTCATTACCATACACATCACGTAACTTCTGGCGGCTTGTACCGCGTTTTTTGCAGAAACAATAAAGCAAAATATGGCAAAAATGTTCGTTTTTGCACTCGCATTTAATATTGAGGTTAAAAAAAAATATTTACAAAATACCAACGTAATGAACTTGTAACGCCATCAAAGGATGACAGCTGACAGAAGAAGAAGATGACAACCATTACTAATATCATATAAGGGTGTGCGTGAGAGTCATCTATAACTGAAATCAGCAATTACTCAGTGGCCAACCCAATAGTTTTAAAATTGTTAACTTATGTAAACAAATAGATAATAACGTATTAAGTAAACAATTGAAACTACAGAAATTAAGTCCAGTATTTTTTTTTCTTCTTAGATTCCATCGGATTCTATTTTATATTTGAATTTTAAAAATTTGAAACCACCAACTGGAGTTTCTTTTAAAAAAAGGATATTAAAAAATTCAAATGACTATTTTGAGTAATGTGAACCGAACGACCCATTGATATTTTTTAATTATTTAGTATATAATAAATAATAAAGTTTGTTCAGATCCTGGATTTAAATGCTTAGGATTGTAGATTCCACATTCAAATTAAAGTCGTCGAAACCAAGAGAACGTATTCTTCGAGCAGATATACTGCTGCATAATCGGGCCCAGATTATCAACTCGGCAGAGATTCGTTGTCAAGATTTCAGTATCAATAATCCTTCTTTCGGGGTTTTTTTAATAAGAGAAACATTTCTCTGGTATAAAGTCCAACCAGTTCTGGGGTCAAGCCGGCGACTTAACCGTTCGCCGGATTCTTATGGAAACAATTTTAGAGCCTGAAAGACCTAATCATGTTCATTCAGCTAATAGCCGAACCCATTCATTATTAACAACTTATTATGACCTAATATCTACCTACACATTGCTATATTCGTAGACCAAGCCAGCCTTATCAGAACAAGCTCCCGATAAAAATTCGACCTCACCGACCGTATAGAACGGCTCGGAGAACACAGAAAACAATATTATAGTGTCAAAGCAGCTTTAAAATTAGTTTTTTTCAGATAAGGACTTTGTCATTAGTCCCTGTGTGAAAGGACAGACAAAGATATAAAATAAATATCTGGGATAATTTTTCAAGCTGAAACGAGGAAATAGACATCGCTGTAATCTCAGCTCCGACAAACGAGCAAAGATATCCTTCTAACTAAGTAAACATGCAAGACCGCACTCATTTGTGATGACTACAGATTCATATGTGATTTGATTAAATCGTGATAAAAAGGTATCCTTGGGTTTATTGTTGATCATATATTACACTAGTTTACAGTACATCTGTTGCAAAAGAAATTTTAGCTGTTGCTGAATGCATATGATATGCTATTTTCAAAAATATAATTAGAAATTTTTTTATCAGCTCTAGTTACTGAGTTTAAGCTATGTAGGTAAAAAACAGAAAAAAAACACGTATTTACTAAGAAAATTTTTATTAAAAAAAATTAATCCTTAAGTTCCAAAAAACTTCGTTTCAAAGCTCTTCTATGATGTGTAGACTTTGAAAAATAACGTATCAAAGACCAACAATAGTCAAACATCATATTCTTATCCCAGAAACCCTGATAGCGCTCTTCCATGACGCGTAAGTCCTGATGCATACGCTCTCCCTGCTTTTCGCTCATATCTCCTAAATTTTCTGGAAACCTGTCCAGGCGACTATGGAGGAAGCGGAGTTTTATGCTCATATTGCACCCCATATTTTTTAATTGTAGCAGAGGGTCTTCCACAAGTTCAATGTAATTTTCAGATTTTTTATTTCCGAAAAAGTTTTGCATCACAGAGACAAAAGCTGTCCAAGCCTTTAGTTCTAACTCAGTCATAGACTTTCTAAATTGAGTATCTTTCGTAAGTCGTCTAATTTGGGGGCCATAAAAAATACCAGCTTTAATCTTTTCCATAGTGAGCTGAGGAAATTTTTGACAAATATAAGAAAAACAGTTCCCGTCTTTATCTAGTGATTTAACAAAATGTTTCATGATGCCCAGTTTTATATGTAATGGTGGAAGGATAATTTTGTCACGAGCTACTAATGAATTCTGGACTAGATTTTGCTTTACAGGCTCCATATTTTCTCTCAAGGGCCAGTTTCTTCTTATCCAATGCTCTTGTTTAGCTCTACTGTCGCAAAGACATATAAAACAGGGGAACTTAGTGTAACCACTTTGTTGACCAAGAAGAATGTTCATCATTTTTACATCGGCACAAATATGCCACTTATGGTCATTGTATTTTATTTTATTTAGGGCTAGCAAAATGTTACAATATTCTTCCTTTAACTTTACACTGTGAGCAATAGGTACCGCTGCGTATTTATTTCCATTATGTAATAGAATACATTTTAGGCTCCGTTTTGAGCTGACAATGAATAAACGCCAGTCGTTTGGTTCGTATTGTTTCAAACCCATTTTTATCAACAAGTTTTTGACATCTGAACAAAAGGTAATACCGTTTTCTCCGGAAAAATAACACCGTAATTCTTTATCTCTTTCACGATTAAAAGCTATTTTAGTATCTGGGGAAAGCAATTTTTTTTCTTTCAGTCTTGATGCTAACAATTCTGAAGCTTGTTTAGAAAGATTTAAATCTCTTACAAGATCATCCAACTCGTATTGGGAAAAGCATTTCGGCTCATTTGACATACCTTTAAAATCAGGATCATTTTGGTCTTTGGATCAGCTTGGTCCTTCAACTTGCTCTAAGAGTTCAGATATATTTTTAGGCACTGAAGAGGCATGTGAACGCTGCACTGGACGTTGAACGCAACTAGTACTTGGGTACTGTCATTTAGCTCGATTTTTTGTGTTTAAACCGTTTACGTTCACACTACAAAACTAACAGTCTTCGAGATGATTTCGTGGTTCTCGCCAAATAGTCGGTGTTCCAAATTTAAACGCACTTCTTTTACCACTTTTCCATAATCTTAAATATTCAACACACGATTTACAGACACAATTGGGAGCCCAAGGCTTCTCATTTTTATCCAACAGCATCTCAAAATACTCAAAATAGGTATTTTTCACCGACTCTGATATAACTTTTCTACAATCATTAAACACATATTCTCCGCAAATATAGCAAAAATGATCCGGATTGTTTAAACAACGTCTCCTTGAACTACTCATGACGCAAAAACTTTAGATATTAATCTCAACACAGTAAAATACGCCTGTTATCGATTAATATATACACTTAAATGACAAAAATCAAAAACAAAGTAACCCGAGTTGCTCAAAAAATTTTGAGGGTAGATTTGACAAAAACTAGTTATAACTGAACATTTCCAACCACAAAATTCGCGGCAACAGACAAAAAGTTAAATTTTGTAAACTTGTGTTATCTACTAAGCAGTCTCACTTATTCTTTTTGAAAGATATAATTTGTGTCTTATCTACTCTCCAATTAGAAGATGATGACAAGTATCGTGTTGAATCTCAGCAGAAATCAAACAAGCAAGAAGTAGCAGCAAATAGCCTCACCAATTCAATATTAAGTTCACTCATGAAAGATACAGGTTCTTTTGTATAAGCAAAATCATTGGGAAGCATGAGAATTTGTCAAGCTCCAGCACAAAATTCAACGTTCAAAGGTCGCGATGAGTCACTTGCTCCAAAGGTGGCCCATAAATCGGTATGTGAAACTTTTTACAGCATGAATATGGTGTTTGCATAATCTCCTACAAATGCGAACAGGAATCAATAAGACTTGGACTAGAAGCTTGGTATACAAGGATGTAGAAAAGTGGAAACATGATCGAGATCATTGGGGGAATTTTCAAAATATATTCAGCGCGTTTGAATGCTGCACGACTGCAATACTTCCTTTGAATGACAAAGGTTACTCGCTCACTTTTGGAAAAGTAACAAAGGCAAAAATGGAAGCCAATATGGACACTTGGACACATGGTTCCTCACGTTTGACTTACAATACCCGTTCGCAATAGTTTGCGGGTCAGTGAAGCTATGGTTGCTGTGTATCACTGTTAAGGTCTTCTGTTCCGTATCTCGGTTATCTGTTTCCCGTGGAATAGGTTAACATTCCTCTTACCTTTCCATTCCTTTTTCTCACAAAGCAAAATTTTTTGGCGATCACCAGCACCACGAGCCTAGAGATAGCACTGTCTAAAAACACAACGCGAAAATCTGCACATCCCCCCCCCTTATGTACCTAAATCAATCTCCTTCCTTGTAAATCTTGCTGAAGGTCTTGGCCATGCTTCCCGAAGCGTAAAAGTATTCTGCTTGTGCCAATTTCATTAGTAAGCATTTTTAACTCTATGTGGGACTTTCACTAAATTCGTTCCAGGGCATGTCCAACGACTTGTCTGACTCGGCTGGGTCTTCTGTATGTCAAGAACCACTCAATCGTTCTGTAGCCTTCTTCCCCTCTTCGGTTTCTAACATGAACATTTAAAAAAAAAACGAAGGAAAGCTCATGCCGAAATAACATCCTTACAGCCACTTCGCACAGCATGAATCTAGTTCCCTGTCGGTACCAAATTTATCCCCAAATTATAATGCTTCTTCAAACGTATTCGAGGACGCCAAAACACATCATTGAAAACAATAGATAAATAAAATTTTGCAACACAATGAATGACAGATTTCTTATTTTGAAATTTGTTAAGGACGAAATCCTGAATATTTATTTTTTCAGGATAAGGCATTGTTATGTATTTTCAAAGGAAATTAATAATAAAATATATGTATATATAATTAATAATAAAATAATAATTGGGTAACCGATAGGTCGCACCTGCAGCGAAAGAAAGGAACAAGATTATAGGGTTAGTTGAAAATACAAAGGCCGCATAATGGCGGCCGAAGAAAGTTAATTTTCCACCGACTAGTTCACCGCGTGGGCGTGGGGGTTACGACTTTATTTAAGCCCTGATCCTTTCATGCAACTCACACACACACACACACACACAGGGAAAGAGCTTAGTCCCTCATATTATATTAAATAAAAATTATTAAAAATCAAACAACCTGTGAATTGTGCTGCGCTCAATGGTGCTGCGCTGACTGTGAACCCCTCCTCCTCTACTGGTTGTGTATCTTCAACTGATTGAGTGTCTTCTATGGTTGAATGTCCTCAACTGTTTGGTGGTTGGTTTTCCTTGGCAGAATGTTCTCTGTGGTTGAGTGTCATCCACTGGCAGATTGGCCTCTACTGGTTGGCGGTTAGTGGTCCTTGGCAGAATGTCCTCTGTGGTTGAGTGTCATCCACTGGCAGATTGGCCTCTACTGGTTGGTGTTCCTTGGCAGAATGTCCTCTGTGGTTGAGTGTCATCTACTGGCTGATTGGCCTCTACTGGTTGGTGGTTGGTATCATCAGTATCTTCTATCGGCTATCGGCTGAATATCCTTTTACTGGTTAAGTATCTTCTATCGTCTGAATATCCCTTTACTGGTTAAGTATCTTCTATCGGCTGAATATCTTCACTTACCTCACAATTTGCACTCCTTTTATATCGATACGAACACAACAACCAAGTGAATCGTATCGATCGTAAAAATAACTTCCAAGAGTTTTTTTTTGGGTTTTTTTTATTGCTACTTGGAATTTTTTTTTCTGACTTTTTTTTTTATTAATAACTAATTATTATTTTACTAATATTATTTACTAAATATTATTATAATATTATACTAATATTATTTTACTAAATCTAACCTTAAATATTTTTATTTTTATTTCTTAATTTATTTATTTACATACATATATTTTTGTTTGTTTGTGTAATGTCGCCTACACATCGAAATACGTAACAGCATGCCAAACTCGTTGCCTGCACTTCCTGCATCAGATTCTTCATCATCTTCGTTAATACAATGTAAAAATTCATTTTCCTTAGAATCTGACATTAGCTTCAAACAAGGACAGTTTTTTCGTTTGACTTTTTTGGCATTTTCAGTTCTTTGGCTTTCTGCTTTATCAATTCAACTTGTCTTTTTCTTTCCTTTTCTTTATGTAAGATTCATAGACGCTTTTTTTCTGGCGTAAGCCCTAAATTCCATTTTTTCACTTCCTTTTTCAATATACTTTTGCACAAAGTCTTTCTTGGATATGGTCGTACTCGATCGACATAACTTCTATAACAGTCTGAAGGCCTGGTAAAACTGCAGTCGGATGTAGTGAAGCAATGAGGGGCGGAATCACTATCAATCCGTTGTCTAAAAGGTTTGCTTGTACCTGATATCTCTCATAACGTTTATCAATAATTACATCTATTTTGCTTATTTACAGCTCCACGAAATTTTCTTCCTGTCTGTCTATTTCTCGGCTATATTACCTTTGAATTCTTATTTGTATCTCCTGCTAACATTGGTGTCGTTGCCAAACCACCATCGCTAGCTGCAAGTCTATTGAATTCTGAAATTCCTGGGTTTAAAAAGCCACTAGTGATATTAAAAGATGCTAAAGATTCCAAGAACGAAGATTTTCGAAGATCAGCAATATTATATACACATGAAGTCTTACCAATGTTATGATGTTATGCTAATCATTAAAGGCTATTTCTAGTTTACATTAAAACGGATCAAAAACTGCTGACATCCAGCAGATGTCATTTCATGTCATGTCAACATCACACAGTTTATAGTGGTAAACAAAGAAAGATGATCTCATTGTCACGCCAATAGTTACCGCTTATTATATTTGGGTAGATTAATACAGTTACGCAGCACATTGTGCCCCATACATTGCTGCATAAAAGCATCCTCGAATAATCTTTCCAAAAAACAAGCAGTGCTGTTAAAACTAACGTATTTATTTGAAAACAAAAATGGATTAAATCGTTTATACCTGATGTCCTAACTTGTATAGATCTTTTCAAGATGCCACAGACGATTGCTTAAACACTTTTATATTTCACGTCTTTTTTACTTGACTGCACTTACAACACGTTCAATCTCATCAAATGGCACCAGATAACTGGCTGTGAACGCAATCGCAATAGCTAAGTGGACACATTGAAAAGTACGTTTTGTAGGTTTTACGACTATAATCGATTAAGCCAATAATGAAATAATGATTGTGCTCCATATGTCCCTTGCATCATTGTGCCTCAATGCCTCGCCGCACAAATTAATGAGTGAAAATCTAACAAAAAGATAGATTTTAATTTGAATGAAAACTTTTTCAAACTTCGCAAGTTTCTGGCATCATGCCATCGCTTAGCTTTTTAAAAAGAGAACCCGTCAGGCAAGACGAAAATGAACATTTAAATGAAAATACATTCTGACAAAAAAGTATCCGGAAATTTGAAATAAAACGCAAAAATATTAAACTTCTTCAATATTAATTGAATCTCCTTCAAAATATGCTCCATTTGAAGCGATACACATGTGCCAACGTTTTTTCCAATCATGGAAACATTTTTTATAGGCGCTTTCAGGGATGGCCTTCAGCTCCTTCTGCGAATTTTCTTTTATGGCGTCTATGGAGTCAAATCTGGTTCCCCGGAGCGGTAATTTCAGTCTGGAAAAAAGAAAAAATCAAACGGAGCTAGATCAGGCGAATAAGGTGGCTGGTCGATGGTATTTATCGAGTGTTTGGTCTTAAAGTCGTTAATAATCGTGGCTCGATGTGATGGTGTGTTATCGTCATGCAAAATCCACGAATTGTTTTGCCACAAATCCGGCCGTTTACGGCGAATATTTTCACGCAAACGTCTCAAAACAGTTAAATAGAAGTCCTTATTGACCGTTTGACCTTGCGGAATGAATTCATGATGAACCACACCACGAATATCGAAGAAAACAATAAGCATAGTCTTGATTTTCGAACGACTTTTGCGAGGTTTTTTCGGTTTCGGCTCATTTTTTCCCACCCATTCAGATGATTATTGGTTCGTTTGTGTGTCGTATTCATAGGCCCATGTCTCATCACCAGTTATGATCCGTCCCATGAACGTGGGATCAGAATTCGCACGATCTAGCATGTCTGCAGCTACCTGCATCCGGTACTGTTTCTGAAGAAAACTCAGCTCTAACGGAACAGGCCGAGCGGCGACGCGCTGCATGCCCAATTGGTTCCAAAATCACACGAGCGGTTTCACGAGAGATGTTGAGATCACGAGCTATCTCTCTAACACTGGCATGACGATTTTCGAGCACAATTTCCTTAATTTTTTCGACGTTATCGTTGGTTGAAGAGGTCGACGGTAGTCCTGAACGAGGCAAATCTTCGACGATCTCCCGACCGTTTTTAAAGGCTTTGTACCATTTGTACACTTGGGTTTTCGATAAAACAGAGTCTCCATAAGCCTTTTCCAGCATTCGCAACGAGTCAGCACACAAAATTTCGTTCAAAACACAAAATTGGAGACAAACTCTTTGTTCAATATTTTTTTCCATTGTAAAATCCGCAGACTACCACTGAGGTCGACTGTTTTCAACAGCTGTCGAAAACAAACTAGTTGACAGACCGCGCTCATGTTTGGCATAGTAATTACGGACAGTCGTACCAACATACAGAAACTTAAAAATACTTAAAAATACTCAACGCGGGCAATTTAAATGAGAATTTCCGGATACTTTTTTGTCACAGTGTAAGTCAGAGTTCTTCGAATTAAAAAAAAGGAAATAAAATACCTAAGGTGAGTTAGGATGACATTTATATAAGATAACATACGGAATTAATTTTAACGAGAACCAATGGATCTATCTATGAGTACAGAAGAGTTATAGGTTGTGGCTGCGTTGCGAGTCTCTTATGTGCCCAATGACCTACTAAATCACCAACACCTTCAACACCTTTTAAAGTCAATGAAGGGACGGTATGAGATGCACATGCAATATGGAAAATATCGTGATGACAATGAATATTTCAATTGCTAAAGATACAACACGGACGAGCACGCCAAGTTGTTGTCCTGGCCAAGAAAATAGAGTTAGATTCCAGATTGATGCCTGATGCAGGCAGGAGATGATAAGAAGCAAAGCAACAAAAAATAAATGAATGTGTTTTGCTCAACAAAAAATAAATGAAATTATTTATATTAACAAAATAATTTTTTCACTCGTTTTCAGCAAATTTCCTAAGCCTGGAGAACAATTTACTTCCAACTAGGAAAACAATGAAGTGGATATAAGTGTTCTCAACATTTTGATAAAGACCGAAGACAACATAACTTGTACTAATATTGCTACCAATCCAACCACAACTACATAAATATTCGACAGACCCTTAACTTGAAATATTTAGATACAATGTACCAGCAAACTAATCTTCACATACGTTCCCCATGAACATATACCAAACAGTTTTCAGTATCAAATTGGTTTTGTCCAGGACTTTTCCTGACTTTTTATTCTTTATACAAAACTGAGTACTTCTCCTGCTATTTGCAAAGTACCTCTGCTTAGTGTATAGTATATTTAAATGGTTTATGTCTCCACCCCGGTTACTTCTTTATTGGCCGATCTCTAGTTAAGTCAAAGCAGGATGGTAACCATTTTGCAGTCAGTAGTGACCTCAGCTTCAACCAAATCAGCTTTTGTTATTTCGAGTGCTTAGGATGGACGAGTAATATGGTTGTACGGGGTGTAAGAGTTGAAGCGTAATTCCATTCCTTGTGTCGACATTTTCATGTAGGATTTGCGTGTCTGAACTTGACCATATTTAAAGTTCAAGTTGTCCTGCGGTTGTGAAGTTGTCGCAATGCTTTTAAGTGTTAGTAGGATGGTTTTTCGAAATGTATTTGGCCAAAAAATGTTGGCACTGAGTACAGTGTGATTATAATAAATGGCTGTTCCCGACGGAAACAAGAAATTATAAATGAAACCCGAATAATTGGTTGTTTTTCCTCAACAAAAGAGTGCTTCGGAGGAATAGTTGAGTTGTTTACCTTATATTTCATGGATGTCAAACTAGTATCAGGATTTTAATTGCAGAAAAGTGTCAACTATTTAGTATTTCTGGAACTGAAATGCATTTAAACGCCGAAGGATATAAAGAACATGATATAAAGCACCTTATTGACAAGTCTATGTCTGGTTTCCGGTTCTTTCTTCACTCTTCCTCGGGAAGGACCCTCGTCTTAACGATCTCCTATATGACACGTCAATTATCTCAAGTAGGAATGAGCGTACATTAAATATCGTCTTGAAATTGAATGATATTTAACTCTTTGCCCAAACCACTAACCAGCATGCATCACTTAATACCCAGCGCTGCAGCCGCCATCACCACTGTCATCATTACTAACAGTTATAGTTAAGCGTTCAGGCAACTTTCTTGCCAAGAATTTCCTCAAGTGTTCATAAAACACTGAAAATGTCGCGAACACTGAACCGGAAAACTGGCTGTTTTTGTATCAGTCCTTTTCACTTCCTTATTCCTTCTTGTCGTTTTTCTTGTGCTGTGCCTCTTTTTTCTGAATTTTAGTGTATTTTTACCACCGATTTTGTAGTTTTTTCTCTTCCTGCTGTTTTTCCTTTTCTTTCTTCGTTGTTTTCAGCCAAGAGGGAGTTTCCAGAAGAGGGTGTAGAATGTAACGTCTCAAGCTTCCTGCAAATGAATGGTTTTAAAGTATGGACGTTGGTATTTTTCTAGCTACGCTTGTTTTGCCAGCAACTTGAGTAGGTTGCGGAAAAGTACGGCAGGTTTTTTTTTTTTGTTCAGGATATTAGTTTCAGCGTCTTGGAAAAGCTATTAGTCATTACCTGAACAGAGCTGAGATAAGTGGCTATTTGTTTTCTTGGGTCTAAGTCATCTTAAATGTAACAAAGATATTCTTGGATAACTTATTCAACATTTGATCACGTGTTAATTGAAATTTTATGGGACAGCGGAATTAATTTAAATTAGGTCCTAACTACACTTTAGATTTACAATTGACGTGTTAAAATGGCGCAAATACTTGAATGCAATAGGTAAAAGTTGAGCACTTTTGTGTATATGAGATTCAGCGTAGTAAAAGTATCGAAAATGGAAAGTTGGTATTCTGTAATTCATCGGGAAATGCATTAGTCGGGACCAACCATGTGTAAAAACAAGAAAAACAAATAAGGTTAGAATACATGCTTACGTTTGTCCTTTGCATCGTTCTCTAGCTCTTTTCAACCTTACTTTGTTTCAGAATCCGCTTGCGCGCTGCCAGGACATCTGCCTGTGGTAAGCATTGCTTTGAAATAAACACTGTTTTATAGCTTGAGTTATTTAGGTATAAATAGATGGATTACACTTGCTGAAGGATTGTATTGAGATTGTATAATAAGTAATGATGGCTCGGTTCTATCAAACCAAAAGATCTTCAGGTACATGAACAAATTGGATTATTATTACACTATTTGACCTAGCAAAGTCCCGCGTTGCCTTTTAACACCTCTTCAGCCTTTGCATAGTTCCAATCATATCTTCTAACAGAAACCACGTGATTTTCCTTAGTTCACGGGCTATCAAGGATTCAAACTCTGCTGATTGATTCCGTCCGAACCTCATAATGCTCTTACGAATAAACTCGGGCAATTGGGGGAATACCAGGCCAGTTCAATAATTACCCGTGTTTGACAACAGAGGGGTTCCTGAAGAAAGTTGATATTATAACCGTGTGCTGCCATCTATCAAACAACGATAAAACAAACTTCAGACTGATTGACAGGTAAGTTTGCATTTGGCGTAGTTCGAGTAAGATGTGTTTCGTGATTTTGGCTAAGATGGAGAAAGATCAGCTTTGTTCGCTAATTCGGTTTTTGTTTTTGGATGGAACAAAATGTGAGTAGACATAGGCAAAGTTGTATGCTATTTCCCCATCTATGACCACAGTTAGAAATTGATTCAACGAATTTAAACGTGGACGATCATCCGTTTTTCAAGAGTGACCAGGACCCCTGACAGGCGTGTTTACAGAGGAAATCATCCAAAAAGTCCACGTCATTATTCTCGCTGATCGAAGAACGAAAGTGCGCGAAGTAGCAGAGGCTGTAGTTTCTGTCGTCCGGATCGGCAATTAATACTTTACATGATAAGTTAGCGATGAAAAAATTGTGCTACGATTGCACACAGTGAACAACAAGTGGATGCGTCTGTTAATTTCGGAGCAGTGTTTGGAGCAACTTCAGCGAGATCTAAAGGAGTTTTTTGGCGAGTTGGCATCGTTGATGAAATCTGGATGCATAATTACTCACCAGAAACTAAACCAAAATCAAAACAACGGATTTCTCCCGATGAATTTGCTCCAAGGAAAGCGAAGACGGTCCCATTGGTGACGATCTTTTTAGATGCGAAGGGTTTCATCCTGGCTCCCTGACACTTTCTCTTGTTCCCTAACATGAAGAAATGGTGCACGGGAAAAAAATTCAACTGAAACGATGAAGTCATCGCCGAAACAGAGGCTTTTTTTAAAAGTTTGACAAATTCTATTTTTTGGTGGAGTTAAAAAAAATGACAGGAATGTTGGGCGAAGTGTATCTCTCTAAAAGGTGACTATGTTGAAAAATAAAAAAAAAAATGTTTTCCTCATTTCTAACACGGTTACTTATTTAAATGCTCTCGTAAAATGCAGTTTTGGGCCAAACGCAGTCCACTGAAGAAAGGATATTTTACTTTTGCTCGTTAATCCTGGATCGGTATGCAACCGCTTCAATGCGCAAACAGTTTGATGCAAACCATAGTTTCCAGTTTTGGTTCCTTGAGAAAGTTGATTTTTAAGGTTAAGATTCTCCAAATTGACTTCTGAAGAGTCCGTGATACAACATGTGTTCTACGTTTGATTGCCCGTTTGTTAGCGTTTTGTCCTGTGGGAGCAAAAGTATTAAGTTCGGAAGATTTCTCTATAACACATGCATTTGGGGATTCAGCAAATCAGGCTCCCACAAGTCCTGGTTCCAAGATTTATAGACTGACAATTACAGAAATAAGAATTCTTGTATACAGAAATAAGAATCCTCCGAGTCCTTCTCAAACTACGAGCTGGTGTATACTATCAAAGTAAGCTGTTTTTTTACAACTAATTGAGATGCATCGTGTACGCAGTATTCACATCATAACGATGCTGCATGGCGTATATTTAATATCGACAGAAAATGGGACAGTATAAGAGTCTTTGTTAAATTGATAAATTGTTGTCAAGACCCTTGTACTACAACTGAGATGTCAGCTCGAGAATTTTATGCTTTTGGGGGTTAATCAGTTGGGGAAATCAAACATTAACATTCTTGTTTCTTTTAATTACATGTTTTAGTAATACTCTCCTATAGGAAAGCCTGCGTAACGATTCACTATCATCACCAATTAGCTTCAATACTTTCTAGTTTTGCCCGGAAGTCTTCGTCCCTCGAACAGACCTGGTAGTATCTACTTAGGTATAGACTTCTTAATAGCTCTACAGTTGCTGAAATTTTTGCCATTTTGGGGACCTTTGGCTTGCAAAAAATAAACTTAGCACAGTGTTACATATACTACAGGCGTTCTGAGTTCTTTGAAGATTTGAATCTAGTGTTGTTCTCTATTGTGTTTACTGTCATCTTCTTATTCATAGCCCCCCTATTTTTCGACTTTAGAACAAACTCTTGGAATTTGCCACATTAATTCAAAGCCCGGATTTGGTTTTTCAAGCCTGGTCGATAGAACTTATTTAGCAAATATCAAAGACCGTGGTATAATGTTTACTTCGTTCATCGATGAAATGTCTCCTTGTATCAACGGAGAGTTCCTCTTGAGAAAATAACTCTTGGTCACTATATACCCTTATTTGGAACTCTATGTCAAAGTTAAACCGCAGAAGGACCGGTCTAACCCACTGCTTCACTCTATCCTTGATATAAAAGGAATCAGTCAACTGGTTTTATGTTGAAACTTGTGATGTTGTTGATTTAAAAATCATTTTGATTAGACAAACCTGTTTCGCTAGGATGCCAAAATCTGGGATGATATTCTCTGAGATGATATGCTCTATGCTTTAGAAATTATTATATACTTTTGTCTCCTTTGTTTCTTTACATGCTTCTTTCGAGAATCCTCTTAACATCAAATCATATCTTACTTCATAAAATCCTCAGTCACTCAGTCATCATCAGTCACTCAGTCATCTCAGGTCACTCTTACGTCAAACAAGTCTCCTTACTTCGCATGTTTAGCTTGATTTTTTAACAGCTTTTTTTTGTGGTAGGGAGGTAAGGGCTGTTTACACCCTGAGTGTGGGCCTCCCACACGCACAATGCTTTCGGACTACCCACTGAACACCTGCCCTGTCAACCTGAGAACCTAGTCTGGAGCCGTTTGATTTTTCAACAGTGAGGTTGTCTTTGAATACATACCGTCATGCTTCCTGATAATTTTGAAAGTTTACATGCTTTTTATATCCTGGCATGTGGATAGCATAGATATCTTACACAGTCGCTCGAAACCAACATTCTTGATTTTTTTTTGTTTAATAGGCTCTTCAGGTGAAACAGGTGACAGGAATGCTACCAAAAAGTCCTCCAACTCTACACTCGTGTAACAATAAAACGAGAAATATGTGTAGAAATAAAAACGAATATGGCAGTTGGTATGGGAATGTATGTGCGTCAGCTTAGCTCGGAGGAGATAGATTACCTGCAGATGATGCTGGATGTACTCCTCCGTGATAATATGCTCCAATGTTTTGAGTAATTGTCCTGGCTAACAGGACTGTATGATGACATGGGGCCTGGATAGCGAAGCTACTCGTTGATTTGATTGTTTTTGTGAAATTATATGATTCCCTTGTTCTGGATGAGTTGATTATCTTTGCGCTGCTGGTAACAACCGAAAGTTGGTGGTCGGTGAGATTAATGCCGAGGTTGATTAGATATTTTGGTTAGTACCAACTGAGTCTCTCATAGTTTTTGCAGGATATGGCCCAAAATTTGGTATGATAAAGTAGGGAAGCTGCGAAAACAGTTTCCACAAGTTAAGTTAATTTGAGTTTAGGTGAAGTTACTGTAATTAACTGCCCAGTAGGAGAACTTCTGATGGGAATCGTCAGTATTGAGATCACTGTTGAAGTTCTTTTTACACCATTTCTAGCAACTACTGTTGTTTGGAAAATTAGGGGAAAAGATTGAGATCTGAAGGGTCTCACATCTCTTGTAACCGTCCAATGAACACGTGCTGTGAATTCAAAACTCAAATTTTACAATTTACAATAATTTAAATAATTTAATTTTTAATTTATAATTTTTTAGTTTTATGCCTTCACTTCGTTCCAAATAGCGTAGGATCTGATAGGCCAGATATTAGCTCGTAATTGCTGACATCATTCTTAGGATTCCTTTGAAGTTTCTTGCGCTTCACCCGTTAAATTTAAGTTTCTGCTGTCCTGCAAGGGTTTTCGGTTCATCAGTTTTATCAGCGGCTTTCTAAGACTGTGAAATAAGTTCAAAATCGGGTGTCATAGGCATTTTTATACTTTCGTGTCCTAGGCATTTGTCGCTATTCATAACTCATTTTAATGTTATGTGCACCTAACATTCGTATTATTGTAAAAATTCTACAGATGTTTTGCGACCAGTACGATTCAGCAATTAAGGGTACTAATTGGGTTTAAGGATTGTTTCAGCCGTTCGATATCATGCCAATCAAAACACGAACATTGTCTTCCAAAAGCACAATCGTTTTGTTTCGAACGGCGGGGTCGCCAACTATGGGAACCATATTACGTTCGCAGAAAATCTTATTAATTCTCGGCTACCATTTTGTTTTTTGGTTCATTCTTAAACCTACCATCATCCGCCGAAATTCCCAAGGACAAAATGCGTATAGAATTTTCACACCGATTTTATTTTACAATGTAGAATCATTAATTTTGTTTAAAAAATTATTACATAGCATCAAAGCAAAACAAGTTTTGAGTAAGAATTAATTATTAAAAAATAAAAAACCTAGGGCTTGGTGATGCCATTTTTCGTTTTCCTCTTTTTCAATTCGTTCAATTCATTGAACTCCAAGGATTTGTATTGCTGTTTATGCCAATTTGCATCATACAGATCTCAAACGGAGTTCAAATCTCTTGAGTGTTCTTGCCATGCTATGAAGGAGTATTGTTTTCAGTATGAATCTTTGACCAAATTTCGGACAGTAATGCAGGGCCATCGTTTTTCTTGAAAGTGAACGAAGATTTCCAGCAGCTGACCCAAAAATTGCAAAATATGGCAACGGCCTCCAATGTTTGCTGTATCGATTTTTTCGGATAGTTTCCTCGACGCCAAGAAATAATCCAAAATATTTTTCGGTCTCCCTTGAAGAACAGAAACGAATTAAGGAACAGAAAATTTCGTCTGGCACGTTCTTACGGATCATCTGCTCGCAATAAAGTGAAGGCGGCATTGTTTCGTCAGTATAAACTATTTGAAAATGAGTTTGAAGTTAAAAAAAAACTTTTTGAATTTATAAAATTTAATAAAAATAGGAAATTTTCCTGATTTATAGAAAACTTGTAGAAGTATATTCTACCATGTTTTCTGAATTTAATACGGGTTCGTACTGGCAGTTTGCATCAAAAGCCGGTTTCCTTTATCTTCATTGTAAGGTTCAAACCGAAATTCCCGTGCCCTTCTTCACCAACCCTTTTGGTCAGTTCCGGCAAGGGTATCCTGATGTAGGTTGCGGCAATCGAAATTATCGCGTGTAAGGCATGACGGGTTGTTACTCTGGATGTCGGAAATGCATTTAACAGCACTAGATGGGTAGATATTCTGGAAGCGTCTGGAAAATCGTTTGCAAGTTCCAGTGTACCTGATGCGGATTCTCAGGAACTATTTGAAGGACCGCAGCCTACTCTACGACTCGAAGGAGGGTAGGCGAAGTACAAATCTTATTTCAGGTGTCGCTCAGGGCTCTATCCTTGGCCCGGACCTATGGAACATCTCCTACGATAGACTCCTGCAGCTTGAACTGCCCGATGAGTCACATTTGATCGGCTATGCGGACGATGTCACGGCGCTGGTCGCTGGACGCACAGTAGACCATGCGCAACTCAGACTCAATACGTGAATGCAGAGGGTAATGGACTGGATGACCGCTCACGGATTCAAGCTGGCCCTGAAAAAAACCGAAGTGGTCATCCTAACGAAGAAGAAAATCCCCACATTATGGCCTATCAGTATAGGGGACGAGCTGGTCGAATCGAAATCAGCAGTAAAGTACCTGGGCGACCTGATAGACTCGAAGATGAGTTTTCCCAACAAATCAGGGCAGTAGCTGACAAAGCTGCAGCACGTGTGACGGCACTCACCCGATTAATGGCCAACATAGGGGGGCCCACCACATCAAGGAGACGACTCTTAATGAGCGTTGTGCAGTCGCTTCTATTCTACAGATCAGAACTGTGGGGCGACGCTCTCAGCAAGGAGTTACACCGGAAGCGGTTGGCACAGGTGCAGAGACAAGGAGCACTGCAAATCGCATGCGCATACCGACCGGTCTCCGGGGCGGCAGTGCTGGTAATCGCAGGGGAGATACCCATCAACCTCCTTACGAGAGAGCGCAGAAGTATTTATCTGCGCAGAGGCGAAGTTCGAAGAGAAGAGATCACCAGGGAAGAGAGACGTGGCTCTCTCAGCAATTGGCAACAGTCCTGGGAGCAAGGAACAAGGGGAAGGTGGACTGCACGTCTGATCCCTTACCTGAGGCCGTGGTTCAGTCGAGTGCATGGTGAGACCGATTTCTACTTGACCCAGCTCTTAAGCGGGCAAGGTTGTTTTCGGTCTTACCTGTACAAAATTGACAAAGCACGGTCTCCTAACTGTGTGTTTTGTGCAGGAGAATTGGATGACGCCTGTCACACATTCTTCTACTACAAAAGATGGAGCCAGCAGCGAGGAGTCATACTCAGCGAAATCGAAGAGCTCTGTCCGGAAACTATCATCGGAGTAATGCTGAAAACAGTTGACAATTGGAATCGCGTGGCACAATATGCTTGGGCAGTACTTACATTAAAAAAAGCTTTATTGGAGCGCTGGGAGGCATCGCGGATGGATGGATTTCTTTTGTAGCACTTCCTTCCTCTCCCGTCCTTCCCGTTGGACAAGAGATTCCCATAATCCGAAGGCGCCTCTAGGCGTAGAAACACGAGGCCTAGCCGGAAATAATGTGTCAAACGGTTCCAGGCTATGGTCTCAGGTTGACGGGGAGGTGTTTAGTGGGTAGTCCAAAAGCATTTTGCGTCTGGGAGTCCCACACTCAGGGCGTAAACAGCCTTCACCTCAAAAAAAATAGGCAAACAATTGTTAAAATTAGTTCCAACCACTAAACAATTAGTAACCATATGGGTTTTGTTTTCTAGAAACTATTGAAGACAGTTACAGAAAATTTAAATTAAAAAATGATTTTGAGCTTCTGGCAAGGAAATGTTTTATAATTAGAAATTTTTCACTAAAATAGTGAAATGTATGTGGCATATTCACCTCTCACGTAAAACATCACTTGCTCACGCAAACGACAACTTCATTCTTTCTTTCTTTATTGTAAATCCTTCACGCGCTTAAATCCTTTTCCAAGCCTTTTTCTTAAAAATAAAATTAAGAAAATCGAATGAAAGTCAAAATTTAAATTTAAACAAAGGATTATAAGTCATCAACAAATGACAGTAATACTTCTCCAAAAATGTTCCCTTATGATCCTTGCTCCATTCTCGCAATCGTGAATTTATATCGCATTAAGGCAGTTACGAATAAGTAAATAAATAAATGAATGAATGAATACATAAATGCAAAATCGTGTTACTGAATCCATTCATTCATTAAATCGCATAAAACAACTGCGAAGTTAACCTAAAAAAATACTTCCTGTGTTCTCACATCGTACAAAATCCTTTGTGTATATATCTCTATTGTTTGTGCGCATCCTAGTAGAGCTCTTTCATAATGCTTTACAATAAAAATCAGCAACCCTCGTTTAAGGTATGTTAAAATTTTAATTATTTCACATAGGGTGTGCTAATTTATTTTTAATTTAGTTGCGAGGTGCTTCATCCCATATCCTGCTGTAGTCAGCAACATGCGTTCAGACACCATAGTCATCATCAAAGTTCACTATATGACTAACGAATAGTATCCAGGATATATGAAATTAATGGTTGGGCGCTTATGTGTGTGGATCGAAACGTGAATTCGGCAAAATGTAGCCAATTCATTTACTACTTCAGCTTTTTGTGGTGGTTGAAATTGTAGAACTTGCATTGAGTCGGCAAATAATCTTGTGTTGATCACAACACGCCAATGAAAATATTATTGTTTATTGTAAAGCTTTCTAACCAAAAAGGATGATGATGTATGCTATGTGCTACGTTATGTTTTGTGTTCTCAGGATATATAATTTTCTAAAAGGTTTTGTAGTCTGCTAGCTAGTGTTTCAAGAATATTATTAAGATAGATGGATATTGTTTTAAGGAAATGTTTCCAGGAGTATAGATCCAAATGGGGAGGCCGTTATCTTATTACACCTACTCACTTTCTTCTATTAATACAAACACTATTGCTACGACCAGTACTACTACCGCAACCACTATTACTTATATTGTTTTTAATAATATACCCCTTCTAATACCATCATTTCTTCAAGTACTTCTACTGCTAATGCTAGTACTGCCACTATTACTTCTAATATCACTACCACTGCGACTGTTACTACTATTACAACTACAAAAAAAGACTACTTTTACTAAGACGACTGCTACGAAGGTGGTCTGAAAAGTTTACGACCTAACAATGATACAAGACATTTTTCTCAAAATTGTTTTGTAGTTTTCTACACAGTCCCTTTGTAACTCTACACACTTCCCCAGCGGTGCTCTCATCTCTTTCGGGTGTCTAAAAAGTACTCGGCCTTTTTCTCTCCAAAATAGTTGTCACTAAGAATTGTTCCTCATTTGACGAAAATGTCTGTCCTCATAACGCAGCCTTAAGATGAGGGCACAAAAAGAAGTCGCTTGGAGCAGGGTAAGGCGGGTGGTCAAGCAGCTCCAACTTGAATTCGTGGATTTTCCACGAATTCACAACTGGACAACGGCACGTTGTCTTAGTGAAACAGGATTTTCGTTTTCCGCCGATGAGCTCATTTTTCCGCAATTTCTGCCTTAAGCTTGCAAGTAATGATGCGTAGTATACTCTTGTAAGTGTTTTTCCGATCTGAAGATTAACGATTAAGATAACCCAATGACTATGCCAAACAAACAGTCACCATCACTTTTCTCGTCGATAAACCAGTTTTTGTTTTATACAGAACCTGTCCCTTCTTTGCAGTTCACTGTTTTGACTATATTTTCGTTTCAGTGTATAACAGTGTAAACACGTTTCATTTACATTAATTTATCGGCGCGAAAACTCGGATTTATTGGGCTTAAACTATGCCAAATTACGCAACTTAAGAGTTGAAAAAAAATTAAAATCGTTCATTCGAAAATCTAAACACATTCCTTTGATATTTTCATAACCTCTGCTATCACCTTCACTTTAAATTGGTGGTCGTCTAACACCATTTGGTGAGCTTCAGCAATGTCATCGTCAATAATCGCAGCTTTTGATCATCCCGAAGATTCATCTTCTCCCAAGCTCTCAAAGCCACTTTCAGCATTTTCAGGTTCAGCACTTCTTTGATTTGCGCAAGTGTATTGCATTTCACAAACAAAGTAAAAACAATAATACCTTTCCAAAACAGCTACTAACATCGACTCACTCAAAACACCTCAAAATACAACTGCACATCCAAATGAAGGAAAGTTTGACATTCACCAGCATTGAGTGAGAAGTGCCGTCATCTTTATGTTGTGGTGAAAAACTTTTCAGATCACTTTCGTACTATTGTCACTGCTACAACCACTACTACTAGTCAAACTGCTACTTCTACTACCACTACTACTACTACTACTACTACCACTACTACTTCTACTACTACTGTTTTTCTTTTTGATTGAAACTTTGATGAAACGTTACCACCGCTTACCATTATTATTGTCTCAAAGCAGGATTCCTTCCCCGGAATATAGTTCAGTAATGTTGCGAAATTCTTTTGCGCCAAAAATTGTTTATGTTCTTTCAATGTAATCAGCTGTCAGTTCATCATCAAAATTGTCAGTTGGTGTAAGTTGAATAAAATAATGATAGCAGACTATTATTGGCTGCTAAATCGACGTGATCTTAGTTGGAATTTCATGCGAAAATCTCAATATCGTAACTTCCGTGGACCAAAAAAAGCAAAATAACACAAATATATTTGATAAATTTTCATTTATCAATTGCTGTTCTTGGAATGTATTTTGAAAGTCATGAAAAAGTTTACTAATGGTATTCCAAAAAGTACTAAGTAAAGCTGGTTATGTTTGCCAGTTAACACAAAGGGATTTCCCCTAAAACCTGAGTTTGCTAAGAAAAATCTAAGTGCACATTAATTGTTCAAGTATGCAGTTACAGCCGCTGCCTTACAAGAAGCTTTTATTTAAAAAAAAATTACGGAGAAATCAACCGGAGGATTTAAAGCAGCTTAGGACAGGTGCCTTTAATTGTTTGTAGTAACGCATGAGGTCATTATTTTCCGAATCTTTTACTGATGAATACACCTCAGAGGTCGTGTGTGATTGAAGGAGAGGATTCGGAAACGCCGAACGTTTTTTTTTGACGGACCTTAATGTGATGCACCTTTATCCCTTCATCCCATTATGTCATTTTCTATTCAATGGTCTGAAATTGAGGAATAAGAAACAGTCACAAAAAGCGGTCACATAGATATTCATGCAGAAGATTAGCGATCGTATGTTTTTGATAGGAATGAGTCGAAAAAATATATCCCCACTCCTCCATACGTGTGGTCCGCAGGTCCACACTTAACAATAATCTCCCATTAGTGCGTAAAGTAAGAATACCCTTTCCGAAGCGTTGCAATACGAATTCAAATCTTTTTTTGCTTTTTCCATTGCTGTCATTGATAAGCCGCTTGAGAGTGTTAGTGCTGTATGCACTTGTGATATGACTAGGCATTGCAATGTTTTCACTCACCTATGTCAGTAAATTTTCAGAGGTAGTAGCCTTTATGTGAATGATCAAGCAATTCAAGCTGATAAGCCTGAATGAGATTGGTTTTTTGGTTCTCCATGGTCAGAAGTAGCACAAATTTCATCAGCGCGGCGTGTATGGTATTAATCGTCCTGGAAAATCTGAGAAAACCCTTACAAGATCCAACTCATTTGGAGCACTTGACCGAGTCCTGACGAACAGAACACCAACAGGTGGTCAGAACTGATAGATTATCTTTTAAGCTTGCTTTTTTCGCGGTAGCCGAAGCTAGACCTTGATTTTCAGGACCAACCTTCTCCAATTGCAACGATCCGACGACATTCTCTAGTTGATCACACCCAAAAACACCAGTCATCAGTGTTTATGGTGTCTTACTATCGAATAGCCGGAATTTCCGCAACACGTTTGCTTTCCTGCTCAATGTCTTTTCCTTTACCCTTCCTACATAGCCTGCCCAGTGTTGTTTATGAAGCTTTAAGCAAATGGATACAGATGGTTTGCGAAAGAATTTATAGACTTTTTCGTTGTCTCATCGCGGCTCGTGTCCACTCTGAACTTCTTTCTGCTGGGCCGTAGATTTTCCGGAGCGATTCCCATTCAAATATCCTGACTGCACTTTCGGACCGCTGGTCATAGTCTATTCTTTATTTCCATACAGTAGTTGTGGACGGATGGTGAGTGGTATGTAGATGCAATCGTCTTAAATTGACTGTAGGGTCAATTAAAGAATTTATAGGGTGTTATCAGAACCTCAAAGAACTTTGAGCCAAAGGCTCTCAGAGAAGGCTTTTGAATATTTCGCCTTACCAAGTAACTCTGTCTTAAAAAAGATCAAAATGGTCAAAAATATATCGAAATTGACCATCGATAGATAGCATCGAAGAGCGGATAATAGGACTCTAAGGGTTCTTGAATCATCAGTTTTTTACCTACAAGTTTCAAATTCGAAATGAACAAACTGGGTGAAGGGTCCATTCTCGACTATAATTCTGTTTCATTTAAACACTCAACTAGTTTTATCATTTGGCCTGTAATCTTTGGTCTGTAATGTAAGAAGAACTGGCTGACACTTCATCATACAGGATACGACTAAACAAGATCAATTCGAACGAGATCCCCCGGAAAGATTGCTGCTTGTCTTGCCTTGTCCCCAGGCGAGTGCCTTGTCCCAAGGCAAGAAGTTTCCGAATTTCATCCCTTGGGTCATGGCAAATTTGGCAAATTTTTGGTCAAACAAAACATAAGGATATTATATACAGTCTCTATAGATATAGTCTCTGTTCAAAATTATGCCAAATTTCATCCCTTGTGTGGATCAGCAGGCTCTCGTCAGGCGCAAAATGGCTGACATTCTGATAAGAGGAAAGAAAAAATTACTACTATGTAATTGCCAAGCAAATACAAGCCTGATATCATGATCCTGAGATAACAGGAATGCAATAAATTACATGAGAAGCATGCCCAGCAGGATTATTCAAGTAATAATGTCAAAAAATCATTGGCACAAAGTATTTAAATATTCACATACAATCGAAAAAAAATGTTTAAAAAACATTACAAGAAAACCAACTTTACCAATCAGATTTGATTTGAATTTTCGAAAAAAAGTTGTGAGATTACATTAAAAATTAAAATGCACTTCTTTGATTGACATTTTTTGGATTTCTATGCTTTTGGTTTATAATTTATAACTAAACGGCTACCGATTGCAGGTCCTGTACTCATTGATGTATCCACCAGATATTCCGGAAAGTAGCAGTTTTACAACAGTTGGCGCTAGCTGTATCTAGGACATATGGTAACATGACATTTGGCAGTGTATTCCATTGTCATTTAGATTCAAAAACGGTGAAATATTGGCATTTCACATGCGGGAAAAATGTGTTATATCTCTGTGAATATGTCGATTACAAACCCTGGAGAAGAGCACCGGTGAGACAATTGATTCTCTCATTTCTATCTGTCAGATGGAATGTAAAGTAATATTTCAAAAAGGAAGTCACCATGAAAAAGCCTTTGAAATTCATCATTTGATAAATATTTGCGGAAAGAAAGCAAATTTCAAGTACTGCAACATTTGAAACATGATTCCGAAAATTTAAAATGATGATTTTGACTCAAAAGACACTCACCATTCGTATAGTTCATAAAGTTGTATGCTGTAATCATTGGACAAAGACCCAGGAACAACCTTAACACCGTGGGTTGAAACGTTGAATTTGACAATTATAATACGAAAACTGATGAGCAATGAGGCCTATGATTTACTTTTGGAAGACCTAGTTTGAAAGGCTATTTGATGAATTTTTGAAACCTGATGGAATACAAGTAAGCAATATGTCAATCTGAATCAGCGATGAACTAAGAAACATTGATTGATCGAAAACAAGGTTGAGTAATTTTATCGTGTTACAATGCAACGTCATACACAAAAAAACGATGACAAACGTGTTTAAATCGCAGGAATGGGACGTACTATCGACTTGTCGTACTTTCGAACCCATGTCCTGTTTGACTCCTCAAATCATTGAGGCTTGTAACTGACTTTTGTTTGAGCAGCGCTTTGCTTAGGTCAAAGAAGCTTCAAAACGGCTTCATGGATGGTTTGGTTCAAAGGACAACCAACTTTTTCTAAAATGACTCTAATTTGTTGCAGGAAGGACGAACGATTTTAGAATCGAATGGTCAGCATTTTGAATAAATACCTTTCCCTTTTCATTAACAAGCCTGAAATTTTTTCATTAAAAAGATTTATCAGCAAGCCTGTGGAAAAACTTGTTCAGGCGCACGATTGTAACTGAGGTTCATGCTGGCTTATTTCACGCATTACTACGTAGAGATGGTGTCCTTTAAAGCTTATTTAAGGCAAACTCGATCCAACTGCATGCATACATCGATTTTGACATACGATTTGGTTTGATTCTGTAAACACTCTTAATAAAATATTTTTTTGAATTAGAAAGATTCAAAAAATGTTCAAAAAAGTGTTAAAAAATGTGATAGAAAGATCAAAACATATAACATATTTAATCCCAGGATAACGAACAAAATTTTCATAAAAATTTCTAATTAGGTGCAGATACAGATAAATTTCCATAGAAATCAATCAAAGACCTTAAAGTGAAATGAAAACTTAAAACTCTCACCACAGTTTGCATACTAGATCCTTTCAGTCGTTATTTTTAATAAAATAAAATATTATATAATAAAATTGCATGAATTTCGCCACGATACACTTGTACATGTGTACGTGCCTAAGGGTTGATCAGTCAGTACCGAGTGAAGGTGTAAATGGCATATGTAGGTGATTGGCTCTAATTGGAACATAAAAAATTGTCCTGTTGCCGCGCCATCCCTTCAACAACTAAATTGCCAGGGATAATTGTCTCGGACGAGTTCCAGTAATTGGATTTATTAATTGATTCCTCCAAGTGACCTCTTGGCTTTTTCCACCCCTACGCTATGTTGCCCGAACTTGGACAAGTGTGAACGAAACAGAGAGTCTATCTCCTTTTAATAGTTGGCAATAGTGACGGCCAATAAAGCGACGGCAATAATTTCATCCAATACAACGTGTATTGGCAGACTAGAACATTGCGAAGTACAGGCTTAATAGAATCTGTTGAAATGGAATAAATACTTACCTATGTATTACCTATGTGTGGTTTTCGATATATTACATTGTCCTTACGTCAAGAACAATTAAAGTGTTAAGCATTAACGCTAATCAATCAAATTGAATGTTGAAGCCATTTATTACAGAATATTAAGAGCTTAGCTGTGTTCGTAAAATTGATGTTAAAGCAGTAGTTTCTGGTTTAATGGATTATTCCTCACCAATAGTGGTAATTATTTGATAAAATATCGATTAAGCTGTTAATATTTGATTCTTCTTTATTGAAAAACATAAAATTTTGCAAAAAATGCAATTTCACCATTCTCCAGCAAAATATTAGTAGCATATTATAATTATTATTCCAGTGGAAGCAGGATATTAGCAAAACATTTTAAAAATAAATGAATGTCATATCAGTAAAATTGAAGTTAAATTTTTATTATACATGGAAGACATGGTAACCATCATAATAATAATGATAATAGTATAATAAATGCTTTTTTTGTTGGGAGGGAAATGCTATGTTTACTACTGTAGGACTCCTAACTTGTCAGGGCGTCTCAACTCTCCCTTAAGAACCTTTCCTGCCACCTGCAGAGCTTAAAGATCGAAGATAAAAGAAACTTGTCCCCCCCCCCACCTTTCGCATGAGTAAAAATTGTAGCCCGGATTGCTCGAAGTCGCCAGGAAAAACTTTCAATCAATAGATTATGTCTTTTCAGTCTTGTCCAGGTTAGACTGAAAATAGTCTCGTCTTTGGAGCAGCTGGATCAAAAGTAATCCAAATTATGATTCGTTGGTGTACCAACGGTCCCAGATGACAGATAAATGCAGTTTACAAATCTCTTTCCTCGCTCATCTTCTTTTCTAATAATAGCTTGAGAGTCTGCTTCCCTTCACGTCACTTCTCTCTCCACTTCATCTTCTGTCCGAGATAGACATTATTTATTTATTCAACACGAATTACTTTGAACACTTCTCTAACGACAAAAAGTACCACAGGTTCAGAGTAGTTTCCAAACGCAACGTACAGATCCTTTTGCCTTTTCATAAGAGCCAAAGAGTCTGGAATGACTCTTCAGTAGGAAAGCCGTAACATAGAAACCCTACAAGGTCACTGACTTCCAAGCGCTTATTGACGTTTCTTTTACATTTGTGTCCAATTCATAAACTTTCCTGATTTCTTCCGCTGACGTACAGAACTTTTCAGAGCATTCCCAGAAGCACAACTGATGGTTTTAAATGAAAGTGCGAAAGGCATTCAATGGCTGCAAACTAAAGGTGAAATAGACTTCGAATTGAATCCCATACTCATGAGTATCTCCCTTTTGGTAATAGGAAGATGGAGGCACCATGAGTGTGGGATTCCCAGACGCACAACGCTTTTGGACTACCAACTAAATACCTCCCCTATCAACCTGGAAACTAAGCCTGTAATCGTTTGACACATTACTTCGGGCTTCGGGCTTCATGTTCCTACACCTAAAGGTGCCTTCAAATTATGGGGCTTAGGGAAGTGAAAGTGCTTTTAGTAGGCTTTTTAAAGTGTCAAAATTGCGCGAACATATTTTGCTACGCGGTTCTATTTGTCAACCATTTTCAGCATGTCACCGACCATAGGTGCCATGCAAAGCTCTCTAATTTGTTCGAAAAGGTCACCATGCGGCTCGCTCCATCTTTACCAAGGGAAGAATGTATGGCAGGCTTCACCCACCTCTCCCGCAGAAAACACGCTATTAAGAGACCGTGACCTGTCAGTCTTGTGCAGGTACGACCGAAAACATTCATGCCCGCTTAATAGCTCGGTCACGTAGAAACCAGACTCACCACGCTCTTGGTTGAGACATGGCTTCAGGTCAGGGATCAGGCGTGCAGTCTACCTTCTCTTTTTGGCTTGCTCCCAGGAATGTTGCCAATCGCTGAGAAAGCGTTGTATTTCTTCTCTGGTGACCTCATCTCACTTCTGCACTGTCAAATATTACTGGGCTCTTTCGCAAGGAGACTGATGTGTATCATCCTGCCCTGCCGTCCCATAGACTGCTCAATATGTGCACACAATTTGCAGCGCTCCTTTTTTTCCGCATCTGTGCCAACCGCAATCGGTATAATTCCTTGTTGAGAGCGTCACTTCATACTTTTGACAGCTCTCATTTTGACAGCACTCGCCTCGTTGATGGGCTCCGCTATGTTGGCAATTAATGGAGTAAGTTCCATTACACGTGCTGCAGCCTTATCAACTGTTGTCCTGATTTGTTGAGCGAAACTCATCATCGAGTCTATCAGGACGCCCAGGGTTTTAACTGCTGATTTCCAGCATGATTTCAATGACCAGCACTTCCCCAATACTGAAAGGTCTTACTCTGATAGATCTTACTCTGGGGTTTTACTCTTATTTTTGATTCAAAACTCTGGGAACATCCCTTCCCGCAAAAATGCGTTGTACATGCTGAGGAGCAGATCAGTGCAAATGTGAAAAATCATCTGTAACACAGCTGAAATCCAATCTGGCCCTGGAGGCTTTCTTGTCTTCATAGAGAAGACTGCTTTCTCCAATTCCATCTACGTGAAAATGGGGAATTTCCAATGCTATTTCGATAGCGACAACGATAACGAGGTGGATAGTAATAAGAACCCGCACAATTTTGTCCATATTTTCAGCCTCGTATGAGTGAGATGCCCTTTGGGAACCGAGCTTTCGCATCACTATTTTGTAGCCCCAGCCTCATAGATTCCTGTTCACGTCGTCCATCAGGTTTTGCCAACGGCTGACCTTGCTGCTACTAATGAGTCTGCGGAGATATTTTCTAGCTGACTTTCATGCTGCTGATGGATCTTTTTCAAGCTGCCTCTTCCTAGACTCGTGCTCACTGGATCTATTGTCGTAGTTTGTAGCACTCATTTCATTTTTCGGTGTTTTCAGCTGACTACCATGATACTGGGGGCTTGCCGTGTTGGGGTCTTCACAGGGCATGGAAGTCCTGCAGGCGGATGCCATGACTCTTGAGATCGTTGAGATCATCACATATTTAGCCGCATGTACTCCCAATCCGGTGTAGCTCCCGTCAGCGGTGCTTATGCCATTCCATTTAAACAAACTCCTCAGTATCTGGTTTCCCATTATTCTACCGGAGCCCTAAAAACTGAGCACGTTGTCTTAGGGAACCAACGTCGGATTTACAGTGCTATGTACTAGTGATCGCTGGCTGAATGATCCTCTAGTACTCTCCAAAATTTAACCCCTTTGTACTAGGTACTCCAAAGTGAATGTCCAATCAGTAATGGTTCAAACGCAGACCCTTCGACGGGAAGTAGAGGTAAAGCCAGTGTTCAATACGATGAGCCTAGTTCTGGCTGCTATGTCCAGAAACCGTTTGCCTCGAGCATCTGATTGACGCATGCCCATTTCGAATTCCTTAAGCATTGAAATCACCTCAGACGAGCATATGGCCCTATGTCCTCGAAACAATGTACTCCAACCTTAAGTTAAAAGAATGACAACGATTTGTTCTGCATTAAGATGTACTAAAGACTTGAGTTCCCGAACACCGAGCCCTAACGAAAGCCTCAAACGTCTCTTCCTTTGGATAAAGCCAAAGTTTATAACGAAGAGTCTGCGCCTACCTCGCATTTCTTTCGATCTCTTCCTCCTAATACCGATATGATGTTTATCACATTCGTTTACCTCTGCATTGAAGTCACATTCCTTCAAACAAGTGAACAACAACACTCTCACGCTGCTCAGTCGACCCTTTATGATCACACTACAATGCAACTTCTTACGTGAATTCTGAACGTGAGCTGGCATCAGGTTGCTTAAAACTTCGTTCAACAGAAGGTTCTTTGTAATGTAGGACTTCTTTCGTGCCTCTTTGATTGCTCCACCCATGTACTTTCTTCGCCTTTGGCGAGGAAGTGCCACACTTGTAGCATTTGCTACACCGACCTGATCCTTCGTGCTTCAATAAAAAGGAAAAATAACCACCATCGCCAAGCTATCCAAACGATTTAAATTTATAATAATAGGTAAGACACTTGTGTCCTTTTTTGAATGTTCACAATTGTGTTCTTGTGTATTGCTTTCTTGTGTATTTTTTTGGTTGATGAACGTCAAATCAACTCTGAAGCTATTTAAATTTTGAGGGGTTTTTTTTTCCCAATGGGTCCAAATGAGACTTTAACGCATAACGAAGTATAAAAATGGTTTGTAGGTTGACAAAAAGCAGCCCCTCCTCGCTCTCCCGTCGCTCAGGCTTGGCAGAGAACTTTTCAAGATGGAGATAACCCTGATCCGCTTAATTGTTCATACTTCTTTACCTATAACATATAAAAGTCTAAAGCACGGAGAGGGAAACTTTTGCCTCTATCAGTACTTCACTTCAGGCAATGCTTTCAATAATACGGGAAACAAACAGTGAATATCAGTCCGTAGGTATTACCATAGCGTAAGTACATATAGCGCTTGCACTCTTAACAAACTTCTGCTTTAACGGCAATAGGCCAAAGTAGGTGAAATCATACTTGGATTGGTAAATCGCGTCTCATTTTAACTTAGAACAAGATGACCAAGCTCAAAGTTTTACAGTAAAATCTCAATACGAATAAAAATCTATTTATTATTATCTCTATCTCTGTCTAAGATAGGTTCCCCGAGAGTGTTAATTCTGTATGCAATATTTACTCTGTCACCAACTGGGCACGCATGGGATGTCAAAACGTAATTTCTCATGATATAAAAATTATAATAATATAAAGTTTAACACAATTAAATGCTATTATGTGTCATTATTGCAATGGTAATAATTCAAACTTTTTTAATTGCTGACATTAAACAGCTTACCTGAAAATATATAACCCGTGGGCGCTTTGTTAGCTTAATTTGTATCAAAAACCTGTCGAAATTTTTTTCGTAAGTTACTTTACCTTAAGGAAGAGCAAATATTTGCAGTAAATTGGAAATCGGGTTGGAGTGCATTGAGCTCAACAGCCAATTCATCACTCATCTGTTATCCTTAGTTCGATACCTATTATGTGCCTAATTAAATTAGTCTGGTTATTCGATAATCACAATTGAAAATCCATTCATCGCTATCCTTTCATTCGATACATGAAAGCTGGAAAAAGTTCCATTCAAAAATCACTTGAAAATAACGATTATCACTTATTCGAATAAAATAGGACACAAAAAATTCAGAGAAAGTAGATAGACACTATCGACCTCCTATTTGATTTTCATTTTAAAGGATTCCAAATAAAAATGTTTGCAATTTTTCTTATTATTTTTCAAGAAATAATTTATTTAATTGAAGTAGGGACTCTTATATTCCAATATAAAGAATAGATGGATGGTATGTCATTCCTTTTTATGAAATTATAAGCAGGATTTTTTTTTTGTAAACAAAGAGCTTGTTAAGGATACCATTACATTGAGACGAAAGTAATAATGTGGAATAATATTCGCAATATTTGCCTTTGCAATGCAATATTTTTATAAGGAGTTAAAAAAGTTTCGATCCTTCAATCGAAATTTAAATATAATCTCATAAAAGGCTTTGTATTGTTTTATTTCATAGCCCCCAGAATCTTTTAAACAATTGCACTCTACTTTTACCATACTTAAATTAAAATTACTTTCAGTTATGTCAACTGATCGAAGGAAAAGACTGAAAGTGTTAATGCTTTATATTATTTTGGATGTAGAATGACATTTGACTTCTGAATGTGCGGTATTACAAACGTGAATGAAACAAATCCGTCAAATGGTTTCATAACTATTGATTGCTGAGATATAATACGATAATAAACATACAATGATCCATTATGAAAGATGTGTATAGATATGAATGTTTTTTGCTGATTTTGGTTGTGCAAACATTTAATTTGAAAAACAATCTTCCCACCAAGAGGGACATAACACGAGGTACGTTCAAAAACTATCGTGAATTTTGAATTTCCGCGGGCTACTTCTATTTAATTTTTGACATTTTATGAACCGTTATGTTGACACTCATGTCTCTCCCTTATTTTGACAAGTTCGGCAATTTTGAATCTTCACTTAACTTTTGACAGCTATTTTGCTTGGACGTGTTTTGGATTGTGTTCGATTTTTTTCTATTCCAAAAAATAGATCAAAGAATCTGTATCAAAACAAAAAACAACTTTGCAGAAAAACAACTTTAAGTGGGCGGATGCATTCAAAATTTTGTTTGTGGCATAGGGTAAAGCTAATTTTGACCAAAGTAATATTATCGGTGGTACGAAGTGTTTTCAGGTGGCGGCGAAAATGTGACAGACAAAGGATATTCTAGCCACTGGAAGCACGTTCAAAATAGACGAAAACATCGATACAGTGAAAAAGAATACAAATAACAATGGCCGATTGCCGATTCCCCGCTAGAAAAAAAACCGAGAACTTAACATATGGATTCGCTGGTGCTATTTGATTTTACAAATAATTTTGGCTTGAGATTTGCTGCCGAAACGTTTGTACCAAAACCGCTCAATTTCGACGAACATTACGAAAAAAATACCGAAAAAGGAACTGATGCACCTTATCCGTGACGACCCAAATTTGCTCCAGAGGCTCATAGCTTGTTACGAATCATAGTTTTATAATTATAACGTGAAAATCATAGCTCAATCATCACAATGGAAATTTTCACGCGAGTCAAAACCTTAAAAATGCGTCTCCTAGGTTTTTTTTCGGTTTGAGCTCGGGCGTTCTGTTGAATGGTAAGGTTTGGCTCGCAGATTTTATCAATCGCAGGAGCATGGTGCATCATGGGTTCTTGCCATAGAGTAAAACACGCAATAAGGAATATTTCTTGCAAGTAATGTGCCGTTCGCGCGAAGAAATCCGCCGTGCAAATCCGGATTTGTAGAGGAACAAAAATTGGCTTTTGCATCATCATAACATCCCTGCTCCACACCATTGTTGTACGCAAGTTTTCTGGGCAAAGCCAACAAACTAATGATGACGCAGCCATTGTTTTTTCTAAACCTGACTCGTTGTGACTTTTTCTTGTACACAAATCTGAAGAGACCTATGAAAGGACGAAGCTACATGAAGCTATAGTTGAGAAGATAATGACGGCAAGAGCTGTACCAGATCACAAAAAATACTTTTTGAAGAGCTTTGAGGTTTGAAAAACATTGGCAAAATTGTATGAGATCTGATGGGGATTGCCTTTAAAGGGACAAAGTGGATGTTGATGAATATATAAATTTTTGAAAATTTTTTTGAAAAACTTTAAATTCGCGATCCTTTTCGTCTACCTTTCGGACAGTTCAACAGAAGTGTTCATTTTATTTGTTTAATAGATTTGCTGGCACCTTATGCTAGGACATACATTTTGGAAAGAATATGCTTGGCATTGGGACAGGAGTCTTCCAATTTTCCGATTTCTCTAAAATAATGTGTCAGACGGTCCCAGTTGGATTCTCTGGTTAACAGAAAAGGTATTTAGTAAGAGGTCGAAAAATCTTGTGGTTTTGGGAATTCCACGCTCTCTCGCTGGACTAATTCAAAGAATATTTTAAGTAAAAATCTTAAAACTGTGTCGAAAATTTCATTTTAAAAGCGCTTAAATTTACAGGCAAGCAATATGGGGTCGTGTATCCTCCCAAACAATGTAGTGAAAGTGTAGAAAATAAACATTGCCTTGATAGAATTTTTCTGATACTGCGTTTTCACGAGTGTTTATTATCTATAACCATCCTGGATTGGTTATATAGCTGGTGAAAATCTGCTTTCTCCAAAACATATCTGGTAATTTAAAGCTGCTTGCTTTGATTTAACAAATTTCCTTTCATTTTTGTGTAGAACAAGATTAACCCCCTCAAAACTTTTACATAAAAACGCAAAAAAAATCCAAATCTACTTGTATTTTTCCTATCTCTGTCTAAGAGAAGTTGCCCAAGAGTGTTAGAGCTGGATGTGGCTACGCTGTGTTAAGGGTTTGCTACGAACCAAAAAGGAGGGGGATAAAGAGTATTGAAAATGGAAGTTTGCAGTGCTTTACATGTATGGTTTAGACATTTAGTACCAAAAAAATATGTCTCTGATAGGTAAGGACGCTACTGTTGACTTAATTTGATAGTACTAGGAACGTTGAGTAGATTTTTTTGATTTATTAGCAGGTAGAAAATACATTTTTGAATTTCTACTTCAGTGAATTAGGCGGGGCAGAGAAATTAGGGACAAGTGAATATCAGGAAAATTGGTAATCCATGTGATCATTTATATTCTATTTTTGTTCTGGATGACGTTGTTTTAGCAAAAAATGGTACATACTCAACCAAGCTATAAGTTTTTCTTTGAGTTTCCTATAAAAACTTATCACATAATTTATTCATATATTTATAATTCATTTCAATTAACTCAACTTATTGTTCTCAATGCACTGGAAAATCTCTGTAAGATATTTGAAAGGAATATCATTTGATCTGAAACGCTATTGACAGTCTAGGGTCAAGATGTGACAGCTTGTCATTAGAGCTTATCCTGACAATCAACACTAAGCTTCCGGAGGAATCAAAATTAGATGGAAAGTCCATTGAAAATTTAGTCTTGTATCGAAATAGTTGTTTCCAAGCCTCCTGTTGATTTAGAACGAATAAAAACGAATAGTGAGCAGTGAATAGTGTTAAGAACGATGGCTTTGTAGGACCAATAGCAGTCTTAATACCTGATTTTCAATTACATTCTTATATTTATCACTTTATTCACGGTATACTCCGTCTAAGATGGCGAATCGCTTTGGGATTAATCTCGCAGGCGAACAATTTCAAAAACTTTCAAAGCAATAAGTCTAATGCATATCACAGACTACGATATATGAACTAGTTCTTGACGTTGTTAAGTCGTCCATGTTCGGAAAACTTTTGAACTAGTTTTTCGTTGTCGTCCATCTCAGGCATAAGAGAGTGCAGTGGTACAATCTTCGCGACCAGTTAATATTACCATTGCCGGAAATATTATGCCAATAGGGGTAAAATATTGAAACATTTCGATTAATTGGCGTGATGTGTGACAAGTTGCACCATCTTGTAGACCATAAACGTTCATGATATCAAAACTTTCCAGTTAGGTCTTGAAACATTCTTCCAGCAAAATCTGGTTGCGTTTGCCATATAAAGTTACATATGTGATACTCACATCTCCAAAAAGACAATAAGTCTAGAACCCAATTACCTTATCTAACAAAGACTCTTAACTCATCAAGAGATCAGTGGATGAAGGTTGCAATTGAGAATTCGCCTTGGAACTAATCCTGTAAAATCAATCGAGAAAAATATTTTTTCGCCTGAAAAGATGTTTTTCGAAATGTGAACCAACTTCCAATTGTTCTGAAGCTGGGTATCCAAAAGTTCTATGTGGTCGTAGTTAAACCGAATAAGTCTACAAACAAGGATCTTTATGTGTCATTCTCTATACATTTACCATGGAACATCGTGTTCCTGCAACACTATGGGCCTTGGAGATACTCTTCTTTTTCAAAACGAGAAATCATGCGCTATTCATCAAATGCTACTATCAAAAAGTCGATGCTGGCACGAGCTATAGGCTTCCTGCATTACGGCGAGTCGATTGCTGAACGAGAAAGTCATTGAGCATGCCTATCTCATTTTCGAAGACATATGGATTAATGTTTCCATAAAGCCCATTAACGCTCATAAAGCACACCAAATAGTAAATTTCTCCCGATGAAACGGTGTTTGGACAACCGTCGGTTGTTGTTCATCACTCCAAATACGGCAAATTTGTTTATTAATTGCCTCATCGCTGAAAAAATGTTCTTACAAAATTCGGGATGTGTAGCTACATGTTCTTGGACCCATTCGCGTAATCTACGCCGTGCCTGGACCTCGTTCGGCTTCAATACCTGGACAAATAAGTATTCAAACACAATACATGGTTAATCAAATTAATTGTGCTGATGGACGATTATGGCAACCATAAAATTGACAGACGGGGCGATGAGCATCTCGAACTGAACTGTTTTTGTGAAATAAAACTGCACAATCTGCAGGCGTTGCTCAAGCGTCAACCTATTCATAATAAAATGGAAAATAAAACTAACCATCAAACACATGACAACTGTCAAACCATACGTGGCATTAAAAAGTGTTACCAACTTAAAGTTCTATCCTCTAAAAAATAACACCCATTACTTGAGTAAGAATTCTTTTGAAAAGAAGAACTTCAAAGAGAAAGGAAACAACTTTCGTCATTTCACCAACAAACGTCTAACATCTGAAATATTATTGACGTTTAAATAAAACTGTTTATGCGAAGAGCAAATGTTAGAATGAATATCTGAAAAAATCTTTCTTATGTGGACGCGAATCAATACCATGCACAGGTAGTTAGAAGACACTTAGAAACTTCAAAGATGCAAAGGTAAAAATCAAGATACAACAATCGTGCTACGCAAATTATGTAAGGTTCCTTCAGCTTCCCACAGGAGTAGTGATATGTAAGGTTACTTATGCGTCATTTTAAAATACATAAGAAGCTTCTGCTGAACGAATTTTGTGAGTTATTTACAAAAATCCATCTTAGCAGATACATCATGGCATACTTCTGTAACAATATATCAGTGCTGCTCATATTTTATGTAGCTGAAATTTTCGAAGGATCTTCTGTTCTAAATGCTTGAAGTTTAGATACTTATCCAGTTATTTGATTCGATTTTCATAAAACAGAGCATCTAAAGATATAAGAGAGCCACGTTGAAATCTGCAAAAATTCTAGTTGAGTTCCTGAATTATCCTCAAAATTAGAAATCATCTGGTCACAATTTTTAAGTTCAAGAAATCTTATTGATCAAATTTTCCAGGATTGACTATTAAAAGCATGTTAAAGTAACAAAAAATGTCAAGCATGATGTATTCTTTTTTTAGTTATCCAAGAACAAATGCTGAGCAAAAATTAAGACTCAAAGGAAATCCAAAACAAAGCAGTGAACACACACATCACAAAGCATAAATCCGTGAGTAACATTTCAAAAATATGAATCCCATACAGCTGTATCATCCTACATTGAGGATTATTCGAACAGAATCCACTCGTTTTTCCATTCATTCCAACGAAAAATAGGCCTAGAAAGTCTAAGCGACTACGTGTGATAAACGACAATAAGGACTGTTTTCAGCCCACCACCAGGAAAACAGTTTGGTACGACAACATCACGCATTTATCCTTTTTTTTGTTCATAATTCATCAGACGATATCAAAACAACATCTGGCTGTAATGACGCCATGTTATAGAAGGAGCAGTAGCACCACCACTACTAGCCCTAGCACAAGCAGTTGAAGTCCTTTTGTCCTTTCTGTGATTCTTTATGTCTTTTTCATCGCTGAGCAATATCAGATTTACCAACCCACCTCACCGTCAACGCTTATATCCTTATTGTCTGTGTGTCAAGTGTTTATGCCCCTTTCAAAGGACTTTTGTCATAATCTGGTTGTTAGTTAAAATGAAACATTATTAGAAGTCAACAGTCGACGAAAAAGAGATTTGCCGTTGGTCCTGAATCGGTATGCTATGGTGATGATGAAATTGTATCCAATGTGGAGTTCATTGTTTTATTTTTATTTACAACTGTTTGGCGACTGGTTTATTTTCGAATTTATTTTTATTAGGTGCGGTTTAATGAAGTGCGGATAGGTACGATGCCAGCTGACGCCAAATGGCTGGTTAAGCACTGATTTAATCAGTATGTTGGATAGCTGCTGAAACATGTGTAATTTATATCGGGAATTTAGTCCCTACCGAATATTTCATTAGGTTTACCAAAGATTTACGTCGGCCCGTACTACATGCGACGTGTTAATACATAAAATCAGGGAGACATTTCTATGCTATAGACATTCTAAGTTGATCCAGCAGAATCAGTAGACAAACTAAAGGCTTTTTTTCAAACTGCACTTCCTTTTCGCCAAGGGGCAAAAGCTGAAGAAACTGTGTCTTATCGGAAAATGTCTCAATTCGTTAGAGGATAGAGCGAAAAACGTGTCTTTACAAGATACCTGTCTGTCTGAATTTACACTTACAGCATTCGGCAAAATAATGAATACATGACTAAACATCATAGGAGCAAATGCTTAATTCAAACCAAGGATATCGCAATGTACCTTTTCTTTTACCGCTTTGTCTACAGATGATGATGATGATCAAAATGATGAAAGATAACTGGGAACTTGTATACGTAGAGACACTTCGATTGGTCAACAAGAAGGACGCTGCAATGTTACCAAGGTCAAATAGGATTTCAAAATTTCATCTGCAATCAACATGCACGCTTCTTGGAAAGTGCGTCACAACATAAGCACAAAGCAACAATAATACTTCAAATACTTAAATACCATCAGTACATACAGTGTTAACACATTGGACAAACTTCTGCTCTAACGCTTCCTCTGCGTCTTGCATAAGACCAGAACTCGTCTCTCAAAGCTTTTAAAAGCGCAAAACAAGTGCAAATCGATTTGAGCTTTTTCAATTAACAAGTTTTTGGAATATGTATGTATGGCTGGATCAAGGCCAGATACAATACTGCGTGACGGCGATTCGAGAGCGCGATGCCATTCTCGCTTGTCGTCGCGCAACGCATTCAATTTACAATGCCCGCGATAGGAGGAAGAATGAGACAAATGTCAAATTGGTGACGTTTCAAATCAAATTTGATTAATATTGTTTTTGGATTTTTTTAAAATCTGAATTTGGAATTTTCGTTCGTTTAGCGAATAATAGCCTCAATAAGGATGCATGAAATTTTCATTTAAAATTCATTCCGAATAACCCTTGTACTTAAAAGGTAATTAAGGCGTTTGAATTTCAAATTTCATTCAAGCGCCATAGAGCATCTGACAAACGTCATGCACCTCGTTACGAGGAGTTTTCATTTTTCCGAATATTTCTCGCCTATCATCGACGCATCGCAATCATTGCCCGATGTCGTAAACGAATGCATGGTACGAAAACTGTTTGACATTTGCTGCAAGACTCTCGTCGCGCTCTCGCATCGCAGTCTCGCAGTATTGTATTTCGGCCTTCCCTTCTTCATTTCTAATTTGTCATTTGTGTGAAAAACCGAATTGGGCTTGATTTTTAGCGCAAGAGCATATCTTGGATCTAGGTTTTTAGTACGTAACGCCTTCAGTAGTGTCGACCTTCATTTTTCTCCCCAATCGAGTCTGATCAGCGTTTCCTCAGTTTTGCCACTAGCCTGTGAGTCTCAGCCTTGCCTGCCTATGTTCGAAAAGCAATAAGCCAGCTGCTTATTTGCTCAAAGTTGTATTGCTGTCAATATTACTGTCATTCCAGCCAGATACACTATGCACGGATACCGATATTTCCAATAAAAACTATCGTTTGTTGAAATTTCACAAACGGTGGATGGGCATCGAGCTCCAAGCAGTTTTCCAGAATATTCTGGACAGTGACGAGTGGGTCATTGGCTTCGCTTCCATTTCTAAGTCGAGTGCTTTTGAGAGACAAAGAACTTTAAAATGAAATGAAATACGAATGATTTGTTTTTTTATCATAAAATTGACGAATGATTTGACGTATCACCATAAGAATTGTCCAGCGATATTAAATGACAAGATCTTCAACGCCAGTTTACAGCTCCAATATGAGAGTTTATCTTCCCATCAAATACTTCTTTCAATAAGTTTGTGATCGCGCAAGCTGTATGGCATGTCGTGGCGTCCAGAGGCTGTCTGATTTACAGAAAGTCCCTTCCGGACCGAAAAAGTTATGGATTATGGGTCCACAGCGGTCACGATTGACGGTTTTGTTATTCCCAGTAGCATTTTCGAATACACATGAAACCATGATTCCATTGGTCAAAAAGCACACCAAAATGTGAATTTCTCGAGTTGTATCGGAGCTTGGACATGCGTTTATAGTTGCTCATCACCCCAAGAATGACATTTTTGTTTATTGATGTACTGATATTATTGATATTGATATTGAAATTGGCTTCATCACTTGCCAAAATTGTCTTATTAAATTCTGGCCGCCCAGCCATTCGGTCCCGTAAACCGAATCTCCTAAGAACCCGATTCCCAACAATTCTCCCACAAGTTGGATTTTGTAAGCTCGGCAACCTAGATCCGTCGTTCGTTTTGACACAGGTTTTATTGTTTAGCACGATGTCGAATGGGCTCACTTCGCTTTTCATCGAACCAATCATTACGCACTGTACGACGTCTGGATGGATGCCCATTATCAGTGAGAACAAACTTGATGCAGGAACGATCCCTGGGCAATTGAATTGGGTTTTTGATAAACGATTCCATGGACCGTTAAATTGACGAAATACGCGATGTGTTTCACGAAAAGAATCGTTTTCTTTTGAAATAAATGTACACAGTTGGCAGTCGTTGCTCAGTTGTCAACCTATGCTTAATAAAATGGCAAATCAAATGAACTATAAAACTCATGACATCTGTCAGATTATAAATAGCGTTAAAAAGTGTTGCCAACTTAAAGTTCTATTCCTACAAATAATCATCCATTCTTTAGCTCGTCCAGTTCTTTATGGTTAGCGAGTATGATTCATTTGCACACCCTCCGCGACAAGTGCTTATGAATCCACATGAAATGGAGAAGCCTAGTGATAGGTTTTCGAATAATGTTGTGAACATGCTTTTAAAAAGTTCTTTTGGTGGGAACAAAGCCCAGTTTTTGTTACTTTTCAGCACTGGAGGCTGTACTGTCTTTTGATGTTGTTGGGGTTTCTGGCTTTCATGAAACCAAACTGAGCTACGTATCTATGTATCGAAGTCGTCTGATTCTACTGAGCCGATGGTAGGATAGAGCAGCCATTGAAAATAGTCAGCCCCTTTATCTTTGGTCCTGTTATCGTTAGAGATGATATTGCCACTCTTGTCCTTGTGCTCCAACAGCTGTTCTTTTGTCCCACTTTCCAGGTTTTCACTGCTCTTTCCACTATCTTAGCGTTATTTGACAAATGAACTTCTTTTTAAGGTTTTCCACAGAGAAGAGTATTTATTCCTCCCTCTTCTCCACACGGTAACATGGTTCTAAGAAGTATACTATCACATACATTTTGTTTCATTTACACTAGAAGAACAGTCAAAGCCTCAAAAGCATTACTTCAAGCTTAATTGAATTATTGAAATGATCTGTCGAATTTTCAGCTAGCTGTGAAGGATTCATGCATTCCCGTCAAAAAGTTAGTAAGTTTCTGTGTACGCATCGTTGTCTCCTGGCTAGAGATTGCAATTCGAATTAGTATTCACAGCAAATGCATGGTATCTATCTTCTACCGGTAGCTTACACTTATCGCTGCTAAAGCCAACACGCATGCAACTCTTGAACGTTGTGCACACAGGGTCAGGCTATAAAAATATACCTGCTATAAATACAGAATTCACCATCTTCCTGTCAAGCGCTACCACAATATGCATGTAAGGATATCTCAACTTTTGAAATCTTACATACCATGTAAATATATCGTCTTCAAGCTTGTGAACTTGCTATGAATCAGTTTGTGTAGGGAGCTTTGTATCCTCGATACCCTGTGTTCGCATAGTGTGTGGTGAACAAGGACAATGATTTAAACTTGGAATCTATAGTGAAAGCGGGAATGAAAATTTTTCAAAGTACCTTCAAAACCTCATCGGCGAGCTGAAAAGACAAAATTCCCACGTATTATTCTCAGGACTTATACCTACTAAACTCAGATTCGTATCAGTCAACAGTCATCGCAGATTATCAAACCAACTAGGACCATTTCGGCGCCACATTATCGTTTCAAGCAAGTGAACTTATCGTCGCTTAAATTTTCGCAAAATACCCATTTAATTCGATTGCCGTCGTTTCAGGTTAATATTAAGATTTGTTCTAGATTCCATATTACTGTCGCATTTCCATCAGAGTCTGACGGTAATCTCTTTACCAATCACTATCATTATAGCAAGGATACTAGCAGTACGAGCACACCGCCCACCTAAACGATGAAGTTTGCATGTAGAAGCCAACCAAAACACAGACCAGTCACCCTTCGCCACTAAACGATGCCATCATCCAAAGCAATAGGTGAAACAGGACAAGCATCGGAGAAGGAGATGGGTAGTATTAGAGGAAACCCTTGAAAAGCGTTGCTGTTGAAATCCAGCTATAAATATTCATCGTCGCACTTTCATCTAATTATCCAACGGAAATATTCGAAGCACGCCTTTGGCATTTTATACAGCGAGTAGTCGTTGCGAAAAGGAGAGAGCATTCGACGTAATATCCTCGAGGTGGCATAAATATTCTTTTCGTCTCTATTAAATGAAACACTCTAAGAATTATCCTATGAGTAATTCGCGTTTCGCGTAGTCACTGTTTCGCTAGTTGCAAAAGAGGAGTCCAGTTCGTTGTTCGGCGGCAAGGGAATTGATACAGGATGCTTGCAGGGTTGTTGTATATGATCCAATAATTGTACCCTGCATGACGTACTACACCTTTCCTTTGGTTGAAGGATTCCGATCACACTTTACCTCTTTCTTCCTATTTCTATTTCGAAATTGAGTTGTTAAGCAGATTGCATGGAATCGGAATTGAAGTGAAAGGAAAGGACGATGAAAATGAGAATTTAATATTGTTTGTAAATATTATACACTCTACTTGGAGTTTCTGGATTGGAATGGAATTGAGTTATTAAATTTGTAAAATGCTTTAACACAGGATTACTGAGGGCAAATGTTGGCTGTGCCCCGTGGACGTGGGATTCATTTGAACGTGATTATTGTTACGGGAGCTGATAAGTTCATCGATAAGGAAGTGAAATCAATAAGTTATTGGTTGAATAGCATTTTATGGGGAATTATTTGCTTGGAAATAATACGCTGGTAGATCTAAGATGAAAGCTATTGTTCGCATTTTATAAATCTTTCACTAACTTTAAGGATGTTAAGAATAGATGGAGGGTGAACTCAACAAAACTTTCAACAGCTACTCATTGTCCCTAAATTCTAATTAAGCATGAAATAAGTGTCTTGCTTCAACAAACCCAGATAGAATTTTACCATGCTAACAAAGAAGAGGCAAATAGTCATTCTCCTGAGATTGATTGTAAAATAGAAATTTTCTGAGTGGGAACATCTGAATTATTTATAGACCAAAATTTCAAACTATTGACAGGCAACTAGTTAATGTTGCTTCCAAATGATACCAATCCATATTGAAAATAGAATCCTTGTTAAGGGGCGTGCTTTGCATTTATTTTATATCTAGTTAATTACTACATGCCCACCCATCCATAACTAGTTCCATGAACATCTTTCGACAAGAATTTATCGCCTAAAGCCTACGCTATGTTTAAGGATCAAATGCGAGAAGGTTCGGTATGTAGGCTACAATAAAACGGTTTATGAACGCTCCGAACTACTATTGACATGTTTTAACTATGTCTTCTTGCTTACCAATCGGCAAGCACGTCCCATTCGACATTGTATCTAATAGTAACTAAGATTATAAACTACGGCCATGATTAGTAGACAGTCTAAGAGATTTTTAATTTTACATAGTCTTTTTGGTCTAACTTCGCAAAGAGTATCCACGTCTACAAGCAAGAAGGCTCATAGACATCATCTGCATCAAATTTTTGAAAGACTTGATAGAGCGGATGCGTTTGAAAGATGTTTCGATATGTTCAAAACATTAGATGAACTGCATCCTCACTGAAATACTACAGAACTAAAAGTCTCTCAAGCAACTACAAAAGAGCCAACGGATGGCCTTTGTGGACATGATTGAAGCCTTGAGGCCTCCTTGATAATGGCTATATATATAAAGCCAAAATTAATACCCATAGATAGACACATTCTGAGATAGACACATCTAGCCAACAAAAAACTAAGATTTTAGAAATAAGTAACCAGATATTCCCAGACATACTCCCTCCAGATTATCAATTCCATAAAGGTGAATGTCCCCTTCTGATAGTAAATGAACACAAACGAAGTGTATGCGAAAAATAAAGAGATTGGCAACTCTGTGGGCAATATGTCAACTTTATGCCTAACGGTCTGTGGTAGACCGGTTCACTTTCCCAGTCCGAGTTTCAGATCTGTAAAGCTAACACATTATTTGTGACTAAGCCATTAGTGAATTCTTTTTCCTGTGCGTTACAAAAATGGAACATCGGAATTTGGAACAAAGTTGCGTAAACAAGTTTAGTATTGAATTGATTGATACAGCGAGTGTGACATTCGAAAAGTTGAAACAAGCTTATGAGGGACATTGCTTATCAAGAACATAAGTTTTTTCGTTGAAAAAAAAAACCTTTTTGGAAGCCGAGAACACGTTGAAAATAAACCTTGCTCAGGAAGATCTTCAAATTCAAAAACTGCCTGGAACGTCGAACATGTGGGTGACATGACAGACTGTCACTTAACAATAAGGACGATCAATGAACTTTTAAATTCGATTCTTTCAGCGATTCCTAAGAGACCGAATATTGCAGCCAAGTTGATTCTTCTTCATGGCAATCTTCAGTTCCGCACGGCCGTTTCCATCGGTGAATTTTGAGTTCAAAAATTCAAACACATTTCTGTATTCCTCTACACCCTAAACACCTAATTTGAGTCTTTGCGAAGTGTTTCTCCTCCGAATAAGAGCATGTCAGAAAAAAACGTTGATTAGAAACCATGGAGAACTTTCAAAATACTGAAGTTGACTAGCGCAATGCTATGCTAGTTGAAGACACCCAGTGCTGCAACCAAGAGTGGGAACAACAAATTTGTCGGTGTATAGCTGCTCAAGGGTACTACTTTGAATGTGATAACATTCTTGTGTGAAAAAACTTAAGTTTTTGTCAATGAAAAGCATTCCTTTTTCTCCTTTTCCTACTTTTTCTTCTGTTGAAAAATCATCAACAGAGTCAATATTCGGAGTAAGAGAGAATTGAAAATGGTGAAGATTTCTTCTCAGATAATGAAATCATGTATTATGTCTTGATCAATCGTACTACCGGTTCTAGAATGGTGGAATTTATATCCTACTGACAATTCAGCCACAGTCATAACTTCAAATATAGAATAAGATTTATGTAAATAATAAAAATTTTAATCTAATGATTGTAAGGGGACCTACCCATTAAATATGACTGGCCTAGACCAGAGTCCCCTCAGCGGCCATAGGTATAAGTAGATTTAAGATTGTTACCTGTTTTTTTGTTCTCTTTTTATAAGGTTGTACTCATTATTGTTAAATTTTTTGAAAAAAAAAATAAAGAGAATTTTTAACTTTAACTTTAAGCAAGAGATATATAACACAATTTTCAAATGACTTTTTTTGCAACTTAAACAGCCACAAAATGGGCTCTGAGCATATTGACCGGCAAACTGCACATTCTTTTGAAAAGCTAGTCAGATCTGCAGGCACTTGTCGCTATATGAGTAGTCTAAAACCTATAGTAGGCCTGCAGGCAGTCACTATAAACTGTAGTCAACCAATGGGAAGAGGAACTAATGTCGATCCTTGAGCATCTTGTAGAAAAGAATGACAGAAAGGAAAAATAAAAGAGCGAACTGTCAATAATGGTCCCTGAAGCAAGCGCCTCCAACAGTCTTGGCCCATTGACCGCGTCCTCCAAATTTGAAATACCAAGCAATGATGAACCGTCTTCGTCAACAGAATCACACCAGTGTTGGTTTCTCGGTTTCCCCGTTAGTTTCCCTCCTTCAGTTCACCAATGAATAATTTTTTGGGCATCCGTTGCTCATCCATACAATTCACATAGCCATCCCATTGAAGCTTCCGCAGTCTAGGGAGTGTTGGATCGATTAGAGCGTTCGACTCGATACAAATTTCATACAGCTCATAGTTATGTTGAATTCGCCATTGGTCCCAGTCTAGTTTCGCTTCAATTATCCGTCTCAGGATCAAAGGCGTTTAAGATATTTGCGGATACCTAGGTTAGGTCCATGTTTTACAAAGATCCTATCACAGATCTGTATGCATGGAGCTTATATATATATATTACCTGTACAAAAAAGGTTTTAAAGGATTTTTTTTTCAAGTTTGACGCTTTATTGTGCTTAAATGTGTTTTTCATTTATTTTATCAAATTCATTTTTCAAAGTTTTATCCATCGCTAGCTACTACTTTTTCCCATTTTTCTGGTAACATACGGATTCCTCGTCGTAAGAACGACTCATCTTTTGAGGCAACCCACGAATAGATCCAATTTTTGAGTTCTTCTAAAGAGCGGAAGTGCTGTTCCTCAAGGGCATGCGTCATCGACGAGAACAAACAGTAGTCGAAAGGAACAATGCCCGAGGTATATGGCGAATGGGGTAGGACTTCCCATTTAAGCGATTCAATGTATGTTTTGACTGGCCTTGCAGCATGTGGTCGAGCATTGTCATGCTGAACAATAACTTTATCGTATCTTTGTTCGTATTGCGGCCGTTTTTGTTTCAATGCTCGGCTCAAACGCATCAATTTTTGTCAATAAAATCACCCTGTGATGGTTGACGCTGTTATAAACACCTGTTTATAACAGCGCATAGTACACCATTCCAAATCGGTCCCACAAAATATAGAGCATGACCTTGCCACCGTGAATATTCGGTTTGGGCTTCGATTTTGGCTTATGACGCCGTGGCCCGTTCGATTTTTTACGCTTTGGGTTTTCGTAATGAATCCATTTCTAACAACAGTTACAATACGATGCAAATATCCCTTTCTTTCTTGCCGTTGGAACAGCCGTTCACAAGTGAAAAAACGTCATTCGACGTCTTTCGTTTTTAAGTGAAAAGCTGTGGCTTGTCGACTCACTTCCAATGCTTCTGCAAGTTTTTCTCGTGTTTAGGACGAGTCTTCATCCAATAGAGCCTCAAATTCCGCATCCTTAAACATTTCTAGTCGTCCTTCGCGCTCTTTGTCATCGGTATTAAAATCACCACTTCTAAAACGTCGAAACAAGTACTCACGAGTAAAATTCGATGGAGGATGATCTCCATAGGCTTTCTGCAGCACACAACGGCTTTCAGCTGCAGATTTTTTCGAATGAAAGCAAAGAAGTAATCCTTCCCGAACACAGAAAAACAATGTTGTTCACACTTCAGAGAAACAACACATACTGAATGATGTACTACATACTAATGATGATACATACTAATGATGAGACTGCAAAATGAAGTTGGATGCAATATTTTCCGATTCGATTTAATGTCAGTGACGCCATCTCTTGAAAATCCCTTAAAACTTTTTTGCACAAGTAATACTTACTATGTACAGTACTATTGAAAATACCATGACGATTTCTAGGGACATGGGACATGATTAAGACCTGGGACAGAATTAAGAACTATTTTCGGTACGATTCCAGGAATAATTTTCTTTATTTTTTGATTGTTGGATTGTTCTGCTCTAAATAGTTTGTTTTTTGTTTTTTATACTACTTATGCAGTTGGGAAGTTACTACACGTTATACTCGTTCTTGTACCCATTTGAAAAGCAGTGAATCGGTCAACAACAACTTATCATAAGGATATTCGAGTTTTCAAATGTGTGGAGTGCTATATTATAATATTTTCCATGAAAGCCTTTCAATAAAGGAAGCACTAAATATGACAATCATCGAAGCGTAAACTAGCCTACCCCTTATTGGCCCATCTGTAATATGAACTCAAAAGGAGCAAAACATCCTCCATATTCATTCATTATCCTTACAAGCTATGTTTATCGCAAATCCAAGCATTTACAGATCCGCTGAATTAATTTCATCTCGAATTGATTGCGACAGATCAAATTATAATCAATCATGACGATAACTGAATGCCTGTGCCATATCGTCATTGTAATAAGTGCTATCAGGCCAGCAATGTGTGAGGGATAATGTGGGAAAGTAGTATATGGCATCGTATTGTGGTTGATATCATTGGAACAAAAGCTGTAACAACTGACTGTATAGTGATATGGGAAAACCAACGAAATCAAACGAAAAGGCTTGTTGCGACAAAGCTCTACGTATTACATTCCGCATTGTAGAAGATTTCGTTTTAATTCTATTTGTGCTGGAGTATCACACTAACGAGCTACGTACGTTCACCTCTAACCAGCGAAACTGCCTGTAGGACGTATCCTTTTCATAGACTGGGTGTCACAGTCGTTAGCTGGTGAATTATATTCAGTTTAACCGATGCTTGCATGCGTCTCTCCACATGATTATAGGACGAATCGACTGAATAAGAATTTAACGATGTGCGTAATTGAAGATTTATATTAACGAGTTCAAGTTGATAAATTTGTCGAATCTCTTGGTTTCTGCACTTTATTTCATCTCCTAGCAAAGAGTTGGATGATGCTTGTGTAGCTTGGCTCCACGAGACCCCCTGCCAGATTGAACATTCCCGCCAGCAACGGAGCGGTGAGTAATTGCCAGCTTAAAATATGATAATTTCAGATACATGACCTTCTAGAAATATCAGAGTTCATTTTAACTAGCAACGAAAGCTCCATTCATTCAAGGATCAAATCGAATCTAAGATCGCAAAGAATCCATACAGTAAGTCCACCTGACTTCTATCCCTCGTCTTGCAACGCATCCATGAAAATACTCCCTCGCTACACAATGAACGAAACCCCGACGAACAACCAAAAAGGACATGAAAATTATTGGGAATTTAATTCATTGCCTTGTTTCGTTTTGCTCGGCAATAAATAAGGACAAGAATTTATCACTTGCCTATAAATATTCTCCATTAAAATGGCATTGAGGATAATTAGCCATTTTTATTGGATAAAATAAATGTGTAGCCGACAGTTAACGCGTAGAAAATAGGAATTCGAATTGGAGGGGTGGACTCGTCTCGAATCAGATCTCGTTGAATAATTTTGCTCATCCACTTATCCTTGTCGTCTGACCAGCGCTTGATTGCCAGAGATTATTTTAATGAGAGAATTTATTGATAAGATCGAGAATAGGACCCATCATACGCAGTACGAAGCAGATTTGAGAAAGATTTATTACACAACAAGGTGTTTGATTCAGGTGAAAGATTAAAGTACACTTGGGAAGAGAACAAGGGATCAATAGGATTTTGGATTATTATCAGATGACCTTTGGCACAGTGATTAATTTCAGATTATAGTATTAAATAAGGTCAAAGTGCGTAGACGAATTTTTAAATGATGATATTGGTTGCGCTTTTTTTTTTGTTGTTTCAAGGATAACAAAAGGAACCAAAATAGATATTAGAACGCAGTCGATGTAATTAAGAAACAAATTTTGAAACTGTGACTCATTCATATTGCAGTATCAAACATATTATTGAACGTATAGGAAAGTATACGTAAGCCCCTCTCGCGATGTTACATAATACTATGAAATTGGAAATTTCAGGCTCATATACATAGTTTTAGCGAATTATCGCAAGTGTATAAGGAGTTTTATTTAAAGGTATAGAAGTTCAAAATGAAACAAAATACCAAAAAATTGTTTTCATGCCCATCAAATTGATGTTATTGAAAGGTTATTCTTTGCCATATTTATTTAAATATAATTGTGGTCATGTGAGCGCAACAACTGACGTGCAGGAAGTCCAAACGAGAGGTCCAATTTTAAACCAGCTTTACCTATAATTAGAATCGTATCTTGGCAATTTCGTAGCCAAAGTTGTCTTCCAAATGGTTGAACGTCTCGAACTTATCAGCGTAGACGAGTGGTTTGTCGAATCCCTACAAGAAAAAGTCAAGCAGTGTTAAATCACAAGAACTTGCAGTCCAGTTCACAGGTCCAAAACGAGAAATTATACACTCATCAACTTTTTCTTCGAATAATTCAATGCTTGCACGGGCTATTCGACATGTCTGGTCATCCTTTTCAAAACAGAAGCGAGTCCATTACAGAACGAGAAATTCATTGATGATGCATCTGCAGGGTCACTATTGACTGTATTGTTAGTCCTTAGTCGCATGTTGGGTATAATATTTCCCCAATGATGGAACATTATATGCTGAGGAAATTAAATACTTACTTAAATTAAATCGTACTTACGCCTCCTCTGTGAATACGTAAGAGGGTGAAGGCGAGTACCCGGCACTTGTAAATGGAATCAAGTCTCGGAATGGATTTGACCTACGGAAACAACCTCGCAACCCAAAAAAATGACATTCGATCCTGGAATGTCAGATCACGGAATAACCCTGGCGCTTTTAAGGACCTTTTACAACCTTACAACATACTGCCAATCTAAAAAACGAACTGGACTGTAAGTGATATCCAGGATATGTGGTCGCACACAATATTCAAAAGTGGGAAGCCTGTTGGAAGGCGACAATTTGGGTTGCCTCTTCATTGTGGCTAGAGAGTATAATTCGCATGTTATTGACTTTAAGGCAGTTAGGAAACCGCTGAAGGTCATTCGTAGAAAAGCGAAATTCTGCTAAATTTGGCTGAAAAATTTATAAAATTATATATATTATACAAAAGGACGAAAATACTAAGGAAACGTTCTAGAACCATTTGGAATGACTTATGGACTCATTGCCTACAAAAGACACAAAAATAACTCTGGGTGTTTGCAACGCTCAAGCATTGCCAACTTGAGCGTTGGCTAAAGTATCAAATGAATATATAAGTTATCTCATCAAGGAACGACAGGAGGATAAAATCTCCATGAGGAAACAAATGAAACTGCCAACGTTTGATTGATTTTGCGTCAAGCAGAAATCTAGCAGAAATCTTCCACTTGCTTCCCACATCAACGCATACATAAAATGCACCGAATATCACCGGATTGCAACACAAAAAATCGACGATATCGACGAGATCGACGATATCCTGATCCAAAAAAGTTGGACGTCGAGCATACCTGACGTTTACACATACTGTGGAGCCAATTTTCACTAGCATTATTACTTGATTAAACTAAAAAATCGATGTCACAAGTCAAAGGCGTATTTGACGTAGACCAGCGAAAATTCCATATTCCGAGAGACTCCAAAGGGCATCTGTGTCCAAAAACTTCACGGAGATCCTCAACATATATATATATATATATATATTTTTTGTTTGTTTAACGTCGCCTACACATTGGAATACGTAACACAAGCTACAGTGCAAAAACTATAGAGGCCTATCACTACTTTACACGGAGTACAAAATTTTTTCAAAGATCCTGGAAAATAAAACCGGATCATACGGCAACCTTATTATTAAAGAGTATATAGTTGGCTTAAGATCTGGTAGGTCGACGATAAACCAAGTTTCTCCTATCAAGCAGGTACTTGAGAAATTCTGGAAGTCTTCTCAGTTTCCTACAAATCACTCTAAACGACCTGGCACAACGAAGGAAACTATGACCCTACACAAGAGAAGAGTGCTTGATTTCTACATTCCTCATCTCAGAAAGTTCAAGTGACAATATTTAAATATAATATAATAAATAAAATAACAGTTTGTGGCATATGCTTGTCAATATAATCACTAAGGAAAAAGCTTACTCCATTTCAACTCTTTTAAGCCATACCTCCATGACAGCAATATACACATTATGTTTTTTTGGGGCCTTCAAATCATGAACTCAATATCAGTTAACCCACAACCGCCTATATTAAAAAAATTTCTCTGCAGGGATATGAGTTTGTGGAAGGTTTTGCATATTTTCCACTACAATACCATATGTGTTATCCTGATTTCTGAGATTTTTCAGTCCGATTTCTTTCAAAGCAGAATTAAACCGTCGTAGAGGACGCAAATGTACAACTTTTTCAGCAGCTGTCATTGGCTTAGCAGCTTCATTCAACGTAGTGTTTTGATTTTTGTTGGAAATATTGTCTCCCACTACAAAAATATTTTTGAGGTCGATCGAAACAATTCAAAATAGTATAAGTTGTATTTTACCTGGGAGTCAGGGTATTCCTTCAAAAATAAAACATTCATAATCCAGGTGTTGAGTTCGACTGTCAATTATTTGACACTACCCCTATGTGCAATATGACGTTTTTAAAGGAAAGCTGTTGATACGGTCCCTAATTTGCTCGCATATTTCAACTGATATCTCAAGTTTTTAATTATTTTTTACCAGGTCTATAGGAGATTTCGCTTGGCTCATGAGTGTTGAAATTCTGGGTATTTGTTTGTTACTAACTGCAGTGCGAGTCAATATGGTTCCCTTGTAAAGACTCAGTCAGCGTCCGTTTTCGAAAAGACAGTATGGTTTGGTAAACCGTTTACTTTTTGCTGTAGAGTATTCAGAGTATATTAGAGCATTCATGAGATTTGTGTATAATAAATGACATCATGAACAAACCATCATGAGCAATCTACATTTGCTGTCAGATTATAGCATGGAATTCGAAAATCTGTCAGAATTAATTTACTGAAAAGATCTTGTCTTCCGCCATGCCAGACCATGTCTTATATAATTTGAAATATCAATATAAATTACGTTGAAATTACTATAAATTTTAAATCAAATTATATTCTTTTAAATAACAATAAAATATTTTTTAAATACGGAATACATAATAATTTCGGTGTAGTGTACATATTTAATGCTATCACATGAATAATATGCACTAATGTTCTACAATTATCTTCTGTCAGTTGGGTACATTGTGTTTCATTGTTAAGTCAGTGTGAGCGTCATCTGTCATTTAGTTTTTTGACAGGAGTAGGCAACATAAGTTGGTTCAATAACGTGAAACTTATCCCCAAGACTTTTAAAATGCGTGAATATTTTGGCGAAACACAACCACTTTTACTGAATTTTACATTAGCTGAAGGTACTGTGAAGATATTCTATTCAATACAGGCACAAAACAGAAACAATATTTTATGGAGCAAGCTAACCCCACGTTGTATGAGTAAGGAGTTTTTTCACGTTGTATGCCGTTGTATGTAAGATTAATCAAATTCATCGAAATATATCATATCATTCAAAGAATGTGAATAATTCTATAACGTTTTATAAACTGTCACTCATTTTTGAGTTTACTAGTTCTGAGTTTTAGCGTAGTTCTCAATACTATGTTTTAGTTGCTTTTTATAATTGTTGCCAACAATGTAATTGTTGAATTATTTTAACTTCTGAATAATTTAAGTTTTTTGTCTACTTTTCAAGCATTGAATAATTTTATTTTTATTCGGAAAAAACTCAATGTTTAGAAAAGATGCGGCGAAAATCCCATTGCCAAATTTGACATTATAACAAAACATTAAATTAAAAGTGTAAAATACTGTTTTGAATTAATTATTCTTAAGAAATCATGCTCAAAGGTCAAAACTTAATTTTAAGCTCCTGCGTTTTTATTCACAAAGGATGAATCCAATTATACATTTCGCATCAGCACGAACCAGAACTCCAAAAGAGATCAAGGTCATCACCTTCTGAACGCGAGAAAAAATCTCAATATTTACTTAAAAATTTCCACGTCCCACATCTGCATTGCTTCCTTTACCGCCCGGCCTCTCTACCTCTAAAACAAATCGAATTCAACGCAACAATAGATCCTCCTTCTGTATTTGTTCAGCATCCAAACAGGATAAAGTTTGATGTATGAGTTGAAAAAGAATGAAGACAAAAAAAAACACAAAAGGCATCGTCATGAATGAATATTTGTCGACCCCAATCAACCACCATTTGAATACTAGTGAGACTTAGTATTTTGCAGGTCTATGTATGTGAATATATTTCAGCGACGTGGCGTGGCCTATCCTTTCAACCAGAAAACTGGAAAATGCAGCAAATTCAAAAGTCCCATTAAATTTTAGATGGCAAAGTGCAGAAACAGCTAAACGAAAACGCCAACAAATTATGTCGCGAGAATAAGCAAATGTATGTGGAAGTTTTACTGCACGTTCTTTGCCGAGCTTATTGCATACATACATACACACGCACATACACAAACACAAATATACATTTGTATTCATATCCTTGCAGAAATACACACTCGAAAGTTTCTACCAACATTTGACTGTTTGAACGTTTCTACCACGCTTGGGCGCTTAATTGTGCATAAGAGAAATATGGGGGGAATGTAACGAACTGGAAACTTTAAGTTGAAATTATGAGATAACTTTTCGGGTTTCGCTATTTGTATGCGTGTTCCTCACCCTCTTAATCTGTGTTCTATACGAAAATGCTTTGGAAACGTCATGGAGCAAGTATTAATGCTACTGATTATGATCATTGTATGAAGAAATAACTACCTCAATAAATTTCTTATTTTATTGGAGGATGATATGCTTCCGGGAATTTTTTTCGATAATTGAGTTGTTGACGACAGGACTTGGAAACCTTAATGTTGAGAGTGTACTTCTTTCCAGCTTAGGAAGATCCTTAGGTGTCTGGTAGCCTCCGAAATTTGATTAGATCATATTCATGTGAAGTTCTATCCTTATATAAATCGATCTAAAATTTGGTTAATGTCTGGGATATATCAGTACTGTTCATAGCTGTTACACATAGCCTTCGAACCAATAATCTAGGATGCTAAGAAAGCATGAGACTCTTTTGTTTAGAAGATAAAGAAGTTTCTCATTTGTTCTTCGATCTATGATCTCAATTATCAACTTGCAAACATTGTAAACATCATTTCACACAAAGTTTTTTTTCGTCCTTTTAAAATATGTTTTTCTGAAAACAGTGCACTTCTAAGTATTTAAGTTCCCCGACTGTATGTGAAAACTCAGGTTGTAATAACAAGAATGTCGTGAAAGTGTCAAGAAAGGATCCTTGAAAAAGAAAGCTGCAGAAAGCTTCGCGGGATACTAGCAAAAGTCATTCATTTTTGCCATTTTGGAGCGAAATTGTGCTTAGTTTAAATATTCTTATTCAAAATCATCGTTTCTATTTCTTTTTCAAAATCATCGTTCTTGACAGTCTTTCATATCAGTCATTCACACGTGATTGATTAAAAACTTCACAGACTGAATTTTCCAATATGAAAATAAGTGATTGTTGATCGTTGATTGGTGATTGATGGTTGATGGTCGATGATTGATGATGAATGACTGATGACTGACGATTACTGATTGATGACTGATGAGCGATGAGTGGTGAGTGGTGAGCGATGATTGTTGGTTGATGTTTAATTATGATAATTAATGATTGATTATTATTGAGTGATGATTGATGTTTGATGATTGAAGATTAATTATTGATGATTAAAGATTGGATGATTTATGATTGATGAGTGATGGTTGATGATTGATGTTTGATGGTTTATAACTAATGATTGATGATTGATGAGTGATGATTGATGATTTTTGCTTGATTATTGATGATTAATGGTCGTTGATTGATGATTATTTAATGACTCATCATTCATGATTGATGATTGTTGTATGATGATTGATGGTAGATGATTTATGGTTGATGATTGATAATGCATGTTTGATGGTTGATGAGTGATGGTTGATGATTGATTATTGATGGTCGATGATTCAAGATTGATGCTCGATGATTGATGACTGATGATTTATGGCCAGTGATTGATGGTTTATGATTAATAATGGATGATTGACGGTTAATGATTGATAATTGGTGATTGATAATGGAAGATTGATGATGATTAATGGTTAATGATTCAGGAGAGGTGATTGATGATTGTTGATCGATGGTTCATAATTGTTGATTGACTAATGTCAGGTTTTTTTTATACTATTTAAGTTATGAATAAGAAAATCGTAATTTCACCCATGAAGCGTGTTCTCAAGTATGTTTCCGTCCATATTTCAAGTATTCCGTTGTATGTAAGACATTTGAAAGTTTGAAAGAGTCAGAGGAATCAGTTTCATTTGCGTGATTTTCGATAGATTTTTCGAAGAAATTGAGGAAATGTAGATGCGCAAATTCAGGATTCATTTCAAGGATTTATTTCAACTTATGGCTGAATATTGATAAATGTGGTTCAGTCTGTGCAATTTTGCACTGTTCCAAAGTGACATTCATCCTGGGCTCAGCGATGAGTCTTCTCGCAAACGGAAGACGCACCTTTATCATGAATGAATTTTGCGAATAATCACAGTTTACCGTTATTCTGCTCACGCCAATGCTTATCATAAAAGTTACCCTTATTTCACATTCAGCACTTGTTCCGGGCGAGTGCTAGAGAGCTTAGATCATCCCAGATGCAAAAACCAGATCCTTCATTTTGTTGCTGAGAAAATTGGCAAATCTGCCTCATTCATAGGCAGATGAGTTGCATTTCTTATCAGTGCTTAGAGGCTGTGATTTAATCGAGTCCATGATGAGATTGATTATAACCTGGAGCAGGTGCTCAAAACAAGTGGTCTAATAGGTCAAGCATTTCTTGTCATAATAAGAGAGTTAAGTTTTCCTTGTTAGTTGTTTTTTTTGGGTCCACAAATGGTGTGAATTCATCCGTTTGTGACTTCAGAATAAGATCTAGATTTCGATTGAAGCCTTGCAACAGAATACCCTCTCAGGCAGTTAGGGATCTATAATATTGACTTTAATAGACAAGTGAAGCTGCGAATCACACAATGTGGAAGCTGTTTTTATTGTCAACGATTAGGACAATCTTTTTCGCTTGCCACCAAACGAAAGAAAAGAAAAAACAATCTCAGAGCTTCAATTCCTTTACATCCGGGCATGCTGAAGGAAGAATCCCTAGGGAGTTGATGTGACCCAAAAAAATATGACAAACGATTACAGGCTAGCCTGTTGCTTATTGGTAGCACCAGGAGATTTTATGTTAGTAGTCCATCGCAGAAAATTCAGCGGTCAGAATGCAAGTATTCTTAAGGTTCCTACATCAGCGATAAATAATTTTATTAAGACCCTCGTCACATATGTCAATTTCAAGCTCTTACGATAAATTTCTATCATCAGATTCCTTGTTTATGGATGGGGAGTCTTAGCAACAATTGCATATGTGACACAAGATTTTGGCTGATGGTCAAGAAGATAGCACATTTAAGCAACGCGATAAAGAGTTCCATTCAGCTACATAGTTTTCATTTGTAATTTAGCCTCAACTATTTGGACCAATTTTTGGACGTCAGTGTGCGCCAACTCTGCGCTCTTATTTTTTAAATGACGCAAACCACTACCTTCACAGCACGGGACCCTCGGACTCCGTTTTATTTCGATGAACTTTCCTAATTAACTGGGTTCTATTCATTCAATCCTGAAGCAACAGGAAAATAAAAGTTCCTATTGTCAACAGCTCTGAATGACTTAAGAGTAATGTAAAAGACATATAACACCCTCAAGTACAATGATACCAACAACAAATAAAACATAAAAAGAAAATACCCAAGACCAACTGCGAATAAACCAACCCTCTATTACCAACGCCTATCAGCTATCATGTGTGACCTCTCACTTCATCAACTTCCAACAAATCTTTAGTACGTCTTTCAAAGGTGTGCACCCGAATCTAATCATCATCATAACCATTCATCTTTCATTCTCGTGCAGGATCAATTAAAATACTTTGAAAACACTCAAGGACACCTCATCAATGTGAATGGTTTGTACGTGTAATAACCTCTAACGGGGGCTCTTTGGTTCGTTCTTCGCTTCCAGCATTGTACTATCGTTCATTGGTGTACGTACTATGTCCCGAATATTAAATCGAATAGAACAACTTACGCTTTACTCTATGATATAATGCATGTCGTATAATATGTACACACGCTTTCCTTGTCAATTATCCTGTTTCAAGATCGAGTCCTATACGACACAGCCACTCGTGTATGTCGTATTCATTGTTCGTTGCTACAGGCGAAAAATAAAGCCTTGCCCGGCGTTGCGAGTGGGGAGCTTGTATCACGAAATTCCCGGAGGAGTCTTAAAAATCCATTAAATGGCAATTTGTAATAAGGACACGTTTCTGGCATATCATGAAAACTATTATGTCGCATCATAAGTGGCTTTTGTAAAACAAAGTGTCGGGGATTTCGTTCATTTTGGTACCGTGGTGCGGGACTTGAATGCATCAATGACGGAGGGCTTAGGAGTCTGAAGATGAATGTTGGTGGGACGCCGCAAACGGGATTTTACTCGGCTAACAACGCGTCTCGCCTGACAACTACGAGTAGACATCATCAGCCGAAAGGATACCACAAATGCTATGTTTTCATAATTCGTGATGTTGGATTATACAAGTCAGCTCAACGAGTTCTATTATGGTAGGAGACATCTAGTCCTGCCATTGGTATCTGTGATAATTGTTCATCTCGGATAATTCGTGTTGCACTATTTTATCAGTAGATCAGTATCCTGTATATTAGCGTTACCTGTAGAGCTTATATCGTTGTCAATTGCTATCCTAGGTAATAAATGAGTTCAACCGCTGGCATTTGTCTCAGTTTTCTTTTGACAGAATTCTTTTTGTGATTTTGATTTTCCAATTACAAGGAAATGAAAGTATTGGAAAATTGTTGTAATTTCTAGGTGATGAGTGTCGCATTTCTCGCTGTAAGTAAAATATAAGAGTTATCAGCTTGTAGTGATATTCGAACAGTGATCAGCAACCGGGGCAGATCTGTTGTGAAAATCTTATATAAGACCGGGTATATGACCTATCCTTGTGGAACTCCAATTTTAATTAGCAATTGACTGATAATTTTATGTTTTGACACAAACGTTTCCACCCTGTAGGAAATTGCCAATGTTTTATGTGAGCTGCAATTCAGTCTTACGACTTTAATTAATAAGTCCTGGAATCCAGACTCTATCACTTACACTTTCAATCTCGAAAATGAGTGCCACTGTTGATTTCCTGGGATTGAAACTACTTTTGATCTGTTTTGCTGCAGCCCAATAGAGTGTGCTAGTAAAAAGCCGTACTAGTCTTCGAGGATTATTCCCTTTTCAAAGACCATCCTTTGAGTTGATAGAGCAACACGCTCGCTATTAATGTTAACATCTACGTAAACTACCAGGCCTCTAATTTAGTGGAAACGTCAGGCCTTCTTGTGGTTCGGGGAAAACAATTGTAAGAATAATTATAAACATTGTAAGAAAAATTGTAAAACCGTAAGAACAAGTTGCTTCTCTCGAGATTGTCACTGTTTTATTCTTTTCATATTCGAAATGTATTTGATCTACCGTCATCAAACGTTTTAGGTGCTACACCAGGTGTGTGCATTAGTTTTTTCCAGTTTGACTAAGAGATGGCGCCAGCAAAAATTTCACAGTGTACTAATTCGACAGACACGCTTATTTGATTGTCTGACATTTAGCTACAAACGCATACAAATTGAGTCCGCCAAAACTAGCGCGTTTGTACTATCGTGTTCATCAATCATGTTGAAGTTTTTGACTGAAAAAGAGCATTTGTGGCACGTATTACATTTCTTGTTTAACCAAAAGAAAAAGGCTGTTGAAAGTCATCGCTCGTTTTGACAATTCAAAATTGATAATTTCAATGTGAAAGGCAGTATGTGCTCTGGTGGACCAGAAAATTGCAAAGAGAAGGTATTGCAGGATGTTGACGCAACTCAAACTCAACGGCAATCTGCAGAAGCATTCAATATGTTAAACGAAACGATTAGCAGACGTTTATGAGTAATGGGTACGATCAATATACTTGGTAAATGGGTACCACATGATTTGAATGAATGTCAAATAAAAATCGGAAAGTCATTTGTGAAATGCTGCTTTGGAGCCAGGAAAGGAAATCATTTTCGCATCAAATTGTGGCAGGTAACGGAACATGAGATTATGTTTAGGGAGAAAATCGTGGCTTTCACCTGGTGAAGTCGGTCCTACAACACCAAAGCCAAATCGCTTCGGCAAGAAGACCATGCTCTGTGTCTGGCTGAACCAGAGTGGTATTGTGTATTAAGAACTCTTGAAGCTCAGCAAAACTATTAATATACATAACTATCGTCAAAAAATGATAAATTTAAACTGCGCAACGATCGAATAACGACTGGAATGGGCCAGAAGACATGGCAAAGTGATTTTTGGTACACAACAACGCGCGATCGCACACAGCAAAACCAGTTAAAGACGCAGTGAAATCGCTTGGATTTGACATCCTTCTGCACACACCATACTCTCCAGATTCGACACCATCTGACTATCCCCTCTTCGTATCAATGGGGCACGCGTTCCCAGAGCAGCACTTTAGCAATTTCGAGGAAATTGGAAGTGGTTCGATTTGCCGCAAATGACAAGCAGTTTTTCTGGCATGGTTTACATAAATTATCTGAAAGATGGGGAAAATATGAGAATCCGACGGCTAGTATTTTGATTGAAAAAATATTTTTCCCTAGAAAATTATATATTTTTTTATAAAAAACGGAAAAAATTCACGCATACGCCTGTTGTAATTGATGTCATTGACCAGATTGAGTTACAAGACTTTCTGTTGGTTGGTAATGATGAATTTTTGAAGATAATTAAATATGTAGAGTCAGAATAAAGACCACCAAGTATATAGGAATAAACGCTGCTGTTTAAATTACGTTACAGCAAGATAACACAATGTCTGAGGCCCAGCTTTTATGTGGTCCATAGTATATAGGTTGATCCTGTAATGAATCTTTTTATTTCTTGAATCTCTTTGATTCTCTTGCAGCAACCCATTCGTGTTGGTCGCGTTTAAACCAGCTGCTAACAGAATTAAGCATCTATTTGTAAGGATCACGGTGAGGGTTTATTGTGATTTAGAAGGGTTCTTTTCAGGGACTTTGTGCGGAAATCACTATAAACTCAAAGAAAATCTCTATATTTAGTCTCCATTACTTAGTCAGTGCAGCCATTGCAATGCTTTCAACGCAGAAGTACCTCTGAAGCATTCCTAGTAGATATAACCGAGAACCAGCTGATAATGCCTGCAAGTACCTGAAACGCGTCCTCGCCGAAAACGTGATCTGGCCTGGCGGACATATGAGACGGACATATCCTTTGCACTTTTCGGGTTCCAGAAAAAATGTCCGTAGCTCACCAGGAGCTCTCCTCTACTCTTGACGTACTTCATTTGCTCATTTGCGTTCTGCTTCCTTTTACGCTAAGCTGAGAAGTATTGCAACGCATCACATTTTATAGATAGTACATTCGCATAACAGTATAATACTGTGTGTTAGAATCCTAAGCATGATCAGGGTTTACGATTTTGAAGCCACGTTGTCTTGAAGGGTGCATATGAGATGAGTAGAGCCTATCATTTTAAATATTTCGGTCTTACTCTTGGCTGGGTAAGGTAAGAGTATCTAAACAAGCTTGAGGAGACCGGTTTTTCTTTAGAAAAAAAGGCCTATGAAGTAAGGTGACTTCAAGGATTCCGTTGATTCTTTACGAGCGTACTGGCCCCTAATAAGAAAGTCCTAAATTACGCTGACCTCATATAATTTAATCATCATTTTTCCGAACCAACTTAACTGACGTGGATCCTTAAAACTTTTCAAAGAATAAATCATACTTGTCCTTTTCTAAATCGCTAAAACATATTTCCATTGCAAACTTTCAGGGCTATTATCCATGCATAAGCTACAATACCATTTGTTCTTCATAACCTCTTCTATTCATCCACAACAAGAAACAACAAAAGGACCTTCGAAATGTCAAGGCGCATTGGTGGTGGGGACGAAGAAACTAGAAAAAACAACAGGCAATAAAATAGGCCAAGTCTGTAGGTCAATCATCGTCGTAAGGATTGTTCTCTGAAAGCATCGTTGAGTACAGAGTGATAGTCTCTCTCTACCAGCCAAAAGTATGCAATTTGCCTAATGTAAATTTCAAAGGGAACTGCTCTTCAAGTGAGTAATTAAAAACTGCAGCAGAATAAGGACAAGGGGAAGTGTTTAATGCAAAAACAACCAACAATTCATACAGGCAGACTATCAGGCAACCAACAGTCTATCGCACGTTGTCATGAATTTTTAACTCAAAATATCTAAATTGATCTTGACCCCAACCGCTTCGAAACTAATCCTCTCCGATCTCCTTCTCTTAAATTTTTGAAATCTTCAATACCATACGTTGCAGTACAGTTAATTATTGAAAAATTCAACTTTATAATGAATCACTGAAACATGAGTACGAAACGACTGCAGGAGCCAAATCAGCATATGAAAAATATTATCCAATGAAGTGTAATGAGCAGGACATGTGATGATTTTTCATCTGTATGGAACGCATAAATGAAAATTTCACCGTTATTTAGGATTTATCATTAAAATATCCTCGCCACATAATGACCTTACACATATGGCGGGACATTTGAAATGGCGGCAATTTTTCACCGAGCAGCCAGAGGCCACCTTGGCGCTGTTATTGCTTCTAATTAAAATGCTTGATACGATGCGGTATCTGGAATTGGAATTTTAATTATAATTAGAGACCGGATCGTTGCACTTGCATAAATAAATAGTTGGCTCAATGTGATGCTTTTCGATGTAACAATAATTGTTACCATTTGACTTATTCAATGCTCGTGGTGAATTCAGCTGAATATGACTATGCGACTACTTAATACGTCTGATTACCACGCTATGTCAAATCCTTAGATTTCAAAAATGGACACGATTCAGACATTATTAGAAATAATCACGTGCCGTCAGCATACTCAAAATAAATTTTATGTGAACTATTTTGCATGCTCAGAAACGCGCGGTCTCGGATCGGTTCATCTTTAAACGAAATGATCTCTCAGAAGGACTTCATTTACAGTGAGTTGGATCCAGAAGTCATAAAAGACCAGAAATTTGCTATGAGAAGCTTTCATAGTATTTTATATATAAATTGCTGGCTGAGGAGGTTTAGAACGAGTCACCTGCAATCACCTCTCCTGCCGACGAAGAATGAGGGGAAGATTTCCGTAGCTATAACGCCAAAAACCGAAATTTGGCGCTTTCTATCAGGATTCTCGATAAAGGATTTTCTCTTGTATTCTTGGAGTCGCCCTACTGAAGCGGCAATACAAACGACTGCATGGTCTACTCTCATTGGATCAAGCGTGTGCTAAATCTCAATCTAACAAATCAAACATCCATGAATGCCAGGAAACAAGACTACATCGCTGCAATACTATGAATATAGTTCATGCAAATCGATATTATTGGAATAACATCTTGTTTTCACAGAAAGAGTGACTACCCTGCCCGCGTGCATCTTGTGTAGGACTCTTGTAGAACTCTCCAAGCAAAAACTGAGATCTTAACGAAAAATTGCGTGCGTTGCAAGTGTTTAAAGGTTTAGTGTTTTGTTTACGTTTCGCTCGTCTGCAGCTCCTGTCATCAACAGCAGCAAAATGTCTCTTCAGTCAGTCCCAAGTAAGTTTGAAAAGAAAGGAAGAGGCAATAAAGTGCCTTGTTGGATGGTTTAAGTTACTGTTGGGAAAAACGTAAATTTACATAATGACATTTGCCCGATGAAGATTTCATAGGTGCTGCCATATTGTCTACCGTGCAACAAAAGTTGGTTACCACTACCATTGAGGATAGAGGCTACCAGGTTTATTATTACATAGGAACCCAGTCAAAACATATTTTTAATGCCTGAAAACTTCAGTAGAAAATAATAGAATCCAAACGCCGATCAATTTAGGAACAGAGGTAGTTTTAACATCGAATCAGTCTTATTAGAGCAGTGAATGCAATAGCCAAAACGGTCTTAGCATATACGAAACGGCTTCACAGAATGAATATCTCAACGTCAAAACTGTCAACACGGTGAATTTCGAGCTGCAATGAAGCATATAAGATGGAAAAATTATTAAACGCAGGAGATCGCAGGATTTGATTAATATCTACAACTGCTTAAAAAAATTTTATGAAAAACCACACTCGACAAACAAAACGTTGGTTCATGTAAAACCGTTTTTATGTAACACCAACAGGGGCGAGGGATCCGCAAGTGGCTAAGAACTGACGATAAAGGATGTGCGGCTTATTTGCTATAAAAACCATTCAAATGATCACTGTCCCTAACCACAACTCAAACAGTGCAGGTAACCCTTAAAATTCAATCAAACTCCACAATAAGTACAAGCCCATGTGTGATTCGTGAGGGCTTATGGCAACTACACATATAATTAAGTCTTTGAGCAGAGTGTCAGCATAAGGAACTCATAAGATGACAACAAATAATTGAAATTACCGTGAAAAATTTATTAAAATTAATGTTTATCCTGCATGGCCAGTCCAAAACACGCCGTATCAAATTGGTTTAAGAGAAGGAACTGAGTTTGTCACAGTAATTTTTACTTAGACACTTGAACATGTCGTCAAAAAATCTGAGTCAAACGTATCTGCTTAAGAGATACAATTATTTTCGCATACTGTTGACATAACGAGCTCACTGAAGCCTACTGTGTTTCCGCAGTCTGAGCCTTCTGCGGCATGCATAAAAATTTGTGATCAATCAAATTGTACTTCCAGCATCTCCAGGATTTGGCGGACAGGATAAATAAATTGATCCACTATCGGCCATCATTGTTGAAAACCCTTCGCTTATATGCCTATCAATTTTTTTCGCAAATTGATTTGTTGATTTTCTGAAAATTTACGTCAAAACTGTGCTTGCCGTGCGTGAAAAAGTGATCCTTTCTGAATTTTCGAAGCATAGTTTGACGTAGTGTTTATAAAGATACCAATCAAGATTTTTGACATTCTTCTGGATTATTTTTTGTTTCTTAGATCTTTTGAAGTGATTGGAGTATAATTGTATTCAATAACAAGGAGCTCTTTCGGATTAAGCTCCAGTCCGGGTTTTTTATTACTCCTTACTGGGTTCCGGACCTCATTGAATTGTTGCATAGTATTTGATGGCACAAATGCTTGTAGGGTTCTGGTTCATTCTCTTAATATACCATCTGTAGTGTCTGCGCAAATTGGCGACTTTACTAGAATCTCCTTCTTTTCAAACCTTTCTAACCTTTCCGAATCAGATCAGAAGGAATTGCTTCCGAAGCATTTGTCATGTCTGAATTGCTTGTCTCTTAGATGATTAGGTTTCTGCTTCTCGCAAATTTTGTCGGATTTCGTCTCATGTTTGTAGTTTTTGGTATTCATTATAATTATCATTCTTTACACATACAGCATTTTTACATTCTACATCGACCCACACGTCCTTTTCGGGTTGAAATTCGTTCTCACTGATCTTGTTTGCATTCTGTATACTTCGCAAGACAAATGCGCCTAGTCTCAATTAACATTGATGGTGACTACGCTATGTTCCAGGGTTCACCAGGCCTACCCTTAATTTTATTAAAGCAATCAGGATTTTGGTCATTGTCCTTAAGCTTTTCGATTTAGACCTTCACTTCACAGTCGGCGCTTTTTTATTTATTATTTGCTGTATGACATTGAGATTTTATGCTAGCAAGAAAGTGGTCGCTGTCCAAATTGTTCACTAAATATGACCTTCTGTCAAGGACATAGCTGCTCCTTTATCGATATGGGAATGGTAAATCTAATAAAATGTAAAGCCACTAAGAGATGCCCAAGGCCATTTGTATACCAACTCTTAAGGAATTGAATTGGTACTCAATTTAATTTGAGATTGGTGAAAGAGTTGCCCCTAGTATAGGTAGCCTTGACTGCTCCTGAATAGGAGAGCTAGTTTTCCCAACCAAAATTGCACAAAAATTAAGTTACAGCTACTTATAAAACTTATCAACGATTGTAATTTATTGTTGGTTTCATTATGAATATATTCCTTCCTTTAGTCCCACGTTATCTCATTCCCTGTTCAACCATATTTTTATGTTATTTGGTGGTAGTAAATCGCACAAAGTTTCAAGGACGATATTTTAAATGTTGTCTATATCTCTTGTTGGGGCATTGATATTCACGGAGCCATTAACGACAAACTTCATTTTAACATAGGTTGCACTTAATAGTTTTATAGCTTGAAATTGATTCCTTTTGTATCAAACTTCCTGCTGGCGATAAATACAATGTCAAAATGTCTGATCCGAGCGGGTTTGCCACTTTTGAATTTTGCTGCCTGTTCTCATTGTTTTTTGATTTGATCAAATATAACACTGTTTCCGTCTGCTTCGGACATCGGTTTTATTCAAATTACACCAACAAAAAACATTCACACTTGAGAATACTCCATGATCCAAACAAAAAAAGCTTTGCAAGATCGAGAGCTTAGAAGTTGTTTGACATTGGTAAATCTTATGAACGCCAAGGCAAACATTTTGAGCGTAAATATTCGTTAAAAGATATTTTTTTCAGTGTAAACTATTACCTTTTTTTGAGTCACTGAGTATGAATACCGAATTTGAGAGAATGTTAACACGCATCACTCCTCACCTTTTTTTTTAATTTCCTAGTTACAACAAGCGTTGCATGCAATAACCATTGGAGAATTTGTCTGTTAGAAGTGTTAGCGCTTGTGCTATGGTACTAACGCTTTTTTTTTGTTAGTCTTAAAGCTCCTGCCACGATGACTTTGTAAATTTTATACTTTTGAAGAAATGGAAAACTTGCCTTTTTTCTCCGTCTGTGGCATTTATGGAAGCTCTCAAAAGTTACCATATTAGAAATATTAAAAATATTTAAAGAAATATTATAGAAAGGATTATTAAACTTAACCTGACGTCCTTTTTCTTATTTACAAACTAGACGGGATGATATGAAGGTGATTGTTGGATGGAGATGGGGAACAGGAGTCTTGACTGAGACTTGAGAAGTTTGAGTCTTGTCTTTGTATCCTTCTTTCAATGTTCAGATTAATCTGGCAATCATTTTTTAAGTTCGCATGTTGCAGCCACACTGCTGCAGTTGGTAAGCCACTGTCTCCTTGATCTGACGGTACACAGAATGTAATGGTTCAATTTTGTGCGAGTGATAGTTAAGGATGGGAAATGGCAACAATAAGCACTTGAATGGGCGAAAGGAATGCTGGATTTTTTCAGCTTTATTCTGTGAACCCAATCCGGTTATTATAGTTTTATGCGTTTCAAGCTGTTATCAGGCATTTATTGCAGAATGAGCTAAAATTATGCTCCACAATGAAGGAACATTCTCCAAAAGTCTTTTTTATTTGATTACCTTTATTTGGCGAGCTACTCTTTCAGTACTTTTATTTATCAAATTAGCCTCTCTTTTCGACAGTGTTGAAATAGTGAACCGAACAGGACAGCATTCTATAATAATGAGCCTGATGAGAATAATGTACAAGAAAAGTTTAGTAGATGCTTAAACTGACATTTTAAAGAGCAAGGGAGCCAGGACTACGCTATCTCCTTTGGCTTTTTTCAGGGCTCTGCGGGCGTGGGCATTTCAGGCACTTGAAATTAGTTCTTTAGTCAGATGTGTTTTAGATGCATATGGGGAGAGGGAGAGGACTCATGTTATGTGGTTTTTATAGGGACTGTTACGTTTTTCGATGTGTAGGCGACATTACACAAACAAACAAAAAAATATATATGTAAATAAATAAATTAAGAAATTAAAATAAAAATATTTAAAGTTGGATTTAGTAAAATAATATTAGTATAATATTATAATAATATTTAGTAAATAATATTAGTAAAATAATAATTAGTTATTAAAAAAAAAAGTCACAGAAAAAAACCCCCCCCCCCCCAAAAAAAAACCCAAAAAAACATTCTTGGAAGTTATTTTTACGATCGATACGATTCACTGGGTTGTTGTGTTCGTATCGATATAAAAGGAGTGGAAATTGTGAGGTAAGGGAAAATATTCAGCCGATAGACGATAGAAAATAGAAGATACTTAACAAGTGAAGATATTCAGCCGATAGAAGATATTCAACCAGTAAAGGGATATTCAGCCGATAGAAGATACTTAACCACCAGTAGAGGACACTCAACCAGTCTCAACTAGTTGCAGCCAGTAGAGGACATTCTGCCGAGGACCACCAACAAGTAGAGGCCAATCTGCCAGTGGATGACACTCAACCATAGAGGACATTCTGCCAAGGAACACCAACCAGTAGAGGCCAATCTGCCAGTGGATGACACTCAACCGCAGAGGACATTCTGCCAAGGAACACCAACCAGTAGAGGCCAATCTGCCAGTGGATGACACTCAACCACAGAGAACATTCTGCCAAGGAACACCAACCAGTCGAGGACATTCAACCATAGAAGACACTCAATCAGTTGAAGATACACAACCAGTAGAGGAGGAGGTGTTCACAGTCAGCGCAGCACCATTGAGCGCAGCACAATTCACAGGTTGTTTGATTTTTAATAATTTTTATTTAATATAATATGAGGGACTAAGCTCTTTCCCTGTGTGTGTGTGTGAGTTGCATGGAAGGATCAGGGCTTAAATAAAGTCCTAACCCCCACGCCCACGCGGTGAACTAGTCGGTGGAAAATTAAATTTCTTCGGCCGCCATTATGCGGCCTTTGTATTTTCAACTAACCATATAATCTTGTTCCTTTCTTTCGCTGCAGGTGCGACCTATCGGTTGCCCAATTATTATTTTATTATTAATTATATATACATATATTTTATTATTAATTTCCTTTGAAAATACATAACAGGACCTTGTTTTTGGTGTGTTGCTTCGCTGAGCTTTTTCGTCCATGTATAAGCTTATGAGCAAAAGGAATTGAGTGTTATTGATTTAAGTGTTATTGAATGCTTTGTACTGTGTGTTAATTGCACTTGCGTTGGTAAGGGCACATATAACACTGTTTATCTCAAAATTTTATTTCAACAAAAACGTTACGAGTAAACCTCTGGCAAATAATACTGGCAAGCCAATGTTTTGTTTACAAAATATAATGTACCATTACTTTAAAAGCCAAAGCCTTTTCTATTTCCCTCCGACATATCACAGCCTTGTTCTTCGGCCTGAAATTATCGTTGCAATTTCTCTGCAGTCTTGCATTTCTATCGACTCATTCTCCATTTACCATTTCAACCGTCTGACTTTACCAATTGTACTTCTTATTCACATCAGTGAAATATCAGGCCCCAAACAGCACCATCAAAAACACAAAATAATTATAAAAAAAATCGCAGAATCGAAAAGAAAAAGAAGATGCGGCGAGAGCGTATATCCTCTCATCATCACCCTCATTTTCCAGGCAATTAATACCCTTTTCTTGCCGAACAATTTACATCTCGATGCGATAATGACGCTCCTCGTTCTGCAAGAGAGGTAATTATGGTAATTGCCATCGTGAATTAAATGATACTCCCCTGGAAAAGAAAAATAACCTACACAAGCTAAATGTGGTAGAAGGTTGGGTTGGAATTCAAAGTTGATAGTATACAAGTCAACTGGCTCAAATTGTACTCACGCTCGACTTGCACTACCATTCATTCGACCGAATCAGGAGCCTTAAAAAGTCGAAGCAATTTTCAACATGCCAGGCTAAACACTCTAATTTAGTGGCTTTACCATGCACTCATTTGAAATTTTCAACTAAACCACTTTAAAATTTTCTATTTAAGAATACATTCAATGCGTCCTGAATCCTGAAATTAAATTACCCAGTCGAGATTTATAGAAAGCCAGCAAAATTATAACCGAATTCCAGCAGTTTTTTTTTTTCATTCATCATACTCTATTTAATGCTACAATATCATCATTGAGTCCCATCACAACTATCATTCATACATTTTTAATGTAACCATGTGACCTTACCCTTAATAGCCTACTTTAACAGTTTGAAAATTTCCATCAAAATTTCTTTACATTGTCGGCTTATTTCCTTTATAAAGGGAAAAAACTGCTTTAAGTACTCTCAACTTAACTTGCAAATGGAGTACTTGCAGAACTTGCAAAAAAAATATCCTAAATAAGCATTTTTGCCATTTAAATTAGCTACGAGATAACTTCTCTAGGATAGAACTCGGTCGTACAGTAAATTTCATTAAGGCAAGGAGGTGGCAATTCATTTCAATGCTAAACGATTTCAGAAAACCAAAAGGGAACATAATGACGTTCAACTAAAAGCGAATACAATGACACTATTTTTAATTAACTCAGTTGAAACCAATGACGAAGGCTAAACCGTTTAATGGGAGCATATTTTGTATTACATTAATTAATAGGTGAATAAGCACTCGTCCTTGCGTCAATCATTGCTCCCTTTGCTATCTACGAATTCTATAGGGCAAATATGTTTAAATTTAGACGATTGATCGTCGCTCGGAATCAGGTTTCGTTAAAAATATTCATATAAGGTTTGCATGTCTTTTGATGCCAGTGGAATTTGATACTAATGATAAAGGAATTCATTACAGGATATCCTGATTTTTCTTGTTTCTGACTTCTACAATAGTTTCGTTGGAAATCATTTAACAGTTGCTAATTGTCGACGATACTACGAGGGCACTTCAAGAAGGATGGCCCTAAGGAAAAATTGGTAGGGAAGGTTGGCAACACTGAATACCATCGCGAGACCCACTCTCTTAACCAACAATACGGTTAGTTCAAAGTTGACAGGTGTAGAGAGAATAACCTTGCAGCGTTAAATTCTTAGGGAAACGCTAGAAGAGCCGAAAAGATGAAACAGAATTATTGAATAAGTGTTTGGTAAAGATGTTATTAATCATATGACTTTCTACAAGTGGTATAAAACGTCCAAGGACGCAAGAGGCAGCAATTGTCACCCAGCTTTTGCAAAATACAGCCGCTTATATTTTTGAAGAAAGACGAATCAGCATCGAAGAACATGACGAAGTCTTTGACATTTCAATTAACAACGCCTTGATTTGACCATGCGACTGGTATCTAGCAGATTGGTGCCACTCCTGGTTAAACCATACCGAGAACAATAAGTCACGACATGTTTCCTCAATTTGGTGGAAAAGCAAACGAACAAATGAACCGATTTATAAGACTAGATGATTTTCGTATGTATCACTATGGTCCAAAACTGAAAGAACAAAGTTCTCAATGAAAACAACGCACTCTGCAAAACCAAAACCTTAAAGATGGTTCGCAGCTCCGGTAAAGCTATGATAACTGTCAGTGACGTACGATCATGACAAGCTATTATGAATGGGCATTCCTTAGGATGTTGCAACGTTTAACGAAAAAACATCCGCAAAACAACGATAACCAGCTTTTCCTGGAGTCTAATGAGTTTATAAATCAGCTGTACCGCACCCAATGTGCAGTCTAGATTTGGGTCCTTGCAACTTCTGACTATGTATTGAAACTTAGTTTCCATTCAGGGAATGAAAATTGAAGATGAATCAAACCCCTGGAGGGGCGATGCAAGAAGCTCGGAGAAGATGTCCTGACGCTCATGTTCCAAAAATGGCAGAATCGATAGTAAAACTGTAGTAGAACTGAAGGAGGACACTTCTAATTGAATTGCAAAGAGTGTAGCAAAGTTGAAGACTGATGGAATAATCGGTCCATATCTCTTCAGAACCATGACCACTTGAAACTTAAATGTAAGTGATGTATGTTATTTCGCAATGATAATGGACATTTTCACCTGAAATTGGGGCATTGATCTCGTCACCGCCTGATTACAAAAAAATTTACTCTTTTGTAATACAGCTCGCGAAAATATTGGTTTATAGCGATAATGATTCGATGAATAATTCATCTACGTTTTGAAAATTGGTGGCTTGACTGCCTGGGTAATATTATATTGCCCCCTTTGAAGCTACGTGAAATGAAAAGTTCTCATCATAAAACTGACAACGATTGAGGCATTGTAGGCCAACATGTATCTCGTCATAGGTTCAATACCACTCGATACATTCCTACCCCTCATTTATGTTGACAATTCAGTTGATATCATATTCTCCAAGGTCACGATTTTGACATATATTTGAATTTGTTCTTGATCTTATAAACTATTTAAATGATGTTTCTAAATTGCTTCCATATACGATGTCTGTTCGCAAATTGTGAATTTCCGCAGGCTACGTATATTCCATTTTCGATGTTTTTGTGACGTTATGTTAGTATTAATGCCCCTCACTTATTTTGACATGTTCGGCCATTTTGAATCTTCAGTTGATTTTTGACAGCTTTTTTGCTTGAACGTGTTTTGGCTAGTTTTCGATATTTTATTCTTCCAAAAATGCATCAAAGAATCAGTATCAAATTTTGTGTGAAAAACAACTTTCGGTTCGCGAATGTACTCCGAATTTCGACTGTGACACACCGGTGAAAGTACTCTGGAAGAAAATAACATCTATCGCTGGTACAAAATGTGCGTAGAGAGCCGAGAAGTTGCAAAAGACAAACAACGTGCCGGACAGTCGAGCACGTCAACAACAGACGACAAAAGAAAAAAAAACTATTCACCAATTGTTGAATTTTCCGTTAGATTATTGCCGAAGACCTGAAGATATTAATTGGCTAGTGTCATGTGATTTTTCCCAAAGACTCGAAATTCGTGTCTAAATTGCTCAATTTCAGCCGAAAACAGCATTGCATTAACTTTCCTTAGGGGATGTTGAACTTGATTCGTGACAACTCAAATTTGCTCCTGAGGTTCATAACTGATGACGAATCATAGATAGATGTTAATCATTCCAACGGAAGTTGCCTTGCCGGACGAACCAAGTACGAAAAAAATGCATTAAAGTCGATCGGATCTGAAGGTTTTGCTGACAATTTCTGTCAAATACACTGACGTGGTGCATCGTATGTCCTTGTTGTGGCGTAGAACGGTCAATGATGAGCAATTTGTGTGAAGCAGTCCAAAGGAAGGATTTTTCGAAGAACGAAAATATGCTTTAGCATCATGATTATCTCTCTGTTCATACATTGTTGCTTGTGCGCGAATTTTTAGCCAAAAACAACATTATAATACCGCAACCGCAATAATCCCGGACCTGGAACCCTGTCACTTTTTCTTGTGCCCGAAACTAATATTCCTGAAAACTATTCCTCGATTGAGGACCTAAAGATGACATCGAAAGAGATGCTGCACAATATCACAAAAAATTATTTTTTGAAGTACTTTAAAAATTGGGAAAAAGACGTTCAAAGCTGTTATTGGCATGCTTGTGCGAATGACAGAATACATTCACTATGTATATAATATTTAGAATTGAAAGAAAATAATGACGAGGTATACTGTCTTTATGGGATTCAAAAGGTTTCATTTGCAATCACCCGAACGTTTGTCACCCGAACATCAAAAATTATGAAGATACTACAGGAAGCATGGACGTATTGTCCATGTTCTTGAGATCAAAAAAGTTGGTTCGCAAGGAATACAAAAACTATTTTGGTGACGGTGATTCGAAGACCTTTATGGCAATTTTAAATTTGAATCCTTATGGTTATAATTCCAAAATTTTAAAAAGGGAATGTATGGGTGACATCCAGAAGAGAATTGGCAAGCGACTTCGGAACTTAAAAGGCCAGCTGAAAAAAGCAAACCCACAGAGTCGTTTGTATGAGACTCAGCACATATTTTGGACTAGTGATATACAGTTAGTGTGAAAAACATAAAAAAGAATCAATCGACATACTATGATATGATTTTCACAGGAGATCTGCATTAACCTGCAGATGACCTAACATCTTCAATGCGGGTACTACCCAGTGGGAGAGGAGAGCTGATGGGAATGGCTACAAAGAACAGCCGTTGGTATGAAAATTGAATCGCATCCTACTCCATAACATCCAGATGTAGAAAAAGAAATTCTCTCAATATTTGAAGATTATTCACGGATGGATTGTTAGAGAGATTTTCACACGCAAAATGCAACGGAAAGACTAAATTCCAGTTTGGCGAATTTCTAACCATTCAAATAATTTGTTTTCCGGATTAAAGACTATAGAAGTGGAAATTTATTTAGCACGGGTGCTATTCAATTAAGAAAATTCATCTTTTCTCATAAAAAAAGAGTTATAGCAGGAACCCAAAGCTTTATTTAAGCCGAACAAAAGGAATAGCAACGTGTGAGCCGACAGAATCGTCCTCAGTGGTAGGAGTTAAAGGAAGCTAGAGAAGCTCGAAAAGCTCGAAAAGCTCCGATGAGCGAGGCCTAGAACGAGGCATATGCGCAAGAAGAAACAATAAAATATGGTGCTCAAATCACTGATTAATCGGCAAATACTTTAAGCAATTGTTAACTTCTTTGAATATCCGTAATCCGGGATTTTTTTCCGTTTCTCTCAAATGATATTTGAGACGAAAACTCAAGCACTCATTTTTCTAAGAATTATAAAAACGAATCTTTACAAGATTACATAATGTATGAACCAACTTTTGAAATTATAAAGTGATTTGAATGGGAATTTTCCAAAGTGCAAAATGGTTAAAATTGTTAAAAAAATTTCAATAACCGAAATTTACAATTTTTATCAGTTTGTTCTCCATCGAGGTTGATGATTTTAAAAAATTATTTTTATGGGTAATGAAAATTTTTTTAAATTTTCAGATAAAAACTGGATTGACAGTTCGTCCCGCAATTGCTAAATACTTCATTCCAAAGAATAGCTTCAAGACCAAAGGAACAGTTGATGGTGTAAGGAACGCGTTTGATTTTGATAATATCTTAGAAAATACCTATCATAGCTAGGACATTCGATACTTTGACACAGGAATTACAAGTTTAAACATCAATGTCAATGACGGGATTCAAATTCTGTAATTTTTCTCCAGAAGATGAGTTCTCCAACTAATACACTATTTGGAGTGCTTTAAGCTAAATACTGGTGAATTTTCGACCTATGCTTTTCATTTAGAGACAAGCGTTGTTTAATCCTATAAATTGAAATAAGTAACAAGCCGAGTACATTACGCATTCCGCACCATTTGTCACGAGCCTAGATATGTGCAACTGAAATGATTCAATAAATTTTTGAAACTGAAACCCATACTGGGACCGTCCAAACATTATTTAAACTTTCAAAAATATTTTCAGGTACCATCATATCCACTATTTATGTTTTAGCTAAGTTAATTTGAAACTTCTGAAAATTCAGAAATATTTTTTAGTATACAACGTTTATATACCAAGAATTCTTATCTTCTGAATTTTTCACTTTTTTTGTTGTATTTTATGACTCAAAAAGCTAAGTTAGCTGGAAAAAAATGCCACTTCTGACACCAATCTCGTACGTGACAGAAATTGAAGATTACACGTTAAGATTGATGAAACTTTTTTGAGGACCGTGAAATTTTATCTAGCCCTACAACATTCGCGCAACTTCAACACTTTTTCCTTAACATTAACTTCATCTGCAGTTTCCGCGGAAAAAAATGCTTCTGTGCACTTCAATGTTTGCATACATGTTTGCTTTAAAATCGACCAGTAAGGGCACATGTGCTACCGTATAAAGTGCACAGTTCGTTCCATTTTGCAACAAGCAACAATAAATTATCGGTTCTCAAAATTCCCAAGGTAATCAGCTAATAACTGCACCGAATGATTTAATTCAACCCATTTAAAACTCACCCTTCGCCACTACCCCCATTTATCATCGCTCAACAAAACTTTCTCACTCGACTCTTTCAATTTGTTTACTCGCTCGTCCGAAACGCAAGACCTCGTACAAATTAAAAATGAAAATATTATAAACCAAAAGAGAAAATTTATGAAAATTTTCCGTTTCACTTGAACTACATTAAACGTTTTAAAACGCTCCGATAGTTTAATACACGGAGCCAATCGAACAAGCAAGTTAAAATTATTATGAAATGTGGGTGAATACCAGCGGTGGCTGCAACACACAGTCCATAATTTCATTCAAAGCATTAACACACGTAAGGGTAGAAGAAAGCGAGGGCCAGAACAGCAGAAGAAAAAAGACCAACTTATGAGAGGCTTGCGAGAAAAGGTGTGCATGTACTATATACTATAAGGCTGCTAAATCAAAAGGAACCGAACATGAGAAAGGGAAGAGTCCTTGTGTATAAGACAAACAAAGGATTTATTTCAAGTAGTTTGGAAAACTCTCTTCAACTCGGTTTAGGTTTATGAATTCCATTATAAGTTTGTACGCTAGAGTGAAAAGGATGGAAAACAAAAAACCCAGTTTGGTGTAGAGCGGAAGAGAACGAGGATGTGCAGCACGAACAATCGAAGGAAGCTTTAATTAAGTTCGGAACTCTTTCGTCTTATTTCAGTTTTTCCTTCAACAGTTTCATGGACGTGGAATAAAAAATTGCCAAAAAAAAAGAAACTTCCATGGAAAGGTAGATGGTTTTCAGGAACGCGATCGTGAAACGAAAACGAGGAAACGGACGATGAAGGAAATTTATCCGGAGCTAGCATGGATACGATTCAATTCGCTCGACGTTTGTCTGTTGCGGAAAAAGTTTTAATTTGTGATTTCTTTATTCAATTGACGATGTTTCGATTGATTAATTCACTACAGACGATTAGACATTATCATTTTGGAATGTGTATTGAAGTTTGCGTTTGATATTTATAAAACATAACGGTGAGGTAGGAAGCAAGTAGTCGAGGAACTTTCTCTAGAATGTTGTGTCTTGCCAATTTACAGGATACAATTTGTGGATACTTTATTTCTCGTTATCATTTAGAAGCTCAGGTCTATATCATGCATTTTTCTTCTATACTTCCGGTGTCTTTCCATCTTAGGTTGTTTGATTCCTTCTTCTAAAATGGAAATCGTTGCCGTCTTTGTGTTAGGATAAATATGTCTTTATTCTTTTCTTATTTCAATTTGGAATCGGTTAACTGAAATACCCGAAAAGTGTTTCGATTCTGTGATCAACGATGACCGTGAGAACTTGTCCTTGTGTTGATCATTAGTATTCACTATTAAAAACAACATAAATACATAAAGCGCTAACACTTCGAACAAACTTCCTGCATAGCATAAGTATATACTGCGCTCACGCTTCAAAAAAACTCCCGACCTAACGATATTCGACCGAATAAGTAGAATTTTGTTTCTATTGGTAAGTTTACTCCGACGCATGCGTAGAACGAAAACATCTCCCTGAAAGCTTTTGCGTGAACGCAACACAAACATAAGTCTACTGGTACTCAGTTTCTCTCCGTCAGGTAGAAGCCAACTGAGAGTGTTCGCACTGTATTTATTTAGGCTGTGTTAGAACCATAAGTGTATGAAACTATTTTTAAGTTATTTGGCTGGCAAAGCGAGTCAACAATATATTCAATGTAAAAAAAATGCACCTCGATCAGGTCGGCCAATCACTGTAAAAGTCGATGAAATCTTACAAAAAATTGAAAAAGACCAACACATAAGTAGCCATGGCATTGCTAAGCAACTGAATATCCATCATCAAACAGTTTTGAACCATTTGCGTTAGGCTGGATACACAAAGAAGCTCGACGTTTGGGTGCCGCATGAATTAACACAAAAAAAATTGATCGGCCAAATTTCCATTTGCGAAATGCTAATAAAACGCAACGAAATCGAGCCATTTTTGGAGCAACTCATTACGGGGATAGAAACATGGGTAAGCAACGAGAATGTCATTCGAAATAGATCATTGTCAAAAAAAGTGAATCATCACAAACGACTTCAAAGCCAGGATTGACACCAAATAAGGTTTTGCTGTGCTTATGATGGGCTTGGAAGGGAATTGTTTATCATGAGGTGCTAGAATCTCACCAAACACGCAATTCGGCTCTGTACTGTCAGCAATTAATCAGATTGCAACAAGCAATTAAAAAAAAACAGCCAGAATTGATCAATAGAAAGAGGGTTGTCTTCCATCATGACAATGCCAGACCACACACATTTTTGATGACCCGGTAAACATTGGCAGAGCTGGGCTTGGAAGTTTTTAATGAATCCACCGTAAAGCCCAAGCGTCGCACCGTCAGATTACCATTCGTTTTGGTCTCTGCAAAACTTCCTTAATGAAAAGAAATTCGCTTCAAAAAGAGACTGTGAAAATCACTTGGCTTTTTCACCGATCAACCACAGAAGTTCCGCATAGATGGAATAATGGCTCTACCCAAAAAATGGCAAAAGGTCATAAATAATAATGGACAATATGGAGCCAATTTCCGTTTTTCACCTCCTTCTTAGAGCCTCATTTTTCAAAACGTCTTCTATCTGGAAGTGTACGGGCAGGCGATTAGAAGAGAGTTGATAGAGAATGGTTTTTCGCACGTTGTTAGGTATATGGTGCCAGATTCCTAGATCTACAATGTTTCCATGCATTCTTTCCTTGCATGTATATTAATTGGGAGTACGCATACATATTTATTTTTCGAGAATTGAATCTATTGATCAATGTCCTGGCTCGATTTCTTTGACAACTCTCTGAAGTCAGCAATATTCGGTATGTTCTTCTTTTGCCATAATTCCCCTTGCAATCCTCAAGAGTTCGGGAGAAGAATAATATAGTTCCATTTTTGATTGCTATCGCCACCTTTTTGCCAGCTGTAACATTTGTATCCGATTACGTTTCATATTTCTTCTCACGAGAAAAGCTATCCTTCCTTGTTTAATAACATACTATTTCGACACATACTATTTTTAGAGTGAAGAAGGTTCTATCTTCAAACAGGTTTCTGTAAGGAGGAAACCATTAAACGAACAATCTATCATAAATTTTTCAAAGCTCTCATATCCTTCGGAATATAACATAATATCAATTGCAACTGATTTCGCATGTTCACAAAGAATTGATGTACATCATGGGAAAAAATGTTACGAAATAGGTTTCTGGATTTTTTCTATAAGTTGGTTAGATAGTAAAGTTGATTTAAGTTTGATTTTTCGACATTCGGAACATTCCAGGAATAACACTGATAACATAGTCAAAGTCGATGCACTGAAGCCTTTCTCCCATATCGTCTTTACATTCTGATAAGTGGTGATGCACATCACAAACACACAGCGAGCCTGAAAGTGGCAATTATTTGAAGAGTGCCCAATTGACTGGCAGTTGTGCCACATTTTGAGGCTTGAATATGGTTTGAGTAACTCTATTTGGCCTACTGTCCTTAGATTATAAATGGAGGCAGGAGGAAAAGCCTTGAAAAGTTTTGAAAATTTTTTAGGCAGGAAGCCCTAACGTTCGAGATCTCCCTTGATCTCTACTGATGAAAATCCGTGCAGATCAGAGACCAGAACCTTGAACTTATTTTATTTAGGAAATTAGTATATGTGGTGCTCTTTACTCTGAGTAGTCTTCTTATTTCGCAATGGACCCATGCCGTTTCACACGATATATTCGCTATGTCAAAACCAACTCGCTTTTCAGTAGAATTTTGTTCATTGGTACAGGCCATGTTTCTCTTATTTGTCTGCAAAGTAGTTTCCGTGGCCACGAAAACCTCCTCATTAGATTTTACACGGCGAACGATTTTTTCAAGTTCAGATACGGATTCAACTCGATTGTGGCAACAGGAGGCGTGTTAACCGATGCGATATCATGGTGCAAGAACACGTTTTTTCGCCAAATGGGCCCTTTTATGCTGCAATTTAACTTCAAATTGGCTCAGTATTACATTAAAGTAAAGCCCTGTGACCGTTTTGCCATTTTTCATGTAGTGGATGCAAATCACATCTTGTAAATCCCAGAAAACGGTGGCCGTCTCCCTCCCTTGGGTAGGACAGTCTTCGCTTTCTTCCAAGCATATTCGACACTGATGTCTATTATTTCTTAGTCTCTGATGCATACTAGCACAATACAACCTTCGGATTACACTTGAACAGTGGCAAACACTTCTCTAAAGTGGTCTCTCGGTTTTGTTTCTTGTTCGAATTCAACGAACGCAACAGCCATCGTGCCGACAGCTTTTTCCTGCTATAATTTTACACAGGATACAGCACACATCTTAGCTCCTAGCCCACGATTTGAGATGCTTCCTGTCTCAGCTACCTTACGTACCTCAAATCGGAGGTATGCTAATATAAGATCCTAGACTTTTCACCCGGTATCATCTATGGTAGACTTAGGCATGACTTATCAAAAACTGACGTGCGATCGCGTTGAAACTCGTTGAAGCAAATTTTTACGGACTCCATCGCAGGAGCTAAATTACCGTAGATAGTATCCAAATGTTCCTTGATTTTGCTAAATGGTCTTCCTGCCAAATGCAATATTGGCGTCCTGCAATATTGGAGTCTTCAGTTGGCGAAACCAAGTACATATTCTTTACAAGTTTATCGTCCATTATTCACTCTCAATCTTGAATTCTTTTTTTAAATAATTACTTCAAAAAGGACCTATGAGCCTAGTCTACTCTAAATGTTTTTGTTTTTGGTTTTTTTATTACATCAAAACAGTGGCTGTAGAAAGTCCACAATTTTGAATGTGAAAAATATGGTCTGAGATAAAATAGAATAAAAAATTACGTGATGAAATGCTAACAAAAGAGAATTCTAATGTTAAAACTAAAACCATTATATATTATTTTAATAAATGAAATCCGTGTTTTACGTGACAATAAGGACATTAAAAGCTGTGCACCTATCAAACGCACAAAAAGGACATCCAAATAACATTCCAAACATTTTAGTACCCATTCTTTTGATAAAGGACAAAGTTAAGGCCTGCTTTAAAAATATGTATAATTTAAAAAAATCAATACCATACCGTCTTGTTGACTTTTCGCTTAAATAGACTAAAAAAATTCACCACCTTAAGCAAGCAATTTCTATACTAAGAAATGTTCCTTGAAATTTTTCTATTATTCAGATAATTTAATTCATATTTTCAGCATCTTTACATCCGAAACTGAACAGTGTACATAACGAAATTTGTTTAATGCTGCCCTTTCACCAAGCTTACAACAGAAACCATACACTCCGGCTGCGATATCCGCGAAATATAGTGGAAATGCAACAGACAATACCCTATCAGCAACACAAAAAAATAATATAACCAAGTGCATCAGGACTATGAGACGGTTGGCCACATCCACTTCCTATCGTGTGGAATCTTTTAGCTATTATAAACTGTATATGCTGTGAATAGGAAGTAACCTAACAAACAAACGAACAAACAAAGAGTTTAGTCCATATAACCATCAGTACCGCCAGTACGTAGCCAATGGTGGTCCAAAAGATGAGAACTTCGTTCGGCACATAGGAATCGTTCCCAAGTTGAAAGAAAAGCAATAAAAGATTCTTCCTATTGTTCATGCCCATTCACTGTCCATTTCGTTACAGATTTTAGGTTGACTCTAGAATAAAAATTGTTTTGATAGCTGTTGGGTTGCCAGTGGCTTTATATTATTGTTCATAAGTTTTCACTGCCATTTCAATTTCAACCCTTACGAATTGCAAGGGACCTATAAGCACATAATGGTTAGAAAGTTTAAAAAAAATAATATTTAATTTATTGCATGCAAAATGTTCATGACATGATTTCCAAGAAATTATTTTCTTTTAAATATGTACGTTAATTTATAGATAGTTTTCTTTCTTTTAACAAAAAATCACCCTACAGCCAAGAACGGATATTCTGAAATATTTTTCGCGCTCCAGACATATGACGTTTGTATTCCACTGAAAACTTCCTCATAGCTCACTTTGGATTGATACATATGGTCAAACTACTCCCGCGTCACATCAGGATGGAGTGCTTACAACGCAACTTCGGACGACCTCGAACAATCGACACTGCCCTTATTTTATCGGTAGACAGGACTCATTTTATTTCTGTCGATGTATTGCCTGATGAAATTAGCCTGTTTTTTAAGACGCTCGTTCCTTACTCCACACTATTACATTACTGATCAAATCCGCGTTAAGCAGTCCTAGAATGGTACCGAGCGGAGACTTTTCTACGAAAAAGGCTTTGCTGGCAAAATATGTAGCATTTTCCTTCCTAATCTTCCCCACTGTATAACGATATTTATAGAATTGGGAAGCTGACCAGTGGTGCGAAAAATAGTAATCTAGACAACCAATGAGCAAAATCGCTATTATTAGCGTTGCTACAACCTCTGAACTTTGCCTGCATAGCCCTGGTCACCTGTTTCTGTTGTTGAGCGCCAAGCTCCAGGATGGCATGCAATCCAGGGTTACATTCAAGTTTCGACTAACTTCCTTCTCTGATTCTCGACGGGGTCATATTTCATAAGGAAGACTCTTGATACGATTCATCTGAAAATGAGTTCCACCTCATATTTTAACCGCAATCCGTTGACACCCAGGGTAATCTCCCACCCACAATCAAGTCTTCTCCTAGCCACAGTCATTTCTTCGGAGTCATTTCTCATAAATATCAACGTATAGGTGGAAGCAAAGCAGAAATCCTCTTTTCAATCTAATTCCAGATCTTCTCAAATGCAATAGAAAGCTCTAAATAGCACCAAGTTACACAAGATTACACTAGTCTGATGATTTCCTTAGAGCAATTGTTTGCGAGCAAAAAGCATCGGGAAGTAAGAAACCTGAAGCATAAAACTTCTTCTGAAAAGACTCCAGGATTTATGTTTGTCACTCCAAATCGAAAGAATCTTCCACATCTTTTGGTACCAGTACTTCCACTCTTGTCATGGCAGCAACTTTCTTCAAGAAGGCATTTATTGAGGCATGCCTTCTCTGGAACGTGCGATGGACCTCAGAATGAAACCTAGTCGGTCATATTCCTGACCGCCGACCTTATTACTGACTGCCGACTACCTTAATCCTGACGACAACAGCGGTTGGGGAATCTCTATCAGAAGCTTTCCGACAATATTCTGTATATACAATGGAAAGCATGTGAATGGGGCGCTCCAGTCAAATTTGTCATTATTTACTGTCCCCAGTCACCCCACTTTCCGCTGAGATAATACATCCTGAAATGAAGCTTAAATTGTATGATTCGTATTTAAGACACGATTGATTCACCAACATAACTTCAATTGCCTCAAGTCTTACACCATTAAGGCCCGAACTTCTTCGAGTTTACATTCAGGATACTACACAAATCTGCTATCAGGACATGAAATGAAAACCATTCGCCTGGCCTCTGTTAACCAGATGCTTAATTCTTTAATGATCTCCGTTAATTTGAGCTCTCTAAAGGACCTATGTCAGAGGAATTTGAGCCTGCAAGAAACCAACCTTTATGTATTCCGCTATAAATCTGAGTCGAGGTCCTCAAAAAAAGCCTGTGATTAAGCACATTTGATTACTCAGGTCATTGATATTCTGCAAGACCATGGAATTTTCTTAGGATATTACAACACCACTGAGATCCTACTCAACCATTCACTCCACAAATTTTCTTTTGAAATATGGCTTCCATTGGAACTCGAGTTACGGTCTCACAAACGGTTGAATCTTTTCTGGTCTAAAGGCGAAAGAATGGTTATGTCTGTTAAATTTAGTGTCATTCTGACCTAATGATCTACAATGAGAGTGTGATATTATTTCTATTTGGCCTCAGTGGTGTGGAAAGTCATGTATTAATGAATCCTCTCTATCTAGCCCACACCACCTTCCATCCACTGGAGAGAGCCAAACAACCATCCCAGCCAAAGCGACAACCGCGATTGGTCATAACATATTGCGTATTATACATGGTGTTAAAAATTCTAGCAAAAATAAAATTTCAACGCCCCTTTCCTAAAGAACTAAAGGTGAGTGAAGCTTAAGCCTAATAATTAAGGAATTCAGGAAAGTAGAAAGCACTCATAAAGGCAATAATAATGTATTTCTCGGATGTAGGACATTTGGCCTGCCTTTAGAAGAGCATAGAGTAAAGGCATAGAGGGTCTATGCCTTTACAATCCAAACCACTTTATGTCCTGCAACACATAAGATTGGAGTTTTGTCATGAACGTTTACACTACAACAAACATCTGATGTCTAGGCAAATGAGCTCAATCTGATCCTTATTTTCCCACTTGTACTACGTGAGAGTGTCGTTAGCTTCATCACAGGCTTAATAGTTCTATTCAAAGATATCCAGAACCAAAACGCTAAACATTCATAAAATTCAGGATCGATTTATCAACAATCCTTATTATGTCAACATCAATATATCAACAATCCTATTATATTCTATTATAATTATCCAAAATATGAGCGAATGCTAAAATAACAGCAAGAACTTGCACGAAATTCAGACAAAACTTTATCGTTTCAGGGTCAAACAATGTCCTGGCCCAAAATAATAATAAAACAGCAAGCATACGCGCACAGGAGCTCTTGCAGAAGGATATAAACCTTTCGATAGCTGATTTATGGTTGTGTAATAAATCATATCGTGGCTTTACTTGAATTTTTTAAGAGTGCATTAACGATACAACAAAATATTGAGCACTAGAAGCATCTCATACTCTCGCTTGGGTTTCGTTTGATCGAATCTTGGTTCGAAGCATACATGTGTGAGTAAAATACCAACACTTTCTAGGGGCATCAGGAAGAAAGAAATACCAGTAAGCCATGTAGCATAAAGAAAGCGAGCTTTGCAAAACAGAGAGCTTTTAAATTAATCAACGTAGCTGAGTAAAGAGAGTTAACATTCTGAGCTTAAACTGATGAGAGAATAACTTTCCGATAGTAATAGTGTAAGTCAGTCATTGAGTATGGAAATAAATTGTAATTTTAATTCTCTCCACATTTTCGACTTCATATCCTATCTCCAATAAGTTTTGCTTACAATACATCTGGAAAATCAAAGTCGTATACCGTTACATTACGGGTTGTGTTATCGCTTCTTAGTGTTTACACGATCCTCAATCCAGAATGCAACGACGTCCTGCGTTCGCACCATCAGTGGCTTTTAGCTGAAGATGAAATTAAAAGCGAACGGTGGCAGATTTAAAGACGCATAGCGTTTTGAGCATATATTGTTGATAAAGTTTAATCCCATCACCTTGATATGAGTTCATTTTGTGGCTCCATCATGACAGTTCCAAGCCTGTGTGAAATGAAAAGGGACGGGATGGAGTTTTTTGTGGCCAATGAGCTCGAATTGAAGCGCTGCGAACTAAGCGAAAGAGGGAATTAAAGCCGAGTTGCAACGTTGGAACTCTTGTGGTCGTTTGGTCTTTTGTAGAACGTGATTTCGTTGAACCGATCACAAACGAACTGTAGAACTATGGTCTACCGCAGTATTGAAGATTTGAAGTAAGAAGTGAATGAGGTAGCCGGTTGCGAAGAATAGGCTGAAATAAGTACCAATAAAGTCTCCGATTTGGGTTCTAAGACGCTTAGAGCAAGCGATGTACTGAGGGAATGTGGAAGGGAGCCGGATCGACCTCCGATGTTGACGAAGACACGAAGAATGAAGAACAAGGACAGAAGACTTGGAGAACAATGGTGTAGCGTAGAATTGAAGCAAAGAAGTAAAGTTGATGACAGTGGGAAGAATACAATGAAATAAAAACCAATGAAGTGGCCAATGCGGGTTCTAAAGCACGAACCAGAGGCATCCTGAGAGAAGATAGAAGAACACCAGACCAATTTGCGGTGAGCTTGAGATGAGAAGAAGAATTGACGCGAATAGAGGCGAGTGAGGACTAGATAAATAGGAAGTAAGAAGAGAACTGTGTAAAAGATGGACAGGATGTCGTCTGATGCGCAATCAATCCCGCCTGCCTGGTGAAAATATCACAAACAGCGAGGAGTATATCCTGGCTGAAACTTGGTGGTTGTGAAAGGATTAAAAGAATGTTGAGCAATCCAGATAAATTAAGCAATGAATCCAGATAAATTGAACAAAGCCGGAAAGCAAGACTGAATCTTGTTTCAGATAGGGGCGGTGGTTGACACTTTGGATCAACACTGTCTGCGAATATCGTGCAATGAGACTTTAATGGCAGGCGTTGCCGTTAAACACTTTGACTTCATGTTCGTGAAATGCAATAATCAGCCTTTAAAAATCTCACTCTCTGAAGAATTACATCAGATCAGGAGTTTCTTCAGAGATTTGTCGCTACACTATGTATTCTACTCTGTTGTATCGATTTTATCAATTCCAGAAATGAATGCTTAAACTCACTCCAAGCCTTACTTTGATAACGTGCAGTTCAAAAATTAGCTTTCACGGAAGAGCCCAAACTTTTCTTATATCAACACTTGCTAACAATTTTTGCGTATGAGAATGGATTCGTTTTATAAAGTTTGGAGCGCCTGATTCTGCTATGGCGAACCCCATTAACTTTTGTTGAAATATTTCCCTTTGTAAAATAAGTAACCGTGGTTGCTACTAAATAATATCACAAGCAATTGGTATTCGAAAGAATATTATTCCTGCAATAGACATTCAATTACGCCCACCAAATCGACAACTCTTATTATTTTGCGAATTCGGGAAAAAAACGCATCAGGATGCTCGCTATCTGCCGGAATAAGTATAAAAAGACAGAAGCACCAGAATCACAAGAATCACGAAGGACGATTGCATTATTACACTAAAGGGTTTATAGAAGTTTTCCTATTGTAGCACTCGCTAAACGAATTGTAATTCGTGAATAAAAGGACACTGCAGCGAGCGTGCACAAGAGGCAGGCCACCAACGTTCAAGTCCGATATCGGACACAAACCATACTACGCTCCCTTTGGCAAAATTACGTACAACAAATTCAAAAGATGAAGAAAATTTGTTCGACTCTATTATAATCTGCTTCCTCAGGTAAAAAAATTTCCTAATAGAGTGTTCAATGATTTCGTTGGGTTCTTCTTTTTCTACTTAAAAGGATTTCATTTGCCCGGCAGCCGGTGGAATGTCCTTTTTATGGGAGAGTCTTTTTTCGATTTCATTATAGCAGCTGAGTAAGTGCAGTATGTGGGTCAGTCTGGAGTGGGTGCGGCAGGAATAGAGTGTCTAGCCCAGGTAACAATCATAATGGCTACAGATTATGTATCTATATACTTTTTTTATTATTGTCCTGGTTCATTTCTGGCTAGTTATTTTTCATCTATTATTTCTTTTTATTTATTTCGGTTGTGCTTTTACTCGTTTCGTATGAAGAATGCGAATTCAACTTGTGGCTGTGCTGTCGAAATTTGATTCTATTGCTTCTTGCCATGAACAAATCATGAGCATGGAGTGCTTGATTATGATCGGAATTCTCCGCGAAGGACGAAATAAGAAATTGCGGTAGTGAGAAGCAATATCGTGGCTGAATTTATGATCCTAGTTATTATTGCATAGTTGTCGTTTATGGTTTTGAAAAGCTGATTGTTACTTTTTTATCAGTAAATTTGTTTGGAGCTTTTAAAATTCCGTGACCAAACAATCTATGAGCAATCGTTTTTTATGCTCGCCATATTTTCTGCCAAGGCTATGGCATTCTATTAATGCAGTAGATGGTGCAAGAAAATGTTCACGGCATAAACCAGCACTAACGCAAATTGAATCCAATTATTTCAGCCATAATAATATTTTTTTAAACATCCTATTAGAATCCCATGGTCAAGTCTCTCAAGCGACTTGAAAGATTCAAAAGAATCAAAAGATTTTAAATTCTTTAAAACTTACGTCTTTTTATAGAAAAATACAATTCGTTGAATGATCTCGAAACCTTCTTCATATATGAATTTCAAAATGCCGAAATTAAAAAAAAAATTTTAAAGATTTAGAGATTCATATTTTGGCAACGATTTGTCATCTTTCGGCAGAATAATAGCGGTTGGAATTCAAAGACACAATTTCTTTTCAATACAGTACGCAATAATGCCAAGTAAGTTCATAGAACTAAAGAAATTATTTCAGTATTTATTTTCAACGCATGCTAAATGGAAATTCAACGAAATATAGATCAGCAGTCAGTGGAACATTGATGCATCCTCATCTTCACTATCCCTAACAACTATTTCAACTAATATATTAATAAAAGTTTGTACTGACCACAAATCATAACCACAAAACGAGTACGTTAAAATGTTAAAGTAAAATAGGACGATCATAAGCCGGCTACTTAAACGAAAGCAGAAAGAGAGCCTAAAAGGATCTAAAGAAAAAAAAAAAAGCTTCATTTAACCCCATCACCTACCCGACTAAATATGACCATTCCTTAACCAGGTTTTTTGTTAACTAGGCCTTTAATTTTCGTTAATTTACAGTTAGTTAACATGTTTGGCAATTGCTTACCTTGCATCATTTTTTTAACATTTACATTTAACATTACTTAGGCTGTATACTGAATTTGACATTTCTTGTCTTTACCTAACATCCATCTCTACATTACATTATTAAATAACAATACTACGAGGGTTGTTTGAATATAATCCGAAATTTCGTAATACAAAATTTTATTATTCAATTACAGAACTATCATTTTTGGCCGTTTTTTTAGGCAGTGTCCACTAGAGTCTATGTATTTTCAACTCCTCTCCAGAAGCTTTCGTATGTATTTTTCGCAGGCTTTCACGCATCCTTTAGCGCACATATGATTTCACATCATACTTACGAAACGTTGTCCGTCGAGAGTCTCTTAAATTGACCAAGTAAATAATAATCACAAGATGAAACGTCTGAACTATATGTAGGTTGTTTCAGTGTTTCCCATCTCAATTCGTTCAATGTTTCAATTGTAAGCCGAGCTGTAAGTGGTCCTGCGTTGTCTTGCAGCAATATCGCCATACGAATGGAAATACCGCCTCAATTCGATCTGTTGGCAAGCTTTACGATGTTTTCTAGAAGGCTACTATAATACTACGCGTTCACAGTTTATTGTCCAGTGAGAAAATCAAGCGCAATAACCGTTCCGATGTCCAAAAACACGGTACAATTCACCTTCTGAGCTGATGTCGTGTCCTTAGTTTCGAATCGTGCTCCCTCGTCTTTCTTCCTCCATTCCATAGATGTACGTTTACTCTCTGGCGTATAGTGGTGTACCCATTTCTCGTCTGTGGTGAATATTAATCACAAAAATTTCTCCCTTCTTCTTCCACCCAGTGCATAAACTGTCCACGGCGTGGATTTCCGCTGAATATATTTTCAAAATTTTCGCATCCATCTAGCTGAGATTTTGCGGTTCATGCGATGAACCTAACCGTTCATGAATTATTGACTCAATGCGACTGACGCTTATGCCCAACGCATTTGCCTTATCGCGAACATTACTGAGTTGGTCACCCAAAATGAGTTTCTCAACAGTCTCTAACACAGCGCTAACGTTTGCATCGGTGGCACTCGTCTTAGAGAGCCACGCATGTGGCAAGTTCACCACCACTTCACGGCCATTTTGAAGAGCAGAACAAAATTCATACACTTGGGTCTTAGAGACATAAATAGGAATGCTCGAATACTTTTCGATAAATTGCCGCTAATTTTAGATTTTCTTTTACTTAAAAACTAATAATAATGCGTTATGCAATAGGCACTGACACATCTTTTACGCTCATGGCTATAACTACACTAAAAAGTCAGGTTGCGCGGTTCCAGCGGTTCTCACCGCTTCATCACAGACTAGTCTGCTATCCAGTGCTACCGCTTTTTCGACACTTAATTTTTTTCGTGACTGTTCAAAAATTCCGGGCTATATTTGAACCGTCCTCGTATTAAAAACAATTTTTTTTCTTTTACAGTAGAGTTTCACTCATCCTTACACCAATCCTTAATTTAATTTGACTTCATCTAAAGCAGATTTTGACGAAATCTTAGCCCTACTTAGGCTTGGTCTTCAAGGAATAGGCAAGACCCTTTCCGGTTGTTTTATTCAAACGTTGTTTTATTGAAACAACGTTTGAAAAATGGAACATTATGGCGCAATTCGTTTGAACTTTTGACAAGCAGATAAATAAGGGCAACTGATGGCATCAAAAATGGGACTTTTATCAATTTCGTCTTGATCTTATCTCTGTAGCGATAATTTTTGAAGTTTAATGGTGCCCTATGGTATAAAAGAAACAAAGACTGATCTTAATAAATGTATTAAATAATTACAGGCTGGGTTGTCAAGTTGACAGCGGGCTTCCATAGCAGGAAGTGCTAGAAGAGGCCAACAAGCGTTGTGCTCCTGGGAGTTCTACATTCAGGTCGTAAATAGCCCTCACTTTTCTACCACGAAAAACGTATCTAGGTGGAATTTCATCGATGAAATTTGCCTATTGAAGTACTTCGATTCGAGGCGAACGTCACAATCCTGTGAATAATTTCTGAATTTACTCACATTTAGCTATTGTTAGCAGAAAAGAAAATGGTACAAGTGTCATATCAATAAGCTGAACGCATATATTTCCTAGTTCATCAACCATGTTCGCCGATTTTAAGGCTGAATCGGATTTTTGCATCCTCCTTAAATAAGGAATAGAACAATATTAAGCTTCCTATGTCAGAAATTTTTTTTGAACACTTTAATTTTTAAGTAATAGGACTTTGACTGTTTTATGAGCTTGTGTGTGGGCAACTAAACGTTAAGACACATGTAACAGTACAAAGGATCACAACGTAGGAAGGACCTTTTGCTCATCTGAACGTTCAATGATTCTTTTTCATAAGTCCGGCTTGGGTTAAAAATCACATCCACCAGGAACGGCTGCCAGGATCCCTTCAAGCAAAATTAACGCTTTAACACATTAAATGTCCGAGGGAAGAAAATCCTGTACATGTGTAAAGTCTGAAGTGCAATAATAAATTACCATTTCGGACACTTATTTACTTTTTTTTCAACATAACCATCTCTACCTGAAATTCAACGAAGCACGAAGCAGTCAGACGGATCTAAATAACACATTTGCCTGCATGCCCCATTAGTTTTTCTCTAGGTGTAGTGACACAATTCTATGCAGGTGCCTTATACCTGCATCAACTGACATTCTAACTGGTCTCAACCACACATGCATACGTGAACATATATTTCGTCAAGTGTTAAACTTTTCTCGAGTAAATTTCACCAACGTTACGGCAAATATGTTGTTATATATTCATTGTAGTAACTTTCAGTGGCATTCATTAGAGCCCATCATTCGTTCGGTTCTTCCTTTTTCATCATTTCAACACGAAGTATAGTATTTGCTACGGCAGGGAATAGGGCAAAAATAATTTTCTCTGCCTTCGCAATATAGGACTTTCCTCCACAAACCTCTTATCTTCTTACACACTGTCCCGCATCCTCGGGAGAGCCATTTAAATATTCCAGTCATAGTTCACTCCTGATGGTAGGTAGTGCTTCGTAAACTGATGAAGTAGCAAAATGAATAAACATGCAAGCAAAGTCCAAGGACGAATAAGCTAACAACTATATATAATACATATATTACCTAGATTCTTGCCATTTTCGAAATTGTCTAACCACGAACTTTTAGTCTTGAAGCTTTTGTCAAATGTTGAATGTTTCATATTATGTATCGGAAGAAATAGTGCGAAAACATGCTATCCGTTACCACATCAACATCAACATTAACATATATCGAGGTGGTGTTAAGGAGCATACACGTAGGTGAAAGTTGAGTATAGAGAAATGAGGAAACATATCAATGATGATATAGGGCGAATGGTAGGCGGAGTTGCAAGTGTTCAATGGAAACTAGCAAGTTGTTATTGTTTATTGCGTAAGCGAGCATAACAAACTAATTTGTTTTCTGGTGTTTGATATTCCACGTGGCGACAATGATATCTAAATTAGGTTGAATGTCAGTTTTATGGTAGTTTTATGGCTATTGGAGTGGTGGGAGAATATATAGGATAGAGTTTGGGAAAAGTTTTAGGAAGATATTATATTTGATATGGAATATTAAGAAGGTGCAGCCCTCATGAAGAATATCAACCATCAGCTCATTTTTCCCACATAAACATACACGATATAAGTTAAAAACTTTGGATAAATGCAAAAAATATCTATCAAGATACAAATACACATCAAAACCAGAGTGGGAAAAACAAGTAACTATCGAAGAATAAAAAGAAAAGCCCCCCTTTTATTTTGGCGTTCTAAATTTTTAATTTTACGTAATCGATTTTGAAACATTTTAACTCGGTCTTTCACAGCGATTAGCTAAGGAATTAAAAGAAAGTTTTTCTTTTCATTTCTCAGAATCATTTTGCAAAGACGATACCAACATCGAACAACCAACTATTGCCAATTCTAAGGAGGGTCATGAGATTACGGCCAAGCAAGGATCGAATGATACCCAGAAGCTACCCCAAGTCCTCTCGTCAACATTCAACGTTTTGAAGATGCTTTTCAACGACCCTACTTCCGTGACTTCAGACAAGCAAAAGAAGTCATCAAAGCATCTCAAGCGTACCTCAATGAAACCAAAAACCGTGAACAAATCAAAAACCGTGACCGAATCCTGCGTGACCAAAATAATTAACTACTAAAATATAATCAGGTGTTCCAACCTTTAGAGATTCCAACTCCGATTGATACGAGCCTTTATGATTCTTGTGCATTTAAATACCAATAATAACATTCCGCTTTACACGTTAACACTTTTTTTGTTTATGGTAGGCTATTGAAGCCTGTTTAGGCCCTTAGTGTGGTACTCCCAGACGCGTAATGCGCTGGACTACACACTGAACACCCCTTCTGTCAACCTGATTACCTAGCCTGGAACGGCTTGATAGATTCCTTCGGGCTAGGCTTCGTGTTCGTACACCTAGAGGCGCTTCCACATTATCGGAACCCTTTCTCCAGCAGAAGGAAGTTAGTGGAAGGGATAAAACAGATCCCTCCATCCATCGACGCCTGTTGACGCTCCATTATGCCTTTCTTAAGAGTCAGAACTACCCCAGCATAATGTGCCATGTGATTCCATTTGTCAACCGCTCTATGCATTTATCCGACTATCGTTTCGGGGCAGAGCTCTCCAATTTCTTTGAAGAGAGAACTACGCTGCTTACTCTTTTGCAACAGAAGAATGTACGGCTCATCCAGCTCTCTTGTACAAAATACGCAGTCAGGAGACCGTGACCTGCCCATCTTGTGCAAGTAAGAACGAACACATCCATTCCCAGGAAAATTCAGTCTAACCATGCGCTCCATTGAGCCACAGCTTCAGCCTGATTAACAATCTGATCGTGTACCTCTTCCCAGGGCCGAGTTCCCTGATTAACTCTTCGTAATTTGTGACACTGCCACCATTTTTCGGGAATTTCGGGTGACCATGAGTACAGTGGGGGCTTGCCGTGTCAGGGTGTACGTATGACCAAGTAAAACTTGCAAGCGGACGCAATTATTCATAGTATAGTTCACCACATCTTTTTCACCTGGTGCTCCGCTCACCAGCGTCACTTTCGTCAGTGGTGATTTTGCCATAAGTACTTCCACAAACCTCTCAGCATCCGCTTTCTCAGTATTCTACGTTAAGCACCATCATGGATCTCCAGTGCTATCAACTGGTGATCGCTGGCCGAATAATCTTCATGCACCCTCCAATTGTTAACCGTTTGTACTAGAAAAAGGCTCTTGATAATACAGTGAAGATCCAAAATAGAAAAATTAAGAAAAATATATCCTGCTAAGGGAGCCGTCCAAACACCTGCATAGTGAAGAGTAGCACTTCATTATGAAGAGCGACGCTGCTCTCCGTCTCAGTTCTCCTGGGGTTGGAGTTCAAATAAGATTACTACCCAAAATTACTTCTAAATATTTCACTATGTTTATATTTGTTATATCTTTTCTACCAAGTGTCGGGGGTGAAAGTGTTCCTGATTTTCGTCGATTTGTATAACGAATGACTTCTAATTTTTTGGTTCGGAGATAATGTTCATCGTGTTCCAGTTTGTATTCTCACTTCTACTTAAACGAGCTTCCAGTAAGAAGGAAGCAAAAAGAAAATCGAAAAAATGCAGATAAGGAAATAAGAAATTATATTTAGGTACCAAGGTGGCCTTTTTACGTGTCAGATATTACGCAGGATAAACAGACGCCTGACAGCAGGCTTTACAATGAACGTTTAACGAAGGAAGTCTTTAACTAAAATTCACATTTGCCAATTTCATAGAGGATTGTGAGTTAAAAAGGATTGTGGCTAACACAATAGAATCTCCAATTAACGATTAAAAATACCTAGACATCACGATGCACTGAAAACTGAGCCAACCGCTTCAAAGGAAACACTACACGGACGAATGCCTTTGACATACATTTGCTGACTCGGGCATGACTTCCATCCATCAGATTCACAAAAAAGTTAATCAACCATTCATAAACGAACTATTTCCTGACGCCCAAATCCGCCGTGAAAAGGATGCCGTGAAGCAAGGACAAACAGGATAGGATTCAGTCAGTTATGAGTAAAATTACTTTCTACGAGGATAAGCTATTGACAAGGAAAGTGTGAGAGACGTGCACAATTTTTGAAGAAGAGTGTGAAATCAGGAAGTACAACATCAGGATCAAAACGAAAGAGGGATTAAGGGTTTGACTTTGAACTCCGCGAATGATGCTACAATCTTCTGGTTAGATTAACTTGTTAGTCCGATTAAGTCCAAGCGTTCACCTCTAATCACGGCCCATTAGGACTAATGATGGATAATGATAAGTGGACACTGAAAACTAACGCAAAGGAAGTAACACTAGAATAAACATAAGACAAAAATTTGTCTGAACACAAGTTTGTCCTAAATAGGTCAGCTGCTCAAAAAGTAAGGAGAGTCGAATTATTATTTTCACTTTTATTATAATCATTATTATACCAGGTGCAGACAGCTTCAGAATGCTCTAGTGATCAAGCCGATAGACGGGAAGACTAACGCCGAGGTCCCCAAGGAGATAAGGCAAAATGTGGAACTCAAAAATAACGGGGTCTGTATACAAACGGTAAGAGCGACCATAACAAGCGGCCTCCTAGTAGAACTCGGGCGGAATCCACCGACAAGGACCTGTTGAGAAATCAACCTACATCGTTGCTCAACATATTCGACCTGTTAGCGAGGCAGAAAAAAGTTGATCCGTTGCTGAAATCTGAGCAACGCTACAACAAGGAGAAGGCTGGATGGTATTGTGACCGATTCGGCACCGCCACCATCTAGGTACCGGATAGTGCTCTACTAAAATATCAAACTAGCTCCAGTTGGGAGCGGGGATTTCTCGCCGGATCAGACTCAATGAACTGGAGGAAACTGTTTCGAGCATAAAAGGCCGAATTCTTGTGAATGATGGCTTTAATGCCAAGGTGATAAAATGAACAATGACTCATCCAGATCCAAAAGGAAAACGAACGCTAGATATTACGGCTAGGAAGGAACTTGTCATCATGAACGTTGGTAACACATTCCAGACGTGACATTTGCTTCGTAGTCCTTAATGCCAAGGATATACAAATGAAGGGTACTGAAGGACTACTCGGGTAGTAACGGCGGATGTCAAAATTGGCGAGCGTGATGCTCGACGCGTAACATCCCAACTTGCAATTGTAGGTTGGAAAATTTCTAAAAAAAAAATATGTGGACGCGTTCACCATAGTTCTTATGAGCGGTGAAACTATGGCGAGGATGTGGGGAGTCTCAGCTGAAAGCATAGCGAACTCTATCAAGAGGCTCATCAAAAATGCGTGTGACTGCTCTATGCCCAGGCGACGGCCTGCTGTGTACTAGTGGTCGGCAGGAATTGCTGAAAAGCGAAAAAAACGTCACAGACTTCGCCGGAAACGCCGGAACGACTGCATTCAAGTCGGCTAGAAAACTCTTAAGTAGGTTGATTAAAAACAGAAAGGCTCGCTGCTGGCACAAGCTTTTTGAAATCATCGACGGAGACCCAATGGGGCCTGGGTTACAAGCATGTTACAGGGAAACTAGAAGCCGCAAGGCGGCCCTGTGTGCTTGAAGAGGAAAAAATGGACTAGGCTTTTCGATCCGAAATTCGAGGTTATTTAACTGTCATCGAGCTTGATGGGGTTGAGAAAACTTTAAAAACGAAGAAAGCCACGGGGTCAGGCGTTATTAGAGAGGAAATGGTACGGCCTGTACGTCAAGTTTTCCCTGACATGTTGCTCAGCACATTCAACACCTGCAGAACGTGTTTCCAAGTTCCTGGAAACTTGCGTGTTTCGCAAGTTTCCATTTATGGCCCGTACCTATGGAATGTCTTGTACGATGACTTTTGAGGTTGCTTTTATTGGAGGAGTCGTGTCTGATTGATTTCGCAGACGATCGCAGACGCATCGAACAGACGCAATTCAAACTGGGTGCGGTACTGCGCCGAGTGAGCGAGTGGACGACAGACCGTTGGCTTAGTTTTACGTTGGAAAAGCCCAAGGTTGTCATCCAGACCAAGAAGCGAAACCCACGTGTGATTCCCGTTTGGGTACGAGGAGAAACGATCGGTGAGTCGAAGCAATCAATAAAATACCTTAGCTTGATGATTGACTCGAAGATGAGCTTCCTCAAACAGATTCGTCAGTGGAAAAGGTTTCGGCAGATGTATCGGCTCTCATTCACCTTATCGGCAACACGCGGAGACCAAACTCGAGTAAAACACGTCTACTGATAAACGTAATTGAATCAATGCTTTTGTACAGCTCCGAAGGCTGGACTGATACTCTAAGGAAGATAGTGCCGTTTCGTTTTGATTTCAACTCCGAACTTTTTTTTCGAATAGTTGTACTAGAAGTCCAAAGCAAAAATCAAGCCTGTGTGAAGTTGGAAGAAAGATAGTAAGAAGTCTTTTGTTCAGCAAAGTTGACATGAAGCCAAGTAAGGTAAGGATTTAAAGCATAGTTGAGACGTTGTATTCGTTTGGTCTCTTGTCGTGTTACTTACAAAAAAGGGGCTAACGTACGGAGTTAAACATGTACTGTTGACGTCGCCAAATCGGGTTCTAAATGGTCGGGAACTTGAAAGTTGGACCAAGCGGAACCAATGGCTAATAGTTGCTAAGATGATTCAATTGATCAAATGTTGACTGAAGACTAGACTTGACCAGAAGAGAGGAGTGGAAGATAAAATTGACGGGCTGGATAACGTCAGATGTGTAAGTGAATTGAAGCAAAGATGAAAAAATTGTAGGAAAATGCGACGCGTAAAAGTCGATAAATGTTGTGTACTGCTGCAAGACTAACCGACGACCGTGTGTCCCTCCTTGAAAAAATTAAAGGGAATCCTCCACCCTTTCACTTTTTACAAATGTAAACTTTCTGAGTTATCCTAAACATCCTCAAAAATAAGCATTCAAGCATATAATACCTGTTGAGCTGTAATCAAGCTAGAAGAGAGCTAGGAGCACATTCACCCACATTATTTGAATCAGACTCTCAAGGACTTTCGGTGATTTAACTGAACTCATGCGACAGAAAGGAACATGGTGCAACAGGTAAACATGGAAGTCAGGCTTCCATGTTGGACTCTGTGGAGTAACAGAAGCCTTTTTCGTAACTAGATGACCGGATGAAAGTTAATGACTCTGCAGATTATCTTAAAAGAACTTAAATTCGGGGTTTTTGTCGATCACCGCTTTAATAAGTCTCCCACCTATGACCATCCTCGTTTCGAGTTATATCTCGAAATATAAACATAACGTTGTCTTAATATGCATATGAATGAACGTCGAAGTGAGCCATCATCTTTGATACCAGACGTTTGACATAATATTGAACAAGATGTTGACTATTTGTTAGCGCTCGTTCCTCAAATATTAACTTTATACTTAAAAAAACCAAATATGCAAAATTTTCATATTTGCATAAAGTCTTACCTTGACAATGTTACATCATTTCAGTTTATATCCTGGACTCGTTCTCGGCGCATCTTACGAAATATCTTCAAATATTTAAGAGCAATCAATGGCCCATATGACCGATCTGCAACTTACTCCTCAACGGTTGCTAGAAATGGAAAATGAGCTTTCCGCTCAGTTAATCGCGATTAGTGGCTCGAATCAATGCTATAAGTAAAGTATCTTGCGCCAGATTTGTGTTAGCCTTAGACGTTATCAGATTTAATTCAGTACGACGCGCGGTTCCATCATGAAAACATCTTTATTACAACTACTTACCATAATCTTAGCTCTAAGTGTTGCGACGGCACAACGCTTATCTATACCAGGTGTGTAAATTTGTATCTAAGCTTACATACGTGACAATTGACTGTATCTTGCATTTAAGATGCGTGCTCGGAACCCATGGAGGCGGGACTGTGTGATGCTCTCTTTTCGCGATATTACTTTGATTCAATGAAGCAAAGCTGCGAGCACTTCCATTATGGAGGATGTGGTGCAAATCGTAACAATTTCCAGACGAAAGAGGAATGCGAACGGATCTGTATGCAATAGACTGCTGTGTGATTTGCAAATGTGAAGGCTTGGATACGACGAAGCTCTTTAGTAACTTTAGTAAGGGCAACAACTTCAAAGGCTCTGGGAACTACTCAAAAAATAAAAAATTACCAAATGATTATCTGGAATGGTGTTAAATGAATTAAGCTGCTACATGTGATTACTTGATTACTTATTATTTAATAAAAGTTCAAGTTTTTGCTCAATGAATTCTTGTGAAACATTTGACACGATTCGATAAGGATGTATTTGAATTTCAACATTATCATGCGCCAGATAACGCATATTTTTTGTAGATTAAATTTAAAACGAAAAGATGTTTAGCGACCACACTGAAGAAAAAATTACAACTTATCGCTAGAAAGAGGAAATCTCATTGGAATTTTTGGTCCACTTCACTTTTATAGTGTTAAAATTTATTTATATTATAAGCCCCTATCGAAATAAATAATAACATTTTGGTTTGAACGTTGTTTTAAATCCCTTTAAGATAATTTTTTTGGATATTTATTTGCAATATTCACAATTTTTTCAACCAAATACTTAGCTCACGTGCTTTGCCTAATAGATATACCTCGAATTATTTCCTAGCCTAATTATTATGTAATCCATACTTTTATTTAGTATTTAACTTATACTGATTCCAACGTATACAATTTGTATCGTCTCTTAATACCTTTTTTTATTTTTATTAAATTTTTTCGATTTCGATTTTCGAATATTCTAGTACTTATTTTTTAATACATTATTATAAAAATCCTTTTTACTACTCATGTCCTACTAAACCTTTTTAAACTTTTTAATCCATCCGATGACTCCTTCTTTCGTCCGTTTGTCGCCCGCTGATAGTAACGGCCTCGCACGCCACCATCCGTTTGGCAGCATGCCCGATTAAATCCTAAGGTGGTCACTCAGCTAGTACAAAAATCTGTTGTAGTAGGTCCGCCTGTAATTTCTGTTGTAGAGTCCTGTGTAAGTCCAAAAAATTTCACGCTCCAGTTATGCTATCCTGCCCGACTTATAACGTGCGCTGCCTGCCAAATCAGCCATGAGTAAACGATTTTGGCCAGATTAAGACCTTTGTTCGCACTAATCCTCACCCGGTTGCGAGTCGCTGACTGCTCCTTCAAATAAGGCTTATGAAGATGGTTCACATGAATAGTCTTCTTCCAAACAGAATTTCAGTGAGTACTGAGGGGGCTTTTCGTGTCGAAAATCAACCCCAGCTGCTTTGCCTGTGTGGAACAGTGCACCACCTACCTGCTTTCCTGGATGCTCTTCATTCGGCTTTCACATATTTGATTTCTATCCTTGCACGCAATCAGGTCGGTTTTCTTAGCGGTATTTCTTATACCTCTCTTCTGATAGTAACAATTAAACGTGTCCAGGAATCTTGGAATCTCGTTCCAGATGACCCCACCAACAATCACAAGCAAAAGATTGTCTCGATTCTAGGTTTAAGTTCATCTTTAATAATTGGAATATCAAATTTGCATAAATTAAAAAGAAGCTCACAAACACAAAGGACAGCAAGAAGAAAGAAGAGAAGAGCGGTATCTACAAAATCAAATGCAATCACTGTGACAAAGTATATATCGGACAAACAAGACGAAACGTTAAAATACGATTCGAGGAGCACACAAAGGAGGCACACTTAGCGATAAGACGAGGAAACGTGGCAAACGTGAAATCTTCAGTAGCGAAACACATTTGCGAAGGACACAAAATAGAATGGAACGACCTCACTGTAGTAAAAGAAGTGAGAAATATGAAAAAGCTAGACGTGTACGAATCATTGTGGATCATGAGACAGCCAACCGAAACTAGGCTCAATGATGACCTTGGAAATGGATACTCTAGCCTCCTGGATATGGTGAAGTAGCGAAATTAGTGAAATAGAAAAGACATAATAATTAAAGCGCTTAGACATGTAGGTAGGTAATAAAACTCCATTGTAATTAGACCTTAAGTAATTAGACCTTAAGTAATTAGACCTTAGGCAATTAGGACTTTGTGTTAACTTAGTATAAATATCCCGATAAAGGCCATTTCAAATCAGAAAATAATTGACACTGAAGAAGGGAGCAACTCACTCCCGAAATACATATTTGTCAAAAATTAAAAACATAGCATTTTTAAAATGGAAAAACAACAAAAAACAAAATCTAAAAAGGAGGGGTTCTAGAATAAACCCCTGAGGGACCTTCAAATCGATACCAAAGACCTCAGAACAAGGTAAAACAAGCCGACACTGCTGATTATTTTCAAACACTCACTAGAAAGCGAAACTGAATTAATATTTAGATACGCCCATAAACAAAACCAAATCAAAACGTCTTCTATATGAACGAGGGACACTGCCTCGACCTTGTTGGACGTCAAGTTTTGTTTTTACTCTGGCTTGAAAAATAGCCGATGCGTACCTATACCGAGCTCTTTGAAAGTCGACTTGTTTTTCCAGGACAGCACCTACTTCGTCAGAGAACTCTAGGGATTTTTATTTCGAGTAAGGAGGATTTTTTTTGTGGTAAGGAGGTGAATGCTGTTGAACTTTAGGAATTTTTATTTCGAGTAATTTTTTTTTGTGGTAAGAAGGTGAATCCTGTTTACGCCCTGATTGTGGGACTTCCAGACGCAAAATGCTTTTGGACTACCCACTAAACTCCTCCCTTGTCAACCTGAGAACCTATCCTGGGACCGTTTGACACATTACTTCGGGCTAGGCCTTGTGTTCCTTCGCCTAGAGGCGCCTTTGCATTATGGGTATCTCTTCTCTAATGGGAAGGACGGGAGAGAAAGGAAGTGCTACAAAAGAAATCCATCCATCCCCGATGCCTCCCAGCGTTCCAATAAAGCTTTTTTTAATGTAAACACTGCCGGAGCATATTAAGCCACTCGATTCCAATTGTCAACTGTTTCCAGCATTACTCCAACGATAGTTTCCGGACAGAGCTCTCCGATTTCGCTGAGTAGGACCCATCGCTGGTGGCTCCACCTTTTGCAGTAGAAGAATGTGTGACAGACGTCATCCAACTATCCTGCACAAAACACACAGTTAGGAGAACGTATTTTGTCAATTTTGTACAGGTAGGACCGAAAACAACCTTACACGCTTAAGAGCTGGGTCAAGTAGAAATCGGTTTCACCATGCACTCGACTGAACCACGGCCTCCGGTCAGGGATCAGACGTACAGTCCACCTTCCCTTGTTTCTTGCTCCCAGGACTGTTGCCAATCGCTGAGAAAGCGACGTCTCTCTTCCCTGGTGATCTCTTCTCTTCGATCTTCGCCTCTGTGCAGGTAAATACTTCTACGCTTTCTCGCAAGGAAGGTGATTGGTATCACCCCTGCGATTACCAGCACTGCCGCCCCGGAGACCGTTCGGTATGCGCATGCGATTCGCAATGCTCCTTGTCTCTGCACCTGTACCAACCGCTTCCGGTGTAGCTCCTTGCTGAGAGCGTCGCCCCACAGTTCTGATCCGTGGAGTAGAAGCGACTGCACAACGCTCATTAAGAGCAGTCTCCTTGATGTGGTGGGCCCCCCTATGTTGGCCATTAATTGGGTGAGTGGCGTCACACGCGCTGCAGCTTTGTCAGCTACTGCCCTGATTTGTTGGGAAAAATTCATCTTCGAGACTATCAGGACGCCCAAGTACTTTACTGCTGATTTCGGTTCCAGTAATTTGCCAGACGAGATATCGCAAGTATTTACTATATTCGTACCTTTTGACTCTTTTGGGGAATAGGAAATATTTTGGCACATTTCTATTATTGAGAGTCGTTACAAATGATTGAAAGGACTATCTAACAATAAGTATGGGAAAGCTTTTTTCGCAAAAAATTTGAAATTTTATCAGTTCCGGTAATTTTTTGGAATATTCTCGACTGTAAGCGTACTAAGCATTTCAGGGCATACAAATAGAACTATCTCTTCCTCTCGGAATTTACTCCCTTTAAGAGAGAATAAAAGAAGGTGAGGCCGCTTATACTACCAGTTAAAAAGGATGAGAATATTACGTCTGCGATGGTGCTCCAAAATTTCTTTTGAAAAATCATCCCATAGGTGTGTTTTATGGACATCTTTGTCAAGGTTTGAATTTCGACAACCGATTTTTTTTTTTTTTTGATTTCAGTGCTTGAAAGGATTTATCATGTGTCGATGGAAATGTCCTCAAGTTTTCTACTCAAGCCAGAACTAACTGCTTCACAGTCAATCTGGTTGTATGAGATAAAGAGCTGAGACACTGCTCCCACCAGTTTTAAACCTTGTTTCACTTTAAAAGTCAGCTCTACCAAATGACAGTCAGAATCGGCGTCGAGATCTCTACATTCGAAGTTCTTCTAGGTGTGGGAGATATGTACAACAACGCCGGACAAAGTGGAAGTTTGGATTGTCGGATGAAAGCAATTCTGAACTTAATTTTGAATGATTAGAGTCGTTCTATATCCATTCTACACGTGACTTCCCCTCGAAGAATGTCTTTCATTGAATTATCCTAGTCTGCAAAGCAATCAAACGTTTCATGCAAATTAAAAACTGTTTCCAGGTCTTTGATCCAAATTTGAGCCAGTGTTTTGGAATCTGCTGTTTCAGCTTGCAAAAGATCCTCAAATCTACATTTGCACACTCTTTTTTACTGAGAATACTTTTTTTTCATTTTGTTCCCCATTCTCTGAGGAGCCTAACTTTTACGTTCCTATGTTGCTTTCTGTTTTCCTCGCATAAGGCCATAGGCCATTAGGCCAGCTTTAAGGCCATAAACAAATACTCTCCTGTCTGTTTCTTTTATAAGAATCGTGAAACTTCACTTTTCATGCTTTGTTTAGCCCATAGAGATATACTATAGTATACCTCAATGGTTTAGCCTGAGTCCTACAGCTACAAGCCTTTGAGGTAGAAATCTTTGGTCATAACTATTTACTCTCTGATCTCTCTTTGCTTCCGTATATTCTTTTTTTATTTGAAATTTGACAGGCCAAGTAAATTGTTACCGTCTATTTTTTGGAGTCTAGCAGTAATTAGGCTCGAAGAAACCATAACTCCATCCGCTATTTATGCCTTCAAACGCAACTGATCTTAAATCATTTCTTTCAGCATCTTTAAGAGGTCCTCTAAGAGGTACTACCTTTAAGAGGTCATTGAGCTTGTCGCTGCGGTTTTTTGACATCTCTATATTCCTTATATAGAGAAGTCATTCATTCCGTTTTCCTTTTGGATTTTTCAAAACTGCGTTGATGTTTTTCGTTGATTGTTCATACTTTCATTAAGTTCAGTGCTAGTTTTGACCATGCAGGTGCTAAAACCGACTTTTATTTCAAAATTCGACGCGTTATCAGATGACGGGACTTGTCTAACACTGAATACTGCGCCTCAAGTCGTCTTTTGAATCCAACTCACGATAGTCTCCGATGCACGCTTCCATGTTTGTCGAAGAGTTTTCGTTCAAAATTTTGTGTCTGAGTAGCTGCAGTATAAACATTTGTTTGGACTCTTTTCGGGAGAAATTTGGAGCAAATCTGAAGAGATTTTTGCTCTTTAGGCAAGGACACTTCAATCCATGGTTTGATAACATGCAGTAGTAAACTTAAACTAAAACTGGTAGTTAAACTACCAGTACTTTTTCAAGCACTACTACATGTGCTGGAAGTTCCCGGGATACTTCAATAGATGGCATCACTAGAAAATGAACATGACTCATTTTGAAGCGTTGATCTGTCATCAGTTTAATTATGAAGTTTCATGAAATCTACATGACAGCTGCAATCGTTTAAGATACGCTACTTTCACCTTCGTAAACAAAAGGGATAAACAGGAATATCGAGCCCTGATCAAACAATGTTTTTTGATGGGAAAAACTGCTAAACAATCATTGCAATGGTTTCAGGAATTTTATCCCACATCTGTTTCTTCGGGAACAATAGTTTTTCGGTGATTTGGTCAATTTAAAATGGAGCATAAAAGCGCGACAGACGCAGTTCGCTCTGAAAAGCCAAAATAGGTTATGAATGTTGAAATTGTAAAACAAATGCCTTGAATCGTCTTGAATGATCGTAAAGTGAAGTTGCGTGAGTTAGGTGAGATTGTGGGCAGCTCAAAAAATAGAGAGGATACTTTTTTCACGATATTTTGAAGGTGAAAAGCTATCGGCACTATGGATGCCGCCTATCCTGACCGTCCAAAAAACGACAACCTAAAACAGCAGCGCGTCGATGATTCAATAACCGATTTAGGGTTGTTGCAGCTTAATAGAGCGGACTTTTTTCAACGTTTTGTGACAATGGATGAAAAATGGCTCCATAACTCTACGCCGGAGTCTAATTGTCAGTCTGCAGAGTGGCTGCAAAGTCGACCAAAGCAGCCAAAAATCGAACACTCGACAGCGAAGGTTCTGGACTCCGTTTTTAAGGATGCCCATGGTATAATCTTCATTGATTACTTGCAGAAGTGGAGAGTCAGTGATAGTCACAGGCTAGTACTATGCTGCGATATTGGACAAACTGAATGACGAAATAAAGAAAAAACGGCTTCATATAGTGAAGAAAACATTCTGTGCCATCACGATACCGTCCCGTCACACACTTTCATATTCACAGTTTCGAGAATTTTCGGCCCATATCACCTGGCAGGATCCTCGATGAGAGCTCTCGATATGGCGATATGGACTCAACTCTCGCCTGAGTAGAGCGTTGAGCCTTCAGTTGTTCCATTATATTTTCATCTTCTGGAAGTCTAACTAGCTCAAGAACTAACTTCAAAGGCGGGTCAGCGTTAGAAGGTACCCAGCACTTGTGATAAGTTTCGCTTTCGAGTTGAAATACTCGAAAAATTTATGGTTTTTCAAAATGTTGATAAACACTTCGTCTCGTACTCACTTTAATAATTTCAAGGCAAATGCTTTCTTGTCTCACTTAAACTCAACAAAATCAAAGTATTCTGCACAGCAAAATGTTAAATTAGTTATCTTTTGAGATATTTTTTGAGTTATCGTTTGAATAACGAGACTAATTAATTAAATTATCTTTAATAACAAGACAGACGTACATGCTTGGCATGTACGTCTGCAAGCGTTTAAAAGCGTTGAACCTTTACCGTGTATCCTGGATCTAAGCAATAGCACATGTGTTGCGTTCACACTGCTTGTTAACCTGGCATAGCTGCAGGAAATTTCGTAAATTAATTTTTTTATTACGACTTTTATGAATAAATGAGTCTAATCTACATTTCTAACCTCAAAAACATAATTCAGTATTTTAAATTTGTTTATTTTCGTGATTAATGCGTCTTCCATCAATTAATTATGCTAAGTTCTGCATTTATTTTTTCGTTAGGACAAAACCAAATTATTATGGCAATCTATTTGAATGTTGATTCATTTTTCGAAAATAATTAAAATATTCATTTTGCAATTGTTATCATTTCAGAATTCACCTGCTTGATAATTTTTGCTGGAAAAATTGCCGACATTTATTTAAAGCTACCAAATTTAACTGCATCGACACCCACATACTGCTCAACATTTTATCCTGTGAGGTAACCTGTAAGAAAACTCTATCTCCTAAACATAATTCTCTCTTTGAAGTAACGAAAAGCCTGACAGCATAATACGCTTTTTAAATCCATTTCATCCACCGCACCCCTGTATCCTTTCTGCCCTCGAACTAAGATCAACGTTCTTTACGTTCATCTTATCCTCTTTCTGTCTATGGCGTCCTTTTTTTTTCTTCACTTTTTTTCTTATTTTGTGCCTTCCTTTCGCGATGGATGTGTGGTATTCGAAAATTATGTCGTCATGGGATAAAAAATTAGCAAAGAGACTTCCAGTTAGCGATGATGATGATGATAAACGCTACAGTATGTTCTTTACTTTTTTATCTAATGTAATCTTCTACGTCTATAGAGGGTGAGAGAGAATGGTAGATGGAGAGAGAGAGGAGGGGTGTGGTATTGTTGTATAACCCCACAAGGCTCCTTAGTCAACCCCATAAGGATTTTCGGTGATAGCAAGGCACTGAGGCAACGTTGTTGTCGTTGTCGTCAAAAGGTTCATATCCTGGATTTGTGTTTGCTTCAATGGTTTCATCGGTTCGATGGTAGATGGGTGACTTACAGCTGACTGCGTTCTCCTTAGAGGTTTCAATGAAGCATACTCCGAACGAAGCATACGCTTGCGAATAACTGAGCTGCAAAAGATGGTACTTACCGTACCTCGTGTTCATCGGAAGAAGTTCATGTTCGGATTTTAAGTTCAACGAATCAGGCATTGTAGGAATTTGTAATGCAATTAATTTGCTCCATTGATGTGTTGGTTGGTCATAATTTTATCATAATTAACAAATCAGTTTTCACATTGTCACGTTTCACAACAAGTGAAAACCATTAATAACTATTTGCACGTGGTCTAGTCTGTTCCTTTGTATATCAATCTATATTATCAAGGATGTGTACATGCTTAGATGGCTAATCGAGTGGAAGGGTACCAGATATTTTCCATGAGATGTTCTCAAAGCACTTCGTCCGTTTGAATGAAATAATACCCGAAAATCAGGTGAAAAATTTTAACGTGCACATAAATGCGGAACTACTCAAATTTTCTGGGTGAGTAATTGGAAATACTGTTCTTAGTTCCGGATGATGTCCTGATAAGATCGATCACCTTTGAAGCGAAGCAACTGTCATATAATCATGAATGATATCGGAATTTAGTTCAATTTAGTTCGGAATTTCAGCGGCTAAATGCTTTTGACTTTATTGTAATTAGTTTATATAATTTTCCAATAGGTGTTGTGACCTCTACTTTTCATTTCACGTGCGACACAGCTTGGCATATTAGTTCACAGATTTTGATTGACGTATGTCAAATTCGAAGACACTATTTGTCATTTCGTTGAAGCATGTGCAACATTTATTTTTGTTTGATTGAAAATTAATAGCTTAAAGTTAAACCATTAGAATTTATGTATACCACACATTTATTTACTAACACACTAACAATATATGTGCTTTTACCATGATAAATGAAAGGAATTTTTTTGGAACCAACCAAGTCAAAACGCGTACTTCTTGCGATGATATATGAATAGGATACGTCACACAATTTACAAAAAATTTATTAAGTGTAAAAATTTGACCCTCACAGTTTCAGGAAACATTCCTCGACAAAGTTACTCAGCAAAGTTAGTCTTGATTGGAAGTCAGAATAAATTTTGAGTAATCCCTGTTGAATAACGATTAGACTCAATAAAATTTCTTCAAACACGAGAATATAAAAAGCCCACAGGGCAACCAAATAGCCAACTAACAATTAAGAATGGGTTCCCATAAGAGCAGAAATGAAATACTATTTTTGTATGGATTGCTGCAAGAGATGTAAAAAGGATTCACTATGAAAGCTCGAGTAAAGCGTTACGGATCTTTTTGGATGCAGCCAAAAAGACCGATTGTGTCAAAGTAATGCTATTTATTTGGTGGAATATAAAAGATGTTATATACCATAAAATGTTGAAATCTTTCGAAAGCACTATATGTTATATGATGTGATAAATAAATACTTATCTAAGCTTAATATATCAAGTTGTTCCAGAAGAAATTAATGCAAAAAAACGATGAAACTAGCTCTACAGACCAATAGTCCTGGAACACGTTTTGTTAACTTGGGTAAAAACTTCGGAGTACGGCAAAATATTTCAGTATTCCATGCCAAATCATCTCTGTATTCAAAGCCTCTCTCTAAAGAACATATACTAGTCTTAATTGCCTATTTATTACTCAGCTGATAATCCATAAGTTATTGCTGTTTGGATTACATCATTGAAATCGTTTGAAAGAAAATGTTTCAATTTACTTATTGTGATCTACATCACACATTGAAAGAAAACAGCATTTTCATTTTTTCTTGTTCTCTCTATGCATTCTCTGATGACATTTTGTTTTCAAACTAACCTAGAAACAAAATTCCAAACAATTCTAGCTCCACATTGTCACTTCACTTCTCTCTCATTTCTATCTCTCTGCTAATCGATCTGCGGAAATGGCGGCCATTGATACAAGAAGTCTCAGCAAGGCTGTGTTCCGGTCATACCGTAGAAATAAAATGATTATTTGCTTTTGAACTTAAGTTTTTTAGTGATTCATTTGTTAGTCTCAGAGTGGCGTCGACTTCCATCCCTTCACGGCTAAAGTCCAAAATTCAATTTTTACTGCCACTGGCTTTTAAGCTTAAAAGGCCGCTACCACTGGACTTGATTGGAAGACATACTACTGTGGGCTGAAAAAAAGCAAAACTTTTTAATTTAAATTTCGCGCGAAAACCCCTTCATCGAAATATTTTTTTTCTTTCTAGGTTGTTATGACTGTCAGTGTCATCTGTACCAAATGTCGAATCGAAATCATCATTAGTGTTTAGTGTACGCTTGTCTTTCTGAAGTACAAAAAGTGCATTCGGCGATTTTTACAATGAGTGAAACCATTCAACTAAGAAGTGCCATTAAATTTTGTGTGCGAAATAAAATTTCTGGTGCCGAAACATTCAGAATGTTGCAGAAGGCCGTTGATGATAATTTTATATCGCAAGCAAGTGTTTTCGATCAGTAGAAATTGTTCAAAAACTGTGGAGAACGCGTTCACGACGAACCACGTCCAGGACGGCCATCAACATCAACTGATGATCAACACGTCAATAAAATCAAGGGATTGGTGCTCAAAAATCCGCGATTAACAGTCAAAGATCGTACTGGTATCGTTGGAATATCGGAAGGATTAGTGAAAAGCATTTTAAAAGATCATTTGGGCCTAAGAAAAGTCAAAGCACAATTGGTTCCAAAATCACGCAATTTTCTTGCCAAACAGCGTCGCGTTGACGTATGTGCTGTCATCCCATTACCAGAATGACATGAAATGTATTATAACTGGTGATCAGTCTTCGATCTATGCTGAAGAACCGGAAACAGAGGATCAATCGGCCGAATACGGTGCCAAAGGTGAACCGAAAAAACCACGTCAAAGCAATCCAAAAATCAAGGTCATCTTGACAGTTTTCGTCGATTATCGAGGTGTGGTGCACTCCGAATTCCTTCCACACGGTCAAACTATCAATAAGGAATATTTGAGTGCTATACGTAATTCGCGTGAAGCTATTCGTAAAAAGAGGCCGTAATTAATGGCCACCAACTCCTGGTTTTTGCACCACGATCATGCACCGTTGCATACTGCATTGATTCTTCGTGAGTTTTTCGCCAAAAATTCAACCAATATCATTCTAGCTGATTTCTAGCTGTTCTACAACAACAACCGCCCCAGGGAAACCGTTTTGAGTCATTTTAAGACATTAAACGTGAATCACTACGCGCATTGAAGACTATTTCAGAAATTGACTTTAGCAACTGTTTCGAGGATTGGAAAAATCGTTGGTGCAAGTCTATTGGGGCCGGGGGAAATGACTTTGATGGGGATGAAATCGATCTGGAAGAATAAATAAAGAATTTTAAAATTTTGACAAAGTCTTACATTTTTTGCCCACAGTAATATGTTCGAGAGCATTATCCTAGCACAAATGAGCAAGAAAACAACTGGGTATATTCTAGTCGAAAGAAATACATAAATAATAGTAGATTTTTATTTGTACTACGGGTTTACTTAAAATGTATTACGAGAATTATTCTTATTTAAGAAATTTTTTTGAAAAAATGCTTCACAAAATTCTACTTTTTTCAGTTGGTTATGTTGTTTAGATTTGGGGAAATCGCACTCCAATATGCAGTACATGCAGTGCAAGACGGAAAAATTTTTCTGTCATATGTCAAAATGTTGACATTTACTATGCACAAGAATTTTTTTTTGACATTCAGAGAGCCAAAACCTTAAAAATAAGTGATGGTAAAGATAAAAACTGCGTTTTATATGAAATTCGGTACTTTGAAAGCTAACTTTGTCTATTTATTTTGAAAATTGCAAAATTTTAACAAATGACATATGTCAAAACGATCTACTGCAAGAACTTTACGATTGTCAGAATGTTTATCGAATCGCATCTTTACACCGCAACGACATCGTACGTAACTTTAAGCCTGCTAACATCTACCTATAATTTCAGCAGTGGTTTACTTATAAAAATTGTGGTTGGCTATACTTGTCGGTCATTTCAAGTGTAATGAGAGCTTTCTGAGTGCTCCATCTTTCTTTACAAACGGATTTTGGACATGATTGGGCAAAATCAGGATGCTTTGAGTTCTCGGCTGCGCAAAAATTTCGCGAAAACAAAACAATAAACTTTCACTTTATACACTTGATACCCTTTCATTTTTTGGCTAGGCAACCAACTTTATCACCGAAACACTTTCGAAGGCAAACATGTGATAGGCAAAATTTTCAGGGGGGAAAACGATAGACCGGCATTATCGCTTATTTTCTCGAACGCAATCAAAAAAACTAGCATCTAATTCAAAATTTCTTTGGCTTTTGTTATTATTATTATTATTACTATTACATATGGCTATGGACGTATGTGTTCGAGTAGAGATTTTGAGGCCTTGACATAAACACTGGTAGCGAAAGCCATTTGACATTTACTGACAATACAAATAGATACCATACGAGCTTCACAGTATTGTGTCTTTCGGGCGTAGATCATTGTGCCAATGTCGTTTTGTTGTGACGAAATCAGTGAAGCCAGCCGCTAGAAAGTCCTTAAATGTCCTTATTTATAAGCACGTCGTTCCTGCAAGCTGGTAGGGTTATAGGGATTTCCAGCTGACATCAGCAGACAAAGAAGACAAGACTAAAGCTTTGACCTCCTTCATATTAAGAAAAATAGACCAGCGTAAAATCACCCAGACCTTCTTGGATAACGAACCTATCAATAAGGACATTTACGATCAACATCGAAATTCAGACTGAAACACATCAAAGTCGGTGCACCGAAGAAAATGCATATGAGGGCGGAAAAAAAGGAGACTAGAACGATTAGAACGAGACTAGCAGAAAGGAGGATTGAGGGAATTTCGTTTAGAAAACACACAAATAAAATATCCATCCTTACCGGAATGGTCACTATAAATAGCAAAACAAACTTTTCTTGCCACTCAACACTTCAACGACATTCTGATTTTCATAGAATGCCGAAAACATATGTGAAGTATCCATATAAGATATGTAACAGTAAAATTGGATTAAATGAAATCCTACAAAAATCATCGCATCATTCCAAATTCATTCTATAGTACATTCATAGCTGCATCATCATCATTGTCTTCTCCATAGTGTCCTGCATTGAAAAAACAACTGAGTTTTTTAGCTCTCCTTACGCTAGAATTGATCGCATACTTACATACTCGGCAGACATGAAGCAAATCATTCCAATGTTCAACGATAAAATCTCCAAAATCTCATGATTGTAAAAGGATAAGAAAAAAAAACTTCATTTCAACTAAGTTTTCATTAACTCACGCTTCACTTCACAAAATTCAATTGTCGAAGACGATGACGACAACGCTGCAGGAAATGTTCTAGTTAGAATGATAGAAAATCCTTCGAATTTTTTATGTCGTTCCTTTAATGAAACTCAGCTGAAGTCGTAGACTGAAAAATTATTTTCTCAAATAGTTTCCGTTCAAATGAGACATGTGAATGCATACGTATGAAATGAAATTAATATGCTTTGACCCCAAAAATAATGCTCCATATCCGTTTCGAATACATTGAGCAATGCAGGTTTAAAATTTGAGAATGGAAACTAAGGATGCTGTGGAAGCATCGAAGATCCCTGATAAGAATCAATTATATCCAGGTTACATACGACGTAGGTACGTATTCATTTACACAGGATTTTTTTTACAAGGAGCTTAGCATATTTTTACCCCAAAAAATGGAAAATTCACATTGTCTTGATTTTTATCCTTTGGTGCCCCTTATACCTCCCATTCCGCACTCCAAGGATTTATTTCTGAATTGTAATGAACATACAACATTCCATCAACATTAGCAAAATTACGTAAGACGTAACGTAGACGTTCTTGTCCAATCACGTTTTGGGGAAAAACCAAGCACAAAGTAAGCACAAAAACTGAAAACGCAATGAATTTATGTTTTTGGCAATCTTAGTTGTATTAATACCAATCTCAATGAAAATTTTGCGTTATTTTTGATGAAATCACGCGCTGTTTTGATGTAACCTTTACTAATCACGGATTTCAGTTGACCAATTTAAAACGCATATTTCACTCGTTACCTCTAGTAAGGGATAAAATCGTTTCACCCGAAACTTAAACCATCCACTAAAACGTCCTAGTGAAAGTACAACCGGATTTAATTTAAATTTTTCCTCGGTGTTTAGTACCCATTTTCGTGCCATCTACGCAGCGATCCTGTCTCCTACAATGTGATAGCTCCGCTTCAACAGCACTAAATGCCATTGTCAATTTTTTCTGTGGAAGTTATAAATGAAAGTCATAGGTGGCACCACTTATTTTGATTTCTTTTCGACGCTTTTTATATGTTACTGCTTAGGCTCCCAAGGATTTGTCATGAGTATCATCTTCGTGTAATATTCGCCTATGCAGAACGGTAGAGATGTAGATAAATTAAAGGATCCTATAATTAATGCTCTCCATCGAGATTCGGAGAGAGAATTTGAAAACATTTCAATGAAGAAATCGAATTAATAATTAGATTTAATTCATGTAACACTATTTAATTTGTACCGCAACAACAAATATCCCTAGTTTCAATATTCCTTTTATTTTAAGACGGCTATTGAGGTCGTGCCTCGTTTCCGTGGGGGCAGCATCCATAAATCACTGCATCCCTAAATCAATAATCTTACTGAAATTCTCAACTGAACACCCTGATCATCATGGAAAATTCGACTAACTTGTATGTAAGGTCCTGAATACTTAGTTCATTTTAGGCTTTCGTAACTTTCGGCAAAACTAAAATCAGATACAGGTGCCATTTAGGTAGCATCAATCTGGTTATCAGATAAAATGAAAAATTTTCGACATTCTATCGATTCATATGTTCATAATAACGTCCATATGTGTTCCAAATACATTATTTCATAGGTGAAAGCCAATGAAACCTTTAAAGATTCATTGATACCCCCACTTTATATCTCATTCCTACTTCCATCCTTCGACACCGACACACTTTGCTAACAAATCTTTGTGTTTTTGTCCCACTGTGCATCCTTGTTTAGGGATCAACAGTGAATGTGCCGTAGATTACACCCGATAACATTTCAAAGAGGATTATTATTTGCCCCAACTTTAGCTCTCTAAATTTCTCAGTGAGCTTTGTGTGTACTACATGATTACACGTATATGCTAGTCTTTATGTCCTCCGGTATATAAAGGAAACAACGACTATCCCCATAAACTACTTGTGTTTCTTGTCCTTGTGTTTTTATGGGCGGCAAGCTGATTGTCATGACACCCGTGAGACTTTCCCAAAACAAGAAAAGCTCCCGAACTTAGATTTGTCAAGTGGTAATTGTTTTGGATTTCTTTGTATGAATAGAAGAGTATCTTTGAATTTGTTTTGTTAAGCCAAACGTTTTTACAACAACAGATTCTGTTTCTTGATGCCATTTGCCAAACAAGCGTTACCATTAACTCGAATTAAATTTGTATAGATAACGAAAACGAAGGAAGGAAATGGGACTAACATCAAGCCAACTGAACAAAATGACTGAATGCAAATCGATATTGCTGATTTGTTTTGAGTTGCTCGGTGGAATGGAAGGGGTGGTGGGGTGATGGGATGGGACGCACATTTAGGTACCTTCATTGTAATGCATTTGATATGGAAATCACAACTAGTCGAGCCTGATCCTGCTGAGTTGGGTTCAAAATAAATTACTAGAATTCCAGTTTTACCATCAAAACAAAGACAAAAGGATCATAAAAATATTTAAGCAGAACTTTTTGCTGACTTTTTACAGGCTCGACTAATGTCCGTTATGCATAAATTTGATAAAACTTCCATAAAACTTTCAAAGAATTCGATTAGACGCCTCGGTTCCAAGTGATTTGCCTTCTTCTGAATGTCTCCCTCCTTCTGTTCTTTTTGCAGAGAAACTAAATGCCTTAGAAGTAGAAAGTTACCGATAAAAAAATGCTTTATTCAGTCACGACAAACAGCTATTAGCGTGCTGGCTTTCTCCTAAGAAATATTCCTTATTAGTCTGAAAACCTCCTTACACTCAAACTTGACATTGGGATGGCAAAACATTTGTGGCATATATTTTCTATTGATTGTGATCTAAATGCGACACCGATAGATATTGGTTTTAAATGTTTTTTCACGGGATTTAATAAGAACCCGAAAACTTTATACACAAAAATGGTCCCCACAAACTATGAGCCAGAATTATTAACCTTAATCTAGGTCCTTAGGCTTCATTGGTTGACCCATTCATCCCCAAATAACCGTCAGGATAATAACGATTAATGTGACAATGACCCCAAAATCAATGTGAGAATTTCACCAAAAAGTTTTGCGGATGTTACTCTTAACACTATCAGCACAATTCCTTCACGACTTGACAAAAGGAAAACATTCGATAATGCTGATGTTCATTGATGTTTGTTTATTTTCCAAAGCTAGTAGAGCATTTAAAATCGAAAGAAGGAAATTTTCTTCATTTATAATTTGAGAATTATTGACACAATTGTCCACGGGAACTTCTTGTCTAATCGACGCTAAAGGCCTCCTCTATGTAGAAACTTTGAAAGATTCGACCAGGGTCTCAGTGGACGAAAATGTAGATGACAATGACTGCATCGTTAACAGAGGTGGAAGAACATAAAATTGTATGTCGGAATTGCAATGATGCGCATTACTAGATCGCTTCTAAAAATCAGAAGGGGAGATTAAAGGGGAAGTACTTATTTACGTTTAAGCAAAAAGCTAAAACCCTACCAAAAACTATAACAAGAAGAAGAAGTGTCTCTTAGAAATCAAACGAAGTTGAATTCGATGAAAATTAATTCCCAAACTTACCAAGACTACCAAACTACCCACGGAGCAGCATATAGATCAGCATATAGTTCTACATCACCCAGTAACTTCAGCAATTGCCACCTTATTTGGAAGGAGTGTTTATTGAATGCGGATTGAAAATCAAGCTTGAAAACACAGAAAAATCAGGGACCGAATTTCAGCCAAGTTAGTCCTTCACCGTACGCACGAAGACAAGAACTAATCGTGGTCTCTGATTTGTCAATTAAGCTGCTAAAGCTTCTAATCTAGAAAACTCCCAATCTGATTGAACCGGACTTACCGTACATCCCAAAATAAGATCCAATCAAGCTGCCTCAAGCTCCTTTGTTGTGATCTGAGTGTGATTTCTCCTCAATGCACATCCTTGCTTACCCGCTCCCTCACATAAACATCCATCAACGTGTCTGAGCCTTCTTCCATAATGGGGTGTCTCAGATAGGATAATCCCGACTTCGTGGACACACACCAGTAACGTAACACAATAAATTGAACAGTATGTTGAATTTCAACACCGTAAAAATCCTGAATGTTTGCTTCGACTATAGTGTATCGGATCCCTGCGGCAAGTAAATCAAGTAGTAGCACATGTACAAACAGCGTGGACACTCTAGGGTGGCTTCTGGTAGACAGAGATAGCAAAACCGTAAGCAGATGTGCAGATGTGCAGGTGCACAGCAACCTACATCAAAACAGATCCATAGAAATTTTGTAGCCATTACCAAAAGTGTATATGTTGTGAAGATTAGAATTCTCGAAATATGTTTATTCAGTGATTTTATGAGCCTTCATTCCACGTACTTAAAAACAAAAAGCACAATTTTAAAATAACTTTGAGCTATGGCTATTCAACACCATCTGAGTTTAATGAACTTTCAATTGTCTCATCACCGCATCTAGGGTTTTTTTTTTAATTTATAAGACAAACTGCTTGAAGAAGAACCTTGAAAATGTTAGGTTTTCAAAAAAGCATAGTGCCCAAAATCTTAAATATATATAGACGTTTATTAATGTAATTTTGATTTACTTATTGAACAAATAATTTAAGGTTCAAAACACCCAATTTCGACGGTAAGCTATGGCATTCCGAATCTTATTCACTATTACCTAATTTACAACGGTTAAAAATAGATAAAAAATTCAAAAACAATAATACATATAAAAAAGACAAAAATAGATAAATTGGTGAAGGCAAAGAACTCTCCACCAACAATGGTGAATAGCTCGACTGGCTTCTGTAAAAAATGAAGCAATGAACAGCCTCACAAAAATGATTCAAAATAAGGTTCCTATATTGAGAAATAAGGAGTGGGACACAATGCTTGAAAAGAAAGGGTTTAAAAACCTTTGGTGGCAAAGAGCTTAATAAAAAGTTAAGCTTAAGCACTGCATGACTTGTTTATTCACAGCTTAGTATGAAGACCAGCCACACTCAATCGGATGGTATGCCGAAATCCTTGCAATAAAATTGAGTTATTCCCGTGCTCACATGACACAAGACCATGGTCACTGAGCCATGTGTTGGTGGGTAGCTTAATTAAAAAATGGGCTTCATCGAATAAGCTACATAACTTCCTATTCAAAACCAAGCAAATACCATAGTACTCAATAATTTACCAAGGACAATAACTCCTATCAAGAGTCGTTACCAGTCAGTAGCTACTCTCAAGAGCCACCTAATTCCAGGTCGAGACCCGAAAAACTTTATCCCTCACCGAATTCATCCCATATGACGTGCCTCAAGGTTCTTGTCTCAGTTGCTAGTGAAAATTTGGAGCAGGAGTAGAATTGTAAATTTTCCCCAATCACCTCCCAAAAAACATACTATTTGGTTTTCTGTACTAAGCCCTCTCTCTCTGCCGAAAATATATTTTTTTTTTTCAGAAAAGACGCCACCTACAAGGATGAATGTAAAGAAAACGTTATATGACACAATGTTGCAGCCATACTAATACTAATACAACATGAGCCACAGTCCCATTCACTGTGACAGAACCACAAAAACTGCCCAAAAATAATTGGATGCAGGATATTAACAAAATCAATTACACATCTTTTGATATAGTCTGTTCAGGTACCGAACTAGTCATTCAGATTCTCAAAAAAAAGGAGACGTTTTACTAAATTATTCAAACATCGTTGTATCTAATTATATTAAGGAAAGGTTGAATCTTATACTTAGAATTCATTGGTCAGAAATGTATCTCTACTGACCAAATAAAAGATGATCTTAAGCTAAGGTAAGCATCTCAATTTATGTTCGTGAATCAGGAGATCTACTTTTGACCTTACCTATAAATTTCAATGAAATCCTTGTACGTATTGCTAGTCCTAGAAAGGTTTGGCGAAAGACCTCATGTTCAGTGTCATCTCCACCCCACATGCTAGTGTGATATTCAGTGCGCCATTACTGTTTACATAAGGCATGCGCTGGACCTCTTCGAACCTCTTCATGAAAGTGTTTTGCAGTATTGCAGTGTTGGTCACCATACTATATCGTTCCATAGGTGATTATTGACTTCACCACTGTGACATAGCTTGAGTATATATAGCAATGATACTCTCGGGGCGCTTCTATTAAACAGAGATAGAAATAGCACAAATATATTTACATACACATATCTTTGAAATGGTTATTCTTATTTTGCGCAAAGATGTTAGAGAATTTAGCAATTTACATAAAATTTCACGTATTTTGGTAAAATACCATTAGATCGGAAGTTTATTCGCAGTTCTCGGGAGTTTTTTTATACGGACTACGACTGGGATAAAACTTCAGACCTTCATTTTGGGTTTATTTGCCACGCCTTTCGGACACTAAGGAGTTCTTGAGTCCCTTTTTACAGCTCTCACGTAGAGCCCACATTAGTTTGCTGACCAGCGTATAGGAGTGGACTGATGCGTTGAAAATTTCATAACTGGCGAAACTCGGTCAATGTTCATCGCAAATACAAATGTTCGTAAGCAAAATTGTCCAAAAAAGGACATAAAAATCAAAGTTCGGTGAATATTTGATTAAAAAGTGGCTTATTAGTTTTCTTCCTGCCATTGTACCCATTGATGATAATTCACGCAAGAACACACTTGAATCCACAGCTTTACACTGAAAGCCAACGGTCGCAACCTATCCAGTCAACTATGTCATTTACATTTCCCACTCTCTCGATATCTCTCTCACTCTTTCTCTCTCTCTTGCATGAGTTCACATTATACGTCACATTGAGTATTTGTCTCTCTTTCTTTGTCATCGCCCTCGAAAGTGTTTGTGCTATACAGTGGTTGCACTATGGCCCGGGGTTATTTTAAAATATTCAAATCCTTCTCAATTTTTCCTACTTTTTTGTCATATTGCTTTATCATGTCTCCTAACCTTTCGCTTTTTTAATATTGTCTTGTCAACAATTAAAAGCACTTTTGCTTATTTTTTCTTGACAAACACAATTTTGCAGGTTTCTTTCTATTTCAGTGACGTTTCAAAATATTCGTAGACCATTTTAGAATCCCCAAAACGGCAAACATAGAAAATTCTTTCATCATTCCTGATTTTTCCAAGTAACTACTTTAGACTTATTTGTTTTGTCATTTATCTTTTGTCTTTTTTAAACTTATGTGTTTAACGGGTATAAAATCGGCAGGATACAGTGGCTTCACCAGTAGCTTGAGCAAGCCACAGTGCTCAAGCTATGAATACAATCAGCAATGCTATTATCCACCTCAATTAACTTCTTCTAATTATATAATATTGTAAGCAAGGACTAAATGATGTCCAGAGGTTGTCTTCCAGAAGTTTTCACCAATCGTCGGTGCTTTAATTTTTTCTGGAACCCTTCATGTGCAGTTTTTTTTAAAAATAATTGGTTCACTGCGTTCACCAAAGTTGGCATGGATACAGCGCAAAAACCATAAAAAACATGCGCCCAAAATTCTTCATTTTGTTGAAGATATCCTTCTCTCCCCAACCACCATATCATTAAACCGCCGCAGAAATATATCCCGTTTTTATACTTTTGATGTCCCCATTCCTTCGGCAGTTGCACTTGAACAAGGTGGCAGTTACGCCTTTGCATTGGGACTTACAGCTTCGTTGCACAAATGCTCGTAGGTACTTACTCATCCACTAAGGGCCCCAAGGTTTTCTACAGAAAAGAAGTAAGGATAAGTCTATAGTCTTCGGTTTTGCCTCTATGCAAGAATCAGTATTCTTCGGCGGAAAATGTCCCTTTGGAAGAGACCCAACTAATTTAGGCCTCTACTTAGAATGGGATGTTGGAGGGGCTTTTAGGTTACGACTTTAAAAAAAAAATTTTACTATTTACTACCACTCTTACTATTACTACAACTGCTTCTAATATTATTAACACTACCCCTACTACTATTACTACTACTACTGCTACTACTATTACTAATACTCCTACTAGTATTACTACTTCGACCACCAACACTACTACTACTACTATTACTACTACTAGTAATACTACTACTTCTACTACTACTACTACTACTACTACTACTTCTAATACTACTAAAACTACTACTAAAACTACTACTTCTACTACTAGTACTACTGCTGCTACTACTACTGCTACTACTACTACTACTACTACAACTACTACTACAACTACTACTACAACTACTACTACTACTACTACTACTACTTCTACTACTACTACTACTTCTACTACTACTAAAACTACTACTACTAGTACTACTGCTGCTACTACTACTTCTACTACTACTACTACTACTACTACTACTACTACTACTACTACTACAACTACTACTACTACTACTACTACAACTACTACTACTACTACTACTACTACTACTATCGCTTTTCAACCTTTTGCATCGTATTTTTGATTGTACTTAGAACCCTAACCAGAATAAAAAATTTCGATTTTTGAAAATTTGGAAACTAAAAGCCCCATTAATTGACTTCACTTAACGTGTAGAAATTTTCTCCTTAGAAAGAATCTTTACGTTTCCTTTTCAGTTCCCAATTTTTTATTAGCTGGAATACCTCAATTTTTCAGTATTCTCAATATTCCCGTGAAAATTGTTGTCCACTGGACAAATACATACATTGAATTTCATGGACCTTAAAACTTTCCCTTTATTTTGGTAGGTTTCTCGCACGTAAGCAGCTCATATTTCTTCCCGGTTTATTCAGTGCTTTATATATTACCTTTTTTCGTTCAGCAAATACGAGTAGTTTGGTTGTTCCCTTTGTACCCATCCTCTGAGTTTAGCCCGTAGAGCCCTTTGAGATGGTCCCTCGCAACGTTGTCATCTTCTTCAAAATACTAATATGCCCCTTGTCAAGTCATAACGATTAGTTTTGACAGCATTGACTCATCCAGTAACGGTAAATAACCCTGCACTTGTTCAGGAGCTTTCCAGTTCTTGCCGATCTGAGTAAGTTGAGCAAAGTCTCATTTCTACAGATTACTGATTTTTCGCTCCTTTGTCAGGCGCTGAAGGTCCAACTTTTTCTATGCTTTCCATAATGGTTTTTCTTGCTGGGCACTAAGGTTTGCAGCTCCGTATGTTCTTATGCTTCCGGATATGCCCGTAGAATCCGTTGGGATGTACTGGCTAGTATATCCTTTGTAACGCGATGAAGATAGTTTTGCCGTTTGCCCCTTCAATGACATCAAATAACCTTGCAATTCTTTGTAATGCAATTGCTCCATCTTGCAAAAATGTACATCATAAAAAGTCAGTTAAAAACATCTCGTTGTCAACTCTAAGTCATCTTTCGTCAATCATCAATCATCAATCACCAATCATCAGTCATCAATCATTAATCATAAATCATCAATGAAATAAATCATATGAAATTTTTAAATTTTCATTGAACGCAAAATAAATTATTAATGTTCTAAATAATAGAGTCATAATTCTAAGAAACATATTCTGAAGAATGAAAAGAGCTGATCAACAAATCTTGCAGACTTTACGAGACTGTACATATCCAATAAATAGTACATTTTGGTTTCATTTCATATTTTTTTGCGAACTACCAATGCATTCATCGACCAAATTTTCAATTTAGATGTTGTTAAAACGTTACAACATAATTATTCCTTCTAAACTGACCATAAACCCTTTAATACTTTTTGATGAATTTTCATTGCACTTCACTCCGTGCCAGAGAATATTTCCCACCAAAAACTCCACTCACGACTACACTCACACCAGTATTTAACACTTGAGCATGTCACAAGGTTTTTGTGTGCATTTTAATTTGCAACTTGAATTATATGTCACTTCCTGTCCTGACAACAACTGAAAAACAACCGTAGCTTACTTTTGCTCATTATTATTTTCGGTTGCAGTCCTTATTTCGTACCATACCGTTGTAGGTATCTCGCTTCATTGTAAGTCGTCCGCTCTGGGAAAGTGAGCTTTAGCACAAATTAAAATAACTGAGTATGGGTTTCAAACGGTGGTCGGTGTGATGTTTGTTAATGTCCATGTCCTTGCATTTAAATGTGCTCAGGAGGCTGTAGATACAGTTAAGAAGGATCTTGAAGGAAAATTGTGTCTTCGGTCTGTCTACCTTTTCGCTTGGCCTATGTGTAGGACATTTGCTTCTATTTACTGACACGGTTCATTTAATGTTGTTTAGAGGGTGTTGTTGAGTGTCATAAGGAAGTGTACAATTCTGTCGGTCTCTGCAAGTTTCTTCATTTGTTTTTCTCGAAGCACTTCGTCCTGTTTATCGAGCAGTCTTGGCTATGTATTTAATATTTTAAGTTGGCAACGCGAAGAATTGGTGTAAGTTTCATAGTTGGAACGAACTTTGCGAATAGTGCCAGAACATTTAGTTGGATAAGCAACAAAATTATTAGGATTACGATCTCAATTTACGCGGAAGCCATTTTAACAACATCTAATCACCATCATTGAAATACTTTGCACAATATTTCAATGCTAATTCGTTTAATCGCAAACTTCATGGTCCATGTGTAATTTATCAAATGAGTTGAACAAGCCTGAGCTCGTATCCATTTGCATTACCGTCCCACCCTTACACCTCTCATGCGAATTTTCATTTAACTTGTTTCACACTCTTTCCACTTAATCACATTTCCATTTCACTTAAGGTTCCGATGAAACCAACGATTCTGTGAACGATACATTATCTTAGTTAACATTATGTTATGTTTACTATATTTTGAGAGATTTAGAAAGTTTAAACTCACGTTAGTGTCGTTGCAACAAACAGGGGAGCAGATATGGATGAGGATGTACTTGAGCCTTGCAACAGTCCTTAACCGACATGTATCACAGCAAATATTCATATGTAAGTGAGGTTGTAAGAATATAAAGTGGAGATATTTATCCTTGATATATTCTTCAAGCTTTGTGTACTTTCAACATGTCGAGGCGTACAGTTGGTGTCATGAGAGAAACTCTTCGGATATATTCCAAAACAACTTGAAATGCATTCTTTCTGATTTTTCAATTTGTCACAACTATTGTAATTTATTGATGTTATCTCTTCAATATTACTTTCATGCGAGAGCAGAGTTAGGAAATGTGTCCTCATATGGTCAAACCCGTTGTTACAGGCAAGGATGCGAGGCACGTACCAGTTAAAAACGTCAAAAATTGAACTATTAACCCGAAGAGCCGCCGTTAATCAGCTCCTGATTTGCAATATAACACAGGCGTGCATTGCTTCAACAATACTTCAGTCTTGCATTCTTAAAGACCAACAAAAAGCGTGACCATGATCTTAACCATTAATAATGATGAAGTTATACATGAGTTGGAGGAGCTCAAGGATTTTGATTGATATAACTGCTGCCATGATGTGTGGGGTTTTCCCCGGATGACATTTTTCGGCATTCGGACCTACAGGTATTCATGGTTGACGATTTTTCATAAAAAGAGGAGCTTGTCCTGCAACTACGGTAAGTGCTTCGTTTGCAACCAAATTTTATTCTAATGAAAGGCTAGTGAGTATTAAGGATGCGAAACTCATCATGAAATATATTTAGTATATCAGCCAATCTTGCTGAGCTAATATCGGATTTTCTATTAGGGACATAACAATGTCCTATCTTTCAATTTAATGTCACTTTTTTAATGAACTGTCAATGTCAAAACGTTGGATAAAATCAACACTTCTCCATGTTAACCTAAGGAACCAGAACCAATAATAAATACCGAAACCTTGAGTTGGTGATCGCTACTTTACGCGTGCCTACTCCAATTTCCGCCCGTAACAATCATGCCACCCGACAGGCTGCGCATGCTATAGTGGATAAATTCGAGTCCAAATTTTCACCATTTGACGTTCCAGTGCCGAAAAGACGTCGTACCGCTGGAAGCGAATCAAAGCTTCAAGCCGTAAGTGTATCGATTCAAAATGAGTCAAATCAGTCGATTCCACGTCGTTGTCAAGGATTGAGCATCGCTCAAACGAGACTGTGGCGTGTTTTGCGAGAAGATCTTAGCCTACATGATTAAAAAATGAAATTGACAAGAACTACAGTCACCGAAACACCGAACACCGAAATTTCTCCACTTGGTCTCTTGCAAAGCTTGAAAATAATGAAGAACTTCATCGAAAAATTATCTTCAGCGAAGCAGCTCATTTCTGGTTCAATGGCTTTGTTAATAAGCAAAATCTGCATTATGTCAGCAACAAACCCACACGTGCTTCTTGAGGTACAATTTCATCTGCATAAAATTACAGTTTGGTGCAGTTTTCATACCGGGCCTTATTTTTTCGTGGATGAAATCGACCGTAATGTTACCATCAATGGAGAGCGCTATCGTGTAATGTTAGAAGGTTCTTGTGACCAGAATGTGTGACTAACGATATGAAGTTTCAACAACACAGTTCCAGTAGCCACACAGCACGCCTAACAATTGATTTATTGAAAGGCAAATTTAGTGAACGTATTATCTCGGGAAATAGTCCGGTGCAATAGCCGCCTCGTTCATGCGATCCAACACCATTGGACCTCTTTTTATGGGGCTATACCAAGTTACTGGTCTATGCAAACAAGTCAGCAATTTTAGACTTGCTCAATGACAACATCCAATGCGAAATTCTGAAACTGTGTGCTAGAGTGGTGGAAAATTATGTCCGAAGAAAAGACTGCTGTAGACCGGCTTGTAGACGGTGACCAGATGACCGAAATCGAATTTCATTCATAAAATGAGTTGCTGACAATAAACTTGAACTCAATATCTCAAAAATTTCGGTGTCTTTATTAATAGATAAAATTGGAATGTCCTTAATGGAAGTTCTTAATGGTGATACGTTTCGCCAGCAGTTTCTTTACTTGGTTTGGAATGTACAATGGTCTTTAGGATACCAAATAACGAATTCCCTTTCTCTTATTGTGGAAATCAAACTATTTTCCAGGCCTTATCCAACTTGAAAAGAATATATCTGCGTTGAAGCATGCATTTTATGATATATGAGATGTTAGAACCATGGTTGGGTACGACCAGTAAGTTTAATTATGCGACTGACATTTAATCCAATGACAATGCCTTTCTTTTCTTTATTTTAGCCCCATTGTTTCCCTAGCTACCCTTAGTACCACACCACCAACCACATCATTAAAATCGCTCTTTTTAATTGCAATTTGTTCGCTCACTGTCGTGGTATACGTTCAAAACCACAAACAGACCTCCATTTTCACGAGCAGGCGCCAATTGGGACCTTAAATTGTTGCTTCACCTGAATGTAGTTGAAAGAATTATTGAAAATTTACATGGTTTCAGGGTACGAATATAGTCCGCAACAAATCTATAGGACATGGAAATCACAATGAAAAATCTATGCTTTGAATGAATTAAAAGTCTTATAAAATAGAATCTAGCAAGAAATTTAAATTCAAGAAATTCGAGAAAAAAAAGTTTAAATTTAGATATTGTTCAATGGGCGAAAACTAAAGGACATCCTATGCGTATCATACGATATATTCACATTGTGTATGCATTTACCTATATACTTCTGTGTGTATACTTCAACCAATACTTCTCACTTGCTCGGTACCTCACACATCCTGTAATTTCTTATATACGGTTTCGGTCCTCTACTGTTCTAAGCTGCCTTCCAAAAGTGCAAACTTAAACTGCTAGTTTCTCGCACACGTTTTGATTTCGTTTATGTCTGGACCACATGGTGGCTAAGGGAAAATGTCCAGATTTCGCTCACTGACGTATCATGTGTAGTGAACTGATTCATTATCTTGTTGGAAAATGTAATTTTCCGGTAGAAATTTTTGCAGTGTGTAACGTTAACTGCTCATGGAAAAGTATAATATCATTACTACTGACCACTCGATTTTTCACAATCACGACATACTTTTTTGCCATAAAATTCAATTCCAGCCCATATCACGACTCCACTATCGCCCATTTGTCGTTTGCTTAAAAGTAGAGGCTGCTTCGGCAATCGTCGAAATAATACCGCAAATCAGCCGTCTACTTCCGTTTTACTTCAGAAAAAATTACTCTCCACCATTTGTTCTTCCACTGAACGTGCTGTCATGAAAATTGTAATTGAACGTCCTTATGTAGTTGTGTCACTGGCTGCTTACGTTGCAACCTATAACCTATGTAATTTTCTGGCAGCAAAATACGTTAAACAATTCTAAATTTATAGTACACGCGGGACTTTGGAGCGACTCGCAGAATGGTATGCTTTTTCCGTGCGGTAACAGCTCCTGCAAAGAACAAACTTCTATACATTTTGGTGGCCTGGTGAACCACGTATGTGTTGTCTATACTGGTCGCTAAAATTTGTCAAGAAAGAGTCATAAGCCAACATCTAATACGGTGACCGCAGGAATAGATTGAAGGCTTTTTATCCAATACGTCCACGCCCCTAGATGGGTTTATAAAATGCTATTATTTCAAGATTTTTTAAAGGTTCATCTGACCCTTCTGACTGGTTCATTGATGATGCAAATATTGAAACCTTGTTTGGGCATCAGAGATAAGATTGCAATTTGACTGCAATTTCTTTCTTTTGTTTTGACAACTTCAAGTTCTCTGCCAATTCATTTTTTAACAATTCTTACACATGTCAGCCCGTTTTTTATCATATTATCAAAGAGTTCGATAGATATAAAGCAACTATCAGAGGTTATTTCACTGACTGACAGTCAACTTGTCTGACTGACTTGACAGACTGAGTGTTCTGACAAGTGTACATCTGCAATTCTGGCCTGCTTTCTTTCACACATTGAGATTTCAGCTAACTTCACATTAGGCCACGTAAGAATTTCTGTAAGAATTTCACTACCCATTGATTTTTCTAAAAAAGAAAAAGGATCTTCACGAGCATTTTGCGACTAGTAGTCGATACATGCTGGACAACATGATGTGATTGTGCTCTCAAAGCGCTATTTAGAGGTGTTTTAGATAATTTATATTTATTTTTGCCATAAAAGTAGCTGATACACGATAGTTGCATCTTTTATTCAGAGTTGCGAACATCCGTTTGAGGTTTATCCTTCATTAAGTTCACCCAAATTGGAATCTGCTGCCTCACTGTCAGTTTCTTCAATATACAGCTGTTGTACAAAATTTTTTTCCAAAGGCATCAGCCTCTAACTCAATATCAGATTCGTTTCGATACTTTGAAAAGACGCAGATTTGACACAACATACCTCTTGTTCCCCGATCAATTTTTTATTGTTTCAAGACACTTAAATTTCTTTTCTAGGTTTTGATAGCCTGGAGTTCGACATTTTTGCGAAAAATAGCAAGTTCTAATTACGTTACAAAAACTTTACGTAGTCCATGATGTGCGGTTCCCCAGGCCGCTGTCGAACTTTTGATCTAAATAACTTGTCAGAAATGCTCCTACATACGCGACTATTTCCCGGGAGATGTTGCGAGCGCAACTGAACTCGAAGTTTCCGAGAACTGAGAGTGAGTAGAGCATTAAAAACTACCAATCCATCCATCCAACTACCATCTACCAAAAACTTCTGAAATTGATAAAGCCAGACCAAAGGCAATTTGGAATATAGGAAAAAGTTCAAAGCTGTAGAGCAATATTAATAACTAGTAAATAACCAGTCGACATCCACCTAAGCTGGTAGTGCCAATCGACGCGTCCCAGCCTGTGAGTTGGCACCTGATGAGAAGCGGCAGGGACGCGTGTTCGAAACCAGCTTGAGCTCTTTCCACAATTCTTTATAAATATTAAATTCACTATCGAGGTACTCGAAACATTTGATCAGAACTTCCGCACCCATGAGTCTTCGCTGAGTTAGCTTAGCAAGGGTATAAATCACTTATAAGTTGTAAGTGAAAATGGAAAAATTGATCTACCAAAAACTTCTGAAATTAAAAACTAAATGTTTCGAAAACCACAGCGGTCTGTGTCAAAGCTCGTCGTCTTTTAAGGCTTACTTGTAATAATCAGATTGTGTTTCACAGTGAACTATGTACAATGAGCTATGCTAATACATTGCATAGCTCATAATACAAACTTAAAACTTTCTGTCATCCGAAAGAAAGAACCACCTTGAAATAATTCACCAAATATCTACAAAAAATGTTATTACTTTCCTTCAACACACACTCTAGACTCACAAATGAAAATTTCCCTTATTCCAAATACAACTGACTGTCTCCTTGCACACTTCTTCCTTCATATCACAATTCCAAATCGAGGATTTCTGGCAACAGTGAGATACATTCGCACAAGCCATGAGAAGGATTAAAAGGACCATGGTTGGTAGTATTTCAACTTCCATTTGTTTCATCCAGAGACGACGGAAACATTGAATTAAGTAAACTCAACTAATTTAACTTCGGTTCAAGGAGATAACGCAAAATAGTCCAAGAAGTCTTAGACTTGAGCTATGATTTATGTTATGCTCTTACACCACCATAATTTCACGAATTGTATTCGAGTTGGTGTAAGCGAAAGAAAAAGGCATTCTGTTATACATACACACACACTCACTTCCATCCATATTAGATGGAAGAAAGGATACTCGGCTGTGTGCCGTTGGAAGGGATGCAAAGATGAAGAAAGCAAAGCCTTCGTCGCCGCCGTGGAAAATGCTCTAAAGTTTCTCCGACCAAGTTATTAATTTCAGTCAAGTTTTCTAAAATATCTAATTGGAATTCAAGGTTATTATTTGGTTTCACAAAGTTTTGGTATGAAAATTGAATAATTGTGATTTCATTTTCATGTGAGAAGATGGAGAAGTGATTTATATTTAGCACATAAGACGCTGAAATGAGAAAGTTTTTTAACAGTTTTAATTCCTTTCGAACTTTTTTAATTGTCAGTTAATGAATTTTTATTGAATGTTAATTTTATAATAAAAGTAACGCGCTTAGTATTTTCTTTGCATAAAGTTAGTATTTAGAAATAAGGGAGAGAAATTTTTGAATCTAGAAAGCTTTGAATACTGAATATTTAAATAAAAACGTTGGTTTTCTTTACGGGGAGTTTACCCTGACAATATGGGTTTCATGGGAAGCGAAACTCCCAGGATTATCATCTTCCGGAATGACTTCTGAAACTTCATCTTGTCTAAATTATATAAAAAAGTGATGATTTTGTTGGAGACTGGAATTATAATCAATGATCAGAAACATCAAAAAGAGAGACTGATTGATTGATTATGTGTTGAGAGCATTGGTCACTAACATTCAATGATTTATTGTGCCTTGAGCCCGACGCGCTTAAACGACGCGCATCTCAAGGAAGTCGATTTTTTTATCAAACTTATTGATCTACTTTGACTTGAGGCATACAAATTTCGCTTTGTCAAGGAAGCAACTTCCTTTTCTCTTCTCTGGTGGTCTCTTCTCTAGTCTCTTCCCCGGCAGTACAGCGGTTCATAATGAGATGGCAGATGCCCTGATGCCTTCTCCACATAATTACTGACTTCCACTTACAGTTCACTTCCAATCCGATTCATACGATCCCAGAGAAGACCCCCATCATTTTCTTTCCCTTCTGATGCATGCTCTACTTTACTTCTCGGTATAGACGTCGAGGAAAAGCTTCGATGTTTCAAGCCCTGGAGGGCCAGTCCACGGACTATTGCACTCTCTTTAGGTTTTTTTGTCCTGTAAATGAAATTCATTTTGGTTACGTTAAAGGGTTCAGGATCGATGGATCCTGCCGAAGCTTCTTTACTTCGCATTCGATCCACCTACTCATCAACCTCGACCTCTTCTTACTTCGTCCAAACCTCGATGTAATCATTGGTTATTCTAGAGCTCTTAAGACTGATTAGCTATCAGATAGGATGTCTATCCTTTTGCCTTTGTATCCCTTGCCTTTGCTGATTTGTGTGCTAACAGTGATTATCTCATCCAGTAAAATACTGGCCATAGTTCCAATAGGTTGTGAATATTTGGTGCTGCGATCAAATTTTTCGATTTTTGTTTCCTCTGATATTTTGGAATCATCCATTTACAATCTGATGCGATCTGACTGCGTTAAGTTTTATGAGGTACATGTTAGATTTAACTCTCCATTCCCTCTTGTGAAACCAGTCAGCAAAAAAGACAACAGAAACACTCCTTTTAAGTACTGAATAGAGATTTGTAGTCTATGGACACATGCGGTATAAGCAATGCTCAACCTGATGTATCCAGAAGAGAATCTTTCAAGAGAATCCATTATTTGTGAACATTAGATCAAAACTCAAAAAGGATATACCAAGCCACGCAGCAAACTACCTTCATACAGATTTTCAAATCCATGGAGAGAATGATCCCACCAAAGACCAGCAAAATGGCTATAACTAAACCAGTAAAGGGAGTACAACCATCCCTTGCGGAGAAGAAGCAAGAAAGAGCTAAGCACTTCATCTCAGGTTAGAGGAGCATCACACTCTAGTTCGTTGGCTGTGATTTGGATGAGGGTACCCGATTCATAATCAACTTAGCTATACCACAATTTTCAATCGGATACGTTTGCCGCCAAGGTGGCCATGGTAATAGCCAAGGACAACCTTAACGGACAGATTCATACCCTCTCTAATAACGTTTGAAATGCCACCGGTGGCAAACAGGATTGAAAGATGATAATCGAAACAGTGTCAGTAAAACAGTACAAATCTCACTAGAGTCACTAGATAAAGAAACGTGAACGAAAGTATCAGAGTGGACAAATTTAGAAAAAGCAACTTCAGGATGTCCAAATGCAATGCAAATTAACTTAATTTGAGCACCTCTCGCAATTGTTAGAAAAGGCTTATAAGAAAGCATTTGTAAGGGAAAATTCTTGACATTGAAATATAGGAATAAAGGAAATATAAACCGGACCCTTAGCACCAGCTCTAACGCCACGAGATCCGAAGACTATTTTTATGATAAAAAAAGAACCTTCGTGGAATCACTAATAGATCTCAGAATCATTTGTCAACAAGTCAAAGACGCAAGACTGGATATAAACGGATGGCACATGTTTAGGCAAACTGGAGGACCTCTAAATTACCCGCTAACATTCAAGCGCCACTTCAAATGCCCGTGGTGTGTTCAAAAAGATAAGCTTCTTAGCAAATTCTTTCTTTTGGGAACAGTTTGACAAGTTTTCATGAAAATAGGGTTATATTACTTCAGTTACTGTCCATTGTCTCTTGAAAATTAAAATTATCGGCGTGATTGGGTTCGTCGTCGCAAAATTTTCCGAAAACAACAGAAAAATCCTTCTGGAATAATACAATTTAGCACGGAAAATTTAAAACAGGTCCTTCTTATCGTTTTTCTGCCAAAAATTTCGATTTTCGATTTTCGATTTCATTGGATGAATTGGTCCAATCTTCATAACTTCGAATTTGTGGAAACGCCTCTTTGACAAGCAATGTATCAGAAAGGAAGTGTAACAGGAATTGAAACAGATCAGGAAGTGAAGCAGATCGAAATAAAATAGAACGACACCTGGCGATTATTGCAGTCTGAACAGAATTTCAGCATTACCAGACAAGTTTTTACATAAGCCAAGGATTCAGCACTATTATGAAGCAAAGTAACCTGTCTGCGTTGACGGCTTGCATACAATTAATCCTAACATATGTGCAGTCTGAAAATTTTGCCATGAAAATTCTTTGTAAGCGATAATTCCGTTTATAACTACGGAAACCCTATAATTTTTCGGGCACAAGAACGTCGTTTTGCAGAAATTTTAAACTAGTTCATGACGTCACATTTGACATTCGTGAACTAGTTCTATTATGATGACACGTAAGATAGTTTAAAATTATAAAAACACATTGAAATGAATTTATCTAAGCATCCAGTAATTTAATTAAAATAAAATCGAAATCTAAAATCCACTATTACAATAAAATTATATATATCAGAATATATCGTCAAACATTTTTCTTTCTTGTTGATTTGTCAGTTTAAACATCGACATGAAATTCGAATGACATAACATATCCGTTTGATTGAAACTCCACTAAGTTTTTCTTTTTCACAGATGATGCTGGAACGCAATTAAGTCAGTTCGAACTAGTTCAATTTTGAGATTTATTTGAGTCAGTTCATAAGCTACTTCTCCATATATAGGCTGTCTTTAAACAAAAGTTTTATTTCTTTAGCCGATGTCCATGTTAAAATATTTACTAAAAATTAAAATTTACAAAAATATAAACAGCAAATAATTCAAATTAAATTATCAATTATTAAAGACATTCATTTGGTCAAAAGCAAAAAACTTCCAATGGTGGCTCGGCAGATCGTCTCCCAAATGCATGTGATTTCCTACTGAATACTTTCTTTTATATGCCCCAAAAAATTTGGTTTATTACGGTATTCTTTTTATTGAAGACAAGACAAAAAGCTAAATTCCTGTAGAGTTGAGCTTGAACTCCTGTGGAGTTTAGGTTGAGGGTTTGCATCAGGACTGCATGGAGAACAGTTCATCATCCCTCTCCTTGCGATTAATTTGCCAGGGAAAATTTCACGTACACTACGTAGACACATAGTAATCTTCATAATCAACGACTATAAGGTTGATACCAGAGAACATGGTTTCAGCAGAAAGGTTTGCTGCTCTGATACCAAGAAATTCACAAAATGCTCTCAATTGACAGTTTTCACACATTTTTTGCCACCTTCAAATAAGTAAGGCCCGAAAATTCTTCGCCCGACAACAAAGCTCATGTTAACACTTTTGGTAAATGAAGTAGCTTTTCATTCATGTGTTTGGAAAACGTTGTACCCTACCGTGATCGGATTTTCGTCTCTTGTCACTATTTGATACATAAAAATCGTCCGATGGTGCCTTTGGAGCAGTTATTCGCACATGAAACAACGGCGTTCGGATATCCTTCTGGGTTGAATTAATACGGAGACTAATGTGCTTTATTAACCACACCCATGACGTTGATTTGGTTAAAAATCGATTTTTGAGTCACTCCTAATGATTCTTTAAGTTCCTTTTGAGTTTGGCATGAATCTTGAAGGGAGGCATGAAGGGCCTTCCTTGGAATTGTTTGTCACTGATGTCAAAGTCGCCACTTTCAAAACGCCGAAACCAATACACCTATATTTTAATGATAGAGTCTGCTCTCCATATGCTTCACATAGCATCTGATGACCCTCAGCTGCACTTTTCTTTATGTTGAAGCAAAAGAGTAGCGCTTACAGCAAATATTGTTTCGTTGACACGTTGTTAACATGTTGTTAGCACTTTCACGAAACGACACATAGTGTGAGAGGAATAGTCAGATGCAACGTAATGCTAGTTTTGCCATCTTTGGTAAATATCTCAAAACTTATTTATACCCATAATATTAAAGCTTTCTTCTGGATTTCCTAACATCAGTGATTTGTGTGCAACATACTTTCAAGCTTTCGAAATCTAAACCACCGATTTTCGAACAAGATAGGCTCTTTGCCATGTACGGGGCTGACAGTAACCTGTCACGGGCGTCTCGCAGAGAAAAAGTTCTGACAATAAACAATGAGTTCCATTTTCGATGTTCCCATCTTCTTCCTTTCTTCCGGCTAGAAAAGAGCCTCTTGTAAGCTGGAAGTGAAGGAAACCAAATGTAATGAAACAAATGGATCTGGGCACGAATTTCCAAGCCAACAACATTCAACACATACCAACAACCCTGTCATCCAGCAACGTTTTAGAGGCAAAACTCTATATGGGTCCTACAGAAGCGTTGCTGCGTAAACAACCTTCACGTCCTTATGACCAAAAAAAAAAGCAAAGCATAAATCAGATCCATGAATTGCATATATCTCCATCTCTGACCAATCTAATCTCCTTTAAGTCTACAATCCACAGGTGGACGGTCGATTTGGGCTATTGTGCCTTTGCTGAGAATACTTTAAATAAATATCTACATCTTGCAAATCTTATCAGATATTCTTACGACACTAGCAAGCAGATCTGCTACTCTTCAATTGCCTATTTATCAAATTTGAGTGAGGAGTCTTCCTAATTAACCTTAACATCTAGCAAAAAGAGTCATTACGATGTGCAGATAAGTTCCTTCGTTCACCTTCATTAAAGCTAAAATAAAAACGTGCAAAAAATTCACCGTGCCGACTTCTGCATAATGAAAAAAAAGTTTACTTTTAAATAATAAACTCTGGAAAATCTATTATCTTTGTTCATAAGAACATTAAACCATCCATTCATGATACCACCATCAATGGAATGAATGCCAAGTTGTCTGGTGAAGGTTTGCTTGTTTTTCTACTTTTACACGAACAGCAGCGTAATAGAATATAAAAGATGTCATGTCTTATTAACTATCTTATGTACCTCAAAGCCAAAAGAACAACACAGTCCCGCCATTGGACTGAGCCGCCTGACAAAAGATTCTTTATGCCATAATTCCATTCACCACCAAATGCTGTAGAATTCCTCTCTCACCACCTTACCGCCAACTCAATCCCCCCCCCTCCCCCCAAACTTTCGCGACGCGTTTGTCCCACCAAAGTCGTTGAAATACATTCGTTCGTGTGTATGTGTGCCATTAGACAAGACTAAGTATATGCCAAAACCAAAAAGGAGTAGGTAGTAGACATGCCTCTATCTGATTTTGATGTTCATTGAAGAGTGACTTCACCCCCGTCTCTCCATGCTTGCTTCATGTCTATCCACATCATTTTCAACCGCTCCCAACCAGGCGCTTATCTTGATCCACATCCTTCATCAGCATACACGTGCATGTGTGGATACATCATATTATTCGAAGAATTTCAAAAAGGATATTAACGTTGAATAGATGTTATGTTGTTTTGCCCGGTCGCCACTCGAATGAATAATCAGGCAAGCCGCGTTGAAGACATTATTCATAACTTTGCATTCTGGTACTAGTTAGAGGAAAAATAATCGAAAAAACTGGTGGATAAATGCTTTCAGAAGGACTTGTGAAACACTTTTTGATCACATGTAATTAACTGTAATTCGTATTAGCACTTCTGGTTAAGATTGGCTGAACAGGATCATATCTAGCATTTGAGATGCGCACATTGAATATTTAACAAGATTTCGTTATCATATCCTTGCGATCCATCCTTGAATTCACGGATTTCCTTCAACATTTATGGCACCATAACCATGTCTCAACATTTTCATGTATTAACATGCATCTTCGCTGAGGGAAAAGGGCGATATGTTTTAGGAGAAACGTAGGAGACAGGAAAATATTAAGAAAGAACGAAGACAAGAAGCAACCACGAAGATTATTGGAATGGCAAAGTACATAACTTTCCAGGGGTCAATGCTGATTTCAACGAAACTCTATAAGGACAATTCAAACACACTAAAGCTGAGAATATTCACCGCAGTCTTTTCTGAGTGTTTTATTGTTGTGGTACCTCTACACTCTATGTCTTAGCCTCCCACTAGTTCTTTAATTGTCTTAGCCCATCTATTTAGCCCTCTCGTTTTCAAATCTAAGAAGTGATGTTTGGTGTACGACCGATGTATTTTTTTGAAGTTTTCTGCTTTCCATACCTCATAAGGTTCTCTACTATAACCTAACATTTGCTTAAAGCCAGCACGTTTTAAGTTTTCCACTTTTATCATTTCAGGGTCCTCTGGTACATCTTACTCTGCATACTCTTCGTCCCATTCGAATTACCCAACTTTTGCACAAGCTCAAAGCTGTTAGGACTGTTGCTCGGGTAACTCAACTATGCATTTTATTCATTGCAGCCATTTTACTTACTCCAACCCATCTTCAATTCCTCTCCGAAAACTACTTCATGACCATCCTTGGTGATTTGAATGCCGGGAAAACACAAAGGAACAAATGGAAAATATTGACTCGACAAAAAAAGAAACTTTTAGTGAAAACATCTTCAAGCCGACAAAAACCATCGACAAGAGGAGTCAGAACCCACTCAGTGACAGCTAATTCAACCAGATTGATCACCCTTGCTGGTTGGATTCTCCGGAGATCCTACCTTTAAACGAATAGAATGTGTTTCGGATCGACAGCTGTTAAAATTTTCTTTTAAGCATCGAATATCTAGAGCATAGCATAACCCCGAAAGAGCCGTGAAAATCTGGAGCGCATCACAAAGACACAGATATGAAAACCCCCTGTGGCTGATAAAGTGAGCTTTGCAAGATAGAGAGCTTAGATCGTGATGGCAAGGGATCTGAGCCTAAAGTTTTAGGAGAATAATTTTTCCGTTGTATTAGATAATGTGATCATACTTCATACTATATATGAAGATAAAATTCAAAAGAATGTTGATGCTCATTTCTCCGCATTTTTGACTTTAGTTCCTATGCCAAACAAGTTTTGCTTAGAAATACCAATGACTCTAGAAAATTCACATCAAATACTTTTCAAAGAATTGACTTTCTTTAGTAGTAATGCTATGTAGAGCACACTGTATACGGCCACTCTGAATCTGCTAATTCAGTATTGAAAAACTTCAAAACAAATATTGGCATAGGCAGAGTAAGGTTTCAGCTCAATTTAGACCACTATTAGAACATTTTTGAACATATCTATCGGTGAGATTCAGTATTCATTGAAAAAAATCTCGTCGTTAAGTTAAAGAAGTTCTTGGAACAGTAATCCGACGAAGAAAAAGCAACTGGTTCCATTTGGAATATGTGAAAATTCTCCACAGCCAAAAAATTATGCGTTGAGGCAAAGTACGAACTGTCAATTACCAATCGTTGTCAAATTGGCATTTGACAGCAAGCTGGAAATACTAAGAAAAAAATGAAATATTACGGCAAATAATTGTAAAAATTCATGAAGATCTGGTTAGCAATAATACGAGATAAGTGTATAAAGTAGCAGAGAAGCTTAGAAGCGTTTGATGGATTACTTCAGAAAACTATGCCTTTCGGATCAAATACGTTTAAATTTCCTGAGGTAACAAATTAACTGATGCAATTGAAGTTGACACAACCGCGAACAGTGGAAAAAGCTCAATGAGCACTTCGTTAATACATTAACAACAGGCTAACAAACGCCAGAAATATTCTAGGAGGACCTTTAAAATGGACTTTACTTTTAATGGATTCCAAATTTGGTTTATTCAAATCGATGGAGACGTTCAGCAATCAAGTGTTTTACGGAGTTCATAAACAGGAACACGATGCTTCATATTTACCACATATACCTTAAGTAAGCAGCCTCAAACCTGCGGAATGCCTTCCAAAAGAGAGTCCTGAAAAGGATTCTCAAGGACGAAGATGAAACGAGATAGAGGCTAACGGCAAATCAGATACAACAATAAGTTGGACGAAATAGTTGACAAGCTAGATGCTTGTATAATAATTAGTTAGAGAACTTCTAGTGGAATTAAGAGCATGACTCCTGGAAACCTAAGAGGAAATTTGACAGGAGGAAGGCGATCTTCAAAAGCGCTTGGTAGATTCATACACGAAAAACAGTACGATCTTCGAAATCATGCCTTGAAAGGATGTAGTCGAAAAAATGAGGAAATTGGACGTCAGAAATCATTAAAATTAACGAGTAAGAAAAACTTTGGAGCCTTCAGATGACGTCGTATTTCCAATACTAGATTAAATACCAGTGAAGCCAGACTATCATTCCATTCATTGGTTGATGACATATTCAATCTCTTCAGCCATGAACTTTTTTAACTGAAATTCCGAGATGATACACAATTCGATGCTGTACGATCCACTTTTCGTTGTTCGCTTGCCTAAAATTCAAAAAAAAATTTTGAGCATCTATGTTGAGGCCTGAATTTCGCGAGACTTTGTTGCCTGCAAATTTTTGATGAGGCAACACACGCATTCACTTCTCCTTGGTAAGCCTTTTAATTTTAATGCTTTCTTTCATGCATGAGTTCTTTCAATTTGCTACGTATGACATGCGTAGCTGCCTTTCATTCTAGACGTTGCTCCAAGGAACTGTTAGTGCTACTTGGTTACAATGCAAGGAACACTTCTGATGAAGCATTTTTTTTAACTACAAGTATGCGAAACATATTTATGAACGATTTTTTCTCCAACTTACAAGTCCAACTTACAACAACAACAACTCCAACTTATTAAGTTACATTTTACAACTCCAAGAAGTCTTACTAGTTCTTCTAGGATCTTGTCAACTCCCAACGTCTCATTCGTATAATGGTTTTTCATGACAGAATCAACTGATTCCAGAGTGTGAGTAACCAGTGAAGGCTTTTCAGAACTACAGAATCAGTCCCAAAACAGTGTTGAATGAGTTCAGGAGGAACCCTTAATTGTAAATACATGAAGACGAAAAGTTTAACATGGGCAACTGCCGTGTTGGCCTAATTCCACTGTCTCCATGGACGGGGTTGAAACAATACGTCATCCATCGTCCCCATCAAGATGGTGTACCAGTTTCTACACCAACACAGGATACCGGAGACACAACTGGTAACCGCTAACTACTACGCTCTAGCCACAATAAACTACAAACCACCACGTTTCAGCCAAGATAGGCTCCTCACCATGTACTAGGATGATAGTAAAGTGTCATGGGCGTCCCCTTAACCCGTGGTTCAGATCAAACCTGTGATCAGGTTCCTCCTGACTATGACTACTGACTAATGACTACTATTTTTGACCCTGCAACCGGGTACGCTGACCCAGTTAATTGTAGCTACTCATTAGCCACAAGTTATCAAAAACCTTTAAAGTTGGCTTCTTCCTTGTCAAACACAGGCGCAACATTTTATCAACTCGTCCTGGGAATAGCCAAAAGAAACTTTCTTCAATCTTCTTCTTCACATTGTAGCCATTCCCACCCCTTCTCAAGTCCCTGAATTGTGGCTCATCAGATGGCTCATGTCCTTTGGGAATCAGATGAAGTCTACAGGGACTACATACGGGCTGTTGGCGACTGAAGCAGGTTTGCCAAACTGCGTTTGGTAAGAGAATAGCCGGTAATAACACCGTGTGCGACAGAGCCTTAGTATGGTAACTTTACGGACTTTACGTTCTATTTCCTTACGGAGTTCACTCTTTTTTGTTAAGGAAAACACTAAATTTTTATGCGTAACGACACCAAAGGTGTCCCAATCGAAGATTTTTCGCTAGACCCCGCCAACAATTCCCACCCATTGGTTCGCTTCGGTAGCCTTTTTCCATAGAAATAGGATTATGTACACAGACCATCCTTCGTTTTTTTCTTTCATCGTCTCCGTTTATGTGTTTGAATTGATCCTTACATCAATTCGCCTTGCGTTAACATCTTTGCTTTAAGCTTTTAACTACTTTATGAGTGTCCCTTTACATCCAATCCAATCTCCCAATTAACCTGAATGAATTGTTAAGAAAACTTAGTAAAATTAATGGTAAACTCTGAAACCAGCAGAAAACTAGGGAAAAGATTGAAATAGAGCAATCAAATAAAAAGTAGAATACCTATATAGCCGAGAAAATGAGGCGCTTCATGAGAAACAAAAAATTACATTCGGTAATTTCGGTCATTTCTGCCTGAAAATAAATAGAAAGTTTATTCAAAGATGTTTATATATTATATAAATTTATATATAGGTATGTTAGAAATATAAACAGAATATATATTTCTGAATCTCGAACCCCATATACGAATAAAACTTTCATTTTGCGAATGAGGAGGTGGACAACGAAACATAAATTTAATACCCAAATTACGCTAGAAAGTGTTTTTCCTTACGACCTTAACACGTAACCAGCTTGACATATTTTTAAAAAAAAACTTATACGATTATTTATGCCCCAAAACTAGAAAAACAAATTCAAAAAATTTAATCATGTTCTTCGATTCGATATACTTGGGTCTTAAATAGTATGTCCAATGGTTGAACTAAAGGACTCATTCCTCAGAATATGTTCAATCAACTGTAATATGGTAAAGTCTGATATATTCGCTGGCGGGTCTAACCCACAACTAACTAAATTTGAGTTTGAAAAGGTTCACTTCATGCCAAGAAGACTTATGTTAAAAGAGTCCTGTAACGTATTGGTCCATATTAAGTGTCCAACAAAGGTGTAGATGGCCGATCCTAATTTATAAATCTTAAATTTACATTCATGGGGAAACACACATTTTCATATCATTACCACATGCATATTAGTTCCTGAAACGTATGGAATGAAGGACGCGGTCATGTATGTATAAATGTATGGAGGATACGGTCACCTTCATGTATGGAGGACGCGGTCACTGAAATAGGACTAGACCGTTGAAATAGGACTAGAGCCAAGAGGAGCTGTAGCGCCATGAAAAAGGCAACACATGTAAGAACTTGAGCTACAATTGCAAAATATCAGACTTAAATTTTTATGTAATTTATTTCTGCAAATAACGAACAAACCGAACACTTACTTTGTTAATGATCCCCTGCTGACCATCATTGAACCCAACACCACTTAGCTAAGACAATATTTTATCAAGTTATTTTCTGCTTCTCAAGCACTTTCATTTAATAAATCATTTTAATGACCTGTGGCAGTGAACTTATCTATATTTTCAGTGCTCAGAAAAGTCAAATTCTCATATGTAATAATTGACTATCGGAAAATGAACGGTTTACCTGTACCTGGCATTTAATGCAACTTTCCCCACATACCATCGAAGAGTTGTAATTGCTGTCAGCAACGTTCTTTACCAATCGAGACCATAAATCCATAGTTTATTCTCTCACATTCGCTTTTTGAGCAACTTTTTAAGGAGCTTCCTTCGTAGCCTGACCCTACACACGGGCCCAACTTTCGATTTAATGTCGATGCCATAGAAGAAAAAAAAGTTAGTTCCTCAACTGCTTTCACAGGTCATCGTCTTTTCATTGAATCTTCTAAGGATTCGGATCGAACCTGGCCATTACCAACAACAAAGACCATCAACCATTTAACACCTAATACGTTCTAGATTACATTCTCAACGCCTGCTACTAGTGCTGCGCCACTAGCCTGACCACACCACCAACACACAAAAAAGAATAGGTGAATCATCAAATCAATTAAGGATAATTTTTTTTTCTTTCGCTCCACACAAGCACGCTGCACACTGAACTAACAAAAGACCATACGGACCACCTTCAAAGTTTTCAGGCAACGCTTTGTCCTTGTGTGCATTATATAGCATGTTCGATATTCCTAACTGAGTGTTCCTCGAAGAAATGTGGTTATGGTCAGGTTTTGCTGGCTTTTGAGAAGCTATAAAGGCTTTTTTCTTTCGCCCAGGATGTCTGGAGGGCTTTAATACTCCATTGATTTTATCATGTTGAAGAGGTGGATTTCCTTCTTTCTTTATTTTTAATTTTCATATTATTGAACGAGTCAACAATTGATTTGCCAGATTATCGTCAGGGGATATTAATAGCAGGAAGGATGAAGTTTATGGCGAGGGAATGTTGGGGCATTTTAACGGTTTTGTTTGTTGAGAAATTTTGTATAAAAAAGGCTTTTTATATCCTTGTCTTGGAGGAAGGTTATTTCTTCAGAAGTTGATTACAGCATATCATTATGTAGTTTAGAATTAAGTTTAGAAAGTGAAGTAGTCAGCAGGAAGGCTTGATGATTCCTGTGTAATGGTTTGTCTACCAGTACTCATACTCGACAATACTAAAGCTCATTGGTGTTTCAACTCTTTCACTCCGTGGTTCTAGGTGTGTTCATGAAGGATCAATAAATCAAGTACATAAATGCCTGACCCACCTTAACAATAGAACTAGAGTCTGATTGTGAATTCAATTACGGCTGACAAGCAATAAACACTATTTAATGAGATTAACTATGTTTGTTGCATTTTGTTGTCCTTAACGTCTTTCGTGCGAAGTATGCTCACCTACTTTTATACGTTATGCACCGAGAACGGTATAATTGACTATGAATTTCCACAGGCGCACCCTTTTATAGATGAACGAAACTGAAAGTTTGAGACCACGATCTCCCACTACAAATAGCAGAGCATAAAAAACATGCATCCTCACCTACGGTTCACGGAATATTATGCAGAGCTATGTAAACAATTGATTTTCATAACCAGTTCGGCAAAAGAGAATGGCAGTAAAACATGGATATTTGGTTCCACTTTATTGAAATCATTCATTGCCATTTTATATGCACGCGGAGCATTTGAAACAACAACTTACTAGAGGAGTAGAATGTTAAGTTGGCAACATTTTTTAATACTATATATGGTGTGACAGCTGTCATGCATTTTAAGGTTAGTTTGGCTTGCCATTTAATCAAAAATATGTTGACGTCTGAGCAACGTTTGCAAATCGTGTAGATTTAATTCGGAAAAACGATTCTGTTCGAGAAACCCATCACGCTCTTCGACAATGTTATGGCCAACATAATCGTCCATCGGAATAATTAATCCCATGAACTATGGACCATTATAGCGCCACATTTACTCTCAGTGATGAGGCGCAGCCGTCCAGATGTCATGAAGTGCGTAATGAAGAAACCATAGCAACTGTAGAGTGTAATATCTATGAAGGCCCAAATGAGTACATTCTATATCGGGCTCAACAATGAAGCATGTTCCCATCCTCATTATGGAAGGTTTCACGGAAGGGTCTTGTTGTTAGGCTTAAAAATTCAACTCGTGCAAGAACAGTGGTGGAATCTCAAATGTGGACTCATAATCATTAATAAAAATAGCAAAAAATTATCCTTTCAATTTTAAATAAAACAATTTTATGGCAATCAAAACAATTCATTGGTATTTTTTCCATTTTAAAATTTTAAATCTCTAAATAAATCCTATGTTTTTAGTAAAAAATCGTCAAGAATGGCCAGCATTTTTTTTTCTAAGGCTCTGAACAGGCAGGATTTCGCTCTTATGTTTCGTTTGATTCAACAACAAAAACGAAAGGACTCATTCCATATTCCTGTTTTGAAGAAGTGCATTCAAAATAGTCAGATTTGCTTCAACCCAGGTGCAGTCTCCATAATAATAAGCAATTGTTTCTAACTAAAGCCCGATTCAGGTTTTGTCAATGTATGCCGAATTAACCTAAAAAAAATGGGGATGTTTTACCCTACGTCTGGTTTTGAAATTAAGTATGATATAATTGAGTTTCCTTATCCAGGATAGTTAATTTATTGTACTCATATACCATGAAACGTCACACTGCAACTAGTGATAATATTTTCATGAAGTAGTTTTAAGCACTGAATTTAGAACCTCCACTGAATTGAACTTCCGAAGGACGCCACTAAAAACTGACAACTTCCCCACTGAAAAATAAAGCGAACTCTTGACGCTTGCCGAGCAGAATGAAGAAACCATAGTTAGATTTTTAACGCTCAAGCATTCGATTACATCATATCTCACCATTTATAATCAAACAATCAATTATTTCAGCTGTGATGAGTTCCAAATTGAACTCCATGATTTAATGGCACGCAAAATTATGTCAAATCACAGAAATCAAGGTGGAGGTGTAAGTTGTCATACCAGCGTTACCTGCCAACGTGCAAATCCAAACCCTGCAAATTTTATCCAATTTTCCCGAAAATGTTGCTTCACAAGTCCTGTGACGTAATGGAATCACGTCACAATTATTTCGACGCGCTGAATCAAATATTTCCCTTCTTTGAAGTGAGGATATCTGAGCACGGAGCTCTTTAATCTGGCCGGAAATTTTTAATTAGACTCTAATCCCATCTTCGGGTTCAATTCGATCCTTGGCTCATCAGTAACTTATACGCTTATTCAAAGAATATGTTCACAGTCGTTATCACCCGTAAATTCTTCCTACTTGAGTCCTTGACGAAGTCTTAACCGAATTTCATTCTTAATAGCGTCTTACTCGTCTGTATACACTGGAACCTAGTGAGTTGATTAGATGTATTTCTGGCTACTCTTTTGAGTAAAAACACTCCTAATTTAACTGTATTTCAATCCGTACCTGATAGCGTATAACGACGAAGGAGTGGAGTGATGCGGTTTACATTCCCGCTTATTTTGTATTCATACACAATGACTCAAATTTGCAATTAAACAGAAAAAAATTATCCTCACAAACATTTAAACTGAAGAATATTGCCATTATGATCACTCATAATCATGTTTTGATTTCAAGCTCTCTATCCTGCAAAGCTCGCTATATATTCTACTTCGAGTATTTGTATCTCATTCTTGGAAATGATAGTCCGAAGTGCGAGCATTATTCAGTAGTTGCACAATAGTTTCAAGAGTGAGCGCCGATGGTCAACTATACTCTACTTTATCTGCCAAAGAACCTTGTAGTTATTGACATAATTTGACATAAGAGTTTCGGTAACATTTCCTATTCTAGCAATTCGGGCTTGGTGTAGTCCTAGATTCAGACTTGATTTGAAATATTTTGAGCATTTAACGAGGCATCAGGAAATCTAAATCACACAAAAAATTATTATTTGATATGAACGTGGTTCACATTTGTTTTTTTATTTTTGTTTTTGAGAAAATTTTTTATCATCGTCTTTTCTAACCTATTCTAATGTTCCAATGACAGATCTCAATCTGACTTATGCGAGTGAAAGTCCTTTTTTCAAGAGTACTCTTTTCTTAACTTATTCAAATACAAGATTTCCCAATGTTTGACTAATGAAACTGATTGAATGTACCTATTGTTAAAAAATTAATAAAACTTTTCATAATTCTTTTAAACATTATTAATTACTGATTTTAATTCCAGGATGTACAATTTTCAAATAATTCTAGACATTTTTGACAGGCTTCAAAGTTTCAATTGATCGCCTGAATTCTTGAATTCAACATAATTCAACATAATAAGACTATATCATGTGGACGCCGGTCAAATTACAGACCGGGATCTGCTTCAATAATCAAACTTTAAGGTGAATCGAATTTTTCACGAATCAAGATGTCTAGAAAGAATCGCTGCAACCATTTAGGCGTGATTTCTTTTAAATCATAAATGGTCACGGTTTGCATAACTATTGAAATTTATCAACATCATACTGGACTGAGTTCACAGTTCACATTACTACAACTTCCGTTTAGGTAATACCCCAAAACTGGAACGTGTATTCAGAACACATTGGCATACTCATATAGTGTCTATGCCGATAGTCATAGGTCCGATTTTCTCTTGCAGAAACGTAGCTGATGTAGATGGAAGGGATACTAAGCAACAGCAAAACACCAGCCGCAGTCGCTTTTGAACTCTAGTTCAGTATAGACATCCGTTATTGTGAAGCATGTTTTTTTTTCATACCGACGTTCAAAATGAGTCAAAGTCTCGAGCAGCGATATTCAATAAAATTTTGTGTCAAACTAGTGGAATTGGAAAGTTTAATCTAACAAATGGTTAAGCAAGCTTAGGGAGATGCTACAAACGGACCGTCTTGTGTTTTTTTGGTGTCACAAACTGTTGTAAGAAGATTGGAAACTCGTTGAAAACGACAATCGCACCGGACACCGTTCACGACGCGAATCGATGACCATGTGCCTAAATTGAGAGATTTGCTGAAGCCTGCGAGATCGTTTGACATTGGGCCGTGTAATAGTTTGCTTATCACAGGGCAACTATTGGCCACCATCCTGCGCACAGGCTGGATTTGTCTCCGAATGACTTTATTTTATTCCTACGGATGAGAAGATAGCTCATGTAACATCAGTTTGACTCGATGCCGGACGTTCAAACCACTTCGACAAAGGCTCAGTTTTCCCGCAAAAGACTTCCAGTCAGTATTCTAAGGATGTGGAACTATCCAAGGATGCTCTTTCCAAAAATATTAAGGGAATTGTAAACATATCATCAATATTTATTTATTGAATTTAAAAAGAATTACCCTGTATTAGAAAGTGGATCATTCAATAAGTGTAGGAGCATAAAAAATCATTTTTCCCATGAACATCGTTGTCTTTTACTTAGAAGAGTCGTTGAATCCATTGCCACAGCTTATGAGGCCCTTACTGCCTGGAAGTTTTTCTTACGAACGAACATTCAAGTTAGATATTTCGTGTATTTCTAAGCATCATTTTCAGAAGGATTAAGGATTAAAATTGGTTCCAACGATATTTAAGATTAGAACTAACTAGAATTAGCCTCAATAATATGAATACAAATTATTTCATTCGTTTTTTGAGATCAATAACTGTCATATCAGAATGGTGACGTGAGGTAGAGACGGTTATGGTGACAAATATACTGTCAGATGGGAGTATAACAAGATTTTATCGCAAAGATTGGAATGATCCTCTAATCGATTCTAGGGATTACTATAACTATTTCTGTTATTATTAAGGTAAGCGTGGTAATATTTTGAGCCAACAAGCATGAGACCTAATTAATATTAAATTGAGTTCTGAAATCTTTCGGCCAACTTCAAAGCGAAGACATTTTCATAATTACTTGTGATGTGTCGTGAGCATAAATATGAAAGCCAAGGAAGCCATCATCAATTTTGGCAAGGTTACCACGACAAATTCTCATTAAACACTTTAGCCATCATTAAACCTCAATTCAATTTCTGACAAAAACAGTCAAAACTATAAAACACTCTTAATGAATCCTTCAAGTGGCCATACTTCATCCCAATTTTCAGGATATCCCCCGAATATTGTTGCACACACATAAAGCCCATACTCCAATCAAACACCACTTAAACGTTGGCTCTCAAATTTCACATCTCTCATCAACTCTTGTGAACCATTACCACGGAAATAACCCGGAAGGGCTTTCAATTCAACCTCATCGATGTACTTTGGCGTAGTCGATGACAGATTGATCCTTAATGGAGTCGACGACTTGGGAACATGAACTGGGCGAGTGTACGTATGTCGGTATTTGCCTCGTTCACAAGGCTCATTCGTTTACATTTCTGAGATTTTGAACGATGGCTTACGTCGAAATGAAGAAAAAAAAAATTGAAAGATGCTTTGGCAAGATGTTTAATAGAAAGTGCGTTTTCTCTCACCCTTTCCTCCTCGTGTACTAGATCCAAGAGAGTCTGTACAACTTTCACTGGCAAAGCTATGCTCCTTTTTATGTTTTTACTTCATCCCAGCAAAAGTTGACGTCAGCATCCCATAGCTTACATGAAATGATATGAAATGAAGGACGCCTGAGCGTCTCTGATATCTAGGACTTTGCACCATACGGATGCCCATGGGCAAGGATGTATATTTGAAGTTATAAAATATTTAATAAATTTCGTTAGTAAAGATCCTTCGAGCTGAATGATGGATGATGAAGGGCAGACGGTTCGATTTTATTTAATAAACGTCTCGAAAGTTTTCATGTTCCATCAAATTAACAGTGAAAAAATGTTGAATGCCAGCGATGAGAACAAATCTCGAATGTTGTAAATAGGATCGTGTGAACGTATCTAACAATAAGAGTCAAGAATGGAACGAAAGAAGTAGACAAAGTGCAGCATATATTTATGTGTTGATGCTTGCAATAAAAATTTAATATACAATATAATACGGTCAGTGAAGAATGGGAATATTGAAAATACCATTGTAAAATGTTGTTAAATTTTCAATATATCACACATTTTAAGGAGATTCAATGGCTTTCCTTTTTTTGGACTCACATAACACTCAATACAAACTTAATAGTTTCACATTCTTAAAACCGTGTTTATCTGGAAAACAATTTGGACCATCCCGACACTCAAATAAATCGTCGTCACCGCCTTGATATCTAGAGTCAATATTTCTTTTTCCAAGGATTGACTGCCTATTATCCATAATCGCATCAGCTCTTACTAGACTACTTCGAAAAAGCATTGAATATTCAACAGGCTCTACATTGAATTTTTACTGACTGAAAGTGTGCAATTGATCCTTGAAAAATTGAAAATAAATTTCAATTGACATGCTCAGAATTCAAATCTTTTGTTTAGATTTTAATAACTCATTTCCCATTGTGAAAGAAAGTAGAATTATTTACACAATTCCATCAATTTTTTTGACAGTCACCAAATTGTGCTAATTCTATGGTGATACCAACCGCAAACTCGAATTCAGGTATACACCGGACTTAAACCAAACAAAGTCACTTTGTTTGTCCAACCAAGATGACAAACATAAATATGGAGTTGATCCGGATGCCCTCGTTAAAATAAAATACCGCTTTCCAATGGCATGGCACCAAATGTGCTAACTCTTAGGACCTTAACCGTTTTGAATTGTTTGTGAAAAAGCCACACTTTCGCTACCAGCCAACAAAATCTATGATATACATAAATTCGAAGCTTAGACTTCATCCGAAAAAAACTGAAAGAAAAGTATTTCCGGTTTATCTCAGGATAAGGATTCATTTACGATTAGTTTCTTTGAGTTGAATCGTTGTAACTCATTTTCCACCTAATTTTGTACCAACATTTCCGAAATTTAGTGAGAAAATCAAAGAAAACTTATGAACGAAATACGAAGGTGGCCTGAAAAGTTTCCCACCACAACGTAAAGACGGCGGCACTTGTCAATAGGAGCTACTGATTGTAGTTGTGCATCTTTTGACAGTTACTCACTAAAGTTTCAGCCATTTTGGACGATAGGAGTGTTTTTGTGAAAATAGCAAAAAATTGAGTGTAGAGCTGTTATTTAATTTTTGTTTTTGAAAGGCAAACCACCTACGCAAATCAAAGATGAGTTGCACTCTTTGTATGGGGACTCTGTGCCACCATTTACCACAGTGAAGTTTCGAGCAGCTGAATATGAACGTAACCGTAAGAGCTTGAGAAATGTTGAACGTTCGGGAGGTCCAAAAACTGCGATTGCTGACGATATCATTGCTAAAGTTCAGCAAATGTTGTTACACGACAGCCAAATTTAAGAGAGAGAGATAGCAGAGGTTATGAAAATCTCCAAAGAACGTGTTTGTCACGTTCGCGTTAAATCAAAAACGTGTTCGAGTGAATATTTCCAATGCCATGTTGGCTCAGTTTAGGCGCAATAAATCCAAGCTTTTACGCCAATAAATTGCTGTAGATAAAATGCGTATCCAGCCATTATACCCCCGAAATAAAAAAAAAACATTCATAACAATTGACCGGCTCTGGAAAACGCAAAAAAAAATTTTTTCGGCTGGAAAAGTGCTGGCGACAGATACTCATAGAGTTATCTCAATCGATTATCTCTAGAAAGGAAAAACCATTATAAAAGCGTACTACGCATTGCCCGATTCATTGCTTGCCTTATTGAAAGCAGAAATTGCGGAAAAACGAACACGTTTGCTGAAAAAGAAAATACAGAAAAACGCCGCGTACTATTTGGCCGGGTTGAAAAGATGGGAGCATCGCTGGGAGAAGTGTAAGTGTGTTTGAGACTATGTAGAAATGTAAAAAAATCGAAAAAAAATGTCTTGTATCATTGTTAGATCAGAAACTTTTCAGACCACCCTGGTATTACTACTAACAAAACTTAGAAGAAGGCAACCATAAAGCTTAGGAGACGTACTCCTCAAACAGTTTCGAATCTAAAGAATGAACCATGTCACTCTTTTGCGAGAAATTCAAGTGTAGAGGGAACAATGTCTTGGATCACCAGTTTCAAATTGACATACGAGATCATAATGAGAATAATCGAGAGAAATTTCAGAGACAACATCTTCTACAGGAAGATGAGCGCAAACAATCAAGTGTTCCTACGGGAGTATCCAAAATTCGAAACTTTAAAACTTCAAAACTGGCCATCTGAGAGCATTTTTGACGGAATGAACATTTGATAGTAGCGGTAACCGAAATTACACCGTTATATGGCAGAAAAAATTTGATAATCTCTATTAATTGCGTCACTTAAATACAATCTAGACTCAACTATAAAGTGGTCTAATCTGTTTTAGAAGAGTAAAGACGGGTTATTTCTAAAAAAATTTGATAGGTTTAAACTATAATTATTTATGTAGGAGGGGTTAAACTCATTATAAACACTTTCTAAATACAAAAATAAATAATTTCAATTCATTTATTTGAGTTTTTTTCCAAAGAAAATGCTGGTTGAAAACATATCGGAAAAACTGGAGATGTGTGAGCCGTTGATTAATTTTTGAGAATGTTGATCCGAAACAAAAAAATCAAATAGTCTTAGTTTCAGTATGTTAATAGTTATTGCGTGATTTTCACGAAATTGACAAATTGGAGGACATTTTTCAAAAATTACCAAAAACATGCTTTTTTTAACCTTTTTTTGGTCAAACAAACTTTTCAAATCAAAATTTTGGATAACCCCTTATGAGCGCTGTAGGTAGACAGAAAAGATAGGTATAGGCAGACAGAAAAAATATCTGGTAAATATTTGATCAGAATAGGTTCAGTAGTTCACGAGATTCGCAGAGGCACGGCATCGAAAAACGTTGTTTCGAGAAAAACGCGTTAAAAGCTTTTTCAATAAAAAAATCGTACAAAAAATTTCACCTCTTTTTAGTTAGCAATGCTTGCACAATACACAATGCTTTCTTCTTCTTCAAAATGTACATTTCTGTCCAAGATAGCATTCTTGTGCTTCGTTCTTGCTTCCTTAGAAGCATCAGTGCTGCGTCTTTCGGCATCTCGTGTGTGGTCTCTATCACGATCAGCGGCAAACTGTACTGCGCTCGATTCGACTTTTCGATTCTGTTAAATATACAAGGAACTGTCTGACAAGCAATCTCAATCACTTTTTCCCGTTAAACATGTGTTTAGGAGTCAATAATTAAACGTAATTGTCGAAAAATTCTTGTTGTTGGCCATCTCACGATACACAAAGCTTGTAACTGAGTCCTCGTTGTCCATAGTTCTGGAAAGAAACATTTATATCACATACTTTACAACACATTGCTGTAACGTTGAAAATACCGGTTAAAAATGAATCATGTTTGATCAACGTGTACAACAAAAGTTGGATCATGGGATTTATGCAGCTTCTTCGCCAATGTACTGGCATGAGTTGTGTCTGCCTTGAGCTCTTGTTTACGAACTTGGTAGAATTTTTTGTCTCTGTTGACCAGTTTTGAATCTGGTCTGCTCCATGAAGATTTTCGTTGCGAGATCTAGTCCGTTATAGAAATCACGAGATGAGATGTTGTTGCATCAAAATTCCAAACTAGACTGGTGTTGAAAGAGCGCTGTTACACTGGTTTAAGTAACCTCGTGCACCGTAATTGACATATAAGTGTTCAATTCTGAGAATGATACATCCGAACTCAATAGATTCAAGTAAGGGTGCTATTATAATAATTCTGTATATATATACCTTCCAAAAATGCAATAAAAAAACCAATTTTTTGAAAGTCATAAAGAGGGTAGACCCCTTCTGACATGAGTTGAAGGTGAATGTTACCTTTCACAGCGTGATGATTTGTTAGACCGTACTGAATACAAATTACATGTCGATTTGACACGAGTCACGCATGACCTGCAAAAAAAAGCCTTTTGAAAAGCAAACATCATAATGAATTACCCGTTTCTTCCAGCCAGTGGAAGAAACTATCGAATTATGTTAGCTTATACCTGAATCCTTCTTGGGCAGGCATGACAAAGATGTCGATAAGAAGTCAAAGAAGTCAATATGCTCAGATTCTCAACAAGGTAATTTAAAACTCCCTGGTATATATTGCTGACCCTCCTTGTTATTTTGTGTCCTGGGATTGGCATAATCTTGTTAACTTTTGGAAACCATCAATATTTTATGTCTAAACAAATAAGATGATGACAAATGATGAGATGACAAATATAAGATAAGTTGAAGGGTAGCCTCTATACATAGGGAAGACAGTCTGGGTAAAGTATTGAACATAACTCTCCTAACAACGATAGGATAGCATGTTCGACATAGCAGGACCTCATCTGATGTCGGTAGCTTTGTAAAATCTAGCTGTAATACTAATTTGTCGGTTTTTAGGGCTTTTGAGCTCATTACCGTGGTTTTCAGCTGCAGCTATGATGAAAAAGTCAACTTTTGGCTCGAATTATTCACTGCATACTCGTCTTTAAGCACATATCGCAACTCTTTTGCGGATTGGCTGATTAGCTGAAAATTGAGATACCTGAAGCATCGAACACTGCAAACTCATTTTTTTTAATACAAAGGATATCACTTTTGGTTGATTATTATAACAAAACCAAAAAAAAGATCTACTATCTTTATATAGCAAAGTTACGTTATTTTCATCTTAGCCTTCAAAATATAATGACGATGAAATGAACCGTCGGTTGATTGAATGTCCGACGATCGACACGCCTTCAAGGATAAATTCCATAAAATCCAGACGTTGTTGAGTTCTCATCCTGGCTATGGACAACTTGGTAAAAATCATTAAGCAGTGCGGCAAAAGCCTAAGTTCCACTTTTTGATCAATTTTCCTTTGATTGGCTGCTGCAAAACGTGGTTCAATTCATTGTGGTGTCTCATTGCTGAATTATGTCTGGATAGATGACACGATTTGAACAATTTGACAACAAGCTGACATCGTAATGACTTCAAGGACAAAAGAACTACTTACATTTTCTGAATGTTGACGTCAAGAACTAGTTCAAACGGCGTCTGCTGTTCCAGACCGTTTGTATTGGCTGGTCAATTTTACTTTGGTTGTGGTGGTCAGAGAATATTTTTGATTTGTCAATACCTGAGATTGTCGCTTTTATCATCCGTCCAATTATAAAAATCGCATCCATTATAAATAAAATTATATCAATCGCATCCATTATAAAATAAAATTATACTATCCCGTGAGCGAACATCTCACTTGGTAGCTTGGTCAATTACGAAAATATCAAAGTACATTTGCCAAAATAATTAAATATATCGCAAAATTAGACATCTCCTGAATGTCTAAATGTGCCACTGTACAACCGACAAAAAGGCAACGAAGTGTGTAGTAGTAACTATATCTACCAATCAGAGAGCCAATATACACATAAGTGCATGCCTCAATAATTTGGTTAATAGTTTGTGTGACGCAAAAAGAAATGTGGAAGATAGCAACATTGTAGACAAGGTGAAAATTACAGGACACGTAATGAAAACTTTGTCGGTCCTATTCGCGAGTATCAGCTTTCATCATTCCCAGCCAAAATCGATGAGCATCGAGTTTAAATCAATTTTGTTCTGAACTGAGAATTCTCTATCAACTTTATTCGGTGTTGCATCTTTCGTTACCATTTTTCACTCCCATCCTCCCATCAACTAACTTTGACTCCTTTTCATGTCTCGTTACACCTTACTTCACCGTACCCAATCTGTTCGTCATAAAATTGCTATTTTTCTCCCGAAAAGTTTTCCCTTGGGATCAGTAGAGAATCTGTTGAAGGTCTGTGTGAAACATGTTCATGTACAATATTTCAATTTTAGTTGGATCCTGTTCAAAAAACTCTGGTGTCTATGACTGGGTGGCACTCAGCCTTAGCGGCTGTCGCATTTTTGTAGACAGCATTATGGCGAAAAAGAAGGACTAAGATTAGTGATGCTCATTAAGGTCATGTTGGAAATTATTGTTGCTGAAGTCGTTGGGAATGCGTGTTAATAATCGCTGTTATAATTTTTCCTTATGATAGACTGGAAGTATTACAGCAAAGGACAGTATTGCAAATTAGCGAAAAAGGGGAGAATTCATTCAAAAATGTGTCCCAAAGAATGAAAATATGTGGGATTTAAATATTGATCCAAACCCGCATTAAGTTGATAGGTATTCTCAAAAATAGTATCTGAAACGGATTTCCAATCCATTAGCAATCATCACACCCTCGGCTAATCCGATTATGCAACTACACCCACAAGACTGATTGGCAAATACTCGTAGCGGCAATTTAAAATTAACATATTCTAATCAAGCCTACATACAACCTCTTTGTTTACGAGTACCTTGACTGGGAATCATACGACACACATCCTTTGCCACCACTATAATGGATTATTATAATAGCTCTGCATTATTACTCGAGTATTATAAATTATAACGTGGTTCATCCATTGATCAGCTATATCCGAAGATTATTAGAGAAATTACATGGCATTAAATTATAATAGTGAACGAAAGGCGTCTCATAAATATGCATATGCAATTCGGATGAGAGCAAACGATGCATCTCTCCAGAACACACTTCGACACTTCACTTGTATCTGAATATTGGAATTCCATGCTTAAGGGTTGGTTGTCTCACACCATTCCCACTATTTGCATCCCCCCACTTAGCAGCTCTCGACACTTGGGTTGGATATCTACATATAATCCATTTAGAATTTGCCTTCTGACCCGAACCCTTAATTATGTCATCTGACATTGACTACAAGGACTAATGGGCACCAGCTGTTCGTTGAAGGAAGGTACCAATATTTAGCACTGTGCCATTAAAATATCCATGTCTGAATGTATACGTGAAATTAAATATATGTGAAATTCGCAAGTATCTACAATGCACAACAAAGGATGCTATAATTTCAGAATCCTCGAGTCAGTCGAGTATAAATGACCTTAGGAATCCAAAAGCTGTTAACGTGATATATGCAAATATAATGCATGTATTGAGATGATACATGGAGTCACAAGAATCCCCAATTCCGTTCGTGTAGGCCATGGATTCGAGAAAGCTAAACCAATTGAAAAATGGTCCAGTGACCGATTAATTTTATAATCAATACGTTCGCAGGATGTGCTTTAGTAAAGAATTTTCTTTGATTAAAACGTAAACTTCCAATCAAACAATGCACTTTCTCCAATTTTTCGGATTGAACTATTCACTTGGAGGTTTCCATGCCTTTAAGGTTTCCGAAAGGACAACTTGAGCCATGTCTGTAGAATATAAAAAGAAAAAATTTAAAATTATTTAAATATTTGAACAATTAATTAAAAATTTAAATAAAATTTCAAAAACAGGTTAATGAGGAAAACTCAATTATGACCATTGAATATTATACATTCTGCATACATATAGATACATACATATAGAGGCTCACCAACTTTGTGACCAAACTTGATAATCAAAGTGAATCCGTCAGTTCTGGTGTTAACCGAAATGGCCCAAATAAAACACAAAACAATATTCGGAGGAAGAATGCAGGTTAAGGGGAGTATTCTTAAACTCTAGTATTCTTTGGGGAATTCCGTCCTCAGGTAGCCGAGGAAACGAAGGACTAGACGGCAAATGACCCCGAACTATACATAGTTGGCACCAGCCCTTATGGGGAGACGTGGTCAGGGGCCTCATATGACCTCCCTGCTTAGCAAAGTTGCTTGTCGCCTAATAGTCTTCATTACATTCATACATTAATCATTCATTCTTCAAACATTTAGTCTACTATACAAACAAGTGAAAATAGCTTCTCCAAGAGGCGACCCATAAACCATGATATCAAAACAATTATGGTCAAAAGGAAGGATAAAGACGAAGCAGAAACTTTCGAAAAAAGAAGCGCCAAAACAAAAAAAACTGGTAAAACCAAAGAGTCTTACCGCATTTGGGACTAAGCAGGAATACCATGCGTATATGACCAGCAAAAGAAGAGCAGAAACTCTCGCAATCCATGGAAGACAAATATGTACATGGTAGAGCAAAGCGAAACAGTTGCCAAACCCATAATTGCTGCTTTCACAAAGAAAAGTGACCGAAGCACGGAACGCACATTAAGCAATAATTCCTGCAGAGAAGAAGCCGGCTCTCCAATTATCCTGGATAATGACTAGTGACTAGTAGTGACTAGTAGACCGCCTTAAGGTTGAAAATAGATACGCCTCCACCGAGCAATAATGTTATGAATCATAGTAGCCAACCCAAGAAATAAAGAATCAGAAGCGTCGCTAACTTATTCGGCAGGCACTGCTGATTAGATCCTATGCGGACATCTTACGAGAAAACAAGGGAATGGCAAAAACAAAAGACATCGAAACTACAATCAAAGCTGTACATCCAAACTGGTTGGGTAATCCATGATTGAGTTGGGAGCAGATGTGACCCATAAAGACATGTTTCACGACGAAATCAAAAGAACCCTCGTACAAACAACAACAGTAGTCTAGAGCCTATGGCCACAATCGAAATTAAGGACATTGACTGGTTTACGGATCTGGCCGAAATAGAAGATGCTTTAAAATGCGATTTCTCCGTAATAAGTTAGACGGAAATCAGCTCGAACAAAAAAAACCAATACGGGTCCACGCAGGACACGCAGGAAGTCAAATAGCTATTAAAAAAATTAGAACAGATAGGTTTATATTTTCGGTACAGCGAAAACTGATTTCATCCCTGTGATTCCATTAGAGAAAGGATTCCCGCCTAGGCCTAGTCTGAAGTTATGTGTCGAAAAGTTTAGGCTAGGCTCTCAGGTTCACAGATGAGGTTTTTATGGGTACTCCAGAAGCATTGTGCGTCTGGGAGCTCCAAATTCAGGGCATACACAGCCTTAACTTCCCTAATGCAAAAAAATAAATAAAAAAAGGACATCCAGAAATATAACAATAACCAGAACAAACAGAAAAATTATTTTACAATAAAATCCTTGAGTACCGTGTAAGTAGCAGTTTTTCCATGTTTTCGTTTTGTAGCCCTATCTGCCTTTGTATTAATTAATTTATTGATTATTTTTGACTCTTCTAAGCCATCTGTAGCTCGTTCTGAAGGTTGAGTAGACCTTTTTAATGACAGCATAGAACATCATTTTGATGGACGAAGAGTGTGTTAAGTAGATATGAAAGTTTAAGTTAAAGGACTTGCTGGACGGATAAGTAGGGAAGCGTTAGATCAAGATTCAGCACTCACCTAATCAGAGCCGTAAATTACATTTTTGGTGAATATTGGAGCTTCTTCCTAGCTCCAAAATATCAAAGTCAAGATGTTGCGGTGAAACACGCTTCTTACCTATGTAGACACCGGCAACATTGATGGAATTTTTGTAACGCATGAATATACGAGGAGTGGCTTTTAAATCCGTAGCCTATGATCTCTACGATCTATCTTGTCACTGATATTGTGGAATTCCTTGTAAGTATAATTAACACACGTTTTTGTTGGAATCCGACTCATCCCTTAAACTGCACTCTAATTAAATTCCTTAAAAGAAAGACTTCGAAGCAAATTATCGAAGGAATGCCACCGATCCCTGAGGTTTCTGTACCACAATTAACGATGTTAGTAGCTGGATTGTTGCACCAAGGAAGGTAGGCCTTTGAAAATGATCCTAGCCCAGACTGCTCGGTAACGGTGACGCGATCTAAGCAAATGTCAAAAAATTTGATGACTACTAATCGAAGAATTTATTCCTGGCAGATAGCACGAGAACTAGGAAAGCCTAGTAAAGGAAAGGTTGGCAATTCTCTACTCAATAAAAAATTGTTGGTTCTGATGATTCTAAATTCTACAGTGGATGGATCTACAGTGGATGGATCAAATATAAGGAATTCGTCCTGCGACCCTTTAACTTGCCATTTCTTAAAAATATTAACAATCTAATACCTCTTTCCAGGCAGAAGATGATACGAATGCGATTCCGTACACGACGTGAAAAGGACTCGCTAGGTGGCCAATAAAAAAGCTGAAAGTTGTTGTTATTAAAAATTGACATCATCAATTGTCAATCCAAAAATCAAGTGACAGACAGTATATCAGAAATTTTGAAAAAACCAGTTTGACGAGAGCCATAAAGTCAGGATCGAGAAGCCTGGCCAGTGCCACAGGAGCCAGAGCCAATTACTTACTGGTATCAACCGCTTCCAATTAAAACAAAACATGAGCCATGAGAGCCATGAGAGCCTGCTCAGCAGAAACTGTGAAGGAATGATAAAGCAAGCCCTCAAGGATTAAATGCCGAATTTGCTCCGCAGTGAGCAAATAGTCATAAACGCAGTGCCGGAAGTAACTACGGATATCTATGGACAATTCAATGGCAGGAATTGCGCAAGAGCATGGCTCATCGACATGGTGAAGACATTTGTTCTAATCTGGCCAAATAAGTTTCCCACAAGGATTCTTGAAGTTTAAAGTTTCACAACATTTTCTAGCCATGGTATGCAGAGTGCTGCACTTTAAATAGTGTATTCTTACCTTTTAAGTGTTCTGACAAGTTTTCTTCCATACTATTTAAATGAATGTGCATCAAAAGACTACTAGCAAATGTGAATGAAATCCATCCATCTGGATGGAAATAGGCTTCATTTTGAATGGCAGATGTCAGTTCAGCAATCTAAGTTTGGTTAAATAGTTTAGACAGCCCCAGATAGACTCAGAGGGGTTTTAAGATTTCGACAGACTTCAAAATTTCTCAGTAAGTTCTTTTTTCCCAAGCATCTACCATCTGGGTGGATCAACTAATTTTTAACTACTTTAATTACTTTTAATTATGATTTTTAGTACAAATAGCTCAACTTTTTGTTTATTTGGCTTGCTTTGGCTGAGTTTTGGCTTTCCTTTGGCTGAGACTACACAAATTGGCGTATCCCGTGGATGTTTTTATCATCTAAAGCCGTATTTATCTGCTTCCACTCTAGCTCTGCTCTTCACTCTGCCGCTTTTACTCTTACTGACGGCACTTTGAAACGGCCGTTTGCAGCTGCGTTTAAGCTGGATGGTCCAGCTCATGTTAGCTTATCTGCTTTTTCACTACTCTTTCCTTCGTTTCCAAAGAATTAGGTTCGATTTATATTTCTCCAGGTTGTTGGCACTTTGAAGGGATACGTACAACTCTGCCATAATTGTGAAAATACGCAACTAGAGGCAATTGTCTACAATACCACCTTGCTGTCATCATCATTATACCTTCTTCAGTTCTTCAGTTGAAATCCATCCATCGGTCTTTTACTTGACAGGACCATTCTCGTCGATTCCAAAGTCCCATCTTGGATTCCTATCTAATATTCAGTAGTCAGTTATTCTGATGGCACCTGTCACTGCAACACTTGTCATTTGCCTCATTTTTTTTATCTCCTTCCCACCATACCAATCCTCTAAAGGTTTTTATCGGTATCACTGCTCTTGTATATATCCAGAGAAAATTTTACTCCCTTTTTCTATTAGTCTTTGAAAATGCAAAATTGTTGACTGACTTTTTGGTAGAGCCTAAGTTGGCTTATTGGCTACCGTTACTTCTAGATACTTCACCTGGTTTAATAAGTTGATAAGTTTTCCGTTAACAGTCGGGAATGAAAATGGCTTCAGTTTTTGATGATTTTTACATAAACATGAGCTTTGATTTATCAGCAAAGATGCATTATCCATTCAATTTTACTGACTGGCGAAGAAGGTAAAAGGAGGTCTACATCAGGCCTGACTTAGTTTATTAGGAAAAGTTTTCTAATTATTTCTCGTCAGTTCTTTCTTTCTGAGCTTTTTTCCGTTTAGATTTTCAATTTTTTCAACAAATTTAAGCATTCGAACTGGCGTTACCAGTACCATAACCTGCCATCCTTTCGTGCACCCCTGATTGTCCATTTCTTTATAGTTTATGCCATTTTCTTCAGCTGTAGTCCTCTGTAATACAGAATCGATTGTAATATTCTCACAGGTTTGCTCAAAAGTGATCATCTTCTGCAGAAATGGCATTGTAAGTACGTATATTACAAAAATTCATCGTTCTCTAAGAGTTCAATTAATTATTCGCGGTCCAATGAGAACGAAAAGACAATAGACCGTTATGGAAATATTCCCAGCCATTAAAACCTTAAATTCAAGAATGAAAATCTTTTATACTCCTGACCCAAATTTCCAGGCTTTTGTCAAAATTCTAAAATATAAGTGAATATCTAATATATTGGAACCGAGGGTAGTACTAACCTATGAAAATACATAACCAATTCTCCTCCAACAAAGAACTTAAAAACTAAATATCACGAGGGATCCTTTTCAATTACTCTCATGTACCACATCTGTGCGTACAAATCACTAAACAATTTCATCATATCAATCACCAATATCAATTATAAACTTGGTCAACAATTTTAAGCTGTAATCCTGTTACTCATCCTCAAAAACATTTGCTTCAAATTACGGTCGAAACACTTATCTACATGAATTTCGTCTTTAGTATGCAAACTATCCTGATTGAAGACTCCTAGAATCTGTCCTTCACATACAAAATGTATGAAAGCATGTGCCTTACACAATGAAATTACGCATCCCCGACTCAGCTTACCCATATTCGCATATGCTCATGGATGTACTATACATATACCGGAGCATGCACACAAATAAGCCTGTCAGATTGTCATGACAATTATGTTGAAACTGAATATTCATTACTCCAATTAGTTTTCTGAATTTGAATTGTGTCAATCAACTGTTGATGCTGTTCTGACTTTGATTTATTCTAAAAATACTACGCTCCTATACAATTTTCCATCCAATATAGTACGGTCACCCGTACCGCAAGTTTTTTTTTTTTTTGGTAGCATCCCTTCTAGTTCGTCCGTTTTATGTGATGTGATGGTTGTCAATTCATTAGTGAGGAAGGTTTCGAATATTTCCATGAGAATAAATTTCAGATTTAACCGAACCCATATATTCACAATCGCTTCTTCATTTGCGACTATGTCAATTTCCGCTTGCAATTCTTCAAAATGTATAGAAAGGACGTGTAGCAAGATAACTGGAAAGAGAGAGGGAGAGAGAAAGAGAAAGAGAGACAGAGAGGTAAGCTAGGCCGACATCGATGGTGAGTAAACCGGAATGTTTGATTAAAATTCAGCGGAATTTACATTTATATTATTCTTTGGCGAACTGTGTAATATCTGTCGTGACCTTAATCGAAAAGGACACACTGGATGACTTTATTACGGAAATTAATGAGATCGATGCTCAATGTTTTTGCCACCAATGGGAATCTACCGGCAGGATGATGCTGAGAAAATAAATAAAATGATATGTCATGTCAACGTTAGTTGAAGGGAGGCATAATTTACTAAAACAGGATGACTACAAATTGTTGAGGAAAGCACTATTGAAGGTTTAGTGAGATATTCCTCGAATTTACGACGAGGAGCTAAGGTTGAGCTTCTTTTTACTCGAATATTGTATTATGTTTTGATCATAAGAATGACGAACCTTTTTTTTTTTTGGTAACATATTATACCCTTTCCTTGTCCGAACCCTATCGTTACTTTTCCACATTAACACAGGATGTCCTAAATTGGAACCTCTGCTTTAATGAAACCTTTAATAAATATGACTTTTTTAGACTTATGTGCAAAACATTACCCAGAGCCGCTCTACCAAACATTCTCAAACCTGGTCCTTAAACTTCCGAAAACATCCCGGCACACGAATAAAGCATTTCCTAATAATAGTAAGCTTCAACCTTGGCCTAAATTATTGGCTTAAGGATGCAAATATGACGTATGAAGTAGCTTCCAAAAAGACACAGGCTATAGTATGTCGTTGTCTGGAAGACTGCAGAGTATCCCCTCTTTACTATACCAATATTTTTTGTACCATAACTTCCAATTGGAAGGAGTAGTAGTAATTACTTTTTCAACTAAAACGTTTCTATCAAAAGTTTTCGCAACGACAAGGTCCTTTTTGAGTAGATGCTTCTGTATCTTACTGGTTGTATAGTCAGGATATGACTTACCACCATTTTTTCGAGTTCTAGAAACCACCGTGTTTCTTCTTCTAGAGCCGTGGTCGCTGCCCTTACCGGAAACTGTTGGGCCGGGTAGACCTATTTGTTCTAATGATTGTTCGATAAATACCCTTGGATACACCATCTCGGCCACTTCGTTACACCATCTTGTTTACACCATCACCATCACTCACATACTGTTTTACCTTGGAATATTTTGGCTTTTTTTAGGTCCAGATACAGGTCCAGGTTTGACTTTTTAGTATAATTTGCTTTTTAGCGTCATCATTGACAATTCTGTCTGATCATTGGGAGTGGTAGACACAATCCTGTTTGTTATTCTGCTTCCGCAGTGTACATTTCTACTTGAATTTGTCAGGACAACTTTTGCTTAATGTGCTCTAAAGTCCTCGTAGATTTCCTTTTCCGTAGATTTCGTTGGGCATACTTTAAATTTTTTCCTTCGTATTTTTGTTTTGGATACTACTCACTATTGCTGCTTGTCCTTTGCTTCAACATCAGGTTAGACTTAGAGTAAAATAGTCTTGCAGCACAACCACTAGATTCTTTGAAGTTAAAATGCTCCTTGCCGAATTAGAGTCGGTAGCCATTGCGAGGGATATTTAAATTCGCTTCATAAAGCCTACGGAGTACTAAAATCACATTTTTTTACAACTTTTTGCCGTATTGTAGTGACAAAAAGTCATTTTTTCGATGTATTCTCTGTCATGAGAGGGTAAGACAAAAAAGTGAAAAATTCAGAATTGCTTATTTTCGGAGTATTTGTACGCAAAATTCGAATTTTCGGTCTCCCACACCAACCTTCATAATGACGTATGCTATTATCTTGCGAATGAGTCTCAAAAAGCAAACGTCAAAAATTTCATAATTTCAAAATCCCAGCGGAACGTGATCTAAAATCATTAATAACTCATTCGGGACTATGCAAAATTCACTTGCAACCACCAGTTGTTCTCAATCGAAACCTACATCTTCATCAATTGCCTTTTTTCAAAAGAGGTAACCTGCGAAGTCCGGAAACGAAACGTCAAACTATTAATTTATTCACGAAATGGTCAAACATTGAACCAGTCAGGCAAGAGACACCAGCTTTCCTACTGAAAGATGTTTTACAAAAACTCAAGAAACTTGATGTTTCCGTTGAAAATACTGCGAATGAACCGGATACCTTGTATACAACCAAAAATGATATACCATGAACATTACGTCAACGAATTTTTGGAAAAGTATAAGTGAAATCGAAGAAATGATGGAAAATATCAACTCGGATTGTGCTTATAAAGACGAGATCCTCGCGGTCGAAAATACTGAGGGACTTGTCACATTACTCCTAATATTGAAGGAGCAGTTTGTTTGGTTCAAAATGTTAATATCAACTAAGGAAGCAAGCAAATCAAGGTGATTCTTCACGAGAGCAGAAGACATTATTTAATATTGAACCAAAGAATAGAGAAGAAGGGGATATTCTCCCTGAAATCAAGCAGTCTTTCATAAATAAACGAACGGATCACTCTAAAGAACAGGGCGCAATGTAACAAATGAAAACGAGCGGCTACCACTGCAAAGCAGAGTATAGAAACCATATGTAGATCTGTCAAAGTTTTGGAAACACTACGAGAGGACGAGAACTTTAGAACAAAAATCCGTCAAACTGTTGTATGTATCTGCCAAACTCAAAACCAACGGCTCAATCGTTAGAAAACCTAGGAAGATCCTAAAATGTTGAAAATTTCATGAATGATTCCAACCATAAAGACAATTTACCGCAGGTCAGAAAACCGCTTTCTAGTTACTACCTAGTAATTGCAGCTGTCAAAACTTTGAAAAAAATTTCGCTCTCACCGAACGATACTAAAAAGCATGAGATTTCAACTGATACAAGCCAAGCAATAAATTTCCTGGTTAAATCAGATCATTCGACTGATAAGTATGTCCTTTATGACATTTCGAGTACATAATTCGTTCTCTCCGGATTTTTACCATTTTGCCACTATTTTTTCAAACCTCGACATATCCCTCTTCCGTGTCCCTGATTTTGTGAAAGAAAGAACATTCCCAGTGAGTTCTCACCGAAAGTGATAGTCGACCATTAAAAGATTTCCTTTCATATTGAGTCTTCCCCTGAAAGCGGAGTTTTAACAGTGTATTCTCGTTCAACGCAATATTCAAAATAAATAAACCAATCGAAATAAAATTTCAGTTATTTAGTTTGGGTCCCGTTAGATCATGCATTTCTTTTTAGGTCTTCTCGCTGCTTTGTGCTCATGCTGTCGTTTTCAGTTTGATTTTAATTCGCGATGTGTGATGTGCAACAGTTATAGTGCAGGCAAGTTTAGAAGAGCTTTTGTAAATTACGTGGAATAGAATTCGTAGGTTAAATAAATAAGCTTTGCCAAACAAATTATCTAACGCTCAAAATTCTGTGGCGCAGATCCTAAGCAAATGTGAAAGAGATAAATGAGCTACTGAGGCAAATTAAAAATGTTACAATATGTACATCCGGAGTTATTAGAAGATGATCCAATAATACTTCGAATACTTAATACTACATACCAAAGATGTGAAAACAACTGGAACTAGCCAAAATTACAGCCCTCGCATGCTGTAAGATTCCGTGTGGTATTCCAGGGAATCCTGTTTTCCTTTGAATAAAGTTTTAACGCGCATGCATATACTGGAGTTGGAAAGAAATCATTCTTTAAAAAGTTTTTTATCGAGAACTTACAGTGGACACACTAACATAACCCCATGCTCAAAGAGAGGTGGGAAGAGCTCAGTGGGAGTCTTCGCTAAAATCAGCAGAGCAATGGTATAAGTCACTTACAGCTTATAAGTGAGAATGGATAGCTTGATCTACTAAATAAGTTTCTATAAAATAACCCAATAATTTTAAAAAATGGGGATAAATCCTAGTAATGCGTCAATGACTAACCCGAGTATAGGTCCCAGCAAACAAATCCGTATTTCATTTTTCCTGACCCAGATTTTGACATTGTGTACTCCTATAACCGAAAAAACTACTAAAAATTTCATTTTCATCTACATTTTATACTGAGTGATATAACCATGGCAACGCTTGAACATATGTTTAAATATTGATCAAGCACTACCAGGAAATCTTCCAAAATACCTCAAGTCTCCGATATTGTGAAAAGAAAAGAAACTGAAAAATTCCTTTATAAAAACTGAATTTTATCAATTTAAAAATTGTTTGATCCCCATTCAAGCGATTAAAATCCCTCGTTATAGCCATATAAATTCAACAATTTATTTCTTTTCCCTTACAGCTGCAGTATACAGCATTAGTAGGCCTTACAAAGACCAACACACCCGCCAAAATCTTTTTTGAACCCAGACCCCTTGTTCATACCAACCGAAGAATCCTAACCAAAGAATTGGAACGCCTTATTTAAGTACAATTAACGTAATACATTTAAGAGAGATTCAAAATAAAATACTCGGAATCTCTAGGATATTAAAGATTCACAATCAATCTTTCAGTTAACGACATAAATATTCCCATCGTTTCATTTAATTTCAAAAATATTCTCTCTAGCATCTCCTTAAAACTTGGTCGTAGTAAGCATTTTCATCGAAGAATCGTTCCTTCCTTGAACGCACAATAATAAAAAAAAAACACCGCCACACAATCCTGTATCTATCTAGTCAATTGAATTTTATTGAATTCCATTCATAATCCTGTTTCTGATGATACCGATCCATATTCATTCATGGTCATTTGCATTGCTCGCACGTCTGAAATACTTGATTTTGGGAAAAATCCGCCCACAATTTTAACCTGCACGCACAAGCTTTCATCGCACGCTTCCTGACTTTCACCAAAACACTACTACCACTGTCACCACCACCACCACCACCACACCCACTACCCAAACCATCACCGCTCAAAACATAATAATTGATAAAATTTGCAACGTTTTGTATTTTTTTATTGTATTATATTGCATACGATACATCAAAAACAAACCAAATCCCTAAATTGAACATTTATATCAGAGTCCTGTCTAAATAAAATTATTTATGTACAACTCAAACTAGATATGAATGTGTAGATCCTTAATACAACTAATTAGATATCAATGCATTAATGTTTATTATGCTCATTCTCATTTTGTTGTGTCATGCACGCTTTGTACACATAATATAAACCATTTCGTATGAAGGAAGCGAATGACCAGACAAAACTGAAAAAGGACATAAACTATTTATGGAGCTTGTTATTACGAAATGAATAGGTTTGCGCATCATTCTTTTGTCGTAACAATGTTGTTGGTCAACTGAAAGGGAAGAGAAAGTATGTAGAGAGTAATGTGACGATATTATCCCCTCACCTGACAAAATGCGATTATCTACTAAATATTAAATCTGAGGAGCTGTTGTTATTACTGGCAAAATGTAATAGATCCTGGATTGGATCTGTAGTAGATTGCACCTGGAGTTGAGGACATGCGCATAATTCGATGCGGAGACGGATTCTGGTACATACTTCCAGAAAGTAGAACTAGTCAGGAGTATAAAAGTCAGAAATTTAATGGATACGTTAAGAACTATGCAACAAATCGAAAAGGAAGCAACCATTGTACTGTTTTTTGGAGTGGAATAAATAAAAACCAAGTGTGTTATTTTGTGTTTATATTGGTCTTTCGGAGTACATTGAGAGTCGGGGAAAGACTGCGTTAGAAAGCCTGCCAATATTAAGGGATAAAAGCGTTCGCATGCTCTTCAACATACGCTTCAAAAATTCAACACCAAGCACTGTACTTATATAACAATCCTTTGCCATTAAGGCCCTTCCCAGTTTATCTCCACAATTGGGCTTGAGTGATGTCCTTATTTTTTATGTTTTGGTGTGAAATTTATTATTGTTTGATGGCTTCCTTTAACTTTAGACTCCAAATAGCTTTGCAAGGTTTTGTTGTAAATCTAGCATGCACCCATATTAGCTGTCAGCTCCGTATATAGAAGTATCAAGGCATTCTGTCAAAAGGTTTACCAAGTCACCCTACAGGACCTAAGGAGAGGTGCCAGCTCTGAGGTCGCTAGGTGTTCCAACTCTTCTGTTGATTTCCAATCGTACCAAACGCTGATGAATTATGGCTTCAATAATGTCACTAAGGTTCTTATGCCAGTCCTTCTCCTCAGCCTTTTTACAGCCGGGTGTATAGCATATGCTATCACTACATATAAGGAAGGCCCCGTTTGTACACTCTATTCAGATCAAAGTATTGACTCTGTAAGGGATATTTCTAGTAACTCACTAACTTTCCAGTTTGGCTGTATACATTTTTCCTCTTACCAAATGGCGCCATTCTCCGAAGGATTTACAAATCTGGAGGGGGTTTGGTTGAAGAGGTTTGATTTTCCCCGTCCTGAATTTTAAGTGAATGCTTGTTAGTGCCTCTTTTTTTATGTCTATTCAGTGGCATTGAGCATTATTTCCACCATAGCTATTTACATACAATTGGTGTTCTCAGAATATCAGCGATGTCCAGATAGACCATTTGTTGATCCTTTTTTAGTTCCTTCATAAAATAGTAGTACTCCATTGGAGCCTATACTGTAGTAAATATTCAGTGGTAAATTTTATATTTAATCCCCATGTCTTATCCAATAGTATCTACATACTACTCAGGCATTCATCTCCTGATCCAATTTAAAGTGACCTTTATTCACCATCTCCGACTATGCCAAAGGCGGCTCATCCTACATCCCGCATGATTAACGGCAAGTCGATCACATCTCTCTGATGTATGTAATGTAGTTTTTTCCGAAGCATTTCGGAATGATCCTTTTTCTGAATCGATTGCAGTTTGCTTAGATTTTACTCCAAATCTTACCGATTGCATGTTGCATAACCACTACCAAGAGTGCGTTGATTGCGGAATCACTGTGAGACCTTATATACGTACAGGTACAGGGCAAAGCATTTGCTTCATTTTCGGAGTACATTATCAACTGCCTTCCGAGCGCATCAGTTTGGTTTCATTTCATCCTTTACATCAACTTGATCGGGTTCCTCTGGGTCAGTTGTTTTTTTTTCGTAGCTCCAGGGCTCGATATGCGCCTAATTTTCACCGATTCCTCTTGGCGCTTAAACTTTATGTCATTCATTTCAGCATCCTGACTGATGTTGTCATCTATCGTTCATTCCTCTTATTTCCCTGTTACAACCATTCGTCGAACGCATGCTCTGATGCCATAGCGAGCATCCTTGATACAACCGGTTAGGTCAACTTGTCCTTATTACCATCATATCACCTGTTTAGTCCCTAGAGATTTTCGCGCTCGTTAAAAGGATTAAGGATACACTTTTACGTCTACTTCAATTACAACATAACATTTTTACCTGCTAGTTTGGACCAGTAGACACCACTGACGTGTTACAGGAATTCCGAATTTGGAATGACAAGGGCTGTTGTTTATTTGTCTGCACTGTACAGACCCTTGAAGAACAAGTCATGCTGCAACCCCCATCACTGTAATTATTCCTGATATCTGTACTAGATGAATGCTTCGCTTGTGACAGAATACCATCATCTGAAAAACTGTCAACTATTTTCCGGTGAGATCAACCCGGTCTGTCATCCCTTATGATGTTATGTTTGGACCCAACTGAAAAGCCAATTTTTTTCTGCTATACTTTAGAAATTCAATGCTGAAACTGGCAATCTTTATAGATTTATTGTAGACCTTCTTCTATCACTACCACTATTTTGGCGCTAGCAATCTCACCAATCAAATTTTTTATATAAATAAACGCCAGTCTGTTGATTCGCTACAGGACACCGCTCGCATAATTTCTTGATTGTATACTGAAATCACTTCTTTTAACTCCAAAATTCTCGTTTTCTTTCAGTACTTAATTGTATCATGTGTCTTTAACGCTGTACAGCATAAAGTTGGCATAACATAGAGCATATAGTTGGCAACACTTTTTAATGCTACGTATGGAGTGACGGCTGTCATGCGTCTTATGGTTAGTTCGGTTGGTCATTTTATTATGAATAGGTAGACGCCTGAGCAACGTCTGCAAATTATGTCAATTTATTTCGAAAATAATGGTTCTGCTGGAGAAATCTATTGCGCTCCGTTAATTTAAGGCCGACATAATCGTCCATCAGAACTTTTAATTCGATTATTCAAGGATCGTTTTCGCATCATGTTTGCTCTCACTGATAATATGCATCCATTTAGACATTGTACAGTGCGTAATGAAATTACCATAGCAGCTGTCGAGCGTAGTATCAAGGAAAACCCAAGTGAGTTCATTCAACATCGTGCTCGACAATTAAACATGTGCCCAACGGAAGGATCTTGGCGCATTTGGAGTGATGAGCTACCACAGGCGTCAAATCACTCGTCTACAGCGACAAATTCGAGGCCTTGGTCATTCGGATTACAGACAAAATACAATAGACAATCTTCGCCACGTTGTTGGTGAGATACGTTCCCAATTAATGATTAGAGTAGTCGAAAATCTGGCTTCTCTTTCGGAAACCTTCCGCGCCAGTCGAGAGGTCCTTACATCTATAGATCCTCGAAATAATATTCAAATACATATACCTGTAAATGGAAAACAATTATGATTCTCCTTGAACAGATTCTATGGCCATCAAAACAATCAAATGGTATTTTAGTTCAGTTCCAAATCTCTTAAAAACTCTCAAAACTTGATTAATCTTCAACAGATTGAATTTTTCGATTCAGCGCGTGATTTGACTAAGCGCGTTATATGATATATCATTTTATATGATATATGAGATTGAACATATGGTACTGATATATGGTATTGTATTTGTAAGAATTTTTCACAAGGACTCTGGAGTAGATATTCGTTTAATTGTTTTGTTTTTTTGCATTTTCTTCAACAAACCATCAAAATATATGAAAAAACATATTTCTTTGAATTTTTATTTTTATATATTATATAATGGTGTCTTTCATCTTTAGTAAGTAAGGCGGATGGTCAAGCAGTTCAAATTGGAGTTCCTGGATTTTCTCCATGACAACTGTTGAGGTGTAAGACGGCGCATTTTCTCTGTGAAACAGGATTTTCTTTTCCTGTAAATGTGGTAATTCCGCTATTTATGCCTTTAGCTGGATAGGCATAAATAGCAGTTTGTGGTCCTCCCAAACTTTCATTATTTCCCAAGCCCTTACGGCCACGTTACATTCAATTTCCCGAAATTTCACTGTGCCAAATGATCGTGCAGAATTCTTTTGCATAGAGTCCAACTCATCTTTGATTTGCGTAGGTGAATTGCCTTTCAAAAACAAAAATTTAATAACAGCTCTATACTAAATTTTTTCCTATTTTCACAAAACCACGGACATCGTCTAACTCACACAACTATCAACCCGTCTATGATATCAACTATACTCGTCCAAAATGGCTGAAAGTTTGGTGAGTAACTGTCAAAATATGTACAACTACATTCACTTGCTTTTGACGAGTGCCGCCATATTGACGTTGTAGTCGGAAACTTTTCAGATCACCCTCGTACAACCCCCTTCACGTACAGCTGCTGTGACCTATGTAGAATTCATACGGTCCGCACGAGCACAGTGGAAAAATAGAGAAATTGCGAGGAAGGAAATGTGGAGGAAATACAAAGATGTGGTCAATCGTCTGTTCTTTCAGCAGGAGCTAAGAGGGAAATTCGAACATTGGTTGAAAAAATACGGAACAGGAACTAGAACTGTTTAGAAATGGCTTAACAGCTCTCCAGAGGCTCCTAAAAATGCTTCGTGGTGCAAACTTCAGCGATACATTCGGTCCACCGTCTCGACAACACAAATAATGAATGCTGAAATGACAAAAAAAACCTTTTTAACGGACGAATCGTGGATTCAACTCCCTCCAATGCCCACTCGACAAATGGGACAGAGAGAACCAGTGATCTCACAAATACTCCAGTAGTACAGACTCCAAACTTGGAGTTAAAAAATAATGTAAGCAGAAGGAGAGAGCAGTCAATTTCACTTTGTTCAAAAGGAGTGTATGTTAATGAAGAATATTACAGAGAAAGTATTCTCCCTGTTTTTGTTCAATGCTGTACTGATCGCCAACAATTCAGGAACGGAAAGGAAGTGATTTCATCCAAGATGGCGCATGTTAGTTTGAAAACTAATGAGTGGAATTATACGCATTTCCTTGATTTCAACAAAATCCAAAATATTTGGTCCAAATTAAACGAGACTGTATTTAAGGCTCCCAGACCAGTAAATTGGCAGCTTCAGCTGCGGCGTGTACAGGTTGAGTGGAACGCAAAATTTAAAATAAATGACTTTAGGAGTGCGTGGTAAACGAAGAAACATACTAATTATTTATTTTTTACTATTCAATTATTTAAATTACTGTTAATTTATATTACTGGTAAATTACAAATTACCAAAAAAATTATAATAATAAGCTTTCTTAGTCTCTTCTCTTTCAAACTTGATAGAAGGAATTCTATCTTCGGATGCCTTTGAGTCCACATGTAGTATCCATGCCAGGTCCAAAATCGACAACTAAACAGATAACTGAGGTTTTAAGTACCTCAGCGGCAGCGGTAGCATCCTTACAAATCCTTACTTATGAATTTATATGATATATGATATATAATGTAAAATAAAGCTGCCCGCCTATTCATTGTTGAATGTGTCAGCTAAAGACTCAGTTAACAAGAGAGTGGTCAAGGACTCATATTAAAATATATCAGGCAAGCCAAGACTATGTTTAGGCCCAATAAGTTATTTATAGAAGTATGGATTTTTAGGAAATCTGAGGTTCCGGGAAAGTCTGCGGGAAGGTCTTTTGAAAAATGGAATACATTTTATAAGGCTCTATACTATATACACAATACGCGCAAGATCAGAGGAATCAATAGATAAGGTAAGGTCCTTGAATGTCACAAAGACGAGAATACCGATATCTGTCATCCAGGAATTAGGGATCGAACCGTTTGGATCTTCTCTACCTGCAGTGACGTCTGCCTCTTCCCGTGACCCAAGTTTTTCCTTGCTTGTGTTTTCTTTGCACTGGAATAAGAAATTAAACGTCGTTAGTGCGTGACGCCCACTGCAATGGTATTTTGGAAAGAGGCGAGACAAAAATTTGTCCAAGGAATGATAAAAATAATAATTGCCTTCACTTTTGAGGACACTGAGAAAACTGAGAAAAGAAAAGTAAAATCATAAACCATTACGATTGTTCTATTTGAATATTGCGAATTTTGTTTGAATATTGCGAATATAATGCGAATTAATTTAAGGAGTACGATAAGTAAACCAGGAAAAAATTGAAATTAAATCATATGCAAAGGTATTGTGATGACGGGTTGTAACAATTACATTTCCAGATAGAATTATAGCAGTACATTGAAAAAACTAAACGAATCCTTTTTGCTTCACCTGCCAACGTGGTGTTTATTCCAATACATGAGTTAAAGGTATCTTTCGCCATTGCTTTCTTCCTTTAATTTTTCACTACCGCAATCTGAAGTAATTTCTTATTTCCAAAACACAAGAGCCTGGTTAATGTGTCGTTGTCGTCGCCATCTTCTCCCCTTGGCATATTGCACATTATACAAGTACTTTGCAGGCTAGAAAGTCTATATGCTGTAACATATGGTTGAAAATACTTTGATAACATCCATAATATTTTCGAGTTTTTCATATGCGTGCGTATGCATGTTGGGTGGCATATTTACTCTTCTTCGTTCGTGAAAAATTCTCATAACTCATAGCTCGTATGTATAAAAGTGAAAGCAGTAAACACTGAAACTGCTGCTACTGCTGCTGTTTTACACAAAAATGTATACCTTGAGAAAGTAACCAACCCACTGCCACCCAGACGGTGTAAGGAAAAGTATCCTGACTTGTACCTTGCTAGGTAACGGGCGTTCTGTGCCATTGGACATGTCGACATTATTACACCAAACGACATCTCATTTATTTTATTTATTATACAGGACTCGTTTTTAGGCTGCAAGTTAGGGATTACCGTGGTTTAGGAGAGGCGTTTAAGTTATACAAGTGCCATTTGAAATATGTTAAAAGATTATTTTCGAGATTTCTTGCGTTTTTTTCCCCCGCGCTTTCATACTCACATATGAAATTATATGATACAATAGTTAGAATTGTGTGTCGTTTCTGTGTTGACATAGGTTGATGGCATAATTTAAGGTAGATTCAGTGTTGATAAAAGGGGACGAAATGGAGGACTAAAGAAAATATTTACACGTATGAATTTGGCTTAGAGGAATTAATTAAAGGATTTTACAAAGCTTTCCCTCGGCAACATGTACATTAATTGTAAAATTTATGTGAAAGTAGGGGTGAGCCGTTCACGTAACGTACATAAACCTTTAAAGTTTATGAACCATTTATGAAAGATTTTCTTTGATGAAAACGAATTATAAAGGAAAAATTAAGCATCATAATAATCAACACTTAATATTGATTTAATTTCAAACATTAAAAAAAAACAGAAAAAAAAGATAGGACGAAAAACAGATATTTCCTACTGATTCTAAGAATTCAACTTACTGATTTTCGAGACTCAACTTCAGGATGTAACTTACTGTTTGCAAAATGTACCATATGTATCACATCTAAAAACACTCTTGAATATCGAGGCTTTTCTTTAATTAACCAGCACGCATCAGACCTCTTCTTCGAAGCGTTCCTCTGTCTGAAAAAGCTGAGAATGAATATTAAAAGGTGAGGATTCTTAATAGAAGAAGAAAGATTTATCAGGAATCACACCTTATTATTGCAAAAGGAGTAATAATTAAAATTGAATGGAGCCCACATAAAGATGCAACATTCAGAAAATGCTATAAGTAAATTGCAAATGATACGTTGTTGTGATATCCTCTCGAAAGTACAGCCAAATTTTTTTTCCAAATTTTTCGTTGGTCCCAAATTACACACATACTATTAACTGCATTTTTTTTTTGATTTTGAATGATTAATAACTTTTAATCATTTTATTTTTAAGCCTTCGTTAATTTTTAAGACTTAATCGATAAGCAATCACTGTTTATAACTCGTCCCCAATCGTCTTCAGTGTTGTATTACCTTCCCTGCAAATAGTCATCCTTATACCGGAACAAGTGGACGTCATCCTTATACCGGAACAAGTGGACGTCCGGGGTCACAGTTCGCAGACGGACTCCTTGTTAATTTGCGCAGGGCAATAGCAGATATTTGTGATCTCGCACTGTCATGGTGACAGATGACTTGGCACCGATTGACTCATGCAGGACACATACCACGCATTGCCTATTGAAAACGCTCCAACTGCAGATAGTACAAGTCTGTATTCAATGATTTGTTTCATAAAAGAAGCTCCTATTATATGATTCCTCGAGAGTCTCACCAAACAGATGATAAAACCTTCCGTCCATTTAAGCCTGCTTTTGAAGTTGCTGATAATTCATTCATTTGATTCACTGTCCGTCGCCGTTTCGTGTTATTTTAGAGGACCCAGTTTTCATTTCCAATGCACATCGCTCCGAAATACCCTTCATTATTTTGAGAGCAGGCCATAATGTCTTCCCTGTTTCTTTGCAAAAGCTCATAGGATCCTCAAAAATCAAACTTTGCCACATATCCAACCATAGGGATTCTCCTCTCGATAGTGGTTCCGTGGACCTGAAATCGCTCCACTAATCTAAATATGGTCATCTTATCATTTCCCTGTATGGCTTCTGATAGATCATCAGATCATGAGCGCTGAAACATGTTGACATGCTCGCTCTGTTAACACTTTATCTCCGTAAATGTTTCTGATATTTCGATGAAACTCCGGTTGGCGGTAGCGAATTTCGAATGAGTGTAGTAAATATGCACTTTATCAGCTTCCATGTTTATCTAATGACTTTTACTTGAAAACTAAAATGACTTTCAGAGTACTTTTAAATGTACTTTTAAATTCAAAACTAAAATGCAAATACAAGGGAGATTTCTTTTTTTAGACACACTAATGAAATTCCCAAAATACTACCTGTCGCTCATGATTAATAGTTCGAAGCAAATCTATAAGGAAAACTCGAAAAAACTTTTATAAATACTTAATACAACGCAGTAAAGTTCTTTCGGAACATTATCAAGGTATGCTCACTCTTAATTGAAAAATAAAAAGAGTAATATTTATACACTATCATAAAAATGGTGAAAATCTGTAAATGGTCAACATTTAAGCCAAATTTTTGAATCAACAGAAGCTCAACATCATGAAAACACGCCTCCAATCAGTTAAAAATAAAATGCCATTCTTCAGTGACAATGCGCGGAGTCTGCCAACCGTAGGAATGGTGTCAATGTTATGATGGCAGAGTGAAAATTGTGAGATTGGTGACTCGAGATCTTCGATTTTCGAAAAATGATTTTCGAATTCGATTTTCTGCCCTTAGAAGTGGAAGTACGGTAAAATATAATATTTTTTCTGGAAAACACATTCGAAATGTGTCCTATTATAAAATTTTCGGTCAATTGGTATGAAAATTATGATGGAGAGGTGGAAATTGTAGGATTGGTGACCCGGGATGGTCAATTTTCGAAAAGTGATTTTCGAATACCATATTCTACCCTTAGAAGTGGGAAATCGGTAATAATGTTTTATATATTTTACATTTAATCATACATCATACATTTAATCTAAAAATTTCCTCGTCCCATAATAATTATGATTGTAGGGTGCAAATTGTGGGATTTCTGGTCCCTACACCTAACCCATTTCCTATTCTCCACATTTTGCTTGCAGTAACTTTTTTCTGTTACTTTATTTGGAAAAAAGGCCTCATTCAAAATCAATCAATCCTTAAATGTCCATCCTCAAAGAATACATACATATCGATTGCAAATGTTGAAAATGGTAAGAGTATTTTTGCAAATTTTCCGAGCAGTTTTTTCGAACTGTTTGAATCGTTCAGAAAGCTGTGAAAAACATTTAATTAACATTGATAAGATTGACTTAAATAGAGACTATGTAGAAAAATAATTTAACTTCTAGATGTGCCTTTTTCTGGAAACAATCAGAAATGATTCAAATAAACTTCTTAATTCCGAAAGCTACGATTGCTGCATGAAAGCTGAATTATGAATTATTATCATGTTTCATCCGAAGGCATTGATCCTAACACAACGGAAATACTACCACACAAAATTTACAAAATCACACATTGGTCATCTCCGCGTACTGGATGCACCACTATCGAAATATAAAGCGAAAGCGTTATCCAAGCATGGTTATCCAGGCATCCTGTAACCAAGCATTCCAAAACACATAATTTTATGGACTCGATCATGTGTTGCCAGTCAATGTAGTAAGGTTATTTGACATGACAAGCTTCCACTTGGTGGGACCATAGTTCTCTAGGGTAGATTTTGTAAAGCCCACATTGAGCCCGTTGGACCACCATATCAATTAAAAGACTTTTCAATTGTCCTTACAGTTATCAACATGGTTACAAGAATTAAAACTATATCTCATTAAGACCTCGAGTAAATTTGCACATGCATCTCACCCTAACCCACGCTTTTGACCTACTAAAATCCTGACATCGAAACACCGAAACTCAAAACACTCAAATTACCAGCACATAAAGTCGATCACAAGAAGATCCGAACTGCAGCGTGTAATCCTTGGTCTTTTCACTTAAGGCAACGATTATCGGTAATAATATCTAGGAAAAATTGGGTATAACCCTGACTGTTTTTTTTTTTTTTTTGTTTGGGAGTTGAAGGCTATTTACGCCCTGAGTGTCGGACTCCCCGCTACCGGACTACCGACTAAACACCTCCCCTGTCACACCGAGAACCTAGCCTGGAACTGTTTGTCACATTACTTCGGACTAGGCCTCATTAATCATCGCTTAGCGATGTCTTCAGGCTAAGGGAAATCTCTCTTTCTCCACGGATGGATAGGAAGAAATCGCGATTAGTAACTATAATATTGCGTTACAGAGATGTTCCCTCCCTCGCCAAGCGATCCATTATGTCCTTCTTTATAATGAGTACTGTCCGTACGTAATGCGACACACAGTTCCAATTGTACTTTGATTTCAGCATTTTTCCCGTTCAATTTTCTGGGGAAATTACGCCAATTTTCTCCGAGAGATGCGAACGGAGTCTTGTCCATCTGGTACACGTAAATAACGTGTGGCAGGCGTCATCCGTCATCCCCGGGCAGAACACGCAAGTTGGGGATGGTGACTTTCCCATCTTCTTATACAGGTAAGACTGAAAATACCCGTGGCCACTGAGTAGTTGCGTCAGGTAATAATCAGTCTCACCATGAATTCTGCAGAACCACGGCCCCAAGTCACTAATCAGCCGTGCTGATTCCAGGCAGGTCCACCTGCCTCGCGTTTCGTTTTACCATATTTGCTGCCACAAGGTTAGGGTCCTTCTCCATTCCTCTCGGCTGACGGTTTCTCTCGCCGACTCCCCTCTACGTAAGTATACACGTTTCCGTTGGTCTGCAAGTAACTTAATAGGAACCACCCTCGAGAATACCAGCACTGCAGGTTCAGAGACAGTGCGATATGCAGCCGCTATCCGCAAAGCTCCTTGCCTCTGACATAACCCTGACTGTTGGCCGTAACTAACATTTACGGACCCTCTAATCGAACTTTATAAAAATTAAATAAAAATATCTGAGTACCTTTATAACTATGCCACGTATTCGTGGAAAGTATTCCTTCAATTAAGAAACGTGACCTAATTCCAAATAATTTATCCGCAAATTCTGCGAACTCAAAATACTATTAGTCCACCGCCTAGTCGACAAACTTCGATGAAATAACCGTCAGTAAGCCTCTACAAAACCATTAAATGACGTTCCGCAAGTATTTACCAGTAAGATATTGTCAAAAAAAGTCAACACCAAGATAAATCGGTTCGAACTTGGTTATTAAGAAGGAATACAACAGAACGCTTGAACTTGTTTGAATTCCCCAGCCTTAAGTGTCTGTTTCATCGATACGTAGTGCGTTGTCAAATTGCCGGACAGTAAGCTTTATCGAGGAATAAGATGTCATATTCCTCTATGGTAACATATAATGGACAACGGACTATAGTCATCGTGAATGCATTCCTACCATCAGATCAACGAGAATTTGACGGTTAGGTTTCATCATAATGACACATAACCTAATTGCCATATCGATGGCATACTCAAGAGAGCAAATGTCATAATTTTATTTGTTAGTATTTTGTTTGTTATCTCCAAAGTTTATTTTTCCTCCGTTAAAATTATTCTTAATTTGAATGTCAAGAGTGATAACCGAACCGGAGCCGTCTGTCGATCGAATCAACCAATTGAATTTATTTGCGAGTTTACACAATTTATATTCTCCTTAACTATAGTAAAATTAAAAATATTTCCCCATTAGGTTGTAATTACATCCAATAAAAATCTTACCAACAAAAGATTTTCCAATTCAAAACACATACAAAAAAAAACGAAACATTTAAATCGAATAAATGCAATAAACATTCTTCAAGGATTGATAATGTGGTGTTGCCTTTGTAACTGATGCACATTTTTAGTAATATCCTGTCTATCTATGGAAAATTCAAAAAGGAGTAAGAAGTGGCAGCACAATGACGATAGACGGCGTACACAAGCATGAGGCAAACACTTTCAAGGTGTTTTTCAATAGCCACATACTAAAGGACGATTCTCAAAGCAAGAATCTTTTGAAAGGGATTCTCATTGCATCCGTGCATGAGCAACTGGCTGCACATCTTATACTTTTGCTACACACCAATATATACTAGAGGTAGCAGAGTATATAGTGTGTATATGTATAGTGCGACTACTTGACGACACATCAGAATATCTGTAGAGAATGTAGTACATGTAAATAGGACTGATTCAAAAGATATACAACTGTAAATAAAGATATAAAAATGGTAGCAAAAAATTGCAAAAGAATTAAATTGAAGGAGAAGAAGGAACGGAAGTGGAAAAGCATTTCAAGTGAGCAATCATTTAGAAATGACAGAATGTATTCTGGTGTAGTATGAGCGCAATGTTGAGTGTATGTGTTGCAAAGCTATGCACACAAATACGATGATATTATTTAGTGAAATTTATATGAGTCTACGGAATTTGTTGATGCATTGAAATGAAATGATGTTTTATTTGATTGCATAGTCATGTGAAATTCGAATCTGCTTGAAAAGGATTACGCTGTACGACAAAGTTCAGTTCGTAGAAGCCTTTGGACTCTATTAATATTAGCAAATTCATTTAGTATTCATTGATTTAAAAGTTTGATGTTGCTTAACTCTATTGCGTCAAATAAACCATCAGATACAAGAATATGTCTTCCTTATTTCCGAAATGATTTATAATCTGTAGTAGTGATATTCAAAAATCAAAAACAGAATCCTTTTAGACTTTATTTTTTATAGACTATAGTTTTTTAAATGTCATCAATAACCTGTTTATGGCTCACGAATTCTTTGAGTTTTTGAGTGTGGTTTAACCTACACTGAGTTCCCTAATCTATTCCAGCCATTTTAGACCTTAAAGGATGCAATTCTATCTACTTATCTAATTTTCAGCTCGACTGAGCCTTCAATAAATTATTAAATTTGCACATTTCAGGACCTTAATATTTATCAGGATCAGGTATTTATTCATCTACAGCTTGGTCATCTTCCCGTCGAATACTCAGATTGCGACGCTGTGTTTTGAAACGAGTTTTCGAGGATGGATTGAAAAAGGATTTCATTCATGTTAGGATTATATTAGCTATATAAATCGAGTTTCCCAATCCAAATTCAATGCTTTCGAGGATATTTTCGTCACGAACTGGAATTCTGTGTCTAAAACAAAGAAGGTCCTAGTTTGATCGGGAAAATTTTCAGATTTTTTAGGGGAGATATCTCAAATGGCACATACCTCAAGGTGATCCGAGTGAAAAACGTGTCTTGGAGCAGCCAAAACTCGACGTGACGTGTTGAACATTAGCAAAACATCAACTTTGGATTTATGACCGATTATATAGTTACAATCCCAGATGTCACACTTGCTTCGCAGGCCGTGGTATCCATGGTATATAGCGAAAATAGGTTGAAAAACAACTGTGCAAGATATCTAAATGCAATACCATTTTAAATCAGTGTTAAAACTTCGATGCGCATGACGTTAATTTCTTGTCTTCCTTGAGATCTTGACAGAATAAACATTAAGAGGCTTCTTCCTATAATCACGGTTGAAAACTTTTGTTCAGAACTTTCCTCGGGGAAGGAATAATGATGTTTTAGACGTCTAGAATGCACTGGTTGTACTGGGAATACTGGTATTCTCGAAAGTAAGCTTTAGTTTGAATCAACAATAGACTTATTCAAACTAAATGGGATGTTATAGACAGATTTGAAAACAAACAGGTAATTAAGTTAATTATCAAGGTGTTTAAAAATTCTTTATTTAATCCCCGGCAATCTTTTTTTTTCTAATTTAGATACTAAAATATATGACCTGAAAACAGAACGCAAAGACTACGAAATTAATAAACAGCTTTTATCAACACACGGTCAATCTCACGGACACAATATTGACTACAGTAGAAAGAATGCTGCTGGACAAGGGACTCAAATACAACTTGCACAATACAAAGCGAAACATGGGTATCGAACAATCGACTATAGACACACAAACAGCCATCAACAACCTACCACAATAAACAGGCGCACCCGAGACACAGAGCATTGGAGATCCTACAAAAGATAAGTACAAACTACAAAATTGGAAATCCTACAAAACAGGACGTACCAAAACGAAGACCAAAATACGGTCAGGGACAATTGGCCTTAACAAAGGCCGACAAGGGACATACAACAGTAATGATGAAGACGCCTGATTACATTGAAATAAACAAAGGAATTCATCAACGCCAACGGATACACTAGGGGGGTAATCAGAGACCCCATAAACGAGTAGCAAACGGCAAATACACTTTTACAAGCACCACTGGTCATCCCCCCAAAACACTGAATACCGATACATAGATCCCATCCCTTCAACACCACTCCTCAAAGCACTACCCAAACTTCGCTAGCCTAACATTCATATCAGACCAATCGTTAGCTACCGTCCAGCTCTCGCCTACGAACTATCAAAACATCTAGCATCGGTATTGGTAGATGCCCTTAACCTTGAAGACGTATACACCATCAAAAATACGCACGAACTAGCCAGCTCGACCAAATTTGTAATGCTGAACTGCAACTATAGGCTTCTATCATTGGACATTACCAACCTTTACACATTCATACCTGTAGATGAAACATTGACTCTCGCAAGATACAACTCGCAAAATACAACTAAACAACAGCCAACGATTCACTGAAGAACTGGTAAACCTCATCAGGATCACACTCCAGCAGAACTACTTTGAGTTCGATAGCATTATCTACATTGCAGAGATGACGGACTGGGCATGGGACAGCCAATGTCGTCAATCATAAATCAATCAACATAAAGTTCACCATGAAGAAACAGCCAAACAGAGAACTCAACTACATGGACCTAACCATCATACGAAAAGAAACCCATTGATAACGCAAAATTTACAGGAAACCAACTGCTATGGACCACACCATACACGCTGCATCTAACCATCCCGACCAGCAGAGTACAGATCAATGGTGCATAGACTACACTCCCAATGAATTGCAGCAACTATGTCGACGAATTAAACTACACATATAGGATAGCCGACAATAACAGATACAAGAAACGTGATATCAACAAACTGATCGCACAGCACAAGAAGAAACAAAAAGGTCCACCATCAGACACACCAAAGAACGCACACAAATGGACCAAATTGACATACGTAGGCAAGGAGACAAATTATATACTGCATTCAAAACCAACAACAACATCGGAAACAAACTCTATACCGAACCCCAACAGCACACTAACATACAAACCAACAACTAGATATAAGGAGCACATACGTTCGTTTAAAAATGACAAATCTGACTCTGACTACGCAACACACCTACAGAGTCACACACAAGAGCCCGATACCATGGCAAATTCAATGGGACCTAGGACTAGAAAAAGGGACCTAGACTAGACGTATTAGAAAATCAGGAAATCTACAAACCTAAAAAACCCACGGAACTATAATCATAGAACAAATAATGACCAACTCTGGCACAATATTTTCAGTCCTCGACCCAATCCTTATCAAGCAAAGAAACCATAACGAACCCGGCAACGAAAATCCCATGACCCCGAAGAGACCCAAACTTATGCACACCGCGAAAAGGACATCAGAACGGAACGAAGATGGCTGCATACAGCCGAAACATGTTCTGGACATCAAAAAAGCAAGGCCCGGTGAACCCATAAAACACCAAACTAAAATATAATTTTATTGCTTCCATCTCCGGACATCCCCTAAAATGACAGTTGAAGTGAGACCCGAATGTTTAAAAAAAACTGAAATAAGATTACAGACTTAATGCCATAATGGGTCGTAATATTTTGAAAAAAAAATGTATTGAAATCCTTTTGCCACCATTAAACACCACCTACCTTATAAATTCAGACAGCAGACTAGCCCAATTTTGTAGACCTCCTTCAATTTATTACAGGTATTTCTATGATTTCACTGATAACTAAGTAGGACTTCAACTTTACCTCCACATTTAAGGCATGGCAATTCCAGAAGAAATATTCACTCGAATAACCATTGTTACTGATGAGGCCTATATAGATCTTCGAAGTACGAAAATAGTTTGAAAGTTTTTTACGCCAAAAAAGCTACAGGAAATTTTTTCTAAGAATCAATTTTTATTTCTATATGTAGTCTTTTTGTCAATCTTCCACTGATGCATTACTCAGAGCTTTAAAATCAATCAAACGTATGGTTTTCCCTGTAAGAAGTTGCCTAAGAACACGAACTAATTTTAACGTTAATCCAGTTAAAAATAGATATTTTAAAACCGAATTCCAATAAACTGACAGGACTTAAAAGAAATTCTAATAAAATCTTCGAAAGAGGGAAGAACAAAAAGGAAATATCTTTGCGGCCAAAAACATGGAGGTGCCTTGATCACATTTGAGCTATTGATCGCTTGTACGAAGGAGGCCCGTCCTTAAAGAAAGGACAATCATAATTTGATGTTGATAAAACCAACTGCAGCTGTCTCCATGGGTGATAAAATATTTAACCAGAAGATTGATCGGAAAGTGATGGTCGATATCCAATAGAATTTGTTCATCTTCTTCACGCAGGAAAACGAAGAGTACGAGGAATTCTATAGATTGGAATCAAATCAAAAAAGTATCAACAAGAGAAACCTAAAAATAACGATCTAGGAAACGCTCGGCATGAAATAAGGACCAAAATAGTAATGCGAAAATCAGCAGAAAAAGTTGAAAATATTAGAAAAGTCGGAACTTTGTCTTCCTGTTAACATTGAACGATTTCTTGGAAGTAGATAATGATCAACAAAACGGTAATTTTCAAAATACTTTAATAAAAATAAATAATGAAAATGATAAAGAAAAAATGTTAATTCTATATATCAATTTTCAATAAAAGTTTCTGTTGGTCTATGTGTCGAAAAAGGATCAAATTCTTAGGACAAAAATGTTGACCAAATATGGCTGTGTTCGGCTAACGCGGAAACGAAATGATTCTGTGGTTGTCAGATAAATAAAAAATGAAAGGCTTAGGCTCATCTGCTTAGGCTTACTTACTGGTTCCTTTTAAATCAGCAAAGGAAGCTCCAGCGGGCGGCAAAGTTCACCTTTAACCCTAAGAAAACATATCTTTCTATTATAGTGATAGAACTGCGGGTAAAAAATTGATGATATCTTTGAAATGTTAAAGGTTGTCTATTGCTTTGAGCCAATATTTACTTAGTCCTTCCTTCCTAAAGCTGAAATGTTAAGATAATTGATGGCTCTTTTCCCTACATACACCGTTAATTCTGATGCTACTTACCATGAAACCCTTGAGGAATACAAACTTTTCTGTAGCCAACGATGGAGAATTTCACTGTGAAGTGATAGAGCCAGTTTAACTATAAACGCAAGGACAGGACCAAGACTAAACGATATCTCAGCTAAAGTGTTGTAATTTGTCTGCCATCTAATTTGCTTCATGGTACGTTAAATATCTGCTCGCGGAAAGGAGTCTAACCAAAGTGCTTGAAATTAGCGATGCTAGTCGCGATCAACAAGAAAGGAACTTAGATGAGAAAAAACGTTCTGAATAAACACCAAATGGGAAGGCTACACGGAGTTGAATAATTATCTTCATGACAATGCAGTTTCGGAGCAACATAGTCCTACCAAGCCGGGTCTTAGTCTTAGTCATATCGACACGTAATGTTAGAAACGGGTTCAACTCTGCTAGACGTGTGGATATCCAGTAAGCACTAGGAATTCCCAAGGTCCAGAATATCTGATATTATTGAAGGAATATTTCTTCAGAGGAACAACCCGAGAGAATGGAGCCTTCTATAAGGCATGAAAAGCTTTCAGCTTAGAACGTAAATTACTTTGTGTGCCTCATTAGGCTCCAATATCATTTCATCAGCTTTTATCTATTCAATTATAATCTATATTTTATGCAGACGTTCAAATTTAAAAATCTAATATAAAACACCGGCATAATATTTTCGCAATTTTTTTTGGATTAAAAGTGCAATCCTTCTGGTTATTTATGGAAGAGAGTTTATTCAAATAGGATCCGCGGGTGGCCTTAGCGTACTTCGTTGCGTCGGCCCAATTTCAGAGCGCATTTTGGATTATGTGCGACTTTATCAGTCTCGGCTGGAAAATGGTCAATTGTTTGGTGGTCGCCCGCATAACGCTTTCTTTACGGCGCGCCACAAATAAAAACTCAAAGACGCGGCACACGAGTTCCTTAGTGATCAATTTACGTCACTATTTCGACCGATAGTGCGGTCATCCAATTTACTACCCACTTAACGTAACGATCTAATTTTTAACGGGCGCCAGTCTAATTTTTTAAGGAATACAGCTCTCGAATGCCACCTTGCCACAATTCGCACCAAAAATTTAAACGCGATAGATGCACTGGCTTCTCCAGATAACCTTGTGGATTTTCCGAACCCCAGACATGAGAATTTTGCTTGTTTACGAACCCACCGAGATGGAAGTGCCTCTCGTCCGAAAGGATCATTTTTTGAGCAGAATCCTCATCAATTTCAACCCTCACAGGGAATCTTTACAGAAGCGCATGGTCCCTGAGTTTCAGTTGCTGGACCAATCGAACTTTACAGAGCCACAAAACAAGATCTTTCCGCGGAAATTGTCCCATCACAAAGCGGCTAGTGTCATTTTCCAATACCCGATGACCAATCGATATTCTTGTACTTTGTCGTACATTTTCGGGCATCACGGCCAGATTCACAGCTGAAAGAACTCGGATACACGTTGTATTGTCAACTAGGTAAACCGCATCACGCATTTATTGCACGAACTTCTTGACACCTTTGGGTGTAAGCGCCTTTGTCCACCAAATTTTGTACGGCCTTTTTGTTTTTTCTTTATAGTGGAAATAAATTTGCAACATTTCTCACTTGTGCTGAAGTGTTAAACGAATCAATTCGTTCATTAAAAATAGTATACTGAATTTCTGTAAAAGAACGAATGACATTAGTATTGCCAGAGCCAAAATAACCGGTATGTCAAAGCTGAACCGCTTATTGGGGCACACTATATAATCTATGTTAGGCTTTGCGTGTTAGTGCACCGAGTAAGTAACAATATGATCACTCACGGGCTAACTCTTGCGTTCAGCCTTTTTAACACTAAAAAATAAACTCACCAGCATTGAAAAAACTATTAAAAGTCATCCTGACGCCTAAAGGATTCCGCAGTGTAAGAACGTTTAGCATAAGGAACGTACTAGTAAAGTCGAAACTAGTTATTGACCTAGGCATGCTGAGGTACCAGGCCTCGCCGACTAACTGATGCTCAGGAAATATCGAACAGCGTCTGCGTGGACAGTGATCGCAAAAGAAAAGAAGAAAGCAAAGAAAACTCTATTTGTAGGACAACAGAGAGGTTACCATTCTTGAGAAAAGAATACGTTCCGGAAATGACCACAATCCCGTATGAATGAAAGGTGCGGCATTTGAATTGAAGGACCTATCAAAGACCTGGAGCCGTGTGTCAATCATCGAACGTATCGTAATTCTTTTTGCTACCTTTTTCAGCATTCAAGCTGGCATGAATGTTTTCAGTATTACCTACATTTATTTGGTAAGGCATATTCTTCTCATTGCATGTTTAGAATAATACGACAAATCATCGTACCCATATATTCTACTCATACAAATGATGGGTTAGGAAAAGTGATGTTCAGGAAAACTCAACGACTTCTCTCCAACCAGTATGATCAGAAATGCTCGATTTTTTTGCCACATTTCATTCGAACAGTTCTGTTAATAAAAAAGCACACATTTGAGTGGTTGGTGACATCGGAAGTGGTGATTTTCGTTTTTACGCGATTCCTCTCTAATTCGTACTTTCCGTTGGAAGTACTAGAAAAGGTTGACGGCGCCTTAAGTCTTAAAAATCATGAGCTTAAAAATGCGTCAATAGATTCGAGGCCGTTTTCTTAGGTTGAAAAAGCAGACATTCATTGAATAGTAGCCTTGTGCTGCTAGTACTCCGACAATCCGTGCGTGAAAAGCGTTCATTTCCATGAACGCTTGATTTACTTCCAAACCGGAAGTAATTCAAGTAAAAATCAGCCCCATAGAGGCCAGTAATTCCCCAGCCTGAGCCTGAGCCTCAAATATCGTTAACGGCTCTCTAAATATCGTTAACGGCTGATTAATGTGTTCCGCACCGAATACATACTACGAAAAACAATAAGCAAAACACTAATTGAGTTAATGCTTCATGCGCATCGATAATTATTCGTGCCTTCTCACTGTGCTGAAGGTTTTTTTTGTCACTCATATAACTTTTCAGATAGAAATTAGAGAGTTAGTTGAATACCAAGATGACGAGTCAATCGTATTCATCATTAGTGTGCAAGCTCTTTGTATTTTGGACATTATTACACCAAAACAAACAACACCATTAAAGCATTCTTAATTTTATTTTACTCGAAAAAATCATTCATTTAAATATTTATTACAATAACGAACAAATCGGACAAAAAAATTTGTACACTGCATTTATGCGTGATATAACAATTATTTGAAATTCATTCAAAGAACAATTGATTCCACCTTCTATATAACCCAGTTGGAATGTTGAACTAAAAAAAAACTCAAAAAAGTTAGCTAAAACTTAAAAGAAAAACTAATAAAACGACTTCCAGTGTAAATACAAACACTATTGAATCGATACGCAAACAGCAAAATTAACTTCCGCAAAATATTCGCCATTACTACTAAATAATTAAATTTTTTACACTTATTCGTACAATCTATAGCATCTTATAAACATAAAGCAATGCAATTAGCAACAAATTCAATACAATTTCCTTCATTAATTTCTTATTAAATTGGATTGATTTTCAGTTTAGCTTAAATCTATCAAAAACTATTAGAAAGCGTTTACATTTTCTTAGGAATGGGATGGGGTGACTAAAATAATTTTGATTAGGAACTTATAGCGCCGAAAGTGTTCTGAGTATGATGAGATGATGAAAAGAAAGTTTGCACGAGGAAATAAATAAGACAAATGACGGTTGGTAGCACTTCAGTATTTTTCCCACATACATTTTGTCGCAGACTGATCCAATCTGCTGTTGAAGCGTTTTGTACAATTCGTGAAATGCAATTGAAAATTTATCTTATTTGCGTTTTCAGCATTTCTTGTACATTTACTGAAAAAATATTGAATTTTTATTTGATACTGCGTAAATCGTTTGCACTCATTGAATGTACAAAACACTTGAATCTAGTTCAGGAAGATCAAATTGTAACGAAATGACGTGCGATATCTTACAGGTAAAAGAAACGGATTTTACAAGGATACAGTCGCAATGTTTGGCTAGTTTACAGATTCAAAATCACTGGAATGAAAACATTTTGCCGTCAATACATAAAGCACATGATTTACCACTATGGTTTGATTTTTTAAGAATTATCACTGACAGCAATTTCGCTGTGTCGCGTTCAAATCTTTGTTTAGAAAGGCACAAAAAAAACTCAAAGTATTCGCATATATATTCTCCTGTCCGTTCTTTCTACGTTCAATTTGAACGTATGCATATTATTTTTTTGAATTTTACTGTAACCATTCATCGATGTCTTCGATAAAAGCAAATATCATTTTTTTTTATTTTCAAATATAGAATTTCTATGAAATCTTCGGCTTTTAATGTGTTTAATTATTTTCCTCTTTTTAGTTGACTTTCATGTTTGTTTTTTTCTTCTTTTTACAAAAATCAGTTTTCTGCTCCCTACGATTCTCTTAAATAATTTGATTTATTTTTTTTTTTACTTTCAGTTTCAGTTTTAAATACATTTTCGCAAATATACATATATTTAAACGTATATTTAATTTTTTGAAATTGCCAGAATATTCTCAGTAAATTGAATTAAAATTAATGTAGCAAATATTTTTGGACTCAGTATTCAATAGGATTCGGATCACGTGGTTTGCGTGAATATTTGAGACCCAGCTTTTCGCTTATCTCATCTATAACATTCAATGCATAATCGAGTTGCTCTTTCGTATGAGCGGCCGAAAGGCAAAATCGTATTCTTCCTTCCATTATGGGTGTGGCCGGGAATCCAACACCAACCACTGCTATCTTGCGGGTAGTAAGTGTACGTACAACAGCACTAGCATGAAGAAAATCGGAGATTAATTTCGATTTTCGGATAGGAAATTTTTTTGTTCAATTTATCCTTACCCAATTTTAGAGAAGAGATAAACGAGTAACGGTATAACAGGTGAATCTTCGTGTCCGTATGTTATAACACCTATTTGTGCTAGTCGTCGTCTGAAATAACGAGTATTACGGGCGAGCTGCTCAATTCTTTGACGTCCTTCGTTCGTGCCATCCAAACCCATGATGATTTTCATAGACGTTAATATTTGTTGAGTTACCGGTGGCGACATTGAACTAGCATAGCAATGCGCGTGACTGTTTGAACGTAGAAAATTTATTAGTTTCTGAAAATAGACATGAAAATGTAGTATAGTTTCATGAAAATGAAAGACAGTGATCAAATTCGTATTAACGATGATATAAGCCCCTAAACTACAGTCAAGTTAAATCGGACGAAACTATACATTTCGATCCTTAAAATAAATAAAAAAAAACCGACGGCTGGGCTAGCATATGTTATGAAACGTACTCTACAAATTATGCATAAAAGCAACAAATATGGCACTAAATATTTCAACAAAAACAATGAATTTAATTCATCATTCGTGTATAAGCATAATAAGCAATTGCATCTAACTTTGATGACTATGTAAATGCCGAACACGTCAAATCATTCAATTTCAAAGCACCGAAAAAGGCGTCAAAATGATTTGATTTTTAAAATCGGTAGCACAGTCAGTCATGGAGAAAGTACTGATTCGTAAAAGCTGCAAGGGCATATGTAAAAAAATGATGAATGCCAGGATAGCAGTCTTGCGAATAAGAGTTCACAATCGAGAGCGCTCAGTTTAGTTCGCAGCTCCTTGGCGAACTAGGGCGCTCTTTTAGATCGTGAGCTCCCATCTGGAGTTGGAGAGAGATTACCAAATCGTTTACTTGTTTTGCTATTATGTAGTAATGTTAAATACTAGGTGTATGCAAATGAAAGTGCCCTCTGTGTTCCAATAGCTAAATCTACACATGTATGAACTTTCAAACCGTAGCGACTGTCATTTTTTATGTTTTTGGCATCTGTCAACAATATCCAATTCATAACATTACAAGTTTCAAACATCAACGTTTATTTTTTTGGTATTAAAAATGTCAATTTTTGTGCCACAAAGTGCTCATTTGCGGGAAGCATTAGTTTTCTGCTTTCATTTGAAAAAATCCGTGGCTGAATCTCATCGAATGCTTGTAGAAGCTTACGGGGACCATGCATTTAGTGAATCCAATTGCAAAAAGTGGTTTCGAAAGTTCCGTGATGGTGGTTTTGATCTGAGAAACGAAGAACGCGGCCACGCTCCGTCAAAATTTGTGGATACCGAATTGCAAGCATTGTTGGATGAAGACGATAGCCAAACGCAGCAACAGCTCGCAGAACAATTAAATGTTGACCAATCAACCATTTCTCGCCGTTTAAAAGCCATGGGGAAGATTTTAAAAGTCGGTTGATCGGTAGTCGAGTTGAATGAAAGGCAGCAAGAAAACCGAAAATCCGTTTGTGAAATGCTGCTGGCAAGGCAAAAAAGAAAGGGTTTTGTGCATCGAATCATCACTGACGATGAAAAATGGATTTATTTCAAAAATCATATGTCAGCCCAGGCCAAGCGTCCACATCGACTCCAAGGCCGGATCGCTTCGGAAAGAAGGCCATTCTATGTATTTTCCGGGATCAGCGTGGCGTTATCTGGTATGACCTCTTCAAAACTGGTGAAACTGTTACTGGTGCACGCTACAATCAACAATTGACCGATTTGAACAATGCCATACGCGATAAACGGCCAGAATATCAATTGAGGCACGACAAAATTATTTTCCAAGATGACAACGCATCGCCACATCGAACATTGGCCAATATAAATTTGGTAAACGCTTTCGGCTGGGAACCGCTAACCCACCCGCCTTACTCACCAGACTTGGCGCCTTCCGATTACTATTTGTTTTCATCGATGGGACACGCACTGAACGATTCACGGTTCAATTCCTACGAAGAAGTCCAAAAATGGCTCGATGACTGGATTTCATCAAAAAACCAACAATTTTTTTGGCGAGGCATCCATAAATTGCCTGAGAGATGAGAAAGATGTGTAGCTAGCGATGGCAATTACTTCGAAGATTGAATTTGTAACCATTTTTTCGAAATAAACATGTATTTTTGAAGAAAAAAAGGCACTTTCATTTGCATACACCTAGTAGTAGCTTTATTTGTATGTTGTGTGAATAATTGTGTAATTATTCCCATAATCTTTTTCCAGTAAATAACTTAAACTTTACTAGTTTTTGTTGGTTGAGGACTTTATCACAAAAAAAAAGTTGGCAGGGTACTGATATCGCTCCGATCCAAAATTTTTTCAAGATTTACGATGAGGATATATTTTATTTATTATTTATGATTTATGACATGAAGATATAGCTGACCAGGCCCCAGGCCACCATTTAAGTGGATCCTCTTTGCGATCTAAATACTCTTCGATGAGGTATTTATCGAGTTGGCGAATAACAGCAAGTTGCTTATCTGATTTAGTGATTTCTTTTATTACCTGGTCATATTCGTCCCATATGCTGTTCTTTTTATTTTCATTTTTTAGCACTAAACGCCGTTGAGTCAATGGCAAAAGGAATAGTCTCTGGAGTATCTCGATTCTCTCTTTTTTGAAGTATTTGAACTCTACCGATTTTACTTCTGAGGCCTTGTAGCGCATTTTTATAGGCTCTTTGGGTTTCAAAATTTCTCGTTCTAAATCGGGAGTACAAGATCGTATACTCAGCGTAAAGAATTTTTTCTATATCCACAAAACTATATCCACCATGCCTTTCTTCAGCGCTAATTGTTCAGCAACAATTGTTGTAAGAAGCATGTTTTAGTAGAAACCTTTTAAGCAAGTGACACAAAACTATAGCTTTCGGAAAAGTCACATTTTTTCAGCACTTATTTGTACTCTAAACTTCATAGAACAGAATAAGTGAAAATAAAACTCCTTCGACTACCTCTCTGTCGCTTTCATTTGAAGTCAAATCAGAACGTAAAAGTACAACTGTAACAATCACTGCATCCTTTATTTGTACTATTCGCTGGAGCATGTTGAAAGTGGAATTCCAGCGGGATTGGACATTCTGTTTAAGCTTGAGAATAGGCAAATTCTTTTGCTGTTGTGTAGCAATCATTTTTTCGGCTCTCGCTAAAACGTCAGATATCTCTTTCGCAGCTTCTTGAACAAGATCCAGAGAATGAGCGAAACATGAGTCTGACAGCAGATAAAATATTTGCAGCGTAATCGCTAACGATACCCGCAACTTTGTATGAAATGTTCCATTCTGTCATAACATGTTTCATAAAGTCGCTCAGTTTATTTGATGCAGCCAATAATGCCGACTGAAGTGTAGTCTCTTCATTTATGAAATGAGCTACAATAGCTATGTAGCTTTCATTGTTCCTTGACATTCAACCATCAATACTGAGAGACAATGCTCAGTGTTTCAGATTGCACTCTCTTATTTACTTTGTCCGTTATCTCATTATAAACGCTTGACATTAAACTATCTGACAATGTTTTTATCGATGACAGTTTGTACCCTGGACATTGAGAAACAAATTCAATAAGTTTCCGGAATTCTTTTTCTTCAACTATTCGTACAGCGTGATGCCCTCTAGCAACTATTTTGACAACTTTTGTATCTATCTGTTCAACCTTTCGGACTGGCGGTGGTCTACGAATGTATTGGTTCATTGATTGTTGAGACTCTGCTATATTTGACGATGCCAGAATAATATTCTGCGGTTTGGGTGTGATTTGCCTTAATTGCTGCGAATTGAAATTTGATATTATGGATGTCCCTCAATTATTAATGGAATCAAAGCGTGTTTTGTCTTCATATGCCGGGTTAAATTTTTGTTTGAGCCTCCCGCAATACTTATTAATGCGGAACAATAATTACATTTTGCTTTTTTTTTCATCTTTATCTTCAGTGAAATGCATCCACAGAGAACTGTGCTTCCTTTTTGATGACATAGCAAAAATACCCTTAAACAAAACACATTATCTCTATGCATTAGCTTAAAATTAACTACTTCAAATCACTAAACATTTCAGGTCCAATAATATTTTAATAGTCCCTTTTTCCTTTACATTGAAAGCACATGTTACTTGTTATCAATGTATTATTGTCAATCAAAATTCGCTGCGCTTAAACTTTACAATCCTGAACCAAAGGTTAGACTACGCTCCACTGAGCGAACAAATGAACGAACACGCACTGCATATGCATGCGCAGTGATCAAGTGAGTGGTAGCAATGACTGGATTTGCTCGGACAGCGCTGCGCTTTCGCCCACTCTCGCTGTTATAAGTTGGTCGAACGAACTAAGGAGCAACGGATCTAGGAACTAGTTACCGTAGTTCTTGTGTGGTAGCGAACCAACGAACTTGTTCGCGAACGCAGATTACAGGATAGAAATGGCGTTCAGTGAAAGCAATTCAGACAATCTTATTTTCAAATAGAATCAACTACAAAGTATCTATCTTTCAGATTCAAAACTTGACTGAAGAAGCCGAATCTTTCATCACAATTATAATAAAGATCCTCAAGCGAAGACGGCTCAACAACTTCTGATAAGCGGTAGGTGTTCAGAACGAGCTGTGTTTCCATCTTAAGCTCTCTTGCGTGACATTTAATAAAGTTAGCTAGATTTAATTTTGATAACTAGGATTGGCTCACACGGTCGACTTTCAAGAATAAAACGACCGAGGGTATATTATCAACTCCCTTGACTTTACTTCGGAACAATTGCTCGTCGTTCCAAGTCAACATTTGATTCCCAGGAAACGCGTTTCGTCCTAATCTACTAACAAAATTTCCCATTTAAATGGTATCCTAAAGGTGCATATCGCGATTTGTAGATAAACGACCAGATTGTGACGATGCAAAATGGTCCAAATACAAAAAAAGACGCAAAAAGGCATATATATCGAAACAAAACGCCTGGAGCAAGAGCGAGATTAGATCACTTGCATTTCCGTCCCTTAAAGCATCAGCCATTGTCTCCCACTGCGGTCGAAATGATGTACAAAAAGTCTAGACACTAATTTATTTGTGATTTTTATAGGCAAATGTTCAACTGCGAAGACATAAAGCAAATAAGAAAAACAAGTGAGATAGGGAAGTTATATTTCATGATCAACAATTCAACTTACGATTCTAGCAAACTTTAAAGCCTCTTAAGCAAAGAAAAAGGCTCTAGCCCCCGGGATTTAATCGATAAATGACTCATGGAGCAGTGATAGCGTATATCCACATATGCAAATGAGACTCATCAAATCTGTATGCTTTTTGCTACGTGAGATTCTATTTGATAACAGGAAAGTTAGAAAAAAAAAACACCACAATAGGAACGTCAAAAGCTTGAGGTAGTCAATCCGAGTAAGGAAACATGATAATGCTAGAATAACGATATGTATCATTGAACATAAATAACAAAATTATCGTTAATCGTTTTTATAGTAATTCCCTCCTGTTGTGATCAAATTCGCGGCCAGTATTCGAGAATACATCGTAAGAAATGCGCAAAAATCATGCTAGCATGTGAATGTTTCAAATCCTTGATACATGAAGTCAGAAATTTTCGACGCATTACAAGCCAGTTGGCAGATCCTTGATTTGATGAACGCGAAACATCAACAAATCATTAGATATTAATATCATAATCAGATACCTTGGCTTGATGATTGACTCCAAGATGAGTTTTTTCGAGCAGGTTCGAGCGTCAGCGGATAAGGCTTCTGTGTGAGTCCAACCAAGTCCATGGCCAACACGCGGGGATCAACCTCGAGCAAAAGATGTCTACTCATGAGTGCAGTGGAGTCAGTGCTCTTGTATGGCTCCGAGGTTTGGGCTGACGCTCTTAGTAAAGAGACGCACCGAAGGCGTCTGGAACAGGTGCAGAGGCAAAGAGCTTTGCGGATAGCGGCTGCATATCGCACTGTTTCTGAACCTGCAGTTCTGGTATTCCCGAGGGTGGTTCCTATTATGTTACTTGCGGACGAACGGAAACGTGTATACTTACGTAGAGGGGAGTCGGCGAGAGAAACCGTCAGCCGAAAGGAACGGAGAAGTATCCTAACCTTATGAAGGCAAATATGGGAAAACGAAACGCGAGGTAGGTGGACCGCACGGCTGATTAGTGACTTAGGGCCGTGGTTCTGCAGAATGCATGGTGAGACTGATTATTACCTGACGCAACTACTCAGTGGCCACGGGTATTTTCAGTCTTACCTGTATAAGATGGGAAAGTCACTATCCCCAACTTGCGTGTTCTGCCCGGGGATGACGGATGACGCCTGCCAGATGGACAAGACTCCGTTCGCATTTCTCGAAGAAAATAGGCGTGCTCTCCCCAGAAAATGTAACGGGAAAAATGATGCAATCAAAAGACAATTGGAACTGTGTGTCGCATTACGTACGGACAGTTCTTCTCATAAAGAAGGGCATTATGGATCGCTTGGTGAGCGAGGGGGGATCTCTGTAACAGCAATCCATCCGTGCAGAAAGAGGGATTTCCCTTAACCTGAAAGCACCGCTAAGCGATGACTAATGAGGCCTAGTCCGAAGTAATGTGACAAACAGTTCCAGGCTAGGGTCTCGGCGTGACAAGGGAGGTGTTTAGTCGGTAGTCCGATAGCGGGAGTCCGACACTCAGGGCGTAAACAACCTTCACCTCCCAAACAAAAATAAAATATCATAATAAATTGGAATTATTGTATAAAATAGGACAATATTTCATTGATAGGGACATGACAGGATTCAGAGGAATATTTATATGCACGTTATTTAATTGGCAGGGCTAAAGTCGTTATACAAAATCATGTCGTCTTTTTTTCCAATTCAGCTGCATACTTTAAGATCAACCTCATATTGTAACAATGGTTTTTTTCATAAAAGTGATAGTGTAAAAACCTTTACACTATCAGTGTATATAGTTCTCACTGAACCATACAAATTTGTCCAGCGGATCTCTTCAAAATAAAGCCATGCTGCTGAATAGAATGAAACAATGGAATCTAGTTAATGAAAAAAAACCGATTCAAATATTTTCGGGAACGGTGAAAAAATTAAAAATTGGACGATAATCTGCAATCTCACTGCAATGTTCTGGCCTGATGATGGGACTGACATCAGGCATACTGGGTTGGAACAGGACAGTGAATGGAACGTATAGTTCTCTAGGAAATAAAAGCAAATTATATCTAGCAAAATAGCGAAAAATTCTCTAGAAAAATAGAAAATACAAATAAATTCGGCGAAGGCCACGACCGAAAAGATCGTTTAAATTTTTCTGAAGAGCCAAGTTATCACAGGATTTATTTGAAACAAAGTCAATATGGGAGTTAGGATAAGAACAACTCCAACTGTGAACCCAAACCAGACAATTCACTTCATCAGAATATATTAACTTCCTTCTACATTTTCTTTTTGTTTTTAAATGTGCCTGACACAATTCTATAATCAGCCACGGAACATTTGTTCCTTGTGTCCGATGCGTCTTTTCTGCTATTTGACAATATAATGTACTATAAATGATAATAATCGTTAATAACTTCTTCAAGAGAGACCCACAAAGAAATCATCCCTCATAACATAAAACATTATATTTAAGATATTAGTAAAATTAGTCTTCCGAAAAGTATGCACAGAAACCTGAGTGTCTTTTTCGTCTCTTGATACAAGAATCTGCACGAATACCAGAATTAGATATAAAAGAAGATCTGCATCATTTGCCTGAGAATTGTAAGGACGATAAGCTCAAACAATCACCAATTTATGTTTTGTAGATAGTAATTTTGCTTCAGGAAAATGAAATAGAGTAGACAACAGGCAATGAAATGGAAGATGGGATGAAATTTTATTCGCAAGGAAACCAATCACTTTTCAAAATGAGTATTGAAGTCACCACAAGAAATAATAAGTCGCTAGGAAACCTTCATCAGTTTTTAATGGATAATAACGAAAAACTCATTTTAACTTACAATCGAAATGAAGAAAGGGAGGGATTCTTAGAAGGCCGAGCTCTTAGTTCCGAATTGGCCTTAGAAATAATTCAAACCGATCTCTTAGACAATTTGCTAGCCAAAGGATTTCTTCCGTACCACCAGCTGAGCTGCGAAACGACGAATTACTTCCATTAAGGCAACTTAGGCCAATGTTCTGTGTCGACCATTAGTATGATGTCAGCAAACACTGTGGAACGCCTAGTCGAGATTCTTTCAGTCTCTGTATCATCCATGAGACCTTTCCGATGTATGTACTCAAAATATCAGCGGAATCTGCCGTATTTTCTAAAGGAATGTACACGCTCAAATCCACTTCCTACGATGGATAAGTCACAAAGCCATCTAGTCTACATCATAAACCGATGCATGTGTGCCAATCATTGCCTGCCATCTAGGTTACCGTCTTCGTCAAGGCATCAATCTAATATCGCAGCCTCCATGATACCTCATCCACATCTTTTGGATCTTTTGTTCCTCAACTTTTGAAAGTAAGCAACTTCGGATTGTCTCCTGTAATTGAATCTGAAATCCAAGCAGCATCAAGTGTTGGTCCTGGCATTTGTCCTTCTGTTTTTGCGATGATTTTTGACATCCGTCTGCCGTCTGAATTTTCTATCTTAATTTCATAATTTATTTGGAGACTTTTCAATTTCAACGGCGTTTAGCAATTTATTGGACGCTTGCGCAAAGGTTCACACATCACGCTTATAGTTTGCATCGCATACAGATGCGGTAATATTGATCTGCTACAACGTTTTATCCGGTTGTAACTTTATATTTTATTTCTAGTAATTTGTACACTAACTTCATTTGCTGATGCGTTGAGGTTCGTGAAAATTTCGATCCGAGAGGACAAGTAGAACGATAAAAAGATGTTAGCTGTATTAGTTACTATTTCATTTGACTTGACAAGTAGAACAAGTAGCCTCGAGCATCAACCAGGAACTTTCCCATGCCTTACTTAAGTGAAGCATCAATCTGAAGAATGGTCAATTTACAACTCTGCCTCAGTCTGAACTTTGTTTCATCCGTATCTGTCAGTTTGCTATCTATTTTGACTTGCGCTGTCGAGTAAACTTGTCGGGATTTCATAGCCAAGCATAATACCTATGAGGAAATTTAGATTTTCAGTGTCGTATGATAGCTTTAAGTGAAATTTTTTTTGTTGAACATCGATGTTGGACTTGCAAAATATTTTCAGCATCTAGTAAACAGTAAATAGTTGGGCAATTTTGGATCGTTCCACTGTGAAACTTCTCTGAATTCCCTAATCATCATATCAGCATAGAATTTTACTCTTCTGTTCTAACACTTTTGTTGGGATTTCATAGTACATATAAATTGATAAATAATCTTTGTGGTTCTGACATTAACGCTTGTCTCCCTGTTGTTGGATGGAGAAGATTTCTTTTTGACCATTCTATTTTTCGTTCCTGTTGCCGAAAAGAAACTCAAAAACAAATTTCGAGCCCACTAATTTCCTTGTTTTAGGTTTTATGTTTTAATATCATCGATGACCGGATTGTTGTTGTTCTTGTGACATTCAATTGTCTTTTTGATTTTTTTATCACCCTTAATTTTTTGCAGAAAAATTTGCACGTTCCTTTACTTTGTCAACTTTCTTCCATCCCTTATTCGTACCCATATCATGTGAATTGCCAATAATAAATTTCATTCAACACAGTTTTGATGTTCTCCTTCGCTTTTCATGTCTAATAGCTTTATTACCAGGGGAAGCTCAAATTTAAGTATTATAAAAGGAGGATAAATTTCGTTGCTTCCTAACAATAAAAATGAAACCATTTGATAGATGCTCACTCGTGCAGAACAATGCTCACTAAAAATACAAATTCGTTTCTTCTGTTGTTCGGGGCACGTACAGAATGACATGCGAACAATAACTTTCATTTCCCTTTCTTATAAAAACAGTTTTGATGGTTACACATTTTAATAAGCCAAAAAACTAAAACTATATCTGAAAAGCATCTAACGTGTGTCGAAAAAAACTTTCACTATAGGACATTACTAGAGAGTATAATACGAACAAATTTACTACAAATTTATGCATACGTTTACGGTAAACTATAAGACTCACCTTTGATCCCGCTATATATCCACCAGCACTGCCAAAACTTTTGGTAAATGTTCCCATCAAAATGTCCACATCATTGGCATCCAAACCATAATAATCAACAATACCTCGACCGTGCGGTCCTGCTGCTCCAATACTATGTGCTTCATCCAAATAAACATATGCTTTGTATTTTTTCTTAAGTGCAATAATTTCCGGCAGTTTAACTATTGATCCTTCCATACTATACACTCCTTCAACAATTATTAAAATTTTCTTCCACGGCACACCAGTCTTTGACTGGCCATTAATCGTAGCATTGTGTAAGACTTTCTCCAAATCCTTCATATTATTGTGCTTGAACACTTTAATTGTTGCCCCCGATAGTCGTAGTCCCAATATAATGGAAGCATGATTCTTTTCGTCACTCAAAACAAGACAACCGGGAGACATAAGTGTAGGTAAGTTGAGTGCATTTGTTGCAAATCCCATGCCAAATACAATGGCATCTTCAGTGCCTAAAAATCGTGCTGTTAACAATTCAAGTTCCTGATGCAGGCGAGTTGTGCCCAATTCACGTCGTGAACTGCAATAGGCTAATCCGTTTTCTTCAATCGACCGAACCGATTCATCGGCACACGGTCCGTCAGCAGCGGCAAACCCTAAATAATTGTATGATCCTAAATTCAGACATCGCGTTTCTGTCCCTGTAAACTCAAACGTCCATCCGTAATCACGTGTTATTCGATCCTTTAGGGTTAGTTCAGCTCCTGGCACACTGCAAATTGGACGATTCCAACAGTCGCGAACACGACGGTATACATAGCGTAAATAGAAACGCTCGAAACTATCGTACAATGGGACGTATCCCTAAAGTATTAAAAGAAATGATTGATTTAGTCAATTTACACAATTATAATTATCAATGTTGCAACAGAGCACAAAATTCGAATCTAATTAGACAATATGAATCATTTCAACTTACATCACGATGCTCCTCTTTTGCCACTTTTGGTGTGAAAAACAATTGATTAATATAACCTAATACCATAAGTAAATAAAATCCCAAATATGTTAGGCAGGCAGTGATGAGTGAAACTTCCTCAAATGATTCTTTACTAGTAGTTGAGTAAGTGAATTTATCCGACTTGAGACCATTTTGTTGTGATGTTTTTGTTTTCTGAAGAAAAAAGATAAAGACAAAAATTATTTATTGACAGCTAACAAGCGGCTAAAGACTCGTAATTAAAAATTTGCTTTATAAGAACATTAATTTCAATCCTTTGCATCGAACTGAAAACAAACATGATATGAAGCACCTTTTACCATTAATGGCCCTTTTTTACCCTCGTCTATTAACTAAAATTCCAGCGTACTATAGATATCGTATTTTTAATTTATCCTTTCGACCTAAGCATGGAAAAATCGAATAATTTCAGCATTAAGCGGCGTAATTTGCAAAGTAGAAACATTTCATCAACACAATAATGTGAGATCTCACATGTGCCCAAAATCGATGCCAAAATAACATTAATTCAGAAATGAATTGTGGCCCCATCCAACATATCCTCCAGATCCGGCTCCAAGACAAAATTCGTTGGTGGTTTATGGACGCTTACTTGGTTGGGTAGAGAAAAATTAAGAAGTCAAACACGAATTAATCGCCTCTTTCCAGTAGTTTCATAAGGAGCAATACTCAAAAAGGATTTTAAAATGTTAGAAGACCGCTGGCATGTGATTCTCCGAAAGAAGACTCCATTGAAGAATAAAAGAGAATTTTGACAAATCAACGAGATTTTCATTTAAATTCTTTTGAGCAATTAATTTATAATTAGTTTATGGTTATGATTATCGACATAAAGATCCCAGTAGGTAAGTGCTAATGTCCAGCGGACCCATCGACGCTATAAACATTCGAAAGGATGCTGACAGATTTATTATATACTAATGGTGTTGTTATCTAACCAGATTTACTGCGATAAAGCTCCGATTGAAATGTTGGTCGTCGGTTTCGGGTCCATTGGTCCCATCCTTTCAGCTCGCAGAATTCGGTGGGTTTCCGAACACTCGATTACAAAAAAAGGTGTATTAAAACTGTTCCTACAAATGAAATTGCATTTGGTAAAATTGTGCGCATTGAAGAGATTTGTCTGAAGTGAACAATCATGCGAATTTGTTTTAATGGCGTCTCTCCGCGTATTTTATCACCATATTGGTGTCATTTTTGTATGAATATCATTATCGAGGTATCGTTCGACTATAATTTTAAAATAAGTCAATTCTAGTTTCCAAACATTAAATCATATCAAAACAGAGCAGATTCAATTGCAACAAAGCTTTGCTTAAATTTCATTAAAATAAAATCAATGAAATCACCTTTCACTGGGACCATTTTAAACGGATTTACTAACAAAAACTACCCTATAAATACGTTTAACAATAGATGATAGTAGATATAAGAATCAGTAAAGCCATTCTATGAATCATTGGATTTCATACAAACAGCAATAAATTTTGTTGAAACGTCGAGCAATCATCAACACCATTGTTCTCCTTCTATTTTCATGGTAATATTATCAATTAGTTATCGAATGTTTGATCGTAGAACATTCTTAAACAATAAAGTGATCTTGAAACAAAACATTAAATTTTAATCTTTGCAACGCATGAGGTCATGGATTTAAATGTTATGAAGTTTTCGCATAGTTTTCCAGAAAGACCTAGCTAACAAATATGTTCGTGATACAATGTAATTACTTTTGCTGTTTGTGTATCTAGAGATAAAATTGACTGAATTACAAAATAAAAATTAATGGAGTACATTGTATACAGGGTTTTATTTTGTGCTTTTATCGCGACATTGGAATAACTCTTGTATTTTTAAAAGAAACATTCTCATTTCACATTTGAATAATTTGTTGGATTATTTTTTTTTTTTTAATTAGCGCCATTTGTAATCTTATCTAGTTTGTCACATACTTTTGACTACTAAGAAGGAAAGATAGACTACTATTTCCAGTAAACAATGAGTGAATCAGCCTTTAAGTAATCGGGGCTTGTCGGGGCTGTTTTTTTTGTCTTTCCTTCTCGTTCCATGCAGATAATTTTGGACAGAAAAAAAACCCGAAATGCAATAAGCTAATTTTGTTGACTGCAAAAAATTTTTCGTCTTATCAACAACGAAAAATTGGATTTAATCTTACCTAGTGGTCAATAACATTGAAAATAGTCATTGACTTATGTTTCCGGCCTGTTTTCTTGTGTATATTCAAAAAGACATCGATGTAGACGATGCCGGAGAACGAAGGAAAGTCTTTGCAAAGACAAAAATATCCTGTCTTAAATAAATTTAAAGTTCAACAAATAAAGCCAAAATGAAGCCGTTCGACACGGACAATGGGTACAATATACAACTTAGACAATTTGTCATTATAACAATGAAAATGAAATGAAATTAAAGTCTCATTTGAATAGCTGCAAGGTACGATAATCGGTCGACATAATAAATCGGTCCAATCTTTCGAAACGAGATTTTAGTAATTCGGAGTCATCCATTAGATGAAATTTATCCTGATATAAACGACGCATGAAAGCGAAAAAATATCCTGCAGCAAACGAACCAAATGACTAGAGTTCAAATCATGAAGTCACGTCGCCAGATGACCGGTGTATCTCAACTCAAGTCACCAGTTGAACTAGCCCCATTGAATTAGTAAGTCTTCTGATGACTTCTGAAGGACAACCATCCAGCAGATAAACTCCAATAATTAAAAAAAAGCTTACGCATAGAAGAACTCCAATGAGAACAAACACTATATCACCAGCAAAGTAATTTTCGAAAAGCCATAAACAGGACTTATTTTTTCATTCATTCTCGGACGAATGAATCGTAAGTGTGGACAAGTGAATCGTAAGTGACCTTAAAAGTGGCATATCCTTACTAGCACTTCTAACCATCTGTCATTCTGCCAGGCTTCGATCGATCAGGTCTTCGCCGCCTATATTAAACCAACACTATTCACGGTTGAGTCTCTTCTTGATGGCGGTCCTTATCGCAGCTCTTCTGAGACAAGCCACCAGTCTTCTTGACTTATAACCAGCGCAAGGTCTAGAACCGTATAATTTCGTTAAGAATTGCTTTAGACAATTGTAATGTTTTGTTTATGGTTTTTTTGAAGAAAAAAAAAATGAATTTAAAAGGCCCAGTCGGGGTTACACTAATTGTTCAAATACGTCTTGTACTTTGAAAAAAATATACAAATATTAAAAAATATAAAAATATTAAAAATATACGAATATTCAGAAATATAATAACAAAAATATTAATCATTTAGAATATAATTGTTAAAAGTATATCCTCAATATAATACATCTTTGCATTTTCCTTGCCTAACCACAAAAACTACGAAATAAATGAGAAAGCAAGGAAAAACGTCGAATTACAAAGATTAAAATTGTAATTTTTACCACCCCAGGGTCGACAGTTGAAAAAAAAACACCATAATCAGCCGTTTCCTCCACACATATGGTACTAATGGTCCATCTTGTCGTCCTGTAGAAGCAAAGGAGAACCCTGTATATTCTGTGGTCACCATATGTTCCAGAAGTGTTCTGTTCGCATCCGCCAAGGGAGGCGCTTATTCGCCGGACAATCAAGATGAAAATGTTCCGGAAATTTTTCTTCCTCTCCTCAAACTCGATAGTATTGTCCTTTCGGATGCCCGTGTAGGCCACGTTTGAAGTATAGACCTACACGCTTGTGGCTAGTTAATATCGACACATATTTTTTTAAACCATTTCTATCCTCAGCTAGGAGTTGTTTTGACCTCGTTTTGTAACGGTCAAGCCAAAGAGCCAAAAAGTCAGGGCCAAAAAAAATGCGAGATAAGTCGATCTCGTAGTCGTTTTGTTCTATATCAAACCGTACCTGTCTGTTATCAGAGGATTGTGTCTAATATCCTAATACAAAGATGATAATTCTAGAAGTGATAAAACCGTATACGTGAATAAATAATCGTGTTACTGTCAGTAATCCAATACCCGTTTGAGGGAGGATGAGTTGAAGAGAAAAGACCCAATCGGGTTTTGAATAGATGGCTCTTTATTCAACCAAGTCATAGGTATGCATCATATAATTTGCGGCCATAAAATCTTGCATTAAAAACCTCCAATTCGAGTGTCAAATAAGGCCTCATATTACTAATATATATTTTTGGATATTTAACCGGCCTGCAGTGAAAGTAGAAAAAGTGTAGCAAGGGTATTCAAAATTTGCATATAAAGTATGATTACTGAACTTATCGTAACGATGAATGTACAGAATATAGCTTAATGATAGTGTGTAATTCCAATAGGATGCGAGACCGAAAAATTATTTAAATTTTAAATGTTTCGCAGTGAGAAACCAAAAGGATATACGTCTTGTCTATAAAATCTATAAATCCTTGGACTAATTTGGACGATTTAAAGTTAGACTTATTATGATCAATCTTTGATTAATTGTGTCAAATCATTGTCAGGCGCGAAAAGGCTTCGCCTTATTCTCAAAAAATCTTCAAACTTTAAAAGCTCTTCTGACTCGTTTGTATCAGTTTCCAAACTGAAGCTCTTGCTCTGGACATACACGATGTTATTATTAATATTTCATTCCGCGTCCTCTGACAACCTTCGACGAGGGCGTGACGATTTGACGAAGTTTCAATGTCTTTGAATAATGGTGAAGAATCATAATCAAATGCGAAATCGAATAAAAAAATTCTACTATTTTGGATTTTCCCCAAAAGATCTTAAGTTTATGAGTTCATTTTGCCATGAAAAACAGTCAAAACTCTGAAAACCTTACAATGCGTCAGGCGTGAAATTAATCTAATTGGTCTGGCTGCTTCGATGCATTAAAATTTAGTTTAATTTGACGGTCATCTCAGTGGAATACCAATGTTCTTCGAAATTCGAAAATTAACAATTAAACACGATTTTCAGTGGAATATCAATGTTCTTCGAAATTTGAAAATTAACAATCAAATACGATTTTCGAGCCTTTTGACAGTTCTAAACAAAAACTTCGCAATTCAATTTTGATTGGCTACAATAAAATAAATAAAAGCTTCCTTTTAATTTTGTGTTTTATTTTCTTTCTCGAAAACACAAAATTAAAAGGAAGCTTTTATTTATTTGCTCACGTGGAGTATTTTGTGAAGAAAAAGGAGAAAAAATGAATTCGATTACAAATATTACAATAAAATGTTTCGAATCCTTCCAACATTTTCCCGAAATTATTTTTAACCCAAACAAAAAAACAAGACTCTAATAGGTAAAGATACTTTGGCATATTTTTTCACTATTTCTGTCTAATAAATGACTAAACTAAAATGAGAACCTCGTAGAATGTAAAATATTCAAGTATACGCATAAATTTAACCAAACATTAAGTCAAAAATGTCCAAAAAAATATTCAATTTTTTTTTTCTTTTTTTTTCGTTTTATTTCACTTTTGTCACTTCACTTGTGTCAACTTCACTTGTGTCCAAAATTGGACCGTTGGGTTTGCAACGATGCGAACTTCAGACATCTCGCCTAATTCACGACATTTTTAACGCAATAGTGGATAGAAAAAGTTTAACCTAAATCAAAGGCTATTTCGCAGATATTCCGAATGTCATAGGATAAATTTGGGGATGCTAATTTGGGGATTGAAAATGGGTCAAAATGGGTCATGGGTGGAAAATGGGTTATAAATTTCCGAATGGATTTATTCACGGATTACTTCAGAATGTTTTTCCTGTCTTTTTTGTAAGGGAGCTTTACTTTGCTGATAATATAATAATTAATACTTTGCTGGTTATGTTCCACAGGAAACAGGTGGAGCTTTAAAAATTTATTTCGAAAACAAAGGCGCACAAGAAGGCGGTTTTGTCAGACACACTTAACCTTCCCTTCACTCAACTTAGGTAGTTTTAAATGGTTAGGGTAGAGTAAGACAAAAAAAAAGACAAGACCATAGATCTGAGAATGATTTTGGCTTGAGGGGATAAGTTATTGAGATATTTTGGTCCCTTTTTGATAAATTTCTTTTGTCTTCTTTTGTTTTTTGTCTTCTTTTGTATATATTGGTCATTATTATTTCTGAGTATTGCAAAGCATGCCTAAGCCAAAATTGATACAAGTTATTTGCACTGTTTTTCTAACCCATTTATGCCCGGTGGTTTGAAATCGCACCAGCGGCGGTTAACCCCTTCCGGTGTCGACTACTTGACACTTGCGCTGGTGCGATTTCGAACCACTGGGCATAAATAGGTTAAAATTTTATTCCTTCGCATCTTGAAATGTCTTCAAGTTACCTTGTTCCAAATTTTAAACTGTTAAGCAATATCTGACGTATTATTTCGACAATTTTTCTTGTTTTGTAGTTAAATTTTATCAACTGAAGCGATGTGTTTACTTAGTTTTGAACATTGAAAAATTGACTTGAACTGCAAACAATCTGCATGTCTTTGAATTTGATAAAGCATCTTGACTATAATTACCCCAAATTCTTCTCGCGCTATTGATTTTTTGACATTTCTCTCCTTTTCTGTTGTGAAACGCCGCAAAAATTCTCCAATTTTCACACGAATTAACATTAAATAACTTTTGATATGATTGATGGGATACAAAACGAAAGGCAGGTGTGCACATGAGGATTATTCGATCAATTCGATCAAATGTCACCTTTCAAACGCTCGTCAGTATGACATAATGAAATAAGTATTGCCTGATTTGACACTAAATACAATATGATTCCAAAAACAGTCAATACGTAATCCAACCAAACCAAAATGTATATGAATGTATCGATGTTATCATTAAAAAAAAACAGAAATAAATTATGGAAGCCTCAAAATTATGCACTGGTTAAAACTGCAACAAAAACATACATTTACTTGCTTAGATTGCGTGTAGAATATAGAAATGGAAGGTAGTCGATGCTTATTTGATTATTGATATATGAAATTGATTGAGTCAATTGGAAACGATATATCCGCTCAATCAAATTGCATGCCCAACGTGTATTAAAATCCTTGAGGGACCTAGGCCCTATTCGATCAATTCTAAAAGAGTTACATATTTTGCTATACGATTAACATTAATCACAATTTTTAGTACGTCCAAATCATAGATTGATAGAAAACAGCTTGATGTAAAAGGATTATTGATGGCAAGCCACCGAAAACGGAAACAGGGAGAACTTTTTTGCTAAATTTATCAAAATTGGTTTTTCAGTTTCGTATGATCATTGAATTGCGCAACACATTTTCTTATTTACGCAATAGACAATCTTTTAATGTTAAGTGACTAGAGAATGCCTTACTTAGTTTAGTTCATAAAAATAACATTCATTACGTAATCATTTACGTTGACTCTACGCATTTTTACGCATGCTTTACAAAAACATATTATATGTTGTGTTAAATTGATTTCAGAGGTTTAAAGCATATTTTCCTCGTAGGTGTTTTGAATCGGCGTCAGAAAAAAAAGAGTCTGGAATATTTTCCCAATTTCGTAGTATTATAACATATTTTAAACGTTAATGAGTTCGTATTTGACGTAGTAACAGGTAAACAGATCCAAAAGATGTTAAAAACCTCATATTATCTCACCTCGACATTGTTTTTCAATGTTAAATTAATTATCCATTGTGGTGATGTTAAAAACAAATATACTAGTCCGGCTTAATTCATTTTTCTGGTATCTTAGTATAAAAAATAATTATTTTTGTTGGGTGATACTAACACATGTGTTGAATGGACAATTCTAATGATGACTATCATTTTATTACAGTTTAGTATTTTTGCGCGTCCATATTCTGATATCATTGAAATTTAACATATGGCAGCATCGCCGAAAATTCTAAATGAAATATACGTGAAACGTCGAAATGAAATATTTTTTCATAGAATTGCTGTTGACAATCATTCGATTATTACGGCTTCCTATGCCAAAATTAATCGGCAATAACAATTAAGCCCCAAAATATTCACGTAAAAGGACGCACTTCCATAGCAACGATTTTTTATTTGGATAGCACGAGATGCTGATACGGGAGAAAATGTTAACATAATCGCTTTACTCGTCTATACGAATTCAAGCGTCTCAACATTTTTAAGGCCAAGTTGAGCTCTTTCGTCATCAAATCAAAAGTCTGAAATTTCGTCTAAAGATTAAGGCCCACCAAGTTCAAATTGATAAAGAAAGCTGGACTCCCCAAAGACTTTTATATTAATTGCCATCAATAAAAGTCCTGATTAGATAGTAATTGAAGCCGTTGCAATCATTCGTTTTAAGAGATCGAATACTCGTAAACTGCCACTACAAATAGCCTAGAAAATTAATTATCACTTTACAACTAGAATGCGTGGACTACAATAACGATAACGATAACCACGTTGATGACGGTCTTATCGTTCCTTTTTTGCACTATTGCAATTACTAAAGTCTACCCATAAGTATAAGGAAAGCTCTACAAGTATCTACCGAAACGTGTTGGCACATTGGTGTTATGAATAAAACAAAGATAAAAATAAAATAACTTGATATGATGCCATGCCGTGACTAATGAATCAGATAACAGTAAACTAGGACTGCAAATCTAGATAAGGTTGTACCTGTTCTATTGATTAAAGCAAGAAATAGTATGCATCGATGAAGTTTTTTTTTTTTTAAAAATATCAAATGTTTTTGGTTTTTTGTTTTTGTTTTGTCTTCAGTATTATCACACACAGACATTGATGATTCGTTTATATTTATAGTCTACACATTGTCATTCTTACTGTTGAATAAACAAAATTTCTCAATGAATCGGCACGATGATTCAAAATAAACATTTTTTCTATAAACATCACGTAAGGTACGATTATAGATTCTTTTTTAATACGAATTGAACAGATAAGAAAGGTCTCAGGTCCCATGAATCAAAATATGAATGTGATCTTTGTTAATGTTTAACTGAAAAAGTGACAATTTTTCAAATAAATTTAAAACGATGATTTAAGTTCCGATTTGGGCTGTGACGCCAATTGTGTGGAATAAATTGAGAATAGCTTACAAACTCATGTTTCATTATATACAAAACGTGAAATTAGCTGTTAAGAAAGTAGAAACAAATGAAGAAATATTTATAAAGAATTGTGGAAAGAGCTCAAGCTGGTTTCGAACACGCGTCCCTGCCGCTTCTCATCAGGTGCCAACTCACAGGCTGGGACGCGTCGATTGGCACTACCAGCTTAGGTGGATGTCGACTGGTTATTTACTAGTTATGAATATTGCTCTACAGCTTTGAACTTTTTCCTATATTCCAAATTGCCTTTGGTCTGGCTTTATGAATTTCAGAAGTTTTTGGTTACCAAAAACTTCTGAAATAAATGAAGAAACTTAAAACTATTAATAACGTAGTGAAATTCTTCCAAACTAAATAAACAAAAGGACAATTGCCGATATTGGTTGTCAAATTCAGCCCTACAGTCATGCTCCTACTTCTGTTTATTGTTCTGTCTTGTGCATTCAAAATGTTGCTCCAAGCAACTATATACAAAATATTAACCGATTTATAGATATTTTTTGCAGGTACGTCTATCACAAGTGTATGGGTAATATCTGTAAAAATAAAGAAACGTCGATTTGAAATTCGTCTTTTACTTTTGGAAGAATCAATGCACTGGAGCAAAAACAAAACAAATATTGGCCAAAAAAAACCACATTATTCTAATGCGTGGGCTTAGGACTTAAGGCCGAAATACAATACTGCGTGACGGCGATGCGTGAGCGCGATCCGATTTTCGCTCGTCGTCACGCAACGCATTCAATTTACAATGCACGCGATGCGAGGAACAATAATGTTCGTATGACAAATAGGAACATGTTCATATGACAAATGTCAAATAGGTGACGTTTCAAATGAAATTGTTTTTGATGAAATAGCCGATGATTGATGAAATAAATTTCGTCTAGCAAATAATAGCCCCTACAAGGATTCACGAAATTTTCATTCAAAATTCATTCAGAATAACCCTAGTACTTAAAAACTAATTAAATTGTTTGAATTTCAAATTTTATTTAAGCGCCATATTGCATCTGACAAACGTCACGCACCTCGTTGCGAGGAATTTTCGTTTTTCCGAATATTTCCCGCCTCGCATTCATTGTACGTTGTCGTATATAAATGCATGTTACGAAAACTGCTTGAAATTTGTTGCGAGAATCTCGCCGCGCTCTCACATCGTCATCTCGCAGTATTGTATTTCGGCCTTGAATCATATCATACGGGCCAGCATTCAATGTTTGACAAGAAACGTTACACGAACAGGATACGTATGGGTAGTGGAGACCGATTCGACCTAAGCTCTATGCAGAAGGTCGTAAGGGCAATGAGTTTCTGTTTCAATACGTCCAAACTGTCGCGTCTTTTGGAGCAGCGGTGCTCGATCAAACTTTGTGCCAAACTAAATAAATATTCGAAATCGCTCAAGGGACCTACAAAGATGATACTATGTCACGTGCTATGATTTTCATCTGACACAAGAGATATAATGATGGCCATGAAGGTGTTGAGTACGATGAACGCTTTACAAGATTTCGGACGAGCACAACCGAGGACAATCTGGCCAAAATTCATCAAGTTTGAATCGTTGATCGACGTCACCGCATCAGAATAATCGCAAGAAAAGCCAGGACTAAAAGAGATAACGGAAGAGTGCATCGTGGACGGCCGAGTAGCGCGACGTGAATGTATTTGTGGATTTTGGATTCCCGGTGAAGAATGCATGCAACGAGTGGAGTGCAGACGTCTGTGGAAAAGTCATCATCAATCAAGTCGCAACACTAGATGACGTTTGACGTGCAAACTTTCAATTGCATCGCTTCATATGACGTCATCAATAGAAGTTGTCCCATCTCATCGGTTTTGTGTCTTGTAGTAAAAAGGTTGGTTACACCCATACATAGCAATCTACAACAACAATACTACACTTAGAAGGGAGAAAAATCTAATTTTGTCTATATTTTTATGTGTTTTGTATTGTTTTTTTTAATAAATAATAATAAAAAAGAATAAAAGAAATATGAACGAGTAAGCTTCTTTTCTGTGTGTGTGTGTGTATGTGTCCTGAAAGGGCGAGGGCTTTCAGAATGTCCCCCACGCCCACTCAGTGAACTAGTCGTAATCAACTTCCTTCGGCCGCCATTATGCGCCCTTTGTATTTTCAAAAATAACTTTATCTCTTCTTGCTGCAGGTGCGACCTATCGGCCGCCCCATTATTCATTTATTTATTTTGTTCACTACATATTTTTTGGATCTATTATTTTGAAAATACTCAACAAATTATTGCCTCAAGTGAGTTCTTTTTATTTCGTCGAATAATGTAGATCTTAAAAGTAAGCGGTCCGAAAAGCTTCACCGAGGGCTTTGGGCAGTGCTTTGGCTGAGGAGAGTTACCAGAGTGTTCAGATTTTTTTTGGTCTAAGGGGAGTCTGTCTTGAAACTTTATTTATACATCCAATAAGGAAACTGAACTCTCAAGGAAGGATAATTCTTTGTGGTCTGAATCCAGTGTTTAAACTGTTTTTACACAATCTGTAAAAAAGCTGCCAGACGAAAGCATATACGACTGACAATGTCAAAGTACTGTTGGCACCTCTTCAAACCAAACCCTCAGGAATTTTTATTCTCTTGTGTCCTCACCATCAATTATGAAACTTGATTAAAGAACTTGGTTCAACAATGAGGGTTTTAGGATGTATCCGATCCAAAGAAAGTATACCGTCGCTGATACACCAAATTCCAACACAAATGACGGTAAATATCGACTGATGTCTAGACGAATGGAAGAAATTTGGGGAAATAGTTTTGGAAGAGGGAGAAAAAAGTTTAGTAAATAGGAGAGAATGTGACGGGTAAATGAAAAATTGGGTGCAGTAGCAGACATTTTTCTGTAAAAATAACATAGGCTTATGGTTTTACCATAAGCTTTGAAAATTAAATCATTGCAGAGTGAATTCTTGGAAACAAAACGACCCTACCTTCCAACAGTCATTAGTTGCGATTTCCGATACACTTTCGATTTTCTTCGTATTTCTTACTGGACGCTTCACATGCGTTCTTTGCACGCATTTCAGCTCTGTTAATTGGCCATCTTCTATGTCTCCATCGAACAATTTGCAGTTTTTTGATTGCAAGAAATCAAAGGAATCGCCTACTAAAGTAAGGAGACTATCTCTCTTACAGGGCATTCAATTCTGATTTGATTACATCGACGGTTAATTACGTAATGACCCAGCGACCTAAAGCTGCACAGGTTATATAGAGCTCTGAATGTGCTTATGAAGAATGCTCAGGTGATAGGATGTCGGCAGTAAAACGGGCTTCTCCATAATAACGGTAATATGCCAGTATTCATTTTCATGAATTCAGAAAAACATGAACTTGACTCTTAAGTCTGATCATCTTGCCCCGAAGCCAAGTTGAATTGTATCACTATCTATTAATTCCAACAAAAACTATATTTCATCTCTTTTATTCGACTGACATCTGTCAGTTGTAAGTTGAAAATTGTAGTTTTCGATATATTGATGAAAAAATTGGTGTTAGGGTAGCATCTACCGATTTTTCTGATAAGCCAATTTACTAAGAAAAACAATGGCAGAATTACTCACTTTTTAGAGTCTGGATTGAGAAAGGCACAAAAAGAATTGGTTCAATGCCTGATTTCTTCGATGAGGTTTACGGGCTACAATAGATGTGTATATGAGTGTGCGTGTGTCGCAGTAAATATTTTCTAGAAGGTCAACTGTAGTACCAAGTCCCGGAAAATATTTCAAATAAAACTATTACCGAAATGAATGAAAAATCAAAAATGAAACACCGCTATTCCACAATCTGAAAAACCGACCCCGTATTTTCACGGTCAAATACCATTTCATCAACATGTAAATATACACTGGAATAATTGGAGTCAAAAGTCCATACTAATATATTTTTTTCAATACTAGCGATTGCACTGTAATCCCTGCAATCAAAACCAAATTAAACGCTGTCTAAAAATATAAACAAGACGGGTTCCCTAGATTATTTCTATACTTATTACTCAACAATGTTTAGAGATTAAATTACTCCCATGTACGTTGCATTATAAATCTGGCATCGTGCAATATTGCGTTCAAATGCTTGAGCATATATTACTTTGCTTACAATAATGAGCTAAAACGGATGCTGTATTATGTAACGTGTAGTATGAATCTATTGAAATGCCCATGAAAAATTTCTGCTGTCTGCGCTTATATATAATACGTATGCGAATTGCTATGTTGGACTTTGCAACGAACAAGATTTTATATTATACTGTCGGTTTTCCCCAAGTTTTCCTAAGGAAAATTGTATCGAATATGGAATATCGTTGGATTCGTTTAACAATCGTTTGGGTTTGAAACACTATACGAACTTTATATAACGCCCGGTAGTTTTTAGTTTCCACAATAATCAGGTCCTAGAAAATGGTTGATATATTCGATTATAAGAAAGGAAAGAAATGAAAATCTTTTTTCAAAGTTATGTCTTTTGTTTAATCATACATAACCCATTGTTTCCTGTTTTGATATTTATTTTATCTTTGTATGTGACGTTAAAGTCGCAGTACATCCTTCCTTGGACTGCCTTATAATAAAAAAAAGTCGCCTATTTTGGCCTAAAATCTTACGACCGCGTCCTACAATTTTCAACACACTGTAGCTTCTGATTATTTCCAGAATCTTTTCATCGCTTCCATGGTTTGCCTGAAAGTCAATTTTTATTCCCTGCACAATACGTCGTGGTAACTGAGTCAAGATGGCCCGGTCATCGCAGTTTTTTGAGCTACATGCAGACAGAGGTTTCTACCTCTTAACAAAATGCATACAACTCATTTTTGTACTTTATTAGCCTTCAAACATTTTCTGAACCGAGAATTCTTTAATTATATTTAAGGGCCTGATTTAAAGTCCACATCGCGCTGCCATAGCGTAGAAATGGTCTGATTATGATTATTATGGTCTTATTATTTCTAAATTGGTTCTTCCATGCACGTTTCTGTTTATTTTATTTCATTATCTTTTTACTTTTTTCCAGTTCCCATTGAAAAATAATATTTTATGTAGAGCCACTCAGTCAATGAAATGGTAGGCTTGCTCGATGTCAGCAAAAAATTCGAGGTATTCCTGGAATTTTCCCCAGGATTTGACAATTACATAATCCTAATTGGTTGTTGACCTCTGGTTTTAAGCCACTTTGATATTCGCCGATTTTGTCAAAATTTGCAATACCTCAACAATTTTCACATCATACGAGAATGAGTTTTTATGTTCGCGGAATGAAGGGTAAGAAGTGAAAATAAAAATGCAGAATCATTTCTCTCCGGTTACGGAGATGCCTTTATTATTGTAATCTGTCAATATGAGCCCTTCTGAGTCTCCAAAGATTGTCGCCATTTTGCTACCAGCCGGTTTGTGATGAGCATTTTTTTTTCTATGCATAGAATCCTGTTTGCATTCAGGTCCATAATGATGAACCAATATTTCGTCCCCAGTAACAATTCTATTCAATGATCCACCCTTGTCTTCAGTACATACGTCTAAAAACTTACTTCCAGATAGAGAAGTTTTTCCGACGATAATTCAAGAATTACTTACCCGATTAAGATAAATCTCTATTTATACTGTTAATAGGTTACTGGTCGTTATCACATCGTAAGCTACATTTACTAAATTATCGACCCCTTCAGTTCGTGTTTATGGTTTCCTGAAAGCTCATCCAATAGTGCTTTGTTTACATTAGTAGACGAATTCATCTAGCCGGCAGAATTGTTTAGTAGTAGTGAAGATGTCGGTGTCAAACGCGATGTCAAACGCATATGCTCATCGCTGGTCTCTCGTCACAAGAAGGAACCGTTTCTCGACCACATTGTTACGTGTGATAGAAAATGGGATCTTTATGATAACAGAAAGCGAACGTACCATTGGTTATGACCAAATTACCCTCTCCACCTGACCGCCAAACCTAATCTTCACCAAAGGAAGGTCATGTTGAGCGTATGGTGGACTACGGCCGGTGTCATTCATTTCGAGTTGCTCCCGAGCGGCTAAACCATCAATAAAAATGTGTCTCGGCCCAACTACGAAGGGCTACGAAGGGCAAAAACAACCGTTTTTGGTGAACAGGAAAGGTGTTCTGTTCCATCAGGACAACGCCAGGCCGCATACAGCAAAGACCACTGTGGATGTGGTCAACTCGCTTGGATGGGAACGCTCCCCTGACATCGCTCCATCGGCCTACCACTTGTTCCGAGCCATGGACAACCGTATGCAAAATCGGCAGTTCCGAACTAGAGAGGATGTCGAAAACGAAATAAAGTTGTTTTTTGCGTCAAAGAATGTGAGCTTTTATAAAAGTGGCATTTATGATCTTGTACAACGTTGGCAGAAGGTCACTGAAGCAAATGGTAACTACTTCCCCGAATAAAAATGTATGATTTGAAATTGGCGAGCTTTTTATTTTGACAGATAAAAACCGAAAGTACTGTTGTGGTTGCCTAGTAATTTCCTTTTAAAACAGAAAACTTCAAATTTCAGTGAGATTAGAAGAGGAGAGGTCCACTGAATCCTCCGATATGCTTTTACCTGAAATATTACCTGAGCGGCAAGGCAACGATTATGAGAGAAGAGGAGCGATATTCGGGTATGTTTTGGTGGTAGATGCACAAAAACCGTTATCCTAAGTGAAAGTCACGCTAAACGATCTTCGGAACAAATACTTCGTAGACCTCGTAGAAAAAAAACCATTTTCCCTAGAAAACTGCCATTTGTTTGTAGAACCGCGTACCGTAGTAACAAGTGAATTATGTAGAAAATCAATGCCACAAAGAGAAACGAAAACGGTAGCGAACCTACTGTGTTATTGCCCAGTTCACCTCCAGAAAAAGAAGAAGATATACGGAGCATTAAGTGTAGTGGCTACAAATAATCGCTGGATCAACGTACCGTCCAATCTCCATCCAGTTTCGCGTGCGAAAGGGTTAGGTGCATTTGGTTCAAAACCCGTCAGTATGGCAATTTGTTCTAAATGTTAGCACTTGTCAGTTGTTATAGTTTGATTTCGACGGTACGTTAAACGTCGTTAGGAAAGTCTAGAAAACAAGTCAGAATGAATGAAATGACAAAATTTTTCGTGAAAAACTTTGTCCATTTCCATTTTAACCTTACACCATTTCCACATTGACCAGACTAATAGAGTCTCATCAAACAAGTACTTTCGGGGCTTTTATTAAGTGTTTTCCAAATTTATTTTCTTTCAAGTAAGTTTAGTGAAAATTTTTCTTAAAAGTCAAATTATCAAATTTGTTATGATTTATTTCAAACATGGGCCGAAATAAGCACTGTTCGCCAGAAAAGAGGTTCGAAATTCAACGCCTAAGGGCCACACCGGCAATTCTGTTCGACGGATATCACAAATTTCTCACTGCTTTTTGCGAATGGCCCAGAACGCCATGAAGGAGAAGAATGATAAAGGAAATCGCGGCCAGCCACGAAAAACTACTCCATCAATGCATCGAAATATTGTGGACGTCTGTAAAAGGAACCCTTTCGCGTCTTCGGTCGTCATTTTGCGGGAAACAAATAAAGGTAAAAGAACTCGTAAAGGATTATCGGACGCAGACTTACTAACCCCTAAGAAAGCCTCTCCTAAATCAAAACAAAAAACATCCCCGACTAAATTTTGCGAGGGCCCATTTAGATTGGAGTGAAAAATGGCGAAATATTCTCTTGAGTGACAAATGCAAGTTCAACATCTTAAGATCGAACAAAAAAGAATATGTTAGGCTTCCTCCCAGGAAATCATTTGATCCACAGTATACCAAAATGACCGTTAAGCATGGCGAAGGTACCATAATGGCGTGGGCAACATTTTCTTGGTATGGTGTAGATTCAATTCAGTTGATTGACGGATTATGACCAAAGAAACTTATATTGGATCTAAAGGTGGTCTAAAAAGTATTGAGCCGTTTTTGTCACACGATGGTGTTCGTTGTCATATTTCGGGCAATACTAATCAGATTAAGTCAAACTCACATGCGTTTGAAAGGTGACATTCCAGTCTACAATTTTCATATGGACAGTTTTGTAATTCGTCATTCGTGTCAAAAGTTGTATTCGTCTAAAAAGAAGTGACATTTCTGAAAACATTCGTTATATTTAACAATATCACTACGATCAAGCTTAGAATGCATCGCAGGCCCGTGAAAAAATTTGTGTTATCTACGATCAAGATACTTTATCAAAAGCCATATGCCAAGTGATGGTTCGCTCGCTTTCGTTCGGGAAATTTTGATGTCAAAGATGCGCCTCGCTCAGGTCGAACAATCACTGAAAAAGTCGGTGAAATCTTACAAAAAATTTAAGAAGACCTGAAGATTGTAGAAGAGCGACACATAAGCAGCCATGACATTGCTAAGGAACCTAATATCCATCACCAAACAGTTTTGAACCATTTGCGTAAGGCTGGATACACAAAGAAGCTCGACGTTAAGGTGCCGCATGAATCAACAGAAAAAAATTTGTTCGACCGAATTTCCATTTGCGAAATGCTAATAAAACGCAACGAAATCGAGCCATTTTTGAAGCAAATCATTATGGGGGATAAAAAATGGGTAAGATGCGATAATGTCGTTCGAAAAAGAACATAGTCAAAAAAAGTTGAATCATCACAAACGACTTCAAAGCCAGGATTGACACAAAATAAGGTTATGCTGTGTGTATGGGGAAATTGGACGGGAATTGTTTATCATTAGGTGCTAGAACCTGGCCAAACACTCAATTCGGTTCTGTACTATCAGCAATTAACCAGATTGCAACAAGCAATCCAAAAAACCGGGCAGAATTGATCAATAAAAAGGACGTTGTCTTCCATCCTGAAAATGCCAGACCACACACATCTTTGATGACCCGGCAAAAATTTATCGAGCTTGGCTGGGAAGTTTTCATGCATCCACCGTATAGTCCAGACCTTGCAGCATCAGACTACCATTTGTTTCGGTCTCTGCAAAACTTCCTTAGTTGGAAGAAATTCACTTCAAAAACTTTTGTGAAAAACAAAAACTGTGAAAATCACTTGGCCAAGGCCCATAAACCACATAATTTCTACACAGATGGAATACTAGCTCTACCCAAAAAATGGCAAAAAGTCATAGATAATAATGGACAACATATATTTGAATAATATCTATTTTACATAAACGAAACATTCAACCGAAAAATGACAAAAAAGGCTCATTACTTTTTGACTTACGAATATATAAACGACATAATGCTGCCATCTGCAGAGGAAGACATGCCTCTTCGAAGAACAAACAAATTTCGGTTCTCGATTGATCGGGGCAGACGCCGGACTGTACTCCTATGGGGAATTTGAGGAAGCAAGTAAAGGATAGGGTTTATGCGCTTGAACCCAGAAATAAGTTCGAATTGTGGACTGCAGTGAAAAGGGCACCTGATTTCAAAAGAAAGCTATGAACGTTTAGTGGATTCTATTTCGGCTCGTTGCAAACAAATTCTTAAATTCTTACAAAAAAAGGGTCACACAATAAAATAAGTTGATATTATTAAAAAAAACTGAAAACTTTCCTTCAAAACCACTAAATTTTTCGATAAAAGTTTTTTGAATGAAATACAAACACAAATTTTTGTGCCTTTTTGTTTTTCGAAAAAATGCCCGTCGTTTGTTAAATTTCGAATACCGTATTATATATGCTATAACTATTTATATATTATACAACAGCTACAATTGTTTGACTTTTTCCTCTTTTTCTCACTTTCTCTTCTTTTGTACAGAGCAAAATTAAAATATTTTGAGGACATTTCATTATGTTGCTTCTTGTTAATAAAAGTTAATAAATATGTTCTAAACATATTTATTAACTTTTATATCAATATCTATAAAATAATCAAAATGAATGCATGGAAACGATTATTTTCGCAATTAGTGGGAATACAAGTTAAAAGAGTTCAATCTAGCTTCCATAAAACAAAAATTAAACACTTAAAAAAAGTATCAAGTTTATTAAAAACCTCGAAAATAAATTGAAGCTAAACGGCTTTCATTATCTATTTTATCTTTAATCGATGACGAATAACTTTCAGAATTCGTTTCTACCAATCCTAGAAGCTTTCAAAATGTACTTTTTGAAATTTTTACACAACTCCAACACTTCATTAAGAATTTATCTGATTTTTGTGTTCGTTTAACATAACATAAGACTAAATAGAAAAATTCTAATGACCCAAGATATTTTTTTGCCGAGTATAGCGATTTTTCCTAGGCGACAACTAGCATATGATTCAAATGTCTCTTTAAAATAAAGCGCAAGTTAATTAAATAAATTTTATGGAGACGAGCGCCACGAATATAACTAGTATAAGAAATATTTGTCTAGTTACTGTGATTAACAGGCTCAATAACCCCATCCGTCTTTCTGTTATTGAAAGATAGGATGACAAATTTCGATGCCAACATTTATAGAGTAATTTCTTATTAACAAGCAGTGATGAACCCGATTTCTTGGATGTTTTGATACAATTATATCGATCCTCGAATCGAACCGATTTAAAAGAAGATAAAAGGTATTTTTTCTTGATCCTGAAACACAAACAGAATAATCGATGAGCCACAAAATACAAGGGGCCTCTTTCAAAATTCATCGAATTCTTATTTTTTTTTATTACTGTGTAAGGTCTTATATAAGCAGACTATAAGGTCTTCTTATGTCCAACGCATTTGATCGTTAACGGAATTTACTCAATTTTTGGCAGTTAAAAAAATGTATTTTAAGTTCTGAACTCAGATGCACTTCTCATGTTAGATTTATTCACGTGGGTAGGAAATGTCTGTTTGAACGTGAATCATAAACGGAAGAAAACTCTATCGGAGATTCCTTAATAGAGAATTTGGTTCCTATAGTTTTGGTCCAAATGGCTCGAATTGGCACATAGTCCTATATAAAATTCAGAAACTGAAGACAAACGCCTTCACAAGAAACAAGAATGTCAATCAGTGAAAAGTTCAGATCAGTTAAGTCACAATATTAATTTTGACTTTTCAATGCAAGCCTGAGTGTCTCCATTGCCATAATAAACAACCAGCGCTGATGGCCTAGTGACACATTTCCCAGAAACGCGTATTCCAGTAAGGAGTCCCATCATAACAGGACTATATTTGGGTTCCTAAGCAAAGCTAATGTATACTCACAAAACGATCCCAGCTTTAAAACTCCAACCACTAGGTTTTAGCTGGATGAGATTCGTCCGATGCTGTGTTAATGTGAATGAGGAAGGGTAAGCAAACCCGTAGAATACAGATAAACATCTCTTACATGCAATGCACAAAGTTCAATAAATATCTCCTTCGTATTCAAGAAACAAATGCTCCTTTAAATGAAAACTGCATGAAAATGCCACAACAAAGGCAGGAACTAACAACCCCCTTTCTATCGCTTTACGAAGTGTATGAGAAAAGTAATGAAAACTGGCAACATTGTACCATCCGGCTTGTGCCAGACCATTTTGTTTATCCATTGCACATTTTCAGTCCGAATTTCAACTCCGTACAGCTAACACATTATGTTTGACCGCGTTGTTTTTGAACTTGTGTGTTACAAAAAAGCGGAGCACCGAAATTGAGAGCGTTGTTGTGCAATCCAGTTTTGTGTTAAACTTGGTGAATCCTGGAATAGGAATTTTGCAAAGTTGAAACAGGCCTATTAAAACATTAATAATCAAGATTGCAAGATTTCTGAACTCATTGAAGATTTGAATCCGTGAACACATTAAAGATCAACCTCACTCAGAGAGATCTAGACCTTCAAAACCTGACGGAAATGTCAAATGTGTGAGGGCTTTTGTGAGATATTTTGTCGTTTAACATTAAAATTGATGAATGAATTGTTACGGAGACTTTTAAATTACGATTTTCAACAAAAAAAATCCAAAACTTCGTTTGTTTGCTTTATTGAGAGAAAAAGATACCATTCTGAAATTTTGCATTGATATTAATTAACATTTTAGGTAGACACAAAAACTTTATTCAGAAGTTTGGAAGCTAAATGAGCTGAAACTGAAACAAAATTGTTGGCGAACGTGATTTCTTGAATTTGGAACATCGGAGAGAGAAAAACGGATATGAATGCTTGTTGAAGTAACCATCGCATGAACTAGAATTATTATTTTCTCTTTCGAAAAATAACGCCAATGGCGACCAATTGAAAAAAAATCCATTTTTGAAGTTAGAAAAACGGCTGGTAATCGGAAACTTCATTTCCGATCAACATGATAGATCAACAACTAGTTCACGCGATAGTCAGACATGTCACAGAAACGCAGCCAGACAGCCGCAAACTCAAAAAATGTGATACCTGAATAAACGAAAGTTTCCATTATTTTGAGTGTTCCGACTCTATTGTATAGCATATATTCGTCAAATATGTAATATATAGTCTATAATGCAAATATGAATCGAAGCAGATATTTCAAAACGAGAACAATGAGACACGCTGGGGTGTTGAAAAATGCACTCTCGCAGCGTTTCGCCTTAGACGCTTAACTAGCTTAAAATTTTTACGTCGCAGGTCAACCTTTTGCATCGCATTTTGCATTACAATCAGCACCAAAATGAGTAAACAAAATTTAAATTGGATGAAAATTCGTAACATAAAAGCCACCTTAAAGTTAAACACCACAACGTTCTTCACATTTTAACAGGAGATTTTGGCATGCGAAATAGTTATGCTCAAATGGTGCCGAAAAACCTCACAACTGAACAGAGGGACAATCGCAAAAACTTGTAGATTGATCTTCTTGAGGGGACTCAATTTTCTTTTGCTCGAAATTGAAACATGCACAAAAATGACGTTCTTTTGAAATTTTGGAGAACATTCAAAAGACTGTGACCGATCAGTTGAGTCATAGCTGTTTTGAAGCCTTCCAATCTACCAAGAGCGAGAACAACGACTTTGCCGGTCAATAGTTGCCTCAAGGAACTATTTTGTTTTATCTTCTTCCATTGATACATTCTCCATTGTTGTTTGAAAAAAATGACAACTTTGGTAAGTGAAAAATCAATCTCATTACTTTTCTCTCAATTATCGTATACTATGGGATCCAGGCATCCAATATTACACCATCCATTGTCAACTTGTCTAATACCAATTATCGGCATCAACTTTTTGCCACATATTACTAGCAGAGAGAACATACCTCATCAGAAGAAAGACAAAACAACACATACCTCAGAGAAAACATACTTCATGTTGGTCGGGACATAAAATTTAGGTCAGGCCAAGAAATTTAGCTCAGGACATAAAACTTAGGTTGTGACTTAAAGTTTAGACTGCGACTTAGAATTTAGGTCGGGACACAATATTATGTTTGGGTTATATAACTTTGGTTGGGGCATACCATTTAGGCTGAGGTATAACAGTGTGTTTCGAACACGAAATTCAGGTTGGGACTTTAATTCAGATTGGTGATAAAAAATTGCGTAATTTTTCACTTTAGCTTACAACTCTCCAATGACCTTGACCTTGAAATATGTCATTTTTAGGGTTATTCTGAGCATGTTGATATATATATTTAGGGCGCGCTCGCGCCTCCTTCACATTTTTTTTTCGTTTGAAAATTCAAACGTTTTATTTTCACTCCGAATTTTGTTTAGGACATCAAACTAACGTTGTAACCTGTAACAAAAACTTTGGCTGAGACAACCAATTCAACACAATCATCCGAAATCCACGCTGACAAAAGAGTTTGAAGCTACTGAAACATTTTCGAAAACAATTTTTGACCGATATGGCATTCTGTAAGTTCCGAAAATGCTTTGCGAAATTAGTAACAAACACTTAAACTGAGAACAAATTCCCAATTCAACTAGCATCTAGACTCAATGAATTACATATATAATTATGTACATGGGATAAACTGTGCTGGCAATACGTTTCACATTGTAAATGTGAATGGCCCACCCTGTAAACGTCAAATACCATTCGGAAAGTGACAGATATTCAGTAAAAACTATAAAATTTACGAAATGGGTTGATATTCGCTAGAAAAAAACTGGGAAATATTGAAAACTTTTTCCAAAGTGGTGAGTCTTCAACCCAAACTGAGAAATTGCCAAAAAAAATGGACAGACAAAAAAAGCCATCAGTTCAATTTGTGCAACAATTTGTCAAGCGTGTGCGTGAAACTGGCCCGTTGGTGGATAAACTAAAAGGTTAACGTTCATTTCCCGCGCGTTTAACCGAAAATATTGCGACTGTGGCTGAAAGTGTTAGTGAGAATCCATCCACCTCAACTCGCCGTCGATCGCAAGGATTGAACATTCCACGAACAACTTTGCGATGAATTTTGCAACAAGACCTCGCTATGAAGCAATATAAAGTTCAATTGGTACAGCAGATGAAGCCACTCGACCATCCGAGCCGTCTACAGTTCGCAGATTGGGCGGAAATTAGTTTGACCGAGGATGGTCAGTTTTACCGAAAAATCATCTTTTCGGACGAGGCTCATTTCCACCTCGGTGGTTACGTTAACAAGCAGAATTGTCGCATTTGGGGCACAGAAAACCCGCGCGGAATTGTCGAGAAGCCAATGCACCCAGCACGAGTCACTGTATGGTGCGGATTTCGGTCTGGTGGAATCATCGGCTCTTTTTTCTTTGAAAATGAAGGAGCCGCCGTAATCATCAACGGTGAACGATATCGCGCAATGTTATCGAAATTTTTCTTCAAGCGAATTATAGAGGAAAACTTGAACAACATTTGGTTCCAGCAGGACGGCGCTTCGTGCCATACAGCAAACGCTACATTCAATCTTTCGCGCCCTATCTTCGAAAATCGCATAATCAGCAAAAGAGGAGATGTGAATTGGCCTCCCAGAAGCTGCAATTTAACGCCATTGGACTATTTTCTTTGGGAAGCTGTTAAAGCTGTTAAAGATGTTACGCCAACCATCCAAAACCAATTCAAGACCTAAAGTACGAGATTCAAGCTGCTATTGCTGCCATAAGGCCTGAAACCTGGAAACTACTGGAAACTCAGCCGTGGTGGTCATTTGTCCGAAATTGTTTTGCACGAATAAATTTCATAAAATAATCTTTCAAATAAATGTTCAACCTTTGAAAAATATCAAGCCGTGTTTTTATTGACTTTTTAAATTTCAAATTTTATATGGCCCACCCTGTACAAGCATAAGCAATCTATGCGTGCTTTCCTCCTTATCAACGTCATTCAGCTTTCCCTGGGCTCGATCATGGAAGAGTTATCCTTTTTTGTTACTCAAGTATTCATATCTCTTGCTACGTGCCCTACAATGTTAGCAATCGTCAGTAGCTTTCTAGAGTCGAGAACAAGGTCACGATTTCGAGACGATTTGATTCAAACTTCAGGTAGTCTGACGTGTGTGACATATTCAAATGCGTTAATTCTAATACCATCTCATCTCACAAAGATCATGTCCTTATACCCCCAAGGTAGAAGATTTTAGGTTAAATCTTTACAATATTTTAAGGAATTCATACTAGGATCACCCTTCCCTTGAGGACTCTATGACCTGGACGCTGCGGGCAGTATCCATTGCCGAGAAACAGCTACATATACTTCGAAGTTATGTATATTTTTTGTTCCATCGATAAACTATGGGATTTTTTTTTTGTTTTATTTTTTTTTTTTTCTATGTATTCGGAACATCCCGTCGTTCCCCGTCACTTCTTTCGATTCGTCCACAGACGCGTTTCGGCGGTGCGCCATCATCGATGTGATGTTCCGTTCCGAATATTTTAGGTATTTATGGTGCATTAAGGGGGGAATAGGGTTTTAAACTATTTTTTTTTTTCGATTTTTTATTTTTAGATTGGATGAAGGCATAACATCTCAAGAATGTTGTGTCCAAATTACAAGTCAATCGGAGCAAAATTGACGAAGTTATGACTATTTTTATGGGCGCGATCAACTGACTCCATACGTATAGGCCGAGCAGAGCAGGAAGCTGGAAAACGAACAAAAGATGGCAGGACTCGTCGTAGACAGGAGCAAAAAGATGCTTTAGACATCCTGGATAATTCTTTATGAACCTGGCATCGATGATTCAGTGTGAGGTAAGTCGATAGAACTCGCTTATGAACGTTTGATCTTAAATTTTTTAGTGTTCAAAACTTTAAAACGTTTTTCCCACAACTCATATTTTCAAAGTCGGTGCCACTCATAACTTCAAAACTACTGCACCGATCGTTTTCAAATCTTGAACACTATTTCTGAACATAATTTACGAGGTAACGCTGGAGAATTTTTTTCAAATTTATTAATATTTTTAGTTTTACAATAACAAATTAACCGATTTTTTTCGCAAAAATCGTGTTTTTACCTTCAAAGTGTTCTCAAAAAATGAAAAATTGAAATTTTGGAAAACCCTTTCCAAGATATTTCCCTTTCCTTACGATTTAATTTTGGTTTTTTAATTTCAGATGATCCAGCACCGAGTTCGGAGTGTCACCGCCGTTCAACTTTTTTTTCCAGGTGCTCCAGAATAATTGCCGCCAATGATGTATTTTTCAATATTTCTTCATAAAAATTTCACACAATATTCTTCAAATGTCATACTATAATGTACCATTCGTTTTAATAAATAAATTTCAACAGTCCCATTAAAAAAATCACAAAATTGTGCCTTTTTTCACACGAATTAACCCTATTCACCCCTTAAATTAAATGCCGACGTGGTATGGGCTTTATTCATAACAAGAACAGCCCATAAAATTGGATGTTAATTCAAATCCTATTCAAAAGAGTCAAATATAATACTAACATGATATATTTGACTGCAAACTGACCTGCATTGAGCATAAACAAAAGAAATGGAGCTAGCATAATAGCATCCTTGCGTCCCTTCAGTCGTTCTTCAAATCGAGCCGATACAGCACAAACATATTAAAGGTTAAAAGAAAAATTTTGCGGCATTTTGAAAAATTATTAAGCTACAAGCAAATAGTAAGCCCAACTTTTTGTTACAGTAGCGTAGCCTTGTGGCTGTCGACAAACACAAACAAAACGGCACTCCAATCCGTGCAGGATCTAGCCGTAAGATGGATCTTTTCGAATTCAGAAACAAGCTTGAAACTGAAATAAGATATCTAAGGATGATTACGCGACATATCATGTTTTTTGTGCTCCTAATCATCAGAACTATCATCTATCAATAAAGAAGTTCTAATCAGTTCGATTCGGTTATCAGATAAAATTATATTTTTCCAATCATAAAGGAAGGATTGAAATTACTCCGAAGCATCATTTATCGAATTTTTGGGTACAGCCAACTAAAGAACATGCTGCTGTAATTCAAATAGGGTAAAACAGATAGAACTTTCACAATGTGCGAAGAGAAATTGTGCAACAAATTGTTAAGCTCCATTTGTGGAGCAAGGTTAAGTGTAACCGCTGCGTTTGCAGCATTCGCGGTTTGATTAACAAGATGAGAAACTGTTCATGGACTCATTATTTAAACTTACTACGCTTACAAAACGGTTTTGGATAGTCTCAGAACCTGGCTAAAGACAACACAATTTCGAATTACTATGAATTCGTTGGATCCGGGGATCGAAACACACTGTGCAAAAGCATCCACGACACTTCGATCGTCAAACTAGATCGTGCGTGGTTTTATTATATAAAGCAATATTATATGGTAATATTGTGGTAATATTATATCCAATTATCGATTGGAGTCACTGTACTCGTTGGCCGGCTCATTCTGCCGTCAGATTTCTACCCGCGTAACCCATCCAACGCCTCAATTGAGCCTGTAACATGTATATTTATAACCGCAGTCGGGTGTGGGCGCTTCATATTTCTTAATTAATAATCAATCGCGTCTAAGTTCAATTGAACGGGCTCGGCAAACACCAGTCAGGACGCCGATCAATTAAATGTCGTCCCGTGTAAGGCGAAGGCGTGACCCAGTTCCATTTAACATTGGCTAGTGTGCGGGGTGTGTTGTATGTGCAGTGGATTGAATCAAAACATACCAAACAATCTCATCACCATCATCCTTATCATCATCATTATCGTTGTGAATTGCACCAACAAATTTCACATTCCGCCGCCACCGCAGTCGCAGCAATAGAAGTTCAATCACTCGCTCACTCCACACTTACCTGCACTTTTTCATATTCATGAATTACAGCTATTCCGTTCAACTGGCGATTTCGTAATTTCGTCCCGTCACCATTTTCGTTCGCGTGCGCGATTTTACCGTTCTTGATATGAATTCTATTTTTTATGTTCGCGGTATCCGCACAATTTGCCGTAATATCACACATCTCGCCACCACCGCCGCTGTCAGCCATTGAAACGGAAAAATGACACTGACAACACGGGAATGCGGCAACCGATTGTCATTCATCGAATTGTTTCACGTTTTCTTGTCGGTATTACAGTTCGGGGTTATCATTATGCAAAGCTCTTTTGAAGCTTTTGGGATGGTGTGTGGAAAGTTAGAAATGGAAATTTAGAAAAAAAATGAATTGTTTAATATTCGATGGTTTGAAAAGAAATGACTGTTTAATATGTGCTCGACATGAAAAAAATAATTATGTGTGTTTGGAATCGATAAAAAATTTCGAATATTCGGCACTAGATGTTGCCATAGAACATTTACCTCACACCCTGCATCCGTGAGGATATCCATTTGTAATGTATTAATTTAAATTTTAAATAATGTATCCAATATAACATTAAAAAATTTGGTTGATACTGATTAAAAATCTTAACAGGAATGTGCATTAAAAATTTAAAAGTTAGTCATGGTCTAACTTTTTATAAATTTAAAATATACTTTACGTTCCTTTTTAAAGTTTATAATTATATACAATAATTATAATTTAAATATATTTTCTGTTTATAACCAGATAAAAACCAAGCGTTTTCCAAGATATCTCACAGTTAAGTAATTTTAAGGTTAGATAAAAAATCATCTGTCTTAACAACTGAGCACCCATCTATGATTCCAAGTGTTATACAATCATATAAAAATTATCAGTCAGCTCGCCTAGCGATAATTTTTTCTCATTTTCATATTTTGTTTCTAGCTACGATTAGAGGTAGTGATAATTTTGAAGGAAACTATGCATGGTTACAGCAAGAACGCTTTAAAACTAACATCAACTGCGAAGCCGTTCGATATGTACTCAAAACACTCATGATACGTTTCTCCCGCTATCAATCATTGTAAAGTTTTAGCATGTATCACTACTCACGAAATAATAGTTGAGATTTTTCAACACTTTGTGTGAACAATTTATTGAACATTTCCAATACATTGTTTTAATCAGGACTAGTAAGTTATGTAATTTTAGAAAACATTTGAAAAATTATTGGAGCTAACATTACGGGAGACTGCCTATGTAATAATTTCGAAAAGCTGATTAATATTTTCACTAACATTTTTCTCTATAAATAATATTTTAAATTGCTATTTCTATGAATAATATTTAAAATAGTTTTCAGTAGTTTTTAAGGAACTACCTTCTAAAGATCAACTCTTTTAACACGTTCATGAGACGAAATAATCTGACTCCTGGCTTGACGTAGCAAGGGTGGGCCATATTTGTGATTTTAGTTCTAATCATTTTATGGAATATGAGGTACAATATCACAGTACCCATGAATTTTCCATCGTCCAAATATCATTACCGAAAAGAGCCATTTTCTGGACATTTCCCTAATCTTAACACTTAAACAGCCAACCTGATTGACACGGACCAGCATTAGCCAAATTTCAGTACTATCAGTTCCTGTCGACACGCGTATATCGCGGCCACTTCGACGTTTCACTCAAGTATACAAACGAACTGATAAATTTTGACTCTTGACACTTCTAAAGCAATCACAATTATATCCATTGCAACACTTTTTGCAATATACATAACGCAAGTGTTTAACATACACGAAAATCACAAGCTAGTGGGAACTCGACATTATTGTGAACGTTCTATGACATTATCCATGTGAAGCTATAAAAAACTTCAAAACCCATTTGAAATTTCCCGAGGAGTCAATCTATTTTTGTTATATGAGTATGGGTCTATGTGAGAACTTGAACCAGCAGCGGCCATGAATTCTTCATCACGATGGTTTCATCACTGAAAAGTGCATATGCATCAGTATTTTATATTAATAATTGACATATTCGGGTCTTGCAGTGAATCGTGCTGTCCACGCTACTCTTTAAACTAGAGCTACCATACACAAGCAAGTAAGAGGGAAACATCAGTTTTTCCAACAATGTATTCTGGCCATTGAAGTAATTCGATCTTTTCAAAAAATAATTAACAATCCGTGGTAGCCAGCCGTCAAAACTTAATGAAATAAAAGACGATGGCTTGAAATTAAAGGAGCTCATGTTGCAAAACTTTTACAGTCGCTTTGAGCTCCTATAATTAAATGATGTACAGGTGTAAAAAATATAATAGCACTAATGTCGCCAACAATCTTTCCAAAGGCATTGTAATTCTTTTTGTTATTTGCAACAACTACTACACAATTTGAAATGAAAAAAAATGTTATGAAAATTGCGTGACAAAAGCATTTAAGGTTTTATTCACCGTTAGAAAGCTATTTAAAAATATCATGTTAAAACATAAAAATGAGGCGGGAAAATGTCACCATAATTTTAAAGTGTACTTAAGGTTGGACAAAATCGAAAAAATGGATTAGTTTTATTAGTATTGGATAGTTATCTGTTCCAGCTGATAAAGTCCTTCAGTTTTAATATTTAGTTGCTTATCATTATTGGCTATAATGTGTGCACAAAGTTTTGTCATTGAATCAACCAAGCTTTGGCATCGAGTGAAATTTCGCTCCAGCACTCCTTAATCACATTTCAAACTGATTCGTTGTTGGTTGACTTGACAGCAGCGACTGTTTTTTTACATCAGCCCATAAATTCACAAAAGGGTTGAGATCTAGGGATTGCGCTGGCCACTCCATAACGTTCATTTCTTTGCTTACTTACTGGTGTGTTTGGGGTCGTTGTCTTGATGAAAGACCAACAGCAAAGGCATCTTGTACTCTGCATAAGGTAGTATAATTTTTTCAATTATTTCAGCGTAAACGTGTTGGTCCATAATTGTTTTCATCCAATGTATTATATACCTATACCATAATGCGAAAAGCAAGCCCACACCATTACACTAGACCCTCCATTTTTACTGGGTTTTAAATATGTAACGAGGATTTTAGTCTGCATTCGGAGGGCATCTGATACCATTTCCGCCATACCGAACAATTTTGCTCTCATCTAACCATAAGATGTTCCTTCATTTTCAATTGGCCATTTCAGGTATTCTTTTGCAAACTCAATACGTTTGGCTACATGCTTCGCACTGAGGAGTCGAACAGGCTTTTAAATTTTAATGTCGTAAACGATGGCGAAGTATTTGCAACATTGCAGCTATATTGAGATCCTTTTTCAGGTCAATTGAACATTGAAATTGAGTAAAAAGGCTCTTTCTTGCTCTGGCGGATCATCTGATTTTCAAACAACTTCTATTTCTCGTTTGCGTTCATGTGTTCCAGCTCTTTCTTGGAAAGTTTTGGAATATCTTATTATTTTTTACCAACATCCAAGAAAAAATAAATTGTATTGTAAGTTGTAAGTATAATAAATAATTTGAAATAAGATTTCGAAGTCTATTTTTTCAGCACTAGAATCCTCTCCTGCAACCATTTCTTGACCTAAACGATAGCTTTACTGTTAAATTTGTACAAAAACTAACGAAAATCTAACAAAAACAGTTTAATTTGTGCAGGAGTCTAACCAATTAACTCCAATAATGTGCTCTTTAACAGAATTGTCAGAGGTGCTATTATTTTTATACATTATAATTATACAGCTAATTAAACAGCATATTCTATGGACATATATAGATAACGATGCTGACATGGAAAATTCGTCGCCATTTCAGGTGGAATATTTGTACTCTAAGACCTCTTTGACTTTTGCTCGTGAACACCAGAGTGACGTAAACAAAACACTAAACTATGACCTTTTTTACCAACACTAGCAACTCATTAACTTTTTTTCTAAACAGTGCTGTTTTGAATGTTAGACACCTTGGCATACTTACACATGCGAAAACATGGCGGTGCCCTCGTAATATTATTACTTTTTAACTGCATGGTCACTCACACATGGCCATACTAAGCCTGTAACTCATTCGAATTTCGATGGCAGCCCAGCAAATTTATGGTCATGTGTGGATAGGGGCGAGTGTAGACTTTCAGGACTATTAAATCACATTAATACCATAGTCTCAATATTTTGTGGAAGAGAATCGAATTTTTAAAAATCAAAGTATATTCAGATAGCTCAAATCGAGTTTCAATAGCAATTTTACCGATCACACATTCTAGTTATGGCGCTTTTTTCATACTCCAAAGGATTACGTATAGCAATAAAGATTGCTTTCTGCACTAATGATGTATCTTTCAAACCATTTTGTTCATATTTGTTTTCAATAATTTCGGACTTATTGTATGCAAACGAACCAGGAGATATTGAAGGATGGCAAGATGATAGAAAATATTTTATTTCTTCATCGCAAACTTGTTATCCCTCCGAATGATTTCCTTATAACTGAAGGACAAAAACTTCTATTTGGCTTTGCCCTAAAGTGAGCCCCCAAATACCTTAAGTCTTAATGATAAACTTTTTTTAAACAATTTGAAGCTTTCCAGGCCTTGCGCAAAACTATATTTTGATTAAGATAAAAAAATCAACGCTTTGATACTAACTAACGCACAACGAATAAATGTGTACGTTTCTTGCCGCCAACTGTCCTAATACCTTAACTATCAGTGAGATGTCGCTTCAAAGGCTTAGGGGATTTTAAAAGCCGGTGCGGGTGTTTGTTTGGACAGTGGAGCGCAATTTGCGTTAGGAAAGCTCTCGAAATGTGATTATTCATTGGTATTCATCGCACAGACGAATGCTAGCAATGAAAAGTCAAATGACGACGCTTTTTCAATGTTCCATACTTGCCGGTCGAATATTTACATGCAATCGCAAAGTCACCCCCAACTGCACATGACTCACTATTTATATTAGTATGAGCGTATGAGTACGTTCCCCAAAATCTTCCCCAGCACCCTAATGCGCCCCTCACCCCATCGGCGAGTATCGATGTAAGATACGACTGAATCCGGTTTTTGCGCACTGAGTGCATTGTGTGCGCGGAAGTGGCAACCAATTCGAGCTACAACAACAACACGATTATCTCCAGCACCCGCCGAAGACTTGTGATGATGCCATGTCCGTTCTAGTGTTGGTTTTTGGGATCACGAGGAAAACAGATTAGTGCGCAACAGACAGAAGTCACTACAAAGTGAATCAGCTGAGCCGCATACTTGATACCTTCCAACTCGCAATTGAATTCCGTTCTGGACTGTGCAAGGTGAAAAAGAAAACGTTCGGTCCGCCTGCTCTGCTTCGCCGTTTTGTGTTTTGGATCGGGCCAGCCAGCCGGCAACCATTGCAGCGTCAAAGAAATCGTTCGGCACATTCGTTCGTCTGCAGGCCAGAAAGAAACTTTTTCTGAGATAAAAGACTCGCGTGCTTGTGTCGGTTGTTTTTGAATCTCCAAACAGCAAACGGAGAAAAAGAACATTTTCCGCGCCGTCGCCGCCACCCAGTTACATTCCACACTCGTTCGCTGTGAAAAGTCCATTTCGGTCGACAATTGTTTGCGTGCTTGGAGTACATTTTGGGTGTTGGGAATTCTCACTCACAATCAGACCCAGCGTCGTGCATTTGAAACGGCTCCCCGCCACCCGAGCAACGGTTTCGTGTCCTGTGCAACATTCACGCTCGCTTGTCATTGCGAACTGCCACTGTTAACTAGTCCAATCAGTCGTAGGACACTGCAATACCGATAAGTACTGAGTCTGGTGTCCTGTTGGGATTTTTCAGTGCGATTTTGACATTAAGGAAACTACGACGAAAAGTGTATGTGTGCAATCCAGACGCAAGGAGATTTCAATAAAGAATAGAAGTGAACTGACTTGTATAAAGATAATTGTGTCGCGGAAGTTGTACTTTATTTTGCGCGTTGAAAATGGATTTCGACTCGGAGTTCAAGAGCAATAAACCAACGTCGATGTCGACTAACCTGGAGAAGGGTGCTTTCGGTGAAAGTGGACTTAGCCACTCCCCAGTCAGCGGAGACTCTCCGTCGCAGACTTCAGACAAACTTCAAAAGAGCACATCGGGCTCGGGATCGACAGATGATTTCGAGCATGTTGACCATGACCCGTTCATGTCGGACAGCGGCTTTCCTTCATCAACGTCAGCATTTGGCTCGGATTCTTCGCGGGCAGGAGGCGATGGTGGCCACCTCCTGGATGATTTTCTTGGTGACTCCAAGAAGCAATTTGATCATTTCAAAACAGACGTTGGTAACGAATTCTCCCATGTGATTGCTGGTGCCAAGGAAATGACGTCGGACTTTATGTCCTCGTTGGGCGATAAAATATCGATGACTCAGGACTTTATGTCGGCGGAAAGGGGTGGTTTCGGTACATCAAAGCCACCACAGCAGACGATGCCACCGGCACCAGCAGTACCCATTTCGCCCGTGAAGCCTGAACCTCCGGTACAACAATCATTATTCGACGATATCATGGAGCCAGTCAAGGAAGAAAAACCGGCACCGGCTAAGGAAGAAAAGCCGGCACCAGCTTGGGAAGAAAAATCAGCGCCCGTTGTCGAAGAGAAAGCGCCTCCAGTTGAGGTCAAGGAGGATAAACCTGCGACGGCTCAAGTCGAAAAAACAAAAGTAACAGCACCTACAGCCCCCGAGTTTGAAGCCGCACAGGATAACTTCAGCTTTTTCGATTCGCCCGTTAAGAAGATCAGCAAAGAGGATAATGAAAAGTTCATTTCGTCGGAAGATCTTCTGGGAGACTTCAGCGATGCCCGAAGAACACCTGAACCCGCTTTGCCAGCAGCTGCAAAGCCTGCTCCAGTGGCCCCTTCGGCGCCAGTTATACCAGCTCCAGTTTCTATGCCAGAACCAATTGCTCCTACTGCTACGGTGATTCCTCCACAACCAAAAGAAGAGCCCAAGCGCCCAGAGCCAGCACCCAAAACCGAACCGAAGCCCGAGGAATCGCTTTTCTCGGCTGCTGCACCACCTAAACCAGCTGAAACGGTTAAGCCAGCTGTTGTTACTGAGCCTCCGAAACCAGTGCAGCCCGCCAAGCCATTAACTCCTCCGGCGGTAAAAGCTGCTCCAGCTCCTGCAACCAAGCAAATGATTTCAGCCGAAGAAATCTTCTGCAGATATGGACTCGGTAAGTAGAATCTGCATCTCATTTCATGCTGTATTTCGCCATTATCAAAACAAATTCCTATTCGTACTCATTAGCATAGACATGTTTCGTGCCAACTAACAGCTCTTAGGTTTTTCGTTTCCCAGCGGATTGTCGTGGAAAATTCATGACAACTCGAGCGTACGTTGCACTATCAACAGTAAAACCAAATCCGAGCAAAGTGAAACGAATAAAATCCGAAAAAACATGACGTAATTGTGGCCTCCTGCCTATGGATTCATTGCACGGTGCTTTGCTTGTTTGCTGCTCGAGACCATGGTCGTCGTGGAGAATTTATTTCTGAAAAAGTCATCATGCCGTGACTCATATTTTCTTCTAGCAACACTCATCGGTTGCTTTTCGCGGCTTCAGCTTTTCTCGAATCTCGAAACCAATGCGAGACTTCAGGTTGTGAATGGGAAAAATAGAATTTCAATCATCCAAACTTCTAATGAATCCACTCACTTGTGCGCTTGAGATTGTGGGTATCTCAGTCCTCAATCTTTGTGCCGGCCGAAGCTTGAGATGGAAAATCTCAAAAGTTTTCTACACTGTGGGATGCTTGACACAATTCAATAGTTGCTTGGATGTGAAAATTCAAAAAAAAAATCTATCGATGATAGACAGCTGCAATATGTGACTTTTCCGCCCATGCCAGATTTCCTGCCATTTTCGTCTGTTTTTGTATTAATATAATCTGAATTTTAATTTTTTTTGTCGCAATTTTCTCAATCAAATAAGATCATCATTCAGCGGGACAGTAACTAGTGTTTGCAAATTTTTTTCAAAAAAAAACCATCAAATAGATCCTTGTTAAAGCATCGATAAATTCAAGAAAATGAAGTTGTTTTCTTTAGCCACTGGCGTTATGATTCTACTCTTTGGTAAGTTACTAATGATTTCGGCGCTGCAGGATGTCAGCTGTGCCATGGATTTTGCTGTACTTACTCCTGTGCTTATTTCGTTGCTACAACCATTTGTTGCACCATTTAAACCAATGCAAGATTAAATGAAAATCAATTAGCCCAATCTAAAAAAAAAAAGCTTTGAAAACATAGAACGAAGTTTGAAGTAAATGCAAATCATTTTAATAGAAAAAAATTATTTACCAAAAAAACGTATTTGGGGCCAAAACGGAACTGTTTGATGGCACTGTGATAAGTTTCCTTTAGAAAAGCTCGATATCCCTAAAATCCGAACTATTCTTAGTTCGTTTGTCACCTTAATTTAAAAAGATCCTTTGTCATGTTGCGCAGAGAAGAAAATAACATTCAATGATAGACAGAGAGAATTATTGGTGGTAAAACAGTGGATTATATCCAAAATTGACCAGGAGCTGCCTGTTTTAAAAATTTTTACACATCGTCTATTCGAACTTCCTTCAAGGAAATGAAAGGAATGTTCCTATTTCAGTGATCACAAAGTGTTTGAACTTGGTTGTGTGATGACCCCAGCGATTTGAGCCGTTTAAAAGTGAAATTGGGACAATCTAATAGAAAGTCTCCTTAGAATTCCTCTTCTATGCTGCAGGTTTGGCAGGTGTCATATGTGTGAACATCGTTTCATTTGGCGTGTTGATCCAGAAAGTTTTTGCCTTTCGACTATTCCCCATCTAATGGTATGAGCTATCTAAGTATCGGAAGACTCTCTCGTTGCAAACGTAATGGTCTCAGATTTTTTTCACTTTTTCACATTTTCCGGCGATTTCACTCAAGTGAAAAACGAGTAGAGTGTTAGTAGAGTCAAAAGTACGAAAATATGTTACAAAAGTTTAATTCAAATTGTCACAAAAAAGGGAAAAGCGGAGACATTTGTGTTTGCAACGAAGGAGTCTTCCGACACTTAGATGGATCATACCACATTCTTTTTCCCCCCCTGTGTATCTTTGTCCTTTCTTTGTTAATGTGTCTAAAGTTAGACACTTTGATTCATTTATATCATAAATCAGTGAAAACATATAAAAGAATGCATTCTTGTCATAAATTTTATCGGAATTCCGTAAAGAAAAATAAATACATACTTCGAAAATTAACGAAAGTTTTGTTACATTGCAATGATATAAATTTTTAATACTTGTATTGTTAGAAGAAAACAAAGATCTCAGCGATTCCTACTGTCATTCCTTCATTCCTTAGTCGATAAGACTGTACAGCCCGCCACGAGCCGCTACAGCTCTGGCTTCCAGGATACCTTGACCTTTAAGATTTTTCGTCTCTGATATTGCTGATATTTTCATTGCATACGTTAATTTTGAAATACGAGCAAGGTTGTTCAGGTTTTTGGTAGGATCATTAGTTTTTTTTGACAATTTTTCCCATTTGTCTTTATATTTTTGATATCATATTCAACCGCAATGAAGCAATTTTTGACTTTGACTTCATCTTTATCCAGAGAAGTTCGTTTTATTTCATTTCATTACTAGTGACATTTTGCTGTCACCGCTTTTGTTACACATTAACCAGCTGATTCAGCATTTGCTAGCCCAGAAGACCTCCACTTCCCACTTCCCCCACAACTTTGCGACGAGAGATACGGGTATAAGTTACTTTCTACACGATAGTTGCACTTTTTAAGATCCACCTACATTCCTGCACTAGCTGTGAAGTCGTATATTTAGAGGCAAGTCTCAACGCTGTACCACTTAATTTTTTTTTTTTTTTTTGAATTTTTCCGCTTGAATTTGTGGTCTATTTGTGGTCTACCGTTGAAGTTGCTCACTGCAGTGTCATGATTGCCTTAATTGCGAAATCTTTCGACAAGAAAACGTTAGTATGTCATTCCAGTGGATTCGTGCAGCACAACGCAACGATCACGATTATTTTCCACTTTTTGTATATTTTTGGATAATTTTACAGGAATTTTTGTTATTTCTTTTCGTAATTTTGACTCTTTTGACAATTTACTAGTTTTTTACGTGAGTAAGATCGTTAAGACCGTTGCGTTTGCCACGATACAAACATCACCCACCACAAATTTTAACATTAAGTTCGATTATAATACTCCACTCAGAAGCTTTGATAAGCAATTGATACAACCTTGATGTAACATATCAATGGACATAGTAATCATAGCTGGAATCTCTGAAAATTTCAAACCATTGCTATCAAAACGGGTAACAATCCCCAAAGCTCCTCAATCTTCTATTTCAAAAAAGTTACTACCTGAATTTGGTTAACTGACTCTAGCGGCGTAACCCTAGAGCATTTGTTTCTTCAAACGCAAAGTTAACGTCCTTACGACAGTGCGTTGTACGTTATACCTAATTTGGCGTTGTACGTTATTAATTCACTTAGGAGCTCATTCATCCTAATGCTGCCGTAAGTTGGCCATAATTTTTTCTTGATACAGCGCAATCTATAAGAATACCTCGTCTGGAGTTTGCTTTAGTATCAGGAAATTGTTCTCTTTATGAGGGAGCATAAATTACATCTAGAATTCCACTGAGCCATTCAAGGAGCCAACACAAACATCAAAGCTGACCCCTGTCTGCCAAGTCTGCCCGTTTTATTTTCCTCTGTTTGTGATGACGAGAATAGTCACGTCAAATCGATTGCGAAAGGTTGCCATCGCAGCACGGGACCACCCTACAAATTTAGGTCATGTTATAGCCCAGCTAGGAGCCTTAATTGTTGACGAAGACAGTTCATGGTCGGATTTCAGAATTGGAGAACACGTTCTACGGATCGACACAGTTGAAGGCGCTTGCAGCAGGAAGCGAAAGCCCGAGAGGGGCTTTATTGCTACGAAGAAGAAGAGCCTTGTTAGCAGCTTGCCTAACCGAGCAAATAGCAACACTCGTGCTGTATGTGAAAAATAGGTCGTTCAGTATAAAGTAAGCTTTCAGAATGGTCATTGAAGGTTTTAGAGGCGAAAGGATTTAGAAACAGAGGTATTAACGTCTCTCACTCGAGCTCTGCATTTCCTTTTCTGATCATCAGCAATTATTTGACCCCCCCTTAAATATTTCTCTTTTTCTCCAGTCTGATTTGTTTGTAAGGCTGTCGCCGACATGATCACTTGCTTTGGTAAGGAGTCTAGGTCTAGTGCAGTAGCAAAACGGATTGACTTACGTATTTTCTAACTGCCTCATCCTAAAAGCACTTTGCAACGCGATATTCTTAGTGTAAACATTACTGGAAAGAAGGCTGGAAAGTACGATTAGGACATCCTTTAGATGTTGAACCCAAAGTATAGCTTAACACTGTAGTTATTTGAATCCTGTCGGTTTTTTTTATAACATAGCTCTTATCCACAGCATGCTAACAAGGAAGTCACTCATACGGGAGTGACGGACGCACTACTACTGTATATATCTCCTACCAAACGTTTTAGTGAAATCGCAATCATACAATATACTCAAAAGTACATAGAAAAGAGACATATTCGAAGTTCGCATCGTTGAAAACGCAACGGTCTCGATAATTTGACTTTTGACGACATTTGGAATTTGACAATTTGAATTAAACGATTGTAATTTCTTATAATGATATTCACCATACACTATAAAATGTGGGATCGTTGTGTTTGAAACGATGCAAACTTAGGCCACCTGGAAATAAAACAACATTAAGATGTATGCATTTTTGTGGTAGGAAGGTGAAGACTATTTACGCCCTGAGTGTGGGACTCTCTGACTCGCAATGATTCTGGTTAACACACTAAACAGCTCCTCTGTCAACCTGAGAACCTAGCCTGGAAACGTTCGACACATGACTTCAGGCTAGGCCTCCTGTTCCTACGCGTAGAGACGCTTTCCGGTTACGGAGATTCCTTCTACAGCGGCAAGGAAGTGGTCCATCCAATGTTCCATGTTTAAGAAACCTTATGGGTCTCTTAAATATGGAACGTCATGATACATGAACTCAGTGATACAACCGACGTCATCATCAATAGAACATCAAATGTTAGCACCAGGAAGATGAAAAAAGAGGGCATATTTAAAAAAATATTTAAGTTACGCTCATTTAATCCTGCATCCTTAAAAAACAAACAAAAAAATTGAATTGATTCTCGCTTATTTGAAGGCGTCTAAAAAATGCAGCGTCTGCGTTTTTTCTTTATTATGTGATCATTTTAATCCTTAAAGGTTTTATTTGTTCTTTTCTTCCTCCCATATTCTTCTGCAAAAACTCGCAATTAAGGAATCGGCACGCAATCTAACGGAATCAGGATTTGAGACAGACAAATTAGAATTGAATGCTTGATTGTATGCCGGTGTAAGTGCACATCAACCTTTAAAGGTTTACTGTGCCCCCCCCCCCTTTTTCCGGTGCACCTATAGCGTCTCCAACAAATCAATCGTTCTAATAAAAAAGTTAATGATTTCCTTTGGCTTCAGGCTTCATTCCTCTTGGGCAAGGAAGAAGCTTCCAAAATTGCCTCTTCTGAGGGATATTTTAGATATTTTCCCAGTCTCTACTAGCAGATGTACTAGTGTCTCCTACGCAAAATTTAAGATCTACACTCACTATTTGGTTTCAAGCACATTCCGTTGAAATGTCCTCCGCATCTGCAATGCTCCGTGACGATCCCAGTAAGTACCCTTTGTATTCTTTTGTCCATTCCAATGCACGCTCAAAGCTTCTCTTTACAGTCATCGAGGAAAATTGTAGCCAACTTTTGAAATCTGCTTCATAGTCTTTCGCATCTTATATCCTCATTTTTTGGATTCCATCAAAGGGTGCAGACGCTGTAGACGCTTTTGACGCTTTGAACAAATTTTGTTTGTTGTTACTTAGGTCCGCCGCGGTTTTTTCTTTTTGTTATTGAAGTTTCAAAGACGTGTTTCGTCTTCCACAAATGAGTGCAGCGTCACATTGACTCAAAGTAGATTTCCTCCTCGGAAAAAATAGAGGTTTTCTGCGAGTGAAAAAGCTATGATTGTAGTTTTCCGAGGATTCAATAAGGACTTGAATTTGTTGATTCTTACAAGACCCATGTTGAAGTCTTGATGGGGTAGCGAAATTCAGGGAAATTCATCAGAAACTTCTAGTGGACTCGTAATTACTAACCTAAAATTTTTGAAATTGTCAGAAAACTTTATTTTTCGGTATTTCTTATAAATAAAAGTTCTTTATAGTTCGGTATAAAGTTCTTTAGTTGTCGAATTAAATCAATTTTTATGATTTTTTGAGTTGAACAATAGCGCAACCGAATTTCAATCAATGTCAGTACCACTACAAAAAGGTAAATTCAACATTGTTAGCTAGCAGGTGATCTCATTCACAATACATTCCGAAAGCATACACCTAAAATCCATCAATTTGTCAACCGCTCACATTCAACCTGCCAAGTATGTATTCGATTACTCTCCTCGTTGCTTCCGAGGTGGGGCACAACCCAATCCTTGTTACTATTGCTCGGAATAAATGATTCATACCTTATGCCAAAACAGATTTCTGATTATTGCTTTTACTTGTTCTATCCAACTCAAGCGGCTACTTCAGCTAAAACCTCTTCCTAAATGAATTACAGCTACAGCTTTTTTTATATAAATGGATTGGGATCTCCTCACCCCGAAACCTCAACTTCCGTTGCTGGATGGATAGAGAACATTCTTGGTTTTTGTTAGCTTGCTACGCCGCAGCTAGTTTTCCATACCTCCATTGTAGTTTCCATTTGAACTTGAAGAGTAGTTGGTTTGAATTGGTTCAAGTGTATTTGAAAGCGGCTAACGAACAGCTGGCGTGGAAAAGTATCTTACAGATATCGCGAAATTGACTCTGCACGGTTAGTTCATGTAACAATAAAAACTAATACTCCATCAAGAAATATAAAAGATAGACTTTTTCCATTCTATTCACCGTCCAGTAAATACCAGTAAGTCTATTTTTGTGTGTTGGTCTATTTTATTCAGTAATCGTTTTGCTTGCGTAGTTTTTTTTCGCGTCTTATTTATGGTTAAAAGTTTGAATGGTTTTCAACCACCATATGGAAGAAGTTCATATTTTCCATGATGATAATTGAAGATTGAAAAGTTACATTCTCTTCTCGCTCCTTGATTTGAATGCAGTGTTGAATTTATAAACTGCGCTCCATGCACTTGGACTTACCTAAACGGGGAACAAAAAATTGTTGTTTCGAAAATAACGATAAGATAAAAATATCTAAATTTGTTGACACCCATCCCGACAGTTGCAGTTCTATTTGATCAGCGATAATTAATATACAAACATGATGCGAATTGCGTGTTGCAAAAAAATAATTTAAAAAAACGATCAGATTGTTCCAGGCAAGTCTTTATTTATACATTTTTAATGTGTGGGTGGAGACTATCTTGTTGACATACGCTGCCATATGTGATATGAAATTCATTGAAATTCTTCCCAGTCGGGAAGAAGATGGAAATTTTCAGTGGAGAAAAGTTAAATTTAAAAATAATTCTAAATCATTTATCAAATCTCGCATGGATTATGTTTAAATTTATGCTGAACCCATTTAGCAAAAAGAAAAAGAAATATTTCTGTTCCCACCCCTAGCTTAAATTACTGTTTAGACTGCTAAGAACCATCCCGTCTTAGAAATCTGCACGAAGCGCGTACTTTCTAGTTATACACAGTTCTATACGATCCTAGTCATAAACATTTCGATTGAATAATCATAACAAAAATATGCAAAAGCATTTCTGTTGCTACAATGATACCTCCTACCTAACCATTTCTACTGAAAGCTTAGGATATATTAATGGACGAATAAAAAAATATATTATACCCGATTTGCTTTTCAAATGTCTGGCTTTCGTCCATGCTATCCATTTAAAAAGACGAGTAATATTTAAAAAAAGATTTTTGTATTTGCATTATTATTATTATTTGAATATTAAATAAAAAAACATGATCGCCGACAAATTTAATTTCAACATATGCCATTCAAACCTTAATATAAATTGGAAAAAATCCTGATTTTTGGGGTAAGGTTTGCATGACATTAATTCAAAAGGGTGTCTGAATTTTGCATCGTTGTAAACGCAAACGCCTCGATTTTCCAACACGTTTCGAAAGTTTCCGACGAATTGAATTAAGTGTTTCTAATTTCTATTTGTGATTTTGACCCTACTTACCCTATACTAGTTTTTCAATTGAGTAAAGTCTTCGGCGAATATGAAAAACTGGAAAAATTCGAGTTCATTGCATCTGTAAGGATGCAAACTCGAGACACCTTCTTAAAATTGGTAGATAGACAGCCATGAAAATTCCCACTAGGGTTTCATACTGAAAATCAGTGACTGCATCTATGGATTAGAGACTAAGTGATCCTCATTTGTCACAGTGAAAATGTTTGTTTATCCTACTCAACCAGTGGATTTTTATCTGGAGCAAATACCAAGAGAGGCCAAAAAAATTCATTGAATGGAGGGATTGGTGGCGTTCAGATTACTTGTCTTTGAGGATAATGCTTGAATGACTGAGTATGTGAAATATTAGGTTGCTGCAGATGAAATGGCCGATTTACCAATTACATAAAGTTGCCTACAATTTTAGTGTATTTTGTTGGCACATGGCGGCGCAAATGATACAACATTATTGAATTATAAATACTACTGCCTTGGTTTATGGAGTCATTTTTGTTTTACACTTCATAGTGATCGTTAAAAGAAAAAGAGAAAGTGAACATGGAAGTGAATCAAGAACGGCTACCTTTACTATACGAATTTAAATTAGAGTACAACGCAACAGAAGCTACGAGGAATATCAACAGCTCATTTGGGCCTGATACAGTTAGCGAACGAATCACTCGGCGGTGGTTCGAAAAATTTCGATCATGAGATATAGACCTTGGAAGTGAGCCACGTGGACACCCAGGACAATCGATCGATAACGACGATCCGTGTGCATTAGTGGAGTCTGACCCACGCCAGACCATATGGAATCTTGCCGAGAAATCAGGCGTTCACAATTACGCCGCCACTTGCAACATTTTGGAAAATTGAAAAAGCTTGACAAATGGGTTCCGCATGATCTTACCGAGCAAAATATGACGTGTCGAATGGAGATTTCAAGTTCTTTTCTCTCCCGCAACACAAAGGAACCGAATTGTGACCTGTCATGAAACGTGGATTTTATACGATAATCGTCACCGATCAACCCAATGGCTAGATGCCGATGAAGCGCCAAGACAAATGCCGAAACCAAGCCTTCGTCCAAAAAATAATGGTAACTGTTTGGTAGTCTGTAGCTGAAGTTATCCACTATTCGTTCCTGCAACCTGGGGAAACTATTAATGCTGAGAAATACTGTGCTCAACTGATTGAAATGCACCAGAAATTGATAGTCCAACGACCCAGGGCTTGTCAATAGGGATGGAGTGATACTGCTTCATGAAAACGCACGACTTCATATATCGAGAAAAACGGTCCAAAAATTCAACGAGTTGTGCTATGAGACTCTTCCTCACCCTCCATATTCATCAGACCTTTTTCCAACAGTTTACATATTCTTTAAACATTTGGGTCACTTTTTGACAGGAAAAAGATAGATAATAGTAAAGCTACTGTCAAAAATGTCTTCTGGGTGTTTCTTCCAACCAGAAACTCGGACTTCTACAAAACTGAACAAAATGTACTTGTATCTAGTTGGGAAAATGTGTTGCATCTATTGGTAGCTATTTTGATTGAATAAATTGTCTTTATAAAAAGTTACAGCTGTTTTTATTACTAAATCGGCCATTTCATCTGCAGCAACCTAATACTTGAATGAATTGCACTTATGATGAATAGAATAAATTAACTCGATATTCCCTTGTCATTTCTAAAGTATGAAAAGGCTACGTTTCACCACTGCATTTGTCAAAGCAAAAATTGTAAGCCAGAGAGAGAAGACCCATCCGAATCCTCAGAGAACAGACAAGAGAATTTTACGTAAAATCTGTCTTTGAAGGCTAATAAGGCTCCACTGACTTACGAACTCAACATTGCTGATCGTAGTTTGCATTGTACGTTTGCGAATTGGGCTTAAAAGCAGTTTAACGCCGATTAAAATTTCGCCAATAAAGTCATCGTTTCAGATGAAGCAGATTTCTGATTCAAAGGATTAACGAATAAACAAAAGTTGATTCAAACGATTCAAAGACTTGAACGAAGCATATAATGCATAATTCATCATGTAACATGTGTAAGAAAGAAGCGGAAATTCGTTATAAAAACTGAATTTAGTCCAACCATAAAGGTAAAAAATTCCAACTATATAATTATCAGAACCTAATGGTACCGATTGTTTGTCAAAGTAACCAAAAATCAGATGAGTATCACTGGCAGTTATCATTTTATTTTATGTCTAATCTCTAAAAGCCTTATCTGTAAACTACTGGTGGGTCCTAAGATTTCCCACAGTGCCTTTTTGTTCAATGCCATACATCAAATAAACCTCCCTTGAACCACTTTGTGATCCCTTTACCACGAATATAGTAGATGTATCTTCTTGTTGAATACAGATAGTATAATGTGGAAAAGGTTCTGATTTTAGATTTTAAATCAGTTCATTCAAAGCCTTCATAGTCATAAGAGTTATACCATGATTAGCACTCCATACCATAAGACTTCTGAATTTCGAGGGATGTCCTTATTCCTCAAATCATAAAATTTAGCTTATTTATTTAATTTATTTAGACTTAGATCCATCAGATTCATCCGATTTTTTTTCATCACTAAATATTTAACAATCAAACTTTCTTAAAAATATTTATAACAATATTTTAACAATAAATTGCAATGTCTAAACGATTTGTTATATGACATTCTGTTGCGTTACATTTCATCCTTTTGATACATTCTGAGTGTCTGCAGAATATTTCTTTGATACCAAATCGTGATTATAATTTTCACCAAACGCGGATAAATCTCTTAGAAAATTTTTCAAAAGATTTCATGCGTTTATGAGGATAAAATAATACTGGATACGTGACATGGTCTTTTGAAGAAAAAGAAGACTCGATTGTAGACGATGCCTATCTCGATGGCTAAATGAGGCCACCACGTCAGGAATCATCAGCCATTGTGGTATTTTATGCCCATCATACAAAATCTAGATATAATCCCATTTAGAAAAACGATTATAATTCGTCGTTGATAGAGTTGATTTGTGAGAAGACATATCAACTTTGTGATGATGTTATGCTAGGGATTCGATTTCAAATATGAGTACCTATTCTATAAAATGAAGGACCGATACGGCATCCTGCAAGTGGAAAACAGATCTGTTGTGGAAACTCATCATTTGGTAAGTTCATGCAGTACTTGATCGAAATTTTCTGCATTGCCAGTTTGATCGCATTAGGAACTATGACAATGATCCCTTTTCTATTCAGTCACTACTGACAACAAGGGCTTTGAGATTATGAAAGCACAGCATCTCCGATATGAATCCTACAAATTATAACTATCCTAATGGATTTTTCTAATCATAGAATTTTGTTCAACGAAGACATATTTTGAGGTTACTATTTTAATGAAAATCAAAGCAAAATACATATATCAAATGCGTAGAAAATATAAAATTTTGCATCTGCTTACTTATCGAACATATTTTCTAATGAATTAGTTGAACTGTATATTCTTCTTGATAAACTCAATCCTTATTATTTGCTAAAAGGCTTCATTTGATCGTAAGTCACTCCCAATCAGAGACTAAATTGTTCCCTCAGTTTGATGCAAGCATGGATAACTTTCCACTCACCTCAGCTCCTATGTTGATCCCATATTAATACATATATTCATGTATATTGGTCATGAGAATTAGTTTCCTTAAAATTTCTCGGTTGGCTCCTGATAATTAACATGCTGTGTTATATCAGAATAACATAAATTTTGATAGTAATTTTCACTCAATAAACACTAGATAAATTTTGGTAAAATTTGAAAATGTTTAGTAACTAAAAAAGAGACCTTGAATGACATCTCTTCATAACTCAAAAAGCAGATTGGTAGCGAATTCCTCGATAAAAAATCATTCTTCCATATTATTGAACTAAATAAGCGACGTAAAAAATAAATTAACAATGCGATAAAAATTCAGGCCGTCATAACTGCAGTGTGCACAACCCCATTATTCAATTCCAATGACTTAAAAGGACTTTTCACTCCTTCATTTTTCTATCGGCTTACTCGCTTTAAAGTTAGAGGATTACGATTACGTAAAATATGACGTTTTTGTATATAATTCGGTAGTGTCCATGCCTACTAAACAGTAAAACTACAGTCCTTAATTGCGTCTGGGAAAATAATTTGAACAGACAGTACCATGCACAATGACCATATGTTTTACTCTACTGCAAAGGAAGCACTGCATATTGTCATACTTTGAACTGCGCATGCTCCTACTACATTTGACTGTAGTTCCTTCATCCTTTCAATCGAATACTAGTAAAAGAGACAAGAGGTAGTACAAAGTCTACACGAGGCACATATTCCGCACTTACGAAAAAAGGCATTCCAACCATCCTAGGTTCCAACAATTTAACCGTCTCCAACGAAACGCATACCACAATCAAATCGATAGTTTGTACCTCGCTCCTCCACGAGCGCTCCTTTTTAGATTCCAATTTTGTGTGTCGTGACTGAAGTGAACGAAATTGCCTGTCTGCCTTGCCTCGCCTGTTGGAACGAAAAAAAGTGTAGATTTTTTGCAAAGAAATTTCGTTGAGCAAAAGGCCGATCCTTGCAGTGACTGACTCAACAATCAAATTGAAGAAGTATAAAAGGGATATTGCGTTGTTTAAAGGTCGAAAGTTGAACGATTGTATTTAAGTCGCGACATTGTTTTATCGGGTGAAAGTGCGTATCAGAGTAGTTTTGTTTGAAAACTGACATTATAAAAAGGATATTTGATATTCTCGTGTTTCCACAACATCGTTGTCAATAGATAATTGTTACGTTGCCTCGTGGTTGTCCCATTAGAATACTTAGTAAAGTTTGAAAGGAACCTCCCAAGAGAGGACACGGAAAGCAAACGAACGAAAGTTAATCAGGACACATTCGCGAACGGGAAAAACGTGAATATTCGAGTGTTTGCTAGGTCAAGATGGTGGCTGAAAGTGGAATTGTACAGAACGGCGGTTGTATGAAAAATCGTCCCTTGCTTTGTTGCCTGCTTAACCCATGTAAGCTTGACTACATCTTGCTGTAGTATAATATTGTAGAAAATGGTGAAAAATTGAGAAAAAAGGGTGCTGGTTCCTTACCTTATTCCTACTCCTAACTCATGGTGCATATTCACTCCTTACTCATGGTGCATATTACACATATTTTTAAATTCTATTAGTATTAAGGACACTCAATAAAGCAAACTTCATCAGAATTTTCAACACTCAACTAACCGCTAACTCTACTAACTTAAAAATTATATCCTTTTGCTTTCTTTCATTGCATGGCTTTCAGATGCTTGGTTCAAGCCGGATCGGTTGCACCCAGTGGGTAAGTACTTACATTTATATAGAATGCAAGTTGTGCTGAGTTCAAATTGCAGTGTCAATAAGTAATTCTACCGATAATTCCTGAAATATAGGTTAAGTGTATATTGTGCTCTCACACTCTAACTTCTTGCTTCCAACTCTTAGTTCCAGAATTTCTTTTTGTGTGAAATTATTTAGTAGAAGTTTAGTTTTCCTTTAGTAGAATGTAAATTTGGAAAATTCTAAAACTTGAAAATAGCTTTTTGATGGTAAACCACATTAATCGTGTTGAATAGCGATTCAATTCAGACGTGTACTCTTTTTGTAAATTAATTTGTAGTGTGTGTAAATATTGATTAGATTCAACCTAAGGGAAAAATCTATACACATATAACCTACCACACGTAGTGTCAGATATTCATTGTCACGTGGTAAGACCATATTTTAGAAATTTACGTCTATGACTCATGGGTTAGAAAAAGGATTCTTTTAGACTGTGATTATTGGAATTGACTATGAATAGGTTTTGCACATACAATGTGTAATAGATATTGAACGAGGTTTGAGTTAGTCATTTATAAACATCATGTTATGCACGTTTCCAAAAAGAGCGTGATTAATTTCTCCGTATCATATTTTTTCATATTTAAATCCTGCTAGAAAATTATTAAGGGCGTGCCCCTTTTAAATAGATTGTATCTTTTCTGTACAGCTAAACTGATATTGGTTGTAAAACTGCACAATCGTGCTTGTGTCCTAATGGACAATTATAGTTGCGTATGCTAGGTTTCAAATGAAAAATCTTTTCGATTCAACCAAATAAAACGCAAGATTCAAATTTTCCTCCCTTTCAAAGATAGAAGTACCCATCTTTCCTTTAAGAGAGGCGTTTGCACTCTCCTGTAGAGAGGTCACGAACTTATTGACGAGGGTCTGAAACTTATCTCCACGATAGCATGGCTTCAGGGCTGAATACTGCACCAGCTTTCTAATGAGAAGAGACACACAGCCGGCTCATCAAATATGCCAAATAACACCAGAACACGTTCAATACCATTTATGGATGGATATTCAGAATGTACTGAACTTTTCGAAGTCCTATAATAGCTGATTTGGATTCATTAAAACGTCTTGAATGATCAGAGTGACTTTTACGGCGCAAGTGAAGATCCACAAACGATAAAAGCTACATCAATTGTAGCCCTAGTCATTCATGGCCCATCTCTGTGGAACATTTTAAAAGACATACCTAGGAGGCATCACCTATCGAATTCTCTATTTATGATATATCGAAAATTTATCGCTGCTCTGAAGAGCATACTTGGAGTCCGTGAACAAGTTGTCTCTGCTACTGTTCTTGGAGGTATCATCTTCGAAGTTGGAGAGTTTTATGGGATTTCCCGGAATACAGGAAAAACAATATCTTGGTTGAATTGTTAAAAAAATTTTGTTACATGTTAAATGCACTTATTCTCGTCCTCAGGAAGTTTCGTCTGATTTGAAAAATAAACTCGAAAGTTTGGGTCTCAGAGTGATAAAGCTAGCTGTCATCAGTGACAGATGATGTTTTTATTTGGTTTACACTTAATTATAACTCCACACTCGCCTTATCAGATTTCATCTTATTTGGTTAGAAACCAAATTTGAGCAAGAACTGAATGGTTCATGATTTGTACTCGGGAAAATTACTATTTGGTCTATAATTGTTGCACGATGAAATGGTCCTTTTTTGTTCTCTTTAAGCGTTTCACGTCATATAAGAATAAATGTATTCTGTGATAGTTAGTCATCAAATTGTTTAAGTCTCTCATCAATAATTCGTCACCACACAGCCTTATTTCAATCAATTTTCAATTCTTTGCTTCTCTTAATGTTCTATTGTTTATTTCAAATCAAAAGACTATCCATGGCTTATTTTTCTAAGCATTCACTCGTTCCAAAGTTCTTGAAAATTGATTGGCGTGTAAGAAGTTCAAGTTAATTGAAAAAATCGAACTAAATTTCTGTGTTGAAGTCTAATTAACTACTTTACGCCTTTGACGATAACTCAAATTCATGTGTTCCCTTTCATCATTTACCATTGTTGCATAATGTGAAAAGTTAAAGCAAAGTGTATCCTAAATAGGAATTCTCAGCAGTTATTTTAATAATACTTAACCACTTGGTCTTCTGCATAATAATGGCCAGCTAAAATTCCATCCACTAAAATCAAGAGTATGTACAATGTACTGGCAAAATTTGATTTACCGGTAAATGCTAATTACTTGCATAACATACAATGAGCTCATGACTGGTTTCTATGGCCATTGTATCGATTTATTTGGACATATGTGTATGCACCGGTAAGCTGTACTCTTTCGGGTGTTGTGTATGCATGCTATAAATCAGATACTTACGCACCTATGACCGACAAGTCAGGAAGTAGAAGTATCAAAGTAAGGGGTGAAATTCATGACTCACTCATATACGAACAATTGGTACTAACACCGGTCAGACTTTATCTTTATTATATCTTGTCTGCTGAAAAGTGCTTAGCAGTGAATATTTAAAGTAAAAGGGCGTTCACTTCAAGGAAAAGAACTAATGCTATTGCCATAAACATTGGCAATTCGAAATGTCATTGCATTTTCCAGAGCTTCAGAATTGGTAAAGCCTAATTTAATAACGAAATCGTTTCTGAAATACTCAAACCAAATCTTTTTTTTTTTCCTTTTGATAATTCCATTGTCGAATCTAATCTACTGTGCTAAGTTACTTTTTTTATCTTTGCATTTAGAAATGTATCTTGACTTTGAAAAGTTCAACAAATTTCTGTCCAAATCAAAACAGACTTGTTATGAACAAGAGAAATTTCTTTTATCTTTACGATCGGAAAAAAATGAAACAAACAAATAATAAAAATGGAATTTAAATCGTCTGGGCCTGACATAATTTGTAGAACATAACATTTTTATACATATGTCTCGAAATATCGTGTTGTCAGTTTATTGCGAATTAAAAACGTTTGAAATATTTGAAAGTCTGAAATACGGTTCCCATTGAGGAATCCAGATACATGGAAAGTTATGAAAACTTTGAGGTATGAACAGTTTTCCCGCAGTTTAAGTATTTAATCAGATAAATTTATTTCTTTCTGTTGTAACCGGAGAATAAAAAGGAAATTTCAATTGGCCTATATATGTGTCCTATTAAGTTTGACTTGAAAAAGATTTTTTGCGCTAAATACTAAAAGCAAATTTAGTTTTTGGTTTACTCCGAACATAATTCTGAATGCAGGATGGTATGAGAAATCGAAAAAGGTTTAAGGTCTGCTAGCTATGCTGACCATGCAAGCTCTGGCGAGGACGCGTTGCGGCTGTTTGTAGCCATCATTAGCTCGTTCATTGAATTATTCGATAATAACCATCTCTTTTGTTAGTATTAATATAATTTTTAATGTTCGTTAGTAGGTTAAGGCTATTACTAGCAGACCCAAACTTTAAAATTACCAAAATTGAATTGGGACCGAAAGCAAAAAGTTTGGTTTGACATCAGACATAAAATTTCACTTTTAAAATAAATTTTTGAATATGATTACTCTTTTTTTTTTTTTTTTTGAAAAAAATGGAAAATTCTCTTTTAAAAATGACTTTTACAAACGAGAATTGTTTGAATAAGAAAATCAACTATTCAAACTAAACCAATGCATTCTTTTTCACATACAAGCTCAAAAAAACCCTTTCTTTTAATGTGAGAAATGACATTGCCGACTTTTTCAAAAAATAAATTGACTTAAAGAAAAGAATTTGATTAAAGAAATCTAAGCTTTACGCGATGAAATAAAAATATTTTCAAGCGCTGGCCAACGAATGTGCTAATAAATATTCTACATAATGTTCATTTTGTATTTAACAGCGACGCTTAATAAAAAATAAATACATTCAAAAGCATGCATGTTCATAATACTTTATATTTTATAAAGCATTTGCTACATTTGATTTCGACAATATTTAGACAAATGAAATTAATGTTACAAAGTCATCAAATACTAAACCCATAACATTTTATAAATTTTGATATGTTCCAAGTTTCCAAAATGAATATTCGGCAACATACTTATGCTGGTAGAATATAGAATTAAATTTAAACTAAATATGCTAAATATTCAAAAAATCTAAATAATTCAAAAATGAACAAATGTGACATGTTAAAAAGTACAACTCCTTCCAATCAAAAACAATAAGGGTCGTTTAATTGTGAATGCTCTCCCTTATCTGGCGATTGCAGGCTCCTCTTGGTGTTTTTGCTGTTTGTTTATTCAAAAAAAAAAAAACAAGTGTCTGAAGTTTGCATCGTTGCATCGTTTTCAAACGCAATAGTCTCCAATTTTTTCACTTTTTGAATGTTTCATAAATAATTTGACTTGAAATTTTTGAAAGTTTCATTTGCCTTTATTACTTCTTTGCACTCTGCTAGGTTTGCATTACAGTTCAAGCATCTACCAACAAGAAATTGTGATAAATTTTGACAACGATGCTAATTTCACGCACCCTTAAAAAAATATTATTTTATCTTTTTGATTACATTTTTTTACGTGTAAACAGTTCCGGAGAAAGTTGCTTCATTCCTCAGTGTCAATTGTTTTCTTGTTCAGATTTCAAGATCTACAGAATAATCCTAATGTTATCTACTATTTTTGGATCACAAACACAGAGAGGGACTAAACAGTGACTATATCTTTATAAATGAACATCTATAACTAACGGAGGGAGATAACTGGCAAGGTCATGTCAAAAGATGATGTGGAAAGTTGAAATATAAACGGAACATCTGAAATGTCAGCAACATAAATTAATTATTAGAGAAACTACCAAACAATTCCGGCATGAGAAATCGATCTTTCCTAACTCAAAGTCAACACGAAGTCAAATCCGCAGAATATCTAGAAACATATCAATCTTAGATGAAAAAAAAATCTCTGAAACAATGATTATATTTCGTTATGTATGTAACTCTCATTGATGATTAATGGGAAAGCTTGACTCTAGAATCTTAAAACACTGGGTCTTGTTACCAAATATTTTCAATTGAATAAAAAACTCTATGACACCAGTTATGCAGCTAATAGTATCATGAATGACGGAGAAGTTAAAAATAAGGCTTTCGCGGAATAAAAAAGACCTTGCCAAAGAAGAGTCGATCACCCGATAAGCGAGTAGATTTATAGATCACATTCCAGTAAATCAGGGTCATTGAAACATACAAAATTACTCTTAAGTCAGAAACACTCCACAGATAATGAATAAATGAAAAGCCCTTGGAACTGACACGCTGATATATAATTCTAGTACAATGTATTGTGTTTACTGCACTATGCACTTCACGTTCCAGGGGATATAAGCAATAACATCTAGCAGCTGAGGAAATCTTTGAATACATGAAAGTTAGCATTAATTCCAGTTTCGAAATTCAATCTGATGTGTCCCCAGAATTAGAGACCCATAAGTTTACAACCTAGTTAATAGAATATAGGAAACAATTCTACAGAACTTCAGCTGAAAAGACTGTTTCAACATAGCAGCAGAAGGCTCGAAGTGCCAGAAAGTCAACAGATTTGGTAATATTTGCAAAGGTAAATTTTGACACATAACAAATATCAAAGAACAGGGCAGCTTATTCGGGAAGTGGATATTTTTCAAAAAAATGAATAGACTGTTTAATCAGTAAATAGGGGCAACGTCAGGGTCAAAAAATCTCACTGCAACAAATCTCAATTATCAGCTTATATTTAGATGGTAAAACTCGCAATTTCAAATAAAAAAACCTACAGGTCCGAAAACAATCATTGCTGAATTCCTGAAAGAAAGCAACAATCGCTGCTGTTGCTCTACTAATTGATATATGGAAGCCCATAAAAATTTAATCCATTGAAAGCTTGATCCAAGATCTTCAAAATAAGTTTCGAACCGCAAAAAATATTAACATTGAGAGACATGACAGACTATGACAGCGGCTCAAAAAACCTAATTTTCATAAATCCTTACCTAATTTCACTCACCCCCATTAATTTTGTTATTGGAAATTGATGTTTAGGCTTAAAACATAATTATAAACTTGTTATTACATATTAAATAATGTTAAAAATTAAGTAGTTGCTGTTGTTTTTTTTTACTTATTTACTAGTTTAAACTTCTTTGCATCTCAACATTGACTCATTCCCGCAAACGTGACAGTTTTAAGCGTGGACTTAATACATCAACATTCAAATTTTTCAACTCGTATGCATATATCTGAAAGACTAAAATAGTTATCTGATCGTAAAACCTGCAAAAATCATCTGAAAGAGTTATCTGATTGTAGATCCCAGAAGTTTCATCACTGCGCATTAATTAAAACTTATGCGCATATTTCATAGTAATATGCAGAGCCAAAAAGTTACCTTGGTAAACATATTATAAAACTGCGATAATTAAAAAAAAAATCATAAATTTCCGCTTTGCTTTATAAAGCGACTGCGCCATACACATTGCATAGAATTTTTTTAATGCATCTCCATAAAGGTGACTTTTGAATAAAAATATCTCATACCCAATTGTCAGACTTGTACAAATCGTTTCAAAATAAATGAAATCTATTTAGTAAATAGTTTCAAAAGGAGAGTTCCAGTATTATATTCGTAAGAAAGAATTTTTTCATGCGAAACACATTGGTCATATACTTTTCATATGAAATTGTTATTGTTTTATAAACAGACTTCGATAAAGGCTCACAAATTTGACGAACAAGCTTAGTAACCACCAATTGATTGCAAAAAAAGTGGTGGAGCAACATCTTTCTACTTGAGTTAACAATGTCATAGTCTACTCTTATTTTCATATTTAAAAATTTTACTCAGATTTATAATAAGAGTTTGTTAAAATATGGTTTGGTAAAAAGAAAATTCATGAGGTGAAACTAATACTTTTGTTTATTTATTAATGCCATGAGTTTGCAGTTGCAATTACTAATAACGTAACCATGCAATAATTAATTGTGAATGCTTTTGTAAGATTTAGCTGGATAAACAACATGATTTTAATTATTTATTGCGAACAATCTTAAAAAAAAAAACAAAATGATTGATATATATTCGATTGCAACAGAACGATCTTAGTTTTACAATATTTGGTTTAAGCTTCCTATTTTATTTAAGAAACGTGGTACCGTTGCGCGTTCTGCTGAAACCAATTGCCTTCGACATAAATATTCTCGATTTCCTGCTAAAAATAGTTTGTATCAGGCGCTTTGAAAGTCAATATCGATTCATTCTTGCCTTTATTGTTTCCAAAATCAAGGCCTAATTACGCTGTCTGACAATAGGCCGTACCATAGAGCCGAGAAGCCGAGAAGCCGAGCCGAGCATGTGCTCTCATGGGGCAGGCAAAATAAGAAAGATCATCAGGAATTCGCATATTGATTAATAATTTTACTAAACCTTATTTTATTCAATTAAGTGAAATGTCAATGAAAAGTGAAAATGTGATGAATGAAAGTGAAATTTAAGATGATAAAGTCATTCTTACTTTTTCAAGTTGTTGAGCTGAGCTAAGCAAATCGTTCTCTCGTACCAGAGAGCAAACAGCCCAACTGACGTATGTCAGCGTGCTTGTACGAAGCGTACATTAGGCCTTGATACGAGGGGCGTTTGAAAAGTCTGAAGACAAATAAAAACTGCTTACGTGTTTGGGGTAAACCTATTTTATTTTACGACAAAGTCTCCTTTAAGACTTATACACTCAGTCCAAAGATGTTCTAGTTTGTTGAGCAATTCCGAATAATAGGATTTGTCCAAGTTTGCAGAATATCCATTAGTGTCTGCAATCACCTCCTCGTTTGAACTAAATCTTTGTTCCGCCAGCCATTTCTTTAAATTTGGCAACCAGTAGTAGTCCGAGGGAGCCAAGTCTGGACAAAAGGGGAGATGTAAAACGAGTTGCAATCCTATTTCCATTAAATTTGCGACCGCAAATGCTGAGGTGTGTGCTTATGCGACGTCGTGATGGAAAAGGACATTCTTGTAAGCCAATCGCGGGCGTTTTTCTTGCAGCTCGGTTTTCAAACGGTCCAATAATGATGAATAATATGCACCTTTAATAGTTTGATCTGTTTCCAGATAGTCAATTAGGATTATCCTTGCGAACCCCAAAAGATAGTCGCTATAACCTTTCCGGTTGAAGGAACGGCCTTCTTCTTTTTGGTGCAGATTCCCCGTTGGTAACCAATTGTTTAGATTGTTGTTTGGTCTCAGGACCAAATGACGAAACAACGGTTAAAGTCTCCGGATTCTTCTGGATCAGCTGCAAATCATCCTTGCAACACTTCACACGATTCCTTTTTTGATCAAGCGTGAGCAATCACGGCACCCATCTTGCGGATAGCTTTCACATGTCCAAATTTTTATGCAAAATATTATGTAGTCGTTGAGTCGAGATGCCCACAGCACTAGCAATGGTCCGTGAGCCTTAACTCTTCTGTCATTCATCACCATATCGTGGATTTGATCAATGATTTTCTGGAGTCGTAACCTCCTCAGGCCGTCCCGAGCGTTCAGCGTCACCTGTGCCTATATGGCCAGAACGAAATTTTTAAAACCATTTATTTTTCTTTTGTATTCGAAACATTCCGTCGTTCCCCGTCTCGTGCATCGATTCGTCTGCAGACGCGTTTCGGCGGTGCGCCATCATCAGTGTGATGTTCCGTTCTCAGAATCGAAGCAAGAGACGGGGAACGACGCAATGCTCCGAATACAAGAAAAATAAATCCATCCCCATCGGAATACATCATTTCAAGGAGAAACGATTTAAAACTTTTTCCAATTGTTGGTTCGGATGTTTGGAACCTTCTAAAAAATTAAAAAAATTCTTGTTAGATTCCATTTTTAGGTTGATATTTTTATTTTGCAACAGACAGTTGTTTCGAGGCCGATATGGTCCCCTCTTCAGTGTTATGTCTATTAACATAGACATAACACTGAATAACATAAGATAACAATAGACATAACACTGAAGAAGGGACCATATCGGCCTCGAAACAGCTGTCTGTTGAAAAATAAAAATATCAACCTAAAAATGGAATCTAACAAGAATTTTTTTAATGATTTAAAACTGTTAAACTGTAACTGATAAACTGTTAAACTGATAAACTGTTCCAGTCGAAGGTGCAGTCACAATAATATTTGTCAAGCGTCCCTTTAGTCTCCTGAGGAGTTTAATTTACCACACGAAATCCTTTATCGTCCATTTCTTCAAATCACTTGACTTCCTTGACTCACACGAATGTCAAACACAATGAAATAGACCAGTATGGCTGAAACTTAGTGTGCGTTCATTCAAGAAATGCAACTAACTAAACATGACATCGATACGCACCAATAGTGCCATATCACTGACTTTGCAAGGACTTTTCAAATAAGCATTGTATGTTGACCTGCCTCGCTTGCTTTGAAGTTTTGGGGGAAAAAAATGCATCTGAAGCGGGCATTAGTCCTCCAAATTTATTTCTTGTACATTCAAAGGCATCTAGTTATCATATTCCTTACCCAATTTGTAAGAATTTGGTTTATGAACTTACCGAGAGCGTATGAAAAATGATTCAGCAACGATGCGAATTTTTGAAAATTTTGAATTTTTGGAAAAAGCAGTATTAATTTCCTCCTACTCAAGCTTAATTAATGTGAATTCGGAGCTATCCAGGGTCGCGTAGCTTGTATTCTTAAGCTAATTTAAGACTACTAAAGCTAATTCTTTAAAACTAATTTTAATATGGCGGTCGGAAAAAGTCCATATGCATATACGTTAAAATGAGCTATAAGGACAAAAAAAATTTGCAAGCGATGAAGAACTATTATTTTTCCTATTTCGACCTCACTATCACTTTAGTTTAATATTTTCAATGCTTCTAAGTTTCCCTTTTTTTAACTTTGTTGCGAATTATGCTCTCAGTAGAACTACAAAATTTATCCTGATCATCCTTTGAAGTTATATTTAATTCTAAAATTATGTATAAAGTGTGTGGTAAAAACTTCAAAAATTTTACGTATGTTGTTGACTCTCTGATTGGTAATTGTCAACATAGCATACTCAAAGGTTCTGTGTATGAAGAAATGCAACAGTTTTCGTATTCTATAGAACTTTTCTTTCGTTAAAGACTAAACCAGTGATGCGATATTATTTATCAAATTGATTTAGATTGCACAAACAAATGCAAGTTTCGATCAAATCTTAAACAAAAAATTATGAAAATGGAAAAAATTTATTATTGACCTATTGCTGATTAAAATATTTTCAAAACTCAAGTACAAAAACGTTTTTATTTGACGAAAAAAAGACCACTTCTAAACAAGCATTAAATTTCATTACGAATTTCATTGAAATTTATTGATTAGTAAGATTGCATTCGTACAACACATGCAACAAACATGAACGCTAATAAGTGCACCTTGTTTTATCATCGTTGTGTTAACGTTTATTTCTCGATTATTGATTCCGTTGCGATACAAACACATACACAATTAATGCAATTAAGAACATTAAACATTCAACCGCGTAGTGCTTTTCATTTATCAGTACTAGCGTGCACTTGCTAGAATATGCATTAATCTATATATAAACATTTAACTCGTACAATACTCAGCAACAGCTAGAAAGCATTTCCACCTTTAATTCATATGTAGGTAACAACTAAATTTAGCTTTGCCCATAGCTAGATCGTTTTGTGCTTTTTATACTACTTCCACCATTTTACATGTAATCGCCTGTGAAGCTAGTGAGACCACGAATCTTCAATCTAGACACACAACCCCAGATATTCTGGCTACATTCTATTCTAGAATTCAGAGTGTTAGATATGTGGTGATATGTGTAGGGGGGGAGAGGTGGCAAGTTGATTGGGGAGAATTGTTACTACAGCACTTAATTAAATTGTTTTCAGATAATTCACGGTTCACATCAAGCCCTTTCAGCCATGACGAAATTCAACAATGGTTAGTTATTTTAAAAATGCATGACATAACTATGTGATTTCGAGCTTGGTCCTGACCCCTGACCCTTTTATCCCTTAGGTTTTAAATTGTAAAAATAATATTCAGCTAATTACTATCATCCATGCTGGGTCGTTAACACTCTAAAGCTGATAATGACTGTTCAAACTGCAACTCCCATGTTATTAGCTAAAGTAATTATCACACATACGTTATCGTCTGAAAGTGGAAATAGATTAGATATTGCTAACTGATCTGCATAAAGTTTCCAAAGATGATTCAGCGCTCTGCAATCTTCTACAATGCCATCACCCACGTTTAACATCTAGCATAGAAATGACTTTCTAGTCATAACGATCTTTCTAAAATGATGACACTTTCTAAATGTGTGTGATAATAGCATTTTTATATTGTTGACATTTAAAATAATGAAATCTAGCTGAATAAAACGAGATTGTACGTGCATTGTCATTTGCCGTCGTGTCATCCCCATCATCATTGACCTTATGTGCCCGAAGCAATTGGCACAGTCATATGTTCATTACATACTTTTAGTAGATTAGTAGCTAGAAAAGTTGATTTGTAGATTGAACAATGTGTAGCAGTGCCTCGTCAAAATATGTAGACACCACTAATTTCTTTGCTCGTTGGTATTAATTTTTCAGAATCCGTACTTCAAACTTTGAAAAAATTTACAGGATACCTGATACATACCCTTAGGAAAAAATTTGAAAATGTATTTATTTTTCGATTTTGAACAAAAATCTATCAATACTTTTCGAAAAACCATAATATGATTGCATTTAATATTGCACTCGAAATCACTCAGAGGGTGATGCGAAATTTCCTGTCAGTCTTCAGTCTTCGCTCATTGGTCTTCAACATTGGTTTCTTGAATATTTGTTACAAAATTAGGAACAAATATAAAAAGTACAGAGAAATAGGTTTTGATTGAGTTTATTTATCCTCTAGTTGAAAGATTTATTCTTCTAGTGAAACGATCTCCACTTTTAAAGTCACCTCAATTCTAATTCTAACGAAATGGATTTGATCCTTCTTGTTAGTTTCATATATTTGATTTTACTATCGATTGAGCTAAATTTCGTCTCTTGAGACTTTTTTGCGTACTAACCAAAGTTAGGTTACTCCATCTTAGCTGTGAAACTCCCAGCATCGGAAGGCTTACGGTCTATCAACTGAAAATTTCCCCCTTTAATCTGAATACTTCACTTTGCTGTAGTCGTTGTTTTCCTACGCTTTACAGTTCCATTGACTTTATAGACTAACCCTCCCCTCTATTCCAACGAACGGTCGTAAAAAATCCATCTAAAGGATGGAGCTTATTTAGCCCTTATTTCTGCGTTTCCTAGCGCAGTCAGCTTCAAAATTTAATAAAATATCCTTAAATATATTTGAAATTCAAGGCGTTTGAGACATCACGTGTCATCATAAAGCCAAGTGGTAAAGCTGTGTGCCTCTGACCTATTTGACCGCACTCACTATTTCCATAGTTACATCAATGGTAGAGAGCCTTACTCTAAAACTACTACTGAGGACCTGGATCTACCAGAAACCTACCTGGGATCCTACTAGTATGTATCGCAATAATGGGTCAATCATGGGTTTCTCGAGCTTTTCCTCCAGTGAAGTCAGTCAGTAGTACACCCAACGAGCTAAATGTTTCTTTTCTTTCATTGACAATATTACGTTTTCCATTTTCACGCGAAAAAAGTTGGTATACTACAGCTGTTCCTCCGTGTCCCGCATCAAAACAGGCGAGATAATGCACTATTGCGTTCATCTTTTCAGCATGAAGGAAACGCCTCCATATGCCTTATATACAAGGCCTTGGAAGGAAGCAGCGCTGCTGCTATCAGTGTCCAAGGAATTTAAGTATATAAAATAAAAAACTTAAGTATATAAGATAAAAAAGATAACCAAACTTAAATTTCCTGCAACTTTTGAATCGAATTGAGGATTTATTTCCAACAATTTTCTGTACAGACGTCTAAGTAGCCTGTTTCGGGCAACACCAAGAGTATTGGAACGATTCTGATTGAATTTGAACAAACATTTGAATTTTAAGCAAGCTTTTCTTTATATTATTTTGCAAAAGGCGTGATTCAATAATTATTATAAGAATTAACCATGAAACATTTTATGGCCCGAAGTTGCGACACCAAAACATTGCTGAAACCGAAAAACGAGCTATTTCGAGCCACTTTTAAAAATGATAACAGGCGATGAAATATGAGAATGGGCCCGTAAAAAAGATTATTGTCAAAGCGAGGAAAAACTCTTCCAAAGCTGATTTTGTATGTCTGTTAGGATTACAAGAAAATCTTGTCCAACTTGGGAAACCCATCTCTTCTGTGTTACATAACAGCAAAGAATTCAAAAAGCGGCCCGGATGATAGAAACGTTTTGAATCATGGCAAGACTAAACCACATAATCAATGACGACTCGCAAAAAAATCGGGAATCTATATTGGGAAGATCTGATACATTTACCATATAGACCGAACTATGCACTTTCAAATTTTCGTTTCTAAGGGTCATTGCAGAATTGGCTTAGTGGCATAGAACTGTGTAAGTTCAAGAGAGGATTTTGAAAATCACTTTTTTCAGTTCTTTGATGAAAAAAACTCAGAAGACTTCCTAGTGATGAAGAAAACTTCCTAGTGATGGTATTATAGTTGATAAACACAAATTTTACATCAGTAAAATTCATTTACAATATAAAAACTTATTTTCGAAATTTGGTTAAAAATCATTGGAATCTTTTCGAAGTTTTCAAGAATTCCATAAGAGTCAAGTTACTTTTTTTAATAAATTTTCTACGTAATACCGAGCAGTGCGTGTAGCACATTTAGATCGTTGCAAGAATTTTTTCAGGCAAACATAACATTTCGATTATATTGTTATTCTCATGGGCAAGACCAAACAATCTCTATAATAAAACCATAAAAGCATAGCAGACATCAACATGTAGCTGTTTCGCAGGCAGTTTACTACGTTATTTTCTATCATAGGTGAACTAATGTGACAAACAAGATGATTTTACCGATGTAACTTCTCTTAACAACATTGCCGTAAGCATTTTTTTTTATTATTTCAGTTTTGCGACTCATTCGCTGTTTTTTTCAACTAAATAAGTTCTATCCTCTGCAATATATAATAATAATTTCGATATTGGGATAATATGTATCTTTTTATCTTCAATCATTCGACATATATTATCAATCATGTCCCAGTAAATTTTTCTTGCTGATTGTTTGAGCTGTCCGGTAATGCTAACATATGGATTCTGTCAAAACTGATTAACTCTCATATCCTTGAGACTTTTTTTTTTGAGCTGTCCTATAATCCTATAACATACCGATTCTGTCTGAACTTACGGATTAACTCTCATATCCTTGAGACTTTTTTAACATGAACTCACAATTTCTTGCTCATATCCTTTTCATAGCCTGCAAAATTGCAACAAATGAATCATTACTTCCACGCATCACTTTAATTGGCCTCCTCGTACAATCCCGCACCAGACATATTGTATACTAGCTAAGGTTCTATTAGCGTTAGCTTCTCTTGATCGCTGCCGGTGTATTTTCCCGGCTAAGTGAATTTTCGGACGATAGATACATCCAACTGAAATAGTGTATTGCCATAGTTTTCCACTTTTGATTGTGGTCCCGTTGAAAGTGTTATTATTAGTACGAGTATAATCAGTTGAGGAAAATTTTCAGTTTCGTAGCGAATTTTTACCCACTACGTGCTGTGCTGCTATAACTCAAGTGAATTTTCTATAGATTTTCACGGCAGAACCTGATTTGGTGCCCGATTTTCTTAAAAAGGGCTCTTACCTGCCTTGCCTGCCTGTTTGCCCAAGTGTTGGATGACCAAAAGGAAGTTCACTTGTTAGCGCATTGCTACGTGTGTGAATAGTTCGCGTCTCATTTGTTCTTACAGCTCGCGATAGATACATAGATAATAGATAAATCGAATATTATTGCCAGTAAGATAAAAATCATTTTTCGTTCGAACTCAAAAAGTCAATAAGCAGACTTTCGTGATAAGTAAGACTAGATCGTAATCACGTTCCCTCACCCGCACTCAAAATATTGTATCTGTATTTATATGCAACGAAAAAGTATCTTGAAATTGTAGAATTTACAGCAGAAATCAAATAAAGAAAGTGATAAGCATCTTTGTATAAATCTTAACGGCCGACTCAGTATTATTACTGTGCGCGTAGTAACCACATTCGAAACGTTGCTCCGACCAGAAGGATAAAAGTGCATTTTTTTTTGAGTAATTTAGTGTTTGCATGAGTTTCATTTTTACCTTCTCAGTATTTTGGGAAGTGTGATCACAAAAGATATTGTACGACCAACTCGAAATTCCACGGGATTGTTCTAGCAGAAACATAGCGTTCCCAAAAGATACTCTACTCTCTGTCCTCTGCTGTTATTTGGATTATTTTCCGAGTTCCGAATCGAGCTGCAAAATGTCGTTAACGCTGGATGACTTGAAAGCTGTTTTGAGTATTCGATTCAATCGTCAAGAATGTAAGTACAGTGTTGTGTCTAAATTTATCTTATCGCGCTATCTAAACGAGTAATAAAAGCTAAAAGCGGATTTTATTAATCGGATTCGGTTTTGATTGAAAATACATTGCGATTAATCAGTGGAAAACTCTTCAACTGAATACGACACATCCCGATTTGTATTGATGCCGTGGAAAAGTCGACAATGAAATGATTTACTCATTCCAGGATAAAAATAGGATATTTCTTTCGAAAACTGACAAAATATGTGCATGAAGCTCTCGTTCAGTTAAAATTGCATCCCAAATGTTTTTAATTTGCAATCGTTTGACATATCTTACACTTACCAGAATTGGGACTAAATTATCACACAATCGTAATTCTTAATGCATTTTTGGCTTTTAATTTGTATCGTATGCGCAAAAATTGAATCTTTGCCAGATCGTACTACTAGCAACATGACAATTTTTCATTAAGATTCTTCAACTCTTTCTGACTAATGTGTTGCATGCACTGCAGTGGATATTAATGATAATTTGAAATTTTTGATTAATTGTCAAATTTAATCAACCTCAAGCGCCATGAAACAAATTCACATGTATTCACTTATTGAGTAGATCCTTTAGTAGTGAATGCATGTCTTTGAAAAGACATCCTCAGAAATACTTTTATAAAGCCTAGTCCACGTATAATTTCTGGGCACGACATACACATACATCAAATATTCGACAGTGTGTCCTTATTAATTTTTCATTTTAAGAGGTGTACGGCCGCTACGCATTTTCTTTGCCTAAATCATCACATGAACTTTTTATTGGCAATGTTTCAGAATATGCTGAGCATGTCTCCAATATAATTATTGTGCGGTAGAAAGTAGAATGTTAGCGAGAGAGGAACGAAGAAGATTGGTAGAAACATATAAGTTACGATAGTTGGCTTTATATTCAATTTTTAAGCACTTTGTTCAGGACAATGTACGAGGTTAGACGAATACACTGCGCTGGTCAGAGGTGTGATTTGCAATTTGCAGAACGAAGCCAAATTGTATTTGCTGAATTTATTTTTAAAAATTATGCTACAATTGTTTTTGTCTTGCTTTGCAAAAGCGGGCCCTATTTTAATTTTTACACCGAAATCATACTCGAAAAGTTAGTGTAGTATAATGGTTCCAATCATTCAGTAAAAATGTGTGCGAGAATGGGGGATTAGTGATCCAATGATAATCGATCAATAAGTATGTCGATTTGTATCCTTGTCATTAGTACGATGGAAGCACAGCTGTGAAAACTCTCGTAAAAATGAGTATTTATTTGATTGTGTTGAAAGTCGGAAGTAAAAGTATTAATGATAGATTAGAATTCACTCCTATTCACTTTGAAATCTGAAAATTAAGATTACCGACAAAATTCAAACGATAGGGTCAACAACTTTGTGCGCATTCGCAAAAGTAGAAATGACAGAATATGTGAAGGATATGAGAATAACTCTCATGAATATCAACGATAGTATCATTTCATCGAAGTCAACCCGTGTGATAACCCGTATTTTTCGCTTTTTTCGGATTTTGCTTTGACGAAAAATGAAAAAAATTTAATTTAAAATTTTTCATATATATTTATTGATATTCGAACAATGCTACCAATTTTTTTCCAACTATAATTTCATTGTTTGAGTTACAGGCAAAAGGACCCATGTCCATAAAAAGCTTGAAAATAATTTCCACTATTTCAGCAGATTGGCTTATCAGATTTGCAAACACCAAATGGCATATCACTTTGTAAAACAGCAGCTATCGAATGAACTAGAATGATTTGAAAATGATTTGAAAACTGAATAATTGACATGCTTTTGAATATAAATATTCAAATTTCATGACTTTTTTTTGTTGCTTATTTTTATTACTTATTACTTTAAGATAATGTGGAGACCAGTTCGAAAAACATCGTTTTAAATAAAAATACAAACTTTTAAAAAAATATTGTTTGTTTAAAACACAAACAATTTACTCACCATTATTCTGCTGTAACTTTCAAGCGACTTCAAATATTGGAAAACCATTTTAAGAGCACTTTCAACACAGGTTTGGAAATAAATTTAAACCAAAAAATTCGATTTTTTTCAACATGACACACGGGGTGATTGCCTTAATGCCAGAAATCCCTTAAGAAGCGGGGAAATAGGTATTTTTCGAGAATTTTTTAGAGGGGGTAAAATAATCTAATCTTTTTCAAATTTTTCCATAATTTTATGATGGTATTCAAGTTTGTGATACATATTTTTTTTTTTTGAGATTACTAAAAAATAGCTGCGTTATTAAGGGTTTTCGGACACCTGTTCTCCGTGACAACGAAAAGTGCTGCAGTTGTCACTCTTTTGATGTTGATCGGAAAAAGATTTAACAAGTTTCATTCGATTACTGACATATTAAGGAGAGGGGTATAGCTAAAAAAAATTATGAAAAAGTGCAAAATTGAAAATTTGAGAGCTTTTTGACTCCAAAGTTCGAAGTTTCGACATATTTGACCCCCAAAAAATATTTATTTACACGCTACCTTTCAAACTTTAGGTATATCCTTCCGATCATATTACTGAGAGTAATCTCCCAAATATTCATCGAAATCGGTCGCTAACTTTTTGGGCTACAACATCAGCAGTTTTTGAAAACGTAGTTGCGAGATAATCGCATTTAAAGTTTCAACATGTGAAAACTATTAATTGTAGTGATAATGTCCCCCGTATAAAATTTTTCGAAACATTTGCCTTGTCAAAAGAAAGTTGAGATCAGTTGAATGAGAAAGCAATGGTTGCTAGGAGAGTACAGCAAAGGGAGTAAGCCAAGGATTGTTCTGCCTCTTACGGTTCGCTCGACGCTATATGCGATAACTCCGCAAATATTCATTTGTAATAATTTTTTTGCATATGCATATGCATATATTTGCAATATGTTGAAAACGATTTTTTTTTTTAAATTCTAAAGGGATTTCTGGTCTTAAACAAATGTCGAAATCAAAATTAAAAAAGGGAATTTCAGAAGTAAAAAAGCTCAAAAATTTCACAAAACCTTAGTAGAAATAAGGAAATTGTAATAATTAAATTTATATTATTAAATCTAAAAATAAAATTACAAAAATGTTATTGCTGAAATTTTTAAGAATTCAATTGTCAATCGCTGAGATCTTCCCTACGCAATTACAGTGTTTACATTTTCCGATAGCTATATCTCTAGATAAAGATTTTGTTTGGATCTTATAGGAGTCCAAATCGAACGCTAAAGACTACCCTCACCCTTTAGCCAAGTTGAAAAAAATTTTCGGACTTGCGTTATTCATCCATACCAATATTATATACTATTTACAAATAAGAAGCACAATATTAATAATCTTCTTAACTCTGATTCAATCCATGAAAATTATTCCTGATCCTTATTGCACATAGAAACATACTGCAACTGCTGTCGCCCTCATGTTCAAATCCTAGTTCGTAAAGACAGATATATATATACTATATGTTATTCAGTCAGTTTTTGTATCAGTTTTTTGCATTGGACAACAATATAAAAGTGGAAATTAATGTAGTAAGGTTGTAACTGAAACTACTTCCAACGCCAAAATTGAAACAAAAAAACTATAAAAGGGAAACAAGTGCTTACAGCTAAGTTTGCGTTATTTTTAAGTTTTCTTTTCGTGTAATTTTGGAGATTATCACATTAAAAGATACTTAAATACATTGTACTTGTCCTAGTTGTCAATCGACACTTCGCTTTCACTCATTTTTTTCCCTATTCAACGTATCACCAATCAGCTTATTCGCCTACAAGCTATCAATGCAAAAGAAATGATTGCATAATTTGTACATACAGTTGTAAAAATGCATCTACCCGATAGTTTTATTTTGAATTTCGATTTATTGGTGACACTCTAAATCCTCTGCAATAGCATTACAACTTTACAAGCTAATATAAACTTCATATAATTCTTTTGAAACGCAATAAATCGCCATTTTTCGAATTTATCTACGTATTCAAAGTAAAAGAATGTAATACTATCCGCTTTTGTTTTGTGTAAATTCGTAATACTAATTTTAACTATTAAATTAATTGGAAAATCGATTTGCACAATACAAATCATGAATAATAGAAGAATTATTTGATTGTTAAAGCCTTTGTCGTTAAAGCATTGCAGTTTTGTGTACGCAAATTCGGAAGGAACTTTTTAATTCGATAAAAAAAAATCTCATGGTTTATAAGAACTTTTTTCGGTCCATTTTTGGGGTATTCATAAAAAAACCATAAGCGCAATCCTTAAACCTGATGATTTTTGTGGTATTTGAAAAAAAACCCTAAGCGCACTTCAGAGTCCATGCCGAATCTTGTTTTTTTTTTTTGAATACTTTTTGAACAAATTTTGACTGCAATTAAAACTAATAAACATTAATATATAAGGCCTAAAAACAGGCAGTCATCCGAATTCTGCAGTCAAGACAGCCTGAAGGCAGTTTCTTTACTAAGCTATCAATTATTTTTATGAAACGTGTGAAATATGCAACGAATCCATTTTTTAACTCGTAAAATATAGAATATGCTGGAGACTTTTACTCTAAACATCAAATCGTTGAATTGGCTGACTCTACAGATCTAAAAGTTGAATTATGAGATTGTGTTCTCCTTCATAAGTTTTACATTCAAGAATTATATTCCTTATTGTTTATATATTCTATTACAATGAAATCTGCAAATAATTTAGATTATTTTCCCAAACTTCGAATGTTAAATTGATAAGTGAATACATTTGTAGATAACTTTTGAAAAATTCAACGGTCAATCATTTACCTCCAAATTCAAATTGGTAGCACCAAATTTACTTAAACCCACCACTAAATGACCAAAGTGTTCACCATGAGACTACTAAAATATTAAGTTAACCGATAATTTGGCAACAGAGGACAAAGTGACATCAACTTTGCGCAGCTAACAACATTTTAACCAGTTGATTTGGATAATAGCACTATTTACTTGCATGTTTATTTTGTTAGTTCTCATAGATCAAAAGAAGAAAAAAAAACACTTGGAATTTCTTCGCTTTGCACTTATTAGAGCCTCACCCATGTCCAAATTCATATACGGATAGCAATAAAAGTTTTAGTTATCAGCAAAACAACATTACGTCTGCGGCGTCAATTGAATCGGGGAAGGTTATTAGAAGTGGAAGTCATTATGTCTAGCTGACCCTGAGCTGACTAACATTAGCTTTACACATCTGTATCCTTGTTTGTTGATCAAAAATGATGACATATGAGCCCCAGTAACCCTTTTTTGTACGTGGCTTTCATATTTGGATCCTCCTAAAGATCTGTTATAGGTTACTCAATTCACGTTTTCAATGTTTGTAGATTAAAAAGCAGTGGGCTTAATATGAAAAGTATAAGAAATATAATGCCAGTGTTGCCGCTATTAGTGATACTCTCATGATGAAAGTGATAAAAGAATATTCAATTCCAGAGTCGCTTCGACCATAGTTTTCGAGGTTTTTGGGGAATCTTCATCAAATGTGTGCTCGCCAATCGTCAATCTTTCAATCTTTTGCTATCTTATTATTTTTCAACTATAGTTCTTTGCTGTTAACTTGCTATTTGATGTACATTCGCATATACTTTAGATCTCCAATCCCTCCCATCAATATCGTCATGCCCATGTTGGCGTTGTCAAAGTGATTTTTATGTGGCTTTCTATCTTGAAAATTGTATTTTTGAGTTTTTTTATCACAGATTTTTTCTAACCAGTCTTAATATTCAGTTCCTTGTTAGTGGTTGTATACTGAACGTAAAAAATTACTACAGTTTTCTTTCTCATTGATTGCTGAAAGGAGCGCCTTCTGTTGAGCAATATCATTTATTGAAAAGGGGCTTGTCAATTCGAATTTACCAATTAAGAACTTATTAAACTGATTTTCAAAGATTTAGATATTATTAAACTGATGTATATACTTCATCATTTCAATAGAAAAGAATTACCTTCTATAATACCACATGCATCCTTCCTGTCAGTTCTTCATCAATTATTAACGATCATTTCCGAATGAGGTTCTCGTGTTTTGCAAAATTTCGATCTTCTGTTTCTAAAGCCTAAGAAATCACCTGAATATGTTTCGTTTAAAAAAAGTTTTCACATATGATGGAAAAATCAAAAACATTGTTTATTCAACCTTACGTAAGTCAACCTATCCTTTCTACCAAAAGATTTTCAACCAAAACCAATAATTTCAACCATCCACTCAACCCAAATTTTCTTACTAATAACTTTTAGTTCTTTAGCAATATCTTGAGTGCTTATCTGACGACTTTCACTGGCTTTTCTAAAAAAAGACCCATTAATATTCTTCACAATAAATGAGCCAAAGAAAGGTGCAATATTCAAGTTAAAAATGTCCAAAAATGGAAGCATAAAAATCAGAAATATGTTTCTGCATTTGATAAAGCATTTTGACCATAAACACTACACATTTTGAATTGAGCTTCTCCTCGTTTTTGTATAATAAAATAATAAACATTGCAATTTTTTCTTTCAAATATTTACTCGTGTTGACAACAGTATAACTTTTGACAAAACTGACAGATATAAAATTATCTAAATGCAAATTATACCTTCCCATAAGCGACAACGCTGGCCAGTGTCTAGTGTGCCAGGGCCAATTTTCTCTTCGTTCTTTCTACCGAAGAACCACGCATGAAGCTTTGGAGCGCAGTATGACAGTCTATTAGTGTTGCCCGATCACCAATCACCATCGAGTGAATCGAATTGAGTCGACATCGACTCTCTTGTCTCTCTGCTTTTCCCGGATTATATTATATGTTATATACTGATTTAGAGTTCGGTGCGATCATAAGACTGAGAAAATTACATTAATATACTTTGAAAATGACGTGGGAAAAACTTCTAGTAGGGAAAAACTTTGATAACACTGATGCAAGTTTGTGGAAGCATTATACATTGATGCTCGAGCTATGTTATAGGGCCTATAACATAGCTCGTCCTGAGATATCTCGTTTGCTTATAGTATAGGCAAACGAGATATCTCAGGAAGAAAATATACTCAGCTGAACCACAATGAAAGCAGCACTTTGTTGAATTATTTCAATTTTAATCTGTTGCAGTTTTTTTTTTATCTCGAGCTCTCAGAAAGGAAGTTTAACTTTCCAAATAGCTTCCAGTTTGACGTAGCCCATTGGTTTACTAATAAAGGTATTTTATTTCATATGTGTTTTTATAAAACGTTGTATGGATTTTTAAAAAATATTAAACTTTTATAAACTGTTTAATACAAACAAGTATTTGGCTGTAAAAATGTTGCTATGAGTCCCGTGATTTTAATAAATCGTACAAATATTTCATTTTTTTTAAAATTCCATATGATTTCATCACTAACTATACATTTTATCGCATAATCAGAAAATCAATTCAGTTTTGAGGGCGTTATTCTTATCTACCGGTCATAGAGTAATAACTACTGGCTACTTGTCTCCTTATTCGTGCCTGAATTTACCAGGTATGCCAAGGACTATTCCGCGATAAAGTGTTATTTAATTTACGCTTTAGATCCTTTCCTAGAATTCTAATCAAAAATGCTCGGCACAGTAAGGTTGCTAAGCCAGAATTCTTGGATCCTGCATTTTATGCGCCAGTTGTCGACCTTATGCTGGATTCAGTCAAATATTTATTCAATCTTCAATCTTCAGAATTCAAATCAGTCAAATATTATTCTATACTAAATACATTTTAGTATAGAATAATGGTGTCACTCATTTGCTATAAATTTATGCAGAAGCACTTGGCGATTCAATGACATTTTTTTGGAAACAAAAGAAGTTTGTCACGAATTGCACCAAATTTCAGACTATGATTTCGACTATTCTTGTTGAAATGAATCTGAAGATTCCATTATTGGAAGCAATAGAACTCAAATTCTCGTTTCATTTTTGTAAATTCCAAGTCAGATTCCAGAAAATAATTGATTTTTATGAAACGGTTATAAGACAGACGTTTTCTGAAATTTTGTGTGATTGTGAAAAACAGAGAGAAAAATATTGTTCCATTTTAAAAACACAAACTTTGGACAATTTAGACTCAACACCCTTTTTCTACCCGAATTCGCGAATTCAATAAAGATGATTGCGTCGATGCAAAATTAAAAGTTTGGGTTTTTATCGTTTTGAATTTGTTGGAAAATTAGAATGAATAATATGTATTTGTTTCGTTATTTTGTCCTTAATGACACTCGTTCTTAATTTCAAACCAAACGTCGAGAAAAAATTGTATTAAAGCCTTTTAAAAATCATACGTGTCTGCGATTTGCATCGCTGCATACGCTGACAATTTTTTTTTTAATTTACTACCTTCAAAATTTAAAAAAATTACTACCTTCGTTTAGTCAGAATACGTTGAATGATTTCCTTGACTTAAGTCCACTTTTTACTATTCTTCATATGAGATTTTAATTATTCAGTATTATTTAAATTAAATATAGAATCCTTTCAGGCTTGTAAACAAGCTATTTCAAGCCGCAGTTTCTTTCAAGTGTTGCCTCCGATTGTCTCTTGTCCCTTAAATTTCGATAGCCGCACAGCGACGTTCGACAGAATGTTCAGAGAACTTGACCAGCGCTTTCATCGTTCCGTGCAAGTTTTATCATCAATTCGATCGTCCTCTAATTTTAAAATCCGAAGAGCAGTAAAAAATCGTCAGTCGTCAGAGAATTGAACCAGTGCCTTCTCGGTGTCCTGTAGGTGTTTCCGATTGTCTCAGTCCATCAAGCACGTCCTTCAATTTGTGATTTTGAAGAGAGATGAGATGTCTTAAGTTCAGGGAATTCAATCAGTGCTTTCCTCAAGTCTCAAGCGAGTTGCCTCCAATGATCTCGCTTCATCTCATGCGGACCTAATTTTTGTAATGAAAACAGCGATAAGATAAACTCGTTTAAGTAATTTAAATAGATTTGCTCTGTTTCCAAATGATCTTAAAGATTCGCCAAGGAATACTTTTTTTAAGATACACGTTTGTCGACCATTCGTTGCAAACAATCAAGAAATGGTGAAATTTACTGTAAAGAACTGTTGAGATAAGGTCTAACCCTTCAATTTTTTTAAACAAAGATTAATTTATGCGTTCATCAACGCTCATGTTTTCATTCAACGGATCGAAGGATGGGTCGCAGCTTGATAAATTCCGGACTGCTGAGCACAGACAATTCGTCGTCATTGCTTTATTTAACATTGGAAAGCACCACCTTTCAGGAAGAAAAAAGGCTCCTGACAATGTAGAAAAATGATATGAGTGTTTATAAGGTGCTCCTTTTCAATCCGTTGTTCCTATAAACCTCTGATCGAAATTCATTTTTCTATTGGCTGGAAAAAATCTGCAGGAGTTTCTACTGCAGATGTAATAAATTGTTTCTCTTCTCATTGCCTGCGGTTTACGGGAGCAACTTTCTTCTTTGGTTGATTAGATTTTGAAAAAACATGAAATAAATATTAACGCTTCTGCAAAAGTTTAAAACGACCATGAAATTTTAGGTTCGGCTGATTTATAATTGTGGAGATGGCTAGCTCGTTAAATAATTCGTATAATTTGAAGCTGTATCGAACATTTCTTCGATCTCTTTCCCGTTTCGCTCCCAAGATGCATAGCATCGTTACTATCATAATTGATGTGTAAATTTTTTAATTGATCGCATCAAAACAAACCAATTAACAACTTTCTCTATTTGCATCTGCCTCATAGCACTGAACAAATGTCTCTTCCATTACTCGATTGCCACAAGCCTACATTTAGCTGTTATTAATATAAGAGTTAAATACGGCAACCCGTCTTCTAAGAACAATCTTGTTTCTTTCGACCGGCTAGCCAAGTTAGTACGTATCAAAAAGTGTTATCTAATACTGTCTATCTGACAATGATTCTATAGCTATTCCATCGTTTGCGGTATTCACCTTCGATGAATTCGTAATCAACACACAACCACCAGCCACCCCCTCAAGATTCCACGTTGCTGAAGAAATGGAATAAGGTAATGGTGGTAAAGTTATCTCTCCGCTATTCATTACACATGGTCGACGGTATAGTTGGCGCTCCGTGGCAGCCAGGCAAGACCAGGGCTAGTTGGGCCAACTTTGTCAAGATCGCAACGTGGACAAACGACAGCAACAACAATAAACTAAAGAAAATGATTAAGAAAAAATCAAGTCGCATTCACTCTCCATATGGGAGGGGCAGTGGCGTTGAACTTTGTAGCTGAAGAGTGCCAAATTAGGAATTGTTAGTTGCTACGTAAGAATTTATCGAAAGATTCATATCGTTTATACAATTCAGCATATTCCAATTTAGCTGACTGGATAAAGATCGTAGCAATCTACCATGCCTAGATAATCCATCTTACGATAAAATAAATCCAGTTTTTTTTAAATCGTTTTATAGCCTCAAAAGACGGATTATTCACCATCTGTAACAACATTCGAAAGGTTTAGTTTGCGCAGAAACTAGAAATTTCACTATCTTTCGAAATACCTAAGCTTGAAAGCACCAAAAAGATACCGCGCCACTGCTGCGTTGGAACTTTGGTGGAGCAACCGCGGGCCTCTGGGTTCCAACTTCTCCAGTTACTTGCTTCTTTCTCGTTCATTTTATTGTCGGTTGCTGCCGTCACCGAAGCTCAGAGCGTTTGCTGATCGCCGGAATCACTTCTTGCGTCAAAATTTTCCTTAACATCTTTTCCACGCCACATACAGCTCGTCGTGATCTTCCTCTTGTCGACAGATCCACGTTTCAAAAAGGTGCATCTACGTTGCGTATATTTGTTGCCAGTTAATCCCAGATACATCCCACAGATATAATTGTGCTATACGATTTGTGTTCAAGTTTGATAATGATCACAAGTTCGCTATTTGCTTAACTAGAGTTTGTTGTTTTACTGAGCGAAAAAAGAAAATAATTTAAGTGAATTCTTTTTATTTTGCATTTCCCATAGAGTGTGATCGTGTTAGTTTGTTGGCTTATTGCAAGTAATCGCAGTGTTATTAACCCCAATCGTAATCCAATTGTAATTCAGTTCTAAGTCAAATTTATCTGGTTAACACACGAGTATGGCGGGTGGAAAACGTAGCGCACGATTCAATAGCAACAATTATGTGCAATTGCCAGAGAGAGGACCAGGTAAATAATAGACATATGTAGATACTAATTAGCACAAGACTGATTATCAGTTGAACCATGCAAGTGTATGCAATTGATTTATCAGTTCCTTATCAGCGTATTTAAATTGAATGTGTGGAGTTTGGTCAGGGAAAAATCTGCTTCCACATGGCACATAACATTCGCCAGCGTGTCATTGTAGTCTCCCGTTGATCGATACTGCATAATCTCGTCTTGGAACCATGTGGAGAGGAAGAGAAAGTAAAGTTTTATTGTGTATCTATTCTTAATATTTCCGGTATTTTTTCAATGAAAGACGTAAACCTGATGAGTGTTTTTAATTCGTTATTCAGTGCTACTCAAATGTGTGTTTTTTATTTAAATTTCATCAATGGGAGCCTTACAACACTTGTTCGCCTATAACACCATGCGGTACTCACTTTCTACTTACGCCCATTTCATAATTCAATCGACAACCTCCGGCCTGCATCCCTGCAAGCATTCATTTTATCCATTGCGCTTTCTTTTTTCCTTGCTCATCTTCATCATTCGAAGAAGCTCTTCCGAAGATCATCCAAATTAGCATCGATCAATTCCATTGCCACGAGCACTATCAACTGACTAAATTAAATTTCTAATTAGCAGTCATATATTCATCTATCTTTCCCTCGAACCAAAAAAGAGCAGATGCCAATAGTCGTACAGCTAAATGCCCCAAAACCTGTAACCTACAAAAGATGAAAATCATTTTCACTTTTTAACAGTGCGCTCGATTCTCAACATTAGAAAAAATCTACACAATATCTTGTTGCCTCTCCTTGCTAATCGCTGAAATCTCGCCTATTCTGTCTACTCTTAATAATAGCAAATCTTGCGAAGGCATTTTATTTTTGCAAAGATTCAAAGATGAAAGTCAAGGCCCCGCAGATAACTGTGACGTTGCTATGGACCAGAGGAAAACATATTAAAGATTGAACTGCAACAAATGAATTCGTTATCTACACATTACAAGTGGCGCTGTTGTTCGGAGATAAATTATTTGAAGAGTGAAAGCAAAATTTGGAGATTTGTTGTTTTTTTTTCACGAAGTCTTCTCGGTAAAAAATGTGAACTTTCGCAGTTTTGCGAAAGAAGTCCGTTTGGACTAATTAATAACGTTTAATGAGTGAACTGATAACTTTCGGCGAAAGGTGCTTATAACATCACCAAAGATACCACATCATCATGCTTGGTTGAATCATTATCATGCTTATTATTATTAATTTAATGCTAAAATATTGCTTGCATTCGAGGAGCTACTGGCTGTCGCCTACATGGCAAGGCTTTCATTTTATTTAAAATTCAATCTTTTTGCAATATATAAAGTATTAATTTTGAAAAAATAACGAATAATTTAGACATATGCCTAGAAATAGACTGAATTAAATTTCAGCCATATGAGTATCTTCGGAATTACAAGCAAGGACAAAAATTAGTTATCTGACTATCGTAGACCAATCTTTCCTACTTCTAAGACGCTTAGGTGGGTGAAAAGGCGTGCTCAAAGCAATACCAGCTACAAGACGATAATCAGTGAATAATGTTCCAAGTGTTATCGCAAGCATTTACCATTTTAAAGCCAAGATCTCTGCCCTTTTCAACTTTTAAAATCCATCTTTGCTTTCTTTCCTTTCGTATCACAATTTGTCCTTTGATTGAAAATTAGAACAGAAATCACTCTGTAGTCAAATCACTCACCCAGATTGTGCAGCCGGTATCGAGTTGCATTCCCTTATAAAATTAAATTCAAATTAATCAACATTTTCTGATAAGAATGTTTCGAACTCGGGGTACTAATTCAAAAAAGTCTAAACAACCATCATCTAAAATAGGTTATCAATAATAATGAATGCTCGCCAATTGCAGAATGCTTTTTGTACAAACCAATACTAGCAAGTATGTCGGTGCATACCATTAATATTACAAGATGGATAACCATTTGTGGATTGAAAATATAAGTTAAAGTGACATGTTTCTGTAATGCATTTGTTGCCTCGAACCGGAAACTATAGCAAGCCCCGTAGTGATTAGGATAAAAAATTATAAAATTGATTTCAAAAGCTAAAGGAAGCCTTTTTGTTAAGGTGTTATAAGTTTTCATCATTACAAACGCAACGGTCTGAAATCACTTTTTCATATTTTTAGTTGATTTTTCCGAAGACCATAACCAGTAGAGGGTCAGTAGAGTCACTAAAAATCACTAAAAAGCAATCAGAAAAATGTTTTTATTCTAATTTTTGAAAAAATAATTTATTCAAAAAATGGAAAAAAAACAAGACCGTTGCATTCGAACCGATGCAAACTTCAAACACCACCTTTCTTAGCGTTTCCAAGCAAAAGATGAAGTATCAAGTTAAAGATTCCACTTTGAAATACAACCATACTACCGATTTTTAAATACATCGTTTTATTCTCGCGTTTTATTTACAGTCTTCGAACTGCATCTGAACTTATTCTGATTGAAAAACCTTGTCGATTCTCCAGAGCCATCTACAATTCTGATAAATAAATAACACACAACAATTCACCTATTAAACCTTCTCCATACACAACCATAATTACTAAAAAATTTAAAGAACGGAGAGGAGGCAAGCAAAGATAAACCTAAGGGAATCAAAAGAATTGCAACTGAAAATTTCAAAAGGTTCTTAATTACAATACCCCAAACTATCCTCTCGTACCTTCGAAACATGAACACCTACAAGTCTTACAAAAAGATACTTTTTACAACCTTCAGAACGAGCTAACGATGGCTCAAAGCGATTTTACGTTGGACGAAATTTCTTTCAAAAACTCTGGTTTGATGTTCCCGTCTTGTGAAGTTGTGCCATTTTTTTCTTTTTCACCTTCGGAATCTACTGGCGTTTTCTCAAATGCACTACTTTCAATGGGGTTTTGACTTAGCACTTCCTCAGGAATGATTCGAATTTCTTCCGATTGCGGTTGACAAAATACAGAAGTTTCCAGGCCACTCGTAATGGGCTTTCAATGGTTGAGCTGTACAGCAACTGTCTCAGTTTAAGTAGATTTTTGATAAAAGAATATTTCTTCCTTATTTTCGACATGTTTCCATCTTCTTCAGGTGTTGTACTGAACAATGGTATGTCACCGCCAATATACGTAGATATTCTAAAATAAAATTTATATAGTCTAAACGGAACCGGTTTTTTGATTTTTAAATATCATTAGGCTTTCGATGTTTCATCTTTCCTTTTCCTGTAACTTAAATGGCATCCAATGCTCACGCATAGCAGCTTTGAACCCCAGGGGAACAAGCAGATTGTTCCTACGTTCATCTTCCGGTGGACTCAGGTGAGGATAGGTTTTTGTGGCTGCCAAAACTTCACATTGACCTCTAGGGTGATATCTATCGTAATATCCTTGAACTAATGTTAAGGTGTCTGCATATTTGCTACAGCAGAGACCACCCGAATAAGTCCAAACGTCCCAGTGGTCATTGCGAACTTTAGAATTTACCGCGTGTAACATTTATGGATCTGGGTTAAATAATTGAAGCTCCAACTCCACTCATATTAAGACGATTTCATACAATGTGGCTTTCAGGTACCTGAACTTCCAACTTGATTGCTATCGAAGGAACACAATTTTACAATTATTTTCAACATTTAGTAATTTTTACTACTTTCGCGTATATTAAATTTTAGGTGTCTGAAGTTTGCATTTTTGCTAACGCAACAAAAATTTACTATATTTAAACTTTTTTAAAATTTGTTTTTTTTTTTTTTGTTAATTTTTTGTTAGTTTTATTTTATTTTTGCTTTAATAATTTTATAATTTTTCGTTTTATTTTGTAAATAAATTTGAACTTTGTTTTATTTAAATTAATATTTATATTAATCTAAACAAAATAAAATTAATATTTTTATTTTAATTAAATTATTAAACTTTGTTTTATTTTCATAACTTTTTGGCTGCTCTCATTTGCATGTTTCGTTTTACTTTTTATTGTTTTATAATTTACGGATCAATATTTTTTCCGTTCTATTCATTTTTTTAATTTATTTATATAATTTTTTTGCTTTTTGTTTTCTAAAAATATTTAATTTTTTTATAATTTTAAATTTTATAATTTTAAATATTTTTCTTCATTTTTATGCCATTTTGAATATCCCCATCCCCGCCCTAATATAAATTTTTCTTGGCTTTTTAAATAATATCTGCATTTTTTTTATTTTGTTTGTCTACGTGTTATACCTTCGTATTTGATTGCTTCACTGATTTTTTAATAAGTCACGGTTTAATTTAATTCTTTTTTTCATTTCGTTGATTATTTAATAAATTTAATATTAAAATAATAATGATTTCTCTCGAGATATTTAAAATCAAATATCAGTGGAAATAACGTATAGTCATCTTCACTACAAAAGGATGCATGTGCCCATTCAAATATTACGCTTAACTGAATTATTTTCACCCCAAATTATTGAGTACAACTACCTATGATCAACTGAGTAAGTCCAAAGTCTCTCGAAAAATCAAATTTTTTAGCGGGGCGTTTACGATTGTGCCAACAATCGTTCGCCAAAAATTTCGAATTCTGATCTGAAGCAAAAAATTATCTTAAATTTTTGAAATTTATTTTCCAATTAAAGTTCCACATAACTTCGCGCACTAGCATCATGATAATTGTATTTTCAACTATTATTTACATTGAAATTCACTATGACGCAAGTCCTTATTCCATTTGGAAAAATTACACTTTACCGTCACCATTTTGAGGATCATTTGTGAGGACAATGACCGGTAATTTTCCTGTCAGCTATCAATTAGCCGTGTAACCTAAATGGCAAATTCTTGTTGACAATGTTTATATGTATCTTAAGAATAGACTTCCTGATGTTCATTTAACTGTAAATAAGATAATGTGAACATCTGAAAAAGAAAACAAACCAAAGGTCATAGTGAAAACAAGAGACTGCTGAGAACATTCGTATTTGGCAACGTGCGGACAAATAAATTTAAGCCTTGCTACGAACAGTAACATGAATTCTCTTCTGTACATGTAATATTTAAATTTGAAAGAAATTTACTTGTAGTAGTATCGATCCACATCCAAATTTTCGTATGTGGTACATTCTATTCGGCATACAATAAAAGAAATTAACTAAGCAAATTTATAAAACAAATTTTTCAGTTGCGAATATAAACTGAACACATTGAACAAGAAAAAATCAACAAATATGTTGGGCGTTCCTTTTCAAGGACTAATAATTTATATGGATTTATAATTTTGTGGGTTCACGTTTCATGATAAGAGCATTCCATAGCAAAACTTGGTTCCTGCAATTTGAATTAAAAGTCAAAATCGAAAAAAGGAATCCTTCCCTTGTAATTAGAAAACTCGAGTGAAACATACTTCATGTCAATAATAAATTCTAAATTTATTTAAATTTGATTCCGCATATCTTACCTTGCCATGAGCTTCTAAGAAATCTTAATTTTTCATCAAAAAGGATTACTTGCCGAACTTTAGCAAAGTGGGTGTTGTTATTAAAATAGTTGTAAAGCTGTCAATAAGGTAAATTTAGAAAACATAAAGTGAATGAAAAGGATTCCTTTTTGTAATTATAATTTTATTGAGAATCGGAAAATTTAAATGGTTATACTCAAATTGATGAGATGCTGAAAGGACATGCTATTACATCGAGGGGTAAAAGAATAAAGATGTGTCCTGTTTGTCTAAAGGCCAAGGCAACATATAATAACATAAGTGCACTGTACAAAAAAAGTAAGCTCAAAGTGGTCCATAATACAATATGAATTCCGAATTGTTGGTTATCGCAAACCCACTTTTAAGATGTGGGTTATGAAAAATCGCACAGTTCATGTCAAATTTTCTGCAGATATATGTCTATCATCTGCGAAAACCATGCCGATATCTCTACACAAATAAACATCAGTTAACGTCACGCTGAAACCAAACAAACTTGTACAGAAAAAATATTTTAAGAATTTGAGAGGAAAGAACTTGCTACATAATGTATTTTAAGGCGACTAAACATTACGTTAAATATTAAGTGTAGCAGTTCAAAAAGGATCATTGATGTAAGAAGACAAATGGAGCGAAGCTAATCAATCATTTCTTCTAAAGCATTCCGATTCTTCTAACGCATAAGTAGCTGAAACACGGAATACCTGTACACCTGATATTTGCGTTGCCGCATATGATCTTATCATAGACCTGAATAGACCGGGAATATGGCAGATGTCAAAGGAATCAATTAAAAAAAAACGACTAGTTTTTGTAGTATTATTATTTTGGAAACTTCTGGCTCGTCGGATTTCGTTCAACTGATTGTTGTATCTGAGTCACCATTTGGCATTTCGTTATGCCTTAATGTTTTTTAAAAAAGGATCCGTAAGGGTTGCTTCTCTAAATCCGTTAGCCGTTCAACAGATTTCTATATGGATTTTCAGGTATGTGACGAAACATCCATACCTGAAAATTGGCCATGCTTTGCGGACCAATGATTCGTTTTCAATCACGGCTGTGCCAAACTACATATTAATTAAAAAAAGGCAGCTGTCACACTTTGATTGGGCAGTTTTACTGGATATTCTTCCATTTCGTTCACGGGATCGGCGATACCTTATTATTTTAGTTCTAGAAATAGTCTGGATGATAAAAAGGTAGATTGGATCCTTGTATCATCGAAGTTAAATGTTTTAAAACATGATAAAAGATGGATGAACACCTTTTGCCCTACAGAATATTTTACAACAATATCTTCAAAACTTCCCCGAATTATTTTGAAATTTTATAATATTCTTCGGGGAAAGAAGGCTGGTAATTTATTGATCAGTGTATCGTATAATATAATACATATTGGTATATTGTATATTACTAGTATAAAAAGAGATAAAGGAAATTTGTTCTCTTATAATGGCTACAAAGCTTTACTTAGCTCGTCTCAAAATGTGGCAAAACCTTCATTATTGGCTGCAATAAGGTTTGCTTCAGATCAGAAATGAGGTGAGCGACAGTTAGAAGGGTGCCAGGAGAACAATCACTTAGTATCGGCATGGCTTGTGATGATTTCAGTATGTAAATGTACTGAAAACTGAATATTAATTGCCAACCAATGTAGAAGAGGAGAAAGTCACAGTATAATTCCGAGAAATACTTTTCTTGCTAAAATGACTAACAAAGCAAAAATATATTAAGTTAAAGAGAAAAGTATTTAGTCAGAAAATCATAGAAAATGCAGGATGAAATCATCAGGCTTAAGTAGAAAGATCATATATCAACATTCCAAATTGCTAAGTATATGTAGTGATATTCTTTGAAAGCCGAGTTTTCTCGAATTGATTCATTGCGATGTCACTTTTTAGAACAATCCTGATTGAAACTTACTCACACTATCAAAAATTAAACGTAGTGAAGGACAGTAATTATTTGCCGTGCTTTAAAGGTATTATTTTTCAAATAACCAAACTTTTTTATTATTTATTCCGACGATTCCATTCTATAAATTCCAATGCGTTCTCTGTCTGTAAAAGTGTGGAACTAAAATATCTTCTTAACCACACCGACCAGATTATTTAGCGGAGTAAGGTGATTAAAATTTTAAAATGCTTTGAATGCTTGACTGATTATTTATTTCCAAGCTCAGTTAAAAAAATTGCAGTATGCTTCAGCTATAATACATTATTGCTTTAAATTAAACTGTTGAGCGTGATATTGACCACATCACTTCGTAGCGTACTGAGTGAGATTGATTGTGAATTGTGAAAAAAATTGAATCATTTCACGTTCATGATCTAGTGATAGTTTTCCATTTTGTTTATTTTATCCTAAATTGCCAATAGCATTCAATATTAATATTCTCTTCACTGCATCTAATGATAGCATTGCACGGAAGAATTGTAAACTCTTCCGTGCTATTAATTACGTATCCAAACATCTTATGCTGATGCTAAGTAACTAAACAACGATTGAAAACAACTTACATACTTTCATCTTATTATAATTAAATCAATTATAATTGCTACCCACCAACATGTATACACATATACTTCCATCGATTCTCATTTCAACTTTCAATGAGATTAAAGATAGATAAAGAGAGATCAAAATCCTTAAAATACTTTTATTTAAGTGGATACGTAAATACATGGTTTGCTGGCTGTTTGTTCTTCCAAGTCGCTACTTTCTCCTTTCGGGTATAAAAATATGTACGCACAGTGCAAGATAGTTTCATACAAACACATGATTCAGATTTATTAACACGCATCCACATGAGCTATTCTATAGGATTCTATAATAGAAACTTATCAGTCATAAATCATCACAGCAATTTTCAGGAAGCGTCACTCTAAATCAAGAAACTTGTTTCTGGATTTCCTTCACCATGTAGCATGTAGCATTCCCTTAGAAGTGCTAATATATGACCAATGGTTGTCAAGAATCTTAGAGTGCTCATGTTCTGTAAATATCCGATAAATTCTCAAATGGTAAGATAAGCAGAATGTATATGGCTTCTTTAGTGTCCTCTGCCTTCTCCCGTTTATCCTTTGCTGCTTATTTTTGGATTAAGAGATTTCCTTCTTCGCTGTAGACAGACACGCTTCCAAGGGTTTGTGATGGTAATCAGTCGTTGATATTTTAATCAATACTGAAATCATTGCCCCTATTAATTGCTTGAAATTCACTGAACTATGCAAATTATTTGAGTCAAGCAGCGAAAAAGGGAAAATTATTTCATTGTAGACTACTTCTGATCAGCCATTAGGAAGGATATAGATAGTACACGCAATAAATAAAGTTAAAAGTAATAATATTTTGACGAGAACAGATTGCTTTTTGGAGCAAGCTAATTGAAACCCTGAATCTTGGATGCATAAATCATCTGATGCCAACGCCAAAAGTACCCCTTCCCTACATGTATTTTAATCAAACAACTTAAAACGAATTAACCAATAAACTTTGCTGTGATTTATTTCCACAATTTATCTCTCACTCGAACCCTGTTGTTCATTATCCATCGTTAAATGGAAACGTTATAAAATTTGCCCAGTACAAAGCCGTTCGTTAGGGTAAAAGTGGAAGAAAATAATTTTCCAAAAATAATTCTTATGCAAGAACGACATAGCGACGAATGGACGAATGTGTCCGGCGTTGTTCGATAGCTTTAAAAAATAAATTAAAAATACCGTGAATATTTCCTTGCTTTTTGCCTGCTGGCAGTAGTGGCAAAGGCGACCACAAAAACGACAACGCCATCGTGTTGGTTGTCGTGTCGTGTCATAATCCTAATTAGTGAGTGAGTCCGGATAATTTTCCCATTTTCCATCATTGTTTCTTACGTCCGGAAGAGTCACCTTGTTAGCCGATCATTATAAAGTACGCGCCTACGAAAATATCGTTAACCATTATAATTGCATTCCGTATTGTATTAAAAGAAAGACTTAAATTTAAATATAGCTCAGCAAATTTTCTCAAGTATTCTGTCTATTTCCAAAAGGAAAACAAATAGTGAAAGAACCAAGCCCAGCAACGATGTCTTGCTTGGATGAAAATGGTAGGCAAAGTGAAAATAATTTTTTAATGTAATCAAACAATGTTTGGAAAAAAGAATCGAAAAATTGTCCACATTTCGGTCTTGGAGTGAAAAAAATAAAGAGTATAAAACATTTGAATAGGATCTATTTTTGTGTTTTAAAATAAAAAGTGTCGTGCGCTTCGATACAACCAAACACTCTTCAATACGTCTTACTTTTTGAAATGTTTCCTACCAACGTGATAAGTGTATTTTCTATCTATTTTTAATGGCCTTTCTCTTTTGGTTTTATTTATTTCTAGTGGAATCTCTCATCTATTGGCGCGATGTGAAGAAATCCGGAATAGTATTTGGAGCTGGACTAGTCATTCTATTAGCAATATCATGTTTTTCAGTGATCAGTGTATTTGCTTATTTGTCATTAATTTCATTGGCCGGAACAATTGCTTTCCGTATCTACAAAAATGTCCTGGGAGCCATACAAAAAACATCAGATGGCCATCCCTTCAAGTAAGTATGATTTTTCGTTAAATTGCAATCAAATTGTATACGCTTTACCTTTATCTTGATGAGATATATTCGTTTATCTCATTTTTTAATAAAAGTACGCTTTCCTGGTACCCGAAATATCAAAGCAATAAATCATCTTCTAAGCGTGTTAATGACCACATCACACGTTTGATGGGATCGTAGCAACCACGTCAATAGATCGCGTATTTTTTGAGAGGCTTGGTTTTATACAAATTGCAATATCCGTTCATTTCTGTGAATGTATTCGATTATCTTAAGTGGAAATGAGGAAGTAAATATAAAGTCTCAGTCGTCCAAATCTCATTAATTTTCTGTTGAACAAATTACTGATCATTTCACATTCGAAGTGGTACACAAAAAGAATATGACTGCGGGAATTTTTGTTTTCTTTCAATTTAATGTAAAACTGAAATAACAATTCAATTTGATTCTCCATTCTCCAATTTAATAATTTCAAAACACAACATAACAACTAATCATCTAGTAAAACCGCGAAAATATATGGGTGAGTTTTAGCTCATATGACCCGCATAACCATATTGTCATCCTAAATGCATTTAAAGAATTGTTATTGTATCAAAAGTAGGACATAAATAGAATATCACACGGTAGCTACCGCTTGCATCTGTTTAAATTTAGATTTCACTTTTGTTAGGTATGCAGAATATTTATTAGAAGCATTATCTTCACGAGTTGTTATTATTTAGCTTTCTTTTTTCTCGACATATATATTTCAGGATAATAATATATGTAAATCTACGTTGTCTATACTTCGTCAAATATTATCAATCAAAAATGTTCATATTCCGAAAATCTTCTTCATTTTAAAAAAAGAATATTCATAAATTCAGATGTTCACTAAAATTTTTTGAATGATGTTTAATGAAGTCGTATGACGTTTCGCGTTAATTAAATACTCAACAAGATACAACAGGCTCTTCAATATATTCCGACAGCGCTGTTAAATTTGATGCGTGCTTGAGCTTAAGAGCATGAAAAACCAATTGCCTGATACTGTACAATTGTTCAGGACAAGGTGAAAACTACTTGTCAAAGATAAAAACGAAGAGAAGTAAAAGGATAGTAACGAGAGTTTCACGGATAAATCATGAATTTATGATTATGAGATCCAAATCCATGATCAGGTAGTCCTCGTGAAAAATGATAAAAAATCGCCGGGGCGCTTTGTTTATGCTAAAGGCGTCGTTGACTAAAAGTATCTCTAGATGGCATGTCTGATAAGCCATCGGAGAAAGAAAAGGATTCCGCCCTCACAATGATGATGTTTTTTGATCAAAAATTAGATAAATGAATCCATCACATATGGATTTTTTTATTTGAAAAAAAAAGGAACTAGAATTATATGTTCTTTTAAAAGAAAACAGCAATGAGGCGGTCCAAGAGATTCAATTTAAATGAATCAAGGGCCGATAAGAAACTATAAAATCAGTGAAACAATCAGTGCTCATTCAAAAATGGGATAAGATGGAGTATTAAGAAATGGAGACTACAGTGATTGCATTAAATAGATTATTTTTTTTACACTCGTCAGCATATTATTCGAGTAGACTTCAGGCATCTAGATTTGCAACGATGGTCTTCTAAGTCAATTTTTAAAAGGAATTTGATTTAGCCAGCTGAACGCAAACTTTCTCCGAAAACGTCTCCTGTCGTCACGTCATTCTTGTATATATTATAGGAAAATGTCGTTAATTTTCTGAATGCGACTTTTTAACAATTCATTCTATGTTTTATTCGGTTTTATTCGATAATATATGTCTAAACAGTTAAAGCTTGGAGAAATTGAGAAAATGCACAAAAATAAAAGATATGAAGGGAAATGTTTAAACTTCTTGAGTGACCTACTTTAAAAATAAATTTTGTTGATCGCTGGACATAATTTCTGATAACATATAATGCCCAGTCAATTAACAGAACAAATGAACTCATGAAGAAGTAACACTATGTAATACTTTCAATGGTATGGGGGCAAGTACTTGAATCTATATTTAAATATAAACTCGGACAGTAGTCAATAAGAACTTGGACATTGCCGTCATCTCCCCATATTATAATTTTCAATATTTATTTACTTAATATTCTACACTAAGTTAAAATGTTTTTAAACCTCATCTCATTATACATTAGTTGATGATGCAATTTGTTTAAATTGCTGATTTAAAAAATTACCCGACACAGTACTTACTGCGCCATATACTAAATTGCATTTTTTTCGCTTTACAGAGAATATCTTGAATTGGATCTTGCAATTTCACAAGAAAAAGCACAAAATGTTGTTAGCGTTATTGTTGCCCATGTGAACGGATTCATTTCAGAACTGAGACGATTGTTCCTTGTCGATGATTTGGTTGATTCAATTAAATTTGGTGTCATTTTGTGGGTACTTACATACATTGGCGCATGGTTCAATGGAATGACTTTGGTAATCTTGGGTAAGTTAATAGATGGATACATTATTTAATGATTTTTATATAATGATATATTAGATACTAATAACCTTTTTCTTTGTTGTTTTCAGCTTTCGTTGCGCTGTTTACTCTACCAAAAGTCTATGAAAACAACAAACAATCAATTGACACATATTTAGATTTGGTTAGGAGTAAAATTTTGGAAATTACTGACAAGTAAGTTATTGAAGACAAACTTTAATTTTACATATCGAATAAGCATATTAGTTCAAACTTCTTTATTCTAACACATATATTAATTTAAATAGTAGAGAAGTAATTTCTGGATGGAAATATTAATTATGAATTGAAAATCAGAAATTCTCGATACAACACAATGAGATAATTGAATATTCCTATATTCATTCTTGTAGCAACCCGATTTCATAACATATATACGTGTAGGTCATCATATTCACCTCCAGAAATTTTTTTCCATTCTGATGACATCATCAAATTTATGATATTTGCCTTTGAAGTAAAGAATCTATTATGTGTGATCAGTTCAGTGATTTGGTTAGTCATTCAATGGTCACAGGCAAAAATAAACACGAATTAAAATTCAGCGCATCGCAGCAGCATATAGAAATGAATCAGAGAAAAATAAAGAAACGCAATTTCAAACAAATATTAGGAAAATAAATTCCACAGCAAAATTGGTGAATTAATGCATTCAAATCATAGTTTGTATATATTTAAGTTTCATTGCAGTATTTAAAGCGTTTTAAATAATGTTTATACAAAACGTTTGTTAAATAAACTGCCGTTCTTGAAAAATGCCAAATGCTCCCAAATATTCGAAAAATTTCAATTCACTACAAATAAAAAGCAGTGAAAATGTTGTTCCAATCATTGACGTCTTAAAGATTTGTTTAAATTTATTCTTTATCAGAGTTCACATCGTCGTCGGGAGCATTTACCTTACCCCCGAGAAACATTTCATTTCTTTCTGGAGAATTCGATTATTCTAAAAAATTTTGCCTAGCTTGGATATTTTATGCATGAGAAGCTTTCCGAACCCATTTATAATGCCGTAAATCTTATGGTTGGGTCTATGTTTTCTTGTTGTACTCTAGAGTTTTTCTACTCACCATAATTTTCTTTCCGGTTCAAAGCATCATTCAATATTATAAACCTTTTTATCATTGTCACGTTTCACATTTATCCCGATCGCTCAATTTCATGGAAATAATTACGGCAGAAGAAAATCGATAAACAGAATTAGCACTTTTGATGAAACGATAGAACCTTTAATCAATGCTTTGAAATTTTCCCATCATTCGCAGGCATGCATTTTATGCTAATGTTGTTAATTTTCTTCCGAGCAGCGCTCGAAATCAGAAAGAATGAATTTTACTGAAACATGAAAATTATAGAAATTTTTTTTCGTCATATCTTTGAAATGACCATTATATTTTCTTTGTTACGTAAGCTTTCATATAAATAGATTTGGTCAAATTCATTCTTTCGTTCACATGGAGTAAATTAAACCAAAATATTTAATATATCTCAATTGCTTTTAATTTATAAAGATAAATAACGATTATCTAGTCAGAAAGCTTAACTTGCAAGTCTTCTATCATTGCTGTGTCAATATTTCACGATAACGTTGTTGAGATATTAACTTTTTAAGCATAGCAGATGCATAATATTGCGCATCGTCAAGTTTTGCTGGATTGAGAATTACCTATCACTTCGAAAAGTTTTCCGTTTACAGCATGTAAATCCATGCTTAAGAAATTTTTCAGCTTGTCCAATAAGCTTTAAAATGTTTTTTGGGTAATTGTTTTTTATATCTCATAAATTAATCATGTTTAAAATTTACCTTAACGGACATTTTTAGCCACCAAAATTTTTGTTTTAGATCCCCACAGACACATGCCCTTTACGATTGACTTGATTATGTAGCAAATGAAGATATATTTCAACATATTTCAAGATATATTAGATAAACAGGGGATAATTGAAAGGAGTGTGATGTTTTCAAAGATAATTATTAGACCCAATTTTCGATCGCTCTTTCCAATGTTTCTGGTCGAATTTCCGCAAAAACTCTTCGAATACTGGCCGTTAATGTGGGGCTGTTGTCCCTGGGGTGCAAAAAATACAATGATTTTCCCATTGGAAATATCACTAATTATCAGAGTGACAGAATTTCAGTTAGGCACCAACTACGAGCTTATTGGAAACACAGCTTCGCTGAAAGAAGACTATCAATAGCCTGTTCAAAGTGTCCAATCTCCCAACAGAACCCTTATAAGACAAAGCACAAACATGTGCAGGGCCTTCTCGGAGAGCATTGCACGCGTTACAGCCAAACAAACGTCGCCAATCCTCGTAATCATCACTGCAGCGAAGATTTAGAAGCTATCAATTGAGCCCAAATCAAACTACAATACCCACTAAACTAGAAGATCAGTCTTAGGGCGGAAATTAACTTTAGGTCTCCTCCATGCCAGGAAGCGATCAGGAACAAGCACATACTTAGTACCACTATTAGAGGTCTAATAATCCATCTGGTTTGGCTGGCAGAGTGCATGCTCTTCTCCAAGTTCAAGTTTACTTCGACTTCTGAAATCAGAACATCCAAGCCACATATGCGTTTTAACCGCTAAATCTTTCTGCAACCTTAGGGCCAGGACCCTTTGATGATTTTTAAATCTGGAAACTACACATCATACAGATAAATAAGACTAAAGACGAAATCCAGATATGATTTCCATCGTACCTGCAGTGCTCGCCGTTATCCAACCAAGGCATAACGGACGATCCGTAGGCTGACTGGACTGGACTGGAAACAGCGAAATATAAACATGTGAAAAGGCATTACTGCTTAATCCCTGGTTACTAATAGACAATCGTGTAAGCATTCAAAGTAGGAGTTATACGGGGGGCAAACAGTTCCCTTAAATATGACTAGAAAAAGATACTATATTCCTCACTTTGTCTCCCAAGTGCTTAATCGTGGTCGAATACTTAACATTTCAATCAAACCTGGACAGAGGAGTCACACAAATTGAGTTAATACTAAAATAATGTGATTTGTGAATTTCCAGTTAACACAGTTACTCCAACAGCATTCTTTGGTGTGGTGGCTGTTCCTATTTAAGTCCACTTTTGAAGAATTTTGTCTGCGAATCAACAACAGGAACTCATTAGTCTAGGTTCATACTTTATATACGACGGAGAGCCATATCATCAAGTCCTCCATTACTAATTTCCCGATGAATGGGCAATCTCTTAAAACTTCAACCTTCACTCATCGAAATAGGCTTGAATTTATTCGCTTCCACCTGAGAAGCAATTTCTCCCAAACTAAAGCTGCTTGAAATTAACATAAAATAACTAAGCCCGAAACTTAGTTGAAGTACATGGTAATCCAAAGAACGTATTTCTATCTAGTGGTATATAACATTGATGATCTCTAAACCGCATCATTTGTAACCATTTTGCTACTCTACATGGGCAAAGCACAACCACTCATCAATATGTCGAACCATCAACCTATCCAAGACTTAGCTTTATGTTGGAAGTTACCCTGATGCGATTCTACCAAAAAAAGGTCCTTAGCTGGTGATATAATAATGCTCTGACAGCCGTCAGGGACCAAGGAAGGAACCATAGTGAAAACAATTAGTGACAAGGCTTTAGCGCAACTTACCAAATGCAATTAAATATTATATCAATTAAAACAATCCACCACAGCTTTGTGTAATACACTCTGTCATATCAAGTAGTGAAAAAACAAATATTTGGAGGGAATATAAGCAACTATTAAAATTGATACTAAACATTTTCCGAGACTAAATCCTATCTAATAACCATAAATCATTATTTATGTAGATTAATCAAACAACTCTACTGTCCTTTGAAATTTATTTTACGTTGGGAATCAATATCATTTAATGCCCTTTTTTTTCTATTTACAGAGTCAAAGCGGCTATTCCAATTGGAAAGAAACAAGAAACAGACAAGGACAAATGAGCTTAAAACACTCAGAGAAAATAAAAACGCATAATGCACACACATTATAATTATTAACTCGTTATTTACCTACATTATAACTATTTTCACTCGAAACAACAAAAAATAAAAAAATTGTCTTTAAATTCAAACAACAAGAAGAAGAAAAAATTAATAAGAGAAAATAAAACAAATAGATCCAAGCTGTAGACGAAGAGAAGATGATGACGAAGAATATTTAAGATTTCAGTCCACAAATGTAGTAATATTACTTTATTATGACTTTGTTCGAGCTTTTGATTGTACGTGACATTGTTTACTCCAAGTCACGTCTCAAATTTTAAATAAGTCTCAACATGATATTGTTTTTAAAAATACGAAGAAGAAGACGAAAAAACTTAAGATTTGCAATCTTTTTTTTTTCTATTTTATTTAGTTAATATGTGAAATGAAAACTATATACTTTTTAAAAAGAAAGGAGAGAAAATAAGAAAAAATTTTAAAACAAAACGAGATTAACTGTTTTCTTTTTATTTCATAATTTTAGAACTTTCTTTGACCTTGCAACTTATTTCGCAACTAGCTAGGTCTTGCCCCCGTGTCATCACCGCTCGTTTTCTTAATTCAACGCAGAGCTCTAAAATAAATCCACATGCAATCAATCGAAATCGAAATAAGAAATATTAAATTTTCTACAACTAACAAAGAATATTTATAACGAATATCTCCATCCAAATAAAAAGTGAATAAAACAATGGCAAGAAATAAAACTAAAAACATAAATAAAAAACGTAAAAACATGTTTTTCTAGATGCTATAAATATGACAAATATTTATTTCGCGTATTTGTCGCTTTAGTAATTTAAATATTAAAAAAATATGATTGTAAATTTATGTATTTGTTATAAATATGTATTTTATTTTTTTCGTTGCGAACAAACAAGTAAGAGAAAGCCTGAAGTATAAGGTAAATGTGGAACAAATCAGAAGCGAGAAGGAGCTGTGTAAAATGCAAGAAAATATATGAAATAATACTTATAATAATCTCTTCTATTTATTTAGATAACCACTATTTGGTTTGTCTTCGCTTAATCGCATGTCTAACGATTTTTCTTTGTGATGATAAATAATTTTTGCTAGTTTTTTCAGTTCAAATATTCTGATCGGATTATTAGCCTTAGAAATCGAGAAAACAGTGGAAGATGCTTTCTATGGACTCTTACTAACTTACAAGGTAACTTACAATTTTATTGCAAGCATTCCTCGTTTTACCTGTATGAAAGTAACTATCAATAAAACAGCATGTCTGGACGTACTTTTAAATAATAATTGTAAGAAAAATCTTTCGACGTGGTAACTCAAAACCATGTGTAATTCATTTTTTTTTTTTTTAAATAAATAGGATGTTTTTCATTTAAACACAAAATGGACATTAGAACTGCAATGTGTCATTTGGTACCTTGCGAAGAAAGCAGCAAGGTAACATAGGTACCATGCAAAATAACTTTGAAAGCGAAGTGACACTTTCGTCAAGCACGTTGCTTCAACGATCCTGTCATTTATATGCGGTTTACAAAGGATTTTTAAGAAAATTCAATGTAAATCGACTATCCGTTCTATTCCGAATCTTGCCCATCGCACGCTGCTACAATTTTTCCCCATGTTTTGGACAAAGTACGGTTTCGTCGTTAAACCCAGGGGATTTTTTGGAGAACACACGGAACGATTTGTTGTTCGCTTCGTCTAAAGCGGAGCGTATTCTGGACAAAGAATTTTGCCTCGAATGGAAGACCTGCGAACTTGTTCGGAATGTCTCATCCGAAATTTTCAACATAATTTTTCGCGACTTGCGAAATATGTTGTGGAACGTCAACATGGCTAAATTTTAATGCTTTGTGTTTGGTATGCCGTTCCTGAAATTTCTGTCTCACTGCCCATTCAAAACACATCAGCAGTTTCCTCAGGTATTCTATCGATTCCAGAAGCTTTATATTTCTTGAGGCTCATGAGGAGTCTAGAGGCGGTTCTGTTTCAGGTGTTGCAGGTTCTATCAACAATTCTTTCAAGTATCTTTAACTACAAAGGGTTGATATTGCCAATCACTGGCATGGCTGTGTTGGTCATTGCAGAAGTGTTTCTTTACAGATTCGAGGTAGGTTGAAACGAACGAGTCTCTTGTGTCTGGAGGTACAGTTGGCTATTATTCTCTATACAGAAACGCGATCTAATTAGGGTTGGTTCAATGAAGGTGGCGTTTGGTAGGCTATGGTTATCTCACAGCTTAGTACGCAGCGCATCGTGACTGAAACCTCTTGTTAGTGCTTTGAGAAACTGCAAAGTAACACTACGCATAAAACTTATTCAGATTCAGGACTTCATAGATATTGTCTTAAACTGGAACTATTAGAGATATGCAAAAGGAGGTTCCAGTGGGGACATGAATGCACTCCAATTCAAGGGAAAGTTGAGATATTTGCAGGTATAAAACACATCGATTTACTACATTCGCCTTTGCATTTTACGGGTGATTGCACGTTGCCTCGATTGTATTTTATTAATATAAATACCATTTTATTTGTCGAGAAAGAATGATACACATTTTTCCATCTTAAATCATTTAAGATTTGAATTCTGAAAGAATACACTTAAATCGAGTTAAAGTACGTATTAACGCTTTTACATAGGTTGTGATCGAAAATTAATCGACTCTCATCTGATTAGGCTAAATCGTTCTAGTTGCTCTACAAAGGAAAAATAATGAAAATGTCCACTGTTATGAACTACCACCAGTCAGAATACACACACACAGTAAGAACCAACTTCGCACAGTAACTACCACCAGTCAGAATACACACACACAGTAAGAACCAACTTCGTCAAGCGGCTTCCTTATTTTATGGAAAATTGTTGAAAAGATTTGAACCTCGCCGTCGAAGCAATTTATGCGTTACTAGGCTACAAGACGAGATAAAAATGATACCAATGCAAGGACGAAGAATACTGAGAATTAAGCCTGGCTCGTTAATTTTTGTATTGTTTATCCTCTTAAATGTAATAAGTACCCTCTTAAGTATAATAATCTTCAAATTTTTAATGAGCGATTAAATTCTGCTTGGGAATGAACCATAGCCTGCAATAGTGGCCATCATGAATGATGATATGAACTCAATGTTTTAGCGGTGCGAAGAAGTTGACCCCGATCGAGATTTAGTAATTCTCCACGAATTGGCGGGAAAGTATAAATGCAGTGTTATGTATGTTTAGTATAGGGTTTCTTATCGTAGCGGACTTAAAGCTGTTAAATATTATGTTCAGGACTTCCAGACGCGCAATGCTTCCATTCTACCCAATAATAACCCTGAGCCAATCCGAGAACCTATCCTCAAAACGTTGTCACATTACTTCAAGTTGTGTTTCGTGCTCCTGTGCTTGCAGGTACCTGCGTAAGATCGGTATCCCTTGTCCAGCAGAAAGTAAGGGCGTGCTAGAAAAGGGACTTTCGAACCCCTACGCCCTCTTATGGTCCAGTCTGCCCTTTAACTGTCAGAACTGTCCTTACATAAAATGTCCCGGTTGGCTGCAGTTCTCGGCATTTCTACAACTAAAGTATGTATGGAAAGCTCTTTAATATCTTTGATGAGGTTATCGCGCTGTTTACTCCATCTTCGCAACCAAAATTATGTGACACGTGCCATACATCTTGCTTGTAAAATAAGGCGCATTTATGGGACTTTCAATCCTATGTAGATATCACGGAAAACATCTATTCCCACTCAAGAGCTGGATCAAATAAAAATCAGTCGTTCGATAAAACCACGGTCTCAGTTAGGGATCAGACGCGGAATCGCTGGGAGAGCATTATTCCTCTTTCGTGGTGACGTCTTCTCAGCTGTGTTCCGTTTTGCACTAGTAAATGTTTGCGGTTTGCAATGTAGGCTATAATGTAGCACATATCATTTGGAATCACCGAATTCTGGATCAGCGAATCCTTGAATCAATTTCATGAAGAAAAATAATTAATAGTTAAATAACATGAAATTAAAAATTTATTTTCTTTTATCAACGGAAATATTTTGTATAAATGGTTGCGAAACTATGAACGATTGTTCTATTGATTTTATAAGATGGAGGACCAACCAAATGTTTCTTCATGTGATTTGGTCCGGCTTTGGTTGACTTACGCATGGCGCAAATAACAATACATTCCTTTATGGCAATCGCTTCACGGATGTACTGATAGTCAGAATATAGTGTAACAAACAGCCAGAATATGTCCATTTAATTCCTTAACTTGGTGTTTTACGCCTACTTTCATAAGAAAATCCTTTCTAGTCCTGAGCTATTTCACCGACATATTAAAATTAAAATCAAAATCAATGCGTTTGCAAAAGAAAAATATTGCTAGTCGACAAGTATTTCTACAGGAGACCTGGCGATCGTCTAAGTGAGTAGTATTGAGATCCTTCGATACGGCACTGATTGGCGTCGTGCAATTTAAAAATACACTAGATTTGTTTCACAACTGTTTTAGCGTTGTTGAAACAACTTAAGAGGACGAAAAATAAATTCTAATATGGGCATACCTTCAAAATTTTAGGATTGAGTTCATCTTCATCAGTTTAGGCACGAAAGAAAGTTTAAAAATTTGCGTTCAACTTTGGGTTGTTTACTTTTAATTTTAATTAGCGACTTTCGACCTTTATATTTCGGTCTTCTGCAGCGATTGAAAAAAGCTTAAGCTAACATTAATAAAGAACCTGAACCTAAAATACGTAGGAAATGAAAAGTGATTAACCCGAAATAGGCAACGAAGGGAATTAAGGTGAACCATATCATACTGATATTATAATAAAGCGGGAATTGCAATGAACCCTAGATTCTTTTCTCTTAGAACCGTGGTTCCTTCCAGGGTTTCTAAGGCTGATGTATTGCATTGCTTTACTTATTTTGTGTCACCAATTTTTATATTATGTCCTTCCATGGTAATGTGATCGACCGCGGCTGATCTGAAGTTCAGTTTTCCTATCTTCCTTGCTCATTTGGCCACACTTATAGGCTCACGTTTCCTGGTATTGATTAATTGTCTTGTTTGCCCGATGTAGACTTGTCATTACGAGCATTCAATTAAGTAGACTCCTGATCTTTCATGCGGCTGTCGCTTGAAATTTGTTGATTCCTGGTTGCTTTTTTAATTTGTAAATGATTCTGGAATCTATAAGCCGTATCGATGTATTGCGACATCGATTATTTTGGATCCCATCAATTTAGCCGACTGTATGAGTCCTCGTTTATTCTCCTCTTTTGCCGTCGTGCTTTATGTTGTGTCTAGCATGCGGTTCATCATTGGTGATTACTTGATTAATTTCCTATGGTACGAGAAGACGTCGAACCTTTGACAATCATTAATTCTTGACACTATCATGTTCAGGAATGCAAGATAATGTTCTAGTGTTCTCTTCTTCTTTGACTTCTCTTGCAGTGTCTTCTACTTTGACATATTTGACTACGCGAAGATGCCATCTACATATTTTGTCCGCCGCCCTTGGTAGTTTCTATTAACCTCCAAGTCCCTTCTCTAATCTGGTCATTGACATTTCACTAAGGAATGCTGAGAAAAGGAGACTCCTCCCAAACGAAAAATAGTCATGGGAGAACACTCGTTCAGTTTTATATACACAATATAAATAAGTTAATGTTATGTTAAGTTTTTATGTCGCTGCAGAAGACGAAAATATACCTGACACTGTGGATGAGGTTGGTAGATTTCTTAACTGATTAACTGATTACTTAAGAAAAGACATCAAGCATTCTTTTCTGATTTGTTTTTATATTTAAACCGAAATGAAAAATATTAGAAGCACGAATAAAAAATTTAACAATTAATGGATAAGTTCAGAAGGTAATATCCGATTTAGTTTCGGCACGAATGTTTTTCCTTTTTATTAATTTTGTTAAATTCTATTATTTGAGCGTAATTTGTCTTACGTCTCCTTACATAATATCATTTAGAGATCTTTCTAGGGATGCAGCTTTTCTGGCTCAAACTCTGCATTTCGTTACTCGTGATTTTGCGTGTCCTCCATTCAATTTTCATTTACTGATGGAATTCTGGTGTTTATGGAGCAATTCTTTCTAGGAAACTTTCAGTATTCAAAACACTGGAAAATGCTTTCTTCTTCGTTTGTTGTTTATTTTTCTTCTTCTTAAGATCATTTCCAGTTAGTCACATCTTTTTCCTTTCAAAGACAAACGTAATCATCTAATTATTCGTTTGATTAAGACTCGTCCTTGATGCGCAAAGGATCGAAGAAATTGACTGTACAGTGACAAGCTTATAGAATTTACATCAGCTTTTATTTTGTTAAAAAATAAAATACTAGCTTATATTAAACAACAAAAAACAACTGAAATTACTGTAAGACATTTTAAGCTTTTAATAGCAAGACTTTTTACAATATACCATCATATACTAGTACAATCATTTCATTTCATATACTTGCATTAACTCCATTTTCGTATCTACAAAGTACATATTAAACTTAGCAAATAAGATAACAAACCAAAGGAAAAATATCCATTTCCAATGTCATGATTTAGGTAAGAAAATCATTTCTAATGCAACATACAAAATTCTATGGTTGTTGGTATATATTTGTAACGATACATTTAAGAAGTTACCAAATCCAGCAATTTATCGATAAACATATTGAACATGTTAATGCTTAGATGGAATATTTGTAGTCATTTAAGTGTTATCATCTGGTTGTTTCATTTAATTTTACGTTCTTCCTTGCATATATTCGCTATTATAAAATCGCCTTAATCGCTTCTCACAAAGATAAATTATAATCAATAGACAATGCAAAATACATATTTTGTTAGTATATTGCTTATTGTGAATTTTGACTCTTTCAAATATTTATTTTATAACGTTAACGTTGGATATTAGTTGTCCTTGACACCTATCAAAAATTAAAAATCTTAAAAAGAAATTCTAAAAACAAAGTTATATTGATTAGCGAAAAATATTTAAAGTATCTCGGCTGTATTCTGTTGCTTAATGAATTATATTCAAATATTCTTCATGCTTCCGTTTCATTGACGTTATGTCCTGAAACGACATATTTGCCATAAACTTTTAAAAGATCATCCCGACGCAACTTATAAGACACGTCCTTAAAGGGAAATCTGTGAAACTTTTTTAAATTTAAAATAAAGTTACATATAAATAAATGTTGTTTTTGCAAGATACTAATATACTTGGTCTGATGCTAATGTCCTTCGACAGTAGGTCGAAGAAATGAACAATTTATGACAAATTCAAATGTAATTGGTCTATGCTGAATTTTTGATAGTGTTATATAGATAAAATTAGTTTATAAAATAAAGTGGATTAGCTGGAATGATATTTATATACTCTTCTAGGCTAACGTTTTCTTCTTTTGTGTGATATTTTTCAGCTTTTGTATTTAGTTTTATAAATCGTAATAACGTAAAAATAAAATATCAACATATTTGTCAAAGCTCGTTTAATCCTTTTCATATGGTCATAAAGTCAATTTTATAGTTTCCAAAGGCATGGATCGTAGTGTTGAAGATTACAACACAAGTATAGGTAAGTGTACATACAGGGTACACTACGAATACATCAAACAGGTGAGTGCTAGCTGAGGCTATGCAAAGACAAGAAAGTTGAATAAAAATTCGTTCGATCGTCCACAATTTTATTTGTGAAATTTTAATTTTTAACTCTGATCTAGAAAAAATTCAAGGCATATGCAAGACGGAAAAAACAACCTCTTTTATTCATTGATTGATAGAAAGAAATTGATAGAAAGTTTAATTTTTTGAAGAAAAAAAAGGCATAAGAATGATTATGTTATTTATCGCTGCAATTATTTTTTCTGCAAAGTCGGCTCTAAAATACTGCAAATACCTTTTTCACAAGCAAAGTGATCAATTTACATAGGAATCGAATGTAGCTCCTTCAAAGAAATGTCCTTCCTTAGCAAGCGATGCACTTATCCAATAGTTGTGTCAAAACACTGGAAGCATTTTTGGAAGTCTTTCTTCAAAAGTGTACTCAGCTGCGCTCTCCTGACCATATCAATGTCAGGAATGATGTCAACACGTTTCCCTTTCTGCACGGTTCAGTTTTTCCTTTTTTTGACAAAGTCAGAAATCGCATGGTGCTTTGACTGGTGAGTAAAGTGTGTAATAGAAAATTGTGTTCTTATCGAGGTTTAAATCGAGGCGACGAATTGGCCTCGCAACGACGTAAGGAATGAATTGGAATAGAGTAAATTAACTGATTGCTTTTCTTCTTCATAGTTAATTTTGGCGGTTCTTTTAATCCCAGCAACCCATGTATCCCCCAACCTGATTAGCATACCTAACAAGGCAACGATGTCACGCTACACACGACACCAAAACTGACCTATAATTCTTCCCATGTTCATGGCGATTTTATGATTACTATCTTTAATAGAAAACCGAACGATGCTCCAAACAAGGTGTAAAGACCGACGGTCTCGTTATCGTGGGCGGATCGCCTGCTTGTACGATGGCGATCGGAATTGTTAGCATATCTGACGCCACCTAAAGCGCTCCGATTCCAGTACGTTCGGCATAACTGCAAACGATCGACATTTCCGACAAAACTCCATGGGCCTGCAGCCCGGTTCCTTTTCTGGGACAATTATGAGTGGTTGTGTGTGTGCGAAACGGCTGTGCTGGGCTCTACGAATTCAGGAAATAATCTTCAACGAGTTGAAATGCATTCTCATTTTGCATCTGAATTGATTAAAGTCGTAGCTCAAGAAAATTCAACTTCCCACTACGCCAGTTCGACTTCGAGCTTTTACGACTACAAGGGGGAAGACGAGAGACGGGACCATCTCACACATGTGTTTCCTTGGGGTCCGAAAAACTATCGGAATTGACTGGAATTGAGGATCTCACAGCCTCTGTTCCTAAACGGGTAGTCTCTAATCTTGCCGAGGTTGCCACACTTAGTGAGCATCACATCAGGCGAGATTGGCACACTTTCCATGGAGCATAGCTGTTGGATGTACTTCTCAGTCAAAAACAAAAAGAATGTCCTTCAATTGATTGTGGAAAGAAACACGTGTGGAATTGCATTTTTTGTAAATTTTTACGCAAACATTTCAATACATATTTATTAAATTCAATATTTACACCTCATCATATTTAGCTTGTTCAACCACATTTCTAAGTTATGGTACAGCCTCCCTTACATATTGACTCCTCATTACTTACAATGTCTGCCTGTTTTCAGCTATTCTTATTCAAGATGTGCCGGATATTTTCTTTATATCATAGTCCCATCGAATGTTTGAGCGTTCTCTCGGTCGTTTGATTCCTCTTGGGTACCACTGCGTTATTCGTGTGGTCCATCTGCCGCCCAGCATTCTCACCAAGTGACCGGGCCCATGACCATTTCAAGGATTTCGCTCTATGTATCACGTCTATTACTTTGGTCACTTCATGTATCCACGGTAGTCTCTTGCGATCTTTTCGTGTAATGCCCAGCATGCATCTTTCCATGGCTCTTTGGGCAACCTGGAGTTCCCTCATTATCCCTGTTGTTAGCGCAAATGTTTCACTTCCTTATATTGTCTTTTTCTTATAGTGATTTCTGGTAGTAGTGAACTGGATTTGTGCATAAGCTAACCAAGGTACACATATTCTTCGACTATTTCTAGTGTGGTTTTGTTCACTTTTGTATGTCCTTGAGTGCTTATATAATCGTTGAACATGATGTTAGTTTTGCTTAGATTCATTTTCAAACCTACTTTTCCGCTAGCCGCGTTGAGTTCATTCAGCTGTTCTTGCAATTCCGCTCGGTTGTTGGCTATCAGGACTATGTCATCTGCGAATCTCAAGTGGTTGAGGTACTCACCATCGATGCTCACCAATCCCCAATGTAGAGTTTGGAAGATGCCCTCTAATGTGGCGTTGAAGAGCATTGGCGAAACGTTGTCTCCCTGTCTTACAGCTTTTTGTGTGGGAAACTCTGGAGTGCCTTCTAGTACTTTCACCTTTGCTCTGGAATTGCGGTAGATTTTAGCTATTACTGCCACGTTGTCTATGCCTTGTGATACTAATGCATTTATTATTGCATTAGGGAATATGAAGTCAAAGGCTTTCTCAAAGTCTATGAAGGCCAGTGCTAGGAGTTGATTATACTCTTCATATCTACTTAATACTGTTTAATAATCTGTTTCCCTTTAAATGTCTTCACTATCGAAAAAAACACTGAGTATAGTCTTGATGAATTGTACTTAACTTATATTTACCTGTTTTGTGTACTTGCATGATCAATTTTTGCACGTTTTCTGCTGTTTTTGTAGTCAATGGACGTCCTGACTAATGCTCGTCTTTGACCAGCTCATTTCCGTATAGGTCTCTCATACCACTTTGCAAAGTCTTCAATGTTAACGAACACTGTCTTCAAAGTTAACACACTATCGTTTTAACATTTCGAGAGCTACTTTGGGACGGTCAGGCGTTCTTCGAAATCCGCGATGCGTGACAGACGCGATCAACACAAATCACTCCAGCGGCTCCGAAATCCAAAGCGTTCACAGGAACTCACGCTGTCTCAGGAGACAACGTAGAGAACTTTGCATAACGATCTTCGTTTTAAGGCCTACGGGATTCAGAACTGGCTTAAGAATTAAAACCTGCTAATCACACTTGAAACTTGGGAGTTGGGATTCAACTCCCAACTTGTGGAAGAAAGGTGCGATTCAACTTGTGAAAAAATCATCTTATTGGATGGAGGACTTGTCTAGCTTAATCATTTTTGCATAAGCAAAACTGCAAGTGACATGGTCTTCGGGTCAAGGCCTGATCAAATCTTCTTTATTTGAAGATGAAAATAACATAATTGCAAATATTTTTGGTCCGACTGAAATTTTTTTGTCATAATCAATAATCACAAAACTTGCCTGACAATCAATTTGTTGTAAAATTTAAAAATTTTCTGGACGAGTTATGTCAAATTGTGTTAATGTCAACTAGCATCCAAGGTATTACGAGAACACGCCCGTTAGCTATGCTCCTATGGAGGTTCTTAAAATTGTTCATGCAATACATAAGCGAAAACTATACCATACGATATTTGTGAGGAAATATTATAGTTAAAAATTATATCACCACCGGATACCACCGATAGTAATCATTCTGTTTCAATGTAAAATTTTGTAGCACGACATACTCTGTATATATCTTAACCACAGACAAACCCTGTATATTTCTTAACCAGGTAGTTCAAATGAATCAACAAAACAAAAAAACATTCCTATGCAAGTGAATGCAGTTCTACCTTTTTGCAGTGGACCCATTCGATATCCCGACTATTGTGTTGCCGGCATGAATTCAGTGATTGTGTCAAGAAATAATGTATACTGAATATATTATATTCAAAAAAATGTTTCATAAATCTTACGATTTGGTGAAAGGCAATCACTAGATTACTAGAAACCATTTGTATGCATTATCGCTTTTAAATGAATTGATTCCAAATTCAAATAAACAGATATGTGCTATGAATAGCAACGGAACTATTATTCAACAAATCAACACGAAATCATTACGCAAGATTCAACATTCAGATAAGAATCTGTCGAAATCTGAAACATTCTGAACATGAAGTATTTACGTAACATTCAAAGGTTTTCATCCAAAGGCAGTTGGGTCAGAGATTATCGCTTAAACCATCTGTATACGGTTCAATTGCAGCCGAAGGTAACGCTGAATTCCATCTAAATCTCAACATTACAACAATGTAAACGTTCACCATCATCTGCCCTCCTATTGAGTTCCTGTCCTAGATCAATCAAATAAAAATCGAGTTTTAAATATATTTTATTGATTTTAATAACAAATGAATTAAATTCGAAAATACAATAACAGTTTCATAATCTCTTTATTTTAGTATTAACTTTATACGTAGATAGGAGGTTCATTTCATGGCTCTGTGTGTCTGTAGAAGATATTCGTCACAACATATGCGAAAAATAAAAGCACATTTGACTATCAGAAAAGGTTGAGTTTTTTTTTTTATTACAGTCCACCATTTGGCTAGATTACACAGTAGCTGATAGTCGTCTTTCACAGTCGAAAGAAAAATCTGATAAGATTTCTGCGATTTTATTTTTAAGATGTTCTTTAATGTTTAGAGTTTTCAACAAACAACACTATATGCGAACGAATTTTAAATCGAAACCAACGTGTGCAATGAAGCTAAAAAAATATTCGCGTGATTTTTTATGAGTTATACTTAAAGTACTTCTAATCATTTCATGATTTTGCATTAAAGCACTAAAATATAGCATATTTATCATTACAATGAATTACCACTGAGGCTTAAATCACCTTTCAATGAATTTACCTGAATCGAATGACGAATGGTGGCAGTGAGTGTATTTTTGCTTAAAGTTTCTTTTTGGTTTGACTGCATTCATGTTCAGGCGTTCATTATGAGCTTTCTCCGCTTACTATAAATTAGTTTCACATTATTTTTATATTTTTTTTGTTGTTGTTTAGTATTAATTTTAAGATTTTTCCTAATATGTCATGCAATTCCATAATCTCATTAAAAACGTGTATTTTGCTTGCTTTCCATTAAAAATCCAATTCTTTGGCTTTGACGACAACAAATGATAATTTTAGAGAAACAAATAAAGATTTTGCTACTGACATAGGATTATAGCATATATTTAGTTGACTTCATGTGGAGCAGGCAGTTTTTCCCAGGATGGTTCCACTTCCCAAATTTCACGAGCATATTCAGCGATTGTACGATCACTGGAGAACTTGCCACTCGATGCGATGTTGTGAATTGCCATTTCGAGCCATTTGGATTGATTCTGTGTTTGGAAAAAAAAAATTGCGGCTTAGTGCAAATGTAAAAGGATCAAAAAATTTCTGATTTACCTGATAAGTCTTTGAAACGAGATCTTGCGCCTTGATGTATGCCTCATAATCGGCCAACAAGTAGAACCGATCGTATTTCAACAAAACATCAGCAATTGTTTTGAATTCATTGGGATTGCCAGGGCTGAAGAATCCACCTTGGATTTGGTCAATGCATTGCCTGATGTCCGGGTTGCTATTGTAGTAGTCGTACGCATTATATCCCTTGCGTTTCAGCTCTTCGACTTCGTCAACAGTCATGCCGAAGATGAATATGTTGTCATTGCCCATCTCTTCTGCCATCTCAACATTAGCACCGTCCAAAGTGCCAATAGTCAGGGCTCCGTTCAACATGAATTTCATGTTGCCCGTACCTGATGCTTCAGTTCCTGCTGTTGAGATTTGTTCAGATAAGTCTGCCGCTGGCATGATCTTTTCGGCCAATGTTACACGATAATTCTCTAAGTAGATCACCTTCAACTTATCTCCGACAATTGGATCGTTGTTGACCACATTACCAACAGCACAAATAAGTTTAATGATTTGTTTGGCCATGTAGTAGCCGGGAGCTGCCTTTCCACCGATCATCACAGTACGTGGTGTGAAGTTGGCGGTGGGATCCTTCTTAATTCTATTGTACAGTGTAATAATGTGCATTGCGTTCAGCAATTGCCGTTTGTATTCGTGAATACGTTTCACTTGAATATCAAACATCGAGGCGGGGTTCACCTTAACTCCGTAGTCTTTTTCCAAGATTGAAGCGAGCTTCAATTTATTCTCTTGCTTCACCTTGGCTACTGCACGTTGGAATTGAGGATCCTTAGCCCACTTCTTCAAAGCTACCAGCTGATCCAGATGAACAGGCCACTCGTCACCAATTTTCTCGCAGATGATATCAGCCAAGCCAGGATTGCAAAGCAACAACCAACGACGTGGAGTGATTCCGTTTGTTTTGTTCTGGAATTTCTTTGGCTCCATTTCGTAGAAATCTCTGAAAAGTTCTTTCTTTAAAATTTCCGAGTGAATAGCCGCCACTCCGTTGACAGCGTGAGATCCAACAATGGACAAGTGAGCCATATTGATGCGCTTCTCACCTTCCTCCTCAACAAGCGACATACGACGCATACGATCCAAGTCGCCAGGGAAATGTTTCTTGACATTCTCCATGTGCAAGAAGTTGATCTGATAGATGATTTGTAAATGCCTAGGCAAGATTGATTCCAACATTGAAACAGGCCAGCGTTCCAAAGCTTCCGGTAGGACTGTGTGATTAGTGTAGGCGCATGTTCGCACGCAAATGTCCCAAGCTTCATCCCATGGCAATTTCTCGATATCAAGCAAAATTCGCATCAACTCGGGAATAGCTAAGGATGGATGAGTATCGTTCAATTGAATAGCTACTTTGTCTGGAAGATGTTTGAAATCGGTACGGACAGCTTCACGCGATCCGAATTTCGATGATTTGTAACGACGAATAATATCCTGCAGGGTTGCGGCACACATGAAATATTCTTGTTTTAAACGCAGTTCCTTGCCTTCGAAAAAGTTATCGTTCGGATAGAGAACGCGTGAAATATTTTCAGCCAAGTTACGATCAAGGACGGCTTGAATGTAGTCACCATCGTTAACTGTTGGTTAAGAAGAAAACAAGTGTGCAATGTTTAAATAAATTCGGTTATAATAATTGTGCGTGGAAGCATACCTTAATCCGATTATTATACATAAACTTACATTCATATATGTCTGGATTATTTTGTTTACAACACTACTTAGTAAATACTACATTTGAGCTAGCTCTTTCTACTCGTTTATGTTAATCTAATAGAAGGTTCACTGGCTCTGGTATTTTAAGACAAAGCTTATTCGAGCCTTGTCCTGACGTATTTTAACGCACACTTCGTTTCATCTGAACTAGAATGAACCGATGATAGTTCAGTTTATTCAGGATCCTAAAAGCAATGAACTTAAAGATCGACAGAGCTTTATGGTGGGAATTACTATGCAATTGCACTCCACACAAATCAGTATTATCAGGATAGTTTTTTCTTGCTTTATGTGCTTCTTCTTTCTTTACCTTGGCCCATTCTACAATCCTGCTTGTTAAAAAAGTCCAATTCAACAAACGGATATCAGATTTGAGTTGCTAAGATTATAGCAAATATGTTACACTCAAAACTAAGCGGCTCAAGGAAAACCTCTGACATCCGATTTTTTTTTTTTCTACAACAAAACTGACATCAAATGTGTCAAATTTCTCATCTTCCAGGGAAGGTGATAAAGGCATTAGCATGATTCGATTTTTCATCATTGAAGATAAGTAGAGCTTTTGCTACCAACAACAAACATTAAGAAGCCAAACGATCCCCAACATGAGATACCAGCTACCCAAATCGATCGTAAGATAATAATTAGAAACCACATCATCTCATTAAAAACATGACTCCAATAGAGTATGTGGAACTAAAAGATTCGTTAGTATTTTCTACTTTGTTACTAAAATATAAACTCTAGTCATTGCCAAAGAACTTCCCTCAGAGTCAAATCGACTGTTTTACTGACAAAGATATGTTAAATATAATGTTGAAATCCATGATTTCAGGTCAAAGGAACGTGGTCAGAATAGAAATAGTCAGAATAAAAGAATTAAATGTCATCTTCTTCAAAACTAATTATTTTCATTGATTCCTTCCTTCCCTAACTTTTGAGGACACCAGAAACAAAACAAGTTATAAGAAAGAATAGTTCCGGTGGTATTCTGAGAGAAGTTCAAGCCCAGAAATCCTAAATTTTTTAAAGATGTTATTTCATGTACTCGTTTGTCTCGTTGATGTCAATGGCGCAAGCGTGCAGTTCTCATAGCCGGTACAATAATTTTGCAATTTTCTTCGTAACTCTTGAACAAAAGAGACTTCGTAACTTTTGACTAACTAACCAGAACGTAAAGTCAATAAATTCTCTTGAATGAAATAGCCACCTTCACTTTGGAATATATCCTCGTAATGAATTCAGTATAGACGTTTTAGAAAACCCACATTCCACAGTTCCAATTTTCCGGCGAATGACAATGCGTTTAGTTTTGTAACCTTTTTCTATTATTCAGTTTAAAACGAAAAAAATTTACCCTTGAATACCCTTTACCTTTGAAAATCTACCCTCTTACTTATCTCAGCAACAAATCGAAGATAGAAATATCATCTCTAATTCCACTCATATCAGTAGCTTTCGTTATGAATGACAAAATGTCCTTAGAAAATATAAACATCATTAGTATGCAGAAAATATTTACTTGAGTGTAGCGATGTCTTGAATGTTCTTCATTTAATCCTGGAATATCAGTAAGTCCCTTAGTCAGTTGGAAAAGATGATTTTCCCACAGCTTAAAACCTTGGAAAACGAACAAGCGCGCTGTCAATTTGTGTGTATTCTATTCTATTTTTACAACCCGCTTGAAAATTTCAACACAAATTTGGAAATACTTTAAAGATATGTTGGATTCATTTTCCTGTTTAATTCACCCCTTCAAAAATAAAATGAATGTCGTGTAACAAGCAAGGACGGTAGATTTGAAATTGCTAACACTGATGGCGAGTCATGTTGAAGAGCGTTATTGGTCCTAGCAGAGTAGGTGTTGTGCATCAAATCATGGAAAACTGTCTTCACTTCTTCAAAATAAGCGGAAAGCTTGTCCTCAAAGTCAAACTTCCTTTTGAGAAGATTTCAAAATAAGGGAAGCGCTTTTCTGTAGGCATACCTTCAAACAAATTCTCACCAGCGGATATCTCAAATTCGGAGTTGATCCGGCATATCAACATATTGGACTGAGCAAGTCACGGAAATATGTCCAGCCGAAGTGTTCCCCGTAGTGCAATGGTTGATTAAAGTAAATCATTCTCCAGCGGAAAACTTGAATTACATTTCACTATTTTTTCATACAATGAAGATATTGGTGAGAGCTACTGTATGTAATGAAATATTTAAATCACAGCCAGCACTCATGCATCAAAAAAAGCGAAATTCGATTTAAAAATCCACGATTCCAGGAAGAGATTTCCGATCTGATTGAAACGAAAACAGAAAAAAGAACTGTACGGAAATAGGACACGCGAGTCCCAGATGTTTTCGATTTGGTTGATAAGAGCAACAAAATAGAATTGTGTCTTTCATCATTTTGAATGCAGAGCCCTCCATTTATATTGGACACAGAAGGAAGACAAGGAAAAGAATCGAAAGACCGAGATAGAATATTTAAATTACTTGGAAATAATCATAAACTTTATTTTGCCTCTTTATGAAACTAACGACCGTAAGAAATGTCTTTACAACTATTTATAATGGGGGTAGAACCGCATATGAAGGCTTTCTCTCGTCAGGTATATATTTTAGCATTGGTGAAACGTGATTTCTTATTTTATTACTTATTTCAAGTTTTATTTCAATACAGCTATAATTGTCAGATATAGTGCCATCATTCCCCTATCGTCAACCCTTTTTTCCATGTTAGAAAAAAACCTTGAACAAGCAGTTTTCGCATATAGCTTAACTTTGGTAAAGGGACTCGCTAAGTGCGTAGCGCAATGTCCGTTTCATATAGTGGATGGATAATAACTACCCATCCAAGCTCCCGGAGAATCGTGCGAACCACTTTAGACGTGAGTAATCGAGGATAGATCACACTCTGCGAATTGAGTGCCAAGCCATATGGCAGCATCTTACAGTCGGCGATTTCCTTACAATCCCACTAAACGTACAAATGGTCTTGATGGAACCTTCGTCGGGTTTCGTACACGGTCGCTGGCATTGTGGGTAGTATGATCCCTTTTTCGTCACCAGTAATTATCCACTTAAGAAAAGGGTCAATTTTATTGGGATTCAGGAGGAAATTCAACTTATTTTACAACCCTTGGCGTGATAGTCAAACATCGAGTTGTGACTCTACACAACCTTCTTAAAATGGATCACGACAGCTCAGTGGTTGATCTTCAACTTCCCAGCAATCGATACTGGTTACCCTTAACCAGTTCTATAATTTGATCGACATTTTCGAAAGCAGATTTTTCAAAATTTATTAAATTTTTTACACAAAAACCAAATCACTCAAGACGTTGCTCTGTCACAAGAATGTATCCAGTACCAGGCCCGTAAATTACACAAGTTTTTAGGTTGCCTACGTTGTAACTTTAGTCCACTACATAAAGAAATGTTAAACATGGCGAAGTTTCTTTTGAGGCTTGCATATTTGATCCTTTAAAACTTGATACCGGCTTAGTTTTAGCTACAATTGTGTAAATCACGTTTAGTACACACCCTTTCATCGAATGCAAGTATACACAAATGCGTTGTCTAACATATGTGATATGTATAACTAGACACCAAACGAAAATTTACGAAATTTCTTTTTAAGTCAACGTAATATGTTGACAATGAGGCCGTAAAGATTTTATCACATCAGAGATACAGTTTCAGTTACTTGAGGAAGTGTTAATTCTTAACTCGTTTAACATGCGCGCCTTTTTTTAAATGTTTAACAGCACTTTATATTGACTTGACTTTTTGAAGTTAAAACAACGTTGTGTGCGCTTTAATCAAAGTTAAGTGACTAAAAAATTTCAGTTGAATTTCTTTTGCCTCCTAAATCGTTGTTAAAAGCGAATCGTTGTTAAACAAATGACGTCTTTAAATCGAATTACCACAAAAAAGAGTGTTTCAGGAAATTTTTAATTGTATTTTTGTTCCAAAAAGAAAAAAGTAAAACGCGCGCATTCAACTATTTATCTTGGACTTTGCACGGAAAAATTCAATAAAAAATTGATTCGATTCTCGTTTTGTCTAGCCATTTTCTAAGTTAGAGAATACTTTGTGAAACGATCTGCATCAATAGGCTGCATGTAGTAAACACGATGTTGGATCACATTCAGTTTATTTTGAACAACTTAATGTTTTCATAACAAACCACCCATCACGAGGATCATGTAAATTTGTGATCAGAAAACAATAAGCCGCAGTATGTTCACTGCGTGATACCTCTGTTTTTCTTATTTTACTATGTGACATGAATGTGTACATCCTAGCAATATTTAATTTTTAAACAAAAATAATTTTAAAAATAACATGTTTTAATATTCTAGTGTTCTATTTCAGTTTAGCCTTTAACTCAGTTGATGTTTATACTTTTAGTTTTATTTCTGCTAGAATCACCCTAATATTCAGTCCAGAAATAATACTATAATGTTAGAATCGAGGCAAAATTTACATTTCCTACACATCGGTAGGTCTGTTTATGTTATTTATAGTTATGGAAAGCCCAAGAGTATCAATTAAAAAAAGCTAAACACTTACAGAACTATGTATAAAATAAAATAGAATACTTACAGAATTTCAAATTAAAGTCAATAGGACTCTTGGCGGACCACAATCGAAGTGTGTTAACGTGATTGTTTCCATATCCAGGAATAGGATTATCATAGGGCATAGCATAAACGGTTTGTGTATCAACCCATTTTTTGCCTTCGGGCGTATCAATAACACGACCGTAAAAGTAAACGGGAATCATAAATTCAGGACGTGCCTTTTCCCATGGGTTACCAAAACGTAACCAATCATCAGGCTCCTCAACTTGTTCACCATTCTTAATTTTCTGCGCGAAAATACCATATTCATAGCGGATACCATAGCCATATGCAGCCAATCCTAATGTTGCCATCGAATCCAAGAAGCAAGCAGCCAAACGTCCCAAACCTCCATTACCCAAGCCTGCATCCTCCTCCAACTCTTCAAGCTCTTCAATGTCGAGACCAACTTGATACATAGCTTCGTCGCAAGCACCTTGAATTCCTAAATTGATCATGGTATTCTGAAGTGAGCGACCCATGTAATACTCCAAGGAGAGATAATAAACGCGCTGTAAATTCAGAAAAGAAACGAAATGAATACGATGTTTTTTTTTTGATGTTTTATCTTGTGATTATTTCGTGAAATTTTTATTTCAGCAATTTGGGTTAAGATAAATTCTCTAAAGTTAAGTGAATGTCATTTTCGATGACATTGTACAACATGCAAGCAACATGCCATGATAGCTCCATTTTAGAACTGTTTTGCGTGACTAATACGTGTACATTTTGTTCAAATGAATCTTATAGTTTAGTAGCCCTGAACGGACTATGGTTGCATAAATAACAAGTTAATCGACATAAGTAGGTTATTTCAATGCATTTAGCTCCTGTAAACTTCACGTCTAGTCTTAGCAGCAATAGTGGGTCATTTTTCATGTGGAAATCATGCTCACACTGTCACAAGATGTAGAACCGGTCGGCATAAGCTTCATTCAACATTTGCATCTTACTCTACTAACTAGGTCAGAGTATTTCGTCCATAACATCTAATCTAACAACCTGGTCTCTGATCAATTTATTCTCATATATCAAATGATATATGAGACCACATGCCCTGCACGCTTCAACTAGCTGATACCCGAATATTTTGATACACTCAATGCTACTAAGAAAGATAGCGTCACACAAATCTTATCAACAAGAAATAAGAGAGAGGGAGTTCAATGGATCTACCAATTGTTTAGATCTACATGTCGTTCTTTCTACTGATTCTCATACTATGGATTAAAAATAACAGTCGCCTTTGTAAGATAATATAATATTTATTTGATTATCACTAATTAAGCGGTTTCATTCCAATGATCAGTCAAGGTTTTCAGTACGATGGCGCCAATTAAATTTAAACAGGAAAAACACACACAAGGGATTAAAATGTATTGTGATAATCGGAAACATTATCATCTTTGAGTTCAAGATTAAAGTATTCAAGATAGATTGTAAGTTTCTACCAGAAAACTATTGCAATACATGAATCTAAACAGTAAGAGTGGGAGAAAATTTTTTCCCATTTTGAGTTCAATTTTTTCTTTTGTTTAGAAAACGAATGATTTTCATGTTTCCACATTCAAATTACAGATGATTCTTTGCCCATCTTTTAAGTTGCTGATAGGATCTTTCGGAAAAATAAAGGAAATGCTTTATTTCATACTCATGCTTTCAATTCCAATGTTGTTCTTTGTCATTCTTAAGCCTGATGCTGATTCCTTCCTTTTGTTTGTATTTTTGGTGATTCTCTAATGATTCTAAGTTTGTTTTAAATAAGTTTGCCATCTATATTGCATAATGGTCAAATAAAAGTCATTGCAAATAGGAAGATGTATTGCCACCGTGTCAACTTCATTTCTTACATCAGTGCGACAACGAACAACTTACTTTCAAATTAACAACATATGCTGCCCGTGTATCTGTTACATCTAATTCAATTAGCACCCTTTACATATTCTGCTTATAAAATTAGTAAAAACAATGAAAATCATCGAACAAGGCAACAAAATTATTAAATATTGCAAATTGTCAAAAAAATGCCCCCATGTTGGAATAACGTGTCTCGTTTTAACGTCGTTTTAAACGCAACGATCTTGAATTTTTTCACTATGTCTGAAGTTTTCGCAATTTTTTCTTTCTCAGTTTTTGAATTTCTTGGGGTTTTTAAGACTTTTATTTCGGTCCAATCATCCAGAAAAGTCAAAAATTGAAATAAATCGAGACCGCTGCGTTTGCAACGATACAAATATCAGATACCTCTTGGAATCAGGTTGATTTTATATTTAGATGCTATATTTGGAAATTCTAGTAAATATGGACTATCCTGGTACCCTATGGTTATAGGAATATATCTATTTATTTGGATAGACTGTGTGTATTTTCCCGTGTTTAGCACTTCCAAACTTCACCTTTTTTGATTCATAATTTTAAAGGATATAAAAGGTAGACTTAAGACCAAAATTGTTAATGCACTTGATAATGCTGACTAGTTCAGCGAAACGCGTAGTGTTATATAAAGAAAATATATTGATCTAAATAACAGCAAACTAATTGTTTTCATAAAAATTCTTTTCTAGAAATGGATCAAAAAGTAAACGAAAGTTACATCGATCTCTAATCCTTTATTTGTTGCTATGCAAAATGCTATGTTCTGTTTTAATTTTGACAGATATTTATTTCGGGAGTAAGTTACTCCCTTCTTCAGTGTCAATTATTTTCTACTGAAAGAGAAAGAGAATATAATTGACACTGAAGAACAGAGCAACTTACTCCCGAAATAAATATTTGTCAAAATTAAAACAAAACATAGCATTTGGAAATGGAAAATCAACAAATAAAGGATATATTTCGATATTTTTCTCAGTTTTTCTGATGGGGAGCATCAGAATTGCTAGGGGAACCTTAGCATTGCAAATTGATATGCTTGCTGATTTACATCCTTAGAGAGGTATCATTAAGAATCTACTCGTATTAAGCAAATTCAAAAGATACTTGAAAACCTGAAATCGAATCGACGAGCTCATTGTTTATTTTTCATTGTTTAAATTTTCTACTCAAATGTTTCTATCAAACAACAAAATTTGAGTTGATGGGGTTAAGTCTGCTTATGTCTGCTTGTCAACATTTGCACAACATGAAGACGAGTTTCTTTTTATGGTTGTAATGAAAGTACTCGTCGTCTTTGCGGCAGGTCTTTGGATTATAATAAATTAGAGGACAGAATTAGATTTGACATGGGAGTAGTATTTTGGCTTGTAATTTATCGGTGAAATTTAGATTATTTCATCGTGAGTAGCCAGTTTCGAATCACATGCCATAATACAATTTAATCTCGACCCAGTAGAAATTGTTTCGTTTTTTTATCATTCACATGATAGCGATACGTGCTACACTTGTTTGGAATGTCGTCCGGACACAACATGATTGGAATATTGGACTTAGACGATCTGTTATTGATGAATATCCGCAAAATAATAATAATTAGTAATCACGAGCAAAGAAGCAAGCACAGTGAGCAACAAGAGAAGTAATCAGGAATTCTTGTCGTGCCAAATACCACTGATCTGAATCGGTCGGTGATTCAACAAAACAATTTACTAATTCTTCATACTGAACTTCAGTAAATTCATTCCAGATATTATTAATTGGGATTTATTTTTAATGATGTTTTTCGGGGTACATTCGAAAAAGAATACTTTATTCGGTACAGTGTAGGCTAGTAATAGTAAAAAATAATTTTTACAGATAGTCCACCTGATCGCTCTGCTGTAACTAAAGAGTGTTCCCCAGCTTTGAGTTCAATATGTGTGGATCAATTGTTCAAGTGTTCAATTGGATTCTTCCCCAAACATATGAGTCGCTTTTGATTTAGGCTGACAAAAACAACAGAAAGCTGTTTGCCTAGCTCTGGCTCGTCTTAAGATTGCCTGGCCCGCATTCAGTCCCTATGCGTTGGTATGTTGCCTTCCAAAAAGACAGCGACCAACAACAATAACACTTAGATCCTTGCACCGTACATATTCTTCCCTGAGGGTTGTTTGATCCAAATTTTTTAGGGTGAAGCTGATATGCTGCGAAAATGAATTCTTTTGGGAACACAACATATTCCACGTTTGAAAATTCCTAATTCATATATTTTTATATAATTTTTTAATAATAAAAATAATTAAAAATTAACATTTTTTTTCAAGATTGCTTGGAATAATGTTCTATCAAATAAAACGTAACTAACGAGTACAGTGTGCTACTAAAGAGCAGAACTTATCTATGAGTGTCAAGAGAATATCGAGCATATGTGGTTGTGCTGAAAGAAAATACAAACATTTTGCAAAAAAATTGCGAGCGTGAGTTTTGCTGTTTTTGTTGATGATTTAGCTTGTCGAGCAGACATGCACCCATAAGTCACTACATAGATTACAAGCGTCTTTAATGATTCCACGACGCTTGATATTTCTTATACCTTTTGAAACAACTATCATTATTGTAGTGTCCCATAACAACATTACTAACTACACTATATCAAATATCGTGGCATTTACGAGGATCCCATTGACAATATCTCACCTAACGCAAATATAATTCTTGTCGCTTGAAATGAATCTCGATTTTAAAATGTCCACTGAAACTAACATAATTCGCCTTTCTTACGTTGACTACACTTGGATATACACTTGATATTTCCAAAGCCATGGCTAAACTTTTCCCCGACGAAAGAGCAGTACCGTAACAAATGAGTGAAAATGGGGGAAATTATCTACATTACAGAGTTTAAAATTGAATTTTCACAACTACGTGTTCATCACAGAATTTTTTGCAGCGATTTGTTGTTATAAGAAAGGTTCTGAGTAAATTCGAAACTCTGAAATCAATTGGTCATCGCTTGGATAGCGATCAATCTAGCAAAGCAACTACGTTCTTATCTATACAAAGCCCATACTTTACGCCTTCGCTCAGAGCTCCTTAGAGAAAACTGCATTCCACACTCTGAAACATTCACACTTTTCTATGTACTACTCTTTAGCTCGCCCTATCTATCACTCATATTACCCAAGAATGAAATTCTTGTGCTCAATCACTGAAATTCCCAGGACTCCATATCTCAAGCAAGTACACAACCGGTCACGGGATTCATCCCGAAATGTTATGTAATCAGTGAACAGGAAAAAGTTATGTCAAAAGAATTTTAGTGTCGTTACCCACAACCCAATAATCACAGTCGTGACGATTTTTGAATTGAGTATTCGTCGAAGTTTTATTATATTTAGTATAGCGTGAGCCTATCTCGCTAGGTACCCTTATATCCGAAGATATTTATTGCATTTATCAAAACTTTTTTTTTTCACTCATATATTCGTTATGATCACCATTGGCGCAACAGCCTAAATCGTGTCCTGCTTCTCAAGATATATCACCTCGGCATGTCTCAGTCTAGCGACCTCGTCTTGCATATTGGGAATTTCAGGACTAACTTTTTGTTTGTGTCGATCAGGCATCTTTTGCTGGCTATTTGGCAGTTTCCGGTCCTAAGCTGTTTCATTTGAAATGGGTCTAACAATTTTTGCATCGTTGCCAGCTCAATGTTCCCAGCTTAATGCAATTTGTGCAGTTTAAAGAGTTTGTTCTGTTCGTTTAGCATATAAGCCGTAAAATTTGTGGTTGCACCAAGTTCATTAGTCTGATCTTTCAATGACTGATTCCAACATTCATCATAATAATCAGCGGTCGAATATAATAAGGCTTGTTTGTACGCTCGAGTCAAATACCAGAATTGGTAAATGTGTAGGAGTAGTTTTTGAATTGTAAAATCACTATTTCAAATCTTTTCTAAGGGAAATGATTTGCAATAGGTTATTTTCTCCTTTTTTCGCCGTGTTTTTCTTGGTGCTTTCGTTTGTGAGAAACATTCTCAGGTACACAAAAGGTATTTCATAGCATATTCTACTATAAAATTATATTATGCTTGACGCTGTTCTCCTGGTTTCCTAGCCCAAAGATGTTGGAACACAGACATCACAGAACGTCTAGCCCATAGATGTTAGAACTAGAGAATCTATCATAGTGAGAGCTACTATTGAGAATTGGTCTATAGTTGCCCACCTCGAAACCCGGCCTTCGAATTTTGTCACTATTTGATTGGGGGACACAAAACTGTTTTAGTTTTTAAGTGACTTTTTAGTGACACATTCTTTTGCATCGCTTTCCGAATTTTTATTTTATTTCTTTATTGGTTATTTCGCGAATAGAATTAACCAGACATGATGAACCTTTCTTTAAATCCTCTCCCCGGGGCTTTGTTTTACTTTTGATCGCCCATAACAATCTGTAAATTTGCGAATTGATGGGCTGGAGGATTTTTTGCGCTCACAACGACTTCCGGAATGATTGAGCCCGTGATGGTATGCACTGAGTTAATATTCGAACTGGAAAATATTGGAAATATTGTACACATCGTTGCTTGATGCCATCTGGATTAATGATGTTCCCATTTTCATACTTCCATAAGTTAGTTTAATCCTTGTTGCTTTTTTCTAAGGTGTTTGACGGCTGTATGTAAGAGACATTTACTGATCCGTTTTCTCTTTTAGCAAATTATCAGTTACTAACCCTTCTCTTTATTGAATTTTTTATCAAATTTTTATCTTGCCACAATTACATAGTCTGGTTTCTTTTACAGAGTTTCTTTTGATATCATATAAGTTCATCATACTTGTGATGAGTTGATAGCTTTAAGTATTGTTTCGAATGAAGGTCGTTTTATGCCTATTAAATCGATGATTTTTCATCTAACTAATTATTCCATGTGCACTGAATCAGGACTTCTACATTTTTGTTCGCTCTCGTTTAAATGGCATATTACAGATATGTTCGCATTTGCCTTAACGCACAGTTCAAGGAGGTTTGTTAGTGTGCAAGTATATGCCAATCCAGAGGAATCATTTTTTAAACGATTTACATTAAATTTCGTTGTCTGAATCCTTTTTGGGGGATAGTTTTAGATGACTGGTTTTGATATATCCTTCAGATTTTATATCCGGAATCGTACATCATTTCAAGTGAGATTCATACACCTAGGATAATGCTCAGAGCTACTTTTTCGAGAAAACGTAAATTTTTTTTATCAGAAGTGCCATAAGTTGGAGACTCCCCGATTCTTACATATTCCAGATGCGATGTGCGTGCAAGTCGAGATTACATTTAGATGTCTGATGATTGTGAAATCTATCAATAGCTGCCCGTTCTTTTTACGTAGTGATAGTCCCCTCCAGGTTACCGTGACGCGCATTCTCTCGTCCAACTTTGATACTAATGTCACTATGTAAGCTTTTAACAATGTTTAATGATAGCAAATCAGATTTTCCATAAATTTTATTTTTTAATCGAAAGAATTTATGCAGAGTTATTCTGAGTTAAAATTGATCAGGATTTATATTTGTAATTTATTGAATTTATGTGTTGAGTGAGGAAAACGAATCGCTACATTTATTGATAACTCCATAATTTATTTTGAACTTGTATGTCACCATTCTTAAATTTTTGTAGCTTAGCAACGCGGTGGAGTGTTTAGCCTTTATTGCTTAACTACGCCGTATTAAGTTTTCGAATTTGGTTTTTTCTATAGAAGGGCAGTACCAGGTCCCGGTGAAGCTTGTTGATCTTTCAATCTAGTTACTCAGTTGTGATGGTTAAATCAAATGTAAAACCCAAAATTTTCTTTGGGTTTTGTTGGTCCATTCGTCTAGGCATACGTGTTTAAGGGCGCATTTTTGATCAGCTGTAGCCATCATAAACCCAAAGTGGAATAATTTCCTACAGTGATAATAAATTCTCATGTTCCATTGGTGGCGAAGCAAAATATGAGAGTACTGTAGAGATCTTCTTGGCTATCGATTACTATAATAACTATTATTGCTAGTCAGTTGACTTAATTAACACAAAACGTGTACTTAAAGTTTTGGCAATTGAATAAGTATCTATTAACTTGCCGGAAGAATATTAGTTATATTAGTTCTTAAGTTTTTTTTGTTAAAGCTGGGTCCAATTCGTGAGATTAAAGCTAATTTTCTATTTTTGGTACTACAGAATATCCGACGAATGCCTTCATGGATTATAGTATTTATTTGAGGCAAGCTATAACTACATTGCTCTATTGCTCGTATTGCACTTAGTTTATGGTTTAGTACACAGCTAGAGCTAAACTTAGACTTCCAAAAGTATTTAAATAATAAAATAAATAATTAAATAAAATAATAAAATTAAATAATAAAATGTCTCCGTGTCGAGGATTTATTGAAACTTTATTACCTACCAAAATCAATAATTAAAAAGGAAATAAATTAATTGACTTTCAACTTAACTTATATAATAAAAATATGACCTACATTCTATTTTTCAACGAAGTATGTTTACTAACTCTAACAGATGTGACAGTAATAAAATTTAAAAAAAACTTAGTACATACAACTACTACAAGCTATTTACGTTTCATTGCAGATATTTTAAGCTGATTTTATTCACTATCGCTTGGTGTAGGAATTTTGTCAATTGATCGATCACAAAGAAATATTTTTGGTATCTGAAGTTTGTCTCAAATTTTTTCGCCGCCTACTGAATTTTGTTGGTTGATTGGACATAAATTTAACGCAGCTGGAATTTATGTAACTCTACTAACTCTTCATTTCAGTCCGAAGAAATGCTTTAGCTGAGTGTTGCGTTTACAAAGACACAAACCCCTCACAACTATGCGGCCCGTACGCATAGGACACAGATTAGCTTCGTGTCCAAACAGCAAAAAATCATCATCATATTTCTTGAGGAAATATTATTCACAATTTCAACTCCTGAGAATAGACAAAGTATAGACTCTGTTCGCACTTCTTACATCCGAAGCAAAGACGCCAATTGTATTGTTTAAAATTTGGCATAATTCCTTTATTTTTCCAATTAACGCAAATGAATTTTAATTTATTTATTCATTCACTCATTCGCATAACAATAAGGATTCACAGTAAAGACTTGAACTTGATGGCCGCGTGCTGCAAATATGTTGTGTAACACTATCTCATTTGACCTTGCCCCAACTTTCGGCCACTTATCAACAAAACCAGGAAAGATTTTCAGCATTCAACACACACATATACGTTACGCCCTTATGTTAGTCGCTGCCAAGGGTTGTTTTTCGTCTTTTTTATCAGCACTTGAGCCATTCTGTCTCCAGAAAGCTTTGTCTGGATATCATGAATGTTAAATTATGAATGTATATCATGAAAGTTGAAATAAGAAGTTTCACTCTTATTTTTGATAAGCCAAGCGAAACTTTTAGAAACTAGTTAATAAGACAATCGAATATTATTAGCAAAGAACGTTGCAAAGAATAACGATATAAAGTATGCTTTTATCATGTTAGATGTATGTAAGATGAAATCATCGCTCATTAGCTTTAAACACAAATTGTTAGTTACACGAAATTTACATCTATAAAAAGTTTGGTTTTATTTAGAAATTGCTATATTTAAATGAAATGAAATGCAGCAAGAGAAAAACGGAATTTTTAATCCAAACAAATGAATTACTGAAATTTGAATAAATTAATTTTAAATGCGAGAAAAAAGCGAAAACGCTAATAGAGATTTTTCATTTGGACACTGTTGTTATTAAAATTTAGCGATAGAATTTTCTGTGATCATCAGAGCACATCTCAGATAATTTTGTGTAAATTGCATGATATTTTTAAACTGCTGCGAGATCTGTACAATAACGAAGATTCGCTTCTATTTCAGCATTCCATTTTTCCCACTGCCCACCAACAAATTAATTGTTTTGCACTTAGACGCCGTAAGGAAATGGAAGAAATTGCAATCAATTAACGAATACTTTCCTTATCATATTAAAAAAATTCTGTTCTTACAAGTGAGTAAGAAAATAAAAATCAATTAAGAGAAATCGCTATATGAGCTGTCAATTTGCTCGATCAATGCCACTTTCAATTATTCAAATTACGGCGTATGGCGACCAATTTTAGCCATTTATAGTAGCGAAATTTCAACAATTTGCTATCTAGAAGACCATCGAATCCGCCCCGCATCGATTGGAATAACCTTCTGTGACCTTGAAAACAATGATCCGAGAGGCAAAGCTGCAATAATTATGCCGGCTCAGTTGCCTGCTAGCATCGATTCTGACTTTCACCAAAGGACACATGCTAGCTAGATTGGTGTTGTACAATCCAAAATGTGTATACAGACGAAATATGCCAACGGTTTGTATGGGAATTTTCGTCTTCACGTAAAATCCGAAAAATTTATAAATAGACTGAAATCAGATTCTGCTTCTGGTGGGCTGACACGACGGTTATTAAACATTCCCACCCAGGAGCCCGGACTTGGCGCACTCTACATAAAAAAACGAAGCAGATGATTGGCGGATAGCAGCCCCCGTGACCGGCTGACACGGCGACAGATTAAGTGAAAGGTTGAGGAATTTCACCCGGTCAAATCCGGCGATAGCGAGAGGAGCTCCGCCGGGCAGAGGCCCAATAAATCGTTGGGTAATCATTATTTATGTTTACATTAAAAATAGCGCGGCAAACGCCTTGCACAGTGCTCTTGATATATTGCAACAATTTGTCTAACTCATTGTCTGCGAATGATGTTCCCGCTAAGTGGCAACGTCCCTGGTTGTTGCGACTCGAATCGATAGGGCCAACTTGCACTCAGGTATTGGCAGTCCATGGTTCTATATCAAAATTTCCGTGACCGATAAACGAGACCATGACACACCGAATGCATACCAAGTGAATCAAGATTTGTCTACTCTGGCACAGCCAAATTGACGGTCGCGATAAGATAATTTGATTTTTGGGGTGCCGTTTACATTTAAGGTATTGAGTTACCAACACTAAAATGAAGCACAATTATTGCTGGTCTGCGGATAATAAGCCCGATTAGAAATAACAGTGGTCACAAATCGTGAGTCGAAAACTTACCTTGGGATCCTTTTCATAGTAGTTTTGTTGTGTACGGATCCAGCGGCCGACCAGGTGGTCCTTGACAGTGTGGGCGAGCGCGAAATAGTAGTCCCGCGGAGTCGCGACATTCCGATCCTTGACGAGGGTGTAGTGCAAATGCCGGTTGAAGGTCTTCTTCACCTCGGCGACATTCTCGACCTGAGCGATGCCGCGGACACTAATTTGCTTCCTCTTCTCGATATCAGACTGAGGCTTCGACATGATTTCTGCCTGCTATCTTTCAACTGCTCTTCAATTCAAATTGCCGCTTGCACACACAACTCTGATTGGCACTTTTGTCTTATTATAGAACTACACTCGAGTAGGACTCGGCTCTGCACCAGAACTCAATCAGATGCCCAACTGTCCGAGAGTATTTTATGTGTAGGAGCAGAGTTGGATTGCTTCACACCCGCAAGTAGGATTTCGTAACGTCAAATCGCTCCCAATGAAAATTGGATTTGAATGCCTGTGACGGCGACTGACTCTCTAGCGAATAATCACTGTGCAAATGGAACTACACTCGCGGCTCCTTGAATCGCACTGCACTTGCTTCAAGCGCTGATTTGATTGTGACCGAAGACTGAGTTGATGGAGAAGTGGCTTTGGAAAATACACAAAACGGTACGAACTGCACTCGTGCTTGATTGCGCCAAAGACCAAACCGCGAGTAATCTGCCAGCGGATGGCTCTCAACTTGATGTCGGTCACCTTGTGCGAAGGTCATTTACGCCTTCTTCGTGGTGCGCGCAGCGACGTCTTCAGTTTGGAAATGAAACGGGTGTGCGACTTTGATAATACAGCTGTTTGCGGCTCGATTATTCGCTTATGCTGTGTAAGGGAGGCCTTAATATAAACTATTAGTTAACGATATCTGACACAATGAATATCTTATACCTGAGTCCCACATAAAATACTTTAATGTGTTTAATATAATTTCTATTTGAAATTTGAAACCCAATAAAGCCATTTATAATCGACATAATCTCTAGCACGAATCAAAGGTACATTACCGACTCAAACTTATGGCCGGCTGTAACGTATAACACTTCCAGTAACTGCTAGGGAGATTTAATTTTTAACCCGCGTCATCGATGCAAAAGTGCGCTACAGTAGTTGTGCGGTGTACTATTGTTTAATTTCAACAAACTTATTACTACAGATTAGTCGATTTTAAGTCGACACCTAATTGTCATGGAAACTAAAAATCTTCCCAAGATACACTCCCCATAAAAAGTTTGCCCACATTTAGCCATAGGTTGAAACAATCGGACGATAAGAATTTTAGAGAAAATTATTATTTATTTATCTTATGTAGTTTGCCAATATTAGAAATTCAATCTCAACGGATTTTAAATTTTTAGAAACCTCAATAAAGATCTTAAAGCAAAACAAATCACATTTTATTTTCAATAGAAAAACGATAAAATCGGACAGTTTGTGCTGGCTACACGTAATCGAAATGCCTCCACACCGAAGACGCGGCATTTCCCGGCGGACTTAAAAGACAATTCTAAAGCAAAGACTGGATGTAGTAAATAATACTGATAAATATTGTACATATTGTGATAATGATAAATATTAGGTGCATGCCAGAACTTAATTAACAATTTTAATGCTGTAAGAAAGCATTTCGTTGATTTTTAAATGAAAATAAATCATCACCTTCTTTAGGAACAGAACAGGTAATGAGGCACAGTATCAATATCAAAATTATTCATAATTTAGAAAAGGGATTGCTACCTCATCAGCCACTTAGGGCCGTGGTTCTTAGAACGCATGGTCAGACTGATTATTATCTGACCCAACTGCTCAGTTGGCACGGATATTGTCAGTCTTACCTGTATAAAATGGGAAAATCACCCTTCCCAGCTTGCTTGCTCTGCCCAGGAATGACAGATGACGCCTGCCACACGTTCTTTGCATGCGGAAGGTGGACAAGACTCCGTTTGCATCTCTCGAAGAAAACAGGCTTCCTCTCTCCAGAAAATGTAACGGGGATAATGATGAAGTCAAAAGACAATTGGAACTGCGTGTTGCAAAACATGGATCGCTTGACGAGGCAGACAGAAGGGGGATATCTCTAACGGCAATCCTCTTCCTTCCCATCCATCCGAGATGAAAGAGGGATTACCTTTAACCATAAGGCGCCGCTAGGCAACGATTAATGAGGCTTAGTCCGAAGCAATGTGACAAACAGTCCCAGGCTAGGTTCTCGGTGTGACAGAGGAGGTGTTTAGTGGGTAGTCCGTGTGCCACCGGAAGTCCGACACTCGGGGCGTAAATAGCCTTCACCTTGACAGGAGAAATGCAAAATTTGGAATACGACGACCTCATCAGGAAACCAATTATGACAACAAAGTGAATTATGACAATCATGACTTCCCTGTCTTAAAAATACCTGTGCATCACTTACCTTATACAATTTAATGCAAAATATCTCGATTGATATACAATTGTTGTAAAATATGTTCCAAAGACGTGACTTTACTTAATTTAACTTGACTTAACGTTAACTTTTGCCTGAACAGAATTTTTAACTGAAAAAAACATTTCTTACCCAAACCATTGTAAAACTACAGAGAAGATATTGTTCTCTCAGCGGGAAGGAAAAGCTGAAGTTCTGCTTAAAAATTTCCTAAATCCTAAATGAATGCGTAACGATACCATTGAAATATTAGAAAGCAAATCTCTGCAAAAAGTGTCAAGTGTTTCAAACGTTCCCCCAAAGGCTTTAATTCAACGTAACGCAATAAAAGATCGGGAATATACCGGTTGAGGGTCTTCTTGACCACGACACCATTCCACGAAAACTCATTTGTTTCCTCTTCTCGTTAACAGGCTTGGCTTCGACGTGGATGCTGCTTTCAATCAATATCCCAATTGTGCCTTCATTTAAATAGGTAATAGGTAGGACGAAAAGTTCAAACTGTTATAAATGCAATTCTCGGTATCAGACTTGGCTTCGACATTAGTCCTGTTTTCTATCTTCCAATTGTTCACTAATTGAAATCGTTATGGATAGAAAATTCAAAATGTTATGAATGAAAGTCCTATTCATAGTCAGTTGTTTTCATATGCTTCCTATTTAATGTGTAAATTATACTTTCGCATTCTCCAACTATGCGACAACATGCCATTGTAGTAAAAATTTTAAAACTTACTTCAGATGCCATATTGTCTGATTGCAGAAGATCAAACAGTCTACTTTATTACCTTTACGAAAACACATGCCAAGTATGAAAAACATTCACATTTACATTCAAAACATTTAGATTCAGGTAAAACTGACACCTCCGGGAAAATATAGGATCTTTTCTAGAAATGCTAAAAAGCCAGACACGTTGTCAGCAGTTTCATTACCATAAATTTGATAGTGAGACGTGAATTCTTGCTCATTTGTCGCGTATTTTTATTTGTAATAGATCGTTCCACTACATTTGAATCTGGAAAAAGTATTTTTTTGTAAAAATTAATTTGGTAAAACTGTTAACTTTTTTCGGTGTGTGGAAATTTTTTTTTTTTCGTTCGCTCGGCCCACTCCTACAAAATTAGCTATCTTTAAAGAAGGTTACAATATTTTGTCAGAGTTTCAATTCGATTGTAAAGGGGTATGCAATTGAACATCAACTTTATCGTGTAATGGAGAACTTGGATGAAAAACTTTAATTGATATGGTGACCACAAAATAAGTCAAATAAAAATTCTGGCTTTCTCGGTTATGCCTGGTCAATTTGATAAGCTCCTTTCTCGAAAAAAGGAAACATGTAGTTAAAATTCCAGAAGCACCTCCTCTACCAAAACTAAATTTTTTGGCGTCTCTCAAGGTTCGTTTCGGAGTCCCGTATTATTCTATACTTAAATCTATGACATCCCAACAAACGTTACTAGTCGAATAGCAATGTTTGCAGATGATAAATTCAGGTAGTGTCGATATCACAATCATTATTTAAAATCCTCAACGAACGTTAACAAAAACTTTAGAGCAGAACACAAAAATCTACGCGCCTTCTGAGTTGACCATTGGATTTAATTCAAAACATCTGGTGATATTAAGAACTATCATAGCTTGAATCCAGCAGGACGAAGGTCTTCAAATCGCTTCTGCAATTGTATCCACTACTAAACCATAAACATAAACATTAAACATAAAAAAATAAGTTGTAATCATGATAATGGGTCCAATCCAAGCCATTATTTTATACGAGGCTCCTTGTTGGAACCAATTTGTCAAAGCATTGAAACAAAAAGCTAAGTCACGCAAAATTGATACCTTACAAGTAAATTAATAAAATCGCTAGTTCGCGTGAGGATAAATTACTTAACACGGGCTGAAATGCTTCAAATATGGGTGATAAAGAATCCTTCGAGATATCGTGTGACTCAATTATGTCATAGGTAAATTTACAAAAATTCGGGTTTCGAATAGATTTTATTAGAAGTCTCCATTGGTCACCATCACCATTCACCATTTAATACCATGGCTCTGTGCTAACAATAAAATATCATTGATGAATAGAATATAGATTCAGAACACTTAACGCAAGCATTCATACTGGAAATCATATTAAATAAAGTTAGAACTTAATTAGTAACTTGTTGAATCGTCCATCCTTAAATAATAATCCCCCTAATCATTTGGGCATTGAGTGTCCAAACTTGGATATCCCATGTCACACTCATATTTTAAAACGGGTTTCAGCTGATTCTTGATGCCCAACGTTTTTGTGGAATTCTGAGTCCTAGTAAACCCTATTGAGGATTAATAGGACTTAAGGCGAAGGATTTCAGGTAGCTGTGTGCATCTGTTTCGATTCTTTACACAACAATCATAGCTTAACGATTTCAGATATGTACTTAGGGTCGTTATCGTTCAGGAACTAATATCCATGTGTTTTAAGATTTTCTTTCTAATCGTTTTTTATTCAGGCTTAAAAGCTTCTCAAAAGTAGACTCTTTGAAGTACATAGTATCCTACTTTGCACACAAAACTGCTTACTACATACTCTCACGGAACTATTGCACCACCCGCATCATGTTCCACAGATTTTACCAATCTAAGGATTAAATTTATTCAAGCCTGAACATAGTTCGCTTCACAAGTGGGGTCCTTTTTTTCCCAACTTCAAAATAATTTTACGCTCATCATACCAAATCGGTCCGTTTGCATTTAAGCATCACTTCAATATTCCTAGTCTTCTTCATTCCATGACTTCAATATTGATAAGCATACTCACGTATACACAATGGCATTAATAATTATTTGAATTATATCTAACATTGTCCTTGAAAACTTCTTAAAATAAGCATCTTACCTGATTTTCGGATAACAACAACATATTCAGTCGCTTATTTCTATTCTAACATTGAATTCTGATTCTGAACGCAGGATTAGTCGGGTAGGTAAAGTTGACCTACCTACCTGTTGTTACCCTTTGTTGATTTTCCAATATAAACCTTACCAATTCACTAATGAACCCTTCAAGAAGTTTTTCTAGGATTATAATAATGTCCGGACATGTCGAGTGCTAAAGGATACATCATTTGGACCCAAAATATTGTGTGTACAAGCAGAGCCGATTTCGATGTTTGAGAGATTATTTGTGTGGGGACACTTTTCAGGTCAATTTAAAAGTAGTGAAAGTAGAGACTTACACATCCTTACAGCCACAAAAATATTCTACCTAGAAAATACAATTTATAAATCGAGAAGCTTGAAATTCACTCTTGGGCCATACATAGGTAAGTTTACAATAAAAATTTTCATTTATCGAAATCTAGAACAATAAAACAGGGTTCGTCGCTGCAATTAAAAGTTTTCGTAAGATTGATATACAACGCCATATTACTATTACGCTAAAATCTAAAGTCCAAGTATATGTTTCTATACTTGTATAAAATGCAAGTATGTTACCGAATATGTGTCATTTGTTGGCCCATATTAGGTCTTTGTCCTGATATTATGGATATTGTTCCTTGGTTCCCCACTAAAGTTCCCTATTTTGAAATTGTTTTTTGACAGAATTTTGGTAATCAATGATAATATATGTAAACATTTGTCTTTAATGTGGATTTAAGTATCGTAACGATGGATTCGGAATGCATTTCATCAATGAAGAGATGAGAAACGAGCTGAACGTTTCTCTTTTCTGAACTTAGTTTTCCATGGACACGTAATATCCATCGATACAATAAAAATTCAGTGCTTCAACCAAAAAATGTTGGAGTTTGTTTGCTGGTGGGAATAATCCATTGTCCTCATCACCTCGTTCACCTTGTATTATATGCATAGTCAGATTAGCATTCTCATCCTCAAATTATGTTAGTTGTACTTCTAAATTTATTTTGAATTTAATCTCAATTTATAATCTTTCTTTACAATCAATTTTGCCTGGCTAACGCATTGTGCGATTATCTGAAAACGATTTTAAAATCCTATGACCAAAAAGTTATAGTGTACTTAGTAACGAGAGGGTTCAAACCAAACTTCACGGTAAATACTGTTTGGATTCCAATTATTTCGTCATCTGCTCGCTGTTCACTCGCAATTTGGAGCAAATGAGTGATCATAATTATTGTTAATCGTGCGATGGTCCTCTTTGAAAATCATTTTAAATACTGTCCGTGCGAAATTTACGTTTCGAAATTAAAACATTTTTCGGATTTCCGGGTAACCAAACATTTTCCATGAAGTTTAGGAAGTGATTCAAGGCAAGATTCCGTAGCGAAACCAGAAATGTTTGTCGATTTAACTTTGATCTTCGTCTACACATAGTAGCAGTCGTATATTCTTGCATTTGTTATTATATATTAATTCCTCATACAATTTAATTTGTCTCGAAATCATTTTTTATTAAAATGAAACGAAAACGTATACAATTGTTTTTTATTTAAAGCCAAGTGGCTGATTGGGTGAACCGAGTAACATTTATCATGGAAGCGATAAATTTCCCATCTATCCTAAAATGAAACACTTTCGTAGCCATGCTTTTGCTGTTTTATTCATTGTAGTGCGTTCATCCATGTAGAGTTATAAGTTTTCTTCTTTCTTAAAAACTTCAGACTAAACACATACATTTTTCACACAAAGTTGATTGAATCCATTTCATTTCTATTCACAATGCCAGAATGGACAAATTTTACCGCTCAAAGTCAATAATTTTCGCACCTTGCTATAATCATTGTCGTGTAACCGAACGGATTTAGTATTTAATATTTTCAGTTTGAAAATAGCTTTAGTATTTTTCTTTGCAATGGTAATACACAATTTGTACACACACAATAAATCTTCATAAACTAACCCTAGGATTATGAACTCAAGGTAACCTTCAAAATAGTCCCCATTCGATTCACTAAAGTACGCCCTAAAAGATGTCCCTTCGGTTCGGAAGTTGATGTGGACGCCAGCTTTCGGAATAGCCTTCAGTGCATCGCATTCTTTTCTTTATCACTTCGCGTTCTTTTCAATCGTCCAAGTCGTCATTGCAGGTATTTCGATTTTGAAAAAACTTCGCTTGGGGCTATGTCAATCTATACGGTGGATTTCGAAGTTTTAACATATATTCTGTCAAAAAATCTAATGATTAGCCAAAGAAAGATGATAAAAAGGACACACTGAAAAACACGCTGCATGTTAACTAACAAGTCCGGTTGGTGTGCCTAAGGTTATCGTCTTCGCGACGCGTCACTGATTAGATTCGTTACACATAGAAGTCGCTTGATACCTCTGGTGCGGAATTATGAACGTAGATTGGATCATTTTGGAACACTACCCAAATATGACTTGAGTACAAACAAAGTTCATCCTTCATTTAACCTTTTCATTCTCACTTCATACTCCAAATTTTAAGAGAGAGATAAAGTGATTTAGAAATTCAAATACCCTAGAATTATAAGTTTCGTTTTTTAATATGTATAATATAACGGTATTTACAATTTCTTACAGCATTTGTATTGAATCGGCAATCTAAATCTAAATCATTCTGTTAAAAATTCTTATTTTTTAACCGTTTAAGTACAATTGAAAAAAAGCTGAAAGCTGAAAAAAAAAACAAGTGCATTCGGGGTGATTATCATGTATGAAGCTTGAAAGGATTTTAGATTACACAAATCCCTTGATTTTGTGTTTTAATTTCGAACGTGGGTTCCAAATCACAAATATAATTTTACTATCAAAATGATTACTTGGGTTACAACAACTTTCGATCATAATGGAACCCCAAATAAGCATTCTAAAAAATACTGTGAATTTGTTAATACCGCTGAGGTTCAACAAAAAATGTCAGTATAAAGAAAGAGACGAGTTCCCTGCACCGCCACAAACAAGCAAAGAGCTGGCGATACTAATAGGGATCCTCATTGTAAGTTGAGGATAATTTTGTAATTAATAAATTTGTAAACGTTCTTCGGAGGTTCCTTGCACAGTACAGCGAATAAATTAAGATAAGCTTTATTGGTGGATTCAACCGATTTTATTTAAATTTGGTCCCCAAAGTGTGCAAGACATTTTCCATAATACAATAATAATTCCCCTGAAATGTGGTGAGAAAATTGCTATATAATGAGAAAGTCATACCTCCTTAACGACGAAACATTCCCAACTGCATGAGCAGCTGAGGACAAACAGGATACATTTAACAAACACCTTCGAAGAGCATTTAATGGAGTAGACGAAAAGATACTTCCGCATAACAACAAGCAGAAATTATGTTGGAGTTTTTATGAAAGTATTCATTTCGTAGATGATTTCATCGAGATTTTCGATATTTCAAGATGGTGCCAGAAACTTGGACTATCGCAAGTCGTTGTTCAGAAAGAATCGCTGATAAGCTGGGAAAAAGTTAGCCATTGAATCGAGTGTTTTAAATCTCATAATTTCCATGTATACAACTTTTTTATTAACTTCAATTAATATAGATTTTTTAATCTTTTTTTTTTTTCGTAGTTCTTTATACATAATAACAGTTATCATAATGATATTGTAATGATTTTGTTATGATACATACTAGATAAAATAAATATTCTTACATAAAATTAATAGAAAAAATCAAAAGATTTTGCTTAAGCTTCCATTGAACTTTCACACTAGAGATACAACATTTCACATTTACGCTTAGCTTATAAGAATTCTACACAATTTTACATACACAGATCATTTCATGTATTCATTCGGTTTTAAATGTTCTTATCATCTAAGTCTATTTTATTTTGTTTGTTTTCCTTGGATCTAATGAAAGAATACTTTTCTTGTTGTTGTTAAATGAATTACTACTATTTTGTTTTCAAGCTTTCACACGCTCTCATTCTATTCCACTGAACGTGATTATTGCAAATACATATACACATGTCGACTGCTTCTTTTTCATGTGTCTGGTGAGGAGAGATTGTTTTTCATGTAACATTTTGTGCATTAAACAAAAGAAGAAAAATCCAAAAATAAAGATCTTAAAACTCCCATTTTAACGGCTGAAAATAAATAGGGGTGATATTATTTTCAGATAACACAAAACATGTTCTTTGATGTTCAGAAGCATTGTTATTATTCTCTTTATTGTACAAACAATATGGAGCAGATGTGATAGTAGTAATAAAGTTGTATTATAATGTAGCTTTATAATTGGAACAGTCTACAACATCAATGCATTCATTCGAAAGATTGCAGGTAGTATATGTAATTATTTTGTATTGAACATTCAAATAAAGTTCAAAGTATCGTCGAACATTTTCTATTACGATTGAATGCTCTACTTATTATTTTTCAATATGCACACAAGTTCTCGATTAATTAGATGTGGAATAATTTTCATTTAACTTTTTTTGTTTCTAATTTCTACAATGAAGATTTTCTTTTAAGGCACTTTTGTGTTGTTGGTTCAATATAGTTTAAAGTTATCTTGTATATATTTTAAAAATGTTTACTTGGCTTGAAAGCTTTTTAACTATTCGGCATTTGGAGGATTACTTTAGATTACAATTTTATCAAATTCTATATTTTGGTAGACAGACTTATAGTTGATTTTGATTAAAAGAAGAAATTCATAAAAAATAATAATATGTAATAATAACAATGGCAATTGATTATGCCTCCTACTGAACAATCCAGCAAAGTATAACATTTTAGATAGTTTAGTTGATTATACAATATGTATTGTAAAATTTATTCTTATATAGAATTTCAAAGGAGATGAATATTTACTACAGTGTTCACAAATTTATCATAACCAATAAACTCATTTTTTTGTTTTAAACATATTATCATATATCTACAAATTCTCCTTTTAAATGATTCAATTTGGACCTTTTTGTACCTAATGCTAAATTTCATATTAAATTTTAGGATGTAATGAAATTTTGAATAGTTTGACAATATTCAATGATTTTTTTTTGTTTTTTTTTGGGGTTTAATTATGATCGTCAAACTTTAAAAGGGTTGCTACAAGGATTAATAAATTTCGATTAGCTATGTAACTACTATTGGATACAGATGACACATTTTGGTATTTTGACTTGGATGTTTTGTTGTGCAGGATTTAGAATTTTAATATTTATTTTTCGGAGTGTGATGTCTTACGCAACATTGATTGCCTTGCCTCCATTGTATGAAACGAAATAGCCTGGATCGCCGAAACGGTCGTATGACTGAAAAAGTAAATAATGTTTTTATAAATATTATGTTGCAAATAAATTAATAGAAAAATACTTAAAATTAATGGCATTTAATTTTGTTGATAGAGGCGGCGGAAACCGCTGCAGTTGATTCGACATCAATTATAAGGAGACAGAGGCATGATAAAATGCTTATATAACCATAAATTTTCAAATACTTCGCGGAATATTTGAATGTTTACCGAATATTTCAACTAAAAACTGAATGTGAATTTCACACTTCTCGCAAAACTTGGACGAATATCGCAACTAGATTACTGAGATACTATTGATTTGAAAATGTATTTCTCCCCATACATAATTTTAGGAAATCAAAAATAAAATCCCGTTTTTCTACAAATATATCAAAAATCTGATAAGTTCCTTCCAAAATGAGTAATGATAAAATCCACAAAAGAACGTTTAGGGTTCTATAAAATTCGAGAAATTTGCGTGGACAATATCGTGCTGACGATAGTCCGTGTTTTCAAATAAAGATTAAAAAAGGATCATAGCGAATGGTCGCGTAGTTAAAGAAATATACGGATAGGATTGTTCATTTGAAACTTAATTCGTATTATAAACGGGTTTTTAGTATTGATATCAAAATCAGAGTGACTTTATATCACCCTAAATGAAATAAAATCCGAATATTGACCGAATCATTTTGTAGTATTGACTGCGGTTTTTTTTCGTATTATTTTATATTTGTATTATGTGCCACTCACATTTCAATACAATTGTTATTAAAATTGATTGTAAAACAGATAACTTTTCTAACCATTTGTTTGTTGGCTTTTTTGCAGTGTATCATCCCACAGGCAGAAACTAATTGGGAAATCCATTGATGTACAACGAAATCCATTGATATTCCCCGATTTTTTTTGAGTCTACTGCACATTCAATTTCAAATGACTAACAAAAGGAAATGCGTGTTTTCTGTTTGCAGATAATTTGAATTTATCATTTTCGCTAGCTTTGGAGTCGAAAATATCTAACAGTTCCCTGCCTATATTTATTGTCCTTGTTGAATCTAAGTGATTTATAAGGAACAGTCTTAAGTAAAACCAATACAATACTAATTCTAATAGGAAAATGAGACACTGACACTTTCACGATTACCCTAGAGCAAATCATTCACCGGATTTTAGTAGCTTTATGACAACTTTTTTAATCAAAAGTTAAGATAACGTTTTGTGAGAACGACAGGCATAAGAAAGGATCAGTGGTTCGAAATACTCGTAAGTTTCCACGAAACGTTAATTGTACATCGATTTTAACTGGTTAACAAAACAAACAGCTGAATAATGAGGGAAAGTTAACAATAGGATTTGGAACACTTGGCGACCACGGAACTGGGGAAACTCTTTGGCTTCTGTAGGACGACAGAATGGACCATTTGTAAACAATAGTACTACACATGGGGAGCTAAGGGCCGATTTCTGGCATATGCTAATTTAAAGCAAGTGGACCCCAGTACAACAATAATAATAATAATAACAATAGGATTAGATCAACTTAGAAAATTTGAGTTCTGGTATGAATTTCACTGACAGAATTATTTTATACACTTAAGATCAAAATAACTATGAATTTATTCCGTATATTCTCAACCTTGATTTGCCAGTTGATCAAAAACCACATTCAATTTGATACTAATGGCTAAAGTGCGGGAAAATCCAAATAACATTGAAATCAAATATGACTTAGACAGCACGTACAATATGTTATTACATATGTTGCGAAATCGTACAATGATTCTGACAAATTTTAAAACTTTATATTTTACGGAAATACGTTCCTGTAGAAGTGATAATGAAAATTATTTGAGTATGGCTTCAGATCATCAACACTGTAATGAAAGCTTAGATCAATTCCTGTATTTATCAGACATATAATTAGATTAAATCATTGTACGGCGAAATTTATTAAATTAAATTACTACAGGTCGTTTTTGTAACATGTATGTAATATGAAAACATGTTTTGTGAGATATTTCAGAGAGCTAATGGAGAAATGAAACCTTTAGTGTAAAATGAAAGCGTTTTTCATCTAATATTTCAGTTAATGCCGACTGTTTAAAGTGTCAAGGTTGGACAAGTATTTTTTTCTCTTAATTTTTTTGAGGATAAGAGTTGAATGTGCTCTTATGTATTTAACCTTGAATGCCTGAGCGGGTTATTACTAGCAAGAATGCTTGTTATGAGGTAATCTAATGAATAAATTTCAAATAAATTTCTTTAGAAGAAAATTCATCGAATGATTGACGGAGGAGATTAAATTCTTTGATACATTTTGAATGGTAATCCGATAAAGCATTATGAATCTCAAAACCAACCTATAAATTATCAATTACATATTATAAGTGAAAGTTCAACGTTAACGTCATGACAACAAAATCAACTGTCAAATTTAAATACAAATATAAATATTTCTTGAAATACAAATACATATAATAAATGAAAAATTCAAATATTTCTTCCGCGATAATGCATCGCTATGCATGAAGAATGTATATTATGAAACAGATCTTTTAACCAGTTTTAAAAACCATGTATACTATATTATTTTCATTTACTGTCTAGGGCTCTAACACCTAGGCAAATTAACTTGATAGTACAAACCAATTCAATTATGAGAAACATCGATTCTAAGCACAATAGAAAATTTCACAAATTCACAAAATATCTCCATTGAAAACTAAACAATCATGGGTGCCTACATTACTAAAGTAATAATTCGATTAATAATTACAAAAATTAATAATTGAAGAAGTTCTAGCTGATGAATTTTTTTTAACTAGACTCTGCTCCATTGGAAGAAACGAAAATTCTCAGGGATCGAAAAAGTGAATGAATCAAAAGCATATCAAATTACCATTCCAAAAATATTTTTGCAAGAATCACACAAAACGAAAGTAAGTAACTGAGACTTTGTTATCGTAATTTTGAATAGTGGAAAATGAAGACAGCAGGGTTGTGCGCATTTATGGCCGAAGGGTTCCTGATAATCAGCAGAAAAAAACAACTTTTAAATGAAAAGATTCTTCATCAAACAAGCGATGTTATTATTGAAAGGCCATTTTCTTATGAGATATATAGTACTCATTAGAACCCATTCATTGCTTCTATCAAAAATATAAATTGCGTTGTTATCAATGTTTATTTCATGCTATATTGTGTTCTATTATTAAAACAGATAATGTAATAATAGACTAAACTGAACTAGTTTTACCATTTTGTGTATATTTTTCCTTCTTATGTTGATTGTGCATTGAGTTCACTGTGAACTTATTTTCGAGTGCTTATGATTCGAGCAATTTATCTTACACCGATGTGATATTGATTGATTTAGAGCCAAATTCACATAATTTTTTTTAATTAATTTTTTTTGGTGTTCGTGATCTTTTTTGAGATTGAAGTTTGTAGAGTATAAAAGATAGGCAATATTAAAAACATGTAGAGCAAATGTCAAGTATGTTGGATCCATATTGGAAGGTTTAGTTTTTCATTCTAGTTTCATATCATTCTATATATGGAGGGTAAACTTCGTTGTATTGATCCAGCAATGGATTGTCAAACTGGCCCTAAGGGTGTTTAGAAAAATTCATTTGAACTGAAGAATTCGGTACGAATATCTTTGAAGAAAGTAAAAAGTTTATGTTTATCTCAGTTTAAACTTACTTGTTTAGTCTATTTTATATTTCACGAACGGCAGATTAAAGAATTTATTTTCGTATGGATTATATTAAGCACTGTCTCTGACAACAGCGATGAAGCGGACCTCAAAGCCAAAGCTTGGCGGCTTACAACACTGTCTTTGTCGTTCGTATCATATAATACTCGAGTCGTATAATAGAATCAACAACTGCTGAATGTACTGTTTGCGTCAGTACCATTTCGACAGGAGTATTGTGGCTTTCACAACAAAGTTTTTCATTTCTAAATTCGTCTAACCTCAAGGCAACCTATTATCCTCTTTTCTATATTTATTTCATGTATTTTTGTCAATTGTCTTTATTGAGAAAGTTACCTGAGAATCTTGGTCATCGTCCGTTTCTGCATCACTTTCAGGCGGAGTAAGTGGTTCAGCTCCATGCTGTTCTAAACCGCTGGCAATCTGTTCGAAATGGTTGATGGCGGCTAATTGGTATGCTGTTAAACCGGCATATGTTTCCGCTTCCAGATTCAATTTTTGACATTCCTCCAATAAGAAATTTGCTAAAACCTCGTCACATTTTTCAATTGCAATATGCAATGGTGTTTTGCCCGACCGTCCCTCCTAAAATATCAAAGTACAATAGAATACATTAGAAATTGTTTGAAATTCACTGGTTTTTTTTTTTGGAAACTTATTCAACCACAGAAAATAATGTAAGCTTTAAGACTAACAACTTGGGATAGGATGTTGCGGCTCTAAGTGGGATTTGAAGAATGTTTACTCAAGATTACTTGTTATCACGAAAGAGTATTAGAAAGAAGCAAATAATGCTTCCACTATTCATAGTTGTTATCTAATTTTGCTGTCAGTTTAGTCTACTGGACTGTGGTTGTTTTTGTAAGGTTTTCTCTGTAGTTGTTTGTAAAATTTATGGTTTTTAACTACTTACTCCTGCATTTATATCAGCTCCGTACCAAACGAGAAGCCTAAGAACATCTATATGACTGTTTTGAGCTGCCAAATGTACACATCGTTCGCCTGCAAATAAAAAATAAAAGTTTAAATAATTGTCAATCATCAAAAAAAAAAAAACATTAGCATTTAGTTGTTTTTTATTTTCCAACTTACTATGATATGATTGATTAAAATTAATACTGATATGTGACAAACAAAAAACAAGCGAAACTCTGAATTTTCTTTCATGTTCAGCACTTCGAGACTTCACATTATATTTTTGTTATATTTTTGGTTTTTCAATGAACGAACTAGTGTTATTTTATTTATATATAAATTGAAGAGGAAGCATCCTTATTTTGATAGGAAAAAATAAATACTCAGTCATGTGCATCATGAATTTAGACGATTCATTTTGCACAATTTGTTTGAAAAAATGTTGAAAAGTTATTGTAAGCATCTGAACTTTTCATTAAATAGAATCGATTTATTATATACTTGATTAATTTTTTTTCTATCTCGATTAAATTTTATTATTCACAACAATTAAGTAACATATGGATAATGTAAAAATTTTCCGAGAAAACCTTATCTTACATCACAAACATTGTTTATTCATTACGAATTTGAAAGATTTTATTTTTCTTATTCAATTTCATCAACAATCATCAATTTTTTAATTGTTTACAATTGCATCATAGTTAATCGACTGCGGTTGGTATTTATTTTTGTGGTTGATACCTTCTTAGTCATCTTAGGAAAAGGAAAGATTTCAAATAATACGGCGAAATATGAATACGACGGAAAATTTTTAAGTCGTCATCAAGAAAATGAAAGAGATTTCAATTTGAGATAAAAACCGAGAGAACGTTCAAACATTCGATTTTTTCTTCATCAAATTTTTGGGCAGTTTGATGATTTGCAGTCCGTCTAAGTTCTACTTGGCGGAGAAAGCTGAAGCCATTTTCAGGACTCGCTAGATGAACTCTTATATTTTGTACTCTAAGTCGAATGCAGGCGTACTCATCATATTATTCTACATTATCTATCAAATTTTAATGCATCCAAGCCACAAAAGTAGACAATTCATATGATAAAATGTTATGCGTAACACACCGAAGTAGTCAGTTTTAGCTTTTAGTCTGTAATTACTACGATAACGACTGGTAAAAACCACTTCATTCTAACCACACTTTAAAGTTAATAATACCCCACCGTGTTGGGACTGTTGATAAAGAATTTACGCAATAATCTTTGTTATAACGGAGTTTTCTACACAAGTGAAATTGCTTAAAAAAGAATGGAAAAATACATAACAGACACAACTTAGTAATTCGAAGGTGGATTCAAGGCAATCAAGAATCCCATTTGAAATTCTAGCTCAAGATGCCAAGATACTCTCATCAGGCTAATTTTTATTCTATTTTATTTTTTGTCCACGAAGGAGGAAAACACATTGAAGTATATCTATATATCGTTGAGTATCCAATTGGAATTTCCCAACAGATTTGTGTTGCTCCCTTTGCATACGTGTTTGCATGCATGTTTTTAAATTATTTTTTTTGGGCCAAAAAAAAATCGAATTGGATCCAGTATAACCGCAATCGGCACAAATTAATTAACAAGTTGCATGAAAATAAAAGTAAGCAATGTCTGGAAAAAAACTGCAAAAAACCAAATTAGAACTTACTACCAGTTGATTGAGTTGTAGATTGGTGGTTACATACAATGGCCACCATTCGTACCATGCAGAGATGGGAGCGCTCTTATTATTTGAAAAGTTCTTTAAGAAAATCCCCAAGAAAAGGAATTTCCAAAATGTATCCGTCGAATTAATGCCCATGAAAAAGTGCAATGGAGGTCAAAATTGGTTCATTTAAGATTTAAGGGAATAACCATATTGTCTTGTATTCTTGAATCTAGTTTCGTTGATTCTTTCATTAGTTTTATGTAAAGATTGTGGTCAAGACAGCTGTATTTTACAAACCACATGTTTTCCCCCATTTTTTTAAGCGACTTTTTATAACTTTTCCGCAGTATTCTATTTGTTGTTATTTTCGTTGGATTTAAAAAGAATTTCTCATCATTACTTTGCATTTAACAATTGTCTCATTTAAAATTTCTCTTCTTTTAGTTTTCTGCGCCATTTTTTTATGCAATGATATTTAATACAATTAATGGCTGTGAAAACTTCTGGGTATTCCCAAGCAACTATGAGGTATGAAGCTGAGTAAGCAAAGTAGTAACAATTTAGACGAGACCGTGTCTTCTTGTTATGGGTTAACACATAATTACAATGGGAAGCAGTAGAAGAAAGATTTTAAGAAGAAAGACGCAAATTTCTACTATTCAAATTTTATGAAACTTTATTAATAAATAACTTTCTGATTTCTTTTTGATTAGATTTTCATTCCACAAAGATTAGAAGTTTATTGTGATGTAAATTATGTGCCAACCAGACGAAAACCTAACGAGAGAAGAGGATGGCACTGCATTTATTCCATTTTGTTCAGCATTGAAATGCTGCTTATGAAGTCAATGTTTTTTTAAATAGGTACACAGGTAATTCAATGTAAAGTTGGAGGATACGCCTGATGAGAGAACATTCGAGGATCAAGATAATGCTTGAACACTCTTTTTGTTATGAAGAGCCTGTAGCAAAAGAAAAAGTTATGCAAAACTCGTATTAAGGAAGCAACTGTATACATTTATCTAATGAAATACTGTTTGATTTTATGTTTTTCACTTATTTTATTTATTCCAGCTGTTTATTGTTTGGTGGGTATAAAAGTTTTGACCATGTTATAGATATGATTGAATTTATCCATATGCTTTATTAGTCAATGCCTATTTTCAGCAATCAATACTACAAAAATGGAAAAAAAGGAAATTGCTTGCAATTTGCTTACATGACAAAAATGGTACCTGAAATGACATCTACTACTAGCTACTACTATTTCTACTTCTACTACTACCACTTCTACTATTACTATTACTCCTACTACTACTACTACTACTAACAGCGCGCAAAAACATTTGTAATTATTTTAGCTATAGGAATCTGTCGCCACTGTTGTTGTGGCGCTTCTGTCCTGAATAGCTTATTTGCTAAGATCACCGAGCCTTAAAGAAAAACTTTAGTTTTTCCGTTTTTGAGAATCTATCTTTAATTTAGTTTAAAATTGCTCTGGTTTATCTTCTATTATGATGTAGTTGTTTGGTCTTGAAAAGGATACGCGTCCTATAGATTCTAAAAACTTACTGATATGTGAAAATATTAAATTTTTTACCATATAAAAATACTCTTAAATTGTTTATCATGCAAATATGATTTTTATGTGTTAATGAATTTTTAAGTATGGGTGAATTCCGCTAACATAAAAAGTATCAAAAGGAAAAAGTTTGACAGTCAAATTTTATAATAAAATTAGAAGATGTTTTGCACATTTTATTTAGATGTGATAGAAAACTGTTTTAAAATCTTTTATTAACATCTCATTGATATCGTAAAACTACAAAATAAATTGTTTTATTTGCTTGTGAACATTTTTTTTAAATGTTTATTTCGTTTCATTTAATCGCAAGAAAACCACAAATTTTTTTAAGGATTCGGTTAAAATTATAGCATTTGATCAATATGATATGCAAAAACAATATATTCCTTTACAAACAAGTTTATTGCATATGGTCAGGTTTCGTCTACCGTCTCAAGGTAAAATGATGCATTTTTGCAATGAAAAAAATGTTGTCTTGCATTGATAGATTAATACTGGTTACAAATGAATGCCGTTTTCAAAACTTGTTACCATTTTATAGTATATGTAGAGCAAGACTTTGTGTCTTGGTTTTTCGTCGATTTTTTTATTAGTTATAGATTAAGTTTCACAAAAAAATTGAACATTGTTGCACATGTAAAGTTTGAAGCCTTCTTTCGTACATTGAACGGTCAGAATAATATGAAACAGACATAGCGAGATCGATGGAATCATCTTTTTTGAGTTATATCATTTCAAAACAACATCAATTTTGAACAAACATTGGGATTTATTGGCACGACGAAAATTGTTAAAACTTATTTATAAATGTTGATTTGATGGTTCACACGATAAATACGGTAAACCTCTAACATAAATAAATTTATTATACCCTTGCATTTCATCGGGATTTTCTTAGTAAATTCAGGATTAATTTAATAATTTCGTGGTATAAAATCAGAACTTGTAAAGCAAAATCAACTCATCTCAAACAATATAACGGCTTTCATGCACCAATAGAATGTTAATTATATACACATGTGGAATAATTAATCATTTAAATTTATGAACATTATAAAATCTTTTAATTAAACAATAATTTTCAATTTCCATTCAGACATGATCGCTTCAAATGTGATGGTCAAGGAAGTATGTCTGTATATTACCCTTTTCATTTCATAAGGTTAAAAATTGCAGGATGTTTTTCTTCTTCTTTTTTGTCTATATCGTCTAAAATAATCGTAAAATGAAAATAGACTAGAAATCGCAAGTATATTTGTTGAATCAACAATGTCTTGTCGTTGACACGAGAAAAGCATGAATTTTCATTTTATTTTTATCTCGAAAACACAAGATGCGAATGCAAAATTTCCATGCCAACTATAAAAATAAATTTCTTTTTCTTTTGAATTAATGATGAGAAATGAGGTAATTGTGAATGATAGTATAAAGTATAATGAGCCATTATTTATAATTAGTTTTTTTTATTGATTCCATTGGAAATTCAAAGACTTGAATTGAAATTGGGTCGGACATCACACATTTCTGTGTTCTTATGAATGTTTACTTAAGTCAAAAGTTTATTCTTCTCAATCTTAAATCCAATTCAAATTATAATATCGTAAAATCAATTAAGCAAAAGGAATTATGCCATTTTTTTATATTTATATAAAAGGAGCACTACAAACAGCAGCAGCAACTACTTCTGCATTGTGGAGAAACTAACAACAAAAGCCAATTTTACGATTATTTTAAGGTCTTACCAAATTCCTTCTTTTTCAACTTTACAAGAAACATGAAAATCAATATCAATCATAATCGTATAATCATCTTCAGATCGGGGAATTGCATATATCGAAAGAGTCGTATAAATAATAATTATAAGTTTACAAACGTTAAACCGGATATATCGAGGTTTTTGGATTGTTATCTATTCTTGCAACCAATTACTGCTTGAATTCTATTTTTATTAAAATTTTAAATCTATTAACGGAACCAAATATAACATGATTCTAATTGAGAAAATCAAACTGAGATCCTTTTCTACTGGATGCCTTTCTCATAGTTATTCCAATTGCTAATTAAATGATAAATCGACACAGCAAATTTATAAAGTTCAATAAATTTTTTTTGATTCATTTGCTGAGCATTATATTTTCAAGAATAGCAGTGAGACTCAAGCATATCAAAATTTAACAACAAATTTGCATGTACTATATATTTTCTCTTATCATGAAAGTTATTAACAATCTTATCACAATTTAATAAGTACGTTCCCATAAGTATCTTCTTTTCAGATTTGCAGAATTGTTTTTTTATTCAATTCGTAAAGTTTTAATTACAATTCCATCTACAGATAATTATAGGAATTTTCCTAGAATTTTTTGCTTGTTTCATAATTCCATATAAGTCTAAATGCGTCAAATATTGATGATATGTGAATGATGGTGACGTTTGTTAACATACGCAAATTCTAAACGAGTAAGTTTAACAATTAATATTAAATATACATTAATGTGTGACTAAAACATTTAGGATGCCGTTGAGAGTTTCAATTTTCCTCAATGGGATTATTACTAGTGGCGAAAACAATGTGACGTTAAAGTGATAACGTGAGATGAGAATTTATTGTTTATACATGTCTATTCACATTCTGATGAATTTTAGGCTATTTTATAACATTTTGCGTAAGAATGAGAAGTGCATTTGTGGGAATATGCTAGTCGTTCCCGTCAATATGAATCATTAGAAAAATATTAAGATGTAGGGTTTTTTACATGTTCTGTTCATAGTTGCAGAAACTTCCGATTCCCCTTGGTGCATGACTCGAGAAAGTGAATGGCAATACAATTCCTGATTTTATTTGCAGAATAAAATATTCGATTACGATACCAATCGCATTACGACACAATAGTAAAGCAAAGTCAAGTATCGCTGTTGCGAGTTGCACTTGAGCCGGGGATCTGCTGCCTCGAAGGCGAACACCACAGCGACTCCGCTTTACTCTACTGAATATAATGTGCGATTTTAATCGAACACATGTAAACTTCGCCTGATTGTACCAAAAATGATGATCATTTTCCATGTAGGAAAAAATCATTTAAAATTATTTCTTTTGCAAAATAAATACATATTTCCAATGTTTAGTATGTAGGAAAGAAAGTAGAGGATGGTCTATCGGTTTACTTTGGCCTTTTCTATATATATATATATTAATATTTAAATCAACCCTTTTTGGATTTTAAGTTTAATTTAGACAAAATGTGTAAATAACCTTATTAGTTTTTTGTTTGATAGATATGTACATGTTATCGCGGTATGTTTAACCTAAACGACCAATTCCAGGAAATTCGATCATCATGAGTGTACGCTATCTAGAGATTCCTAAATATAAATGTGTAATTTTCACATTTTTCTTTGAAAAAAGATAATGATAGAAACTAGAAAAACTACTAGATTGAATTACAATAATAGCACAATCACAGCATGGACGTGATCAAAATCACGAATTGTAAAGTAATAATTGCTAAAAATACTAATGATGGCACAGAATACATGTATTTCATTAATGGATTTTTAATATGTGCAAGAAAAATTTTTAACAACAAAACATACACACGGTACCCACCAAGATTTTTTTGTCTTGTTTTTAACCAATGCCGTCTTAAGAGCTATCCTTTCTTCTTTCTGGTCTCTATTATCGACAGGTTGGTGTTTATTAACTGGGGCAAAGATTCTATCTTTGACCCAGACCATTTCTAAAAATAGTCCTAAGTATATAGTATATAAGTATTTGTGGTTAATTTTTTCAGTCTAGTGAGAGCAATTTGTGGTGGTAATTGCAAAGGCATTTTTATTGAGTAGACGAACTTCAATTTAAAGATAGTAAAGACTTACAAGATGTAAATTTTAGTCTTGAGTCACGGAGAGCGATTATTTTTCACTGATATTAAGTACGATTTCTATGATTTCAATGAATTCGCTAAACAATTGTTGAATACTAACATAATACCCTGATGGTGTCAAAGTCTTTAAGGCGATGCATATTGTTGAAAACAAAACTTGTATTTTATAAAAACTTGTATCTAGTATTTTACATCGGGTTTCATTAAGGGATATTTAGAGATTAAAAATTTTATTAATCCTTGATCAATATTGTTTCATGTCAGCAGTAATTAACCGTTCAGTGGGAGCGCGGTGATTTGAAATGACAGCGTTCAAAATTGATATTTAGGTGAATTGCAATAAGATGTAAATAGTAAAATGAATTGGAGCTATGTGATAAAATATTCTGCATCAACATAATATCAATTTGATAATCGTTTTCAGAAGAAATCGTCGTCTGATTAATTTATATTCATTTTTTATGATCAAGTTATTTGCACTACAGATCCCCAATGTAAAATCAATGGTCAAATTTCATCCTGTTTCTGATCTAGTGACCAATGTACGAAAAAAATCTCACTATAGATTCATTTATTTATCTATCTAAATAAGTGACGACAAACAACATTATGAAGTCTACTGCAGCATCGCTCAACTAATATGGACTATTTACATTCCTACGAGAAATGAAAAGAGTTCAAATTGAGGAGATAATCGCTACTTTTCTTAATTTACATTTTTCTGCTTCTTCTTTGCTGTTTTGGATTTGGAATACATGGAAAAGCATTGAATGGAAAACGAAAACATGATTATGAAATATTGAAGTTGGCAGACACATGACATAATAGCTGAGAGCCTAAACAAACAACACCATTTAATATTTTTTTTGTTTTAGTAAAAAGTTGCATTCGCTGTAACAATGACATCCAATCAAAAATATCTGCAATCAATTTCCAATTCATTCTTTTTTCCAACCTGTTTCGAAGCACCCATCGAACAAATATTTTTGTGATTGTTAGCCAAGAGTTCAGTAAAGAACTTGGCCCTTGATGCGGGTTAGATTCCCTTATTTCAATACCAAGGGTACATGATAGGTACATGCTGATGCGGTCAGAATGACAATTCACCATAATAATTTCCCCGAAGCTACCAATTACAGCACACTGAAACACGAATTCAAACAATACTGTCACCAGCGAGATTAAAAGCTTACATGGTATTAAAGTTACCAATGGTTAGGAGAATTCGCGTTTTATAACTCTAGGGAAAATGCAATCTTCCGCAAGTGAAATTGCAAACAAGATACGTAATGCTCACAATCAAAATAAAAACTTTGTTTACATAAATAACGCGTTGATGAGTATTACTACAACAATGCATGAATTGCACTCCGAGACAAATTCTTCAGATAGTACAGATAATTTTCGGATTTATCAATTCCAATTAAAAAGAAGTTAGATAATTCTATAACTATTTTACAGATTTTTCAATCATAGACGATCATCAAAAACAATTGTCACAATTTGTCACATAAGAGTAATTTGTGAAAGAATTTCACTTCTTATCTTTATTTTTTATTCTTTTACTAAAAATTGATATATTTGCAGTGTTTTGTAGTATAACATACCATATATAAAATGTGAAGAAGAAAATATTTTATTTACTTAGGAATTACTTTTCACTACTTCTCAAATATACATTGATCTTGAAGTGAAATGACGATCGAAATAATAAACTTGATTTAGTTTGTTTGCATTGCAATTTGTAGATTTGTGTCCATTATAAGAATGTTAGCACAATCTTCGTGACATGCGTATTCATCATGGGCTTCTGAATATCATGAGCATCATTGAAGTGCTTTGACGCAAAATCCAGTAAGAATGACTAATTTAATACCAATCTGAGATTTCTTTAATTCTGACTTATTCACTTCTTTACTAAAAACGATCGTAGCTCCAACATTGCTTAATTTGGAAAAAAAAAACACAATTTTTTGATTGAAAATGATTTCAAATTGAAAAAATTACAATTTTTTTGATTTAATGTAAATTAATCAATTCATAAATGTATAACATCATGCAGGGAGTGGCCGAATTATTTTTAAGCGAATTAAGCAATTTAAACGAATTATTTGCATATATTTCATATACGAGAAATGGAACAATTTCTTTGAAGATTATACAACGATGTAGGTGGATACTACATTATTCTAATATATCAGTAACAGGCTCAAAGTAGGCATACATTCCAAGTATAAATCAATATCAGAGGCAGAAAGACTCCAACAAACAAGTTGGTAATTTTATCGAAAATTTAATGGTCGAATCGATAAAAAGAAGCACTAAAAAATAAAATACAATCCGTTGCCTATAAAAATCAAATTGTATCTAAAGCGTTATAGCCAGCAATTGACCTTGATGTTGTTAGTTTCTTGTTTTTTCTTATATCTACCACTTTTTGAAGTCTGAAGTTTTCAGTTTTGATCGCGCAACTCTACCGAGCTTAAAATTTGCTTTCATTGAACAAACTTAAGGTAGCATGGTAGCCAATATTGCTAAATTTATAGACATAGCAAAAACGTGTTTAGATGTTCAGCAAAGCGTGAAGTCTAGCCTGTCTAATGAGATGAATGATATGGTTTGAGGAATGAACAATTTTTTTTTTGAAGATCATTATCGAAGCAGAAATAATGCAGTTTTTTCACAGATGTCTAGTTCCCAACTTCCTTGCAAACAGATTCCACCATAAAATACAAATTGCCAATGCAAAAATCTTGCTACATATTCATAACATTTTATAACTCAACTAATGCTCGTGTTTTTGCTTGGTGTATTTCATTTTTTTTTTCATCCGATATTTTATCCAAAGAATTCAAAGCTGTTTATAATATGAATAGTGAATTTCAACAATGGAAAAGAAAACGTGCCTGAGTTGTTAACAAGTTTTACGAGTGCAACTACAAGTAAGCTCAAATTGGTTTTCCAAATTTGGAAAAATCAAATATTATTGGATGTCATTTGAAATTCTTTCATCCCGGAATTATAAAATGCTTCATTAACCCTTAATTGCCCCTAGGGGTCAAAACGACCCCACGGTCTGTTTGAAGCGATTTTTCTCAAACAAACCGTTGGAATTTTGACCTGCCACGACACATACATTTAGGGGACCGTTGAAACTGACGGTCCATGCCGGAAAAGTTAGTCAGTCTTCGCTCACCTGCTTTCGAGAGCGCCCGAAAGTAGAGACGGGGTCAATCTGACCCCAGTGTGTAAACGACGTCGATTTTAGTGTAAATTGGAGCAAATTTTTTAGTGTTGTTTTTGTGCATTTTTAAACAATTTAAGATGTAAGTATTAGTGAAAAGTGAAAAAAAAATTTTTTTTTTTTGAAAAAACAGTATTTATTATAAAAATCATTTTTTTAGTATATCGCATCATGGCGCGATATAGCTTGCGCCCTCGCAACGTGCGAGATTTATTGGTGGAAGACGAGGAGGACAACGAGGTTCTTGATGTCGCGTCTTCTGGGGAAGAAGACAACCTCTCTGAAGAAGACGAGGTCGCCGAGAGCGACGAATACCAACCGTCAGAAGATGACGAGAGCGATACCGAAAACGTGCCCTTGAATCATCGGCTGCTTATGGCTCAGAGGAAAAATGCGATGGAGGTAGAGGACAGTGATGTTGAGGATCGTCCTCTGGAGCAAGAGAACGGAAACGCAGCGAGACGTCGCGGCCGACCAACAACCGTTCTACGCGGGAAAAATGGTTACCGTTGGGAAACTATGAATAGCGATAGACGCTCGTCCGGTGAGAACCGTTAGGAATTTTAGAGCCACTTTTACTTTCTACGTTTGTTCACGTGACGCACGTGTCTCACCTGTCCCTTTTCTCGACGCTCGCACCTGCTGTGCGAGCGTCGACGCTCGCACCTGCTGTGCGAGCGTCGAGGATGCATGCGTACCTTTGCTCTCAGAGCAGGTACACGAAAGTGGCAGACTCCTTTTGTCCGCACAGTGCGTACACGTACGCAAACATGCTGACTCATTATTTTTTCTATTTTTAGATCGGCACGCTGTATTGGAAGAGATCGTTCCTGGACCAAAGGGCCCAGCCGTTGGTCTGATGACCATTGAAGAATTGTGGTCAGTCTTGATACCTGACGAGCTTTCACAAATCATCGTCGGGCATACGAATACTGAAATAGAAAATGTTTGTGCTAGGTACATAGCACAAAACATTGAACTTCAGTCGTATCATCACCATATCGACCTTGAAGAATTAAAAGCTTTTCTCGCGATTTTATATTATTCCGGCGCTTGGAAATTTTCGCACGTCAATGCTAACGATTTTTGGAAAAATGAATTTGGGTTTTCGTTTTTTCGCGCTATCATGGCTAAAAATCGTTTTTTATTCATTTACGTGTGTATTAGATTTGACAATAAAGCTACGCGTGACCGAACCGATAAACTCGCGCCTATCAGAGAAATTTGGACGAAGTTTATGATTAACTGTCAGAATGCGTATGAACCGTCGGAGAAATCAACTGTCGATGAACAACTGCTTGGTTTTCGCGGTCGGTGCGGTTTTCGTATGTACATAAAATCAAAGCCGGACCGGTATGGTGTAAAAATAGTAGCTCTCAACGATGCCAAAACAGGCTATTTGATTTTCGGAGAACCCTACTTAGGGAAAAATACGCACATTCAATTGCTTCCCGGCGAATCTTCATCAGAGTATTTTTTTCGCGTAGTAACAGTTCCGATTTATAACACAAACCGCACCGTCACGTGTGACAATTGGTTCACTAGCATTCCGTTATTCGAACGGTTTTTGAAAGAACCATACAACTTGACGATCACTGGCACTGTCAGGAAAAATAAGCGCGAAATTCCCGATGAAATGAAAAAGGCGTCGAAAACCGTGCCAAATTCGCAATTCTGCTTAGCAGAAAGTTCGGATCTTATGCTTGCTTCATACACGCCGAAAAAAAACAAAGTGGTTCTCGTTGCGTCCACTTTTTTAAAGAGCACGGAAGTAATAGAGGACAAGCCGAAACTCATTTTGCATTACAACCAGACCAAAGGTGGTACCGACAGATTCGACCAGCTTTGCCACGCTTATTCCGTGTCGAGAAGAACAAATCGCTGGCCCTTGCGTTACTTTTTCGGTATTTTGGACCAGGCGGCAGTTAATGCCAGGGTTTTACTGAAATGTGTTTTTGTAAATGCCCAAAATACCGAAAAAGTAACAGCAAGTGCCTCTTTGAATCGATTAGCAATTCATCTTGCGCGTCCTTTTTTGATGACGAGACTTGCTAATCCGGCTATTCGAATTTCCTTGAAAGTTGCGATAAAAAGTATATTAAGGATAGATTTGCCCTCTGCGATCGACGAAACTTCGAGGCCAGACTTTGCATCGAGGGTAAGGTGCAATATTTGTCCTCGTAACAAAGACAAAAAGACGAAAATGCAGTGCCCTTCCTGCTTGAGAGCTATGTGCGATGACCACCGCATGTACTTATGCACTGAATGCGCTGGAGAGTGTTGAAACTCCAAATTTTTCCATCAAATTTGATGAAAAATAGTTAAATTTAAGTAGAAACAATTGTTTTGGACTTTTTATTAACTTTTTTAACATTTTAACTTGAAAAATTGCAAGAAAATCATGTTCTATTTGTGACTCGATTTTTACGCTTGCGTTCTGCGAAATAAATACCTTTTTTTAAAGAACCGCTATCGAACTTATTTTTACCTAAAAATATAGCCTTTCCTACGTTCACCATTAAATTTTTTCGAAAAAATATCAAAAATTGAAAAAGATATGAATTTTTGAAAAAAAAATGCAATTTTTATGTTTTTTTTCCTTTGACATTTTTTTTACATGATTAAACATTAACAATTCACTTAATCAGTGATACACACATCTTCACAAGGGTTCAAACTGTATGTGTAATTTTTTTCAAGTCGTTATGTTTAAAAATGAAAGAGTTATTAACGTTTTTTCAGCTGGGGTCAGAACGACCCCGTGTGTATCTTATGTAATTTTTTAGAGGTGGGGTAATTAAGGGTTAAATATTTGGGATATTGCTGGAAAATACCAAAGCTCGATGGGGAATTTCTTTACCATTTTCTCAACAAGAGATTCCAGCACGCTTTAAAAAAGCGCATCCAAGTACGTGCACAAACTTAAAAATCTGATGAATTGGGAATTTACAGCATTTAAAATCCCAAACCAAACTGTGGGGCAAACAAAACGAACAATCTTTCGATTGAACATCAATAAAAATGTTGTTGCCCCTAACAATCAGCTTCACTTTCAAACTTCTTTCTGATTTCTCATTTTCTTTCTTTTCCTTGCTATAAGTTTTAAGTATTATCCAATTCTATCTGCACTCATAGAGATGTCTATCTATCTGACACACCTCCCCAATATTTCTAGCACATTAGTTACGTTCCCGGAAGGTATTAGTGATCCAATGAACTCTTGATCAAGATATTGTGCTCTTTTCCACCTTTCCTCTTCACCTTGGTTGGCGTAATGTTGAAGTTGACGGTGATTACTCATAGATATTTGGGTATTCCCTCAAGTATCCACTGAAAAAAGTTTGAGCAATTTATCAAGATCATGTCGATCTTTATCTCTAGTGAATTTGCAAAGATTCATTTTCATGTATGTATGGCAACAAAAACAGCGCTAGCAAGTAGTTCTAAGCAATACACAAGAAAGATAATTGTACAAACCGATACAGATACGTGACTCTGGGAAGAGGGCTTATGGCCAAGTCCGAATTTTCGATGATCTTTTGAACTTCAACTGAAACTAAATGGGCTTGTCTAACGAGGAGAAAAGTGGATGCAGTAAAGTTAAATGATGAGTACGTGACTTTCAGAATGGTTGGATGTGTTTGCTAAATATATTCCGCTTTTTCAACCGCAAATTAAATTGCGAATGACCCAGACGCAAAGAACAAGAAACACTTAGGGAATTTTTGTCGAAATCACACCGGATTTTCCCAAGATAGTTGCTCCCAAGGGTAATTAGGCAAAGAAAGGCCATTAAACTGATGGAGCTCAACTGTTTCCTAGAAATCGTTGGTTATCGTTATGTATACTATTCTCTGCAACGAGCTGACCAATAAGAAATTCATAGCGGGAAATTGACCTAAGATGCCTGTCACGATCTTGGATGGGCCATCTGAAAATTTGTTATGAACTTGACTCCATGCTAGTCTTCTTTCAGCCTCTCATATCTCTTCTAACACATTAACCTACCAGCAACACCACCCATAACTCCATATAATTGTATCTATCCACATTCTCGACAGAAATCTATAGATCGCAACACACATCGCACGTCGCAATAGAACATTCAACTTGGATTTTCCAGATAAATAATATAATGCAAAGAAATCATGTCAGTTTTGTTATATGCACGCTATATGTGAAGTCTCAGCACATTCTTGGAAATTCCTAATTAAAAATTGATCTTGCAGGTAACAACAATAACACCAATGGCAACAACTGCTTCAGCGTAATCACAAATATATTACTGTTATTGCAAAATGGCAAAGAATAATTAAAAGCCATGTTAGAAAACTTTTTTTACATGCATGGGTTGAGTACGTAATGTCAACTCTGTCGGACAATCTTTCGCATATAACTTAGTCACCTTGAGATAAGAATTTTAAGCTTTTTGTACCTGTAAATAGGTAGCAACGAATGATACAATGAATGATATCTTATCTAGGGAAATTATTTTACCTATATGGCGCGCAAAATGACATTTCTTTACTTTTGGGTTGTTGCAAACAAGATTTATTGAACGTACTACTCTTATTTTCATTATAATATATGTAGTATGAATAAAATAAGAATACATTTAAGTTAGTTAATTGCATTGGCAGGCTACCGTAGGAATATATTGGAACGACATTAATAATATATTGAATATTTGATACTGATAGCAACAGTTTGAAGTACAAACTGACAACTTAAAAGAAATTAGCATTATGCAGGGTAAACAAAATAAAGGAAAGTCTCGCATCTTCTTCCTTCATCAAGTCTTTATTTTCTCGCATGCAATGCAAGAGAAACCAAATCAACGTACAAACACTCATGGAAGGATGGCACGGTTTGTGTTTTTGTATCAGTTTAAATCATAGTAAGGTGTAGCAGTTACAACAAGCAATTTACTTCATTGTGGGATTTAAATGAATTCTCTTTAGTTTATGCAATTTTGCGAGTTTTCCACTTAAATTTGGATATAATTTAAAAATATTTTACAAATTTTATATAATTTACGACCTTTTCTTTACATAGCTAATTGATTTGGAGTATAACTTCGTCTCTTGAAATTTGTTTTTGTCCAGTCTTATTGGCTGAATTCATTGAGGTATTGTAAAACATCGAGAATTTTTTAAGGGCAGCTCAAAAAATGCGAAACACGTCGGTAAAAACGATCAAATGAGGCCCAATTAAAAAATACTGTCTGCTTTTGAGTTAAACTGGCATGAGTTAACAGATGAAATCTGATCAAAAATTTCAGATTCATATGAGGCAAGAGGCCGCATGATCAAAGGACATAATGTTCCTTACATTTCACAACCATGGCGTGCCTAATTTTTAAGTTTGTCACCAAATCATTGCGACTGTCAATCGACGTTACTGTGCGATTATCACTCTTTATGGTTTTCTTATTCGTCATAGTTTAAAAATAATCAAACTATCTTTTTTTCGGTTCTTTAAACCAATCAAATCCATCATCATGGAAATGTTATGCAAGGTTCAGTTCACTTTTTCTCACTTAAAACGTTTTTCCTTAGATATTTTCCCATACAGTTCTATTTGAGAACGTAATACATACGAGGATCCCTCGCCATTTTAAGATTGCAATGTCAATAAGGATTTACTTCCTCGCGTTCAGACTACGTCTAAGGACACATTGCAATCTTTTGATTGCGTTTCTTCCATAGTTGTAGTTGTGCATTTCTTCCATGTTAACATTTGTTATTTTTTAACCAACATTTCTCGGCGATTCGGCTTCAGTACGAGTTCCTTCGTACTTGTATGTTGTAGCACTCAATTTCGAATTGAATGGTTTATTTTGATTTTCATTTATTGTGACGATACGTTTTAAGTTCTTCCCTATAAGTAGGAAACCATTCTTTGTTTTATTCTTCTTCTTTTTTATTTTCATGCTTGGTCCCGAAGGCCATGCTTCGTCCATTTTCGACAATGTTCAGCCGTAGTTTTTTGTTAAGACTAAGACAAGATTTATGGACTACTTTCATTTAGTAGTTTTATAACCAACTTTCTTTATTTATGGACACATTTTGTAGTAAATGAATGATTTGATTTCTCCAGCAAAACCAAAACAATTATGTAGAATATCTAAATTTTATTATTTATTTATTGCAAAAATAATTCCAAAGTACAATAAACATGCAAATCGATTTTTGCAATAAAATATGCAAGCTATTGACAAAGTTTAACAATAAACTTGTTGACTATTTCTAACGTATCAATTAGTATTGTATTGCCAGATTGAAAATAAAATTTAAATGGATTATATGCATCTCAAATTCGTTGGATTGGGCGTAAAATATTACGTAAAGTAAAACGTAAAATAGTTTACATCACGACTCGATTCAAATTTATCAAATCAAAGTGGGCGACTGAGGCTATTTTTAGAGATACATTTTTTGGTTCATTTCACGTAAACAGACAAGAAATGTTTAATATTTGCGGATCAATATTAGCCATTTTTGAATTAACAATTTATTTTTTAAATGTCTAACGTATCTTGGCCCGAATGTTTCGCTAGGCTTCTTCAATATCATCTTTTAGTTCTTCGGTCAAATCAGGTTTGCATCATTTTAAGTAGCAATACAAAAAATATTGCCAAACAAAAGAAAAACTATTAATGAACAATGATGTGTTGGTTTATTAAGTCGCCATTTGTTGTATGTTGAATTATTATCAAATTAAAAATGTTGCTATGATAAAGTAAAAAGTGTGTGGGATCACTACTTCAAGCAGCAGGGCTCATTTTGCAAATTAACCGATGCTTTACATACTACACAATATCACCTGATATATTAAATTGTCGCATAATTCAGTGAATGAAAGTTTTTATGCAAATCTATAGTGTAAATATTTCTAATCTGCAGTATAGAATAAAGATGCATACATCTTCTTTATTTCTTCTTTGTCTTTCATTCATGAATTGTTATAGATATTTTTTTCAAGTATGAATTAAAATACAAACAAAATAAATCCACAATAAAATTCGGCATAATCAATTTAAATTTGCTATCATATAGATGAAATGAAAGAGAAGTGAACCAAAAAAAAGTAACCCGACGAAAATTAGCGAATAAAAGACACAACACATACAACTAAGAAGAAAACAGAAACAACAAAATGAAATGTAGAAGTTGCTGGAGATACATTCAGAAAAACCCAAGAAATTCCCATAAAATCAAACCGTGCCATCCGTTCGCAAACACGTACTATTATATTTTATATTGCCTTAGCTTTAAGGCTTTTGTAACTGAACTTTTGAAAACCATTGCTGAGGTTTAAAAATTTTAAGGTGGATATACGAACGGAGTAGAAATGCTCTGGCGAAGAAGTTAAGAGTAGCAAGTGCGACGTTGACCGTGCATACTTTAAATATGATAAAACGAATGAAATATATTTTTTCCGTATCATATGCATAAATAAACGTATAATTATAATTGAATTTATTGATAAAGTATGCAGAATCAGGGTTAAGATCACTGATCGTTTTCATGACCATGGGTTTTAATCCAGCGATAATGTCTTGCGAACAGAAGAGTTCATGGCTTATTTGTATTAAACACATTTGGATTGAATGTAGTCTAGTACAGGAGGCGTTTCAGATATTCCTTTTTGAGATAGTGAAGAAGTAGAAGGGTGGCCAAGCAGTTGAGACACTCAAAAGGTTGAGGAACTAATAATGACCGCTTAGAATATTGACTTTCCAATGATTTGATAATAAAATTCCATAAATATTAACCCGCTTATTAACTTCCTTTTGTTTTAGTGATTTCTTTGTAATGTGATTTTTTTCGATCCTGTATTCACAATTTAATTTTTGTGCTTCTTTACACCAACTTGAAACATCTCGCTTTTAAACCAAATGCAGATTTTCCAACAAATGATAAAATTTTGTGAATCAGCAATAAATAGTTCGCCTGCGCTTTTTCCGTCATAAATCATTGGGTCATTATCAATACCTCAAAAGCTAACCCGACACATCAGCGTCATCAGCATCAACAAACCCACCATAATTATTACGCGAAATACCGCAGACACTAACATCGGAATATCCAAAAACAGAAAGTGGGTAAATTTTTGGCAATGCACGTTTTATTGACTTCGGCACACTTTGGCCATTTGCCGTATATATGATAGTTGCTTCGTAACCAGTCAATTGCACGAATAATGTACCACACATGCTCTCCACCATATGTACATAAATTAAAGAGCTTATCGTGGTTTACCCCAAAGTAACATACTTGGGTTTTTTGCCAACCAAAAAGTGTCGGTGAAATTGCATTTTTCCCCATTTCTCCATCACGTATGACTGTTGTATGCGACACGATCATGACAATGAAGTTCATTTTTTTCAATTTATACAAAATGCAATCAGGTTTCCCTCGGCCTGTGTCACGCCTACATTCTTCAAAACAGATCGACACGAGCAACACAACGAGAAAAAAAAAAACAAACTGAAGTACATACATGAAGTAAAATAAGAAACCACAATGTTGCGCGCACGTAATGCATGACTACGTCACTGGTAGGAATTCCCCAATCCACTCTTAAACGCGTTTAGCGGTTTTCAAATAGTTTGTGTAAAAGTACGCGAAAATTTTGACCGGTATGGTGTGGTTTGCGCGGTCTGGCGCGACTTAACTTGCCTATTTTCGGATAGTTGGGTCGTAACAAAGCTTTGAAACTCGTGAAATGATCTAATTTGCTAGACTGGAAATACATCGAATTTCGACAGTAGTTATGGTCGTAGTTTTCAGTTAGCTTATATTATTTTTATTATTATAGAGGCCAAGGTATTGCGAAAAACCAAAGCGCTGATGCATATCATTAGACATGTCGTAATGCCGGGCCATATTTTTTATACATATGATGCGTAACAGCAGCATTACAGTGAAAATAAAACAGTGCACATACAAAAATCTTAAAAAGAATCTGTAAGAGAATAATAACAAGTTAAAAGTTACAAAAAATACACATTTTGATGTTTATTCCTTGGATGAGACAACATGCGACCGTTTGATATACGCTTAATTACATTCTACACATATTGTAGGAGTCTAAGTTTCAATCATGACAGCTTATTTTTCGCAATTTTTTGTGTAAGAGAAAATTATGGAAATTCCAACTTTACTGAACAATAAAGCGCCTTGTGGTTTTTCTGTATTTACTTAAAAAGGAAACGATAAGGGTGAAAAACGGCGTAACTATACTCAACATCAGGGTTTTTTTCAACAGTTTTTTTGGTAATATAATGATTTGCAATTGTTTACACGCGGAATTCTTTTCTAGTCGAGAAATTGTTTTGTTTTAAAGCTAGTTGAAACAGTTACAAATTATTTTATGCATGGTAATCGGTGATTAATCGCTGGGTTTTTCATCAAGCTGTGTAGGTTGAAGTGGTCGAGAAGTTGAAGTGTAATCCTTTGGAATAATTAGGTCATGTGTTGGAACGAATGCGTTTCTTACCTCGTTAAATATTACTCAACATTAAAAATTACCAATTTTCCCCTAAGTCCCAGTCTAAACAGATTTTAGAAAGACAATTTCTAAACATAACCTCTGTAAACATATTTTGAATACAATATGTATTGGATGTTTCTCATGAATATTCTAGAAGTATAAGTTCTACATTATAAATTTTTCGGAAATGTATCCGGAAACTTCCTAATATAGTCGGCCTGTGTATATAAGAAACCAAATAGCAACCTGAGTACATCCGCATATATAAAACAAAGTCAAGACCCATTTCTGAAAACCCATACAAAATCACCGGATAATCATGCGGTGAAATCCAAATCTACTCCAGATTGAAATAGTCAAGACAACAAAAAAAACTTTCGCCGTTTTCTTGAATACCTTAACACTACTGAGTAGATTGCAGTAGTGGTGGTTTATATGATTATCATGGTCAAGAACGAGTTCTTACAAAATCACTAACAATATAACATAAAATCCTAAAAAACGGAGAAAAAAAACGAAGAAATTCTGCAAACATTGATACATATTTCTGGTTCAACGGTTGAATGAATGTGAGTGAAGAGAGAAGACCTTACACTCCATACCAAACTTAGATCAACATCTTGACATCATCGGAATTCCCAACTTGATTGCAAATTTTGTTTAAGTTCGCTCGGTTAGATTGCCTTGCGAACTTACTCGCTTCACTGACTTTGTTACTTTGCTATCTTTTCCACATTCTACCCGACATTCATATAGCCCCAATATTATTTTTAGTTGGCAAAGTTACCGAACATACACAAAAAGATGAAGTTAAAGAAATTATAGGTAGTTTTAGCAATAGAAAATTTTATTTTGGAAGGTGTTAAGTCTTGATTACTCTTAGCTTGAGTCGATTATTTAAAGTGGTCTACACCTACGCAAAATCAATTTTCAAATTTTTTAATGAAGATACAATTTGGGTATATAGCAACAGCCGGCAGATGTTAATTAAGGTTAAGTGCTTATAGTTGATTCATTTTATGAATAAATAAGGAATTGAAAGTGCTTTAAAGTACGAAAGCCGGCTTTAAAAAGAAATCATAACAATAAAACTATCTTTTATATTCCAGCAGGATTCGCAAATTTCTTTAATGAAAAAAACTTAAGATTTCCATCCGATAGGAATTATATATCACTCCTTCGCCTTTGCTCCTAAACCTGACAATACTAATCACACCATTCATGGTGGGTGGCTGTTTCAAATGAGTGAATCACAAGTTTTTAAGAATGGTCACAAATATTATGTGCATATTATGTGCAGAAACTATTTGAGTCGTCGAAAGGCTTTCAAAGTTCAAACAAGGAAACCCTTTTCCAAGTGACGACTTGGTAGATTTCCTAGCGTTTCTGTCCAAACTATTACCTTTCATATTCCACATCACTCGATATCTAAAAGGGGGAAATCCAAATCACATAAAAGCTAGTTTAGTACTAAATCATATCCACGCAAATTTGCATTTCCTGGCATTTTCAAGTTCAATCATGGAAAACGAGTTCCGGTATTAGAGATTGAATGTGTAGGCGCAGTCGGTAAAGTGTTGATTCGAACAAAAAATGAGAGGAGCTTTGAATGACATTGATAGAAGCTGTTTTTGGACGTAGAAGAAAACATTACTTTTCCACTAAAGGGACGATTTAACTAATCAACAAAAAATACAAACTCAAAATAAGATAAATGTTATTTTTATTAATGAATTCTGACCAAATAAATAAACAATAAATGGGAATTACTCATAAATTTAGTAACGTTTCATATAATAATGTGATCATCCAATCAAAAAACATTAATTAATCAACAAATTTTCCATTCCATCATTGATTAAATGAATTTTCCATTCAATCATCGATTTATCAATGAATTTTCCGTTCAAACTTAACTAAACTTTTTATTCCAAAATTAGCAAAGATGTTCACAAAATTCTTTTGCATTTATGGTCTTCTCAATCCGGAAATCAATGCTGAACATATGACTAAGTTGCTCAAGTTAACATTATTTAGTTTTGTTTAGGTTTTCCAAAGTTTACACAAGGTGTGTTTGTCATATATTTCACATAGCGTATAGTATATATTATGATACAATACTATAATTATTTTTTAGCACATATCACATGTATTTTATTATTATATTAGTATTGGATATACAATGCACGAATTGTGAAGAATTTCGTCTTGGTTTTCCCGTCAACATGGCTGGAATGTTTATTGCACATCAGTCACAGTGGCACGTACATTATATACGAGACATTGTGTTTCAGCGTAGTTTTTTTTTTGTTTTTGTGAAAGCTGTTTAAAGTTCAGCATCAAAATGAATCAATAGAAAAGAAACTTTATTCTTGGAAAATCCCGGAAAGAGAATGTCAATAAATGATAAGACTTGTGAGCTAATTCGCTAATTATGACGAATTTTTAATATTTTGAGCTGAGTTTTCGTGAGCAGAATAACAAAGTTACGTGAACTTTGACAAAAAGGATGATACTACGCAACTTGCTTTTCACAGTGCTTTTATCAAATGTGACGTTCATTGTGATTCATTCAAACTGGCACAGTAGTATTGACTTTTGTCATTCAAAAAACTATTTTATGTTATACGGTGACATTGAAAAACTGATTAACCTAGCATGTATAGCTCAGTTATCATGTACGTTTAACTTTAATTATATTCCTTTAAGGAAAAACATCCAAAAATTAGAAAATTCTAATTTGTATGTTTAAAATTTTTGAATGATTTAGAAGGCAACAAATGGATCCTGATTCGCTAATTTTGTTCATATGCTTTTGAAATACATAGATAATCTAACTAATAACCGACTCCTAATATCAAATTGAAATATCGATTTTAACTAATAATGTACTCAGAGATTAACGTGTGTTTTGTCAGCGCAGACAGAATAGTAACCATGCCAATTTTCGCTACGGAGTATTCCTGGCCACATGTAACCTGTTTGCAATCAGTGAGCTTATTAATTAAGAAACAAACCCGCCTAAGCCATTGAATTGTATGAATTGATTTCCCTCTACGGTCTGTTAAGCATATGTATTTTGATATTTATAAATTTGCATATCTCTCTACCGATAGCTCTATCAAAAGCACACTCCCCCTTTTATCAAATAATTGAATTTCATGTTTTCACTACGTACGTTTTAACCATACCCCGGTGTATCTATCAGTCTCATAACAACTGTTAGACCACAAAAAGATAAAAGTTTCATACAAATGCATTACCGTGATAAGATAAGCAAAGCCTGATAATCACCCGGTGATCATATTCTTTTCCTCCCATTCTGTTTTCCCAAAACATGTCGAAAATGTTTCGGAGGAGTGTTTTCTAGTGAATGCCTTATATTCGTTTCCAATCAAGGTTCCTATGCCAAATTAAAACGAGTAATTTGAAAGATTACAATCACTTTTTGCCATCATGATATTGCTATATAGTTTTATCTTACATACTTTGATATTTCTTTGCTTCAGTTCGACGATTTTCCAATGTCAGTGGAATTTTTTTGTAAAGTGTTCCTTTTTTTCATCATTATTTGTTATCAACTGCCTGATATCAGAGACTTATTGAATTGAAGATGCCAATGTAACTAGGGTTTGATGTTGATAGGTGGTATTGGGGTTTTTCCTGATCGAGTCTAATAATTTTTCGAGGGGGCTTTGATAAGAAGTGAGTACGAACTTATGCGGGGTATAAAATGACCGGGTTTTTTGGGTTCGCTGATATGAGTTCGAAATACAAAAAAAATCAACAACCAACAAAAAACAAAATTTTATTTTTGATAGCATAGAAGCCAATCATAGTGATATGATGGTTATATGAAACAAGGTAAAATGCTCGGTGTGCACAAATTGATTGATTGATGTTCTTCATTGTGGCCTTGTTACAATTTTTTTCTTTTATTTTACGATAAGAGTTTGTAAAAATTTTGATTCTGTTTCCATTTATTTCTTTTACTATTTAGACTAATTATTTGATACAATAGAAGATTTTGAATCAGACTATCTGTGAGGTGTTATTCATTTCCGTTTAAAATTGAGAATTTGCTTCTTTTTCCCTTCTGGGCATTTTTCACGTTTTAAAAAAAATTATGCTATTCTATAGTCTTTAATTTTTTCAAGAGTTATTGCTGTATTTGAGCGTAAGCATTTCCCAAAGGTCAATAAAATAAAAACGAAATTTTGTTAAATAAAAACCTTTTGTTTCAACTAATCATTGTTCTACACTCATTATATGGTTGAAAGGCAATATTATGGAATAATCTTGAAATAGGCAAGTGGATTACACTTATTGCCAATCAAATAGTTAATCAAATCTTATTTGGGCTTTTTTTATAAGTTGTTTTATTTTCTATAAGGCTTGGCCATAAATATTTCTCAGAAAAACCCAATTTTAACACATAAATATATCTTGACCCCGCTTGGGTGAGCAATGAATGAGCCTAGACTGCTCACAGACGTTACCCATTATTAAACAACGGACTACTTTCACTATGAACTATTCAATTTGTGTCATACAATTTCCCCCCGTTTTTGAGCAATGACTAACAAAGATTTTGATTTATCATTTCTTCGTCTGCTAACAAAGCGACCAGACAAATAAATAAAAACATCGAATTCCATCAAGATACATGTAGTTGGGAAATAGGAAATAGGAAAAAAAATCATTGAATACCATTGAAACAAACGTACTTTGAAGATATATGCTCAATACTTTCAGACGATTATGATAAATATTCACCAGTAAATAACGAAACAAATAACACTTATACTCACGCAAAATTTTCTTGCAGACGAAAACTATCAATATAAAACTTGGAACAGACACTTACCTAAAAATAGAAAGAAAACATTCAATTAGACAAAATGTCCATGAAAAATCATTCAAAAGTCTTATGCGAAGATGAAAATATTCAGAAAAACTTAAAAAATTTATGAAAACAATAAATTAGCGTGTATATCTGAAAAGGTACAAGAAATGGAATTATATTTGTATGTCTACGTAATAGAAAAACTGCTTATTTGTGATGACTTTTAAATATTTCTCGCCTTTTTAAGAGAGCGAGCAGAAAAAATAACCACCTCAATGCGGCTAAAGTTCCGATTTTATCTAGCAAAAACATATTCAAAGCAAACCTTAAACATAGATATATCTTTTTTGCAACGAAACAGTTACGTCGATATTTCTCTATTGTCGTTGGTATGTACATGTTCACAGAATTGAGTAATTTGGTAATTTCTTGTTGGCTTAAAAGGCAAAAGTGAAGTACTTTCGCAAAACCAAACGAAAGAAGAATTATTTTAAATAATTTTGTTTGCTTAGTCTTTGTAAATTTATGTAATCATCGATGGTCATTGCTCATTGATGATTGTTTTTAAGTCGCTTTTAGCACCATTCGCATGCGTGTGGAGCAAAGAACCAGTGTTATGATGTCAAGGTCGGGTACGATCCAATCAAATTGATAGGGATGAAAGTGCTCAAGTGAAACATTTCTAAACTAAGGCCAGGCGAGAACTATATGCTGAACAGATTACTTAGCAATTATAATTACAATGTATTATATACTATAAAATTAATTTTAGAGATGCATATATCTTTTCTTGCATTTATTGATAGTAAATTATTATTTTTCCGCTTTTCTAGAATCAACACATTCTTTTCATCGTCCCAAAGTTCTATCGACTAAATGCCTACAGTTTATACTTATCTCACATGTATAACATTAAATCACATCGAGAACATGCTTAGATTTCTAATAGGGAATATATTTTACTCCGGCGCCACCCGATAATCACCATCATCCCATAAATACAATACGGAACTCGTTTACATTTCAATTTTCATGCAAGTAAACTAGTTCAACATTATGAACAAGTGAAACGTGATAAACGATATATTAAGACATTCACTCAACATAAATGCTAAATACAATACAATGTGGCAGCGTTGATAGTATTTTGTAAGAACGGGACGAATAAAATTGCACCTTCCAAATAAAACTTTAAAAGAAACATTAGATTGGGAATTTATTTTTAGATATTACTACATACAGAACAGCAACATTTGTTGATATTCGCGGTATTTCAGTGGTGTCGAAACGGGAACAAAAAATAGCAAAAAATACTGATTTACACAAAAGGATCCTGTTTGTTTTGATTCAATCTGTGTATGCTTATTGCTGGCTGCTGATATAGAGATTTAGTGAGATTCCATGCAAATTTAAATTTTCCTGATTGAAATTTTTTAACATATCAGGTTTACGTCTTGTCTTCTGCGATTTTTCAAGGGTCAATAAAATTACACATTTTTTGTTATTTAAGCTCGTAGGAATTCGTAAAATACAACTTATTACAACTCCCCGCGCTTCAACACTTTTTCGAGCTGTCCTAAAATATCTATCAGGACCTTAAACTCAAATCCACAGTTTGCCTGGAAATTTCTCAACGTCTTGAAAATCATCAGCGTACTTCATAGTAAGTTTATTTGTTCATAACCGGCAAGAATCTTCACTTTTTTCTTCTCCTCTTTCATGATAATAGCAACAAATTAAGAAGATGATATCATGACCGCCTGTTGACGACAATGGTGCTTGTGATGAAGATGGTAGTAATAGTGTTCACAACCAAATAAAATAAATTAAAAACAAAAAATGTTTAAAACATTACACCAGCAATACATTGGATGCATCGAGTCTTTCAAACGAAGAAAAAACCAAGTTAAAAACCCTTTTTTCGGTTCCAAAAATTGAGGTCATTGGAAGCAAGTTGAAGGAATCTCAAATGTGTTTTAGTGAGTTATTTTTTGGGTAGTAAAATTTCAAGAATTGTGAATGACGCGATAAACTTGGAATGTGTTCTAAAATACATACAACAATTCGATGCCATTTTTTCTTAAATTGAATCATTAATGAGGTCATGCTTTTGATTTTTGGTTGAAACATGATAATGTTTTGAGCACTTCACGTCAAGCCTCATTGAGTCCCCCTGTTCTGTTTAATTGATCATGCGAATAGTAAGTTTATATTTAAATATTGTTAATGCACGTTACGGAATAAAAACAACAAGCAAATCAAAATACTCATAAACAAAGGCAGTTTTCGAACTGTACAGATGAATGCGGAACTTCAATTTTTGCTGTTCATGCAATACGTCGACATTATTGATCAATCAATAATTCATAAACTGGGTTGAAAAAGAGCTCATATCATTTAAGCTCTCGTTTTGATTTTAAGACTCTCATATTGATGATTGAGACAGTTGAAACGGAACTCGAGCATCCAATATATGCTCGATATATATCTAAGGTTTATTATTCAGAACTATTTTCCAACTTGAAAAGGTTAGAGGCTTTTAATAGTTCCACGCAGAAAAAGTTGATTTAGTATAAACGAAAGCATGTTCCCAAAGCATTACTTAAAGTTATCAAATCTTAAAGACAACATCTCCAGGGATTTGAAATTAATACATGTTCATTGAATTCACTATAAGGATTTGTTGACCTCTTATGAGAAATCATGAATACATCTTCAATACACGTTGCTATAAATTATGTTTGCATCTGCATGAATGAATAAAAACCCTTTCACCCATCTTATATGCCACCATAGGCTTTGGCGATTGCAACACGTCAAAAGGAGTTTCCGGAAAGCGCGTTTACCAATTCATGTTTGTCGCAAGTCATCTTTAATATAAATTTTCAAATGCATCAAGTTACATTTCATTTGATCAAAAGGAGTTCATTTGATCAATCAAATATCTAACTTCCAAGGAAACCGTAGACAGACGTTTACGTGTATTAAGTACTAATTTGATTTGATTAATGACAACAAAAAATGGCTATGCAGACATCAATTGCTGGCTTGATATTTTTTGAATATCATAAATCGATTTATGGTTGTAGTAAACGCTATAAAATACCTAATTTCATCATTGAAAATTGTATTTTAATGTTGATCAATTATGTATTATGTATTTAATGTTGTTTAATCAGTAGAAATTTTCAAAAAAAGAGTTAATTTAAATCCTTGATCCAAATATGTATAGAAAACTATAGAAATATCTTACAATTGGAGAAAATTTTTGAAAATTTACCAAAATTACATAAAATTTCTCCAAATCAAATAAAAAACAAGACCATTTCTCATACATAGAATATTCTTCTGAACTATTCCTAAGGGAAAACGGAGAAGTCACTAACCGCTGGCCGGAACTTTAACCGCGATACTTTATTCGCTTCAATACCTTCTTATTTTTATTTAATTTTGTACAAGAAGCATTTTAGTATTTATTTCATTTAATTTTTCATGTTTCGATTTTTTGGTTTGTTTTTTCTCTGTCCACATTTATGAAAGCCAACTCTACGTTTATTCACGTTATGTTTATAGTAAGGAAGAAAAAAATCCCCAAGAGGGCCTAAGGTTACTTAATTATTATAATGATTACCTGATATTCACAATAGAACCGGATTCAATTCTTACTAGATTTTGTAATCAAAACTCTGCGGTTAGTGATGAAACTCAACAGTTAAATTTCATTCGAATTCTGGGTTGTACGTGAAGTTAGTATTTATGGAAATTATGTGTTGATGCTGCTCTTCAATTTTAATTGGTAGATGAATTCTCGGAGCACTAATCGATTTTAGTGTGGTTTTTAGGAAGAACCCAAAACTGTACCCCAGAACAATTTTTAATCAAGACTGAATGATAACATATAACTGTCGCCCAGTCGATAGCCTTTTCAACTTACAGGAGATAATTCTATTAGCTGATAGCCGAAATGAATGAACTGAATGCAAAATTACTTAAAATTCAAAAGACGTCGGAATCAATAATCGTTGTTTTGATAAAGACAACGACAAATTAAATCTTATCCACAGGCTCTTTCCAATGATAATGATGATGTTATTGTCGTGTCGCATTTTATACATTAATGTCTTACAACAATCCATTGAGATCATCCGGTATTTTTATTGAACATACGTGAGCAAGAATAATCAAAAGAATATATTTCGCTTAATCGCAATATGCAAAATGTGAACTCTTGATATGCTGTTGGAAATGAAGTAAATGTGAAAACAACATCCGCCAGTAGTATAGATTAGCGAGCGAGAACGGATGCTGTGTTAAACTTGTTAGTAGCTATATATTACTACGTCCAGTATCTATAGATTTGTTAATGTATGGAACAGTTTCAATTGCCTGAATGAAACTTTTTGCTGATAGATGTTTATTAATGAAGTAGTTTGATTGATTCTCTGACTATCATGCGGTCTCTTGCCTCCATTGCTTGGAATTTAGATGAAAATTCGATGAGAGGAAAATTTGCAAGTCCATGAGATGATTTAAACACGAGTCAAAGATTGTTTTTTATGTGCCTCGGTTAAAACATTATAAGCTACTGATATTGACAGAGTTTGCTTTTTTTATGTTTAGAAACGTAAGAATCATGCGCTTTTGTATTCGTTGACTTTATTTTCTAAGCGGCTCATACTAACGCATGAGTCGCATGCTGTATCTGGCAAAGCAAAAAGGAAGATCAATGGCTTAAATCACTGAAATAACGGATGGCCTAATAGCGTGCCTACGATGATCGACTGTAACTTCTATTTTGCCTCAGGAATCAAAGCTGTAGTCATCATTGATACCATTCGTAAAAGAGGAGTTAACGAATTTTTCATTCAATCAGGACATGCAGATTGGACTGAATGACACTTGAAACAACATGAATCAAAGAAGTTGACGACCCACCCAACTTTGATACCTGTTACGTCTCTACAACCTCCAAATCTCGTTCCGTAGAAATTTCTTTCGCATTTCAAAATCCGATGTTGGAAATCCCAAGATATAAAATCCATACTCATTTGCATTAAACTACAATCGGCATGTGAAAGCTAATTAATTAAACTGATTTTATTTCATCTCAGCAAAACACGTATTAACTACGGTCACATAAGATCAGACACCCAAGACCCACCCGTTTGTTGGATGTACACCTTTTGAAATGTGAAATTTCTCCACGCATTTTTAACATTTGAATGCTGAAATACTTTGTTGTTGCTGTTTGCTTTTTTGCTTTTTCTTTTCCTCGCATACATTGTGGATGTCAACCTCTGCGTATACTTGAAAGCCGATTTCGAATAGTAATCGCGTGGTATCTTGACCACCATCTGCTGTTGTCACATCTGCACTAACTAGCAGGTAAATATAATTTAAAAGCATCAATTTAGCGCGTAAGATGTTTATCGCCGTAAGACTGTAACAGTTTGAGCGATGTACCAATTCCTTACATCACAATTTCAGTTACTGCAACTTTTTCACACTCAATTCTCTAAAGCTCATAATAAAGTCACAAGTCTCAGAGTTCTCTACACACATGAAAAGCGTGTGGTAAATAATAAAAAACATTTACGTGAATGAAAGAGTGAATGAATTGAAGTTACTATCAAAACACTATATCTGAGACTTTCAAACAAGTTCCACCTTAAACTTTGCTAGTTGGCCTCAATGATGCAATGTTTAGTTGGGATTTTTTCTTCAACCTTCTAACCATTGCTTTATTTCCTAACTCTATCAGTCTGGACTTTTTTTAATTTGCACATCCCATGCGTTTCAGCGACTTTTAGAACATAATTTAATCAATTTATCAAAAGGCCATGGTTGACAATGGGTAAAACCATAATGACAACAACGAATCATGATGACCTCTATATAGAATGTTGTTCAGCTTATCCATTGTTTTGATATAAATTTAATGTTTCCATGTTGCCAATAAATCATATTAAACTACAAACTGATACTGTCGAAGGACAAGTGCATAGTAGAACTGTTTATATATGAGGCCGACAAGTGTTGCGCTTATTATCACATTGTTGGGTGCAGGGTACTCAAAGCTGCTGAATGCAATAAAGTTTACGGAAAATCCCATTATTTCGTGTGTCAAGCAGAAAAATGTGACTTGCTTAATAAGGTCAATGTAGCCATTCTATGAAATATGTGTGCTATAAAAGGTGTTGATAATACGGCTGCCTCAGGTGTTTAGGGGCATTTATGAAATGAATAAATGAGCTTGCAAACCACAAACTTCCGACTACATGTTCTCTTTTTTCGTCCTCTTAACTTTTAATTTCTGTATAGGATATGCATGTTTTATCTAGCAAAAGCAAAACACTATATCCGATATGAGTTTGGTTTCACCATGAACATTTCGGTACAGAAAATGACCTTTAGAACATTATCACATACTGCTCATAATATCAGCTATCTAAAGATAGACAATAAATTGTTTTCTATGATTTTCCGATAATTTCGTAGAAATTTATCTGCTGCAAATGAGAAGACCATTGACTGTTATTTCCCAATGAGAGACGATTCTGACATATAATTTTCTTTAAAAAAACTTTTTCTGAGTAAATCATCACATTCGATTCGAACATTAAACAGGATACACAAATTACTAACTCCGTACTTCCCAAGAACAATTTATTAGTCGTATTTTAAATACAAAGTGGGTGACTAATCGATAAAAATCTGCGACTGATCTCAGACTATTCACCACTAGCAATTTGGAATAGTTTTTCAAATACATACAATCCTACAAAGGTAGAGATGGAGAATACTTTGATGGAGCTTTTGCGAATTTGAATAAAGATAAAGACATTGAGACGTGAGTGTTAAAAGGCCTATTCAGTAATGTCCATACAAAGTACATGTACATGTTCCAACTACAAGAAAAAAAAATTTAATGATTTACATTTTTCAAATTCTGAGTATATATTTTGCAAAGTACAACATATCTACATATGCGAGTAGGAAGGAGTTGCAGAACAAGTTTTTCTGGTTGTTAGAATTTACGTATAATCTTTTTATGTCTTCGAACTCTTATCGACGCGAGGACAACGTTAACCATTCCCGAATACTTCTATTTCATGTGTGACCTTCGCTGCATGTTAAGATGCTAATGATGTTAATCTTGATTGCGTCTTTCGTACGTACGTACATAAGATCAATGTTATTAACAATTTATGATCATATGTCTACGCTACACATGAACCTATCATTAACTTTGGTAATTATTTTCCCACTTAATGAAAGAAAATTAACTTTTCGATGTAATCATTTATAACGTTGGATTACAAATTCTTGGGGGATAAAGGAAATGATATGGTGATCACATTTTACACAAGTCCTATCAATTGGTATAAAAACCAACAACGACAAAAATGCAATTGATTGCTATTGACGTAGAAAATTTCTTTAGTTATTAAAGTTGCTACCGCAGCAACAAATCGATGGCGTCAATTGACAGTTAATTGATCAATAATGCTTTGAATCAAAGCAATTTTTATGATTCGATTGGAAGATTTGCTTGATTAAGTCGTGGCTAAAATTGTTGCATTCATCGGAAAATTACAACGCAAAAAATATTCAACTAAGCCAAACGTGTTTAACTTTATATTATACGCGAAAATGTTTTTCAATTATCAGGAATATACAAAATTTTATTTTTATTTAATCGTTTTCCTCTTGTTTCGTCAATTATTCTCTTATTTCCTATTTCAATAATTTCTGAATCCAAATCTATACAGGTGCAAACACGAAAAGAAGCAATAAAGAAAAATAACACAAAACATAAGGTAAACAATGTTTGTATCTGAGAAAGAAAATAGATGAAAACAAAAATAAAAGACAAAAGAAAAAAATATATAAAAAAATAACTAAGAATAAGTAAATAAAATAGTAAATAAAAAAGGAACACAGGAGAGAAGAAGGAAAGAAAACAAAAATATCTTAAATCAAAATTGAAACTAGAACGAGATAGAAAAAACAGAAAAAGAAAACAAATAAAGAAAAGTGCTGGGGAAGGAAAGACAAAAGTATGAAACCAACTTAAAAGAAAAAGCGGCAACATGGAGGAAAAATAAAGAATGGATAAATTTTGTAACAAGCAACTTAGATACACAATAAGAAAATTTTCAAAGCAAAGAGAAATTTGTTAGTGCAATTTACAATTTTAAAAACATTAAAAACGAACTAAGAGCGAATCAAATTAAAAAATTTTAAATATTTTTTTTTTTTTAAATAAATAGAAAAACTATCGGAAACAAAAAAAATGAGAGGGAAAGTAAAAACCAATGATATTAGAATAAAAACAGAAATATAACAAAAAAAAACCCGTTTGTAGGAAAATTCATGTTAAACATTTTCTAGTGCTTATTTGGAAACAAAAGGCGAATGGAGTGAAAGAAACAAACTGAGAGAAACGAGAAGAAATCGAAGGAAGAAGAGAGAAACTAGAAAACTTTAAGAGATTAATTTTGACAAAGAGAGCTGTGCGAAGTTCAAACTTAACTTTGAAATCTTTTAATTATCTTCGCATTTTCGATTTTCTGTGCATGCTGCGAGGTCGAATCCAGTCCGATCATACACAAAAAATTGAATACTAAAAAATTTCAAGATCGTTGCGTTTACAACGATACAAACTTCAGAGATATGGGGAGTAATTTAGAATAAAATAAAATAACTTAGAAGGTAGAAAACAATAGCAAAAAGCTAGAAAGCAAGTAGAAAATCACGAGGGAAAAACGAAAAGGGGGAGCCTACACAAAACTGAGGACTAAGGAACAAAGAGGAAACATATATGTTTATTTCGAGGAACTATAATAAAGAAAGAAAAGGGAGAAAACTTCCGTAAAATATCTATAAAGTAAAGTCAAAGTCCTTTTCCGTGCAAAAACAATGAAGCTTTTAATTTAATAATTTGACGATAAATATCTTCCTTTTCCATGGAAATATCAGCAGAATATTAGTTTTCTTGAATTCTTATAAATCCAGGCCTGAAAAGTCCACAGTTGTGATAATAAATGCAGGCCTGAAAAGTCCACAGTTGTGATATTAGGAAATCAATATGCACTATTTTAGGAACAACCCTCAACCCACAAACCTAATAACGTATTTTTCCAGCGTTCGTGACAAAGTCTTATGTAAATGGCAAGAAAGGAAAGTAACGCGACATAGTGAATTCGATTAGTAAGCAAATCTTTTTCACGTCTTGCTAAAATTCCTTTTGGGGTTAGTTGACTACTTGAAAAAGTGCGTACAACTCCTATTTTTCCAAATATAACCTAATCAAATTAGTAACAACGGACATTTCCATATTGCGGATATGCTGATATTTTCATCGTTCTATGATTCTGGATTTTCCAGCTGACCTAATCAATAAGTTTGAAACGTAGAAGGTATACATGGGGATTTATTTTTGATTGAAAAGGACATTAACAAAGTATTGTTGGGGAAAAATCATAATCCCCTTTTAATAAAGAAAGTTCATTAATCTTCCCAAACGATTTAAAGCACAAAAGGGATATGTTTGCATGCAGTTTATTTTTAAATTGATTCGTAACGTGATAAGAAAAAAAATTAAAAATCAAAATGAATAAGGAAACATTGAAGTGAGAAAGGAAAAGAAAAAAGGTTAAAAAGAAAAATTAAAATTATAAAAAAACATGTATCAGATAGTTATTGATATAGATATTCCACGCTTCCCACAAATGCTATTGATGGCATGATGGTATAGTTGTTGGATTTGATTATCTTTTAATCATAACGGAGAGTGTCTCATCTTAAGGTAGCCGTTAAAGTAAGATCATGACAACGACACTTCCAACAAAACAACTAGTCCTAATCCTCCACAGGTTTTTATTGGAGTTAAAAGCTTAAATGTAGAAGCATTCAAGCATTTGGTTTTAAGGACAAAAGTCTTGAAAAATTGAGGAAAATCTAACATGGATATATGCAGGAATATAAGTTTCAAGACTTATCGAAATTGAATTTTTTGCAAGATGGGAAGGAATTTGTATTGATTCGTATACTTTTAGAACTTAAAAACTAATCTATAAAGCGTGCTCGGTGAAAGTTGATTCTGCTCCAGTTCCACTAGATAGTCTTTGATTCGAAAGACTATTCAATTCCTTTACTTGCCCAACAGTCTTAACAGGGATCATAATGAAAAAACGAAGTTTTGTTATCAAAATTTTCTAAGAATAAAATGGAATTCGGCATTGCTTAATTCAAAATCTAAATCAACTGTTGGCCATTTAAGGAAACCCCAGACTAAATCACGCAACTGAATGCGGAAAATTCTAAAATTAGATCGACCGTCTGCTAATCCTTCCCAGCGCATTTTCACATGAAATATAAATCACCGCTGACTAGACATTCGACTCGCGACTAGACCAACCCATGACAAATACACATTGCGACAAATCAAGAAGATGGACAAAGAATCTACAAAATATTTCGCTCCTACACATAGAAAATATTTAGTTAGAATAAACTTACCAAATTCTTTCCAAAACGGCGAAATTTTACTTATTATATTAGGAAAAGCGACAGTTTGCGAAATTTTTCTTGAGTTCAAATAAATAAGAAAAAACATGAAATTAAAATGTTTTAACTTTCTATAATGTAGTGGGGGGAAATCGGAGCTTATTTGCTGTTTGTTTAAAAAATGCTTTTTGACTAGACAGCGCGGGAGACCAGGTGAGTATCTGAGAACGATTTTATTTGGCAACATGCCATCGAGAATGTTCAAGTGGCGCTTGAAGCGCAACGAAAGAAAAGAGTAGGCAATAAGTTATTTGTGTTGAATATCCCTAAATTGTTTTTCAACCATGCGAAAAGAATGAGCCAAGAACAAAATCTAGAATGTACGTGTATTGTTTTCTTTTGTGCTGTCCTTGACTCCCCATTTTAAATTTGGAACTAGTCTAAAGCAGAATGATCTATAACGATGAATAATTTCATACAATATTTCTTCCTCGTATCTAAAAATGAAAAAGCTGGCAAAATATTTTTTTCAAACACCAACTTATGGCCATTGTGGATTTGGTGCAAATTTACATAATTTCGACGACTGAATTTGAATTAATCGTATACGTTACCGTCCGAAATCAATGCCAGTAACGACATATTTAAATAAGTTTGCCATCTCTGCAAATATTTGTTAAGTTATATCACTATTCATCGGTGCTTTAAAATAGTTTTCGCGTGCTGCGTCGTGCAACAAATGCGAAGCTAGCATGCAGTCAAAATGTAATGTGTTTAATTTAAACACATGCATGTTGCAATTTGTTTCCTAAATTCCTTTTCGCTCATTATTTTTAGATGGAATATATTTAGGCCTAAAATTCCGCTGCACGTACAATTAGAAGTCCTCGGGAACTTAAACATGTCTAATGTTAGCTGATTTTTGGGAAAGAAATGAATTTTACGGAGCATCACAACATAGGAAATGATCTGTAACCGTGGCAAATGAAATATGCAGAGTAACCGATACACAAGTTTGGACGTTTATTCAGATTAGCATCCATGTTATGAGTTTCTATTGATTAGCTCAGAAATTTTCCTGTCAGATCCCTATTCATGAGCAAGCAGCGACAAACACAATTTTTCCATAGACTCGGAATTCTCATTTTTTTGAATTGCCATTAAATTTTACTCTCTCGGAATGAAACTCAAATTCCATCGTTTTTCAGGTTTTCAGTGATCCAGGTCAGTAGTGTCCAGCCAGCTCACGACTAAGTGTAGGTTTAATACTTCAAGGATTGGATCAGAAGCTTTAGTTTAGCGCAATTAAAATAAAAACCTTTTTTATAGGGTGGTTGACCTCCCCTCCCAAATATTTCTGATAGTTGTCTAAGAAAACTGTTCCTATCATGAACCCTCCTGTCTACGGTCCTAGACACATTAGACGTGCCTCTATACCACATCTAATCGAACTATGCAGCAACAGTTTGACAAATATTTTAATCCTGAACCTGGATTAATATCATACATACAAACATAACAAGCTGGCGAAGTAATAGCTACGCGTATGAAATCTGTCTTTTATCGTGCCCAAATAGTAACAGCAGCAGATGAGCAGCTGTGAAATGTCTGCTTGCTCGCTATTGCTTCTCCTTTATGTCGTATATTATTGGATTCCCGCTGACGACATCATCAGAGTCATTATCTATCTTCGACTCCCTTCCCCATGGGCAGAAGCATTGACGGTGCGAAATAGCTAGCGAAACTAGTAGCCCGCCAGCTAGCTAGCTAGATACAACAAGAACTCGGTCCAATTCCTCCTCACTTCACATTTGCTACCAACAAGCTGTTGGCGACCGTACAACAGACAAACGAATGGACTCAGCGAACGATTCAAGCAGAGAACGAATGATGGGAAAAACCCAAGAAAAAATTTCATTTCAATTTCATATGGACATTTTTGTATGGTTGATATGGTATTAGCACGGCCGCGTGCTTTGTTGTGATGGTGCGCATATTTTTGAACTTTGCTTACATACTTTTGTGCACGATATTTATACGGGATGGAGTAGGCTGAGGCTGTCTCCAAAGTAGAAAGACGCAAGGGGTAGTCGGTGTATAAGGAGACTGGTTATATCGCTTCTTAGCTGAGATTTGTATGTTGTATTTCCTATGCCATGTGCTGCAAATAATGTAAATCACCACTACCAAACAACTGGTATTGCGCGAGAACTGCAAAATAAAATGTTGATTCGCTACAAACTTTGCACTTGAACACATGCTCAAGTAGCGTGGGATTTGCTCTTTGATGTATGAATAATTACACAAGTTTTGTGTTTTTAACAGTCGATCGGATATTGGAATAGGAACTGAACGCTCTAGAAATATTTATCAAGCTTTTTCGTTTTCAGTGTTCAAAATAAAATTGTTTTCATTTTTTCTTCAGTGTTTCAGTTTTACTTTTTCGATTGAAAATCACATGTTTTTCTGCTTGGAATAACAAATTTCCCATCATAACTCACGGTCGAAGACGTCAAAACTGGTGATGTCTGTGGTGGCAGGATGCTCCCCGTTGTACCCGACCCACCGAAGCGGCAGCGCAGGGATTGTGAAATGAAAAAGAACAAAGGTAACACGCAAACTATGAGCACATGACTACCACGCACATTAAAATGAAAGCGATGAGGTATTGACGTGGAGAAATGCGAAAGGACATGAAACTTCTCAAATGGCAGCGACCACAGTGCATGGCAACGTCGACGTCAATTCTGACCCACATTATTTTTAGAAGACCATTCTTGCTTGATTTGGACATGCGCCGCGACTCTCGAAATAGCTATTGGAAATTCAGGCGTGCGAAAATAGCGCAAGGAAAGGAATTTTCATCACATTGCTATGGAGCCGATGCAGTAGACGCGCAGGGCGGAGTAGGCGCAAGGGGGTAGGCGTGTATGAATTCAATTGAATGTGGCTTTTCCAAAAATATAACAAAGATATGTAAATTGTCTCGATGAGGAGCGCTGGCCGGAGCGGAAGGACACGCAACTCGCATAGTTTATTGCTTTCCAACACAACAGCGGGCTATAATGGTTTTATGTATTTTTGCTATCCGAAGTAATTTAGCATGCAATATCCTCACATCAAGTCTCGCCGAAAAATACGTCAGCATTGGCGATACTTGGAGCAAAATCGTGTCAGCGACGAGTAAGGCAAACTGTTGCGAAGGCGTTTTTGATGGATATTTTTGGAACTGAGCCACAACAATGAGCCATTCGTTCGCGCTACATATTATACAATGGACGAATAATGGTAATTCCCAAGTTTTCACTTACCGTCATAGTTTCGTTGCTCGAGATCTGGAGGAAGTTGTGTGCATCGTCGCAATGTCGTTGATTTGTCGTTCTTTACCAGCAACAGAGTTTTGCTGCTTTCTTGAATTTCGGTGGCAGTGATTGGCATTGTGAGGGCTTGGACGCAATCCATTCGTCCTGACATGCACGCAAGGTGCAACGGTGTGTTGCCGTTACGATCGCGCATTGTTGCCTGTAATATGACAAAGAAAGTAGTTTGTTACATTCGTAAAGTACCGCAAGGACCAGTCGCTATCTCACCTCAGCGCCTGCAACCAGCAGCATTCTCACAATATCACGATGCCCGGCCATCACGGCCAGATGTAAAGCTGTCTGAGCTTCGTCGTTCTGTATATCCAACAAACAAGGATGTGGGGCAAGACGTATTAGGGCTGCGACAATTTCGGCGTAGCCCGTTATACAGGCAATGTGGAGCTGTCTGTAACGATCAAAGCAAAGTAGAAAATAAATATTTCGGGTCGCGACTCAAGCGGATTTTTATTTGGGTTGGCTTCGAACGAGACTTACGTGTCGCCGTCGTCGTTCTGTCGATAGTAAATCTCCCATGGCTGCCTGTTTCGGTTGTCTGGAATATTTACACTGGCTGATTGCGCCTTGTTCTTGGCCACTGTGCCAGCAGATGATGATCCCGACGACGAGACAGTCGGCGTTTGGGTGTCTGGGCTTCCCAAGTTATTCAATGGCTGATGGGAATTTTTCAAACTTAGATTGCAAAACCATTCTGTGAGTCCCGAATCGATTTTGTTATCGAGAATCATGGGCGTTGATTTCGAGCCTTGTGTCGGTAATTCGTCTTCAATGTCAGCAGCAGACTCGTCCACGTCCAAACAACCTGAGTCCAAAATCGATGGTTTTGCTTCAATCACGGTAATTTGCTTTTTGAATGTCGGACGTTCCGACTGTTGTAAGGAACTTTGCGAGCCTTTAGGGGAATCCTCTCCGCTACCACCCGCGATACCGTAACCGCTATCGTAGTAACCGGACAATTGCGGTCCAGAAAGAAACCCGGAATCGATATCGCACGATTGACTTTCCTGTTCGCTAAACTTCTCGTCGACCCAGGTCTCGCCGGCGGCACTACCGCCACCCACTTTAATTCCTAGTTGCGGACTTTTGTCACTGTGTTCACTACCACTCGGCGAGGGTAACGATTGCATTAGAATTTTGTCTGAAACGGAGACATCTTTCCTGGATTCTTCAGCAGCGGCACCTGAATTTGGATTCCACATATTTATACAAGGAACTTATTCGTGGTTGGAAATATGGAAAAATTCTCGATGGATACGTTCAAGTATGCACCAGTTATAATGGAATTCCGCGACACACCGGAAAACAAGAGCAATATCGAGATTGTTTTCACAACCACACCCGTGCGCGAATTACACTAATTCCGTCTAAATGGAATTGAAAGATCGAAGATCGCATTTGTCCTTCATTCCGACATCGATGGCAGCTAATCACTTGCCGAGCTTCAACACCAGGCGGAAACTTTTTTACAAGAGCGCGGATTTTCCCAAAAACTACAGAAAAATCAGGTTTTCGTTGCGCGCGCGAAAAAATAGCTGTCAAATGACAAAAGCAAACAAAATGGCTGAGACAGCTTCCAGAAAAACGAGAAGATTCTCTTTCTTGTTCAATAGGTGCGACCGGACCGCGTTAAGTGGTTAAACAAATTAAATGCTAATGAAACAAGTGAAATGTTTCCTAGGTTTTCTTTCGATCCAGCGTCTACAACTGATCACGTCTCGTCGAGGTTTAAAAGTCGTCTGGCGTATGAACTGCTCACTTCGAAGCTCGAAACATTTAAACTACTGAGAACTTTTTCTATTGTTCATGTGCGACCGAGCGGAATTTCAAAGCCACCAATTTCGTTCGCTATCTCGGGGAAAACTGAATAGAAGACAGCACACGTAAATTTTTATCAACGCGCACAGAACTTACGAATCCTAAAAAACGAACGATGGGAAATGGGAAGAAGGCAGCGACCAAATACGAGAAACTGATTGCCAAAGCTGGCGACAGGTATTCATATCTTGCTCACATTTGTGGGAAGCGTTAGGGGAACAATAAGTTCGAAATCGAAATTGCAACAGGTTCGTATTGCCATACGTAAGTCAAGACTAGTTGCTTGTGATAATTCTATGCGAATAATTACAAGTGTAATTAATTAATATTGCACAAGAATAAATTGTTTGCATAATTTATAACAAATGAGCATTTGAATTCGCATCCTGTTGAACGGCATCTTAATTGTGTTATCAACGCCGTTATTGGTAGTGTTTGCTGATGATCTGATTGTTTATTAGGCAGAGAGGACTATTACGCTAGTCCAAACAAATCTTTAGGAAATGTTTAACGACATATATTTTGGAACGAATTGAAAAAAATTGAACATGAAAGTGACTTGATCACATATTGAAACCAACTTATTTCGAACGGAACGGCACTTTTCCAGTGGAGACTTGAAGTGCGATTACATAGATTTCCGTAATACGGCTAGTTAAGATATTTTAGAACGAAATCATCACAGATAAGATATTTAAGAATAAAATTCTCACAGATAATTTGCCAAAAACCAAAAGTCTAAAAGATGTACGAGTAAATATACATCTGAATCAGTTTATGTTCTGTAATAACCACTAAAAAACCACCAGGCAACTTTTTCATTTCAGATAATTTACTTAAGTGTCGATTCAATCTATTAAAAGGGTAGAAAAATTAAACAATAAATTAGATTATTGGTGTCAGACAAAGTACTTGCACAAAGGAAATGAGGCAATGCCTTCCTGTATGTACTGTGATGCACAGAACATCTGAAACAAAATGTATTCATAAATCTAGAAAAAAAGGAAAGTCTTTTAAGGCCCGACTATTCCAAAAACCTTTGTTTTCATGTTGAGACTTATTTGAAATTAAATTGCGAACTTTGTAAGCTTCAAGATTTTGAAGACGTTCAACCCTAGATGAGACATAATATGGCTTCATATCTTAGTTTCTTATTGATTCAATCAATGTTCCGGTTAAATAACTGAATGGATGGTTAAATATCAGGGGCGAATGGACGAATGGTCAAACGATTTTGGCCCCATGTATGTCTGCCGCCCGTGATATTTATGGGCTTTATTTATAAATATTTCATTCAACATTCTGTTTTTAAGTGTTTTTAAGAGTTCAAATTAGATTTTACATCTTATTCCTTTCAATTGAAAACAAATTAGACATAAGTTCAAAGTTTGTGTTGGTTTATCTAGTTGAAGCTATATAGTTTTTAGTAAAATGTGTAGTTAGTGTAAAGATAAGAGAATTTTTTAACGATTTTTGATCTTGAAATTTTTGATCTTTGATTTTGAAAAAATTTGCTTTGTTCTAAATTAGAAAATGTTCTCCATGAAAATTGATTTGCTTTAATTAAATGTTTGGTGATACATGTACTGCTTTTTAAACACTACTGTAGGGCACTAAATAGATTTCAAGTGTTCCTAATGTTTGAAAATGTGAGTCTGACAAGGACAACTGCTTTAAAAAAGAAAGAAATATTTTCCCTAAGCGTTCCTGAATTTATGTTAGGATAAATTATCTGAATAATCTAGCTGATACTGCTCGCAATTCGTTCAAGAAGTACCGATGAAAAATATATATGTCAGAGAAGCCCTTTTAAACCTTATGTAAATTTATGAATCACGGCAAGCAAATAAATATCCTGTAGAAGATTGAAGATAAGAAAATGAAACAGTGTCCCGTGCAATACAGGAATTCTTAAAGCAGATGTTTTTGTGGTACAGAATATTCGATCAGTAGAAATATCAGACAAACATGTCGCAAATTCATAAGCAATAAATGTTCTAAGGCATTTGATTCTAAGCAATATATATATGGTAGGTAATCAGCTCGTCAGTGAGCATTTGTAAATATAAATTAAAAATCGAATAATATCAGGTATGAAACGTACAGCAAACTTTATATAAGCTTAGAAATTCTTTCAATGAAATTCTTTGACATAAAGAAAACTGTTAATGAAAAGAAGGAAAGAGGATTTCAACATTTATTTGAAACTTTCTCATCAAAAGTAGCGGAAGGGAATTTAAAACAATTAATATCAACTGATTCGAAGGAAATTAAGCCCGAAAATAAACCACTGAATAACCCATTAGAAATACTACCGTATCACTATTAGAAATGTGATACGGTATCCCCTGTTCGACCATTCTGCATAAATTGCAGAAAAAATAAGCTAGAATGAATGCCACGTTCTGCATTAGCCAATAAATTCGTATAGTCCTATCTGTATTGTTTAAAATTTCTAAGAAGTAACTTTTGCAATTGTATTCGAACTCCTTCAATCTCATGCATCACTCAACTAAAACATAAGCTCTTATTCACCACACAAACCCATGAAACTTAAGCCGAATTGTTCAACAAATGTGATCTAGGATACGTCCATTAGATACGTGAATCTCAAAAATGAGATGAATTCTTCAGAGACCTTACCGGTATAAGAAAATTATGAATTAGTTATTTGCTGAACACTGGTTCGCGTTTCAACAAGAGCATTAAGTACTGGCAAATGCTTTTAACCATGAACTATCGATCTATCTATTCACAGGGTATGAACGGACTCTATGTTTAAACAGCTTTCAACAGCTTTACAAATCATTTTCAATCCTTGAAATTTCGGTTTTCACCATTTGATTATATATATCAAAGCTTAAAGATTCGTTTTTTTCCATATTTCAACTCAACTTATATAGTATTGCGGAAATTACTCACTGTTGTTTCGCTTATTGCATTCTTCGCTTCACTAGTTGAAATATGTTAGGCTCTTCCTTAATACTGCAGCACACACGAACTTGGTTTCATTAATAAATTAAATAAACACTTTAACAAAACTATAATCAATTTGAAAATATGCGAAAAGTACACTCAAAAGAGCAATGACTAGAAAACGGTTCCACGACAAATTCTGTACTGAATTCAAGAATCAGAAATGACAATTTAGTTCCTTCAATTTCAACTTAGTATCCCATATTTTCGCAGTCATAAACATCAACATTCGTACAGAAAAGTTCTGATGGGAATTCCTTTTATTTTCCTGAGCACATTTCCTATGTACCTTCAATATCCTTGAAGCGCATATGTGAAGTCAGGGAAGTACTCTACAATAGAATTCATACATAAAATTTACCTAGTCACACGTGATGTTTTTATGTTGTGGCGCCAGGTAAACCCGAATTTCATAATCATTATAGTAAATCCCCGATTTTCCGCATATGAGTCAGACGATCAAAAATTCAGAATGAAATTTTACTTCGCTAATATGGCAGCGCCGTCATATGTTCGATTTTGACAGTTGCGGATATAACCTCTCCCGTGCTTGTTTTCGTTGATAATTGACGGCCGGGAAAACTTAATTAAGCGATAATGTGGGCCGCACTTCGGAATTCCCTCCGGAATTTGAAACTATCCGCAATTAGAGATGTGCATAGTACAGTAGTTGATACGAATATTGCGAGAAGTTCCACAGCAATTATCCATAAACTTCCCGACGACCCGAATGGTTTCTACCGCGAACCACGTCAAGTTTGGATTGAAAATTTCGACACAGTGGAGGAGACGAAGTTAGGCCTCTTGGAACTGCACCCCGATGTATTTGCCGCGCAACCCAGAGTTGATATAATTCATGAAAATATTGAATGGCAACGCAAATATCGATACGTCAGCTTTGCACATGCCAAAACAAGAGCAGAGGTTAGAGGAGGCGGTCGTAAACCCTGGCCACAAAAGGGAATGGGCCGTGCGAGGCACGGCTCCATAAGGTCACCGTTGTTCCGTGGTGGTGGCGTAGCACATGGGCCTCGCAATCCGACTACACATTTTTATATGTTGCCGTTTTTCACTCGTGTGCATGGACTAACGTCGACACTGTCGGTTAAATTGGCGCAGGACGATCTTCATATTGTCAATGATTTGTCGATTCCAACAAGTGATTCGAAATATCTTCTTGATCTGATGGAAAAGAGGAAATGGGGCCCTTCCGTTCTAATTGTGGATGAGTAAGTAATGGTCTCCGCGGAAGCGTGGCAGTAATTTATTTTGATCATTGCAGTAGCGATCTTTGTCCGGAAAATATCAGTTCAGCATCGAACGAGCTGCCTTATGTAAATCTGATGCCAGTTTATGGATTGAATGTTTATTCGATGCTAAAACATGACACGTTGGTATTGACTATGAGCGCTGCACAGAAGATAACTGAAAAGCTATTGCTTCATTTGAGGAGGATCGACGGTAGAAAGAAGACGGAGGAGTTTAAGCTTAATCAAGTGTAAAAATTGTATTTTTTGTTAGATTTATAATGCGCCTTGTATAAATGTACGATTAGGATGAATGTCATACGAGTGTGACCAATAATAAAGGGTTCATATAAGAAAGATTCTTTGGTGTTGATGTTTACTATTTAAAGTGCATTACGGTTAACATGCATTTGCCGAGGAAAAATGCAGAGTATGCTTCGATTGAATTAGTTTTGACTTGACTTGATGACTGTCCTCATCATCCAGCGTAATTCTCAAAAACACTTAAGCTGGATGCAAGCTTTTCTGTTCGGGAATGTGAAGGACTGCATTGACTTTCAACTTTTGTTCGTGCATCCTTTTTTCCATCAATGGATTAATGACGCAGCTCGTTATTTTGTTTTAGGTCTTCTGTAATTGCTTTGTCAATGTCGAAACAGCGGCGTATAAAATGTTTCACAACTCAAATAGCGACAGTAATTTCCGACTAAAGTAAATGTTGGGAACAACTTCAACACGAACTCAGTAGGTATAGGAAACGTTGACATGAGAGGTCATATAACATGCGTATTCTAGACATATGATGTATAATCTCTATCATTGTCATAAATAATAGCAGCTGAAGTATAGTTAATCAAATATAACGTACACAAACTTGTATATCTTGGCATCAAATTTCCTGCATATTGAACAAAATAGCTGCATGAAATAGAAGAATGCAACTTCTCAGTTTTGCGAATTCTTAAATCTGACAGCATTCAAAGGAGAATAAAGGACGAAACAAAGCACCACTGGCAAGTTCTATGCTACTTTTGTGAAACACTATTTGGAAACATTTGCAAAAGGAATTATTATATCTGAATGACGCATTATAGGATCGAAATGCCAAGGAGATCAATGGTGGCAACGTATAACACCAATCTGTACAATTTTTTTGCATAGCCAAAGGTCTCGAAGATTGTAAAGTTCCGAGCTATTATGGCCTGGTTACATAAAGGGGATAAATGAGGAGTGAATACTGAAGAAATTGTTCGCAGGCAAGTATGACTGGTGAAGAGCAGTGTGAAAACTCAAAAAGTACTGAATCCATGAAACCGATGAGGATAGTAAATCTCTATTGGTCTTAGTGAATGGAGGACACGGTTGAGCGGACCGGGACAGTTGCCGTCGTTAAAAATGGAAGACCACGATTCGAAACATAGTGTAGTGCCGCTCCGGCGACTGCTCTTCCAAAACCTATGTACAGATCTTTAAAATTTTTCAAAATAATGACTTGGCGGGTAAAATTTGGTTAACTGTTCGACTATTTGCACAAAGTAGAGAATATTATGAAACACACGTCGCTAGTAAGCACCAATTCACTAATTAGCGCTGGTATCGTTTGAAAGCGTTGCGTTTGCCTCGACACTAGAATATTGGAACAAATTAGAAATATTGATACGTAACATTTAAAGGCTACAACGTGTGTTTTATGATTAATGTTGTTGCAGGTAACATAAAGTTCACTTAAATCACCACTAAATTGATAAACTGCCCGTTAAAAATGACTTTAAAATAAAACTTCAGATACTTCTTCCTATGATAACTGGCATCTGGTAGCTAATTATTCAACTTCTAGTCTGTCAAAACAGTGCATTTAGGTTAAGTGAATAGCATTTCCTTATAGTTTATTTTTGATATAAAATGCCTCCAAAATCCTCATCATCGTCCAAGAAAGCACAAATTCTTTGGTTTTTTTGTGAAAAGTGTGAAGTAACTGTCACGGGTCGTGATAAAGATAAACATGCCAATGTATGCCCTGTTACAATAGATAATTTGTACAAAGAGTCATATGTTCGCAATCAATGTTTGTTTACCACAACAGTGCAAGTGAAGAGTGGACTTGAAAAACTAAAGGAAATCCCTCCGCGATTGCAAAATACTCTTATTTTCATAAGTGAAAGTGTAATCAAACTATGTCAGTTTGCGGTCGGCGAACATGTATTAATTAGTTCAAATGAAAACCACGAGATAGTGCCATTTACGCGTATAGTGTGGCCAGTTCCAGAGAAATTATTGGATACGGTTTTTGTCACAGCTGAAGGTGTGTTGAATCTTTGTGAATAAGAAATTGACTCAAATAAGGTTGGAAGCATGACTAGAATTTGCTTAGAAAAATTATTTTAATGTGGAATTCTATTCGTGGGATCGTGGGGGTGGTTGTTACTAAGCTAAGGGTGTTGTTGGAATGAGTTGTTATGCCGGATGCGAATAAGAATATTTTCAGGATATCGTAGCGAATCACGGCTCCCGTTATACTGACGCTATCTTCTGATTTCACGCAAATACGCACAATTGTCGAGCATACTTCTAGGCGGACTCTGGGAGATAAAGGATGACTGATCAATTGTAGTGAACATTTATGTATTTATTCAATTGAGTTCAATCATTTTTATTCAAAATCTTTGAGAGAGTTTTTCTTGTTAAACGAAAGAGTGAGAAGTAATACATAATAATAAATAAATCAACTCTTATTTGGGTTGAACTCCTTTTGTTTGACAAAATTTTTTTTTCGAAGTTATCTTTCACTTTCTTGTGCCTGACTGTGCCATGAATAATTCTCTACTAATAGGTTCCAAATTAAATATGTTCATTCCAAATACCCTTCCGAAATATTATATTAAATATAATTTGAAATATTCTACTTTACATTTGAGTTCACTGTAAAATAAATGCAAAGCTATGTAATAAAGTGGCCAGCATGCTTGAAGATGTGAGAATAAGGAAAGTCTGACGTCCAAAATGAAGAGACCAACAAAGAAAACAAAGACAGACTGACATCTACAAGGGCTATGAAGGTTACCTTTACGCGTGAATGAATGGCAGATGCAACTTTCTTTGGAGACGAATTTCCTGTGGATAATCGATTACTTTCTAAATAACAGGTAACCACAAAAGTTCATTCGGTTTACGCTAGGGACACATTCGGATGTCCAGAGAGCCACGACCATTTGCCAAAAGAGGGCGTGTTTATGGTTTCCTGAAAGCCCATCTAGCAGTGCTTTGTTTACATTAGTAGACGAATTCGTCTAGTCGACAGAATTGGTGTTGCGTAGCAGTGAAGATGTCGGTGACGAACGCGGTTATTAGGGCCTGTTTACTGTATGATTTTGAATTAAGGCTGAAATACAATAGCGCGAGACCGCGATACGAGAGCGGGACGACAGTATCGCAGCGAATGTCAAGCAGTTTTCGTAACATGCATTTGTATGCGACAGCGTACAATGATTGCGAGGCGGGAAATATTCGAGAAAACGAAAATTCATCGCAACGAGGTGCGTGACGTTTGTCAAATGCAATATGGCGCTTAAATGAAATTTGAAATTCAAACGCCTTAATTAATTTTTAAGTACTATGGTTATTTCAAATGAATTTTGAATGAAAATTTCATGCGCCCTAGTTAAGGTTTTAATTTGATAGACGAAGGAAAATTCCAAATTCAAAACTTTTAAAAAATCAAAAACAATTTCATTTGAAACATCACCTATTTGACATTTGTCATATGAACATTATTGTTCCTCGCATCGCGTGCATTCTAAATTAAATGCGTTGCATGACAACGAGTGAAAAGCTCGTCGCGCTCACGTATCGTCGTCTCGCGGTATTGTATTTCGGCCTTTAAGCGCAAACGCTGCTAAACGCACAAACGATCAGCCTCGCTCCGGTCGGCCATCTTTATTTGACGAGGCGTAATTGAAGGAGGCTATAGAAGTGGATTAAAGTTTAAAATGTCAGGAGTTAGCGGAAAGGTTCAAGGTATCCGATGAAATATCCGTCGACACCTGCATCAACTTGGAAAAACGTGGTGGCTCAGTAATTGGGTTTCCCACCAACTGACCGCCGCGAACAAACAGCAGAGGCTCACCATATGCTCATCGCTGCTCTCTCGTTACAAGAAGGAACCGTTTCTCGACCGCATTGCTACGTATGATGAAAAATGGGCTTTTCATGATAAGAGGAAGTAAACGTACCATTGCTTATGCTTTTATGCTTAAATGATCTTCCCCACCTGACCGCCAAACCCAAATCTTCACCAAAGGAAGGTCATGTTGAGCGTATGGTGGACCACGGCCAGGGTCGTTCATTTTGAGTTCCTCCCGAGCGGCCAAACCATCAATAAAGATGTGTACTCGACCCAGCTACGAAGGGTTGCAGCGGCGTCTTTGGTGAACAGGAAAGGTCAGGATAACGCCAGGCCGCATACAGCAAAGACGACTTTGGAAGTGATCAACTCGCTTGGATGGGAAATTCTTCCATATCCATCGTACTACCCTGACATCGCTCCATCGGACTACCACTTGTTGCGAGCCATGGACAACCATAAGCGAAATCGGCAGTTCCGAACTAGAGAGGATGTCGAAAACGAAATAAAGTTGTTTTTTCGGTCAAAGAATGTAAACTTTTATAAAAGTGGCATTTATGATCTTGTATAGCGTTGGCAGAAGGCCACTTAAGCAAATGGTGACTACTTCCCCGAATAAAAATTTATGATTTGAAATTGGCGAGCTTATTATTTGGACAGATAAAACCGGAAGAACTTGCCTGGTACAATATTCTTAGACTGTTTTTACGACAACCCGAAAAAGTGGAACAACTGCTATAAAGCTAGAACACAATCCCAAATATCAGATAAAATGGTGGATAAAAATCCCAAATGTCAGAAAATTCCAGTAATGGATTGCGATGACTTAACAAACATACTCTGTAGCTAGAACGATCACATGGCAATATAAGGGATATGACCCAATCATATCAAATATTAGCTTGAAGTGATAATCAGAGTCTTTATAATGTTTATTAAAGTCATAAATTCGATATTCTACATAAATAATTTCCAAATTTTCCATGACGGGTCTATTCTCTTGGGTCAGAACTCCGGGATGATATTTTTAGCAACGAGTTGCAACGAAAATTGTTGGCACAGGTGCAAAGACAAGAAGCGCTGCGAATGGCATGTGCATATCGGAAAATTTGGACAGCGTTGTTGGTGATCACAGGAGAGACACTTTTTGCAATAGGGCACAGGAACATCTATCTGCGCAGATACTTGGAAAACAGGGAGGAGGGGTAAAGCGTTCTCAGCGATTTGACGAGTAGTACAAAGGTAAGGCGGACTGCAGTATTGATCCCTGATCTCAGTTCGTGGTTCAATATAGCGTATCGTGGGTCTCATTTATGCGTTGCACGACTTTTGAGTTGACATCTGGATGTTTTTTGTCAAAATTGTCTCAGATCAATATGCCAGTGTCTCTCAATTGTGTGTTTTACTCAGGAGGGATTGTTGCCAAAAACCTATCGTCTGCAATTGATAGATTAGCCAAATTGGAGAGCTCTCCCCGGAAACTAGATTCGAACAGATTCTATGAATGGTAGACAAATAGAATCGCATGACACAATATGCTCGGCATTACGAAATTGAAACGTGAAACTCGACCGCCAAGAGAAGTTGGGAAGTTATAATATTACACAAAGAAATTGGATAGGAATAGGAAATCAAACATACTCTGTGGACCTTTTATAGAATAACAGTGCACGGAGGAATTAACATGAACTTGGTATTTATGCAGCATTTTATGCAAAATACGACATAATATTGTATTCACTCGCGCAACATACGCCTCTCTGACGCAAAAATTGACCTTATTGTGAAAATTGATAAAGCTTACCAAAGGCAAATTGGAACATAGGACAAGTTCAAGCTGAGAGCGAAAATGATAAAAACGTAATTATAACCAGACGACATTCACCCAGCTGGTAGTGCCAATCGATGCGTCCCGGCCTGTGAGTTAGCACCTGACGAGAAGCGGCAGGGACGCGTGTTCGAAACCAGCTTGAGCTCTTTCCACCTTTCTTTGTAATATTCTGAATATGTTGACACATTATGTTGACATCTTTCGTTTTCTCTCTCCTTTCCTCAGTTTTGCATAAACGTTTTCAAACAGTTTTCAGCACACCATCAATGCAGTTTTATTGCTTGAATTTTCTGTTACAAACCCTCTCTAATGTAAACCCTTATCTAAACCTAAACCATTTGGACTGCATCGCACGTCCTTCGTGTCCAGTGACGTTGATACAGAATAAAGAGTAATTTGAAGAGAAAATGATGTTATTTTTATTTTGGCTACGAAGGCAAGTGGAAAGTGGTGACCAAAAAAGATGGTAAAATATGGTTAACGCCCACAAATACAAGTGAAACAAGTGTTGAAACACCTCCACAAAATACAAAAATAATTTTAAATTTAGAAAAGGGACAGAAAAAGAAGGAAGAATAGATTTCTCTTGACAGGACTTGACAGAACTCGAATATGACATACAGTGGCGAGCAAAAGTGGATAAATGATATTCGAAATCTATTATATCTACCTATATATTTCTTATTACAAATAATTGTAGAATAAAATCTTCATAGTTATTAGCAATTGCAGTTTATCAATATAATTCAACAAAAATATAGGAAGTATTTAGATGCGGTAACACAGTAGTCGTCAATATAACTCAACTTCTCAATGTATCCAGTTTTGCACGTTTTTGTTATCTTTTGTTTACAGTTAGTTTTTTTGTGTTTTCGCTTGAATTTGACATTTTCATTGTTCTAGTTTGTTAGTTTCATCAGATCTGCTTAGATGGTATGTGATTACCGGATTTAATAAATTTTACCGGATTTGGAAAACAGTATCGTTTCTTTGACTCAAAATGGGTACTCTTCGAGAGTAATTGCTAGGAACTTGAAAATCTGTCACAGAACGGTACTGTTAGTAAGAAAAAAGAAGAATATTTCATCCGCAAGACATCTTGGAGGGCGTCCAAAACTCCTATAGGATGCCGACGCGCGATTAATGGACAGACTACTAAGGAGTGAAGATTCCAAGGAAGCAAGGACACTAAAAACAGCAGCGCAACTTATATGCAAAACTGTTAGCGAGTGGACTGCCAGGAGAGCACTAAGAACAAGCACTAAATAACAATTGCTATCCGAGAAAAACATCAAAGAGAGGCTAAAATTTGCCAAATACCATAAAGACTGGACCGTGGAAGATTGGAAAAGAGTAATTTGTCTGATGAAAGCAAAATTAATCGATTTCAGTCTGATGGCAAAGAATATTATTGGCATCGACCAAATGAGAGCCTTCAAAAACATCAAGTGAAGCAAACATTTAAACATGGAGGTGGTAGTTTAATGGTGTGGAGCTGCTTCACATGGTGGCATCTGGGTCCAATGGTAAAAATAAATGGGATAATGAAAAAAAAACAAAACATTATCTTGATATTTTGAAAACAAATTTACCAGATTTCATCGATGAGTGCGCCTATCCTATTGAAGAGAGCGTTTTCCAACAGGATGGTGATCCGAAGCACACCGCTAAAATTGTACAAAATTGGCTTGGTGAACAACAATTCTTGAAAATAAAATGGCCAGCGCAAAGTCTGGATTTAAATCCGATTGAAAATTTGTGGGCCATTTTAAAAAGGGGGCTTGCACAATATGATAACCCTCCAGAAAAATGTGATGGAACTCTGGAGTCGAGTGCAAGCTGAATGGGAAAAAATTCCACATGACACCATTCAGAGGCTAGTTGAAAGCATGCCAACACGCATGCAGAGTGTCTTGAAAAACAAGGGACTATGGACAAAGTATTAAAAATCTCCTTGAAATGTCTTTAATTGAAAACGTGCAAAACTGGATAAATGAAAAAAAATATTGTTTTATTTTTATTATTTTTTTTGTAGGAAGCTCATGTATTTTTATTTTCCTGTAATAAAGCTAATTGTTCTTGTATTATGGTATAATGTCATTGTTATTTCAAAATTACTGAAATTCAGCAAAATAGTAGCCTTTCATTAAAATTTTCAAATCATGTATCCACTTTTGCTCGCCACTGTATATAGAAACATTCGTCTGACAATTCCGAAAAGTAGAAAAACACAATAATGAAGCAACTTATGCCGAAACTGCCATGGACATTTCTAAAGTAGGAAGTATACAGCAAGGATTTAAAGACAATATACACGTGAGCAGAAATTCATTCATGCAAGAAGATTTGGTTCCAAACATCCAAAAAGGCCTAAAAAGAAGATGAAAACTGAAAAGCGACAAGAAAACTTGGGCAACATTGACATACGCTACATATACCACATCAATATATGTTTTGGCGGAAATATTCTATAAAATTAGTCAACTCTTGCCAATATAGCGACATCGGCCAATCAGGACGCAAACTAAGGACCAGAACATATAAGGAACTACAATAAAAGGATACGGAAGATGGACCAAACAACAACAAGTCCAATTTTCTTTTTGCAAACCACATGATTAAAAACAAATGCATACCGACTTACGCTAAATAAGGAGTAAAGGTGCTAATTTATAAGGTGAAAATAAGGGACGATATACTTGAAGGAGAAAAATTAATCTGGAAAAATAAAAACAAATGCGTCAAGAAAAGTGAATTTTCCATCTATCACATTTGTCGAACGAATCATAGTAGAATTAGACATCCTCTCTGTCAGAAATAATCTGTAAGCTGTTTAAACATTGATGTATAAAAACGATGCCGAAGAGACGTTGGATGTTGTTAGCAGATCGAAAAGCTCGCATTGTTGCATTAACAAAGTTTATGGAGTCGATGAGAAACGAGTATACCTGCAGTGAGGCTGGGTTATGAGTCCCGTGCGTCTGGAGCAAAAACTGAGAGTTTTTCTCGGACTGTAGAAAAGCGTAACATGATTAGAGGTTAATCTAAGCCTTGGGTTGTGGGGCGGCCATGACAGGTTATGTTCAGCCCCCACACGGTGAGGAGCCTACTCTTGGCTGAAACGAGGTGGTTGTAGTTTCGAAGGCTTCAGAGTACGGTGAGCGTTCACCAGTTTGGGGATCCAGATAGCTTTAGCAAAATTGGGACCTGGGAATGAAACCTGTTTCAGATCTGGGGGGTGGTGGTTGACATATTGTTTCAACTCCGTTTATGGAGACCGTGGAATCAGGCCAACACAGCAGGTGTTCATTTTAAAGACCTCGACTTAATGTCATGTGTATGCAGCTGGTCTTCATATTCGTCGCAACTGAATAAAAGATTTTATATGCGAGCTGTACTCTTCGGCGTTTTTCGTCTCTTTCATTGGCGCTTCTCTATATTTTGGCGCCTAGATGCACAAATTCGTCGACATTTTCGACACTGTATTCGCCAGCTGTGATATTTCGAGTATTTGAGGTATTTTTTTTGACTTCGTCGTGAGCTTTGTTTTCTTCTCATTGATTTGTAGCTCTACTAGTTTTGTTCGCTGTCGAGTTTCAGGAAAAGTTATTTGATGGTTATTAGCGACCGCGGCAAAATGATTTGTCCTCTACATAGGCTACCACTTGGCTTTTATGATAGTGTACCTCGTGTTTCGACAGGTAGCTTCCTTTTGACATATTTAAGAGCCAAATTGCATAGCAAAGGCGCCAGCCCATTTCCTTACTTTAGTTCGGTATTTGTGTCAAAGGCGTTTGTGAGTTGGTTATTGATGCAGGCATGGGTTGTCGTCGACGTCATTGTCGTTCTGGTAAGACGGACAAATGGACTGGGCAAATTCAAGCAATATTTGATACAGAACGCTACGATCAATACTGTCGTAAGCTTGCTTGAAGTCAATGAAAATCTGGCAAACGTCTATGTTGAACTACCGGCATTTATTTCTCAAGTACCTGCTTAACAGTAAACAATTGGTTTATAGTGGATCTTCCAGCTCTAAAGCCACATTGATTCTCAACAATAATAGTGTTAAGAATGAGTACACGTAAGAGAGAAAGAGCTAGGGATGACGTTATAAACATTGTTGTAGACACATGTTTTTAAACGGAAATATGTACCTTCATAATATCTATTTTCCGTGTGTTTATAACATGTATTTTCCCACATCGGCTTAGCGTATTTTGCTTAGAATATCTTCCATTGTTCCTTTTATGGCACATCATTTAAGAGACCTAGCCCTTTAGTTAACATTCGATGTTTAGTATAGACAACAAAAAACCCACTTATGCATGTAACTAGACTTTCTTAGTTTATAAGATGCAATAAAACTATTCCGAAGAACTTGAGTGACGCAAAAGTCGATCAGGTACGATCAGATACGATCTAATAGAATTATATCGTATATCGAATTATAGAGTGTTACGCTAGAATTTCACCAACGCGCGTATAACATTTAACAAATAGTGTTGGCAATTTCATCTCTGATTTTATCTTCAAAGTCGTATCTTCAAAGTGTACGTCGTACAAAGTAGTGATATGCCCAAAAAAAAAATGCACTGTAGTTTGTTACCTTTTTTGTGGATAGGGAATACAGTTGATTGGCTCCACTCGTTCGGCATTTGTTCTTGTTGCCAGATGTGCTGGATAATTTTGGGGATTGCTTTCTGAACACTGCTGCAACGATATTTAATGAGCTCCACTCGAACCTTATCGATGCCCGGCGCTTTATTATTCTTTTGGACTTTGATGGTGAAACATACTTCATCCGGAGTTAATGGGCCAATGGAAGCTCTCCAGGAATATCTACACGACGTAATTCATCGTACGATGACATTTTCAAGCATAAACAATTGATGAACTGTCAGATCATTTTCGTTTTAACATATCTTATTTACTTTATTACAAGTGTTACTACCATGCTTGATTACAATTTCTACCTGACATTTTTTTTCATAGTAGCAAAACAACACTAAAACACCGTTTATTACCGGCGACAAAAATCATCGTACGGCTATTTTAATCGTTTTCCGTACCCAACATTAGGGGTGTACTGCATGGAAATTAGTTCAGTCTCAACGCAGTAATCGTGATAAAATACTGACAAGTAGTTTCAAGTTTAGTTGCACTATGTCACCAATAAAAAATAAACGAAAGCAGACGTCATGTGATTTTAGAGAAGTTGTTGTTAATTTGTGGGCTTCTGAAAAGAAATCTTCAAGTGAAATATCAAAAATCACCATGAAATCGAAATCAACAATTCAACACATCATAGAAAATTATAAAAAAACCGGAACAGTGGAATACAAGAAAAGGCAAGGTCGTCCGCGTAAGCTATCTCAAAGAAGCGAAAGGGTAATAGTGAGTGCAGTGCGCAAAAATCCTAGAGCTTGTGGTGTCAAAATAAAAGAAGAGTTGTCAGAAAAGTTCAATGTAGAGATAAGTGCTAGAACAGTACAGAGAACTTTGAGAAGAAACGGGTATTCTTCGAGAATTGCAAGGAAGAAACCATTTGTTAGTGAAGCTAATAAGCTTAAAAGAAAAGAATTTGCTCTCCTTCACAAAAATGACGACCTTTCATTCTGGAAACGAGTTATTTTTTCAGATGAAAGCAAGTTTAACATATTTGGTCACGATGGTTCAGCAAAAGTTTGGCGGAAGAAAGGCACTGCTCTAGATGCTAAAAACTTGCGGAGTACCGTGAAACATGGTGGAGGTAACGTACTTGTTTGGGGGTGCGTGAGTTGGTCAGGAGTCGGAAATCTAGTTTTTATTGATGGGAGAATGGACCAGCACGCCAATCTGTAAGTAAAATGAATTTGGGTCCCAACTATATTTTCCAACAAGATAACGACCCCAAGCATACAGCTCGTATTGTACGTGAGTGGCTACTATATGATACCCCTAGCCAATTGCATTCTCCACCGCAGAGTCCAGACGTAAACCCTATCGACCATTTGTGGGACTACCTCGAAAAACAGTTGCATAAACATCACATTTCTTCAAAGTCTTCTCTAAAGAAGGCTTTGCAAGATGAATGGAATAGTATTCCTCAAAGTATTACCCAGTAACTTGTCGAATCCATGCCATCGCGTACGCAAGCGGTCCTGGAGGCTAAAGGAGGCCCAACCAGGTACTGACGCCTTACTGTGAATAAATATCCTTAAGTAAAAGTAATCGTACGATGACTTTTGTCGCTTGAAAATTTTAATTATTAGAAATAATCAATTGACATTTCCAAATCTTTGAAAAGATTTCAATGAATAATTGTTTGATTTGAATTTTCTTGTTGCTATGTTTGTCTTAATATAAAGTTTATGTAAATTTTTTTTAATAAATGAATTATTTTTCTTATCTATTATGTTTTAATATGACGTACGATGAATTATGTCACTTAGTGTATATCTATAGGTTCCAATGTATTGGAGCTGTGCGGAAGACTAAGGAGTTTCTTGAAACATGTAGCTCATCTTTCCTTAATCCTGCTTTTATCAGCGATGATGTTACCGAAGTCATCATAGAAGAGCGTAGCCTTGGGCTGATAACTTCACTCCTAGCTTCTCACTTTTTTGAATGCTTGCCTTGTGTTGTGGCTCGCTAGATTTACATAGACAATTCTCAATTGGTCATCATAGTATAATATTTTTTTCTTAAGTCTAATTATCTTATTCGCTACTCTTCTGAGATTTTCAAACTCTTCTGTCTTCGTCCTAGTGTTCGTATCTAAATATTTTTGGTACGCCCGATTCGTTCAGGCGAATCCTGGCATTCGTCATCGAACCAATCACTTGTTTTGCGCCGGGCTTGACGTCTGATCATGTGTTCTGTCATGGTTCTAATTGCTGCTTTCACTTCTGACCATAGTTCGGTGCTTGTTATCAGCGAGACATCTGACAGGATGGAAGCTGGCTGGTTTTCGATATGCGGCCACAGACGCCGTTTAGAGCCTTTCGATGTGAAATTTTTGTAGAGGGCTGGTCTTCGTTGAATACGCCTTTGACATGCGACATCGATGTATAAGTTTAACCTAGTAGTGATCCGAGGCGCACTACTCGGTATGTGCACACGTCAAGTATGCTCGGAGCCCAACGTTTTTGGGACGGAACGTCATCGATCGGGTTTTATGTGTTGCCATCCGGTGATACCCAGGTCATTTTATGTATGCGCTTGATTGCCTTGCGTCAATATGACGAAAACCCAGAATTTCGCTCTTTGTCGATCCATTTAAAACATTCATCTTTATTTGGTAATTGTTATTTTGCTTTATTCAATGAAAACTTGAATTTCCATCGAATTTACCTAATTCTAAAGCACATTCGATTTATCTTCTTGCAGATTTCGAAAACAACTGGTCACATCTAAAAAGTCATCAAATCAAAATCGAAAAACTTCCTTCCGACCCAATACCCGCTGACATTGTAATTTTCAATTATGCCGACAAGGACGTTCGAGTGGATGCCAAGGCCAATATTGATGTATGCAGGCTGTTAAAAGGCAATTTGCGACATCAGGTCATATGCAAAGGGCTTCCGATTAAATTGAATTTCTTCAATAAAATGTTAAACTTGATTGTATCTGATGTTAAATTTCCACAAATTTATAATGACAAGAAGAGCGACGACAGCATCCTAGAACAACAAATGGAACTATTAGATTTACGCGATACCAAGGACGAAGATCCGAGAGATTCCAGTGGGAATGGACATAATCGAATCGATGTCGATTTCTTTTTGATTATGAAAAGCACGAAAATTTTGTTGGCCTCGCCGGAAGAGGATGATGCTGTTGCAGAAAAGGACTTTAGCAACAAGATAACAATTCAAGATATTGGTGGTTTGGATGATGTCATAAGTAAAATTCGTGAATCAATGAATATAGCACTGGGACTGCACGAAGTTCCTGTGAAGTTTAAAATTGGACGAGGCTTACTCCTGTTCGGACATACTGGATGTGGGAAGACGATGATTTGCGAGGCATTAGCAAATGAAGTGAAAGGTGTGCAAATACTGAAGATTAACTCGAGTGAAATCTTCAGCCGATACTTCGGGGAGACGGAACGGAATCTTCAAAAGGAATTCGAACGAGCCGCTGAACATTTTCCCACAGCCAGTCTGATTATCATCGAAGATCTAAATAATATTTGCCCCAAGCATGAAACGAATGACGTAGTGAAACGTGCCTCGGCCGCTTTTCTGACTATCCTGGATAATTTACATTTGAATCCTAAGTACGGGAAGACTTTTGTGTTGGCTACGAGCTCCAATTTGGATAATTTAAATCCAGCCGTCCGGAGATGTGGGCGTATGGATACTGAGGTAGAAGTGAATGTGCCCGATGCAAAGGGTCGTTATGCCATTTTGAAGAAGTATTTGGACAAAGTTGGTAATAGATTAACCGAGAAGGATATACAGGATGTGGCGGCAGCTACTCATGCCTTTGTTGGTTCGGATTTATCGAACTTAGTATCAAAAGCTGCAATGATGGCAATAAGTGAAGCCCAGAATGTGAATGGCATTTCGAAGTCATTGGACAATGCAATGAGTGTATGTACAATGTCTCCTGATGACGGAATCATTGCTATCCAGCATATCAGTTCGGCTTTGCATTTCGTTAAGCCAAGTGCAATGCGGGAAGTTTTAATAGAAAGTCCGAATGTACGATGGGAAGATATCGGTGGTCAGAAGGACCTTAAGCTGAAATTGAAACAGGCCATTGAATGGCCGCTTTTATATCCTGACAAACTGAAGAAGCTCGGCATAAAAGCACCGCGTGGAATTCTCATGTTCGGCCCGCCAGGATGTTCAAAAACGATGATAGCTAAAGCCTTAGCAACTGATAGCAAAGTGAATTTCCTCTCAATCAAAGGGCCCGAATTGTTCTCAATGTGGGTTGGAGAGTCGGAACGCGCTGTTAGGGAATTATTTCGAAAAGCCAGACAGGTGGCTCCGTCAATTATTTTCTTTGATGAAATTGATGCTATAGGAAGCGAAAGGACTTCAGAGAGTGGCTCGTCGGTTAAGGAACGAGTTCTCGCGCAGATTTTAACCGAATTGGATGGAGTTGATTCGTTAAATAATGTTACTATAGTAGCAGCAACAAATCGTCCTGACATGATTGATAAGGCTTTAATGAGACCTGGACGGATTGATAGGATCGTTTATGTACCATTACCGGATACTGATACTAGACGTGAAATTTTCAAGATAAAACTGAAAACGATGCCTTTGAGTGAGAACGTTGATGTTGAAGTGTTAGTTACACGAACGGAAGGATATTCGGGAGCGGAAATTCAAGCTGTTTGCCATGAAGCTGCATTGAATGCACTTGAAATGCATATTGATGCGGATAAAATTGTATGGGAAAATTTCGAACGTGCTTTGGCACTTGTTCAACCAAGAACTGACCAGAATTTGCTAAAATTGTACGACGAGTATTTGAAACAAAGTTTAAGCTAAATTTTGAATTCTATTCAATAAATCTTTCGTTTTACCTAGCTAGTATGCGCAATATTTTTATATTTGCATAAATTTTAATATATTTAACTATCAAACATAAAATAAAATAGAAATCATTTGTTCGATAAAGGTTTGAAAATGTTTGTAAATCTCATTCTGCCCAAAACTAAAAACCCAAGCCTAACAAATTTTACGCGAATATTAAATTTATTCAAATGTTTACCAATACAATTAGTTTGACAGTGATGAACTATATTTGCATAAGAAACTTTTTGCAAGAATTTAAAGGCTTGTTTGCCATCGCGTAATTGTGTTTGGATTTCATCAGTATTGGGGTAACATTTGTGCTTCCGTTTGGTGGGAGACTATTTAAGATAAGGATTAGTTGATCACCAGAATACCATTTGTATGAGGTCAAATTGTTGGCTATACCTTTGTTGGTTAAATAATTTACGTAGCAAGTGGTTGATTACTGGTTAGAAGGATTTTAGTGTTTACTTGGTGCAAGTTTGCAGATTTAATAAGCAGCTTTGGAAAGCATTCATTGTATGATTAGTTGAAGCCTGTTAGTTATGGGTTTCAGATTAAATTATGTTCCTATGTTATAGTATTTTGGTCGTAGAACAAGGTGTAGGATAATTGTCAGAAAGGTGTATGAAGTTAGCAGGCAAAAAATTACTGAAATAAGTTAAAAGTTCAAAGAACTTCCTAGGAAAAGAGTGCAAACAATTACTTCGTGTAGTTTTATATTTAAATTTACACATAATCTGAATTTAACTCTTTTCGCATTTCTCTGCAAAACTCAACGCTTCCAAATCGCAGGATGAAAAAATAATTCGCAAAAGGCGTACGTTTGGCAATTCTTCTCGTTCAACGTGAATCTGCTGTGATATAATTTCAAGCTTGAAAATCAATTCAAGTAAAATCTGTTGAATATGATATAGGTTATAATTATTCCAAAATTATTTTTCTAAATTTTGATTATCTCCTCATTTTTTTCGCTGCTGTTGTCAACGCACGCAAAGCTCTCTTGAGTAATAATGTAACTTAACTAACAACAAACAGATGCTGATCTCCATGCTAACCGACTTAGGTCGATTTCTTGTGAATAATCATGATTGTTCCTTTGTTCCTCGAATGTAGTAATGTATCTCTAGTAATGATCCAAATGAATGAGATGGCGACTTATAAAGTCCACGTGAAATTCCTCCATGCCAACGCGTCTTCGCCTATCTTGGTTTGACTGATCACGAAACAAAATATAAGACAAGCACTGATCCAAGAATCTAAGGATCATGGGAATCCCGTCATAGGCTCGAACATGCTTGATCCCAATGTAGTCTGTGAAAGGTCTGTGAAATGACAAACGATCATGAAAAACAGGATACTTGACATGGGACCTATTTATTCCTAAGCCACTAGTTTGATCAATGCTAAGATATTGGATAAATTTATTGAATTAGTCTGCTTTCCAGGAGAAAGAAATACACTCTACCACTAGAAGTACAAAAGATTTGACATGGTGCTGTTATGTGGATGCATTACCGATGCCGGTAATGATCTTTTAGGGGAGCTGCTGTACAAATCAAAGAGGTAGAGGTCTATACACGTTTATAATGAAATGAAATATGATAATTCACAAGACGGGTGTACATTGTGAAACCTCTATTTCAGACTACAACATTTAAAGGAATGGTTGGTAGGCTGAGGAGGAGCCGAGGATGGAGTCCATTACCATTACAAACGACAGCAAGACGGCACCGACTGGCCATTGTACACCACCAGGTTTCAGGAAACTCTCTCGTATGGCTCTGTCAAGGAAGTTTATCCAATAAAATATCCTTGAACTCTAGTGTGCACATGCAGGCTATTGTGAGTCCCTTTGAAGAAAAATTTCGTGAACTCGGCGGAAGGGGACTTAATTTAGAGTGAAGGTTCAAAGACTCTTCGGGCATTTAGAAATTTTTCAACATTTAAGACAAACACCAAACAACGCACTACGGCAAGGAAACCCAGGGATTGGATCGTCTATGCCTGAGTTCTTTTTGCGAGAATGATCAAGATAGATTCGTGGCAGTTGTAATATAGAAAGCTATAGCTAAACAACGAAGTACTTTTAATATTGCCTTAAGGTAAAGTAACGGTAGTTATACGGAAACTGAAAAAAAGAAAAAGCTAGAAAAAAACTCGTAGAAACCAATTTATGGATATTCGTTATAGCCAAATTAAGGAATGGACAAAATGATCCAAAGGAGGCGATCAAAATCTCAGAATAAAAGGAGGTTTTGCGCATCTTTACGGACAAAACGTATAAGGTAGACTTCAAACTCATTTCCACCCTTGAAATCATCAGGAGTAGATGCGGTGTATCCAAGCCTTATTTAGAATGGTCATAAGCTGCTCATAAAGCGTTTGATATCCTTCTTACAAGTAGCCTGTGTTGACAAGAATACTTTAGCATAAGTATAGAGGAATCAGTATGTATCAGTAAGCACTAACTCTCCCATTGGAATTGGTGCTTACTCCAAAACCAAATCCAAAAGTATTCTGATTGATTAGCTTAATGTCATCCATTTTCAAGCCGATGGAGAAAGTATTGAACAGTCCTAGTGAACTCAATATCCTAATACACATACACAGGATGGTGTTACGTTTCCCTTGTGTAGGCGACATAAAGACGCAAAAAAAAACAAACAAAAAAAAAAAATTCATAAATAAAATAATATATAAAATTTAAGCAATATTTAGGTAAATAATATAAGAAAAAAAAGTCTCAGTAAAAATAAGATATAAAAAAAGCCTCAACAAAAAAATTCCCTTATTAAATTCTGAGAACTCTAACTGGAAAGAAATTTTCCATTGTTATGATTCGGGTGTTGGTTGTGAACTACCGCGTATAAGAAGGTGTAGTTTATTGCGTCAACTAATCAAGTTGGAGGAAGGAGTTTATTGGATTTCAGCCGTTGTCTTTTGATATTTTATTTATTTGAATCCCGTTAAGCAAAACGCGGTAACGAAGTGTTAGTTTAGTGAGTTGTGTCGACAGTCTACGAATTATACACAAGATTATAGTCACAAGAAAAGGAAGAAAAAACAACATAAAAAAGGACTGTATTCTGACAGTGTCATCAATTTCATTAACTGGCACCATTAAAGGCACTCCTTAGTGATATATGAAAAAAAGTGCTAAGATCCAATAATCAAAACGGAATTAAATTTAATTTAAGTAGTGAGGAAAAAAACAAAATAAAATGGAATTAAATTTAAAGTAGAGAGAAGAAGAAAAAAATAAAGTGGAATTAAATTTAAACAGAAAAGAACAATACAAAAAGGGGAATTTGAGTTTGCGATACAAGGGAAAAAGACGTATCCTTGAGAATAAAAGGAATAACGGAAGAATGCATGCACCGAGTGAAGTGTAGACATCTGTGGAAAAGTCATCATCAATCAAATTGCAACACTAGAAGACGTTTGGCGTGCAAAATAAGAATTACATCGCTTTTCTAGACGTGATAGACAAATGGGCCGTGGAAGTTGTATCATCTCAGTAGTTTTGTGTCTTGTAGTCAAAAGGTTGCAATCTATAACATCAATACAAAAGTAGAAAAAATCGAATTTTGTTTATATTTTCTGTATGAGTTTGTATTTTCTATTATTTTTTTTATTTGTTTTATACATAGAAGAAATATGAAAGAGTTAGTTTCTTTGATGTGTGTGTGTATGTGTCCTGAAAGGGTCAGAATGTCCCCAACGCCCACGCGGTTGGTTAGTCGTAATTAACATCCTTCGGCCGCCATAATGCGGCCTTTGTATTTTCAAAAATAACCTTATCACTTCTGCAGGTGCGACCTATCGCCTGTCCCATTGTTTATTTTGTTTACTACTATTTTGTTAACTATTTTGAAAATACTCAACATGACGCCCAAGGTGGGGCTATGGTTTTACTACATTATATATTTTGTTTATTATTATTGTGAAAATACTCAACTATGGGAACATTAAAAGTAACCATCTCGTACAAGTTGACTCGAAAAATAAAACAATTTTTGGAATATGAAGAAGTAGGGCCTGGCCCTTTTCTTAAGATCGAAGCGGTGCTTGGCATTACTAGCTACGACGGAAGAGAGGAGTGTTCTGGTGAAAGAAATGAAGGTGAATACTATCCTTATTGTCTGGTTAGCTCAATTCATTGTGGGGTGAATCTATGTATGTGATAAGCACCGTCAACATACGCACAGATCTTGGATGGCCAAAAGGTTTTTCATATCGATTCTTGTGGCAGATGAAGTCTTAGTTAGATCAGATCAAAAGCTGAGGTGATTTGTTATGTGTATGCGGATGATGTTGCAATTTTAATCAGAGAACAGGAGGAAGGCGGATAGTCCGGTATCAAGCAGGGGATACTTCAAACTATTTACAACAGGTGCCGGGAAAAGAGTTTGAAACTCCAACTCCAAATCACATGAGTGCCGTTCACAAGAAGACGAAATATAGAGCAATTTCGCAACATATACAGACAAAGGATGAAATTATGGGCCTATGATGAAATAAAGTATCTCGGAGTACTCCTGATTTCTAGGCTCACGCGGAACTTTAAGGTAATTCCTGCGATGCTGCGCAAACACATGGCAAGCGGCATTATCCTGGAGTAAACCTGGAAAACTGTAGCAGGTGTGCACTATGAAAGGGAGACCCAACATAATCTCCAGAGCGGTTTGCTGGTCGGACAATGTGTAAGGACCCAAGGTAAGTTTTGTCCTCGATCGTGTTCAATATTTGATACGTCTCTGTATCATCAGAGCCATAAGGTCATGAATTTCATCAGTTCATTAGAAAACTTTAATTCTATCGCAATTAACTTCGTAGCTGTGGGGGTTTAACTTCAACACAATATTTATTTTTTAACTAATACAATAATTAAAAAAAGCTATTTTACTAATTTTGCGCGTACAACTATATTCGCGAGGAGCGTTTTTGTGCCCTTCTTGTTCCGAGGTCTACCGCGGTGTCGAATCGTGTCGCTCGCGAGCACTACTCCTTATGAGGACTGTCATATATCTATTTTTTGCTGCAATGTGTACTGCCATATATTTTGGCTGTAATGCTGCCATTAAAAGGTTGCCACATAGCAGAGATAGTGGCGACATCTACAATTTCAAGAGATTTCTCCACTGATTTGGCAAAAGGACCAAAGAAGGAAAATATGAAAGAAAATATGTGCATAGTTGGATAACGTAACAACTATATTCAGCTTTCACATTAAATTTTGAATAAACCTGAGTGACAAGAGGTAATGAAGCGTTGAGTTCAACATGCACCACATACGACCATTTTGGAAAGTTGATTTTGGCTCCATGACATCTAAGGTAAGAGGACATGGAGTATTAACCGAAGTGAAGTTTGCCACATATGTTACTGGTTGATGTCTATCAATGGGGATAGTTCTTGGCTATTGTTATACACTCCGCAAGTTGCAGACTATTGGGATATTATACATTCGATGTCGGGGGTGTCGAGGGTAATGAGCATCGAATTGTGAGAAAGAGAGCCTTTTAGTGCAACTGCAGTAAAGTTCATTTACAGATTTCTAAAAATAAACTACGATAGAGAATACAATAGGCATGTGAGTAGACTTCTAGGGCTTCAAATGTCGAAATTCTTGATCATCGTCTATGACCAGAAGAACTTTCGAGCTTATATTGAAGTTGAAAAGAGAAAGGTCAGGGCTCTCAATGGAATCTTATTGAGGCCAAGTACACTCTAGGAATATATTTAAAAAAAAGTGCTTGACATAGGCCGGTGGGTGCGTATTTTGCATGCTGGGGAGGGCGACACTAGTACATCTGCTGTTACACAGCGAAGCACTGTTCCGTAGGAGAGAAGACAATCTAGAACTCCACTTCCTTACCGAAGAATTGAAACGGATGAATATAAAGGTGATCATTGAGTTTCTTGCAAAGATGGATCAGTTTGAGGGGTTCTAGGAGCACAGCTGTTATATATTATTCATCAGCCAAATAGGATATTCATAGGAAATTCATCAGCCAAAATACGGGCATTAAGCCAATACACGTCCCCATTACACTAGAAGTTGGTCTCATTGATGGACGAAATTCTAGTCATAAGTCTCGTGCAAGTAAACCGAATGTTCAACAACTGGAACGGTCACCGATTTGGAAAGTGTTTCTTCAATTCTTTGTCAATCTGGTTTAGGTTCTAGATCTTCACCTAAAAAACTTCAAATTGTTGTACAAGGCAATCCAAGCTGTTGAAAATGGTGAAAGTCATGACAAGTTCTTAGACAACTTACAACTTAATCCTTATACCGAGGCGGCTCATAGTTGATTCAGTATATACCCGCTAAGTAACATAAAATCATTTCAAAAAACTGTCATTGCGTGATAGGTTCAGAATTTTTAATTGCTAATCAACAATTTGTTTTTCACTTCTACTCAGTAAATTAAATATTTAATCGCAAATAATTTGAATAGATATAAAATTGATACATCTGATGCAGTTGTTTTTTTTTTCATTTGATACGATTGTTCGTTCATGTCTCGCTCAGCTATTTCGTTATATCCGGGTATTAAAGTAAAGATATTCCTAAACTAGGGCAAAATTAATGAATTATTCTAGTTCCCATGATATTTGTAACTTTAGTATTTTTATGATAAAATTTGTTGCATGTCATGTCAACCCTACAAATCATGCTTATCATGTTCCTTAAATCGAAAGCTTGAGCTACTCTCCTTATCTAATCTATAAATGTAACTTTAAGTCCACAAAATTGTCCTCTTACGGGCAACAATTGTGTATCCGATTCTATCCAATTAATAATTATGATCCATTTGCCCTGGTCTCCTATTAAAGTTTATTTGACCACAAGAAATCCTACTGATTTAAACAGGACCTAAAACCACCAAATTTATAGGGATCATAAAATTAAGTGACGATTTGAGATTTGTCATCAAATATGCCGAATCTTAACACTTTTCTTTTTCTTTTCGCATTTGTGTTGCATGTGTTAATATCCATATACTAAATTCCACTATAAACCAATCTTGTTATTTCACTCTTCTACAACTCCTGGTATCGGCAATATAAGGATATGCTTTCGTTGCAATAAACACAATTCCGATAACATTCTACGAGCAATAAACAAAACTTTTCTTCCTGAAACGAAAAAACAAAAAATCTTTGGAAACTTTCGTGCATTTCAAAATCGTCGGTCGTATCATGAGAGACAACCTGTAGATTTTTTTTTTTTTTTCTGTATGGGTCAGGAAGGAAATGGAATCCCATTTATGACTTCTCCTTCTCGTAACTACTCGTATATGCGATGGAAAGCAAATATGCTTTGAATGCATAAAAAACAGAATTTACTGATGGAAAACTTATGTACGTACATTGGGTTCGTGTATTGATCCTTATAAAATATCCATAAGAGGCAAGGATGGGAGTGTATTAAATAATAAATGGAAATTATCAAGGATGGGATGAATCTTTTTATGAAGGTATGTATTTCGATACACAAGGGCTTTTAACTGGGTGATTTGAGTGCATAAAAGATTTATTTAAAGGACTCCTTCTCGAATGAAATGTTCGTCAGAAAGGCGAAAAAGGGTATGGAATGAATTAATCAGGAAATAGTTTTATTTTGGTGAAGGCATTGAACTAAATTCCTGTTTCAAACTATTTCCGAACCATGTTGTGATTTGTAAAAAATTTAATCAGTATCTTTATTTGCTTTTTCATTGCATTTTACTTTCTTACAACATTCAGTGGACACTCGATATAGAATACTGGACGGGAGAAAGTGCTGCTTGTATTTTCGATTTTTTTTATTCCTTCGCGGTTAGAATTTGTTGGACAGGAAGCTTTCCATTATGCAAAAGTGAAAAAAACTCAAATAAATAAAGAGATACTCTATTTAGACATTTAGCAATTTGAGGCTACCATTGACCTAATATAATTCACAATATAAGTGGCGAACGATACCAGCTAGAAGATTTTTCATGGTTTCAAACTTAATCCTTTTTAACTCGGAGACCGCTTGGTCTTCAAAGAGAGCGAAGGAACAAGGAGCAAGTGAGAGAAGTACAGAGCAAAAAAAAAAAACACGAAACAATTTAATCCAGCTCTTGTTAGCATGACCAACGAAATCAGAAGGTTTCAGCATTAGCTGCTCTAAATTCCAAACAGAAGGATTTTAAGGACTAAAAGCTTCGATATAAGCGTTGTGGTTGAATTTCCAGAGGTACTGTGTTTAGTGAAATGTGTTTGTTTTTGGCTGCAAATAACTATATGACTATAACCTCGACTGTATGTTCGTTTATAGTCGAACAGTTTAGTGGAGCAATTCCATTGAAGCTCGAAAAATTTGAACAAGTGACCACCAAATGGTTTTATCGGAGACCTGATAATGGGGTTTCGTTGGACCTGAAGTTAATTTGCAATTCTTCTTGAGTTAGTGTTACCAATTTGCTTAGTCCTGAAAATAGCATCTGCACTCCGCGGTTAATATTACTGTAATAAGCTTGGCCCCTGTGATAAACTTAGAGCATACTAAAGGATATCCTAATTAAATAATAAGAAATATGTGAAGTTCTTTATTTGGTTTCACGTTTAACACTGATTTCTTAAGACCTAGACATTGTATTTATATCTTACCAACTAAACTATTTCTTACAAATACATCTTTATCCTAATCTATCCTTAATTACTTAACTAATTGTATGGAAGGACGAAGACGTACTTCAGAGAAAAACCTAATTATCATGCCCGACAAAAGCATCATAAACCATGAAATATTAGAAAAGGTCAGTCAGGGTTTATGATAGGCATGTAATTAGTAAAAAGGGTCAATTTCACGGAAATGCGTTAATGCATTCGTTTATGACCCTTTACCAGGATTCATGTCATTAGTGACTGGTTCCATAACTCCTCCCTCTTCAAGTTCAAAGTTGTCCTCGACTTTGCTTGGAATTGTTTTATTTTATTTACTTTTTTTTTTTTTTTTTTCGAATCTTATCAATTCATTTTACATAGTTTTCGATTGGGTCCAAAAATTTGTAAGTGATTAATATTTAACAAAAACATCCTTTGAAATTTGAACAATTGGGTTTTGTGTGTTTTTAATGAAAGTACAATTATTTGGTTTTCTTTTTAATATACTTATAAGATAGTTGTCATGAACCGGTAAATTTAACACCAAGTGATATAGAATGGATGCTGTTTATTTTAAGTTATTGTTGTTTGGCACAGGAAATATCTGATAGATTGGGTAGTCTGTTAGTTCTAAAAAAATGTTACTAATTTATGTTGTTCAATGAGGACGTCAGTTTTTATATGTTCCAATTTATGTGGCATAAATTTATAAGATAATTATTTATTTTTTTTTTTTTTTGTGTTGCTTTAAACAGGTTACCCGTTTTCATTAAGATGTAGCCGTTCTGTTGGGGGAATAATGTTATAAGCATTTGTGCTCGGACCAGAGCTGGAGATATTATCATTAATACAAGCAGTATCCCCGGGAAAATTATAATGCTTCCTTAATTTCTTTTTCCTTTGTGGATGTGTTTTGGAGTTGTGTTTATCAAATACATATCTAAGATCTAATTTATTTTTAGGAATGTTTCTGCGATATTTATTGTCAAGAGAGAAATGTTTACGATTCACATTTGCTTTGGAAATCCACTTTTCTTTATTGCTTTGAATATTTTTCAGTATTTTTTCTTTGTCCAATTTTGTTCTGCCAAAAAATATATTGAACGGAGTTTCATCGGTCGTTGAGTGGATGTTATTATTATAATAATATAAACATTCTTCTATTGGATCCAATAGTTTTAAATCTGAATCTTCTAGATTTTGCCTTTGTAAAAATATTCGTAGTTGCTCATTTAGGGTTCTATGAGCAACCTCAATATCGGAATTTCCTGTTTTATGATACGGTGAGCATAAGTGATAAGATATTCCTTGTTTGTCTAACCATTCTTTTGTTTTGATACTTGTTATAGCTCCCTCGTTATCAAAAACTATGAATTTGGGACTTCCTATTCTATTAAATATTGTTTGCAACGTATTAATAATTGTATCCCATTGCCTATTAGCTAGCTTTTGTATCGTAAGGAACTTACTAAATTTATCTATGCAAGTAAGATAAGGACTCTTATTATCACGAAGCCATATATCAACATGATAGATTTCTCTTATATCAGATGGAGTAAGTGTCATTCTGAATGGTTCCTTTGGAGGATGTCTGTCATATTTTGCTGTTGCGCAGATAGTACATTTATTAACATAATTTGTTATGGCTAGTTTCATATTCGGATAGTAATATTTTTTGCGTAATCTATTATATAATTTGTTAATACCTAGATGGTTTGTTTCTTGATGTTCCTTAGCTATGATTTCCAATATATCTGAGTGCGAACAATCATATAGAATATAGTTACAATTCTCAATAGTTAATTTAGGATGATTTAATTTCCAGCTTACATATTCATTCTGAAAAGTTGCTAAAATAGATTTATTAGGAACTTTAAGTCCTATTTTTCCAGTGATCGGAACATGATTTTCTAATATATACCTTGCTTCTTTGGCGGTGAATCGTTTATAATAAAAAACTATCCTTTTTCCACTATGAAATGTTTGGGTAGTGCAACGAATGCGTTTTCCATTTTTTATAACTATTTGTAATTTAAAACAGTTCAATGGTTTTTCGGAAATGCTGATATAGTTCGTGTTGTCTTCACGAGCTGTATGCTGTGTAGCCATAGAGTCAGATCTTTTATTCATCACATCTATCGCATTTACTTCAATTCTTGAAAGTGCATCTGCTACAACATTTGCTTTGCCTTTAATATATTTGATAGTAAAATCATACTCAGCTAATTTCAGTTTCCATCTGAAAAGTTTAGGTGTATCCTCCTTTATACTTTGTAGAAATGTAAGAGGCTTGTGATCAGTTTCTAATATGAATCTTCGTCCGTATAAATAGGGTCTGAAATATTTGACCGCCCAAACTATCGCTAAAAGTTCTTTCTCGATAGTTGCCATGCGTGTTTCAGAATCATTTAGAGTTCGTGATGCATAACATATTGCATTACTTCCTTGAGATAAAACAGCTCCCAATGCAAAGTTTGAGGCATCAGTTGTTACAGTAAATATTTTATTAAAATCAGGGTGGGTTAAAATAGGTTCATTTAAAATATAATTCCTTAATTTCTCAAATGATGCAATATAATCTGAGTCATTTATATTTACTGAATTAGTTTTTTTTAAAGTGAGTGTAAGTGGTTTTGCTATCAAAGCATAGTCTTTAATAAATTTCCGGTAAAAACCAGTGAGGCCTAAAAAGGATTTGACCTCTTTTGTAGTTTTTGGTAAAGGAAATTTGCGAATTGCTTCTATTTTCTTAGGATTTGGTCTGATACCGTCTTTAGTAATAATATGTCCTAGAAATTCTGTAGATTTTTTTAAAAATTGAGTTTTTGACATTTGAATTTTCAAGTTGGCTGAACGTAATGCAGATAAAATCTTACGCAATCCAACTTCGTGCTCCTCCAATGAAGTGCTAAAAACTAAAATATCGTCCATATATACGATACATATTTTATAAACGTACTCCTGTAAGATTGTGTTCATCAATCTTTGGAAAGTTGCAGGAGAGTTCTTTAATCCGAAAGGCATTCGGGTAAATTCAAAATGCCCTTCGTCAGTCGAAAATGCTGTTTTATGGCGATCTTTAGGTTCTATTTCAATTTGATGAAATCCTTTCGCCAGGTCAATTGTAGTGAAATAATTTGCATTACCCAATTTGCCCAGGATGTCATCAATTTGGGGAATTGGATATTTATCTTCGACAGTTACTAAGTTGATTTTACGGAAATCAATGACTAATCTGTATGTGTTTTCCTTTTTGGGTACCACCAATATCGGTGACTTATACGGACTGGAAGATGGCTGAATAATTCCTTGTGCCAAATCTTCTTGAATTTGTTTTTTTATGAAATCTTTCACATGATATGGCAACTTATAATTGCGCTGATAAATTGGCTCATCAGTTTTTAATTTCAATGTATGTTTAATTTTGTGTGTAAATGTTAATCTACATTGCGGATCATATTCTAAATCTTTAAACTCGTTCTTAATTCTAGCTATAACATCTATCTCCTGAGAAGAGTAGCTATTAGGATCAGGGTGTTGATCTATTTGTTTGTCAAAACTATCAATTATATTTGAGAACTCCTGAATAATTTGAGTTGGAATATCAGTTCCAAATGGTATCACGTAGCCGTTGACTTTAAGTTCAGAACGAGATATGCAAATATTAGCACCTAAAGCTATTAAAATATCCATTCCAATTATAGCATCGAAATTTGAGAACGAAATATTGGCTATTTTCCAACTAATTGTAGCTTTTACACCAAACTCTTCAGGTGCAAACGTCCTAAATGTCTCTGTACACGCAATTTTCCCATGAAGTGTATGAAGATAAATTGGGTGTCGTAATTTTTCTCTACCTGAGATATGGACCTTTTCAGCAGACATGATACTCGTTGAAGATCCTGTATCAATCAGACAGCGTAATATATGACCCTGAATACTTAATTTAATGATGGGTAATATTGTAGACATTCCGAGGCATGTAAAGGAAAATCCTGATTACAATTTTCTACATGCAAAGAAGATTCATTTGTATTTACTGTATTCATCGACCTATCAGTTGACAGAAAGTGATCAGCAGGCTGATTATGAAATCTTCTTGAGTTCGAACATGTGTTCCGTGAAGGATCGTAGTTCGTTTGTGGAATGTTTTCAATATTTGGCTGTTTATTTATTATATGGTGTGGTTGTTGACTCAACCACTGTGGGTTCATTGTGTAACTTACGGGGGGAACTGCACTTGAACTATTTTCAACTGTATCCACATTGAACCTATGAAAATTTGATTTTTTCAAATTTTGAGGCTTTCCAAAATTTAAGTACCCTGTCTCATGAAGGATAATTCTAACTTCTTCCAAACTAGCAGGGTTCCTAGCCAACAGTACACTCTTGAGTGGTTCTGGACATTTATTTATGTAAATGTTTTTTGCCATTAAATACCTACTTTTAACTATATCACTTTTTTGGTTGCTGGTATAATTACTATCATTTAAAATTTTTTGACTAATCAAACATAAACACTTACAAAAATAATCATATAGTTGATTTGCTGTGTAAAACGTCGCACTGCATAGTCTCTCCTGTAGTTGTAGCTCCGTTTCCGCTGTGTCAAAATGTGCAATCAATGTTCTTCTTACTTCATCCCATGAGCTCGGGTTATAGGTGAGTATCGCTTCCCTGGCCTTTCCTGTAATCCTTAAGAGCACTTGCTGCGTTAGCTGAACCTTGAAATCACTAGCATTTAAATCGTCCTTGATAGCATCTACGGCACGAACAAATGGATATAAATCCGATTGATTTCCATCAAACTGAGGGATGGATGAAATAAACGCGTTCAATTTCCCGTAGTCCATTTTTGCTTCTCTTAAATTGATTGACGTAAATTTTGCGATTAATGCGTCCAGTTCTAGTTCTATCACGTTCTACTGATTTTATGAAAGTAAATCTTTCTTTATCGTATCGAACAAAACTAACGCGGAGATTCTTTTTGTCTGGTTATAATAACTTGCGTAAAATATGAATTTTTACTCAATTATAAAAACCGCGACCCGACTGCGCCAATTAAATAATAAGAAATATGTGAAGTTCTTTATTTGGTTTCACGTTTAACACTGATTTCTTAAGACCTAGACATTGTATTTATATCTTACCAACTAAACTATTTCTTACAAATACATCTTTATCCTAATCTATCCTTAATTACTTAACTAATTGTATGGAAGGACGAAGACGTACTTCAGAGAAAAACCTAATTATCATGCGCGACAAAAGCATCATAAACCATGAAATATTAGAAAAGGTCAGTCAGGGTTTATGATAGGCATGTAATTAGTAAAAAGGGTCAATTTCACGGAAATGCGTTAATGCATTCGTTTATGACCCTTTACCAGGATTCATGTCATTAGTGACTGGTTCCATAACTATCCTTACTTCCAAACAACTTTACTATTGATCCATACCAAGACGCGTTATAATCCACAATCGCTGACTTGTCATGCATAGATTGCGTTGGATAGTAAGTTCATATTGTTAGTAAGGAGTCTACTTTGGACAAAAGTTTTATTTAGAGTTATTTAGAGAATTTTAATAATAAATTTATCAATATTGAATTTGTCGGTACTGTTTGCAACTCCCTTCCTTTCGTTGGACGTTGGGCGAAAAGGATGGTAATCGGTTGGCGGACAGTACCGCAGATAGTGAATGACTTCTCATTTGAGTTCTTCAACAACAGCTTTAACGACTTGCACAACGTGCAGCAGGTGTTGTTGTGAAGGAGCACGGTTTGGTCTCACTGGTCATGGCTTTTCAGTAAAATAAGTTTATTCACTAGGAGCAGTCGCACAATATTGACCTTCCGGTTGGCTATGGTGTCCTTTTTGAACATTTCTTAATGAAGCATGCTTTCCCAGTCCCAACGAACCTGGGTTGTAATTTTCTTTGGGTGTAGATTCAGCTTGACTGGTGATTTCGATGAAATACTGTGTCCAAAAAATAAGGTAACATTTGAATTTAAACTGCGCGCGTCGGAAGATTTGAAGAATTATTTTTTTTAGGTTGGTAGTACTGTCAGTGACATCTATGTCAAATTTACATGTCAAAATATTCATCAGTGTTTGAGATACGCGTCGTTTTGTGAGCTGCTAAAAGTGAGATATTCGTTTTTTACGATGGCGAAATTTGTTGAGTAAAGAATTAGCATTAAATTTTGTTTGTGGAATCAATTTTCTGCTGCGGATACGTTGAGGATGGTGCAGAAAGCTTTTGGTGATGAGGTTATGTCTAAAAAAATGTTTACAAGTGGTATAGTGAGTTCTAAGCCGGCCGTGAACGTGTCGAAGACGAAGAGCGTCCTGGGCGACCATCAACCTCAACCGACGAAGCTCACGTCCAACAAATCAAAAATTTGGTGTTGAAAAACCGTCGATTAACGATTAGAGACCTTGCTATTGAGGTTGGCATATCGAAAGGCTCGGTCAATACCATTTTAAAGGATGTTTTGTGCCTTAAGAGCGTCAAATCTCGACTGGTACCGAAAACATTGAATTTTTTGGAAAAAAGGCGTCGCGTTGAAGTGTGCGAAACGATGCTTTCTGACTATCAGGACAAGATGGGACGCATTATCACTAGAGACGAGACACGGATCTATGCTTACGACCCCAAAACAACCGATCAATCGAGCGAATATCGTGTCAAAAGGGAGCCGAAACCAAAAAAATCGCGCCAAAGTCGCTCAAAAATCAAGGTTATGTTGACTGTTTTCTTCGATTATCGTGGTGTTGTGCATTATGAATTCTTTCCGCCGAGCCAAACAGTCAACAAGGAATATTAGTTGAAAGTTATGCGTCGTTTGCGTAACGCTTTCCGCCTAAAAAGGCCGGAATTGTGGAAAGACAATTCTTGGTTTTTACACCACGATAATGCACCATTCCATACTGCACTCGTAATTCGTGATCATTTCGCCAAAAACTCAACCCATATCGTTCCGCAACCACCGTATTCATCTGATATGGCGCCGTGCGACTTCTGACTGTTCAACAAGCTCAAAAGACCGCTCCGGGGACACCGTTTTGATACGATAGAGGAGATTCAAACCGCAGCGAAGACGGACCTGAAGGCCATCCCGGAAAGTGACTACAATCAGTGTTTCGAAGATTGGAAATTCCGTTGGCATAAGTGCATTGCATCGGGAGGGCATTACTTTGAAGGGTATGAAATTGATTTGGAAGAATAAATAAAAAATTTTCAAAATAAATTCAATGTCACCTTATTTTTTGGACACAGTAGTATGCCCATCGAGCTACCTAATCCTTTTTTGTTCAGTATAGGCAACATTATTCATGCCCCATGATCACTCAGCATAAAGGACGATGCTCGTCTTCACGTTTCGCGCAGTGGCGGGCAAGGTTTTTTTTCATTAAATTTGAAGCCAATTTTCTTTGTTTTTTTTCTTCGATAAGACTCTAAAGCTTCCAACTTTTCCGCGAAGCTAATTTATTAAAGATCGTTGAATGTAGTCATATGATTTGTTTGGCCGAAGTGGGTTAGCGGTCAGTTTCGGCAAAGTTCAGGATCGAAAACCAGCAGCAATCGTGAGTCAAGTCAAGGAAGTATAGACCCATTGTTTCAGTATACTACATGAGGAAGTAACTGATGGTATTGAATTATTGCTACGATTGTGTATCAAGACAACTGTCTCTATGAACGCACAGTTAGTGACAACAAAAAATTACCGTTAATTGTGAGTTCTGTGTTCAATCTATTGCAGTTTTTGGAACACTAAACAAATTCACATTACAAAAATAAGTATACGCATTCGTCATTTGTTGTTTGATCACTTAGGAGAACAGACACGTGATATTAAGAACGGTAAATTTATACTGTGTGTGTTGTCCCGTGTTTAGCACTTCTAGATTAGATTTTGTTTTTTGTTGTTTTTCCATTTTAAAAAATGCTATGTTTTTAATTTTTTTGACAAATATATATTTCGGGAGTGAGTTGCTCCCTTCTTCAGTGTCAGTTATTTTACAGTTGTCAGAAAATAACTGACACTGAAGAAGGGAGCAACTCACTCCCGAAATATATATTTGTCAAACAAATTAAAAACATAGCATTTTTTAAAATGGAAAAACAACAAAAAACAAAATCTAACGGTAAATTTGTTGCCTTATTTCTCGGAAACCGTTTTCATAGTTAGTTAGTTAAAATAATTTCTTCTAAGGAGAAAAATTCATCAAAATATCAAATAATGGCGCCAAGAGGAAAAGAACTTTCGAAAGATTTAAAAGAAATAATTGTGAGACACTTCCTTCCACTTCCTGGAAAAAAGCTAGAGTTGTACATAAGAGCCCAGCAACTATCCAGGAGATTATTGAGAAGTTCAAAACCACACTGAGTATGAAAAATGACCCGAATCCAGGCGTCCTCGCAAGTACTCGGAGGAACTCATTATTCGAAAAGAACAAATAATCCCAAAATAAGCTCAAAAAAAGGACTGACGGAACAATAAATCAGACAGGTTAGACATGCGACTCCGAAGCCATACGTCGCGTGCTTCAAGATGCTGATGGTATCATGGTCGTAACATTAAAAAAGAACCTTTCGTCTATGATTACAATTCGAGAAAGACCATGATCACCATGAAGAGGTTTTCTGGTCATATTTTCCGACTAAGGCGAAAATAACATCGAAAAGTGCAATCCTTCGAATATGAGTGAAACTGTAAAACATGATGGTGGATCACTAATGGTTTGAGGGTGTATAACAGCAACAGGGTTTGGAAATTTGTACATTATTGACTCTAAAGTGGAATGAATTTTGTATTTATAGGTCCCACAGGAAAGCCTGCATGCGAGTGATACGAACTTGGGTTTAGAGGGGACATTTATTTCCCAACAAAATAATGATCCTAAGTATATCGCATAGCTGGTATACAATATCCGAAGCAGCTGAAAACTCCTCCGAAATCATCGGATACTAATATTATCTTAGCATCTGTGAGAACATTCCGATCGGCAGATAAGGAGGCACGCGATAAAGATGAAAAGATCTAATACGAGTCCTTAAAAAAATGGTCTGAAATTAGTTTTTTTCGAATTTCAGCATTTCGTAATCTCGATGTATTCACGAATGAAAGCTGTTATAAAGGCAAAATGATACCCCACCAAGTACACAGAATATACGTTTCATTCAAATACTATAAACAGTTCCATTTCTTCTTTGCTGTGTATTTAATTTTATTTGTTGTTATTCTTTTTTGAAAAAAAAAAAAAACAAATAATGAAACATTAAAGTACGCGAAAATTGCATGCGTTATTTTGTGTATTTAACTTTTGTGACTTACTGTAACTATTTTATTCTTTAAACATTTTTCATTGACATTTACCCACATGTCAGTCATCCTATCATTGAAAAAACAGTCCAATGTTTTCGCGAAAAAATATAAAATAAAATAAAATACAATAAAGTAAAATCAAATGAAAAACAATAAAATAAAGTAAAATAAAAATATAAAATAAATAAATTGAAATAAAACATAATGAAACAAGATATAATAACATAAAATAAAATATAATAAAACAAAATAAAATAAAATAAAATAAAATAAAATAAAATAAAATAAAATATAATAAAATAAAATAAAATAAAATAAAATAAAATAAAATAAAATAAAATAAAATAAAATAAAATAAAATAAAATAAAATAAAATAAAATAAAATAAAATAAAATAAAACAAAATAAAATAAAATAAAATAAAATAAAATAAAATAAAATAAAATAAAATAAAATAAAATAAAATAAAATAAAATAAAATAAAATAAAATAAAATAAAATAAAATAAAATACAATAAAATAAAATAAAATAAAATAAAATAAAATAAAATAAAATAAAATAAAATAAAATAAAATAAAATAAAATAAAATAAAATAAAATAAAATAAAATAAAATAAAATAAAATAAAATAAAATAAAATAAAATAAAATAAAATAAAATAAAATAAAATAAAATAAAATAAAAAAAATAAAATAAAATAAAATAACATTAAATATTCAACACATATTGCACACTTGATTCAGATTTAAACTATAGAAAAAAACTGACAACGTTATTAAATCAAAAGTCAAAGTCCTTAGACATTTTTGCGATGCGTCCGCGCATATGGGATCAGGCATTCGTGCTTGTTAGTGATGGTTCATAAGCCTTTATATGCGTCTTCGAAACAAACCATACCAATAAATCGATAGATATCTGAGCATTTCGAGACGTATTGCATCCTTTTGCATTATATTTACATTGGGCATGGTATATGGGACAGAGATCTAAGCAGTGCGAGGCGTATTTTATCCTTTAATATTGAATGACTGCTGTCGATGTAGTTACTTCATTCAAGTTTAGGGCACATAAATACGCTTTTACTAAGTTACCAACATTCTAACTCGTCATTGTCCTCGTGTGTTGCATAAATATTAGAAGGAACACTTAAAACATATTTGCTCTTTTAATTTTTTCAGGAACATCCTTAGCACCTCTCCTCATATACTGCTTTTCTGATCCAATCAGCAGTTAGGTTTTTTGAGCTGTTTTTTCTCTTATTTTTTCTTCGCATATATTTTGTACTCCTCAAGATTTATCCTTGAATTCTCTTTACTATGATCAATCCAATGCATACACTTGTTCTTTTCTATTTTATTTTGATGCTTCTCGCCTCGTTTTTATTGTTTCGTTTATTATTTTCATTGTTCGATCTTTCATCACCTCTTAAATTATTACTTAATTTTTAAACCAGATTTATATGAAAATGTGGATTAAATTGTTAAGAATGATTTAAAATTTAATTAAAAATAAAATAGGCAATTGATTTCAGGGAAGAAATTAAATAAAATAAAATTGAAATTTGAAAACAAAAATTAACTTGAAAATTCATGTTTTAATACTTTGACTTCAGCATGGATCAAGCGGAAATCCTTAAGCCGAAACGTCCTTTTTGTCGAGGTTAAACGGGTGATGACGGAAAGTGGCCATTCTATGTGAAGGAAACATTGCGTTTAGTAGGGAATGATTTAACAAGATTCAAAAACATTTCTAGGGTACTCAATTCACTTCAAACCTACATGCAAACTAGTAAACTTTTCTCAGAGACAGAAAAACGATATGGCAAACATTCAAGGAAAAACTGATTAGACCTCACCTGTGGAAAATTAAACCATTAGTGAGTGATAAGGTACAAAATCAAGAGATCTTATTTATAAAAAGAATAGCAAGAATAGACTGAATTGAATATTGTTGAAAACAAATTATAGGACTTCTTTGGTAAACGAATTGTTGCTCCTTTATATTGGGATTAACCTATTCTACGAGCAAAGGTTAAAAGAAGGGTAGATAGTAGCGGAAAAGGAATCGAGCACACGATGGAACAAAGCATGAAGTTAAAAAGTCCTAAAACAAATACTAATCCAATAAAATTGAGCGGAAATGAACTGAGATCCCTGTTCAAAGAAAACGATGGTATGGACAAGTTTATAATTGATCACTGGCAAAAACTTTCATTGATCTCAAAGTGGGCAAGGATAACTCATAGGCAATCATACATCATTGATGTAAGACATGTATAGAACAGTGTTAAGCATAGATTTTGGCGATCCAATGAAATTTAACGAATAGAAAAAAGCTGGAGCGAAATATTTTACAAAGACGACGGAAGAAATTACGTACCAATCAGAGTTCATAGTTGTAATAAGACGAAATTGAGTAGGCTGGATCCATCGCTAGTAAGGGTTCGGTAAGTATTAAAACTCATAAAAAACTCAAAAGGAAGTGAAAGTGTTGTCCCAGTGAAAGTCCCACATTGACGGAAGGTAAACCATAAGTTACATAAATGGGCCGATGGAAACACCATTTTGTCATTGTGAAAGGACACTTTAAAAACCACACATTCAAAAGGATGAAATAAGAAAAACAGTAAACAAATTTAAATGTATTCGTATATAGAATCGAAGGGAAGAATCATCCAAATGGAGGAGAAGCACTAAATGCCAAAAAGGGATAAGGGGAATTCGTATTAATTTTTAAAATTATGGCGAAAGAAATGTTGAATATTCATTGGTTTGATTTGAAAACGATTTCCTTCGTTCTCCGTATGATTTCCTTGATGTGTTATTGAGTTCTCGTTCGTTGTGAGAAAAATCCTCAAGTGCTAACTAATTAGCCAGGATGAATAGAATATTTTTATTAAATTGACACTGGTTGATACCAATGAGTTATTCGATTAGCATAGCAACATAGGCGGACGCTGTTTTCTCTAGGTCAAAATTGGCTAAAGTGGGTTAGTTTGACGTATAATTTAAATTTAAAAAATGTGGTTGTGAACGGGTGAGATAACTTGAACTTCATACATGAAAAACGCTTGAACTTGCTTATGTCAACAGCTGGCTCTTTTCACAAAAAAGTGTCCAAATTCAGTCAGCCATCATCGCTTCTGGTTGGTAACATCCTTGAGGCAAATGTTCTTTCGCATTTCAGCCGTACGTCGTATTATGTCGAGCGAACAATGAATGAACTAGACGCATCCGTGATACCATTTCAAAAATACTGCTCTCATTTTTCGGAGCATTCAAAACAGAAAGCCACTTGCTGTGTCAGACAATTGAATTCCTCCTGTTCCGTGTTAACGTATAGTATCTGACATAGTGAGTGGAACATAGAGTTGTGTCCAAATGCTATTGCATTGGAATGGAATAGAAATCATCGGTCATTCATGTTGGATGACCAAACAAAAGTTTCGCTTATTTAGCATGCATGGAAGACTCGAATCAGCTTCTTTAGTTATTCTACTTTGAAAGGATGTTTGTGGTGTAAATTGTTTTAAAAGATATTCTACATGGTCAGTTGGGATTGCTTTTTTCATGTTAGTTTTTTCTTAGTTAGTTAAGGATTTAGATGATTCAATAAAATGAATGACAAAATCAAGCAGCATATTTTGATTGCTCGCATCCTTGTTGCATAAGTTGCATGCATATAAAAGAAAACTGATTTTCCATACCGTCATATTTCCTCGGTATTTTCGTGAACATTTCCTAAACGTTTTATTTTGTCCTGTATGGCATTTTTAATTGTCGATGTAGACTTTTCCTTTATCCTTTCCTTCGAAAAATTAGGCCAAGAAAGAAAAGTGAATCGAAATTTTTCAGTATGGAGAGTCCTGATACTCTTGAACATCTGGAGGTCTAGTCCATGATCTATTCTCGACACTAAAGACTCGTGTCTGACGTAAAAAGGCGAACAGAAATAGCCGTTTAGCAAACTTATTGTATCGCATTTAGACCTCAGCAGTTCAATTGAGAAGAAGTCATCCCACTTTAAGGAGATAACCCCCAAATACTGGCCCATTGTTTTTCAGTTTTTCATGATTTTTGTTGTGCGTAATCCTCATGTTTGAGTCTGTCGGCAGGGATTGTACCCATGATGAGTAATTATTTAGATTATACTTTGGCTGCTGTTGAAACTAGGCTGAGATGCAAAATCAAAAATCTGTTGGATGTACTAGGAGTGTAACAAGTCCCTATTCACTTTTCGTAGGAGCTCGTCAAAAAATGTGCAGAACTGAGTGTATTTTAGGGGTTGGGAGACTGGTGTGAATCTATCTTTTTATTGAACTAAATTGAAATACTTTTTAAGGGTATAAATTCAAAAAAATTGGGTTTCACTCGGTCAAAAAGTTTCTTCGCAAGCAGAGGGCATGAAGTCAGACAATTTAAATAATGATATTTGGGCTGGGAAAATCGTGGTTTATAAATGGTACAAAGCGACAATGGTAGAAAACGTTCAAGGTTGAAAATAAGAATCCTATTTAATGTAGAGACAGTTAACAATCATACTTGGAGCGCCTTGTAAAAGCCTTTTATATGACATTGTCATGTTGAATGTGGTGGATGCTAAGAATGCTGAAGAAACTCTAAAGGTACAGCGGAACAAGTGTTGTCTCGAGTTTTTGGCTTGTTGAGTTGAAAAGAACAACTTTGTGTCAGACTCAACTATAACTGTAGATCAAATTTGGGTAATCATTGATATGAGCCTGAGTCCAAAGATGATTCCAAGAAGTGGAGTGACAAAAGAAGGGTACGCTATCCCCGAATAAGTTGATGGTATATTTTTTAAGACCCTTAACAGCTAGTCCCTGTGTTCTGCGATACGAAGGCAGAACTGTTCTTTTTTTTATTGAACAAAAGAACAGGCTGTCGGTATGACTGGAGAATACTACCCTGCAATACTCCGGATGGTGTAGAACTGAGAAAATGCACCCTTTGTGCTACAAATGCTAGGTTTGATCCCCACGGATATCAGTGATATTTGAATTTGTTTTGTTGGTGTCGTAATATCAGACCACAGAATTGTAATCTTTCCCCGAGAAGCAGCTGTGCTCCCAAATTTGATCCTAAATGATCCTAAGATCAAGCGTGACTTCTGACAAGATCATCTTCTCGTGCATCCTTGGTTTCACATGAGGTGGCTCTTACGCGTTTCACAGACTAGATCTGCAGTGAATTGTTGCACGAACGACGCAATAATGACGCTGTTTTACCAAAACATTTGGGACTTTTTGAGGAATGAAATGTGAGAGAAATGGACCGAAAGGGTGGACATGACGCAAGTCATGTTTAGAAGAAGCTTAGGATGCAGAAGTTTAGGATCTACTTTATTCAAATTTGGAGTGGTTTGACAGCAGTTTTGAAAGCCAATCAAAATAAAAGAAATGCGTAGTTTTTGTGATTGTCGTTAAATTTTGCGTTGCAATTAATATGAATGCGTTAAGACAAAAGTGAAGAACGTGCTGGTCGGTGCGTGAGACCAACAATTTTCTTACCTTTCCAGAAATGTGATGCGTCTTTCAGGGCTAGTTTTTTGTTTTAATAGGTGAATTAGAGATAAAGCTCCCCTTTTTTGTTTGGAAAACTTGCCTTTGTGGTGGTTGGATTCTAATTTGTTTAAGGGAAGAAATTTGTATACCAGGAGTTGCTTCAACTCCGATCTTGACTCGATTTTGGTTGTGTCGTATTGTAAAAGACGACCAGTTTGCTGTTTTCTGTATTTTTGTTGTTGTACACATCCCTATTGGTTGTTTCAAGGATTCAGCACATCGTACACGTATTTCAGCGTTTGGCTTGTTAAGACGCTTTAATAATCAGGTTCATTTTTTGATCGTGATGCATATTTTGGGAGAAAAATCCGATCTTGCGGCGCAATTTCTTTAAATAAATCAAATTATTATGTGAATTTCTTGTTTCGAATTTCTTTTCGAAGCTTCAAAGAAAAACGACAGTGCAAAAGCTTAGAAAGGTGCCTCAGAATCACGGTATTGCGAGATAAAACGTTCAGAAGGAGATGATTTGATCAGAGTCACCCTTTATCATTATATAAGTAACTACGAATGTCCTTGTCACTGTCAGCGGAGCTGCCAATTCGATGAGTGAGGCAGGCTTACAAAACAAAATGAAAACTTATTGGCGTTTGTAGTACTTGAACTATAAATTCACTGTTCCGAAGATCATTGTTCCAATCTAATTCGGATGGTTTCGAATTTATAGTTGTCATACTATCGAAATATTTATTTCAAAACAAATATGGACCCAAAATTTCTTTAATAATGAATCTTATATTTGCTAAAAATTTTCAATTAACAATTCAAAAATCGCAGAAGAAAGTGTAAACGATAAAGCATATGTTTTTTCTCAAGGTTCATCTGAAGCTAGGTATACTCAACCAAAAAATATGAATTGGATTCTGGTAAAAATATTTGGTGATGATTACTCAGCTGTTTTCTAGTCAGATCTGCAAGTAAACAACGAAAATTGATTAAAAAGTTTATTTAACATTGAAAGTTGTTTGAAAGCCATTAAGCAATGCTCGCTTATATGTCGCATTTATTGCTTAAAAAAGGAATTTAGATAGTTTTATCATAGCTTAAGGACAATACGGCAGGAACACTTCGAAAAAATTCATCCTCAAACGGAACTTAATCAAAATAACTAGAATTGTATTTGTATTGGTAAACTTTTCTCATTATATGGTTCAACGGGAATACCCTCTCAAAGTTTTTGTCGCAATACAGATACAAATCTACTAGGGATTTTTTTTCTCTGTCTGTAAGAGGCCGATCGGGAGTGTTCTCGCTGTTTGTCTTTTCGGTAAAGCTTTGTGGTTTAATATGCGTTGAAGTTCAACATCGTTTTAGGTGTCATTATGAGATCATTTATAAGCTTAACTAGTCCTGTTCATAAAAACTGCTGAGGTCCATGTTGTCCTTGGGCTTTTTTTTACTAGGTAGTTTATCGTGCGGAAAGATATTTTTATTATACTCTGACGAGTGACAAGTTGTGGTCATTGTGGTAAATAATAGTGGATCCAAAGCATCCTGAAGTTGTGTGAGTTTTTCTAACTTTACCTTGCTTATCAATTTTAAAATTTATTAATTATTATACCTATGAAAATGAGCGAAATTCATTTTTTGGAATATATATATACTCATCTTAAAAAAAGTTCATTTACCACCCAGAAAATCCAATCAGCCGAATTACGAAACGTACTTGTGTTGCGGCCCTATTCAGAGATTTCCATGATTCGTTAGTGACTTTTAAAATTCTAATAAATACTACATAAAATTAAAAATTTATAAAATAGCAATAATATTTTAAGCAAATAAGTAAAAAAATTTAAATTGATGTAAACTAAAAATCGATATTCAAAATTTTACATTTAATAAAATAAATCTTAAAAATATAAATCTAAGAAATCTAATATGTATGGTAAACTTTCATTTTAAGGAGAGAAAGCAGTGATGAGGTTGATATGATCTCTTCTGAGTGTTTTATTTATATCCCCGGAAAAATAAATAAAATTGGCTTCGAAGGAGATGTATATTTGAAATAAAAATAAACTTCCCAAAAGGAAAATAATAAATTTTGTTAATTTTTTAATTTTCCAGAAGGTTGCAACATTCAGCTCAACAAATGGAATAAATACCATTTTTCGACACCATGTTTCATGATAAATGAAAGGTTTTTCAAAGGTCGGGTTATACCACGCATCCTGAATTGTGCAACAACTGAGCAACAGCAAAGGCTTTTGATTATTGCATTTACTTGATCCCTATAGCCTTAAGAAGTTAAGGCTTTTGTAATGTGTTTAGTAACGTATGTGATGAGAATGACCTGAAGAAAGGTGAATGCACTTGTTCTTAAAAGCAAGAAAAAGGAGTCAAATGTTAACACCTGTCGACGATTCGTATAATTCAAAAAATACGCAAAACACATAAGAAGAATGAGACAAACTGCTTTTGTGTATTGTTCTCACTCATGTTCATGGCACATTGACAGCACATTCTTTATTTGATGACTATTTTGTACATATTTGAAAAATATGCTTAGTCTCGTTCGTCTCCATTATACTCACTAAAACTATGATCTTTCCATCTATTGTTGAATATAAATATTTGTTTTTTTTTCGTTCTTTTTGTAAAACTATTGAAAATTTCATTCAAAAATTCATCGTCAGCACGTTTAGTATTTATCTGAAATCGAAATCCGTTTATTCATAAAATCAGGATCGTGTTCCCACCAAAAAGACCTCTACTTGAATTTGAAATTGTACTAGAATGTCACACAGTTGTTAATCGTAGTTAATTCTTAGAAATCATGTTTTTCCTTATTGGCAAATTGAGAATTTCAAAATGTGGAAAGCAAACATGGTGTGAGCTGCGTTGGGAAAGCAAAGATATTATACAGTAAAAATATTTTCTCCACACTCATACGTCTTGAATTTGCAACTGCATTATTTCTGATATATTGGCTAAGTCTCCGAGCACATATTCGCATTTCGTCAATATGAGGGCAAATATTTAGTTTACTTTGGAAGCTACAGTTGTCCAAATACTTTCCAAATGCTAAGTTTTGCAATCGCAAGAAGTCTATAAAAGAACTTCTGTATTAGAATGTCAAGCAAATTGCTCGGAGTGATCTTCTAAGTAGCGGTAAGACCTAGAAATTTTTTAAAATCGCAATTTGAATCCTTTTATTAACTCAATAATTTTCTTTAAAAGCAGAGGGATGAGGTTCAGCCTTGTAATATATACCCTTTTGGGTATATTTAGTTTGACAAACGCAGCATGTTTACCAATACTTTGTAAAAATCCAGAGGTAAGATATATAATTCGCAGTGCAAAATTGCAAGGAATACACCTACGGTGAACTTTCGTTGTCGCAGAAACAGCCTTCAGTTGTAATAGTAAATAATTATTATTTCAATGGACTTCTCCAAATGCCAACGTCAATACGTTCCACTGGAAGCCTTTTAGGACGATTGGGTCTATGTGGAGCACAAACCGGTAGATCAAATGGCTGTTTATCTGCTGATGGTGAATCCAAACAAGGGTCTTCTACTGGAGGAATAGTCCCTGCTGATTTAAGTTATCAGAACCAGATTGACGGACATGAAAGACCAAATGATCTTGCTGTCGTACACAATTCTGCTGAGAAATACGACAAAACAGTTGAAAATGGTGAGTACTTATGGGCAAAAAATAAAAGTGAAGCTTCAATGGATCGAAATATTCCAGGAAATAGTAGACTGGTACCGATTTCAGCCGAAGAAACACCAAATATTCCTGCAAGTGTCCAGTTAATAGGAGCAGTACCAATTGATTCCGGAAACCTTCAGCTGATTGGACAAAATCCCGAAACATCCTTGAATGAAGGTAGTTCTAGTTCTTCAATGGGAATGCTGAGTGGAACTCCTCTCGACGAAACAAATCTATTATCCGGAAAACCAATGGGTTCCGCGAGCGAGAAGGAAGCTCTGAATGAAATTCTTAATATTGTAGGAGGAGTACCAGTTGATTTCCAGAATGAAAATATCAACGAATTCGAAATTCCACCTGAAGTGACATCACAAACTGATGAAGGTTTAAACAAGTTCACGGAAACACAAAACCAAATTCCAAGAGGAGAAGGAGACTCATCAGGAGAACCTTCCATTAATTTCCTGAATGAAGTGGAAGGTGGTAGTAAAGATGACTTTTCCGAAGAAAAAATCAAATCTGATTCCCAACCTGAAAATTTCAAAAATACTGAAATCAAGGAAAGTGATGCTCCATTACCCATAGAAGATTTAAATGATCCAGCAGGGGTATTGAGTAGTGTACCAGATGATGGAGAAAATTTCGTTAAACCATCACCAATTGATAGCGTAAACGTACAGGATATTGCCAACGAAATTCAAAACCTGATAGGAGGAACTCCGTCTGATCAAGATAGCGTAAAAGTACAAGAAAACCCTTATATCTCACAAGAAATATTAAATGGAATCCCAAATGCTGCGAATAGTTTGACAGTTCAAACACCTTTCGGACCTGCAAATGAAGAAGAGCTCATAAAGGACCTTCAACGTTCCCAATTAGGAGGGCCTATAAGTTTGGATAATGCATCAGGAACGCTTAGAGAAAGTAAAAATAATGTGGGAGAAACACATTTGCTTGAAGAAACTTCAAACACGAAAGGGATTGGCGGCGCAATGAATGAAAATCCAAACATAAGTGATTATCCAGAAGTTGCAGTACCAGTGGAGGATAATGAAGAACAAAGCGAAATCGTGCCGAGTGCAGTTGGCCCTCAAGTTCCTCCAAACGAAATTCCAAATTTACTGGCAAACTTAATAGCGGAAACACCAGTTGAATCGAACGTTGAACAGAGCGCTGATAGTGGTAGCACGGACTTGGCGAAGGAAATTCAATCTGATCCCGAAATCAGAGACGGAACAGTTAGTATTGATCCACCTGTAGCCAGAGATGATTTAGATATACCAGTGGAGTTATTCAACGGAAACTCAATTGACGGAGGAAATTTTATAGTTCAAGAGCCAGTTGATGTTGGAACTAAATATGTCAATAATGCACAAAATCCTACAGGAGATGTCAAAGATGAAGCTGACCTACCTATCTTGAGTGAAATTTTGAATGAAACTCCGAACGAAGCAGGAACTCCATCAATCGGAGTACTACCACAGTTTGAAAACGAGGAAGCTCCTAATGGCATACCATCTGATGTCAAAAGTGAACCAGGAGCACCAAGCGAAACGAATAACGTAGTAGGAGAAACACCTATAAATCCTCACGTAGAGAGCGTTCCAGCGGTAGAACCGACATATCCTAATAATTGGTTGCAGCCAATACTAGAGGGGTCAGGTGACTATCCAGGTGGACAAGAGACGGTTAATGGTAACCAAAGTCCTGCCAGTGAATTATCAACTGACCTATTAAATCAACCGACAACTTCTCTGGCAAAAGAAGGTGTTAATGCGGGCATTCCACTGAGCGGAGAAAGTGGAAATGTTGCGGTAGGTGAATTGAATGGAAGTTTAATTCAACAAGGAAATACACCATCATATATACCTGCAAATTCTATAACTGAGCAACAAACAGTAGATAATACCATCGAAAATGAAAACCATGGTCGATTAGGCACTTTTGGTAAACCATCAACTGGCGAAGTTTCAATGGAGACAACAGGAGCAGTTGCCGGTGATATGAGCCATCGGCGAAACGGAAGGGCGTGGGGATGGGGGCGTCGGAAACATGGTAGGAGAAATATGAAAAATAATTGGGGAAAAAGGAAAAACCGCAGAGGTTGGGGTCATAGGAGAGATTCTTGGAGAAATGAGGATCATAAATTGAATAAGAGAAGACACGGTTGGGGCTATAATGAGAATAGGTCCAGTATAGGAAATAAACCATTTGCAGGACTACCAACTGCATTTGCGAACAACCAACAAGTCGAGAATGGAACGGGTGTTCGTCCCGGAGAAGGGCCAGCTGATTCTATCAATACTAAGTATGATGCTTTTAGTTCGAATGGAAATCACGAAATCCATCCGGGTTTCACTGTTCCAGCAATTGGGGATTCTACAGGAGAGGTAGCGGTACCATCTGCTGGAAATAGGAGATATCACAGATATGAATGGCCAATGAGATGGGGGCGTCGAAGACACTCCAAGAAAAATAAGAAACGTCATTGGTACAATAGAAAACGTGATCGGAACCTTGAAGGGGATGAATCGATAGGCGTACCAGTAGTTACAACTGAAAACCAACCAGAAAATGTAGATAAAGGAAAGAAGCCTGCTGAAGGAGTACTAGATAATCCTGGTGAAGAAAAAACTAAGAATAAAAAGCTACGGAAAACAGGCAGAAACCGAAAAAATAAACGACCAGTAGAAGAAAACCTGGATGAAGAGATAAAAGATCGAAAAAATAGACGCTGTTGGGGTCGTCGCAAGGAAAATTCGAAAAAACCAATAATCATTGAAGAAGCAGGGACTAGAAACATTCCCTCAAAAGTTGAAACTTCAGATAGCTCAGGAGAAATTTTTGAAGAGAGACCGCAAGACATAGATAATTCACCTACAGAAATGCCGGTTAATTCAGGCAATGCGCAGGAGAATAGTGAGCAGAATCAAATTTCAATAGTAGAAAACCCACGAGCTGAAGGTGATGCAAATGTCTCCGAGGACATAATAAATATTATACCAGTCACAGTACCAGTTGACATGCAAAACAATCCAGCAGAAGTGAATGGAGAAGAAAGTCCACAAGAAGCATTGCCAACTGATATCCAGCAAGAAGCGGGTGCTACTAGTAAAACTGAAAGTGTCACTGGAGATACACCGTTCGTAGAAGGAGCTGAAAATAAAAACGAGGCGGGATCAATTGAGCAGAATGCATCATCTGGCGAAGAACAACCACCTGTTGAACCAGAAAATCACTTTCCACATGTGACAGCTTCTCCAAATTCTGGAAATGAGCCTATTCTTGATAGTGAAACTGAGAATTTGTCAGGTGAAACACCTTTGGCGGAGGAACCATCAAATGTTGTGGCAGGAATTTCGAATGACATCCCAGACTATGGTGGAAACACAGCAGTGAAAACACCTGTGGAAGAAAATAATCCACAAGTGCTCGTAGGGTCGGTGATACAAGGAGGAGAAAATCCAAGTGCGGATGTACAAAGTGAAGGAGCTGATAGTAAGAGTGGAAGTTCGCAAGACATAACGCCATTGAATACTGATCCGGCAAGTGGAAAAGTAAATGATATATCTTCCACGGAAGGCAACTTGAATGGACCCGAAGGAATAGTAAGTGGAATACCAAACGCGGGAGTGGATCCTGGCGAAGCTACACCAGTTGTCAAAGAAAGTGAAAATTATCCCGGGGAAATATCTTCCGATAGTCAAACTGATCAAGGTTTATCCAACGATAAAAATGATTTGATCGACAGAAATAAACAAATAGAAGTGAATAACAATGTTTCAGGAGGCCTTTCAAATGAAACTACAAATGAAATAGAGAAGCCAGCAGATGATACACCTGGACAATATGAAAATCATTCAGTTTTAATAAACGAGAACGAAATTTCCAAAGGTGAGCCATCTGATTCTAAAAACGAGGCAACCGAAAATATAACAGATAGAAGGCCTTCAGATGATGACACTTCTGGAGGTTCCGATGGAACAATCATCAGCATACCAAATGATCACCTTTCGGATGAACTGGAAGCACCGTTTGATACTAAAAATGAACAACCTACTATCATTGAAACGGAAGGACACACAGACAGTATAATTCATACCGAAGAAAAACAAGATGAAGTAAAAGAAGAATCAAGTGAGAACTCAGGGGAGGAGCAAGGTTTGACTGGGAGTTCTGATAGCACCATAAAAAAACGAAAAACAATGATAAAAAATAATAAAAATAAAGCCTCTACTAAGATAACCGATTCAAGTGTACGGAAAGTAAAACATCATCCAAAAGGATGGGTAAGGGGATGGGGGCGAAAGCACGATTCGAAATATAAAAAGAACAGTCAAACCGCTATACGAAACGAAAATCTTGGTCGAAGGGAACATTTAAAAGAAGAAACTTTGGCCCAAACCATAAACGAGCCGGCTATCATTTACAATCCCGATAGAGTAGCAGATGAAGGAGACGGATTGAAAGTAGAAAGTTCAAGTATACCATCAACTCCTAATTCAGCTGAAGTTGGTTCGGGAAAGCAAAGTGGAACCTCACCACAGCAAATCACACAGTCGGAAGAAAATTCTAACGTTCCTGAGAAACTGCAAGATCATAAACTCAGTGAAGGAAGTTCAGTTGATAAAACCCTAGCGGGCCCCGACGGTGGAAAGGAAAAAGAAAGCAGAACTTCACAAGAAGAGAACATTGATAATGAGATTGTTAACGAAAACCAACCTCGTGCAGAGAAAACATCTTCTGACGAGAATAATGGACAATCCCATGAAGATGAGAATATTTCTGGAGAAGCTCATCAGGCAGAAGGCGATTCAAATGTTTCCGAGGACATTTTGCAAGGAGGTTCGATTGAAGGATTAGATTCCGCTGGGGAAGCATCAAGAAATTTGCCAACGGATACAGATTCTGCCAATAAAAGTAACGACTCAATAGATAAAACATCGGCGGAGTCTGAATCAGTTCAAGGGCAGATTGATCAACACGAAATACCAGTAGATGGAATACCAGTTAATGCACCAAATCCAATTATTCCAGGTACCTCACTAGATGAGGTACCATTTGATTCTTCAAATACAGAAGAGCGTGTTCCACAAGATAGAAATTCTGTTGCAGAAACACCAGTTGAAGCCCAAAACCCACATTCTTCCGAGGAAACAAATAATCCACCACAGGATGTACGGAATACAGGAGACATGCCAAGTACTCAAGTGAGTGATGAAAAAAATGACGGTGCAACTGATCATACGGAGAGGGAAGCAACAGGAGCACCTATAAGTATTCCAGACAATATAATGACTGCTGTTCCAAAGGAAGAAGAAAAATCAGTGAGCAATCCGGTAGTTGATATAGGAAATGAAAACGTAGCTTCCATTGAGAGTGGGAACATTAAAGGGCAAAATCCGATCGATACAGAAAAAGAGCTGGAAAGCGAGATTAAGACCGAAGGTGTAGCAGAGGAAGGTTCACCAGCTAATGAAAGTTCAACATCATCTGTTGATGGAGAAACGACAATGAACCCTGAAAATAATGAGGAATTGGCCATTGATAATGGAAGTTTGCACGGAGACACCTCACTTGATAACAAAATTGACGCAGTAACTATCAGCAAATCAGAAAATGAAGGTATAGCCACAGAAAGTCCTAACATTTCTGACGGAAATCTAAGCGGATCTATAGAGCTGGGTGGAAATCCAATGGAGAACTTACCAGTGAACTCCGATAACATTCAAGGTATTGTTAATGAAAATCAAAGTCAAACATTACCTAATACTAATAATGGAGGAGAAACAAACAAAGAAAATACTAATGCAGCAAGTGTACCAATAATTACTTCTGGAAATTTACTAAAACCCACTAATACAGTCACTGTTCCTGTAAACGTTCAACGTAATAATGTTGGAAATAAGCAAGAAAATATTAAAGGACATGGTTGTTCTCATGCCGAAGAAGTAAAACCGAATCATGCTGGAAAGAAAAAGAAGAAAACGAAAAAAAATAAAAAATCATCAACTGAAAACTCATCAGGTGAGGTAATATCACCGGATACAAAAGGATACAAAAAGAAGCACAACAAAGGCTGGGGCTGGGGCTGGGGCTGGGGACGTAAGCACCAGAACTTTGGAAGTGACGAGCAGGATTGGCATAGTAAGAAACATGGATGGGGTAGCAGAGGTCGAGGTTATGGCAGAGGAGGTAGGTTTGGTGGTTGGCGCTGAAAAATAGACACTATTGCTTTCGAATAAAGATATTTTTGAAGATTTGGTTGTCAGTTGGTAATTCGACTGTATTTCGCCCATAAAATGAAAAATGCGATGTGTCAAAATTGTGAAAGAAAATCATTTAAAAAAATTTAAAATAAAATGAAAGCTTCATAAATTTCAATGGTATTATTTTTTAAATCAAGTTATTTATAAATACAAGTAAAATTAGAACTAGAGAATTACAGAACACTTCGAACAAACTACTGACATAACTATATCTGATCAATATAAGTGGAGTTTGATTTGGATTGGTATATATCCGTTCATTTTCGCTGAAAACAGGAACGTTTTTTTCAATGTTTTTACCTACAAACGCAATACAATTATAAATCAACTAGTGCTTTTTCTATCTCTTTCTAAGAGAAGCCGCTCGAAAGTATAAGAGCTGTATTTACTTGGTCAAATGAAAAAGTAGAATAGTTCGACTGACTCGTGAACTCAAAACTATTGGGCATATTTTGTAAGTTGGACTTTAGAGCAGTTGAATACCGATTCGAATTTCGAAAAAAATTATCTTTTCGACTGTATCGCAATCCTGTCGAATGTATTGATGAGTAAGGGAAACTGACCGATTTTTGCAGGGGAAAATAACGTATAGTGCGTTCATTCTAAGGAATTCACTATGCGGTGTTGAGTTTTGGTTTGAGCGGAAATCGAAACTTTTCTTTTCTGGAAAATAATAATGGAAACCAAGTAAATGTAAATGGCTGAGGTTCGAGGAATATGCTGAATGAATATTTCTCTCCCAGACTAGAAAAATTTAACACAAGTGTTTTGTTTTCTTTTAACAAGTCTGTGCCACGATTCAAACTTTTTGCCGGAAAATCGAGCTGTTGTAAAGGATATGCTCAGAAGGAATTATTACAAAAATTGGTAACAGAATTACCACCAAATTCGAGTAATCACACAACCTGAGACTCTCTTACGGTGTTTTTTAAAAAATTTTCGGTCTTCAATCTTTCATATCTTCGAAATTATCGATGTCAGATAAAACAATGAACGCACTTTTGAAATTATGCAACGTGATATGTGTGATAAAGTAGCAGATAATTTAGAAGCAATGAGCAAAAAATTGGTTCTCATATTACCCGAATGAAGGATACAATCATACTACGGAATATTTTCCGGGCAAGAACACAAGGAACACAAGGAACACGACCCTTCAGGCAAACCAAGCAAACAATGGGAAAATTCTGTGGATACCGCCAGCCAATGGATGTTAAGTTTTGGAGATTGGAGGACGTGATCACACAATTGAGACAAATTCAGGTGTTGGACAAGGAATAATATTTGACTGCAGTGCCATAAGTTAATGAGTTGTTGTAGTTTTGACGAGATAACTTCAGCCTATTGAAACAGATACAAAAAAATCAAGAGAAGGATTCAGATGAGGATATTTTTAAATTTTGTGATGTTGGAATCAACTGTAGAGCCGGTAGAAGAAGATTTTGGGACCCCAGCCGGAACTAGACCGAGCCTGAAAAGAGTTTGGTCGAATCTCGGCTGGACCAATTTGACATGGAGGATTGTGTGGAAGAACTGGAATTCAAAATTGATTTAAAAACACCAGTGAATCATTGTTTTCTATTCCCCACAAATACATATTTCATATTCCGAGAATATATCTAACTAATAAAATATCATTACCCAATATTGGTTCATAGCAAAAAAAATGGTATCCGTTACAAGCCATACACTTATTATCACTTGAATTTTCCATCCTTTTTATCTATAATAAGTCAATTTTATCCGCAGCATAAAGTTGTACTCGACACATACGAAATATCCTTCTGGTTCTGACGGGGAACCATAAAATCGAAATTTATTGATGTAATAAAATAAAGCGACGATTCCAAAGATTTCTCTCATGATTTCTAGTTAAGATGGTTGTCAGTGATGTTTCAGTTGAATTATGTACGCTTCAATATCGATAGCTTCTTTGTAAACTCTTTGTAAGACATCGTAAAAGAATTACCAATTCTGATTCCTCTATAAAAAGGAGCTTCGTTTGAGGCTATTGAAAACGCTTGTTAAGACCGTTAAATTGAAAGTTTTCTTTCAAAATAAAATTGTTTGGCGAATTCAATAGTTTTTATCATAAGTTCCTAGATACGGTATTTAGTGAGTCTAACTTCACTAATTTTTAGTTTTAAGAACCAAATTCTGAAAATCTAAGTCATTGGTATTAATGAAAAGGTTAAGATTTAACTATAAGTTATATGGGCATTCGTCTGCTGCGTTGCATGCCAAGTAATACAGGAGCTTGTGAGTAAAATGAAAAACACAGCAAAGGAATACGAAAATCGACCGCAGATGATGAAACTTAACGAAAGTTTACACAATGAAAAATAAGAAGCTTAACCAAACTTGACCATACCTATATAACCAATCAAATCAAATTGAACGCTATTTGACGAATGTTAAGAACAGCTACCAACCCCTGCTTTGCTGTTTAAACATGAAGTATTAAATTTTGCTCTGTCAATGTTTTCGATCTTGAGACCTTAATAGCTTATCCTTGTAGGCTGAAAAGTTAAAAAATCCACATAGATAAGTGGGAGAATGTGAGATCGCACGAATAATGGCGGTCAGTTGATATTACTATTTAAAATAAACTATGAATAAATCGTCACTAACATTTATTTAGACGGTCTTTTTTTCCCAAAACGAATTTTATACGTAGTTGAATTCCAAACCTTTACATGATCGCTTATCAACCAGTATTGACACAGTACAGCAGTTAAAGTCTGCGTAAGATTTTTTGATATCAGTGCTACAGCTTGGGTTAGATGAAAGTTCTAATGTTAAAAAAAAAAAATAAAACTAAACAGCACTCAATAGTAACCAACTGGAATTAACAAAGTGTAGACCTAACGAAAATTCGATAAACTTAACGAAAAATTACGAAATGCATCCAGCATGATACTTATCCTACTTATCCTGAGCCCAACGAAGCACAATAAATGTTGAAAGTTCACAAAAACATACACCAACCTCTCAATAAAAAAACAAAATAAATAAAAAAAAAATTATGAAACCTGACGAAACACAACCAAACTTAACGAATCAGGACAATTTAAGAAAATTTGAGAAGATTTGACTCATCTTATTTGGTTTCTTAAGCTTCAAAAAAATTAACAAGCTCAGCGGGGTGGAAGTATACTTAATGAAATCTTGTCAAGCTTGAACAGTTTGATGCAAAGTTTGAATGCTAACGAAATTTCAAGTTAATTTCCAAGTAAGAGTAAGGTTAAGTTTTTTACCGAAACTTTACCGTGAAGTGAAATCAAATGTAACTTACTGTATTACTTAAAAAAACATAAAACCTTAGGGAACTTAACGAAGCATTCGAAGTACGCACTACTTAACGAAACCTATGAGAACTTAAAATGATGGTGAAATCCATGAAAGCATTACATTGCATGAACGAATTTTATAAACTTTATCTTAAATTACAAATTAGATGATACCCAGTAACTTTGAACCAACTGGACAAAGCTTCACGCAAAAGAATGGATGTTGACAAAACTAGGTTAACGAATTGAACTTCACTTATGAAAAATTAACGAAACGCCATTAAACATGACGAAGCTATAGAAATTTACCTAAATTTGTGAGAATGACGAAATGTTTCCAAGTTTAGCCAAGCCTATCTTTTATCAACAAAATGTAACGAGCTTTTCGGACGTTAACGGAGTTGATCGAAGATGAAGAACGGATTTAACTCATCTATTTGTAAATCTGATTGGTACTTTATGTCACATTCGGCTTGATCAACCATATTTCTCAGCTATGATGCAACTTCCCTTACATATTGACTCTTCATTCCTTTCCAAGTCTGCTTGTTTTCAGCTATTCTCATCCAAGATATGTCAGCTATTTTCTTTATATCATAGTCAACGAATCTTTGGGCGTCCTCTCGGTCGTTTGATTCCTCTTGGGTACCATTTCGTTATTCTTGTGGTCAATCTGCCGTCCGTCAATCTCTTCAAGTGACCATCCTATCGCCATTTCAAGGATTTCGCTCTATTTATCACGTATGTTACTTGGGTCCTTTTTCGTATCCACGATAGTTCTTTGTGATCCCTTCGTGTAATGCCCAGCATGCATATCTCCATGGCACTTTGAGCAACCATGAAGTTTCCTCCTTGTTGTCAGCGTCCATGTTTCACTGGTAGGACTGGCAGGATACATTGGTCGCGGATTTTCTTTTTCAAGTACATCTACTTTATGTACTTTACTGTACTTTATGTGCTTATCCAAAATAAAGGAGCTCAACGTTGATCGAAATTTACCACTCAGAATACTTATTGTTTGGGTTGCCCCATCCGTTAAGATTTCCTTAGAAATGAACTTCGCGATTAAACTTTTGCCACTATCAGCTTTCCACCCTAAATTTTTCAACCTTTGCGTTGATCATCCTCTGTTTAGCCACCCAAGATGTGTGCCCTTGAAAATCTTGACATTTTCCATCGCAACTTTTGACCGGAGCCCTTTTAATGGATGAAGTTCAAAGGAGATCACGACAGGGACTAAGGAATTCAGCTGAAAATTTTGTGCGTTCCCTGAGTCTCACCACATCTGCATATGACCTCTTATCCCACTAACAAACATGCGAGACCAAACTCGCGAAATAGTTCAGGCACCGTTGTGAAGCAAAACGCTTAAGGGATCGGAATGCGTGATATTCCCGGATGCTGGCAAAAACAGGTCGGCTCGAAAAATTTTCCTTGTGAAATCATGTGTATGTTATCAACAAGAATCCGTGATGATCGGGTTTTAAGTTGAATATGTGGGAGCTGTGTCCTCAAACCGGAAAAATTTATAAATTCTTGTGTGCGTCTTTGCCGTTCTTTTTATAGATAAGTTTATGTTTTAGAAGAAGGAATTTCTTGAGTATAAGTTGGTTGGACAAAGCAGCTGCAAGAAGAAAGAGGGAAAGAGAGAGATAGAGGGAGAGAGAGAGAGAGAAGAAGAAGAAATCTCGCCCTGTGGCAGGAAAAGTGCTTGAGATCTGGTTATGCAGCTTTTCAGTGGCAACGGATATTTTCAGTTTTACCTTCACAAAAGGGGAAAGCTTCACTTTCTTGGCTGCTTGCTTTCCCGGGCATCGTGCCTGGGCATAGTGCCTGCAGTACTTTCTTCACATTCATCGGATAGGTAAAGTATCGTTTAATTTGGATGCAAGGGGAGAAGGATGAGTCCTTATCGAATAGCTGTTAAGGATGGTAAGGTCAAATGACGAATGGAACTGCTTGTTGCACTACGCTTGGGTGACTCTTAAAACAAAAAGCCAGGATTTCATCAGGTTGTTTGTGCAGAGGTATAGTAGATCGCTCTCTTAGTCATTCCTTTGCTTTGCATCCACTCCTGCTGTAGAGGGAAGTTGTTACGTATTCCGTTGTGTAGACGACATAAAAACAAATAAAAAAAATATCACAAAAAAGCCTCAGTAAAAAAATGTCAGATAAAGCCTCAGAAAAAAATTCTTGGAACGCTTTTGAGAACAATTTTCAGTCAATATGATTCACTTGTTTGTTGTGAACATATAGCTATAAGATGGACAGCAAAATGTTGAGTAATACAGAAAAATACCGAATTGTGAAGTATCGTTAAATGGAAAATAATTCTGCATTGTGAAGTATTGTTAGAGAGAATAATTCCGAATTGTGAAGTATCGTTGAATGAAGAATAATCCCGAATTTTGAAGTATCGATAAATAGAGAAAAATCCCAAATTTTCAAGTATATAATAGACGTTCGGGTTGGAGGTAGCAGAGGTGGTCAGAAACAGCGCAGCAGAATTCAAACACTCAAGTGAAGTCCCGGAATCAAGAAGAGTTGGTCAGAATCAGCCTAGCAGAATTCATGCAAATTGAATATTTTATTTTTACTTGCTTTTATTTAATTCCTTCTATTTATTTACTATATTTCCATTAATTGTTTTTTTTTTAAATGAATCAATAAGAATTTTTGCGTGTGTTTTTGTGTGTGTGACGTGGAAGAATCAAGGCTTTCATGATGTCCTAAGCCACCCACTCCCACGCGGTGAGCTAGTCGTTTAAAAGTAACTTCCTTCGGCCGCCATTATGCGGCCTTTGTATTTTCAAGGGAACCTGTCCTTTAACCTTGTTCTTTTTTCGCTGCTGGTGCGACCTCATTATTAATTATTTATATTATTTATTTATTGGAAAATACATCACAAAGTCAAAAATAATAATAATAACGAACAATTCCATACTAGTTTATCAGTGTGGCAGAAAGATGTTTCGTCGGATTTCCAGCTGATTTGTGACACTATGCCAATTGTGTCCTAAAAACTTATAAAAACTTACATAAACTTAAATAAAACTATATATCATAACATTTTTAATTTAATTTTTATTCTATGAGGAGTAAGAAATGAAATCCGATAGATAGCAGAATTTTAAAGATCTCCAAAACTTTTTCATCCGCTTTTCTTGTGATTTATATTTCTGTACAGGATATAAACTAGCTCTCAATCTCTCTATTTTTTTGATTACTTCAAAACCACAAATTTTATTTTATGGTGGTGACCATTATATACCGCAGATATCCCTTCAGATCTCATCAACAGTCTGTTTCTGTGAACATCCAAAAATGGTAGCAATCCTAGCATGAATCAGCAATCCTTAAGCCCGCACTTATTCAGCAGTGAGTATTTTTCCTGTCACCAAAGTGAAAACTTTTCAGCCTAGACGATGCCGACACTGGGTAACATACTGGTGAAAAACTTTTAAACATTTCGCCTGATTTCAAATGAACAAGGACGACGACGACGACGACAAGGACATCGTTTTGATGCCGACCGAACGAACAATGACTCTACCATCCGTTCACATCTGTGTTACTATTTTCAATTATTCGTAACTTTCAAATAGCCATTTGCAATGCCTGACCATCGAACTCCTGTTTCTTGCCCTTCCACTTTTCACCCGTCGATTCCCATGCAAAAGGGGTGTCAGAGTTCCACTCGAATAAAATTCATTGGCTTTTGTTAGTGGTAAACAAAAGTTTCGTCTATTTAGCATGCATGGTAAACTCGAATCAACTACTATATCCACTCGGCACCACAAAAAGGATGTTGTGGTATTGGCTTGGCTTGAAGAGTTTTATATTATGGTTACACATTCGTTTGTTATGTTGATACGCTAACGGATTAATTGGTGCATGCATGAGGACGTAAGGCATCCGGATAGTGTTTTCACTTTGCATTGATTTTTATTTGATTTATGAGATTTTTCACTATTTGGAAGCAAAATAATAGAATATAAAATGTGTCCAGGGAAATGGCACTTGAATGGATATTTATGGATATGGAAGAACGAAATTTTCTATTAAGTATAATTGCTCGGGCTCTAAGTAAGGAAAATCGTTTATCACCTGCTCAGTGCTATCTATAGATATCCTATGGTATTTCTGCTCATACTTTAATCGTTTAATCGCTTTCTTCAAAGCTTCGATGTGAGCGTATTTGTTGGTTGTCTCCTTGGTCTCAAAATTGCACCAAATGGAAGTTCATCAGAATTGAACGTGTAAAGACGATGACATGGGACTTTTAATTTGACGCCACTCTCAATAAAAATGATTGGACGTTGCAGACGTTGGTGCCTTAACCATCAAGGAAAATTACTTCGGTTGTGAGGTCCTTACACGAGTTTGGGCATTTCGCCAAGAAAAAGCTATCGAATTTAGGTGAACGAATCCTTGAATCAACTCAGAACACAATGTTTGGAAATTGACAATTTTAAAGTGAAAATTGCTACTCCTTGACTTTAAAGAGGCGAACATTGGATTATTTTCCAAATATTAAAAAAAATCCTGTATTTTCAATTCGTTGGCCAGTAGATCTGTACTGCATTAAGGATTTCACGTAATCGAGATCAATTTGATTAAAGTGTTGAGTTGGTAATACTTAACTTGCTAAACACTGTACTGTAATGCTTTGATCGTCCTTTGTGGACGTATGAAAATAGTGGTATCATTGCAAATTTTCATAAAAGGTCATATGTGTATAAAGGTGTAATTGAACAAATAAAACTAATGCGCAATTTTATTTGATACTTTCATTTCCAGTTGCAACTAATTCATTTTTATTCACTTCATTAGATATTCATGTAGCGATCCTGGTTATCAGCAACAGACAATCTGAGCACACCTATTTTTCAAAAAAAAAAAAAAAATAATTTTCCTTAGATAAGAAAGACGTGAAGACCATAGATAAAACACTGTCACACTTTTTTTTGCATTCATCAACAGCTATCAATTGAAAATTTCTACTCTCGTGGCAGTTTTTCCTGACTTTTTTCGCAATCGATTTCATACAAACAGCTCAATGAAAATTCAATTAGGTATTCCATTGATGATCTCCTTAAGAAATGTGTCTTTCGATTCCGTTAAGACAGAAACCTGTCTGACAAGATTTCATTTAGTTTTTTGTTTTATTTGTGTCATCAAATCAATTAGAATGCATTTCTTTTATTTTCTATTTTTTGCAAAAGCATGGAATTCCGAGTGTGTCAGATGAATTAACAATAAATTTTTGATAGTGTGTGCGTCTGGACTGAGTGTGGCAGGGATATGTTAGTCGATAATACATTCTGGTCAAAGCCTGCCCAGATGCACCATATTGAGGATGCATTTGGTCGTTGAATAACATATTCCTATGCACTAAATGCGGTATATGTACATACGATAGTTTGATGGGCTTCTTGTTGAATATGCAATCTTAGGCCAATCACACTTGCTGCCATATAAGTTAGTAACAAATTTATTCATTCCTTGTGCATATGAGTTGTAAATCTTTTATTTGCTTTTGCTATTCAAATGCTATTTGAAATTATTAAACGGCTTGGACGACACAGGGACTATTTAGTTGAGCACAATCTAGACAAACTGGCAGGGACTATTGTGAATATTTATATACAGATTTACGTAGTGGCGAACGTGCCTTCCAGATCTTAACTTGATGTCAAGCAATAAATTATTGCAATAAAATTTTCCAGTTCAATGGATTATATGTGAATAACAATTTTCGCGTGTATTCCAAAAGGAGTGACTTTCTGGCACTTTTTGTTCATTTCGAATTGAAATATTTACGCTTTTTGTAATAGGTACTATCTTTTTAATTAATAGGCGTATAAATATGAAATGCGGATTTTTTCTGCTTGAAATATGTATTTATTTGAATAGTAGAACGAATGAATTCAATAATCAAAGTATTGGCCATCGCTAGCTACGTCTTTTTTCCATCTTTCTGTCAATTGATGGATTCCGTCCCAGTACCACTTCTCATTTTCTGAAGCTTACCACTCATCAAGCCAATTTTTAACTTCTTCGTAAGAATGGAACTGCTTGTTCCGTGCTGCATCGATTGAAACAAGTAGTAGTCAGAAGGAGCCAAGCCTGGTGAATACGGCGGGTGGTGCAAAACTTGCCAATTAATGTTTCCCAAGTAGTTCTGGACAGGTATTGCAACATGCGGCCGAGCATTGTCATGTTGAAAAATGACTTTATCATGTCTTTGGTGAAATTCTGGTCGTTTTTTCTTAATTGCGCGATTCAATTTGATCAGTTGGTGTCGGTAACGTTCGCCAGTAATAGTCTCACCGGGTTTCAGCAGTTCGTAATACAAAGGTCTCTTACTATCCCACCAAATACACAACAAAGTCTTCATTCCATGAATATTTCGGACTGGTTGTGATGTTGATGGCTGGCCTGGGTTTATCCATGATTTTTTCCGCTTGGGATTGTCGAAATAAATCCACTTTTCATCGCCAGTAACAGTCCGATGCAAAAAACCTTTTCTTTTCTGTCTGACAAGCAAAATTTCACAAATGGTTTTTCGCCTTTCGATGTCTCTTTTCTTTCAATTGATACGGCACCCATTTTCCAGCTTTTTGGATCTTTCCTATGGCTTTTAAACGTTGTGAAATCGCTGCCTGAATAACTTGCAACGCTTCTGCCAACTGTTTTTCAGTTTGTGTGTTGTCTTCATCCAATAATGCTTGCAAATCTGTATCTTCGAATTTTTTTTGGTGGTTTTCCACGGTCTTTGTTGCTGACATCGAAATCGCCACTTTTAAATCTTTTAAACCATCGTTCACAAGTGTCTTGGCTTGGGGCATGTTCACTATCTGCTTCCACTAACAAGCGATAAGTTTCTACTGCCGTTTTCTTCAAATGAAAGAAAGTTATTAGACTTCCCCGCAAAACCTCTTTTTCTGGCACGCAATTCGACATTTTTGAAGCGAAAAAAAAACTATGTTGTTTGTACAATCAAAACGTATGACATACTGGAATTTGTAGACGGATGTATACCCTCCAAAATGCCATATTAGTTATCCTCGACACAAACCATATGTAATGGTTACGCCATCTGTTAGTAAAATCCGCATTTGTTGTCCGCATAGTTGTTTGATATATGTTATATGAATAGTTAAAAATGCTATGGTACTATGAGCTACAAAAGTTAATAATATATTGTCGTAGAATCTGATGACTAGCCAATCAAGCATACATTACGGGGTGTCGAAGCTTTCAATGGCCACCATATTAGCACTGATCGAAACGTCAAACTCAAACATTGACCACTGTGCTCAGTACTGTTGGATAAGTGGTCATGAAACGGTCGATACTTCAACCATGCGTAGAATTTTGTCTAAATACCAACTCTTACATAGGAATCCTTAGTTATCTGCGGAACGAGTGCTTGGAGAACTGGTCATTACCCCTAACAAAAAAGTTTCGATCATACACCCTTCATAATTTCCCTTCTGTTGTTTTTGAAATCGTTGGCTTACAAGAATTACTCAAGTACATTTCGGGAGTTTAAACGAAACATACGATGCACTATTGAAAACTTACCACACGACCTGGTTGAGAGAGTCCTGCTTGAGGCTGTCAAGAGTATTAATATTGTATGAAGGTTTTAAATATTTAAATATTGTATAAATAGTATAATAGATAGATGTATAATAGATCCCTTTGAGTTTGTTTCAATTTTAAGCTCTAACGACACTTATGCTAATTCTTATATCGTGAATGTCTGGGTATATGCAGGTCAAAATTTTGAATTTTATTGGGTTTCAAGTGATTTCTCAAGACAGACTTTTGTTATTTAGTTGATTTTCGACACTCGAATATTAGTCAGTTTCGTCTAGTTACACTCTTCACCATTCTATCATTTTTCCCCAAATCACTTTTTTCTTTAATTGCCTTGTTACATTTTTTAATTCAACCTAACATCTTTCATTTGGGGCGAAAAATGGTTCTGCAAGTAAACCACATCTCAAAAGACTCAAAACAGGCAGCGCTATTACTCCTGAAATAATATTTACACTAAAGAGGTTTGCGTCTTTCTTTGGAAAACTTTTAAATGGAAAACGAAGTTAATGATGACCAAACAGTTGATGATCTAGGATCTGATCTGGGGTAAACGAATAAACGATGAAAAGATGATCTAGGATAAACAAAACGTACTCTAATTTGTTGGTATTATAAAGGATTCCATGATTATTTCATATCAGAGTACTTGAAAGTTGAAGTTGAAGTTGAAGTCTTGGTATGTCATGTATGAAATGTAATATCGCGTTAATCTTAGTTCATTGTAATTGTAATTCTATGGTATATCATATCTGTATTCCTTTCTTTGCAGAGATCTTTGGTTTGGTTTTGTCCTCTTACTGAACGCGATATAAACATAAACTGTACAATTTTTTTGAATATAACCAGTTGGCTCTTCATGTTCGATCATGGGATCATAGGACGAAGTGTAAGGATTGCAGGATAAGCAGACAGACGTGTTATTTTTGCATATGCATTCTACCTTCTTGTAGTTTCTTGAGTCTATCAGCAAAGGTCTCAATCGTTGCCATCTTCGTCTTCTGATAAAAATGTCATGTGCGTTACACTTTTAGGTTCAATCTTTTATGGAAATACTCCCTTATAGTTCAAAATACATCGTGTATTTATTCCTATAGTATTGCATGTGAGGAAGAACACTTGATGGCCTCTGCAGTCATACGTATCACCGTCATATATAAATAGTTATACCAGGTGTATAATAGTTATACCAGATGTCCGGTTTTTTGGGTAGAGAATACGTCTTTATATTACTCAAAATTTTGACCATCGGCTTCTACACATTCGCCCATATTTCTAGTAATTTAAGAATACCATGCAAGAAAAACTGCTTGTCGATTGCGGCAAACCATTAGTCGAACCAATAATATTTCAACTTCATCGAATACGCAGAAGTATCACATCAATGATGGCGCACCGCCGAAACGCATCTAAGGAAGTGACGGGAAACGACGGAATGTTTTGAATACAAAAAAAAAACACACAAGCATTGATGTATAAGATATAGAGAGGCCTTATCCGTGTACACGAGCGTACGAGCGCATCAGAAGTTTTAAACTTTTATTTTTCCCCCCCATCAGCTGTTCCATTGTTCGGCATCATTCGTTCCTGTCATTTGTTGTGCTACATGATATCCGAAATTCTATCAAAATTTCAAGGTTTTTTCGCGCAATAAGAAGCACATTAACTTAACATTATCAATGTCATATCCAATCATAGGCAAAATAGGAAAATATATATAAATCGTAAGAAAATATGATTTCTTTCTCTATGACGCCGAAGTACTCCTTTGCGAGCTCGTCCTCCATTGATGCGAAGAGGTGACAATCAGATGGCGTCAAGTCTGGAGAGTACGGCGGGTGCAGAAGGATGTCCCATATAGCGATCTGACTGTGTCTTTCACTAGTTTTGCAGTGAGCGACGGCGCGTTGTCGTGTAATTTATTCACTTTCTCGTGTCTTCTGGTTCATTTCCCTTGCTTTGCGCAGCTTAAATTTATAATTTGTTGATGACAGCGTTGTGTATCAACGATTTCGCTGGGCTTCAACGGCCCATAATACACACTCTGAAGAAGAACACTTGGGTCCCAACAGACACAGGGCATGTTTTACACATTCTAATGCAGGCTAGTTTTGCAGGACTCAACTTGTGTTTGCGTTTGTTGCTAAATGTCAGACGATCGAAATGGCGTATGTGTCAAATTAATACACCGCGTATTTATCGTTGGTGCCATCTCTTAGTAAAAATGAAATGTCGACAAAATGGCACATATAAGATTGAGCTGTTTGTTGCCGGAAAAAATACACGACAAGAAGGAGCAGTTCTCGTTTCACACGTTCCTAAATCAAATAAAGCTGTCAACCTACTTTCTACAATGCATTACGATGCAACCATTGATCCGGACAGTGGTGATATACGCACGCCCGAAATTTTCACGTGTTATAGCCGCACTTAGTGTGATGTGGACATTGTCGACAACAAGTGTAAGCTAAACAGGGTTCTAAGAAACAGCCGCCGATGACCCATTACAATCCTTTTTAATCTAATGAACATTGCGGCGATCAATGCGTTGGTAATAAAACAAATGAACGTTAATCCAGAAACAATTGTTAGGCGTACCTTTTTACCTTTTTTTGTCCTTAAATTTGATAAAACTTTTTTTGATTCGCCAGCCAACTGTAGATACGGTTTCTCGACACCTGAAATCTAGAATCGAAGTCCTTATAGGTATATCTCAAAATACACAGCACGATATCACACCGAAGATGGGACGGGTTGGGCGATGCCCATTTTGCTTAAGAGCCCGGAATCGATCGACGAAAAAATGGTTCAGGACTTGCAACAGATGGTTTTGCCTTGACCACCAGGCAGTAGAATGCCTTGAATGTTAGGAGGATAAGAAATATGTAAGTCATATCGTTTCAGTTGGAATACATTTTTCAGTCATGCACCTCAGAAGTCCCATTTTTGTTAAATTTTCTTAGAGTTGCATAAGATTGCTTCTAATTGTTATTTCTTTTTAGTTACATAAGCAAATTTTGTTTATTATGTATCTAAGTTGAATAAATTTATGATTCCTAATATAATTGCATTCCTACATTGACTGAAAAATAATTGACAGCGATTTGAAAATGGCCAAGCATAGTAGGCCACGCGTGCACTCGTGAAAAAAATAGGAACGCGTGTTCTCCAGTGTTTAACAAATTAATTCTATTAATAATAGGTATACATATATAAATACATATATAAATCCCTCTGCAATACTTAGCGAAGTTTCAAAATTTCGTGAATGAATATCGATTTAATTTATAAAAATAAAAGTCTTCTAGTCTTAGCTCGTTGGAGGAACCCCCGTATCAGTTTCATACATGTAAGATACAATGCCAAACATTATCAAGATTGTTAACGATAATGGATACTTCCAAGACCCTTCGCAATTAACAAAGCCATATTTTTTTTAAGGGCTAACAACCAATTAATATTTACATAATAGCACAGCGGAAATTCACAACGAAAAGAATATTTATTCAAGGCCCTTAAATTACATTTGAATCATCCAAATCTTGACATGGGTGTAACATTCGTGATAAAGATTCTATCAGTAGTCGTACTTGATGCCTTAAGCATTTAAATTTCCTTTGCGACTGAATACATTGTAAAGATGGCCTACGTAGTCCGGCGGGGTCCAAGAATTCACCGACATTAGATTTTGTTTTGTTTCTCGCCTTAATCCATGCTTTATTGCTTATTAATATGAAAATGATGCTTTTAGATATGTCTAAACATTTAAAATAAATTGATTAAATTAATTTGAAACGAGTTAGTAGCACGAAATGCTGATAAGTGGTCAAGTGGGCACTGAAATCGAATGCAGATTTCAGATAAGCTTATACGGTATCCAGCATAGGTTAACTTATTTGCATAATTGCTACCGTGGGCCGATAAATGAAGAACCTATATCGCACTTAATAATAATACACAGATTGTGGTTCGAAAAATTACTATATTTCAACGCATATGCCAACGGATATCTCTTTTGGACAACTGCTCTAGATACTCTCGTATTAAGTCATTTTCTGCATAATAACGAGTCCAGCTCTGAATTTTTTTTGTCGTTGTCATGACTTACAGACCCTAATAATAGTTCCATTTAAGTTTGAACGGTTTAACAAATTTTTATGTATCTTTAATGCATTAAAATTGTATGTGATTAATATGATCGAATCAACTTGGAATAGAGTTGGCGACATTGCACTTAGTACTCAATTTACAAGTTATTTTATCTTAAGCATCAGCGTAGGATCTTATCATAAGACATGCCGAAAATTAGTGTGTTAAGCATTAGTGCATTCATCATTCATTAAATACTCTGGGAAAGTTACTGCATGAGACTTGAGAGTATTTCAGATGTAACATGGCAATTATCTTATCAGTACGTCACTTCATATAGCACTCGATGGAATTTTATTGCTCGGCTATGGTGAGATCAGAACTAAGTTTATATGAGACAAACTAGCGTACATGTCACAAGAAATCAAATAATCGTTCTCCTGCATTGAGTAATATCATGATAAATTGTTTTTCAATTAAATCGTATCTCAACTGAAGCGCTAAATTATGTTCACTTAACAAACTAGGTAGATGAATAAATAATGATGGCTTAAGTCTTTCCTGCAAAACAAAGAAATATGGTCCTAGCCTTCATTAAGTTCTTCCAACCAAACTAATTTAGACAGTTTTGGTTGTTACGAAGCTGAGGACATCTTTGGTAGATGACACTTAGCAACCATGACCACTTCTTTGACGAGCAGATTACAAATATCTACAATTATAGCAAGAGAAAACTTGGAGAAAAGATTTTTCACGCTGAGTAAAGGAATAGTAAAAGGGAACGTAGTTCAACATTCGCGGAAATATACCTTACACAACAATGGCAAGATTTTGGAATTCCATTAAAACCCCTTTCCAATTTCGAAAATCTTTATGAATGATACTAAAGTGCAAGTCGAAAAACGATCCTTCCAACAAACAGGAGAAACTTTTCACCAATGCACTTTCTTTTACTCCAAAATATGTTCTTCAGCAAAGACCAGTTTATACCATGGGTATAGCATAGCATTTTTTTTGTTTTTTAACTCCAGGGACTTGTCCTAGTTAACTATAAGCAATATTTTTCTTTTTAATGCATAATGACTCAAAATAGTGGGGATAAGTATTATAAAAATATATTTTAATAATTTATAACTTCGATATTTATCATTTTCTTAAACAAAATATTATAAAATTTATGTAAGTATAATGATGATGAGCCTCATGGTTTTTCATCATCCTCATCACTTTCAGTGCCTCCAGAAACGTCCTCCAAATCAGAATCTGAGCCCTTTCAGAGTCAGGTACAGCAGGAATCGTCAGAGTAATTGCTTCTTTCGTGAAGGGCAACGGTCTTTTTTGGGGGGCTGGTCTCATTCCAGTAATCAGTGGGTCAGAAATGAGTAAAAATCCATTAATATCAGTGTTACCCTTGATCCTTGAAAAATTTCTCGTGAAATTCTGCCTTTACAGCCGGAAATATTTATTCCGTGCGTTAGCGGCTTCTCCAATTGGCAAGAATGCCTTGTCTCTGACAGTAGCACCATGAACCAGGATCTTGTGCATCGTAGGTGTCATAGGATGCCACGGATAAAACCTTATGTAAAGTTTCGCAGTGTCTATGCAATAATCTGCAAACTTGTCCAAATGGACTTTGTGACCACTTGACATGACTTCAAGGATGACTTTGAGTTCGTAAATGAAATTATAATCAACTCCAGTTATTTCTGCAGCTAAGCCAGGATTGGAAAAAAACTTCTACTTGTGTTACCATCATTGGTATTTCCAAACATAGCTTTCGGTACATCTACTATTAGACCAGTTTCACGTCTAAATGTCTCTTGAATGTTTTTTTTTCTCTGCTTAACAATAGCTTTGTCAACGTTAGATCTTAACTGCTACTTTTTTACAGTGAGTTTGCCTGAGAGGTGCAACATGCTCTCAAACAGACGAACTCTGGTGTGCAAAGTGGATAATCTGAATGAAAGTGCGTCTGCATCAATCTCTCCTTTCCCATATTTTGCTTGAATTGCGCCTGTTGTGCCTGCTGTGCTATCCACCACAGTCCCACTTGCAAAACAGCTCTAATAAGTCAGATTTATCTGGTCTTAGATCACGTAGAACATCCTTCAACTACGTCAGTAATCTTGTTGCAGTATGGTTTAGTACTTGAAGATTCTCTTGAAGATGAATCTTAAAGACTCTTGAAGATTTACATGTGCGCATGTTTCAGCCACTTCGTATGACTCTTTGGGCGGATAGCTGTCACTTTTTGCTTTTTGTAGGATGTTGTAACTAGGAAAGAACTTTTTACTGGTACTTCTTCTTACAGATAGTGCTGATAAAGATGCTTGCTGTTTTTCTTTGTTATCTGTTTTGTATGCTTTTTTCAACTTTGTAGCACTCGTTGGAGAATTCATAATTTGCTTAAGTACACTTGAAGCATCTTTTTATCTAGATATATGTAAATTTGTTTGTGCAGCATATTACTGTGTCCAAAAAATAAGGTGACATTTGAATTTAAACTGCGCGCGTCGAAGGATTTGGAGAATTATTTTTTTAGGTTGGTAGTACTGTCAGTGACATCTTTGTCAAATTTACATGTCAAAATATTCATTAGTGTTTGAGATACGTGTCGTTTTGTGAGCTGCTAAAAGTGGGATATTCGTTTTTTGCGATGTCGAAATTCGTTGAGCAAAGAATTTGCATTAAATTTTGTTTGCGGAATCAATTTTCTGCTGCAGACACGTTGATGATGGTGCAGAAAGCCTTTGGTGATAAGAATATGTCTAAAAAAAATGTTTACAAGTGGTATAGTGAGTTCTAAGCCGGCCGTGAACGTGTCGAAGACGAAGAGCGTCCTGGGCGACCATCAACCTCAACCGACGAAGCTCACGTCCAACAAATCAAAGATTTGGTGTTGAAAAACCGTAGATTAACGATTAGAGACCTTGTTATTGAGATTGGCATATCAAAAGGCTCGGTCAATACCATTTTAAAGGATGTTTTGGAAACCAAAAAAATCGCCCCAAAGTCGCACAAAAATCAAGGTCATGTTGTCTGTTTTCTTCGATTATCGTGGTGTTGTGCATTATGAATTCCTTCCGCCGGGCCAAACAGTCAACAAGGAATATTATTTGAAAGTTATGAGTCGTTTGCGTAACGCTATCCGCCTAGAAAGGCCGGAATTGTGGAAAGACAATTCTTGGTTTTACACCACGATAATGCACCATCCCATACTGCACTCGTAATTCGTGATCATTTCGCCAAAAATTCAACCCATTTCGTTCCGCAACCACCGTATTCACCTGATCTGGCGCCGTGCGACTTCTGGCTGTTCAGCAAGCTAAAAAGACCGCTCCGGGGACACCGTTTTGATACGATAGAGGTGATTCAAGCCGCAGCGAAGACGGAACTGAAGGCTATCCCGGAAAGTGACTACAATCAGTGTTTCGAAGATTGGAAAATCCGTTGGCATAAGTGCATTGCATCGGGAGGGGATTACATTGAAGGGGATGGAATTGATTTGGAAGAATAAATATAGAATTTTTAAAATAAATGTCACTTTATTTTTTGGACACAGTAGTATATCAATACATGATTATCCGCTGTAATACGTATGGTTTCAGTTTTCCTTCTTTTACTTCTTTCGCTTAGCCCATTAAATGGTTTTGATGGTCGACCCGAGCTTTTAGGCTGCGCTCTCGGTACTTCGAATGTATTTTTTAGCCATTCGTCATTATTATGAAGAAATCTAGCTTGCGTTTTATCAGCTTTTTTCCTACCTTTTTTTAAATCGCGACTTAATATGCGAAAACTTGTTCTTCAATGCATTTAATTCATCATCAGAACAGTTTTCGCGGGAAAAAAATCCAATTTTCCAAGTAATTTAATTTTTCTTCAAAATTAGGCAAAATTTGCTCTTTCATTTATCAAGAAGTTATCTATGGGTAACTTATCTAACATCTGAGTGACCAGGTGATCCTGAAACCAAATAACTACCAAGGTGACATTGTTTAAATTCCAAATAAAATTATTGTACTCTTTTTCACTGTCTTGGTCTGTCTTCTATGGCAAAAAAGGGGGTGACTGTGGACGGCTAATTAGGCCATAATAATTTTATATAAACTATAACCTGTCGTTATCAATTAACATCACAGCCGGGAAGAAACCGAAAGTACAAGAAAAACCTTTTTAAACTTAAAATTGGGTTGGAAATTTTAAGAATTTTAAACTATGTTTTCAAACGTCAAATAACAATATCCTATGACCCCAATGGGGGACTCAACCGCTAAACTTTGACAATTGAAAGTGATGTATCTTAAAGTTCAGTGACAGGCACGGTCTGTTCTGTCACCATGTGAATTTGTTTCATTAGTTTCCAAAGCTTAAACCGAGCGCTATGACTTTACAACATTTCCTGTAAAACTTCATTCATGTTGACTTCATGAGTAAATTTAAGTAAAGTAAATTAAACAAAATATATTTAGGCTGACGTTAGACTGTTAGTTGACGTAAAATTATGATTTTTGCGAAGACTAAACAACGTATAACCCATAACGCAAGCATAACCCAACATACTTTACACTCACGATAAGATTCTGTGCAGTATTGGCCGGTGTCAAGCAATACAATGTATTATCCATATGCTTAAATTTGGTATGTTGCGAAAAATTCCATACCTGGACCACATCGTAGCTACTGGCCAGCGGTATCTCGTAGATAAAGCGAGCTTTCTAAGATAGAGAGCTTGTAAGCTAAACGCCAAAGGTCAGTGGAGAGAACGCAATAGCAAGCTTTCAGAGTTTCGATATATATCAGAATAATTTTTAACAATAGTATATATACGTCGGTGCGTAAAAATACAAAACTGAAGAGAATGTAACACCACCTCTCTCCGCATGTTCGTTCTTCACAGTTTCATATCAGAGTTTCCATGTAAGCGGAGGAAGCCAAACGAAGGAAGTTTGGCTTCCTTGGTTTCCATCAAAACTTTGACATCCAATCAGTGATTAACAATTCTTTTCGATTTTCTTTTTCATGTACGAGCGTTTAGGATGGAAAGGAATTTTATGTGGACGCATGATTTCTAAAGCAACCGTCAGGTGGGGCACGTTGCTGATACTGAAGGAGGAAGCACTTGCAAATTGTACTAAGTTAAGATTTTGATCGCTTGTATTTAACGAGTTGTGACTTTCTTAATAGATAAAATATTACAATTTCTGAGACTCAACGATTCTTAAGGTAAGGATACTTAGATTGCATTACGGCAGTGATTTGATATCGTGGTAGTTGCTCCAGTAAGAAAAATATCTCAATGATGCTTTTGAAATGAGCAATTGAAATTTAGCAAGTTTTAATAAAAAAATGAAAAACCATCGATTGGGCACCTTGTTCAAATCGATGAACAAGGACACAAGGATTATTGCAAAAAATCCTCTTCTTATGCAAATTTCTGTATATAAAACATTTGCATAACCGCGCGAATGCCTTGCATCAGTTCATAAACTTTATATTATAAAGTTATTTAGAAACATCGAATAAATAATTTAATCTATAGATAACATTCTCTTGAAGAGATCAAAGCTCCTGACTATTTTTGCGAATTAATTCATTATTATCAAATATCAGAAATGAGACCAAGGCTATTGAGACTTTCTCTTAGCATTCTATATTCAATCAACCCAATTTGGCTTTTGCAAAGATCTAGGTAGCACATGAGTAAATACGCAATGAAAAGTTATTCAAGGCTCCTATAAAGTATCTATCGTATAAAACCAGATAGATGCCATGCATACAATTTAGTCACAAGAAATGATTCTATGAATACAGGTAAGAAAAAGTTGCAGAACATAATTACATACTGAGGCAAGTTGTTGGCACGTTATTTGAAATCAAATCAATTATTTTCAAACTTGATTTTTATTTCTTACAGGACTATGTCGCAATATGTATTCGTCAACATTTGGTTGCTAGCATTCTGCATACAATATGCAGCTAGTATACCTGTCCCAGAGGAAAGCGCGGCTAGCTCAAAAGATTTGAAATCCGATTGTAAAGATTGTCAGGACGATGTAGTGAACTTGGATTATATAGATTACGACGATTTCATGAATAACCATCAGTTACCTACTGACGACAAAATAAACGAAGGCTTGGAGGGCTTGGCTTACGCTAACGAAGGCTACGTTTATGGTGGTTATGAATATTTTATTGAATATCTTGATGATGATCCTGACGCCGAAAATGGTACTTATGATAAGCCGAAAATTGTTCGGTATTTTGAAGCAGTAGAGAACGCAACAAGTGAAAATGGTACAAACCAACCAGTGTTTGAGAAAAACTTAGCAACAAACATGGAAGCATTGGATTTCTCAAATTCCGCTAGTCCTGATTATGAAATCAAGAAAAAAGATGCAGCCAATGTTGAGCCTGGTACAAAAGTTCTAGGAAAACAAACGGACTCGGATGACATTCAAATGGATTCCAAAGAGAACAGACTTAAACGAAGTGCACAATTTCAAAATTATCCAGAAAAGTTTGTAGAACTTGAAGGCAATCCAATAGATTCTATAAAATCAAATGAGCTACCAACTGCTGATGTTTCTAATGAACAAGAGTTCATTGGTACTATTGACGATGACGGAAATCTGGAAATAATGCCAAACTTCAATGCCAAAAATTTGAAAAATCAAAACTTTCCAACGTATCCGGACTATTTTGAATATCCCGACTATGTAACGGGTCCCTTATCTAGAAATCTAGATAGCGATGAAGATTTAGGTAGCATTGAGGATGCAACGGATGAGGATAACACGGCATTGAATCAAGTGTCTGCTAGCAATCCAGAAAGGTTACAAAAATGGTTCGTCTTAGAACCTGTATACGATGATAGCTCAGAGTTTAATACAAACCATAAGATATCTGGCTTCGATCCAAGTACTCGGCAAAACAATCTAAAATTTAAGGAAAACATTGAGAGTTTGCGTAGCTCGGAAAATGAAGATGATTACGTTGACTATGAGGATCTTGACAATATTGACCCGAAAGACCTCGAAGATATATTCATTTTCAGTTCAGCACCAGAAGGAGAACAAAGTAATTCCGATAAAGCATCCAACTTTCCAATATATTTGGCAAACATTGAAAAGTTAGCAAGTTGGCGAACTGGGAAAATTGGTCAAAATAATGCGGGGTCACGAATAAATTCGAAATTTTTAGCATTACCATCAAAGTCTAAAACTTCTCAAATTCAACGTAATCCACCCAAACTTTCAGCGTCTTCTAAATTTGAAGATTACGACGACTATGATGACTATGCTGATTATGATCAACCTCAAAAACTTTCAAGTGCTAAAAATAATAAAAATTTATCAAAGCTTGCTAAAAAAGACAACAAACTAAAACAAGTATCCAAAGGTCAAAAAGACATTAACCGAGCGAAATTAGAGGATTACGCTGATTACTATGAAGATTATGATGAACCTATGAAACCTTTTACAAAAAAGCCTAAAGGCATTGGTGTACTGAAAAGTCCAAAAGATTCAATAGACTTTCCCAGCTCTAAGGCTCCTCAGAAAACTGAACAATCAGCACAGCCAGTAAAGATTGTAAGTAGTGTAACAGAACCAAGTTCCATAGACAATAAGGACAGCACCCTAAAACTTAATTCCGATTATATCAAACCTCCAAGTAAGCCAATTGATTTGCAGGACACACCTTCAGATGTCAATGACAATGTTATGCCAATTATTGATAGTCAACCTAAACAGAAAGAACCACTACCAGGCGGACCATACAAGCAATTGGAAAGTGAAGAAAATCTGAAAACATTTCAAGAAGAAGATGAATACTTGCAAGAAAGTGCTGAATCTGATATCAAAAGCAACGTTTTTGATAAACCAGCAGATTTCTCATCAGCACAAGTGCCAGCAAAAGCTGAAATTATAGAAAAGCCTCAGAGCAGTGAAAAGGACAAGCAAGCAAAGCAGGAAGTAGCAAAGAAACCGGGCAAGCCGATTCAGGAAAAACCACTGATGCCAGCCGTTTCAACTAATCCAGCAATGATTGAAGTCATTAGTGTTGTAGGTGGTCCCAGCAGACCTGGTAGGAAGCAAAGACCAATGACGAACCGGCCCGCTAGTCCTCCGAAAAGAGTGCGTCATCGTGGAGGAAATCGTGGTGGTAAACGCAAGAATGTTAGAAATCCGAACAGGAGGAGTGGAGTAATGCAAAAGAGATCAGGGAAACATCAAAACCACCAGAGAAATCTGCAAAAACGTAAACTGAATATTCAACCGAACTAAATGATTGACTAGAATTAAGACAATACGATCGTAGATGAGGAGTTCATTTTATTATGTGACAATTAAATTATTTCATTTTATTAGTTAATTTAGTTGTTATTTAGAATACATATCGACTACCCTACTGGGGATTTGGTATTCTCCTTTATGACTGGTTATTCGATTGGCTTTCCAATGAGTGTTTCCTATATTTGTCGTCCTTAATAGCTTAGTCAATAGTCTATTTATTCAATGTATACAGAACGCAATCTTTAAATCGACGAGTTTTTAGTTGACATGACCTTTTGGAAAATTTAACATGTATATCGTGCTGAATGTAAATCCAAACCACCCTCATAAATTGCATAATTGACAAGAGTGCCGCGGGTGTATAGACGCGCGAATATATTTTTAAACAAAGCATTCGTACTATGTATGTATTTTATGTGGCACCTTGAATTTTTTTCACGACCACCTCTGCGATGGTATAATGTGTGCTTATCTCTTGCAATACCATGCGAATCACTTAGCTGGTTCTTCAGAATTTTAGCTGAGGATTTTTACGGAAAATAGGGGATGTGAGTGTTGTCTGGTACGAGCTGAATGGTGGAAAAGGGTAAAAAGCTTCGCCTGTGCAAACTGTCTCGGTTTCATGCTATGTCTGAATTTCTATCTATTCTTCTCCGGCAATTTAGATAAATTTTAAGTATTTCATTCTATTGAACAAATTCTTAGAAAAGGATATATTCATTTATCTCAAAACTCTGATCGACTTCCCCTATATATATGTATGTTGTGTCATTGATCTTTGACGTTCCAGTGTTTATTACCTACCTCAATACAATTCAATGTTCATAATGCACCTACAAGATTTCTAGAGTAGTAAAAGTTAAGATATAAAAGCAAGAACACCTACGCTGTATCGTGCCCTGTTCATGCTTTAAGATTGTCTTTATCTGTTGACCGGTAAATGCAAAGTAAACAAACAATAGTGTCGTTAAATGCAACCGTAGAAGATGTGATAAGTACATACCATGGTATTTCACATTCGCACCAATATGAATACGTAGAAGAAGTGTGGAAGGAATGGGTTTTTGTATACGACTCAGTAGTCTAAGAATTGTGTTTTTATCTTATTTGAAAGCAATTGAAGTAAGGATTTGGAATGCAATTAGATTTATTACTATTGTTTTATTATGTCTAGCCAACAGGCTTGGCGACCGGAAATCATCCTTTGAATTGTGAAGATCAATTGTTCTTCTTTATTGATGCTATCTTCTAATGTATCTTTTGCCCGGAGAAACTCTAGCGTCTATGATTTCGGCTCGGTATACGTTATTTGGTTTAACTAGCAAACCTCCACATTCGGGAAGAACCTTAAACGTTGATGGGATATCATTAAGCAGCAGTTGTTATTTAATTTTTGTTCGACCGATTCCAACTTCTTAATCGGCCGATAGTGATCCTTTTAAGAAATCACTGGCATTGAGCTCATCTATTGAGTAACTACTTCAATTGCTAAAGAAATGTTTGACAGGCAGGAATTTTTATCTTACTTCTAAGTAATTTTCGATCTTTTTAGTTTGAAGAGACGTTGTGACAAATATTAAATTTAACTGAATAAACTCAAAAATAAGGATGCATGGAAATAAAATGCTGAAGGTTTAATAGTGAAAAATTTCATTCGAGGGTTGGGGGGGTTGATGATAGTTGGTTACCGTAAAAGCACCAAATTGAAAAATTTGGGAAAAGCAAATATGTTATTTCAATAAAAGGATCATACATACCATACCCTCCTTCGAATTTGATTATTCATCAAGCCAATTTCAGACCGTGTGATTTATCTTTTAGCATAGATTTAACGGTCGAGCTGTGTAATTTCTCATTTTACTTAATGGGAGTGTCGGTTAAAAATGTCAATTTAGATAACAGATGGCGCAACTTTTACAAATGGTTTTTGTCTATAATAACTTATTTGGTATGTTGGAGGGTAAACACCTGTCATTAATTCTCACCTAGTCATTGTACAAAAAGTGTAAGCAACAAAGTTTTTTTTGCTTCGCAAATGTCGAATTTTGTCTCTAAAAAAATTGTTTTGCGCGGAAGTTTAAAAACCTTATTTTATTTGAAGAAAAACGCTGTTGACAGTTATTGATTGTTGGTAGAAGCTTACGGTGAACCTAAAAAAAGCTCCAAAATAAAAAAATTGTCGACGATGCTTTGCAGTTTCCTAAGTGGTGATTTTGTCGAATCGAATCGGGAAAATGAGGTCTGACTTTCCTAAGTCAGACCTCATCGGGCAAACATCGTCAAAGAAAAATTAGAAAGGCTCGGTTGGGAACACCTTGATCACCCCCGTACTCTCCTCTCCTCCGTACGACCTTGTTCCTTCTGACTACCATGTGTTCCGATCGATGCAGTTCAACTTGGCCGACTTACACTTTCGAAATGCTGAAGAAATGCGAAAATGGGTCGATGAAGGGATTGCCTCGAAAGATGAGGACTTCTTCAAACGTGGAATCAATAAACTTCCCAGAAGATGGGAGGAAGTCATACCTAACGATGGGCAGTATATTGGATACTGTATTCATTCATTTAGTTAGTGAAATAAATGCTTTTTTAAGCCAGAAAATCGACATTATTAACCAACACTCCCGATAAATTGAGCTGTCGACTGATACCTTTGAGAGGTTCCAATTCTGAGCCAGGATTGCAGTATCATCGACATCTGCAAAGGAAAAAGAGAGCGCTGTGTTGTTTAATTATGTGATCATTCTAGAAATGGGAATATCCATCAAGTGTGATGAAAAAACCAAAAAGTGCGTTGATGACAGCACTTACAAAAGTAAACTTGCAAACAAAGAGTTCCACCCAGAAAAAAATTCAAAAACGTTGCTTTTAACATGTGGATTTTTATGGAAGAAACCTTATGAGGCCGACTCGAGGTTGCAAGGTCTAAACAATAACTTCAGTATCAGTTAAAGTTATGCTTTGTTATTTGACATCTGTCATTTTAGCACTTTGATGGTTTTGATACGGTGTATAGGACTAGTATGATTAAGTATGCAACCAGAGCAGACTTGAAGTGTTGGAGCAAAGTCTCATAGATATGTCTCATTTATATTTTCATCAACAACAAAAGTAAGAATGTCGAACAAATCGGAACTTTAGCCTGTCAGTAAAATACGCCTTCTCCAGTATTTTTCCTTGTTTCGTACACATACGATTTTCGGTGGTTTGCCATCTTTGGTGGGTAGGTTCATCCTCTCAGGACGAAACCACACAACGAAGAACGATGTAACTTCGTTCGTAGGACAAAAATCTTTTAGGTATCGCCTAGCAGCTGCATGCTGTATGTCAAAGGCAACTACAACTCATTTCAATTTTGACGTGAAAAAATGAATATGAAAACTGTTTTGACAAAATCGGTGTCGCGTTCGCTCTCAGTGGAAATCAATTGTTTTCGCAGAAATTCATCCGCAATTATTCCTTTGGAACGCATGAGTTTTCGGATGACTGACTTTCAGCTCCTTCGGATTGCTGTCTACGAAATACAAATGCACTATTGCGTTCCTGATACGTTGAGACGAGTAAAACTTGTGAAAAATGAATGAAGACCATAAAAGTTAACGATGCAGGAATCAGAAGACAAGATTAATGCCCCATTTTTATAGAATGCAGGTATTTAAACGCTTTTTTTAAAAAAGGGATAACTGATAACAGCTGATTGAGTGCATGATTATGTCGAAAAAAATAAAAAATTACCAAAATTAGTTGAATTTCTGAAGAAATAAAATGAATTCCACTAACAGAAGCTACAAAATTAAATTTTATCAGTTATGTATAATGACTTTTTTTGAATTCAAAAACATGAAATAATTTTCTCCTGCTATCATCATCAACGGTGTGATAGCCCAAACTGAGTTTTAATTGTCACAATAATTTATTTCTGATTTTATTGATCCTGCAAACATGTTCGTAAGTTAGTTTTAGATATTAACATTGGTACGTCTCCAGTTTCTATTGCGTTTTCCCCATAGTTTCCTAATAGCTCATGCTTGTCTTTTGCGTCATGGTCTATCCGTTCGTCCTGTCTTTTCTCACGGCAGTCAGCCTATTGCAGGTTACTTAGTTCTTCATACATGCACACGGCAGGATTGTCGTGAATATAGTCCAATTAATCCCCTTTAAGCTGGAGACTCATATCACGACGATTCAATCCGAAAATTTTGTAACTACGGGAACCGAAATACCACAACAAGCGACCTCAACTACCTACAACTTTGTTTAGGAAGTCGGCGCTGCAGGCGTTGGTGTCTTATCCTGAAGGGTCTTAACTAGTGCTGAGTTGTAGGGAAGCGTTCTTAACTGCAGTTAATCGACAGAAATTAAAGGTAAGATACTTCTATGGCATAGAAATGTGTTGAAGCAAGCAAGACCTGGTTCATCCCGTCTTAATAAATAAAGTCCGGTAGTTGCGAGTAGAATAAATTGGGGTCGTACTACCAAAAATCAAATTGGAAAATGCGAAATTTTTTAGAATTATGATTTATTTAGTTATGATAAATTAATCTCTGAACAGAGAAGGGTTCGTTATGAATTTGACAGAAATCACGTCACACGAACAAATATGAGATCGAACAACTTCAAGGGATGAAAAGGAATGGTATAGAAGCCTTGGTGGTATTGTGAACAGTAAATCAATAGAAATAGAACAAATGGCTAAAGTAATACTCAGCTACAAAGTTGCAGTGCTCTGTGACCATGGAATGACCCCGGAAGAGTGTCATTCCGATTCTGTGTGGCAACTGGCAACTGACCGTTTTCAAAACTATAGCGTTGAAAGAAAGCAGCAAGAATCCTTCGAATAAGCCCCGACATAACGGAAAAATAAATCTACTAAAATAATTGTAATTTTATTTTTATTGGTGAGTTTTTTTTTCATTATCGCGTTTACTAATAATAATCCACCTTGAGCTTTTGAGTAAAAAGGCAAAGAAAATCCACTATTGTTTTTCCTATCTCTTTCTGACAGAAGTCACTTGGAGGTGTTCTTGCTGTTTATGCTTAGGCCTTTAATTGAATCGAATGCAGGAGATTAAGGGTCAACGCGAGTCTTGGCTGTACCCTAAAGTAGATTTCCCAAAAACTTTTTTTATTCGGATATGTTCGGGAATTTTTCAGTGTCACTTATTATGGTGCTTGTACTTCCATTCATCGTTGTCGGCTTAACAAATTATTCGTTGATGCGCAGTTTAAATTTTTGTGTATTTTAAGTTTGGTTAGTTCAGAGAAATAAGCAATATTACAAAATCTTTATCCAATCCTCCACTAACACTACTTACAACACTGATTTTTCTTATTTCACCTTTATTCTTATACGTCCAGGACGTTCCTTTTTTGACTATCTTGTGATTTCCTTAATATGACAAACTGGTGTCTATCTTAAAGTTTCATTCCAGCTTGGACAGCTTTCGCCAAACTTTGGTATTATTCTGTGATTGAATCGTGGATTCAGTTTGAAAAACGTTGAACATAGGAAGGTTTTTTTCTTATCGCGTTCAGAATCTAGTCAGAGATTTATCTTATCCTTTTTTTCAAGACTCTGCATTTACTAGTGTTATCTTAATTATTGTACAGGTTTTGTTGGTACAAAACTTAGTAATATTTTACGGAATATGTCTTAGTCGATACTGTCAGATGATTGCACGAAGTGTGTATGAAAATATTATATATAAGGTTGTATTGCATCTTGGTGTTGACCGATTTTGTGTTCCCAGGCTCATTAAAGACAATTCTCGGGGATGTTTGATAATGGGTAGTGAATTTTAAAGGCTGTATTTTTATGCTTCTGTGATCTTTCATCATATGATATTGTTCTATGCTGTAAAGCTTTACATTCATAATTGCTGGAGAGTACTTTTTAGTTCCTCAACGTTGGGAGAATATTCCTAAAGTCCTGCGTAGTTCTGCTTATCAACATGAAATTTGTATGTCGCTTTTTATTTGATCCATAATTCATATAGAGTTTATAGTTTATCTGCGGCCAATAGTTTATCTGCTGGTCCTTTGCCTTTGACAGATGCCTAGTGTCTGCATGATATAGTCCCGCATCACCGATGTAATTAACTGTCAGGGTAAGGATTTAGTGGACATGAGATATTGAGAAGAGGATGAGAAAGTATTTTTTGAATTAATAATCAACATCAAGTTTATCAGAGGGTTATCTGTGTCACGTATTGTGAAGACCTATGACAGGTTACTGTGATCCATGAAATGATGGAGAACATCTCTTGGCTGAAAGGGGGTGTTTCTTTTTTCAAATGCCGGAAAATCAAACATGTATATCAGAGAAACCAGATACCTTGATTTAAGATGGAACCCCTTGCGTATAGAGGTAGACATAAGCACTTCATGCGTTGAGGGATCACAGTTGTTCAAATAGCGAAGGTTTTCAGTAGAAGTTCGTGTTGGGTACAACATAGCGGTCCTTCTCCTGGAATATCCTGACATTCTGGTAACTTCAGCAGTTATTGCTTATGTTGGCAAGAGCTCATGCAACTCTTAGATTTGTAGATTTGTGTTGGTGTTCCGCGGGATTCACTGTGGCATCAGCAAACCAATCATTTGGTTGCTTCTTTCTCATGATCCAAGATTTTTACGAAAGTTTCTGGGGATCCGAGAACCGTTCTAAGAAATTTTTGTAATTTTTGCAATTTTTGTAATTGCTTTAAAGACCATCAATCTTTACACAGCACAATTTCTCATCAATCATTGTGGCAAATTCAAAAAATTGTTCTTGTATTGACAAATAGCGTATACTTTAAATAGTTTTGCATCTCCCTATGGGAATGTTCAGTCTGACATATTAGAAAATATCCTTTCTAAAAGATATTTAAAATGTTTTCTGTACTGTGTAGAACGTCATCGACAAATTACATCTAGAATCTATCAAATGTGAGTATCATCAAAATATATGTTAGCATGCTTAACATTGTCCTTTCTGACTGTTCCATGGCCATTTGCATACTCAACAAGTTTTCAAAGACTCCAACGATCAAGGACAACAAAATACTACACACAATAGAGTCAAATTTAAATTTTGTACCCATAAATCTTTTTTTATGCATCATTTAAATTCCTTTTGAATGTGGATGGTATAAAGTTGTCAAAGATTTCTTCATTTATAACATACTGTATGCAATAGTGTTGTAGATAGTTTCGTGTACTCCTTGCTAGTGACTATATTAACATTGCAATAAAACACTACACTAAACAGTTATCGCATTATAGAATGATAGTTAGATTCAGCGAGAATCACGGAATATCAGATGCAGGAATTGCATCGTCGTTGTCGTCGTTTCGGGACCTCGATGGAACAAGCTTGATGTCTTGTGGAATGTGTCACCATTAGCATTTTCAATTGGGCCTCAGATCTCAATTTTCCTTTTGGAGTTGAATGTTGCCAGGGGTTGGATATCGTTACATGAGTGGGTTTGTAAAGTTTAAGAAAAATGTTGTGACTTCCTATATATTCTGTAAGCAAACATGATATTCAGTAAAATTTTATGACATAATCCTTTCCTTTGTAATACCATTTCCAAGAACTTTGTAGGTTTTTGGCTTGATGACGTATTCGTTTATCACTTACAAGGTTATGGCTCCCTTGTCACGAAAACGTCGCTAAGCGTGCCAAATTAAATGCTGCGTTCGGGAAGTCAGACTTTTCAAATGAAAATAAGTTGGAAACTATTCTTCGCAGCAACTAACGTCTTCATCTGATTGTATATCTTTTGTTGAAGTTTATGCTGCAATTGCTCATGCCAGGTTATGTAGATTTACCTGAGTAAGATGTTTGCCTTGATGTGATTTAGATAGCAAAGAATACTAATGCGAAAATAAGAATGAGCAACGGCAATGTACTCGTATATGGACCATTTCTTGCGTTTTCTTTACAATATTTGGATCTAGAAAGCAATAAGTCTTATGCGTAATACTCCGGATTTAGCTATTGCTGCGATAATTTTGCACAGGAATGCTGTGGATTGTTGATTGGGGAAAATTAATTGCTGTCGGTATTAAGGGTTGACTTCAACCCAAAATTTTTTTTTTAGAGATTGTTAAAAAGCAGACGATAGTTATTGAGGAAATTTCCTACTTGGATCCTTAAAAAGGAAAAGAGATATGCAATTGATAACAAGTCTTCAATAGAACCCCTTTACTATCAACATATGAGTAGCATGCCTCCTGGTCAACATTCCTTCATGATAGAACATCTGAACCTGTTAAACATCGCGTTTGAGTCCACAGCAAATTCCTGTTGTGTTCTCATCTGTTGCCCATGCACGTGTCGCCTTCAATTCTCTTTGAAAACTCTCTTGGAGTTTCGCGTATCGATGCGAATATACTCACATTATTCTGATGCGCTAACAGCTACACGTTTACCTCGCTTACAGCTACAAAACGCGAACGCTAGCTGTGATCAAACTTCTGATCCAAAGGTACTAACCAAAATAAGTAAATTGGTAAGTTTTCTTCGATTTTTGCGTAAAGCAAGAATACCCCTCTCAAATCTTTTGCATAAAAACGCAATACAAATGTAAACCCCATTGTAATTTGTCTATCTTTGTCTGGAAGCCATCCGAGGGTGTTAGCGCTGTATGCCATGACGCTTTGCCTATATTAACGAACTGTTACTATTTTCTTCACAAGATTTTTGGGTTCCATTCTCATCAAACGAATCCCAAAAACATATGACATCATATTTTTAAGACTTTAATCTAAACATTTCTGCCCAGAGGAAAGGGACGACGCATGTCACACCTTCTTCAACTGTAGAAGGTGGAACAGGATGCGGCAGGACTTGTGGGAGGTAATGGGAAAGCTTTCTCCAGACAATCTAGTCGGAGAAATGCTGAAAACTTTCGACAAATGGACCTGTGTGGCACATTACTCTCGGGCAATACTAACAGCAAAAAGAGTGACCATGGATAACCTTGGGCGCGGGGCCTAGAGGGGTCTCCTTTCCAGCAGTCCTCCTCCATCCTGCCCCCTCCCGCTGGAGGGAGATTTCTCTACGCTGACGGCGCCCTAGGGCGAAGTAAAAAAGAGGCTTAGCCCGAAGTAATGTGTCAAACAGTTCCAGGCTGGGGTCTCTTGACAGGGGGGGGGGGGGGTGTTTAGTGGGTAGTCTGGTAACATGCGCTCCTAGAAGTCCCACAATCCGGGCGTAAATTGCCTTCACCCCCCAACCGAAAAACAAAACCGAAACGTTGACAGCTCGAACAGCTGTCTATATTACCTAAAATGAATACGATGACAAATAGAGCGTGCTATGTATTACTTTTGACAAAACACATGTACTACTGCTAAGATACGCTAAATAATATGTTTCATCGAGAGAAAAGCAACAGATAAACGTAAATAAGAAATTATCGGTATTCAATCAGAAAGGAAGCTCCAAACTCTTGCCTTTTTCCCTTGTAGACACTGTAGAGACACTTGTAGAGAGAAAGAGAAGAAAAGAGCAATGAAAAGAGAAAGCTTTGATTTGACATATGATTTTAAGAAATTAGAGTTAAGAACTTTTCCGATTCGACATAAATCTGAAAAGATTGGGGAAAGCATTGTAAAATTTTGTTTACATATTTCACTTTCACATATTTCGTTCTTTTGCATTTTGAAAGAATTTTGTATAAATCTTAAACTAGATTGAGTCCAATCACCACCATTAATTTCTTTATTAATTTTAGGTAATCCAAATAGTTTTGCAGTTTTTGTCCTCTGTATAAATTTGTTGAGAAGGCTTACTCATATTCACATGATTATGACCGAAAGCGTGGAAATTTTTTCCGAATAAAAAAGTCCTTCGCTGCACATTAAAAATTGCCATACATCATTTGTAAAAGTTGTTGCATTGAGTTGCGTAGAGATTGGAAACCTGATTAGAGGAAACCAGAAAAATTCTAATGTATCTCAAATTTAAGCTCCCAATTTGATAGCTCTCACTGAAGGATTTTGCGAAAAAAGTGTATATAATACAGTAATCTCTATCTTTATCGACACAACTTTTGTACCCAAGGATCCTCGGTTAATGTAACGGTAAAACGTGTCAACTTTCTCGAACACAGTTGGTTCAACAAAAACACTGCCTTCAAGCATTCAAACCTACAACTACCAGATCTCAACTCGGTTATGCTCCTTGATAGTTAGGGGAATGACAGGCTCATACAAATGTCTGTCCAGAGTGTGATTCTCCATGTTCCATCGATAGGTATTCCTCTAGGATAAAATAAAACGTGTCTATATTTGAAAATATAAAGGTTTCTTTGGAGAAATATGTTATAGCAACAAATTAATATGATCGATTGGTTTGTTGAGATTTCATGGCAGGAAGAAATTTCGGTGTCCAGAATGAGTTTCCGATTCGCAATAAACATTGCGCATCAGAAACTCATATTATTGACGTTCCCAATCAACAAGAAATGAGCCTCAACGCTAAAAAAAATTTCTTATGAAGTTCAGGATTTGTACCAATTTGCTCTTGGGATCATGTACCGAATTTACGCCGTGCCAGATCGTCGTTCAGCTTCAATTCCTGCATGAGTTGGATTTCGTAAGCCCGCAAACCAAGATCTTTTCGTAAGATCTTCCAATAATGTGGATGAGCAGAGGTTTTAGCAAAATGTCGAATAGACTCACTTGAGTCTTCATTAATACTACGATCTACAACTGTTAGAGTTTCTTATAAGGGACTGTACGACGTGTAGAAGGATGCGTATTATCAGAATAAATATGGTGCGGAAACGATCTATATTTAATCAAATTAATTGTTCGGATGGACGACTATGTGGCCCATTAAATTGACGCTGCCCGCGATGAGTTTCTCTAATTAGAACCGTTATTTTCAGAATAAATCTGCACAATTTGCAGACGTTGTTCAGGCGTCAACGTATTTATGATAAAATTACAAACCAAACTTACTGTTAAACGCTTAACAGCTGTCACACCATAGATAGCATCAAAAAGTGTTGCCAATTTAATGTTCTATACCTCTGAATAAAAAACCTATACGTACGGATAAAATCAAAGCAAACATATGGTTTCTGAGTTTTCTCAAGAAAGTGGGTTCATTTTGAATACGCTGTACGAACTTATGACATTGACAATTATAAATATTGGGAGATGTGGTGATGCGGTTTATAAAAGATAGAAGCAGACGTATTGGAGCTCGTTTTCAAAGGCGCTTTTTAATGTCGTTTTTCGGTCTCCTGCTAGCCTATTTGGTTCAGTCTTTAAGGGCAATTATTATATTACACAATTAATTTACCGTGTTATTTAGTATATCGTCCTTTTTCTGAAACTATAGAGCACCTTCCGTAGTATCTACTAGAGCACAATAGATCACATTTTTATGTCTCGCTGCCCATATTCAATAGGATATATGCAATCCCCAAAAAGTAAAATCCTTAAAGCATTTAACAAACTTTACCGTAATTACTGAAGCAATTACGAGCTGAAAACTTTATTACAACAAGTAACAACTTTGACATTTTTCCTTACGATGACATTTTCGAAGCCCATTGAATCGAATTATTGCAGCTTCCCTTCATTTTCTACTTGTTCTCGGTTCCGAAAAGACACAACTCAGTAAAAAAGCAGAGCAAAAAAATTACTAAACCATACCAACCAGCCACCAATATACGGCTATCGGCAATGAAACTTAAACATGCTTCTGTAATATCCTGTGATCAGCTTTATTTGATTTATGTCGATTAAATTAGCAATGCTTGAAGCTACGGTCGTCATGGACGTGTTCATGATTTATGACGGCTGATTTGTTGACCCTTAAACTGCAAATGGAACGTTGAGTCCTTGGTCAATAGCTTAAGGCAACTGACGGTCTACAAAGTTTCCTGCTGTAAAATTTGATACAATTCCTGATGGCTTAGTTCAGCGATAATTTTTAGATATGACTTTATATTACATGTGATGGAGGTAGATGAAATTTTACTCAATCCTTGTAGGTCAATAGTCAGAGTGTCCTTATTGATGTAAACTTGATCCCTATACGTTTAATTGCCTTCTTTTTAGCAAACTGTCCTTTTGGATGTGTGTCTATAGTTGATTCCTGATTTATTTCTTGGAGGAAAGGATGATTTCTTGAGGAAGTATTCTCACAAAGATAAATTTTCTACGCTCAAGACTTTATGCATTTCAATCTTCATTCCATGAATTTTCTGCCATTTATTTTTGCAATGACGAAACGGTTTGTTAGTAATGCTGAAATACGACAATGCGATTACTCTTATGCTCTTGTATCCTCCATCGCAATTTTTCCAAATATATTTGTTAAAAGAAAAGGCTTCTAACTGGTCTCTCCGAATTCAGAAAAATTTTACAACTTCGTATTGTGTATGCTTGGCGTGTTGCGGCCAAAAATGACAGTCGTTATGGTCGGGCCCATAGATGTGTCTCAACCTATGAAATATGTAGTGGTCATTTTGAGATCTACGTCACATTTGACCGAAACTCCCGAAGGACTCGGTTGCACTCAAGTCAGAAACGAGCATGTAGCATGTATGCTTGGATATTCACACGTAGCTCGTACTACCATGGCACAATTTTGACTTTTAGTGTGTCGTATTTTGTTCCAATCCCACAGCATAGCCCGAAAGGCTTAAGAAAAAGGATACATCCGTAAGAAGGTTGCTATCGTGTTTCGTCGGGTTGTTTTTTATCCATTTTTCGTTTCTATTATTGAGAAAAAGCGTTTTTTGCTTTTAGTCACAAAGTGCTCAAACCTTCATTCTGTTGTTAACGAATGAGAGTTGTACCGAGTTGGCAAACGACTAAACGAGCAAGCGGTAACCTCATATATGCAGGTCAGGACACAAAGCGCGACTATACTGTATATTTATAGTATGCTCTTAGTGTGTGTATATCCACTGATACTATTCAGACTATGACTATCACCACCGGGCTTTTATTATTCAATATGTGACTGACTCAAATATTCTCTATAGCTTTTTAGCTACATCAAGACACGTATCGGATACATAAGATAATCCAGGACGATTTGGGTGACTGGTGGAAAACTTAAAAACAAAATACAAAAAAAAAATAGTTTTATAGTTGACACAAACAAGATGAAACCAAATCGATACTATTTCACCTCGAAGAGCGAGTGCACATGATGCTTTTCAGGATCTACATAAAGGGCATCTGAAAACAATTTTCGACAAGGAAAGGTATAGGATTGAGTACAGTAATAAGAAAATGTTTTCTATTGTTTTAATGGTAAATAAATTATTTAAAAAAAGGCGACAAAGCCGATTTCAACGATGTAGGCTACGGATCGTTTACAGAATCATAATCTAGAGCTTGTAATAGGTAGTGGAAAAAACATTATGCGAAACTATTAGGGTTCCTTTATTTTCAACCCATCAGACAGGACATAATTTCAAACATATATTCTGGTGCACACATATGAATATTTCACTGTTGCATGATGTTGAGCTTTTAAATGAGTTTGTCTGATAAGAAATTCAGGACATACAAGGTGTGACTGAAACCGTTTACATCCTTACGTTGTCAAGAAGGGGGAATATTACGATATATTATGAATGATTCGTCAGAGTGGACAAGGGTGTCGAATTACAGGTGGCTGAAATGAACACAAGATAATGATGAAGGTTCGGAAAATGTAGTTTTGTTTTACCTATTAAATTTGAATATCTGAAATCCGGCTAGAACGTTTTTTTTTAAATTCAGTTTTCAGGTCGTAACAAATGAGTCTACTAGGGAGTGTATTTTCCGGATTAGACTTCCTATTAAGTTTCTTTGAGTAAACGACCAGCGAAAATAAATTGTATTTAAAAATTTTATCGCTAGAACTTACCATATGCGAAAAGGCAAATACAACCAATTCAATTGACAATTCTTACAAATACTGGTTAATATTTAAATCTTTAAGAGGAGAAGGAGAATCATTGTCTCGGTCGATTGTCGGCGTCCTTCAATTTTGAAGTCCGACTAGCGATGAACTGACATCGCCAAAAGAGTTAAATCAGCGATTTCACTGGTTCTCCTCACGAATACCTTTTTTGGGTATACGTTGTACGTCCATTCGATTTACATGGCCGGCCCATTGATGCTTCTGTAGTCTTCCAATCGTTGGGAACTCCGACTCGTCAAAAATTTCATACAGCTCATGGTTGTATCAAATTCGCCATTGGTCCTGTCGCTCAAAGTTCTTCAATATATTTTCGGAGGCTTGGGTTAGGGGCCATGGTTAATATTCATAGCGTCTTATCTTATCACAGATTCGTACGTTTGGAGCTTTGTTTTCCTGTGTATGCAGCTGGTTTTCATGATCGTTAGATCTGAATAAAACGTTTCATTTGCGAGCTGCACTCTTCGGCGGATTTCGTCTCTATGACTAGCGGTTCTCGTTATTTTGACGCCTAGCTACATAATTTCTCCGGATTTTCGATGCCATATTCGCCAGCTATGATATTTTAGGTATTTTTTCTCGACTATGTCATGAGCTTTGTTTTCTACTCATTGATTTGTAGGCCTACTAGCTTTGCTCTACTGTCATGTTTCAGGAAAAAATTTTCCTGAAGCCTTCCAGCCTAAGTTTGGAATTTGTGTCGAAGGAGTTGGTTATTGATGTGGGCACGGGAGGTTGTCGACGTTATTGTGACATTGGTGAGACGGACTACTTTGACTGGGAGATCAAAGCATTATTTTATACAGTCGATCATTTTATTCGATCAATACTGTCAAATGCTTGCTTAAAGTCAACGAACATCTAGCAAACGTCTATGTTGAACTTCCAGCATTTCTCAAGTACTTGTTTGACAGTAGACAGTTGGCCTCTCGTTGATCTACCAACTCTAAAGCCACCTTGGTTCTCGCCAGTAATAGTGTTGACGCATGATCTAATTTTATTTTCAAAGATCGTCGAAAATATTTTGTACGCTGTACAAAGTAGTAATAACTATATATAGATTTCGCATTGCCATTTGTCACCTTTTTTGTTGATAGGGAGTATAATTATATAATATTTAAATACTCTCATCTAAGCGACCATCAAACATCATAAAATCTCTTAATTTATGGGGCTTGATAAGAAATCGGTTTCCCAATTAATGACGACAATTTGCTCATCCTGCAGGGAAGGTACTTGAATTGGTGTGAAATAATTAAACTGGACCATAGAATCATTCATCCCATCCTCAGTGCTGTCAGCTTTCAGATTATTTATAGCAGCTAATCCTCCACTTGTTTTCCTCCACATTGGTCACATTTTTTCCAGATGTTCGTCTTTTTTTGTACTTTTATTGTAAATAATTTTATTATAAATCGTATTTATTGGTCCGATTACTGAATATTCCTGGTCAGAATAATAGATGGTGAAGGATATATGATATTGAACATACATACTGCTGGATTTTTCAACCAGTAAATTAGTTTGCCAAAAATGCAGTCTAAATTGACAAAACTAAATAAGGATAAATTGTTTTGTGTAAAAGACAATAGTTTTAAGGATAAGTTTTCAAGTGTTAAGCGAAGAAATTAAGTGACGAATCCGGGCTGAGAGGCATTAGGGACTAATTGAGTAGAGATTGAGGCTGATGCACAGCTCCTGTGTCTTACTGGCTTTTGCTATTTTGTTTCATTCTTATTCCTAACCAACCTTTAAAATTGTTTATTGTATGATCTCTTAAATTTTAAGTACAATTAAAAATATGATAAAAAATAAAGCACACAATCCTAACTTAACTCTGTATGGTAATGAATCTGATTGATTCCATTCTTAACGATAGAACTTTCCACGTAAAAATACGTGAGTCTAACTCTAATTGTTACACGGTATCAGCTGGAGTTCCTCAAGGTTCGTGTCTCAGGCCAGGTTTATTAAAAATTTTCCCAGCAGACATGCCAGTGCTAACCAACGGGTTAATAACCACTTTCGCTGACGATACCTGCGTATATGCAGCATCATCAGACCCTGGTGAGTTCATTGGAATTTTCGAAAGAATGTTCGAAAAAGTCTTTCAATATTTTCAACGATGGAAAATCAAAGTTAGTGTTGATAAAACCAAAGTGATGTACCTAACTAAGAAAAAAAGTGCCAACAAACTACCCGATCGATGCGGTAACTTTTCAGGCATGGAAATTTCATGGTGCCATAATATCTGTATAAACTGTCATACCGCCTATAATGTTATACGGAGCCTCAGCATGGGGTCTTGTACAGTTTACTTGATAAGCTATTTTCGTCTAGATTCTGTAAGCTTGGCCACAAGGATCTCAAATAGTTTGGTGGCGAATAAAGAATGTAAAGAATATTTGGTGGCGAATGTACAACATATCTGAAGCATCTGTCGACAACAAAACTAGATGTTTTAGTGTTTTTTAGGGTGGCCGCAGGAGTCATGCAAGCTATATGCGTGGATCGAACGATCAACTCTTGCCTATGAATTTCAGGATATTTTGTAGGAAAATTTGTACATTGTTGAACGTCAGAAAATGAAGTTCTTTTGTGGGAGATTGTAAACTTGCTGCAAACGTTTCTGGGTTATTCATAAAACTCAAAATGTTTCTGTTTCCTTTGTTTTGTAGTTCACCACCAGTATCACGATGCATTTCTGTCGTGTAATGCATCGAAAAAACAATTAATGTCTCGAAATTTTGAAGAAAATTCACAGCTCCTCCTTTCCGACGAAAGAAACGCTGCTTCTTTCTCTAGCATCCAAAATCCTTCAGATTTTCTTCAAAGTATTAGCCGAATGATTGGGGAAGGGAGGAAAATTAGTCTGTAAGAAGGATCTGCCACGATTGATGCCCTAGATTCGGATCACATCATGTTGTGTCTAAAAAGGACTAACTAGCCGCCGATTCATTTCTGTTTTTACAATAACACCTCGTCAGTAGCAGTGCAGTCCTGCTCGCAGTTATTGAATTATTACCCTCAACATATTCTTGTTGTATTAGATTTGAACCTTTTAATCTACAGAGAAAAATATTTGGAGAACGATTAAGAGCTAATGAATGAGAGCATAAATATTCCTCTTGCATGTGAACTTTATGCAGTAAACTTCAATTTTCCTATTTACAAAATGAAATTATAATTGATTGGAAAGCTAAAAGAGTTCGAATTGAAATTTTGGTGGTTTCCAAAAACAGGCGTAGTAGAAGGATTCCAAATTTTGTCCTCATCACACAATTGTAACTAGAAATGAAGTTCGTTGAACATTTTTGAAGTTCAACGTCAAAAACAAAATTATGAACATAGCTGCGGCAAGGAATCTCTTGAGTTGTTCATTTTCATTTTCCTCGTTTTTCTCATGAGCAAAAAATTATTTGCGGCCTGTTAAGCAAAGGTTAAAACGCAACCAAGTGATGCGAAATGTATTTCTCTTGCATTTCCAATGTTATGACCTTCATCTACTAAATCAAGAGCACTTCCACTTAGTTGTAACACTCGCAACGTTGCTCGTTAACTTATTTCTATCCGTTTTCCATTTCTGGCCGAAATGCATTTTCTGCTAAAACAATATTTTTGTATCCACTTTGATTTTCATAGCATTCCTTTTTTGAACGTTGAACATAAAATGAAAGTACCACTTTAAGTTAGAATGCACTAACTTTACATCGAGCAACGATTCGTCTTCCTTTTCTCCATAAATCCTTTGAAAACCAACCTCGTGGCACTCGATATCCAGGCTAGTGCATTTTCTAAAGAACATTTCCTAGCGAACAATCTTATTGCAAAACCAATTGCTGAATTCCTGCCAGGAGGAGGAAGAAGCAAAAGACGACGAAGAGTAGAAGCTGAGATGTTGGAAGCTCTGTAACTTTGGTTCGGAGTAACGAAAACGAAACTTAGGGGAATGTTTTTTCAAGGAGTTTAAAGAATTTGATAATTAACTTGAACATATTTTTAGGGATACAAGGCGAGAGCATTGAGAAATGATGACAAAACGCAAACGAGGATGAATGTGAAATGGGCAGCGATACAGTTCTTCGTCATGTGGTGAGGAAAATAAATTTTTCCTTTTGTAATTTTCATATCGATATAGAATGAAACTTATGAAAATATTTATACAAAGGCTTGAAATTCAAAAGGATTCCTATGTTTGTCGCAAATTGCATGATGCACGACTCAGCCGATGTGATCGTTCCTAGGCTACGAGTGCGATTGATTGCCATAGCTTTGAAACAAAATTTAGTGTTGCGATGTCCTTGAATGAAAGTTTTATGTATCAATTTATCTTCGTTGATTCCTTGGTCTCATTCTTTGCTACGAGAATTCCTCTATGAAATGTGTAAATATTTGAGGAGTAAATATATCAAGTAGAAATTGAAATCGGAACTTCTCATGCGTCTATGCCTACCGCAACAATTTCTGCACGTCTGTATCTGTATGAAATTCAGATACATGCAATCTATTTTCGTTGATGTCATCTATCTAAATAGGAAGATTACAAAGTAAACATCAAAATTGAATGGTTATTTGTGGTTACGGATGCGTCCTTAGTCATCGTTTGAAATTCCCATCCCATTCCCGCCCCACTAATGCGATCATCATCATCATCAACATCTTCGTGGACTAACTCAACGAAGACATCACTAACTTACAGGCTGTTGTCCTACTGAACTTCTCACAAAGTCCAAATGATGCCAACAAAATCGCATGGTTCCGATGAAATCTTTGCAAATAGAAGCTCCAATAGCCATCATTGATATTATCGTCGTCATAATCCAACACACACGTCTTGGATTTTCGGGGGACGACGCTTTTTGTGAATGGCAACAACTTTACATGAGTGCCGGATATAAATTCGAAAATTTGCCAGTACACCCAGAATATTAGCTCGTAAGAACGTTCAAACGCAACATCAACGCATCCATCTAACCCAGATACTTCTTAATTTTAAGGAGATGAAGTAAATCTTCCAGACGTAATAAGTAGGGATTTGGCTAATGTCCAGCATCCCATTTAAATGGTCAGATGGTCTCGTCTCGGTCTGCGTGCGACGCTAATTCCACACTCATCTGAAAGAATATCTTTAATTTATTTGGATGAGTGCCTGGGCCAATTTATTAAATATTGTGACATTGCGGATTGGGGTTGTGAAAGGGATTCACTTTTCTTGTGTAACCGGAGACCAGTGACAAGGTCAGGACAGGCACAAATAACGACAAGATGGAATGGTCTGAAGGAATGAATGTTAGAAAGTGCTGAATGAGTTCTGGGAGTCAAATTGACCTGGGCAAGCTGTTAATATTATTTATGCCGAAATTTATTTCCCGACAATTTTCCGGACGCAGCCAAATCATAAAAAATTACGTGTTTGAATTTTTGAATCGAAGCGGCAATGGTTTGGAAATGTAAATGACAGTGATAAAAGATTGATTATTCGCTGTTTAGTTTGTTTAATTTTCAAAGAAGTTGATAAAAGACGAATTTGTGCAATGGGTTGATGAAAATCAGATTAAATTCATCATTTATTATTTCTAGATGTCTCTCCATTTCACGATTAACAACGAAATTACACGTTTTCCACAAAATATATCCTCTGAGCAGGACACAATGTGCAACTTCGAAATTTTTCAATTTATATAAGTCAATACATATCGAATAAATCGACAAAATTCCCCCATTTTATCGGAACAAAGTATAATATATGAGAAAATAATGAATAAGCAATGTTAGAAGCATTCTGGCTAAGCAAGTTCTGAAATAAACAAAGTTTAAGTCTGAATTTGAGATACTTCAGTCCGTTGATATTGTTGCATCCTAGAAAATTCCATATTAATCTGTAGGTTCATGGCAAATGGCTGATTTGGTTATCAAGTGTAGGCTGGGAGCTTGGTTTTACTCCTTTCAAGTACTTTGATTCTAATTGAATTTCTATGTTGTTGGGTATTCCTTCTCATTCTGAAAGGAGGTACAGCATATTTTAGGCACAAGCATTTGTCTATTATGACCTCATACTCTGCTTGTAAGAAATTCATTTATACTCATGCACTCTTCGTATGAGTATTTATGTATATGCGAAGGAATTTGATAGGAAAAGGAGGAGGAATTCAAAATGAGGAATTTTGAAGGAAATTTTAAGGCATAACTAACTTATTAAATAAGCAAATATTAAGGTTCGTTAGACCAGTAAAAGGTTTCAAATGGAGCCGTAGCCCTATTGCAAAGAATTCAATGATGATCATCAGAAGGTAGAGGAATTCTAATGCTTTTAAATACATGAATTGCAAACTTCATAGCAGTTCAGCGAAATAGATAACTTCTTCCAAGAAGATCTGATCTTCGAGAAGGTGTTTGTAGAGATCAATGAAGGGATAATAGATATGATCTGTAAAGTGTTCATGATTTCCGGCTTCATAGAGGGACTTCAGCGAGTGCTACTTTGATGATGAGCAGGAGAGGTTCCAAAAAGGTAAATCCTATCCTTTTAAAGGTAATTAAATGAGGCCATGATTGAGGCAGTAGGGAAGTATACTTAGGTTGTTCACAGTTAGTTGTGCACAGAAAAATTCTTCTTATTCATTCTAGGACTTGCTACGTGCTTTAATAACTTTAATCCTCGAAGAAATATACGCTTATAAATCACTTCAAAAGGGTCTGATCGAATACGACTGTTGAAGCTTTTCAAGTATAGGCATACAAAAACTGTGAAGCAGGTCCTTCAATCTGTGAACGAAATTGCGTTTAGGTCGAATCAGATCAGGACTATGAGCCAGCTAGTGAAGTCACTTCTTGCTGTTTTTCCCGAAAACCTCGATGATCGATGTACCAATGTTTGGATGCATACTAGGTGTATGCAAATGAAAGTGCCCTCTGTGTTCCAATAGCTAAATCTACACATGTATGAACTTTCAAACCGTATCGACTGTCATTTTTTATGTATTTGGCATCTGTCAACAATATCCAATTCATAACATTACAAGTTTCAAACATCATCGCATATGTTTTTGGTATTAAAAATGTCCATTTTTGTGCCACAAAGTGCTCATTTGCGGGAAGCATTAGTTTTCTGCTTTCATTTGAAAAAATCCGTGGCTGAATCTCATCGAATGCTTGTAGAAGCTTACGGGGACCATGCATTTAGTGAATCCAATTGCAAAAAGTGGTTTCGAAAGTTCCGTGATGGTGATTTTGATCTGAGAAACGAAGAACGCGGCCACGCTCCGTCAAAATTTGTGGATACCGAATTGCAAGCATTGTTGGATGAAGACGATGGCCAAACGCAGCAACAGCTCGCAGAACAATTAAATGTTGACCAATCAACCATTTCTCGTCGTTTAAAAGCCATGGGGAAGATTTTAAAAGTCGGTAGATAGGTGCCACACGAGTTGAATGAAAGGCAGCAAGAAAACCGAAAATCCGTTTGTGAAATGCTGCTGGCCAGGCAAAAAAGAAAGGGTTTTGTGCATCGAATCATCACTGGCGATGAAAAATGGATTTATTTCAAAAATCCCAAACGTAAAAAATCATATGTCAGCGCAGGCCAAGCGTTCACATCGACTCCAAGGTCGGATCGCTTCGAAAAGAAGGCCATGCTCTGTATTTTCTGGGATCAGCGTGGCGTTATCTGGTATGACCTCTTAAAAACTGGTGAAACTGTTACTGGTGCACGCTATAATCAACAATTGACCGATTTGAACAATGCCATACGCGATAAACGGCCAGAATATCAATTGAGGCACGACAAAATTATTTTTTGGCGAGACATCCATAAATTGCCTGAGAGATGGGAAAGATGTGTAGCTAGCGATGGCAATTACTTCGAAGATTGAATTTGTAACCATTTTTTCCAAATAAACATGTATTTTTGAAGAAAATAAGGCACTTCCATTTGCATACACCTAGTACCATTATAGAATGTCAACACATCGCTTTATAACATTCTTCAACGCAGTTTACGGATTTTTAAGGAGCAAAATAGTCCCAGTAAAGGTTTTGTACCAGAGCAAAGACACACAATAATGTCAATTGCGCTGCGTTTATCTCAGGCAAAGATTACCCTTTCTATCATTTGGACTGTTTTCTGCCCGACTGTCTGATTGTTTGCAACATTTTTGAAGCTTCCAGTTCCAGCTTCTGCACGGTGCTATCATATAAAGTAAACTTTACACCTTCATCCTTGTGAAATACGATTTGAGGATGACTGTGTACGGCGGTAAATTCAAGTCCAAGGTGATTGATTGGGGACAATGTCTCATCTAGACTTCAGAGTAAATCAAATCCTTGAAATGGGACAGAACTTGTTAGGAGGGAACTTTTTCTCATGAACACACCAATGTTTCGATGGAGAGGCTGCTTGACACCCATCGTAGACATGACTTTTGCTGTGTAGTCCTGGAAGAGGGTACTGGAAGACTACTTGGCGGGCGGTCACTACTGCACTCGAAATTGGCGCGCGAGCGTTTCGACGAGCAGCATCTTAACCTTCAATTGTAGGTTGGAACATTGAGCATAAAAGGATGTCGAGGAGTTCGCGGGAGCCTCATTGGGGGAGGTGGTTAAATGATGACAAGGACCACGACGAGGACAAGGGCAGTCTTCTCATCAGCGTGCAATTTCTCTATGCACACGCGACGGCCACAATATGCTGAGCCCACAGTGTACTGATGGTTAGCAGAGATCGCTGAAAAGCGGAAGGAATGTCTCAGACTTCGCCGCGAAGACCAACGTTCAAGGAATCGAAATGAGGCACATTCCTGAACGCTGGCATGCAGAGGTTGACTAGAAAACTCCTTCGTAGGTTGACTAGAAAACGTAGGTTGATATCTGAAAGCAAACCTTCCTTGCTTTCAGACGGCAATTTCGTGTTGTGCATATTGAAGTCTAACGATCGCCGAAGTGGAAAAAATGGAAGGGTTGTTCGGGTGTTTTTCCTTGGGCATCCATTTCGTCCCAATGTTTCATATAAGGAATGCTTTGTTGGGCACCCGCATTACAATGCCATCAACCTGGACAGAGCGATGGAATCGGTAGAAGCAAAAAAGGCCACAAGATCAAACGGTATCCCAGTGGAAGTGGTACCCCTTGTACACCAACTTTGCCTTGACATGTTGCTCAGCACATTGCACGGAGGAAGGGAACGAGCTTCCAAAATGCTAGAAGGAGACGAGGCTTGTGCTGATCAGCAAGAGGAGAGGTGATCATAAGCGACTATCAGTATATCGACCTCTGTCTGTTCTGAATGCTACTGGGAAACTGCGGAAGGAGGTCATCACAGAGAGAATTGAGGAGGCCATCCGAGCTGCTGGGGCCTTAAGGCCTCATTAGTGTGGCTTTAGTGCTGGATGATACGGTTGGTGCAATAATAAAGATGGGGAGAACGGCCCAGCAGGCAGAAGTCCGCCACCACCACTCAAGGCAAAACGTACTTTTGAACTCACTCGATGTGACGAATGATTTGTGCCTGGTAGATTATCTCAGTGCGCTGGAATATTTTAGGGTGGCAAGGTATTTGATGCGGATGTTGAAGGACTACCTCAAATACCGCAACATATACTCAAATACATGACACATTGGGGGTCGTCGATGAATGGATGTAACATCAGGGATGGTGCAAGGTTTCATTCTTGGCCCTGGCCTAAGGTTGCAGCCATTGGAGGAATCGCGTCTGATCGACTATACGGACGGCGTAGTACCACTACGTACCAGACGTACTGCAAAACAGGCGCAACTCAAGGCAGGTATGATTTTGCGGTAAGTGAGGGAATGGATGACCGGGTGTGGGTTTCGTCTAGCGCTGGAAAAGACCGAGCTCATTATATTGACCTAGAAGTGGATTCCACGTTTTATTTTCGTTCGAGTTGGGGAAACGATCATCGAGTCGAAAGAACCTATAAAATACCTTGGCAAGATGATTGACTCGAATATGAGTTTTTTCAATTAGGTTCGAGCGTCAGCGGGTGAGGCTCTAAGTCGCCTTATGGCCAACACTGGAGCAACGGAGGACCTGGAACAAATGATATCTACTCATGAGCATAACGGAGTCCATGCTCTTAGGAAGGAGTTGTACTGAGGGCGCCTCGTTCGGGTACAGAGGTAAGGAGCTTCACTGATAGCTGCTGCATAACACACTGCCTCTGAACTGGCAGTGCTCGTCATCTGGAGGATGTTCCCTCTTAAAATTCTTGCTGACGAACGAAAACAAGTGTCCTTACGCGGGAAAATTGTCAGCTGAGAGGAAATGAGAAGGACCCTTGATGAAATATGAGTAACCGAAGCGCGTGACAGGTGGATCGCACGGCTCATTAGTGACTTAGGGAAGTGGTTCTTCAGAAAGCATGGTTAAATTGATTATTACTTGACGCAAATACGCGGTGTATTTTCAGTTTTACTTATAAAAGATGGAGGGAAGGCACCGTTCCCTGTGTGTTTGTTCTACGAGGAAACAACAAATCACGCCTTCATCGCATGTGCAAGATGGACCAGGCTCCGTATGTGTCTCTCCGACAAAATAGGTGTTCTCTCTCCAAAAACATAACGGGAAAGACGTTGACATCAACAGATAATTGGAGCTGCGTGCTACATTACGGGCTAACGGTTCTTTTTATAGAGAACGGTATCATGGATGGGACAGGGTCTCTTCCATCAATCTCTACAGCAGTCCTCTTCCATCCCGTCCATATTTGCAGAAAGAAGGATTTCTCTCTAAACCTTAAGGTGCTGCTAGCCGAGACCAACGAGCCCTAATCCAAAGTACTTTGACAAACAGTTCCAGGCAAGGTTCTCGGTGTGACAGGGGAGGTATTCTGTCGATAGTCCGGTTGCCACAGGGCGACCAACACTCAGGGCGCAAAGACTAGACTGTTTTCATCGCGGCAGAGGGCATCCTTCTCTTGCTAATTCTGTTTTCTCGATTAAACCACTGGAAAACTGGTCCTTGAAACTCTTTTTATAGTGTAGAAAAAGGAGATACACTCCGAAGTAAAGTGTTAAATTGTCCCAGGCTAGGTTATCGGGCTCATTGTGGACTTTCTTTGTGAGATTAGCTCAGAAGCTTTGTGCTGTCCTTCATTCTAGGCGTTCAAAGTCTTCACCTATCGTCGTGTTGATAGAAAACTTGTTATGTGCTTACTTACATGCTCATATTGATTGTTTGGTAGACGCTGAGGATGGAATGTAATTATCCTGTTTGATACCCAACTTCATGACCGCCTTCAATTTCATTCCGAGTAGTGTCATGTTTTCTTGATAAATCGAAAGTTTTCCCAGGATAATGTGCAAAATTGGAAATGGAGCTTTAACATCAATCGAGTTCCATGTTATTATATTAATATGGATGTAATTTGCGAGTTGCTTTAGCTGGGAATGAGATTACAACCACATCCTAGCAATTTTCTAACGTGTTTTTGTTCAAAGATCAAAAGCGAGTGAAGGCTTTGTTTAGGTAATATATCCAGGAAAGTGGTTTTCCCAACTGATTGTCGATTAACAATCCGCATTCGCCATTCTCATCGAATCCTTTCGATTCAAACCAAATGCCAAAGTGTCCCATTGAAGCATCCACAACTGTAGCCGCGTTGGGCAACACAACATGTGTCCGAATCATTTCGAATCCGATACGAATGGGACAAGCGCATAAGGGCTTGGCATCATGTTGCACGACTATGATTTCGTTGCATAGGGGGACGCCGCCATTCAGACTCACTTGATCGGTTGTCATCTTTTCCCGTGGTCGTTGCTATTAGCTGCTGGTGCCTAACAAATTCTGTGTGCTGTGTATCTGCGAGATACGTTCTTCGTTTGTTTTCAGTTGTTATCTCGGCGTTGTAACGGCGAGTTGGACGGCGGTTTTCCGCGAAATTTTCCCTCAGCCAGGTGTCGGTGTGAGCACGGGTACGAACGGCGATTCTATGCAAGCAAAACTAACCAGAGGCGGCGTGTGGCGTGACGAGCAACTCGCATGCAATTGATTCGCGCGCGCGAAACGGAAACTGGACGCGCTCGCACGTCAAAAGTTCGTTACTGGATTTGATTCACTTCCGTTTTGGAGGGAACTCTGGACGGTGGAAGGATTGTTTGGTTGTTGTCGATGCGTATGATCTAGTTCTATTCTGGCCAAGACCAGGATACTGACTAGGAACTGGTTGCGTGTGGTTGATAAAACCGGAAACTGTTGATAGCGAAAAGGAATGTTTGATGGCCTCGCGCTGAGCCCTAACCTATAGGTTTTCTGTTTTTTCCATGAATTGTGGAGGAAGAATAAATAGAACAGTATTGAATTAAAGGAATTCTGAATACAGTCTTATTTATTTTGTGTACTTTCTCTTCTCTTTGTTGAGTGTAAACATTCAAACGAACATTTATAAACAAACTGGGAGCATTCGAACTGCTCTAGGCCTACTTTAGCTGGGTAGGGGACTAACAGTTTGAGAAATTTGAGTGCATTTGTTTCAACGTGTATCAATTTTGTTTTGTTGTTTGATATTTAATCGTATCTTCTGACTTGTCCAGATGCCATCATTGTTGAGTGGGATTTGAGCGAAATTCCTCGGAAAGTGATAGGGAGTCCATTCCTTTCGAGCGCTTACGCAATATTCTGCATCCATTTAACAAGGCCCGCGTGTTTTAGGGTGAATTGCAAGTAGATCGAGTTTCACTTCTGTCATGGTGTTGAAATTCAGTGAACGCGTCCAAGTCAAAATGAGTGTGTTGCACTTAATTCTAGTGTTGTGTTTCGTCTGTAGTTCCGTTCGCGGATACGCAGTGGAGCACGAGCGCCATAGTGCTGGAAGCAATGCAGACCATTATTTCCGTCATCAGATGCACTATGATCAGCGTGTCAGCGACTCCCGAGCGCCATCGAAGCGCTCTAATTTCAGCGCCACTCACATCCAATTACGACATCGTCACTACGAACATCCACCTGGGGAGGAAGAAGATTCTACATCCATTGTCCATAGCACGAGTCCTCCTCTTCTCGCGTCTTCCGCAGGCAAGCATCACCTTCGCCACTACAACCGTAAACACACATCGTGGGAGCAACGGGTTTTTCCCGCCCTCCGGCATCAAGTGGCTCCGACAATGACCTCGACAGCTTCGCCATCTTCAGCTGATCAGGCCAAGGGTTCTCAGAAGATGCGAAATTTACATTCTCGTCGTGACCACTTCAACTTGTCTGCGGCCATGCAGAGTCGCCTATTTGATCGCGAAGGGCTTTATAGCAATGAGCCTAAGACAAGGCACGGCACCGCTGGCACAAGGGAACAGCACATGATGCGTTCCTTGAAGCTTCGCAGCGAAGAAAGGAATCACCTTGTTGATAAGTTCCAGAGGACTAGAAGAATTGGAGAGGAGACCTTTGCTAGTCTTGAAGACGATGATGATGACTACTATGATGGCGACGACGAAGATGACGATGATGATGATGATGATAGTTTGGATGGAAATGACGACGATGATGAGGACGATCTAGATGAAGAGGATAACGAGGACGCCGATATCGACGAGAGTAATACCACGAATGGTGCAGATATTGAACGAGTTCAGCTTAGCCCCTCATACAAAGTTATCGAGGTAGATGAAAGTGACGAGAATGCGAATCGCATTGATAACGATAAGACACCTCCGGCAGCGAAGCTATTGCACAGTAACAGTATTGTAAGTATCTAAATGATGTAAGATCTGTTTTCTTGTTGATCTCTAAGGAATCTTCTTACTCGGTGGCAACTTGATAACCTCGAAGTGGGACAGTCAGTCTCAGCTTCTAATAAATTGTCCGCGAGCCACATAGCGCGCTTTTGTCTGCCTGTACTACGTTTAAGAGCGACAAAAAATACAAAACAGAATAGCAGCAGTTACAACTTACAGCTGAGTTAACAAATCATTAACGCACTGTGAACTTTATTGCTCTTTTTCGGTATTGTTATTGCTCCTATTTTATTGACTGCTACTGCACTGGGTGCTAGAATTAAATTTATTTATGATAATTTCAAGGGGTTTTGTCATTAGATGCGTCATTTTGTTGATTTAGGTTGTGCTTTTTGGAGCGTAGGGTAGATAGACGTGACGCGATTATAAGAGCGAATTAATTAGGGCTATTGTTAATGGCACGAGCGCATTACATTGATTGAATCAAAACCATCGTTTCATTACACTCGACAAAAAGTTGAAAAATATCAGAGCACGAATTCTATGCCTGAGAACACGCATAATGCATGTCCTTGTTCTTGTTTTTTCGCTCATTAATACTGAAATTCAGTAGCAAAAAATATGATTAACATACGTGCAAAGTGGCCATGAATAAATTATGAATTAATCCAACTGCTCAAAATCATCAATTCAAATCGATTCGCGCACCACTCGATTGAAATCGAATGATTAAGCCCTTAATCGCATCACTTGAAGATTAATTTTTAAAAAAATTCTTACTTCCAGGTGATGACGCAAATGTGCGTCATGGTAAATTGAAATCTATCTCATCTAATAAAACATTGCGAACGAAATTTCGTAGAAATATTGCTACTTTATACTTTAACTCATGATAGAATAGTATTCATGATAAATATAATATTGATATTTGAACAACTATAATTTATTTGAATAGCTTGATTGTCTTAGATGAGGCATGCATTGCTTATCGCTGGATGAGCTTCCGAAGAAAAGCATATAAACTCATACTCATATCAGTTGCTAATCTCTTTGCTCAGGCAACTCAAATGTTATTAAAATGAAATGATCATCATCCACCTAATTTTTACAATTTCCATAAAGAAGATAATTGGATGTAAAACTTGCACTGCAATAATTGTTAACAAAATATTAATTTTAATATTTTAAAATACAAAAAATTAAAGAGAAGAGATTTTTCGCCATTGATTCGATTATTGAAAAAGAGTGTTTTTTACGCTTATAATCTATTTCAGTGCAGTTTCATGCTAAACCACGGTTGCCACGATTACTTGCAGGCGTTTGTGGCACTGATCTTGAGAGTCCTGATCCGTGAGAGACAAGTGTCGCTAGACCTATGGAGTTCTAAAGGTGGTGATCAGTTTCTGTCCTGTATACAATTACACTGACCCTATTATGACTTTCATGTAAAGGACTTTACTATTTTAAACATTAATTTTAGTGTTTAAAAAAATATATATTCTTTAATCATTTTGCTTTCCCATGGTTTATCATTAACTTCAAGGGGAGTTTAATCTACTTCTGTTTTCATATCGATTGAAAGCGTATCTTAGAGTCAAACGTATCAATTCTGAAGTGAAACGTACTTAACCTTAGATTTTATCATTCGACTTTAATTCAATATTTCGAAGTACCAGGCGTTCGCATAAGGTTCTTTCGGTTTACTAAAAGATGGCACTATTGAAAAGTAAACAGCGTTGACACCTAGGCCATTTCGATCGTCTGATATCTAGCTAAAAACACAGACACAAGTTGAGTCTGTCAAAACTAGCGTATTTTTTTTTATCTTTTTGATCAGTCATGTTGAGTGTTGTGCCTGAATATAAGAATTCGCGACATGCATTGCTTTTCTTGTTTAACTAAAAGAAAAAGGCTGTTGAAAGTCATCGTTTGCTGGTATGAACATATTTTGGACACACTCCATCAATTAAGACATGTGAGACATAGGTTCGATAACTCCAAAGTGAATATCTTAATGTGAAAGATCCACAGAATTTTTAGAGTAGGCAAAAGTTATTGGATGATGACTCAATTCAAACTCAATGGCAATTAGCAGAAGCATTAAATGTGTCACAGGAAACGATCAGCAAACGTTTAATGCAAGGGCAAATGGATCCCGCACGATTTAAATGAATGACCAATGGAAAATAGCAAAGTCACTTGTGAAACGCTGCTTTGTCGCCACGAAAGTAAATCATTTTAGCATCGAATTGAGACGGAAAAAGTCGTGGTTTTAACCTACCAAAGTCCTTCAACACCAAGGCCAAATCGATTCAGCAACAATGGTATTATAAACTCTTGACGCTACCGTTGTTATAGAACAAATAATTCATTAATCGACCCCGCGAATTTGTTTAAAAACGACCGGAATGCGCCAGAAGACATGTCAAATCGATTTAGTGACCCGACAACCCGCCGTCGCACTAACCGAAACCAGTGAAAGAAAAAGGGAAAACCCTTAGATGGGACATGCTTCTGCTCCCGCCGTATTCCCCAAACATGGTGCCACCTGATTATCACCTCTGCGCATCGATGGAGCGCGGGTTCGCAGAGAAATTCTGCAGCGATTTCGAGAAAGTTGGAGAGTGACCTGACGAATGATTTTCCGCAAAAGACAAGATGCCTTTCTAGCATGGTTTGCATATATTTTCTGAAAGATGGGCGAAATGAGTATAAGCTGATGGCCAGTATTTTGAACCAAAAAAAATTTTTTTACTTAAAAATCAAGTATGTTTTTAACCAAATAAACGGAAACAACGTATCCATACACTGGCACATCTGAACACCTTACTAATATGAGCTTCCCATACAAGTTAGAAATTGGACGAAGTTAGAAAATTTTAGTTAGAAAACACTTAAGAGTAAGATATTGGAACTGAAACTCTAACATACTCACTCATTTGTAGTCCGGGCTTGAGGCCTATGACAACCTTTAAACTATATAATGAAAGACCTCCCTGTGCGGCAAAAATAGTGATGTAACCACTACGATAAGACTAGCGAAACCAGTAACCCTTAAAAAATCCGCTAGTCATCCATTTTCGAACTGCTAATCTTCACATTCTCGATCACATGAAAAGAATGAGCAGCATGAGAAAATGTTGTAGACAACTCAGTAGTGGGCGCAAGGAATCTTTTCCTTGTAGAGTCACCCTTTCGACTACAAAAGAGTGGAAGATGGTGCAAGCTGTCGTTTGAAAAGAGAGTGTAATTACAATGCAAACTGCCGAGTCAGATTCGAGTGAGGGTACTAGAGCTGGAGGGTATATCCAAAGAACTGGCACACCTAGAAAAGAACTCTAAACTTGAGGATCTATTCACGGTGATACACTTCGAATTTTCATTATAAGATGGCCAAATAAATGGCAATAAGTAACCCGACCGATTAATTCGACATCCTCTTGCAGAGTATTTTAGGATTAAAGGCTGTTACCTGTGTAGTTAAGAGTAACTTCATTTCGAGTGCAAGAATGCAAGCATGCATTGGAAATTAAGGATAACCAGATTTTAGTGTAGTTTTTTGACACAGAGGAATGTAACGGTACGAAGATAACGACGAGTTCGAAAGAGATTGTTAAAACTTTTGAAGTACAACATTTTATCCGTTCGGCAACAGTCAGAAAGAAGTTAAGTGGATTCTCCCAGAGGATACAATCGACTTGGCGTAGCCGGAGCTTCACCATTGCAGGTAAAGCTGGAATTTTTAAGTCTCATTCTAGCAAAGAGTACTCAGCGCTAAACAACATTGTCTTATGAAATTCAGTATTTGCAGCAATTTATTCTTGGGCTATGTACTGAATCTAGGTTGTGCCCTGTGGTCTTTCTACTTCATTTTCAGCAGGAGCTGGATTTTGCGAGACTAAAACCAAGATACATTTAAATCTTCCATAATGTGGATGGGCACAGGTTTGAGCATTATATCGAATGCACTCACTTGGAACATCGTTGCTCAGGCGTCAACCTTTTTATGAAACAATGGCAAACCAAGCTAAACAAGAAATGCATGACAGCTGCCCCAATACGCACCATCAAAAAGTGTTGCCGAGTTAAAGTTAAACCGTATGTAGTCGCTTGACATTGAACACGGTCTGCATCTTAGGGTTACATTATTATAATTGAATCCCACTAGGCAGTGCACTGACTCTCCCACTTGTGAGTCTCCCACTAGCCAGTGCAGCCACAATCTCCAGTGATCACACTTTTGATAGGTGAAAATTGTTAGATACTTTTTTCAAAAATTTCAAAAATCTAAAATTTCCATTTACTAGCTTTAGTTTTCAATGAGTCAAAAACACAAGCTTACTGACCATGGTTTTGACTTTGGTTCAGTTCAGCTGGGAGCTGATTCAGATTTTGAAGAAGAATCACCTTTTCAGAAAATTCGCATTTCTGCCTCAATGGAGTCGGGAATTAGCAAAGGACTTACAGTAAGGAAAATTGTCAAACAATCTACCCGTGGTATCTTGTTATTTTGAACAAATCAATTTTTGTTGGGATCCTTCGAATTCGGAGGATCGAATTTTATTTTCTTGAAGTACAGGTGGAAACCATGCATCAATGAATAGCGAACGCTACAGGAATATGTTGAAAAAATATTTTCAGCTCAAAATGAAATTTTTTAAGGAATCGGTGTTCAGAAAAAGGGAACCGGAACACATTTGTTATCGATTTTGGTGGCTTTAGTGGCAACTTGATTGCAAGTCTTTCTTGTGATTAAACCTATGATTTGCCTGTTTCATGAGAATCGCCGGGATTTCCAGGGTGAGAAATTTTCTAATTTCAGTTCCCTCTTGAGTCATTCGTACATTGTCCAAAGTGGTTTTATGTCCAGCGCCAATTGTGTGCAATTAAAAGCAACGATTCAGAATCTCTTCCGACATTTTTTTGAAACTCCTGTATATATGAAATGATTTCAATAAGACAATAAAATTGCACTGAGATCAGTTGATTTATGTTGGGTTTTTTCACATTTTCAGGGCAATACATTTCGTTGAGCCCACTTGTTTCGTGTTTAGTTTTCAAACATTCTGATCTGATAGTATTGGTTCAAGTTGGCATGTTCTGTTTGACGAGACCATGTCAGTTTGTAAGCATTTCATCATTGCCCATGTCAATTTACTGACAGCCCCTCACACGGTAAGGAGCCTATCCTTGGCTGAAACGGGTAGGTTATGGTATCGAAGGCTAGAGAATACGGTGAGCATTCACCAGTTATGTTCGGGAATCCAGAAAGCGTCAACGAAATTGGGACCTGGGCCTGAAACTGGTTTCAGATCTTCGGGGACGGTGGTTGACAGATTGTTTCAACTCCGCCCATGAAGACCATGGTATGGTATGGAATGGCATGCCATGGAACCATAAAGGCAGGTGTCCTCGTAAAACCTCTCGACTTCATGTTTTCTCCTTTGGTACAGTGGAAAACCAGGCATAAGTGAGAGCAGTTCGAAAAAACTATCAATCTAACGCGATTTAACCAAAATAAGTAGAAACATATTTGTCTCTCTTCAGTCTAATTATTTAGAATAACTCTTTTAGAGCTTTTCATTTAAAACGCAATAAGAATACATGTTCCATCTCTTTCTGTCAGAAGCCACGTGGGCGTGGTCTTGCTGCTCGTGCTAACGCTAAGGCCGAATGTTTTATCGTCCACATACCTCGCTAAATATCATAATATTATATTGTTTGCTACTAGTCGACAAGCTAGAAGTTTTCTTAACTGAAGAAGTTTTTATAGATAATACTTTTATTTATTGCGAGACTTGGTTCTCGTTAATTTTATGATTGGTGTCTTCATTTGCAAACTTCTGCGTTTTCCCGGATCAATGTTTGTTGGGGTGTAGGGAGATGAAAATTGAATGAAAGGTGTATAGACACTGTGTTGGGCTTGCAGTGAACTAACAAATATCTCCCCTGTTAAACAGTGACCCTATCGTGAAACCACTTGACAAATCATTTTCACCTAGGCCTCCTAGTTCTTCGCCCAACAGGATCGTCAGGTCACAAGGATTCATTCTCCACTCGGAATGGAAAGAGGAGAAGATCAACGAATCGGTTAACTTTATATATTTTCGTTTTAAGGATCACTTGAGCGTAGCGTACTATCTGATTCTATATGTCCACCGATTTTCTGGCGCAATGTTAAAGCTAGTTAAGTCACATTAAGTTCTCGACGGTCAGTAAAATAACATTTTTCTAACAATCCATAATGCTGTCCCAATTCGTCCGATCTTGTTTCACGTTATCCTTGCGAACAATTGCCACAGGAACAAGAAGATTTGAATATTTTTGACACATATTGCAAGGACAGGCCATACAGGCCATAGTCGGTTTGATTGCGTGGACGAGCCGCGTAAACAATTGTGTTTGTCGCCCTGTCACTATACTCGTTTCGCGTAGCCTCACCAGCAAGTTTTTCGGATTTTTGATTAATCTTGGCTTATATTTTAGCCATTTTTCGCTGCCCATTGGCAGTTGTTAATGGCTCGACAGTCGCCTTTTCATCCTAGACGTATAGTGGTGCTCTAATCACTGGGACATTTTGGGACAAAATGATCACAGAGATGGTGACTTCATCTGAAACAAGGTTAAGCTTCATAGTTTTTGGGAAGTTCCTGGCAATTCCGGGCTTCTCAAATCAAGAATCCAGCTAAAAATCGCTCGCTAGATGCATTTGTGTGCGACATTCGCTACGTAGTACAAGAATACTCTACCAAGTAGTGATATAACTTTAGCATGAACCATGTTAACATTTTCAAAGAAATTCGAATACGAAACATTTATCGAATCAAAAGAGTGGAAAATTTGAATGTTCATTTTGTACATTAATATTTTAATGAATCATTTATCACTTCCACCTAAATTACGAAATTCTCACCATGAAAAAAATGGAAGAAGTTTCAAAGTATTTGGCCATTAGAGCACTTTTCTATTAAAAATTATTTGAATTTTCTGCTTGAATTAATTTGGCCATAATTGAAAAACTTGTTGTGAATCTTTCCGAAAATTTTCTTAGAACTCGACACCTTAAAGTTCAACCATCTGTTCGAAAGGATTCTCGGAAAATTTGAGTTTGTAATTTGACTTTGACTGCTTTTACGTTGACTTGTTAATGGCTCTCTTGTTAAATTCAAAAGTGGTAGTCATCAAGTTAGTGAAATTTTAAAAGTATCGTTTTGATTGTGCATAACTTAAGCTTTGATACCAACATGTATATCTTTATCGAAATATATAAAAGCATTACTTTGTGTTTAAGAGTGTTGAGTATCGTTAAACTTTGATGGATTTTCTCAATGACATTAACTTTGTGTACTCTAGTAGCATTGATTTAATTCATCCGTCGATAATCGTTATTGAAAATGGGTATTTAATCTAATGTAGTTTTAAAATGATGGAAGAGCCCGTTGAGCTATCTCTACCTATGCTTCGTAGTTGTTGTACCTTCTTCAAACATCTTCATCATTATCGCAAGGTGAACACTGCTCTTCATCGATTCCCCCCCGTAAAATGCGCTATTCGTGACATTCCAATCTAATTGATTGCCTTACACTACTCCTGTGATAAATGAAAAATTTTTGTAGCGCTGACAGTAACTAAAAGTATCTTTTCTCCATAGTCTCCACAGTCGACTCACTGTTTAGAAAATGTCACCGTAATCTGCTTTCTCTTCAAAAGAATATACTATCGTTGTTATCAGTCGTTACTCTATTTCACATACGTAGACTCCTTTTATTTTGTAAGAAATGAAAAAAAAACCAAAGAAATATGCAAGTGCATCACTCGTAAAGCTCTCACACTCCTCCAGTGAAAAGGGAAATGCATTTGGCTTTAACGCTCTGACGTAGTAATAAACAAAATTGTCTTATGTTGAGAGAAATGATTAATGATATCTTATAGATTCTTATAAATTTCGTAATGTATCAAGATTTGTGTGTGGATTGTGTTATGACGTTGAGTTATTCTGGACTCGGAGGAAAATTACACTCAAAATTTGCAGCGTGTTTACACTATTCAAAAGGATGATGGATAATAATAAAATTATGCTGGTTGAATGCTAGACAAGCAAGGGTGAAATATGATTATCTTAAAATAGATAGAAACGGATTTATGCTGGATACTGTGATGATCGTTTATAGTAGAAAGCTATTAAGAGCTTATAAAACAATTTATATCAACAATTGTTCGATTAATTTCCTCTTGTTGATAAGCAGTTTGTATCAGACTCGATTTATGGATAACCGGAAAAATGGATTGAAATTAATATAATTGCAATGACTGAGCCTGATAATTAATAGTATCAATTAACATTTCAAATGTTCCATTTGTAAGATAGATCTGCAATTATAACAAATGCATGAAAATCAAACTCTTAATTTTACTCAGTAGTCCGTGTGTTACACTTATGAAGTTTAATTCTACAGCGGTCAGAATCATGTCCGTTGTTGAAAGAGCAGAAGTTGTCGACAATGAATGTATATCAAACATAGACAAATATCCATTGGAACCATAAATGACAAAAAACAGCAAATCTATTCAATCAGCGTATGACTTTCTTAAGTTACTCATTTCAGGAGATTCCTCCCATTTATCCTGACTGCGGACTCCATTCCGTCATATCTATTCAACTCAATCTGTAGCTTTAAAAAGTGCTTCATTGCTTTTGTACTACAGAAAAGACTGAAAGATGCTTTTGGTGATTCCAAATGCGTTCTTGGGGTAATCAAAAGAAGTCCCATTGAATCTATAACCCGTAGACGAAAACCCGTCTATAACAATGTCCTTAGATTTAAATTAGGTCAAATGAAGCTTTCCAAATAAAATAAGCAAATGTTCCTGTTTTGTTTTCCATGTTTCGTACCAATTGGGTCAGAGCCACAATTCAAATTCAAATTTAATCAATTTTATTGCGAGATTCGTACATATTTTCAATATATATATACAATGATTATTTACATGTTTTTCGTATCCTAATACTTAGCCTACGGGCTTTGCCTAATGCCTGTGCCTAGAACTCTATACTTACATATATAATGTTAATTGTTTTTGCGTTAACCCTCATCGCCCACTTTCTGTAGTATGTAGGTATCGAGTCCACATATTTTTGGAGTCTTGTTCGCTTAAAGCGGGAATCGCGCTAAGATGTCCAAGCCAATAAGTCGTTAGTGAAGAGATTCATCTTGATTACAGGTTTAAGTTCATCTCTAATACCGGGAATATCAGACAAGAATATATTAAAGAGTAAGGGGTCTAAAATAGATCTCTGAGGAACCCCAGATTCGATACCAATGAGTTCGGAACTAGCTCCACCAGACAACGCGAACGCATACGTCCCTTCATGAAACTGCCTATTATTTTTCTAACACTCACCGCGAAGCCAAATTGGATTAGTTTGTACATAAGTCCGTCGAACAGTTGAGTGAGCTCTTTTAAAGCCGAATTGTCTTTCCGGTGCAGTTCCTGCTTACTTCCTGCTAAGTGAACTGTGTGATACCTTGACGGATTACTCATTCTAGTAACTTCGCTACTACGTTGGACAGAACAGATATCGGACGAGTATCGGCTACGTCAGTACTGTTGTATTCTTAGTACTGTCTCTCGGAATGTCAAATATTTTGGCGCATTTCCATTGCAGAGGGAAGTAGCAAATGTTTATGCAGTTGTTTAGAAGGATTGCGAGATAAACGAAACTAGTATGGGGAAGTTTCTTATAAAAAAAATTGAAATTCAATCAGCTCCAGCCGATTTTTAGGAATTCGGCTGAAGTGCGAGCATCGTGAGTCTCTCAGGGCTTACAAACAGAGTACTGTCAATAGGAGCGTCAGACGAATTCGAATCGGAAAATCCAGTCAAGCACAAGTTCTTGTGGTCACTGTCTAACGTTGATATTATTCATTTAACCACAAAATTGACGGCAGAGTTGAAGGCATTTGAAAGACTTTCGCAAAATGGTTTGCGATGGAGTCAGCAACGGCCTTGTCATCCATGAGTATGGAACCATTATAAGTGAGAACGCCTGGCAGGCGCTTAAGGCCAGTTATTTTGTTTATTTGAGGAAGAATCCAGACACCGGATCTGATGGTTACTAGGGTGTGTTCGAATGTCTTTTTGGCAAAATCAGATGTCCGAGATCATTCCATCAAGGGAGAGTATAAGAGGATGAACCCGCTTGTACTCCCAGTTAACTTCATTCAAGTTACAGTGGTATATTGTTGAATTGTGGTGGTATATTTTTGAATTTTTGAAGTTGTTACGCCTGTTATGGAGCTACAAAATGTCCTGTGGTAAATCTCTATAAATTTTATTCCTGGTGGAGTTTTCTTATGGAGATCTTTGAGAAGACCATATTAACGGTTGAATTTAAGCAAACGATGCTCTCTTCAAAGTTGGTGGTTATGAGATTTTCCGATTTGTTGGTTGAAATACCATCAAGCTTTCCACTCAGGTCAGCACTTACAGCGTCCCAGTCGATACGCTGAGCTAATGCCTCCTCTTTTACACCCTTTTTCACTCTTACGGTCAGCTCTACCAAAAGATGGTTAGACTCGGCGTCGATGACTCCACATTCGAAGTTCCTCCAGTTGTCGGAGATATTCACCAGGTTGGCAGATACAATGAAAAAATCAATGGTTGACGAGCTTCTTCGGAAGGTGGGCTCGTCCGGTGCAATCAAATTGAGATCCATATTTGCTTGCACCCAATTGAAAAAAGCCGTTCCATGTTTATTGCATACGTGATTACCACATGAAAGATTTCTTGCGTTGAAGTCATCCCCGATCACACAGAAATCAAACTTTTCCAACTTTTTTTTTCCAAGTTTTCAATGAGATCCCCTCCCGAATATCCTGGTTGAAAACATATTCCAACACATGCAGAGGTGTTCTCTTCTAGAACTGAGCTTAATATAATGACGTCTGCATACTTCGAGGTCGGAAGACATTGTCGTTGAATTTTGAGAAGCTCCCTGAAAGCCATAACTGCTCCAAGGATTCCATCTGAGTCATCACCCCTTATGACTTTGTTTTTCCCCAAGTGAACTATGTGTTTACTTTTCAGTCTTGTTTCTGAAATGAACAATAAATCTAGTCTATCTATGATCAAGTATTCTTGGACAGAGTTTCTTTTGAAACGTGGACCTGGCAAATAAATGTTGACGACGGATAGCTCAATGGAACTCATTGCATCATTCCGCTGATTATGTGATTTTCGAAAACAGTGCGAAAAAGACAGATTGGTACTTTGGTTATTTGGCACATTGTGGCGTATGGTTGAAACCAAATGTCATTTATAACATCTGCTTCGATTATGGGAAACGAAAAATCGCTGAGCATGGCGTGGTAGCGATCGCCATTCTCTGTAATAATCCTTGCTTGTTTTCAAAGAAAAATGGCATCATAATACAAGGCAGATCAAGATCCACATCAGACAGTCACTCGTTGTGGATGCCTTAGTTTTCCCAAGATGACGTGTGGATTTTTCGAGCTCCAGCTTTGCAATGTTGCTAATTGAAGTATCCTCTGAAATGGATATAAACTTCATCTGAAAAGATGAATTTTTGATAAAAATGCTCATCTTCGATCTGGCGGTCTTGGGCCCATTGAGTAAACCAAAAACACGTCAAATGGTTATACGGCTTCAGCTTTTGCAATAATTTATGTTTAACCCATACCGCGATCTTTGTACAAAATTTTTCTCAAAGAAGTCCGTTAAATATTTAATTGTTGAGAACGATGACGAGTTGATGTTGATGGTTGTTCGGGGACGCTTTGAGCAACAGCAGTGCTGTTTTTGGTTGAATGCACTGGACAAGTACGTCTACGGGTAGTTTTATTAAACAACGATCCAATTTCACGTACTCACAGCACGAATTTATCTACACACTGCGTTTTTGGTGCATCTTTTTTGTCAAACGTTATTCGTAAATTACTTACAGCTTGACAAGAAGACTCAACCACTTTAAAAATATGATGTTACTATTTCCCAACTTTCTTCAAAATGACATTTGACCCCATTTCGTAAATGTCAAACATAAAGCTAACTTTCTGTCACATCGGAAATGACATCAAATCTTCCAACGTCAAAATGACTTATTGTTTCGATTCCAATTCAGATGGCCTACCCTTTAGGACACCTTTCTGATGTGTATGCAATTTTTTATCCCATGTGATAGTCCAAAATACCCTTATGAATAATAAATTCAATCCAACTCCCTGCAAGATTTTTGTATTTCCTTAAAAATGCTCTTGCCATTGGTTAAAAAATAAAATACAAATGGTCTTCTAGTCCACTCTGCTGGTATAAATTTTAATTTCTGTTTCACTTAATCTGTGGTGCTCAGTGATGTAGGTACACCGTTGGTGATTGCAGTGTTCTTTTTGAGACGCTCTGAAAGTTTTCCAAGATGTCCTTTCTGCCATCATTTGCACCTGTTAAATTGTACTTGTTTCTTTTTGATTCAGTTTGGTTTCTCAATGCCAGTTTTTTTTTAAAACTTTAAATCTGGCATCCTTTGGATCCTTGGTGTAATTTTGAAATCCATTGAAAGGTGTAGGATAAAATCAAGATACGCTTGGACATCAAACTGACTTTTGGGTTTGCTGCAATCCAATTTTTAATGTAATTCCTTGTTCGCTCTACTACTGCCCTGAAGCCTACTGTAGCAATACTGAATTTCGGGTAAGTGAAATTAACAGATCCATGAAAATCAGATAAAAACTTGAATTTTATTGATTATGGGCGTACTGGCGAGTACTTACAACCATCAATGCTACTATTGTCCATTGTTTTTGTTAAGTCATGTTAACAATATTCGGTACTCGCATTGCTTCAACACCATGAAAGCATAACACAAATACAAGCTCTTCCGAATTCAATCACCGAATCAGAATTTTTTATTCATATCTGCCAACCGTGAACCCTGCAATCGAAAAGGTCTGATGCAGTGAGCTGATAGGGTAACCTTAATTTTCGTAATGAAAGCTTTTTCGGTGTGCTGAAAGTTTATTACATTCTTCAATTCTCGTTAATGCCAATGTTTGCACTTAAATACTTTACCAATCCACCCACACAGGTATTTAAAAATTTATTTTATTTTTGCTGAAATCCACCATTGTTTAATAAGTGGAATTTGAATAATGGACCACCCACACCTTTGTTGCGAGTGCACGTTTCTGATTAAATGCAATTAGAATGCGGTAAAGATTAATTGACTAGAATCGTTGCAACCAACCAACTGCGTAAAGTGTCTTAAGAAACAATCTGGCGCTGAAATCCCGATATCCCTGTCAATAAGTGCAATAGTCATAACATTATGTTTGATTATTCGTCGCTGTTTGCCGACGGTGTAAAGTGGTTATTGCACTTAACATTGAATCACATTCAACAAAAATATCAATTTAATAATAAAGGAACGATATTATAGGCACCTCTCAAGAATGGATAGAGGCGAATCAAGAATAACACAAATACGTACGTCTTGAGCGTATAAAATACAATATTAAAAACAATTTAAAGTAATACCACACTTTTTAATCTGTTCTCCGCAATCTAACTTTCACATGAAATATTCTTGCACCTTACCACAAAATTCATCGAGGCCCAATGAAGGATTAGTTATTTCAATCGTAATATAAAATTTAACGAGGTCATTCAATCTGGAGAATGCTCCTGAATGTGAAAATATGATAAATTATTATTTTTTGGGTCGTGCAAAAAGAGGAATATAATGACCATACCTTTTTCTCTCCTCCCCATGAAATTGGGATTAATGAGAAAATTTATGAAGGTATTCAACCATGAATGAATGGATGGAATTTTGTGTTCGTTTACAAAATAAAATATCGAAAACAATGTTCAAAAGGAAAAGGATGCAAAAGGTACACAAGGGTAGTTTGTTATTTTGTGCAGTCTATTAGTATAACAACATGATGTTGAACAAAAATTAAATACTGTACTGTGTGTAATGGTAGATCTGCTTGGTTCATTATGAACGACATGGGTGTAAGGACGAAAATAAATGTTAAATTTATGACTATGTAGACGCGAAAGTAAAATTCTCTGTAGTGGATGAATTTGTCTTGGTCGTTAAATGAATTGAGTGTTTTGTGAGCGATACAACGGCATTTAATGTTTATGGATTATGAGGAAGATTAAAATCCTTCGATAGAGTTTTTAACTACAATTTCTTTTCAAATCAATAAACTGCAATCACTATTCGAATGATATTATTCTGAGATTCGTTACAATTTCATTTTACTGTGGCTTAGCGAAAATATAGTCCTTCAGCACCGCGAGGCATTGGCTTGATTGTGTTGAAGGAGAGGTTAAGTTCGGATTGTACATCCTTATCCCGTCAAGAATGACCACAGAAAGATCTAACAGATGATATGAATTTCACTGATTCCAACAAACCTAGAATACATATCCACTGTCCATCGAATTACTGGATTTTAAGAATTCTTTTACTGAACATACAAAAGAGGCATTTAAATGTTCTCCTTACGAATGTAGTGAGAACCTATTAGTCGTGTTGATTTTCAGTGTTCCTTCCTTATATATTTAAGTATAGTTTCACAGGAAAACAGCTACACCAATCCGGTCGGTAGCGTAAGCAATAAAAAGCAAGAACACTTCGAACACACTCCCGATCTGCTTTGGTTCAACCCAAACAAGTAGAATTTTATATGTAAAATTACCACTATCAAACAGCGCGAGTGAATACGCAATACAAATATGAACCACACACCGCTCTTTCTATCTCTTTCTGAGAAAAGTTGGACAGGAGAGTTTTCGCTGTATTGTGCTTACACTATGTTTGAAACAAACTGCTGATACGACAAGATTCATGCAAAACTAGTGGAATTTTACTTATGCTGGTAAATCTTGATTCAATAAATTCCTGTGACATCGGTTCAAAGGAATACACTCTCAAATCTCAACAAAATTATAAATCCACTATTGCTCGCTCTATCTTTTATTTTCTTATTTTTGTTTTATAATAGGTGTATGAATATGAAATGCGGATTTTTTCTGCTTGAAATATGCATTTATTTGAATAACAGAACGATTGAATTCAATAATCAAAGTATTGGCCATCGTTAGCTACGACTTTTTCCCATCTTTCTGTCAATTGATGGATTCCGTCTCAGTACCACTTCTCATTTTTTGAGGCTAACCACACATCAAGCCAATTTTTAACTTCTTCGTAAGAATGGAAGTGCTGTACCGAAAGTCAGTGCTGCATCGATCGAAACAAGTAGTAGTCAGAAGGAGCCAAGTCTGGTGAATACGGCGGATGGTGCAGAACTTGCCAATTAATGTTTCCCAAGTAGTTTTGGACAGGTATTGCAACATGCGGCCGCTTCATCTGACTTTATCATGTCTTTTGTGAACTTCTGGTCGTTTTTCCTTAATTGCGCGGTTCAATTTGATCAGTTGTTGTCGGTAACGTTTGCCAGTAATAGTCTCACCGGGTTTCAGCAGTTCGTAATACAAAGGTCCCTTACTATCCCACCAAATACACAGCAAAGTCTTCTTTCCATGAATATTTCGGACTGGTTGTGATGTTGATGCCTGACTTGGGTCTACCCATGATTTATTCCGCTTAGGATTGTCGAAATAAATCCACTTTTCATCGCCAGTAACAATCCGATGCAAAAAAACCTTTTCTTTTCTGTCTGACAAGCAAAATTTCACAAATGGTTTTTCGTTTTTCGATGTCTCTTTCTTTCAATTGATACGATACCCATATTCCAGCTTTTTGGATCTTTCCCATGGCTTCAAAACGTTGTAAAACCGCTGCCTGAGTAACTTCCAACGCTTCTGCCAACTGTTTTTCAGTTTGTGTGTTGTCTTCATCGCATAATGCTTGCGAATCTGTATCTTCGAATTTTGTTGGTGGTTTTCCACAGTCTTTGTTGCTGACATCGAAATCGCCACTTTTAAATCTTTTCAACCATCGTTCACAAGTGTCTTGGCTTGGGGCATGTTCACCATATGCTTTCACTAACAATCGATAAGTTTTTGCTGTCGTTTTCTTCAAACGAAAGAAGTTTATTAGACTTCTCCACAAAACCTCTTTTTCTGGCACGTAATTCAACATTTTTGAAGCGCAAAAAAACTATGTTGTTTGTACAATAAAAACCTATGACATACTGGAATTTGTAGACGGATGTATACCCTCCAAAATGTCATATTAGTTATCCCCGACACAAACCATATGTAATGGTTATGCCATCTGTTAGTAAAATCCGCATTTCATATTTATACAACTAATACATTGCTCGCTCTGATAGTAGTGTCTTGTCAGTGTTCGTGCTAACTTGACTTTACCGTATTTCTCAAGTGAATCAGGAGCAACATGAATTGGATTTTTGGTATCGTAAAGCGATGAAAGTTCACTTTGTTTAGGTTACTCCAGAGACATACACCAATGCGCTTCCAAACATGAATAAAATACAATACTCCTTCAAACTTCCGCATTGGTTTTCGTGATCATTGTATGAATTTCAAAGATGTATATGCTTTGTAAAATCGATTTTAATCTGGTTTCGTTGGTAATTGGCTGGTTCCTAGGTACCCTTATGAATACGCGTAATCATCTATCGATGATTCTAACATTTTTTAGCATATGGTTATACTGTTGCACTTCTTCTCTGTGTACATTTTACACTTGAAAGTTTTTTTAATTGACGGGTAATGGCTTAAGGACATCAATATCAATTTAATATCGTTTTCTTTTTAAATTTCAATATCTAGTTCACACTTTCCACATTTTTACTAATTTTTCGGATAACTTAAGTTAATTGTGTTAATTTTTTTGCACCCTCTTTTCACGGCTTGATTTATGGTTTACACGGTAATTGTTTAGACTTTAGAGTGAGAATTTTACATCTCAATGCCTGTAATAATTATTTGTTGAATTTATAGGTAGAACGAAAAGCTTTAGTACTTTTTGAAATTTCCGCTCTTCTCTTTGATATCTTCTATTGCCACAAATAAAATTTTTTTAAGCTTCTTACAAAAATTTTGGAGTGGTAAATACGCAGCGAATTCGGAAACTCCCCGTTTGTCTTTGTAATAATTGTTGCTTAAGGAATACTATCCTGGCCAAAATGTTCGCGGAATTTATTCAAGAAATTAAAAATACGAAAAAGTACGAATTCTTCCCGCAAAACTGGAAGGTACTGTCAGCGCGTGATCAAATCCTCGAAACATTTTTTATATTCGTTTTGCGGTATGGCCATCAGAGCCATCTTCGATTTTTCCATGATCTCATCTTGGATACTGAAACGCGTTCCACGGAGTGGTTTCTTGAGTAACTCAAATAGGAAAATGTTGCAGGGAATCAAATTAGTTGAATTTGTTTCGTTTTTAGCCAATTCTTTGAGGATAACGATGGTATTGTTCGACGGGACCTTATCGTGGTGCAAAATCCACTAGTTGTTTCCACAAACATCCAGTCTCTTTTGGCGAATTGCTTGACGCAAATGCCTTATAAAGCCCAAATAATACTCCTTTTCCACGGTCTGGCCTTGGGAAAGGAATTCATGATACATAACATCCTTGTAATCCATGAAAACTGTGAGCACCGCCTTCTTTTTTGACTAAAAATGACGTGGTTTTTTCCGCTTGATAAATGTTGGGTCGTATTTGGCCTTGGAAATCATGTATTTTAAGACATCAAAATTTTTTCCCGAAATTTCTGAAATTCAGGAAATTCTTTGCATGAAGTTCAGGTCTTTCGGCACCATCTTCGCAGCTACACGTCGAAGGTCCAAATCAATGAACAAAATGTCTTGAAAAGATCCAAAAGCAATGTTAAATTCCTCTGCCATCTCTTTAGTTTTCAATTTGTGGTCTGCGGTCATCTGTTCATTGATTTTGTTGGTTTTTTCGTTGAATTTCGTTGTCGATGGCCTGCCACAGCGTTCAACATTCGTCTGAAACGTTCATGCTACTGATCAACGAATGTTTTTGTCTGAGTATCGTTGACGAAACTTTTTTTGAACATTTGCAATGTCTTCGCACCATTGAAACCGTTTTTAACGAAAAATTCAATACAAACTCGTGGTTGACCATTCAATTCCATTATAAAATTGTACAAAATCGAAAACACGTTTAATCACAGATGTACTCAGTACGCGTCACTTTTTGAAATATCAATCTGAAAATTTCATGAATGTCAATGACAGATGTGGCAACCTCAAAAAAGACAACTCAAATCGTGTAACTGAGAGCGCCACACGGTGGTGATTCCGGGAACTTTTTGATTAAGATAATCAAGAGACTGTCCATCGAATTAAGACTACACACAAGCACGAGGCTTATAAACGTGGTGTTAAGCGATCTTCCTTTTTGGTTTCTAGTGTTATTTCCTTCAATATTTAAGTATAGTTTCATAAGGAAACAGCGTGACCACTTGTTTTCGCTCTATTTAAAGCCAGAACACGTCGAACAGACTCTCTATCTGCCTGGATTCAACCATAATTAGTAAAATTTTCGATGTGTTGTCTACGATTTTTCTCAATATAGAAGGGTAAGCCTCTCAAAAAGCGTTAGTAAAAATTCAAATATCAAACGACTGCCGCTTTTTCTATCTCCTTCTGGGAGAACCCGCCCAGGAGTGTTTTCGCTGTCTTGTACTTACAATATGTTTGAATCAAACTGCTGATCCAACGAGATTCATCCAAAATTATTAACGTTTCATTTGTATTGGCAATAATAAATAATAGTGCATTGTTTTTGTCACCTCTTTAATCATATAAGTTCTTCGTTGCCAGGACAAAATAAAAGATAAATTAGACACAAGTGTCAAAAGAATTAAAAATATGAAGCATGTCATACATTCACCTGATTGCGATAAATATCCATTGTTGCTTCCCATCCTTCGAATCATTTTCATTGTTGTTTTTGCTCAGCTGGGGGTAAATTTGCGGTAAGTATCCATAGGTACTTCATACTAATTTTTTTCACGGTTTTCTATAATATCTCGAGGTGGCAAGTATTTGCTGTCCAATATTATGCTTTAGTTCTCTTCAAAGGTTCTCTATTTGATTTGAATCCGGAGATTTACTTGAAATCTTTTGTTGTCATGGAACGATTTCTTATTTAACTTAGAAATACGTTTTAAGTCGCTAGCTTTTTGAAAGACCCATTTCAAAGTCATTTTCTTCAGCTGACGGTAGCAAAATAATTTCCGGAATATCCTTTAACCGTAAGCGGTCATGGTATCTAGTATTCTGTTGGTTGTCACCGGCTCTATGTCAAGAAAAAGTTGCCCAAATTTAAATATGTCCGTCTGAATACTTCACAGATCCTGTATTTTCTGGGCGACGACCATTTCGAGTCGTCACATTACCAAATGAATTTATTTTGTTTCAACACTATATAGAATGTTGTGCCAATTTTCTCCTTCTCAGGACCTGATCATAGACTTTGATCTTCAGCGAATTGCAGTCTTATGCACAAGTTCGTAATGAGAAGCAATAGTACTAGCTATACGTAAGGGTAGATCAGTATCGACTAGTCCCCTACGAACTATATATGTCCTCATGTGCGGGAATCGATCTCGACGACTCGAACGGATCGTTTTTGACTAGCGTGACACAACAATGGTCAGCCGCGAGTGTCGTTTTGCCTGTTTTTTTACCTCGAGTTTCCGGATCTCCGTTAGTTTTTAAACTCATTTTGAACGAAATTTAGTGAGAAATTTACGTTGGCAGTTCCTTACAAATAATGCCTTCTTTTTGAAGCATCAGTACCAACCTTCGCTCTACCATCGTACAGGGAACGTTTTTGTCCATCTAAACCAAGCCTTATTCACTATTTATATTTATGAAAGTACCACCAACAGCATCCGCTTACCATTCCTCAAGTCTACTAAAAGCGTTTTGGATTTTATTGCTTTTATTCTATATTGCGAGGAAATGCTACTTTATAACTGTAAATATACTGTTACGCTTTTTTTCTCACAAGGGTTGCCAAAATGTCTTCTTTTCGTGAGGACTTCAAATAGGTAATCAAGTTGCCATTTAAAATAATTAAGCAACTTTTGAAGGCGTAATTGTTTTATTTATTGTTTCATTTATGCTTATATTTGTATTTGTAAATTTATATGCACACAATCACATAAAACCCCAACTGTTACGGCAAATTTTCAATTGAGTCGTTAAACTTCTAAATAGAGGAAATCAACACAAGCCAGATTTTCGGAAAGATTTTTAGAGCTCACTGGAATAGATTTAAATTTCAGTGAAATTACGAGCAAATGCAAAATAATTTTTTCTACCTTAAATTATTTATGCGCCTGCTTCCACGTAGAAATTAAAATAACTTTCATATCCATGTAACTTTATGAGGAAAATTTTTAGCAAAGTTGTGGTCAAAAATAGCAGAAGTCATAGGAAATAAAAATAAAAATGCTCCGCACAAAACAGCTATGAAATTGGGCGAAACTTCTCTTTCTCAACATGTTGAAATATTTATCATTCAATCTATTCCATCGTCCTTGAAGTAGAATCCACCTCAATGTAACTGATACATATTTAAATCTTTCCACACCGTACAAAGTCAATGACTGTCAGCATTAATCGTATCGCATTTATTTATGCAAATTTCCTTAAAAAATAGAGAACGTCGTAGGCAAACTGATAATTCGAATTGTTTGCAAGATAACAAAACCACCCTCGCGCGTCCAACCCCCTGGTTAAAATTGCTTCTCAAGCAAAAGCAATCCATTCATTACCAAGCTGTTGGAACACGTGCGTGCCCATTCATAATAGCTTTTTATCACAAGCATTTAACACATTCCACCACATTATGCGAAAAAGTTCGAGGAAAATAAATGTCCTGTAAGCATTGTCAACACCTGTTATTCGAGTAATATTTTTCGTGGTGTCGTTTGCGCTGATGTGTCATCAGTAAGTTTGTCTTGCCATTGTTTATGAACGGAAGCTTTTGTCCTCGTCCTTCGTGCAAGGGATGATATAATTTTGAAAAAAAAGGAAGCAACAACAACTAAAAAAAACAAGCGAAACACAGCACGTTAGCATTTGGCGGGGTATGATGATGACGCTGCTAATGACGAAAGAAAGTTTGTACTAAAAGTATGATTTTTGGTTTGGAAAATATGATGAGTCTCATAGCTGCCTACACTAATCTCATGCCTCGGATCCTTGACAGTCCTGTTGAAAATGCTTCCGACAATAGTCTTGCTCACTGTTTGGGATAATAAATGGCTTCACAATTCACGTAGACTGGAAAAAGTTCCAGTGAGCAAAAAAAAAATTAAGACCAGAATATGTGGTCATATGTGGCTGATATGGTTATAAAAATGAATACAAGTACATTTACAAATGGCTCACAGCGAATTGGTATCCACCGTATATTAGACTTTATGTCTAATTTGTGTATGAAGTGAATGTAAAGTATGATGTAAATTAGGTGTGTAAATTGTGGTGTGTGTCACTTCAAGTACCGAGGCCCCATGATACCTACTCAGACATTTTGTCTATAGGACGAGCCTTTCAGTACATTTGTATGCATGCTGATACCAATCCTTGGGTTACAGTTGTGCTAGCATATCGGACAAAGCAAGTACACTCACTTGATTTATGTTTTCGTCGCGTTTTTCACCTGGAATAACATGTTTGAGCAGCGAGAGGAAAGGCTCATAAATATTTACATTTGAAACGAGACCAGCTTGATATGTAGATGAAGCGTGGAGATTTCCTGAACGTCATCCACATTTTTCCCAAGCAATTCTGTGCAGATGGTTTTGCAGGAGGGAAAATCCTTTTAGATGGTTTTTCGAGTAGCTCAGTAAAGTCCTTTTAAGTACCATTTACATAGTCAATAGCATTAACTCGAGTCAAAAATTGATTACATAAATACCATTTATGAGCCCACTCAAAATATTTCGTCCCTTTGATTCAATATGATAATGCTGCAGACTTTCTGGTGACAATGCTATAAACCGCATATCAGCATGAACGTCTTAACAAAACAAACACACAATATTGTACACTGAGTTTAAATCCTTTCCACAAGCCACTTTGGAATTCCTTTCGCATCGTTGGCCTTTAGATACAAAAGTGTCGGGGGCTAGCGGTAGGATCTCAACGCTATAGGGTGTATTTACTGGAAGAATACGAAATTATGCAAATCAAGACGTGGCAGATAGTTCTGTTGCTTCCTATTCAAATAGATTCTTTTGTTATCATCTCGGATAGAATGGAGCTTACGCAATTCGTGTGAGGCTCTGGTTACAGTATCTATTATTCATGATAAGTTTGCATGAAAATATCGTTTCAAGAATATTTGAATAGATCCATCAAATTGGAAAGATTGCGAAGCGCAAACCCTTCACAAAATGTTTGCGAAATCATACCAACTTAAATTTAATTGAATAAAAAATATAATTCAAAACCAATCTAGTCGAATCGAGGATTTTTCCTAAGTAATTCTTTGGTTTGATTTTTGACTTTTAATGAAGTGACAGGTGTTGTTTATATTCTGCATTAAGGTAAAAAGTCGTAGCGAGGAGGGATTGCCCCCAGAGCTGACGCTTTACTCGAAATAATTATGTGGCTTTTGGGTGTCTATCATTCTTCATTAAGAGTTGAATTTTTTTCAAATTTTTAGGAATGAGCTAGTCATTTTTCATCTCATCATCTTCATTACATTTATACTGACTCCTCCTTCCTTACATACTGACTTCTCATTGCTTTCAAAGTCTGCCTGTTTTCATCTGTTCTCATCTAAGATGTGCTGGCTATTTTCTTTACGCCATAGTCCCATCAAATCTTTGGGCGTTCTCTCGGTCGTTTGATTCTTCTTGGGTACCGCTGCATTATTCATGTGGTCCATCTGCCGTTCGTCATTCTCGCCAAGTGATCGGCCCATCGCCATTTCAAGGATTGTGCTCCATGCACCACGTGTGTTACTTGGGTCCTTCCTCGTATCCACGATAGTCTCTTGCGATCCCTTCCTGTAATGCCCAGTATGCCACTTTCCATGGCATTTTAAGCAACCTGGAGTATTGCCTGAATATTGATATAAAACTTGGAATGTGAAAAATGTTTCTTTCTTGTTTTTCATAACGGAAACCAATTCCGGACCGAGAAACTCATGGATCATGGCTCTAAAGCAATTGACTGTTGTGTTATTTCCAACAGAATTTTCGAAAACTTATGGATCAAAAACTCCACTGTCTCATAAAGATCAACAAACAGTGACGTAGCCATTTAACCAGAAATGAGCATCACTGCTAGCCGTGTTTGGTGGGTATTCGGCTTCCATTCCTGCACGAGTTGGATTTTGTAAGCCCGCAATCTTAGATCCTTTCGTAAAATCTTCCATAATGTGGATGGACACAGATTTAATTGTTGTGCACGATGTTAAACTGACCCACCTATGTACTGTTAGATGTCTGAATGGGTGCGTATTGTCACAGAATACGCACGGGTCCACGGCTAAAGAAACAAATTGTTCTGATCGACTGTTATGTTCGCCTTAAAATGATGAAGTTTCACGAAAAGAACCGTTTTTTCTCGCAATAAATGTGCACATTTTGCAGACGTTGCTCATACGTCAATCTATTCATGATAAAAAGACCAGCTGAACTTACTGTAAAATGCATGACAGCTGTTACAACGAAAGTACCATACAAATGCTCCGGAAGGGCTTATTGCTGTAATAAGTTACTGTTGTATATATTCAAGTGAGCTTGCTATCCAAGGCTACCTCTATTTGTATTGTATTGGGTTATTCGGAAAGTAATTTCGTTTTTTCCCGACAGAGGATTTAATTGAATTTCGAGCAAAGCTTGTGTGTGAAAAGTCCAATTGATTGTACGCAGTAGTTTTTGGCTGGTGCCCTTTTAAATTTGGAAAGCAATAAGCATTATTTTCGTCATATTGCACTGTTTTACTAAATAAAAGGTTAAAAATCATATTCAAGCCACAAAGAAATAAATGGATGTGTATGGGGAAGATGTGTTGACAGTACGCCAGTGCCATAACTGGGTTGCGAAGTTTCGATCCGGCAATTTTCATATCGAAGATGCACCACGTTCTGGAAGGCCGGTTAAAGCTGATAAAGACACAATAAAGACATCAGTAGATGCAAATCGGCGAATAACAGCACGTGAGATCGGTAAAAGGTTAAGTTTATCCAATTCAACAGTTAATGACCACCCCAATGGCCTGGGTTTAACTTCGAAGCTCGAAATATGGGTTCTCCATGTTCTTGCGGGGAGAAATTTGTGTCCTCACGTTGACGCCAGTTATTCGCTTCTTGAATGTCATGAAAACGATCCATTTTCAAAGCGCATGATGACTGGGGACGAAAAATGGATTGTATATAACAATGTTAAACGCAACAGATCCTGGGGCAAAAAGGATAAACCGGCTCAAAGAATATCCAAAGCCGATATCCATCGAGAAAAGGTGGTACTGTCTGTTTGGTGGAATTTTAAAGGAATCGTTTTTTGAGCTTTTACCGGATAACTCGAAAATTAATTCGGAAGTCTACAGGAATCATGTGAACAAATTGAGTAACACACTTCAACAAAAAAGGTGTAGTGTTCCACCAAGATAATACGAGACCTCATACAAGTTTGGTCACTTGCCAAAAGCTTTTACAGCTTGAATGGGCTACAATGCCACATCCACTATATTTTCCAGATTTGTTACTTGCGGCACTGTGACTTTTCTGCACTTTGTTCCTGTCACTACGAAATTTTTGAGACGGTCAAATCTTCACTTCAAATGACGAGGTCTAAAACCAACTCAATCAGTTTTTTGACAGCAATGACCAAAAATTTTATGAGCGTGGAATCATGCTATTACCAAAAAGGTGTTGGACTAGAATGGCCAATATATAATTTGATAAAATATTGGTTCACTATACGAAAATTATCTTTGATTTATACAAAAAAAAAAAAAAAACCAAATTACTTTCCGAACAAACCAATATTATGTCTGTCAACACAATTTGGGTGTGAAATATTATTCAGCTCTTGAAGCTTTTTGTAGAGTATAATCTTGTATTTGTTGCTTAACTTCGCCCGAACGAAAAGAAGTGACAGTTTGCATATTGCTTGTAAGGCTTTCAGGAGTCTTAAGATGATCAGTACAAAGATATCATCAGTGTATCGTATCGTTCTGAAATCCCTTCTTGTTTAGGTCTTCAAATATTTGGTTAAATAGATCTTCAAATATTCGGCGTTTTCTTCCGCGCAAATTTTCTCCAGGCATTGCTTATATTCTTTGTATTCTTACCTTTCTTTTTTTTGTGAATGTCATTCAAGGAATATTCGAGTCGTTCTAAAAAAGTTTTAATTACCTTTGTTGCAAGTACCTGCGAATCTGCAAGAGTAACGACCACCATGAAAAAATAATTCATCGAATACAGTGAGGAAGACTAATGGAATGTTTATATAGTATCAAGGTGTGGTCCTTTATATTACACGTTCCTAGTATTTCCGCTGTGATTAGAATTTTTTCCAGTTTTCCAATGACCATCTTTATTCCACTTAGGTCTGCTCTGCAACTGGAAAAATTTCTTTTCAAATTTATTTCGATGTTCAATTCAATGTTCAGCGTTACAGCTTCATATTCTTACGATTCCTTAGTTGTCAGTGATTCGGACTAATCGGTAATGAGATATTTATTAGCACTTAGTTTTGTCAAAAACTTAACCATAACAGGAACCACGGTTCTCCATCAAAATGTCAACCTTTCTGATGCCTTCCTGGACTGGGGGTTGTATCTGAGGCTTGGGAGGGTGGTAAAGAGGTCTTAAAAGCTCCAACGTCATTTGCAAGATTTATTGGCAACCTATCCTTTAGCACTTTGCTGGGCCGCAGCCAATCATAGAACAATATAGTGGCATAGGTAAAAATAGAGGCTTGTTTCGCGCTTGTGAATGTAGATTTTTGATATTCGACCACAAAGTTGTGATTGCCGTAAAGAAGAGGATGGTTGGAACATGAAATCCACTTGTGAGTCTACACTACTAGATGAATTGATGTATTATTAAATTTCTGCAGAGTATCCCATTTCGAAGGATTAAACCTATTTCTTTTATCGTGTCACTAGATGTTTGGCCAGTTCATGACTATTGTGAAATAACCCTTGGCAGTCTCGTGTGTCTTTGTGGAGTTTTAGCTTCTTCGCTTTTAGACGTCTCTGATCTCTTAATCTCATAGCATACACGCAGACTACTTTTCGAGGAATGTCGTTATGAATTTAATCAATTTTACAATTATTATTATCATTACTATTAATGTACTTAGTGCCATCTATGACGATAATTAAGTCATGGAATTCTAAGAACGCTCATTTTAACTCGCTCGCTTGACACAAATCCATGAGTAATAAATATGATCCGTAAGATTGCAGTCATGAACTGATATATTTGGATTTTCCCAACTGAAAAGGAAATAGTTTCTCGGTGTTAATAATGATTTCATTGGTTCAACCTGAACCAATCATCTGTTTTCTAGAAAATCATGTTTCACTTTCCAAATCAATCAACCATTTCAATTATTGCGACCACTCACGAATAGGTAAATTATTTATGACAACATAATTGTTAATGTGTCACTTAAGATTTTTCACTTGACCACACATGAAAGAAACCTGCATAAGATTTCCAGGAGAACTCCAGCAGCGTCGGTTTAATTGCATTTCTCCTTGTAAGTGGCACTAAAGATCAGCAGGGCACCATCATCAAAAGACCCCTGAATTAATTCCTGATTCCTGCCGTTTTCACGCCCAAACTACTTTCCCATCATGGAATTTCCATCGGCGACAAGAAAAGGTCAAAGAATTTATGATATGGCAGTCGATGAATAATGCGTGTCGATGCAACTATGAGCATAACATACTCCCAGGCATTTAGTGTCTTCACTTTTCAGCTCATATTTATCACCATCCCAATCTATTGGTTTCTATGATGAAACATATTCCTGCTTTCGCTTGATTGAGCTTATATCCTCCCGCTACCAGATCGAAGGCATTCTACTTGAAATGTTATGAAGGATCCAATTAAATGTGCTGCTGATATGGCTTATAGTCGACTCTATGCAAGTCTGCTCTACGGCTCGATGTTGTGTTACAAAGGAGACAATGACTCCATATTGGATGTTTGCAGACATATGTGTAATGTAGCCGTATGTGTACTTATATGCTAGTTCTGCAGTTGGCTACATGCATGCACATCAGGGAAAAATGCATTGAAAATTTATTGCTGTTTAATGACTCTCGAAATGCAGCCAATTCATGTCGCAAACGAAAGTGGAGCCTGGAAAAGTAATGAATATGTTGCTAATTGCAAGTTTCATAATCGTGTGGCGAATAAGGATATCGTATTCCGAAGAGCTCATATTCATATGCAAAGTTCAAAAAATTCATTAGAATGGTTCAAAGTTGAACGAGTCCTAGCATAAGAGGCGAAGAGGGCAAACTAGTCCCAGAATGCACTTCCGTATTTCGTAGCATTTCAAATATTGGATCCCGTACTAGTTAAGTCGAATATCCTTTTGCAGGAAAAAGGTGCATTACAGAAAAGCCGAAAAGAAATTTTAATCCCCTAATTGATCACAGTGAAATTCTTTTATGTCGAAAGGGCTTAGCGCTCCAAACACTTAGCTTTCCATCACAGCATCCCATCGGGATGGTTTAGAACCATGATCTACATAGTTTCCTAGTGATGGTTTAACAATCTTGATGATGCTATCGAAAAGGAATGTAATATCATCATATAAATATAAAACAGCCTGCGTCCCTCATTTGATTAGGACGCTATAATGGTGGGGAGAAGGGTATGTTAACCAACTGGAAATGAGATGGAAAGTTTAACTGATTGACCTAGCTCTAGCTGATCTAGAAATCTCATCCATCATTGCTACAAATTGAATGCTTGACATTTTTGGAGATATTGAACATGAAGGGGATGCGTATGACTTGCAGATGAAAACATTCGAGAAGGAAGATACGTCAATTAACCCTTGCAAAGACCTAGCGTATATCCTTGTTGTATTGCTGTTGATACGAAGCGACGGATAAAAGCAATTAATCGTGGTTTTAAATCGTCGTTGACAGATTGTGGTTGTTTTTGGACACAACGATAATATTAATGAAATTATTGTGTTGGTAGATTATAGTGTGATACCGTTCGATATAAACGCGGCAGTAGCCGATGATGGTTGAAAAGATTGAGCTGTTCCATTTATAAAAACGCTGGCTGGAAAAAAGAGAATTAAGTTAATGGATAAAATAAATATAACCGAAATAATCACGCGGATCTTAATTTTGAAAAAATATCACTACGTATAAGTCCTTACAGGAATTACAAGAATTTATAATAGATTCGGAAAGATTAAAAATTTGCTTATATACAATCACTTTCCAAATTGGTTTTTGATTTTCAAACCACCGTAGTGTCCTAAACCAGGATTTTTTAGCCGCCAAAAGGACGTAAAGGCAACGAGCATCGAAATGGCCATTCTGAGATTGGTCAAATTACTTTATTCGGTATCACATTGTCAAAATATGGAGTTGATTGATTCAAACTAGGATTGAGCAATTGCTTGTAAGCAGTCATTTTGATTAAAAAAGACAGGCTTCTATTTGAAACTCTCATATTATTGCTAGTTCCTTTACAATAAAGTGTGGGGCTTATGTCCATGATGCTGTTATGTATTTTCAAAGAAATAATAAATATATATAATTAATAATAATGAAATAAAAATTGGGGCAACCGATAGGTCGCACGTGCAGCGAAAGAAAGGAAGAAGGTTAAAGAGATACGGTTATTTGAAAATACAAAGGCCGCATAATGGCGGCCGAAGGAAGTTACTTTTAACCGACTAGCTCACCGCGCGGGCGTGGGTGTTAGGACATTATTTAAGCCCTGATTCTTCCATGTCACATACACACGCACAGAGAAAGAGCTTACTCCTTCATATTAGATATTCATTAGATAAATAAAAAGGATCAAAAATCAAAGGATCAAACCACCTGTGAATTGTGCTGCGCTGATTCTGACCACCTGTCAATTGGGCTGCGCTGATTTTGACCACCTGTCAATTGTGCTGCGCTGACTCTGAACACCTCTGCTTCCTTTAGCACGAATATCCACCTCAGCTGGTGTCGGGATATCTCTTGTTCGGCTGCGCTACCTCTGATCGTGCTTCCTCTAGCACGAATCTCCACTTCAGCTGGTTTCGGGACTTCACTTGTTCTGCTGCGCTACCGCTGATCATGCTTCCTCTAGCACGAATCTCCACTTCAGCTGGTTTCGGGACTTCACTTGTTCTGCTGCGCTACCTTTGATCGTGCTTCCTCTACCACGAATTTGTACCTCAGCTGGTTTCGGGACTTCACTTGTTCTGCTGCGCTACCTCTAGCACGAATCTCCACTTCAGCTGGTTTCAGGACTTCACTTGTTCTGCTGCGCTACCTCTGATCGTGCTTCTTCTATTGATTGATTCTTCTGTTGATCCTCGATTGATACTTCTATTGATCCTCGATTAATACTTCTATTGATCCTCTATTGATTGATAGTCGATTGATACTCCGATTGATCCTCTATTGATGCTTCTATTGATTGATACTTCGATTGATTGATACTTCTATTGAAACTCCGATTGATACTTCAATTGATACTTTATTGATACTTCTGTCCATTGACCGTCTATTGGTTGATACTTCTATTGACTGATTCCTCTATTGATTGAGTGTCCCATACCTCACAATTTCTAATCCTACTTCTATTTCATCTCGTATGATTTTCTTTTAACTTAAAAAACTTAACCAAAACAATTAATTGTTATATTCAAAATTTATTTTTATTTTATTTATTTATTCATATATTTATATATATTTTATTGTTTTCTTAATGTCGCCTACACATCGGAATACGTAACAATGCTTTATATGTGAAAATTTTTTTCCAGCTATGGTGAAACCTACTCTTTTTCGAAAAATTGTCATTAGTGCTTTGTATAAATATATTGGGATACCGACGTAGAATTCTGAGCTCAATTTCATCCTTCAATGTGTGAGTGATCGTGATGTTATTGATATGCACTCAAAACTTCTTTGAAAACGTCAAGTGGTATTTAATTCCGCCATTTTGATCTCCGGTTCTGTTTGACAAAAGTGGAGTCTAAAGGTCCGTCCAAGATACCTCCCATGATTGGGTTGTTACTCGGGCTTTGTAACATTTATGACAGTCTTTTTGGTGTTGAATAGAATCAAAAACCATATCTTGTAATTCTGAAACAGAAACTCGATTCTCATTCCGCGTTTGTTGACGCTTTAGTTTCTTGAGATTTATATTGTCCAATGACATTGTTGTGGTTTTTGCTGGTTTGCTACGTAGGATGTTAACGCGATTTCTTGCTCATTTATTCCATTTTCACCAGTTCCTCTGATCTGTCAATCTCTTTTCGACTTGTTCCTCATCAAACTTATATACTTATTCCAAATATTCACCTTAAACTGCTGGTACACAGTTGAATACCTTTGTCTTGTGTATAGTTCGAATGTATTGCATTACACCAACAATAGACCGATGAAATTGATTTCCAGAGACGTATGTTGCGCATGTTAAGATTACGAGTGGCGACCGTGATGTCAGATATTTGTGACAGAAGAATTCACTTTAAGAAGTTTTGGAGGGTAGTGTATTGATGGCATTTTCAGACCTCTAGATGCTGATTACGATTCTATCATGGGTGTTGATTTTTTCCGTCGATCCCCGTCATTTCCTTCGATTCGTCCATAGAAGCGTTTCGACGGTGTGCCATCATCTGTGTGATGTTCCGTTCTGAGTTTTGTCGATGTCAAGTGTCCGTATTTATAGGCCTTTCGGTTATGCAAGCAAAGGTTTTGATCTTTTTTCAAGCTTTCTGGTCGGTTCATCTCCTTACGAGTGATGAACATCATCAATCTGTTCTGAGGAGGTTTGTCTTGGCCGAGATGTGAAAGATAAATGTCTGTCTTTCACATCTTGGCCAAGACAAACCTCCTAGCAAGCATAAGCAAAAATCGTTCCCTTTGCTGAACATCTTGTTTAATTTCGCTTGTCATCTCTCATTCACGTTCTGTGCTCATCCCCAAAATGCAATTGGGTACGAATACGCGTAGGTGACCCATCACGGACGGTGACCTTTCCCCGCAAGAGTCCCATCAGACTGACTACAGCCGATCTCAGTTCACCATATGGGGTACCCTAAGATCAGTGCCCAATAAATTTTTGCAACTGTGTTGCATGTGAGACATGAAGTAGATTCATGAGGTTTCTGGAGTAGAACTCAACTCAGTTGACTTTCAAGGGTAGTGAATTCGATGCAGTCCTCGAACCCTAGGACATTGGATTCGAATCCTGCTTAGGTCTTGATATTTTGGCATTCTATCCACTCTGAAAAGTTGGAATTGATAAAAAGTTCAAAATTTACTTCTGCCGGAAAGGATTGTTTGTGGTATGTGGAATACAAAAGGATGTAGCGATGGTGTAGGAGTCCGAGGGAACCTGTGAGTAGCAATGGTTTTGAGAAGTGGATCTGGAGTGGAAGAAAAGAACTGAAAGGATACGGTTCTGATTTGGCAATACGGTTTTATAGGATAGAGAGAAAAGCGGGAAGTAAATGGAGACCGAGAAGATAATTGCAGTGGTTTATACGTGAAAGATGCTTAGTTCGTTTTTTGTATGCCAAATGTGTTGATGAAAATGTACATCATAGTATAAAGGATTTCAACGTAGTAAGCTGAAACGGGAGTGAAGAGAGGAAGGAGAAAAACCCTAAAAAAAACCAAAGTTTGTCTTGGAAATATGCCCGGAATCTTTCATCCATGCAAGCTTCCAATAAATACATATTTATTAGTTTTTATGCATTCTGTGAAACCTATAGTATGTACTTGATTATGACTGCCTTTTAAGGCATTATATTGAGAAGTGTGTTACGTTACTAGGAGGCCACCTAGGCTAGATTGAATTGGTCAGACAGATGAGTGGTAAGGTATTGCGAAACGATGCAATGAAAAAAAAAAGTTGACTTAGGTTCCAGATGTTCCAGATAGGTTCCAGAACGATTTCCTTTGAAAAATTTTGATAGAAACTAAGACGCTAAACAGTAATTTCCATTTTTGTTAGAGTTTATAACAGAGAACAAAATTCAGGAGTCCTTTTGTGCCGTAAAAGTAGACATTCTAGACTGAAATGATAAAAAATTATGTCCCATTGAAGATTGAAGATTTGGCTGGACGCAAACCACACCGCATCAACTTGGGTGAAATGAAATAAGGTTGACTTTTTTCACTTTTCCTGTATTTATTGGTAATCGCTACTACATAATCTATAAAGAGAAGGTTTCGTCAAAACTTACTTGTATTTTCGAACCGGTCTCAACGTGTTGTCATTTTTTTGAAGAGGTAATGTTGCATGGTGACTCACAGAAGAATGATCTGAATTTGATGCATTGCTTTTGTGTATTGCAAAATAAATACAGAATGCGTTATTGTAGCGCTTAAGGACACCCAACTGGTTCAGCTAATCTAATTCAAACAAATCAATAAAAACGAACTCTCCGATGTGGCTTGTAATCCGCATACGATGTGATGAATAGGATTCAAATACCTCCAAGGTTCATTTTTGAGTGATTCAGTCATGCCTTCTAGTTTTATCTCAAAATGTTGTTAGTATTGGTAGTACTGTAAGCAAATATGTACTGGGTGGAAACTTCACAAAAAATTAGCATTCATACAAGCAAGGACACTTAATGGTTTGCTTTTGTTGTCAATGTCACATTTTATCATCATATCATCGTTTACTGTCAAGATTTAAAAAAAAAGATGAAAAAGATATTATATTCAAAACCTCAGTCTAAAACTTCGACGTTTACAAATCATCCTTATGACGTAAATTGACATGAAGGCTAAAACATAAAAAGACATGACCATCTGTTTAAAGTCCGTGTTTCTAATACAATATTCAATTTCCTTCGAATTCAATTTGCATGGATGACAATGTTGTCATATTATTGTCATCAACCAATATTTTCAAAGGAAAGACAATCAATAAATTGATTCATTCACTATGATTTCAATGCAAATGAAGTGAAGGGAAAAATTTTTCATTCGTATAAAATTCAATATTTTTATTCAATATTTTGATTTGTTAATTAGACCGAAAAATACTCTATTTTTCTGGTCTATGATGATCTCATTTGCTGTAGAATAGTTGTTTCTATGATTAAATCATATGAAATAAAGTAACAACCCAATAAGATCCTTCAACATGCAACTCATATCGCAGAGAAATTATTTATAGATAAGAACAATCTATGTCCTTTCTAATGTGGTGTTCGGAATCAACTAGATTTTTATAGGGTTATTTTATTTTCTTGGTTCTTTGCTTTATTTTTTGTGTTAAATCTGCGACGTCTAGAAATTCGATAAGAACCAAAATGTGGTATTTTATCCTGGCAAAAGTGAACGAGCTCCACATATGTGTCAATAGGTTTTTCCGTATGGATTTAGGAAGACTAAATTTAATTTATATGACATTGTACACTATAAAATTTATGAATTAAATGAGCATCACAACAAAAATCACTGTTCACCACGTTTTAAAATACCAAAAAGACATGAACATTTCAAAGGAAAACGGAAAAACGGCAAGCAATGTGAAAAAAACAACACACCAAACAAAAGGACACTATTACTTAAAACTTAATAAACTAAGAGAAGAGAACTTCCAAATATGAAACTGAATATACAGATATGAGAAACAAAACAGAATGCATACCATGGCTAGAAGCAATGAAGTAAGGCAAGTCCCGCAGTACGGATTCAAAAAGGACAACAAAGCATTCGCAAATCTCCGAAAATGTTTGGCACGTAATAACTTCTTTTGAACACATAAAAGGAATAAGCAAACCTGCAAAAAACATGTGTAACAATAGCACATGCGAGAACCCATCACGAAAATTAGAAGAAGTCAAAACATGTCAAAATTATAATTTCAAAACAATTTTCAAAACTTGGGTAGCTTATATAACTCGGAATATCTAGACAAGCAGGGCATAAATAAGCTAACTTATTTTACTTCAACAAAGCTGATACTAAGGGCTAGATTCAACAATAATATGTTATAATATGATCAACATGAAATCCTAGATGCAATTAAGGAATCCAACTCCGCGGGCTGCAAATTGACAAGAATTATGTTGCATACAGTGAAGATATTACATATTCAACATCAGGGACGACATTAAAATAAGAATGAATAAATAAATAGAAAAAGACAAATTGATTCGGGCTTCAGAGTTGAGTCCCTGAAAATGTCCTATAGAATGTTTTGAAATGGCAACGCGATAGTAACTATCAGAAAAGTATGGAAACAAAACTAAAAAAAAACCCAAAATGAAACTTCTTGAGAATAAAATTAACTTTATAAACGTTTATTCTGCTTCTATGAAGCGTTCCTTCGAAATAAAACAGTTTTAAAGCTCCTGCTTCCTTCTCGTGTAAATGACTAATCCTACGTAGGTTTCCTTTGAAATTTCTGGCCCAAAATCGAATAGATATTTATTTATCAATGAAAATCACTTTATTATTTATATACACTTTTGTCTGCGCTTAAACCAATTGTCAAAACATTTTTCCCACTTCATTTGAGAAACCTTCAAAACATTGTTACTTCAACAGTTTCTTCGGGCGTCAAAAATCGTTCAAGGCGCAGTTTATTTTTTGAGTAAAGGAACGAGAAGAAGTCGTTGAATGTCAAATCAGGACTGTACGGTGGATGACATTTAAATTTAATTTTGTGACTAATGAAAAATTAGTTGTTTTACCAGATTTGTGGGTGGCTCGCATTATCATGATGAAGTCGTTATTTTTTTTCATTTCACCATGCACTTCGGACAAATCACTGGTTGTGGATCATTCAGAATTGACAGTTCTACGTTGCTCTAGTGGCACAGTTGCCACACGATCAGTTAATCAAAATTACAGACGGCTGCTTGCTTCGCACCGCTTCTTTCACGAACTTTCTTTCTTTCTTACTTGGGTTGGCTCGTCTTGAAACACATACACAGTCGCCTGATGTTTTGTTTCGGGCGTAAATCGAGGAAACATCACCTTATACACGTCTTTTGAAGCACTCCGATTGAAGGATTGAGCAGCAACAGACACCTGAAGGTGATTTAGCGCCAACAGAACGTGAATGTTTTCAAGCGATTTTGAAAATCGCTAACGTGAACAGTTAATTTTACGGCCAAATGTTCATGAAATTATCTTTTTTTTATGTACACTGGTGAAGCTAATGTTCAGGAATGCCTGTACCTCAGGATATGTCACATGACGATAGTCCATAATCAATTTTCTGACTGCATCGATGTTTTCTGCCAACATAACTGAGTTTCGCCGACATGAAAGAAATTTATCAATGATCGAGTGGGGATCATGATCTAATTCGCTATCCCAGTTTTTGTTTTAAAGTGGTTAATGATACGAGGGGCGTTTGAAAAGTCCGTACAAAAATAAAAACTGCTCACGTGTTTAGGGTACACCCTTTTTTATTTTTCGACATAGTCTCCTTTTAGGCTTATACACTTCGTCCAACGATGTTTTAGTTTGTTGATTAGGGTATGACCAAGTCCAAAATACCCATTAGTCTCTGCAATCAACTCCTCGTTTGAATAAAAATTTTGTCCTGCCAGCCATTTTTTCAAATTAGGGAACAAAAAGTAGACCAAGGGAGCTAACTCTGGCGAATAGGGAGGATATCAAAGGAGTTGGAAGTCTATTTTCATTAATTTTACGACCACAACTACTGAATTGTGTGCTGGAATTGCTGAATTGTTTTGTGTTTTCGTTATGGTAAAAAGAATTTCTTGTCGGCCAATCGCGGATGTTTTTCTTGTCGCTTGGTTTGCAACCGCCCAATAACGATGAATAATATGCACCTGTAATAGTTTAGTAGTAGTATAGTTGTCGATTAGGATTATCACTTGCAAATCCCAAAAGACAGTCGCTAAACCTTTCCAGCTGAAGGAACCGTCTTCGCCTTTTTAGGCTCAGTTTTCCCCAGGGAACCCTAGTTTTAGGTCCCTAAGGTTATAGTAATGTATCAATGTTTCATCCACAGGAAAGAAACGACGCGTACAGTCCTCCGGATTCTTCTGGAACAGCTGTAAACCGTCCTTGAACCACTTCATACGGTTTCGTTTTTGGTCAAGCAATCGCGGTACCCATCTCAAGGATAGCTTTCTCATGTACAAATGTTTATGCAAAATATTATTTACCCATTCAGTTGAGATGCCCACAGTATTAGCATTCAGTTGAGATGCCCACAGCATTAGCAATCTCACGTTCCTTACGTCTTCTGCCAGCCATCACCATATCATGGATTTGCTCAAAGATTTCTGGAGTCGAAGCCTCCAAAGGCCGTCCAGAACGTTCAGCGTGGCTTGTGACCATATATAAAATCTGGAAATTTTGGAACCTCTTATAAACTGTTCTAATCCAAGGTGCAAAGTCACCATAATGTATGTCAAGCTTCTCTTTAATCTCCTGAGGCATTTTGCCATTCATACGCGGAATTCCTTTTCGACCATTTCTTGAAAGTCACTCGACTTCCTTGATTCACACGAATGCCAAACTCAAAGGAATAGACCAATATGGTTGAATCTTGGTGTACGTTCATTCAAGAGATGCTACTGACTAAACTTGACCTCGATATGCACCGATGGTGCCATTAATCGGACTTTGCACGGACTTTTCAAAAGTCCCTCGTAGAATTTCCTCACCAAATGTCGGTTTAAGTTGATCCATGCACTTTTGTTTTGGTAATCCAATTCGAAAATTCTAGTATTTAATTCCATTTTTTGGCCGAGATTGCCTTTCCCAGTTACTGTGAACAAAGCAAATATTGCAACGTCAACAGGTTCTGAGTATATAAGAGCTAAACAATGTCCATCTTTGCGAATATGTCAATATTTTTTTTATGGTTAACATTAGTATTGCCATAGAGTTTTATAGCTGAAAACAAGATATAGGCAATCAGAATGGTAAAGATGCAAAAGATGGTAATAGCCATAACGCATTTTTCATAATAAGAATGTTGCCGGGGATCAACGGATAATCGTTTCGGGATACTGTGAAAATTTTTTGTAGGTTAGAGTTTTTCACACGGCTGAGGTTAGTGTTCATTTCTCGTTTGATTTGTAATGTAGGCTATGAATGAAATAAACACCCCAAGATTCAATATGGGTGAAACGATACTTTGTCGCTACGTAATCGGCTGTGGAATAACTGAAAGAGGAGAACACGGAACGAGTTTGTTGTTAATCACGAAAATTCATTGTTCATTAAGAAACGAATTGTTGCGATCGACTTTGTGAAACAGGACAAAGTAATAAAATCAAATAAGAATCTCTACAAGGCACCAATTCTGTCTCCACTGTGCCTCGGATGTGAGCTTCAGGACCAACATAAATTGCAGCAAGGGCCAAATTACTCTAAAACATCTAAAGCATTTTGGTAACTAACAGATCTCTGTTGCTCTTGAAAAACAGAAAGTCTGACCTCGTATCATTATTAGTCTTACATGACCACATGCAAGTAAATTGTAAATTTTTCATGCAAGCTCATTTTAGTACGAAAATTCTCCATAAATCAACCTGAAAAGCTACCTGTAGTTTAACTACTTTGACATAAATTCAAAAATATTTTGAAAAGACTTAACGTCTTGAAGCACGTGCAACCATAAATCATCTGTTGTCTTCGACACTGTCTGGGTTAGATAATTAGTATGTAAAAGCGCGCATTAAAAGCTAGTATATGTACCGCCTCCACGATCGGATATACCTTAAGAAGTCGCACTCGAAAATATTTTCGTTAACTGACATCATTATAGCCCTTTGCTTAAACTAATTGTAACTTCCTTGCAGCGACCAACTTGAAAAATTTCTTTAAATTTCTATGAATTTCTGGCCCAGTCATTTTAACGACCCATTGTCCAATTCAGCGAAAATGCATCTGTCTTCGCGTCTACTCCATTCGCCTACTCTGCACTTTTAAGTACCACTTGGACAGTACATTATAGCAATAAAATGAGTAATAATTTTCACAAAAAACGTGCCTGATTTTACTAATTACTTTATATTGTGTGTCATAAATGAAGCACCACGACAAGACCAAGGCGTTATATAGCCAAGGCGTTAAATACGTCAAAATTACCTCGACGATGGTGTGATGCATATTAACAATTCCTATTGACCAAGTGTAAAAATAAGTAGATGAAAGCAGAAGCTGAAGAAGCGCTAACTGAATAAGGTACTTAGAAGCCCAAGCAACAACACCTATGCAACACATGACTTGACTAAATGTGTCGGAAGGCCCTTGCAACTACCAAGTTGTAATGCATGCTCAAATGGCTAACACCAAAGCCTTATAATTTGCCATGCAAATGGAGCACTGAACAAGACCCACTCAACTTTGAGTTAACCAATTCGAATGAATTTCATCTAGCACTCGAATCGGATGGAGCTCATCTGAAATTCAGGACGAACAAGAACTTTTACATTCAATTGTGTAGTGTTTACATCGTGACACGATTGGTGTAGTGAAAATTATTCCACTGGTATTAATTTAGGGATATATGAAAGGGAGAAGCAGCAATATCAGATAAATGGGCTGCGGGTGGGGTGGCGATGGTTCCAATTTAGTGAAATTGCAAATTAAATATTAAAAGGATATTGACCACCGCGTTACGTGCCTTTCTAATTAACAGAATAAGCTAATTTCTTCGTACTGAAAAAATATGCTGATATGGCGTTTCTACTGTGGTGAATCCTTAAAAGTTGAAATGGAGAACATGAAAAGCTTTTTGTAGTGGCACAACGTCACATGCTGAACATCGTACAGTTCAAAGGCAACAATTAAGATTTTTGTCACTAAGCTCGAGCAAAATATCTTCAGCGTGCAAACTTATCTTACCATAATCATCCATATAGCCTGAATTATAGTGCTATTCATTCCACTCCCCCTACTCACAAAATGCACTTGCTTCTAGAGATAAATCGGGCTTAGCACATAACAGTATGTCGGAAAAGTTCCCGAACTTTTGAAATGAAAAATCGAAAATTACATCTAACGAAATTTACTCTAGTTAACTTTCAACATAGTCTCCTTCCCTAGATATACACTCATTTGAGCGCTCCATGAGTAATTCGGAGGCTCTCTGGTACTCCTCTGAAGTTATCGCTATGAGACGCTCGGTGCAACCCGCTTGAATGCTCGGTACATATTCGAAAACTCGTCCTTTCAAGGCCATTTTTAGCTTGGGAAATAGGAAAAAGTCGGCTGGAGGCAGACCTGGCGAGTATGGGGCGTGATTGAAGCGTGAGATCTGATTTTTGGCCAGATAACGCTTCACAATCTTCGAAGAATGAGCAGGCGCATTGTCATCCAGCAAACTTCACGATCCCGGTTCCTTGTACTTGGGCCTAATGCGATTAATCCGGCGCTTCAGACGTTTTAACACCTTTATATAATACGCAGCATTCTAGGTGGTGTTTGGGGGCATAAATTCTTTGTGTATCAGGCATTTAGAGTCGAAGTAAGCGATGGGCATCGTCTTTACCCGTGATTTTTATTGGCGCACTTTTTGAGGCCTCGCACGGTCCGGACTAAGCCAAGCGGATGACTTGCGCTTCGTGGAAGGATCGTATTGAAAGTCTCGTCTCCAGTCACAATTGAGGTTAGAAAGCCCGGAGTGGTGTCACAAGTCTCGATAGAATCTTGACAACATTGGATGCGAGTTTGTTTCTGATCTGGTGTGAAAAAGTGCGGAAAAAATCGAGAGCAGACCTTCCTGCGGTTCATTTTTCCTTTCAAAATCAACGCGACGCTATCCTTGCTCATGTTCAGTTTGAATGCCAACATTCTGAGAGACATGTGGCAATCCTGCTTCAGTAGCGCACGCATGCGAGCCTCATTTTTGTCGGTAACAGCTGTTGACGGCCGGCCGCTTCTCTCGTCATCTTCCAATGACTCTCTACCCTTCTTGAACAGACTGAACCACGTGTAAACAGTTGTACGCGACACTACACCTTCACCATAAGACGAATCGATCATTTTTTTCGTTTCCGCGAAAGTTTTTTTAAGTTTATATCAGAATTTGATTGCGGCACGATGTTCAAATTTCTCATCCATCTTAGAGCTTGCACCGAGGTACTAAGCACACGTTCACTCAAGCACGTCTATCTCGGCAATTGATGAACGAATACTAGTGAAAAAATTCTCAGACACTCCACAGGGATGTAGCAACATAGTACCGGTGTAGTCCAAGAGGTAGCGCCACTCGTACAAGCGCTACCAAATAAGTTCGGGAACTTTTCCGACATACTGTGTGTTGTGATTTCATGATTAAACTTTGCTCAACTTACTCATGTCTAAGATTGCTATTCTTAGACAAATTTTGTATTAACTATTTTATTTTTATATTTTAAATTATTTTTAACTGTCTCAAAATGAAAATACGCTACAAATTTTTTATATGAAATCCTTGGAAATCGACAGAAATCTCAAATTTAATGTTGCCGAAAATTCGATAGAGAATGTTTTCGTCGGTTTACTTGGTGCCAAAACCACGAATGTGCAAAAATTATGTTCTGAGAAAATCGCATTTCAATATTTGAGCTTGTCCTGATTATCAGCTTTAAAAAATATAAATGACGTTTCCCTTTAATAAGGTAAATATTCGCTTTGTGTTTCACACGCAGTTGTTAGTTTTCTCTAATTTCGTTTTTTAGAAGAAATTAGGCACAATCGTAGTTTTAACATAAACTTATTTGAAGCTTATTCTATAAAATACTAGAAGTTTCAAGGATTCGGGTCGATATCAATATTGTAATGACGAATCAATATTGTAATGCACATACACTTTATTGAGTTTGAATGGCCTTACGCCACCAGTCTGCACCAGGCTGACAGTTTTTATTAGTTGATTTGTCAACTTAACTTCATTTTCACTTTTTTCGGAATTTCGACGATTCTTGTTGGATATTGGCTGCTTTGGCTCTTCTTCATAAAAAAGAAAAGACGCACTCATTCACATAAGACGCATTAATTTTCAACTTCAGGCTTGTGAAGTTTTAGTTCTTGTAAATAAAGTTCTGAAGGTATTTGTGTTTCCTATAAAACTTTACTATATAATACATTGTAGCGACCTCAGACGTGTGAAATATCCCAATCATTCAATCAACATCCAGTTTTCCTGCAAGAGATTCATAATTGGAAAGATAGTTCCTTTAAAGATCATTCGATCTTTTAAGGTTTTACTACCAGATCTAGATTTTTGTCACTTATTTTCTTCAACCAGTAATACCGTAACTAGGAGAGTTACATCTGGTACAGTGACAACCTGCATCTACATATTTTTCTTCTTGACTTTGTCTCTGTAAAAACTTATTTTCAAACTTTTTCCTCTTAACACAGCGAAGCTACATACAGCGTTAACACTCTCGGACGACTTTCCTCAGACAGAGATGATACGGGTAGATGTTTCTCCTCAATGAGGTTACGAGCCAACATGACGCAACTCGGCTTCCAACGATCGTAAATGATAACTCGAGTTTGAATTTGGGCATAAGTTTGGTTAATTTAATGTTGATAGTTGTTGCAAGATGTTGCCTGATGTAGGATGTAACAATTATTGTTAAGCTTAGACAACTGTGAGAAACGAACCACATTTTTATGGTCTTATATTGTCATCACTCTAGCTTTCGATGGGGAAAAGCTTTGTAAATGATTAGCGCCTTCACTGAGTAGGAAGTTAGGAAATATTCTCCCAGTTAGGTTCAGGCAATCACTTTAGCGGACGCCCGTTGGACGACGAATGTTATAAAAGCCCCTGGAGTTAAGGAAGCGGCCCTGATTGGAGAATGATTTACTTCTTATGAAGGCATGAAAAAATGGCTCGATGACTGGGTCGAATCGAAGGATGGGGATCCTTTCCCATGGGGAGAAGTTCATAGCTTCAAATAGTGCATACTTTGATTGACGTGACTGTATTCTTTGATATTGAAATAAACTAAAAATTTTGTCGAAAAAACGGCGGAAACTTATTTTCCATACCCAATTTCATAATCGATGTTAAATTCTTAGTGTACTAAATAAGGCAAAATTTACGGTCGATCCTTGAAAAACATTTAAGCGCACATTGGTTTGGAATGCATTCGTTATGTCTCTTAAGACTGACTCGGCGTTGTTATGCTTTCATCGAAGGAATCGTTGCAGGTACTTGAATTATCGAAAGAAATGCAAATTGTTAAGTCCAACACTGATAACACTAAAGAATACTTTAAGCCGCATTAGGAAGAATAATCCTGGAGTCGTCAGCGTAAGTCGAATAGATTTGAAACAAACTTCGAATAACTTTAATGGAATAGACCTTTTGGTCGACATTTTTTGGTTGAAATTAAGCAAAATACTTAAAATGTAATCTTTAATACTTAAATTGAAATCCTTTCTCCTCATTTATTCATCAGATATTCGTCTTGAACAAATTTTCGCCTCGGATCAATTGTTTCTTTCGGGGTCATTTGGCTTGGCCGAGCAGGCATTTTTCTGATGACTTTATAAATAAGGGGACTTGTGGGAAACCAAAAAGGATCAGCGGTCTTTTGTCATTCTGACTACATTCGACGGAGAAAATAGAGGAACGGACACCAAAGTCGGATCGTACCATCATTGGGAAACAACAATGAAAAATATTTAAGATATATTTAAAAAAAAAACTTAAAACCCACTCCAGAATTAATGTTTTGAAGATTTTTACATGAAATTTTTGATCCTTGAGAAAATTGGACGTTAATTAATCAATGGCAAGGAGTAGGTCCTCTGCAAAACAGTTTGCGCACTGGTATCATCCTGATGTTCTATCTTTAGAATGTTGATGGCTTCTTTTCTTTCTTGGAGCTTTCTTGGAGTTCTGTTTTTAAGCTATCCAAATGCTGACAGTTTCTCTCTGATCAACTAGAAAGGCTTCAACTGCTCAAAATGTATTAATGTTTGAATCGCTAATCAGTTTTAGAACATTCTCTTATCCTAACTTAATTTCGGTTTAAAAGTGGAGAGGCTCAAAATATTTGACTATTCTAACCATGTTCTTACAGATAATCCACTTTTGATTCCCCTTAGTCTTTTGATTCCAGTCCAGCACACGGGAGGGGTTTGACTTTGTACCGTGTAGGTAGCGGTGTGTAAATGATTATTGGAGCATTCCAATTCTTCTTACTTAATTCATATGCCACCTCTCTCAAATATCTAGATCCCAACCTTAAGGTTTGAACATGGTTTGGAATGATTTGTGAAGCAGAATCAATCTTTTCCGAAATCTTTAATTTTGTCAGAATAGAAGTTGGAGAATCAGAATAGAATCTAGTACGACATTGGCAGTATCCTTGCCGATCAACGTTTGTCTGAGCTTCACGCAATGGCACGATCAAAATGTATCCTTGAAAATTTTCGAACTAAGTATTCCATAATGGATCAGAGAAAGTGAAGTTACACGAAGCACTTTTAATAAATGTTCACAGGCTTCCCTAGCATTGCTTCTTTGGTTCAACTTATAACGAAATACGGTGACGTCTATTTGCTTTTTTAGTAGTCACGATCTTAGTGAATACGAACGTATTCCCTTAATTTGGGTTCGATTTTCAGGGTCGGGATAAAACTGAAAACTGAAAATAAAGAAAGAGAGTGAGAGCGACAAAGCGAGAGTGTCCAATATGTGTCAAGTAAACAGGGGCATAGTTGTTTTTGGAATGCTCTTAAGTACGTACGTTATTCAAATGTTTTTGGCAAAATGATAAATCTCCTAGACATTTAACAGCCTCTGTGACTGTTGGCAGTTTCCAAGGGGCTGAATTTCACCCAAAGAGATTATTATTATTGACATTACTCAGAAATCTCAAATATACTGAGCCATTGAGCCAACTGAAATTTCGAAAACGAAGCCAAGATAAAGAATTAACGTAAGAAAGCGTTCTTCAGTGCAGTGGGGAATATTTTCAAGAACGCTTTGAGCTTGCTGACGAGAAGAAAGAAATGACTGTAATTGAGGAAATATCGGATACTTTTTGGACGTCTTTTTTGGGCATCTTTCGACACCATCTTCATCCGTCAATTTCTGGTTATAAATTCGGTTCTTATGTTGAATTTCATATTGGCAAAAGTGAAAATTAAGCAAACCATTGGAGTTAGGAGTTGAAATTCTACTGTGTAAACAATCAATCTGAAACCCCTTTGAAAATTCTTTTGGGACTCTTTTGTTTCCTGTCCTAGAGATTTTATTACAATGATGATTCTTTTATTCACCTTGTACTCAATCGCCTTTTTTAGGCGATTGAGTACAAACCGTCGAATTTTATATCTTGTCTAAAGATTAAAGATAACGTTCCTGTAACTACTAAAGTTTCTTCCGCAGGATTCATTTTAGCTCTCATGCGCTTTAGTTTTAGCTTTAGCTTTGTAGCTTTAACTGTTTTTTGAGATTTTTTCGAGACATATTTAGTATAAATTCTTAAGGATACTTTCTTCTGGTCTTACTTACACCTCCTACACTACAGTTGATTTAAAACGGAGAAGTGCTATTTCTTCCTCTTGCCACAAAGTTTATTGTGTGCTATGTTTAAAATCTTCCTAACTTCAAAGTAACAGTGACGGCAAAATCAGATCAAAATTAAGTCTGCCAATCAACCGCCTCATTAGAATAAATTCTTATTTCACAAAAATGGACTAAGAAATTTTATTGCATCTAAAAGGTAACTTAATTTTTCCAGTATGTCCTTGTGTGCTCGTGAACTTTTCTCAAAATAGAAGACCGTTGAAAATTTTTAAAGAATTCAAACGATAGAAACTCGGATGGAAAACATCTTCAGTTCATAAGTATATCTTCAATTATCAATTCATCGTCTCGCACCTTAAAGTAAAACCTACCGGGTTTAAACTAGGACTTCCTCTTCAGTCTTTGGTTAAAAACGATTAAGCACTGTCATTCAAATACAATATCCTAGCCAATCGTTAAGTTAAGGTATTTAAATAAGCGGTTGAACCCAATTAATTATTCAATCCCAACCTGGTTCATCGATTTACCAATTCACAACGACACTTAATCATCATAGGATTTCCACATGCAAATGTATTAAATTTTCTTAATGTCGAATTCATTCTTATGTCAGCTTAGTGGCTTCCTAATTTATTCCTTTCGGGGATTATGCTGTGATATCAACATACTCCTTCCGCCCTAGTACCAATACGGAATTTCATTATAGACGTATAACTTTGTGCCCCATAAACACCTTCTAATAAGATTTACCACTGCAGTTGAGAGCACGGAGAGAGATAGAGAGAAGAGAGAGAGAGATGAGTGGAGTGGGAGAGGCCTAATGTTATACGATTTGAAACTTAAGCCTTAAAGTGAGTGTTCAGCCAAAAACCCACAAAATTGTTACCTGCTCTGCCCACCCCATTATGTCATGTCCATCGTCATCGTCCTTGGCTTCAATTCAATATTCATGAAGCAGCAATTCAAATAAGATTGGAGCGTGAACCTCGATCCGCTTCAGATGTGAAAGAGGATGTGTGAGAGGGAGAGAGGAAGAGACGAAGAAATAGAAGCTCACAATTTTCCACATTGAGTCCCAGTGAGTATTGTATCTTCTTCTTTGGGTTATCATTTGACGTGGTTCGTACCCTTTCCAATTCCATTACGTAAACGCTTATATTTGTACAAGTCCTTAGAGTAGCAGTTCATCACCTGAAACATACCTGACGATGATGAAGAAACGAGAGAATTCGGGGACGCATAGATAAGGCTGGTGGGAACTTCTTGTTACTGCGACAGCCACAGGTATGGAGACAACTGACTATGAACATGTCCTGGTCATGCATTCAACATAAGGACTAACGATATTAAGACACACTCCGTCATTTAGCAATTGTATTTGTAGAGAGCCGGTGTTTGCGTAAGTTTGGTTGTGGAATTTGGTTAAAAGATTTATCTTGGTTAAGAATCCGCAGAGGCATTGGAAGAAGTACGGAAGATAAATGGTGCTGAAGCATTCAAGATGTGTGTTCGAGCGGTGGTGAGAACTTTTAAGACGACACATAAGGAAGGTTGTTAGATTCAAATCATTTTTAGCTTCTGAATAGATTTACAGGAATGAATGCAAAGTTTGGGGGTAGTTTCGATGTGGCTTGGGATAAAGTCTTGAAGGGTGAGGTCCCGAAAATAATTAATTATCGTTTAAAGTTGGCTAAAATACAATCAGCTTTTCTTAGTAAAGAGTGTGATTTCAAGATTCGAGTATGAACGTTTAAATTCTGCAGACTTTAACTTTGTTCTTCCTTTTTTGAAAGCTCGATGTCATGTCATCTTTCAACTTGCAGAAATCCTTTTTGAAATTTTATTCTCTTACCACTTCACAAACAATCCTAGTTTTAAATATGACTCTTATCGCTGGTTCGTGGTCCACAGTCCCTGAACTTTTTTCACAAAGAAATAACTGGGTCGAAAACGCTTTATTCTCATCTGGACTCTTAAGGGAGTATTCTCCGAACACTTCGTCCACTATATTTTTATCCAGATAGTAAAAAAATTCAACTTTTAGTTCTTAAATTCACCTTTCCCCCAGCATTTGATATTTGTTCGATAAATTTACAGGAAACTAGGCAAACATTATAATTCATCCCATAAAGTAAGGCATTCATATTGTTCTACCTTAACCACGTATTACTCTTTCCTATGCATTGTGGTATGTCCTTGTAGCAAGAAATAAACTGCACAAAGTCTCGACAAAATTAAACTTGTGAGGAATTTTGTTTACTTTTCAAAGGATAGAAGTATTATAAAACCCTGCAAGGAAAAGCGACAAAATTTAATGTGGGTTAAAAGATAAGCGAACGGTTAAAATGAATATCCTTGAAGGTGTTCTAAGATTTACAGATAATCGGATGAATGTGCTGATGATGATGGTGGTGCTGGTGGTGATGAGGGATGTAGTAGTTGCGGTTAAGCGTTTGTTTTAAGGTTTGTGTCAAGTGACGTTCTGCATAATCGCTTGAATTAACTTTCTTGCGTAATCTTGAATGGGGTGACAAGAAAAGATTTTGAATATGGGAATCGTATATTAGGGAATGTAATTTAGAGAAATGTTGTGCTGTTTTGTCCTATGATTCTTCTTTAGTGAATTAAATGATATAAGCTTGACCATTACCTTACCGTTATATTTTTAACATTTTTTGAGTTTCAATGTAAGTTTTTAAATAAAACACAGTAGACTTTTAGGTTATGTAGTTTTTGAGCGAAAGCTTTGATAAAGAACTAATTAAATAAAAAACAAATCCCAAAACAAGTCAAAATTACGTCAATTTCAAAAGGATGCCAAATATGAGACCTCGTAGAAATAACGTTTTAGAATATTTGTGCAAGAAATGAAGAAATGAAATTAGCTTCATCTACTTCGTAGTCTTTATGAGTCCAACGATAGCATTTTGTACACTGGATCCATGGATCTCCATGATGGTTGTCCGTATAGTTACCACCTATACGTTATATAGTTATAGTTAGTTGGGAAGAAAGTTGCTCCCTTCTTCAGTGTCACTTATTTTCCGATGTTACAAGACCTTTTCAGGGATATTTATGCCAAGCTTACACGAAGTTCTAATTGCATAAGGTCTAATTGCTATTGGATTTTATGGTCTGCGTTCCCATTTTTAATTTACTTATTCTTACCAAAGGTCTTATTACAATGAATTTTTCCAGGAAGCCAGAGTATCCATTTCCCATGTCATCTTTGAGCTTCGTTTCGGTTGGCTGCCTCATAATCCACAGTGATTCGTTCACGTCCAGTTTTCGTCTGTTTCTTGCTTCCTTTATTACCGTGAGATCGCTCCATTCTAATTTGTGTCCTTCGCAAATATGTGCCGCTATTGACGATTTGACGTTACTCATGTTTCCTCGTCATTTCGCTAATTGTGCCTCCTTTGTGTGCTCCTCGAATCTTATATTAACCGTTTGTCTTGTTTGTCCAATATATGCTTTTACTTTTATTTTCTTCGAAGTCGCCAAGGATTTAAGTTCGTTTCATTTTTTGTTATGTATTTTTGAAATACTCTGTTCTAAATGTTTTTTTTTTTAAATTGAGACGTACGTGATGATATTTTCGGTTCGTGGTTTTTTGCCTCTATTGCCTGTTGCATCCATGATTATACTTTGAAGTGGTTGAAGTACAACCGATTCTCAATCTCTTGCGCATAGAATGTTTTTGATGGCCCCATGAATCTTTCATCTAAGGGTTGCATTTTACGAATATAATGAGGCGAAAAAGGCTTTATTAGTTTACTTTATTAATTACTTTATTAGAGGGCTTTATTAATTACTTTATAAATCCCGCGTGTGACAGTAATGTCCATCTAATACCAAAAGCGCAGGATCGTCACGTCTTGGCTTTGTAAATGAAAAAAAAAAAGATTAAACCCTTTGCTAAATATGTCTATTTGAACGCTTTCAGAAGTTTGACATGCATGAATTGAGCCAGGTAGGGCTGTGTCCATCAATTCTTGCTTCATGTTCTTGATGGGCCACATAATTAATGCTGGAACATAATTACCAGCTGCATTCATAGAAGTAATGACAGTAACTATAGCACCCCTTTCATGGAAATTATCTTGTTCTGCTTATGTTGAAAAATAGTTAAGCCGGTTTCATGCACGTTATAAAGTCTGTGTGGGCGACGCGGAATTCTGTCAAAGCCCGGTTCAAACAGATCAAAGAATTTCCCAACATTCTCTGAATAAAAACCTTTTACTCTAGCTGACGAAATACCTCGTGGTGATCGTAACGATAAATTTGAATGTCTATGTAGAAGTCTTTGTAGCCATTTCTTACCTGCGGTACCCTTGCTAACAGAAAAGTTTCCAATTCTCCTAATAGGGATGGTCGATTGGAAAACCAGACCTCTGATATCACCTCGACTCAATCCATAATATTTCTGATCCCTTTCAATGCAATAATCGACTAATTGATTTTCTGGTTCTACGCCAAGTATGGGTTTGCGATCGAGACAAGTTGACACAAGATCTTCAGGAGCAACAGACATATTTTCTACGTACCGTTCCAAAGATCCCTTCGATACGTTATACTGTTTTGTTGCCCGTTTGTATGCCATTCCTTAATTTCTGACAGCCTTAACAGCTAACATTATTGTACTTTTACTCCACTTTTGCAGCTTTGGAGACGGTGTCATATATAAAAAGAAAGGAACTTCTTTGAAACATTTCTAAACATACCCTTCTACTAAGAATATATCTGAGCCCGAATAAGAGACCCTTTCTCATATTAGGAAGTCAAAAGCGTCTCATATTAGGAACTTCCAAATATTTTACATATTTATCGAGATAACGTATTTTACAACATCTATGAAGGCAGCATTGTTTAAATATAATAATGGAATATTATATAACACCTTCTTAAAACACGAAAGCTTAGAAAAATGAGAAAAATAAGCTTACATTTATAGAAAATATGGCTTTATAATATGTCACAAAAAAAAAATGTTTTTCTTTGTTGCACAATTCAAAAGACACGTCCGCTACATAATGGCAACGACTGAAGACTACTAAACGTTTGAATTATCTGTTGCTAATATGGCCGATATATCCCGACTCAAAGCGATGAATAATATGGCGTTGTTCGCCTAATATATAGGGGTCTCATTTAAGGGCAGGGGCTCATATTATGTTTCTTTCATCTACATCTTCACTAAAATACAACAGTATCTTCACTCTTTAAAACGGTTTTTTAGTAACATAGTGTAAGGGAAGAATAGTTACAAGTTTCCTTCAATTAATCGACTAAATGTTTTACACATGACCGTGGGGGTTTCTTTGCTTAGACTTGGCTGAATTGTGATTAAACTTAATTCAAATGTCTGTTAAAGCAAGTCAACCTCAAAACGCGATTCATCACATTTAAAAAATTACCCTATTAAAATGATCGTGCTCTTCACCTCAATTAGTGAATTCTATGAATACCTTAAGATTTGCCTCAGACCGCAGTTAAGAACTTCCTGCACGCGACTGACGTATAGCAGTCTGAGTGACATGTAGGGTTTGTTGGTGAGCAGTTACATATAAGGTACTCTTCTGGCTCTATTTCCCTTTATTGCATAAGTCACTCGATTCTTGCAGCCCCCTTTTTTCAGTCATAGCGTAGGGACATACAGCTTTAGAACTTTGGACAAACTGCTGATATAACGGTATACTGCCAACATAAGAGGAATTATATTTTTATTGGTAAATTTCCTATCATTTTTACGGAAAACAAAATTCATCCAGAGTCGTAAAGCTTTGGGTAAAATCGGAATGCAAGTATGTATCTACTTGTAACTTTTGCTATCTCTTTCTGAGAGTAGTCATCCGAGAGTGGTAATGCTGTATGTTACTATGCTATGCTCAGTCATGCACGTCCACAAAATGTCTGTGTAGATTTTTTTGTAATGATGCAATTAGTGAACTCGTCAGCTGTATTTAATATACGAATAGTGATACGTTTGCTTCTTATTAGGCCTCCTATATCGTATTTTGAATGTTTTTTTTTGTTATCAAGGCTCGTTGAACTAGTTTGAACCAGCTAGTTCGTACAGAGATTATTATCAGGCGCATAAATAAAAAACCGCCGTTTTCCCATAGGTGACGCCAGAATTGTAAATGGGTAGATAAGTACGCTCAGAACCGTTACATAGCTAGCTGAGGCATCAGTCAACAACTCTACAAAATCTCGCTTGTCTCTTTTCATTTTGCTTTGATTTGTCCGTGCGCGAAAATGGCGAAATTCAAGCGGAGCAAGGATCATTTGCGGGAAGTGTTGCTTTGGGAATTTCATTAAAAAAAAAAAACAAAGAAAAATGCAGCTCGGGCGTGTAGAATTGTAGAAACTTGTGGTGAACGTTGTATTAGTAAAAGAACGTGTCGGGAATGGTGGCCGGACCCGTGAAAAAGTTCGAGGATGCAAAATTGGAGACTTGAAGATTCTGTAGAACGCAACAAGAACTTGCAAATTTATTGGACGTGACTCAGAAAGCCGTTTCCCATCGCTTAAAAGGCTTAGGAATTATCAAAAAATTTGACATTGGGTGACGTGCGAGTTGAAGCCGAGGGACATCGAACGGCACCTTTTTACGTGCCAACAACTCCTCCAACGGTAAAACAGAATGGGGTTTTAGCATCGTATCGTGATCGGCGATGAAAAGTGGATACACTATCACAACTCGAAGCGGAAAAAATCGTGCGGGCTTCCCGGCCATGCATCAACTTCGACAGCGAAACCGAACATTCATGGCTCGAAGCTGATGCTTTGTATTTGGTGGGACCAGCTTGGCGTAGGTTACTATTAACTCTTGCCACCAGGTGAAACCCTTACATGAGCTCTCTATCGGACGCAACTAGTACGTATGGGTCGAGCGTTGATGGAGGAATTCCCGCAGTACTTGGAAAGACACGACAAGATATTACTTCTGCATGTCAACGCTTGGCCACATGTTTCCAAGGTGGTGAAAACATACCCGGAAACTTTGAAATGGGGCATTCTACTCTGCCACCACTCTCCTGACATCGACCCTTCTGATTTCTACTTGTTCCGATTGATGACACATGACGTGGCCGGACAGCATTTTCGTTCTTACCAAGAAGCCAAAACTGGATCGATTCATGGATCGCGTCAAAAGACAAACAATTTTTCTACAAGGAATTCAAAAGTTACCACAAAGATGACAAAAAGTTGTGGTTAGCGATGGAAATTATTTTGAAAATGAGTATGCAACGAATTTTTTAAAATAAAGCCTCAAAGCATGCGAAAAACGGCAGTTTTCTGTTTGTACGCCTGATAGGTTCTCTAATAAGGAATCCTTCTAAAACTGTAGGGGTAAAATATAACAAATTTTTTATCGACCTACTCTATTTTTTAACCAACGAATTCTGTTCCCGGAATCCCTGCATGTTCTGAAATCCAGTGTATCTGGAACCATAAAACACGCTGAAATCTTCAACAGTTTTGAATAAGTATAAATTATAATGGCATGCTGGTCAGTAAAGTTTTTGCTCAATACTCTAATAGTTGTAGGATTTTCAATTTATTCCTGTGGACTATAAGAGTAGGCCACGAGGGCTCAATTAGGAAGGAGGTAAGCCAGAGGGCGCAGATAAGTTGCGAAAATTCGGAGGCCCATTTAAGCTCATAAGCCACAAATCCCGCCAAATAAACTTTTGCGAAATAGGAATGGACTCATTGGTTTTTGCGATTTGTTCTTGATGATGCCGATAAAGGGCAGTTTGCTTAATATGATACTGAGAAACTTTGCACGGCTTAGTGTGAATTTCTTTCTTGTTAGTTTGAAAACAGGAACATTTTCGAAATCAAAGGTTAGGAATTGGTATTTTCTTTTAAACAATATCAAGTTATTTGTTATTTTATTTTATGCTTTTTATTTATTTAAATTTATTTATTTATCCCCTTGAAGTTAAGTAATCCCAAGGTTTCCGTCTGTGTCTGAGGTCCTTTATATTTGTATTTACAAAGAAATGTGCGTTAGTATAGAAACAACTCGTCGAATGTGCAGGAGTAGTACATATCATTGTTTTTAGGACGCAATCTAATGGAAGCATTCACAGCACTATGAACCCCGTTCCTTCCTGCAGAATTTCTCTTTTTGTTGGCCTGCGTGTGTCTCCAATCCTTGAGCCGTATTCGTTTTATTGTTCAAGTTTCCGTTCATGTTAATGAACGTTGTGAGGTTGTATGCTTTGTATGAAAGAGATGTCCTGATAGTTTAGATAGTGTCCTGATAACTTTGTAGATTGCTGTTTACTCTGGTTTCCTTTTCCTACAGTTGTGCTACACTTTAGGAAGGTGTCCTTGATCGATTGTTTCTTTAAAAAGCTTTCCTCTTCTCCTTCAGAACCACTGATCGAAGACTGTTTTGTTATAAAGTGTCTAAAGGTGGTTGGCCAAGGAAACTTAATGCTTCAGTAGCTACCCTTTGCATCTTTTGATTCGAAAAAGATTTTGGTCTCACATAATCCCTGTTGAACATCGTCAAACCAAGAACAATCCTTGGAACTGGCAATGAAATAAGGTATAAAAAAAAACATTTTGATTACTTTTTGCAACTTTATTAGCAAAATTATATTTAGTCCTTAAAGATTAAATGATGTGAAAATGTCGAAAATTTTTAATGCACAGTTTTTTGTGATGAGCCCCAAAAGAAAGACTTGTACTTATGCTTTGCCTCACTTAAAAAGGAAGCGGTCTTTTTGTTTCAATACTGAATAATTGAGTACTAAAACGGACCTCTAGCGTGAACCCCGCGCTCTTGGTGCAGGATTCAAATCTATTCTTCAAAAACTATTATAGAGAAGGACTCTTAGGAATTTTTTAGTCTCTGTAGAGTAGAGCTATTAGAAATTTCTTAGTTTCGTTGCTTATGAATTCATCGGAATTTCATCGGAAAAATTTTCAAGACAGTTTTCTTAGCATTTTGAAGACATTTTCTTAATTTCTAAGTAGTATCGTTGGTGGTTGATCAACGCTGATCATAGTTTCTTGTCAGCACTATGCATTGTAAATTTCGAAAATTTCTCCGTGATTTGGGTTTTATTTTTAACAACGTAGCCTGTTTCAAACTCCATGGTCTAATCTAAAATTAATTGAGTTTCAGGTATGCAGCCGAAGCGGTATTACTTTATTCAAAATTGATTGGTTTCATCTGTCTGTTCTTATTCGCTTTTTGTGATAAACAATTATCGCTTGCGAAGAAAAGAAAAGTGTTCCGGTTCTGGGTGGTCACTACATCGTTGCTTATGTTATTCTCCATTTCTTTTCTCAATAGAAGATCTCCTGTAGCTGACAGAACTGATGCACAAATCTCGTTTGACATCATTTTGGATCGCTGGAGATGCGCCACTGGAATTTGATCCTTGATAGTTCATAATCCGCATAACAGACTGATCTTCAGAATGAGCGAGTATGTAGAATGCTGGTTGAGCTGATTTTTGGATAAGAACCTGGTCAATTTGGTTGAACTTGGGAGCGTTGAGGGAAGTCCAGATTATTTTGTTGAGGTTTCGATGCGGGAAGCAGGTGGAGCTTATAAAGAGGCTCCATCTAGTAGCAAAGTCTGTCAAGTGCAGTCCATTTTGCTGGTTGCGGTGTGAAACCTCCTGCTCTCCTGTTCTTCCTCGATGCACCTTTTTAACGGTTGTTACTTTGCAACACCATAGAACAGTTAAATACTTCCAAAAGAGTGAAGCATTAAATTGTTCTAGGCTGCTAGCCTTGTTTTGAGGGCTGTCGATCTACAATCTGGTCTAATTGTCCTTGATTTCCTTCTCTTTGTTTTTGGTGCGGTCTTGACAGTTAATCAGCAAGGCGTACCTAGATTTGCATATTCCCTATTGAGTGGCTTGAATTGGATGACAATTTTCCTGGATTCGATATAAGCTGTCCAAATTTGTTCCAATTTGGGAGTATTGTAAGGGCGCATATGTTATGTGTCACTACCATGCCGTTTCCATTTTAGAATTGGCATGATGTTGATTTCCGATCCTTGTAAATAGCTTGTTTCAGGTTTGGCAGCCAATAGGTAATCTCAGACTGGGTTGTTAGTCCAACCCTGGTAACCGAGAGAACCTTCCAACCTATCGCTATCATCACCGGAGCATCACGAGATGATGGTTGGATTTTGCTTACGTGAAAATTTTAGTCGTGAATTTAGAGACGAATCCTTTGTATACAGCATAATTGTGACGTACGTATGAACGATTTTGGGTGCACAAATATATAAAAACGCATTACCAATACGCATATCAATATGCACCGAATGTTCTTTCAAACATAAGACATATTCCAGCACATTTTTCAGATAACGTCTGTGTTTGCTAGTTTTTTTTTTATTGTGGCTTCTCCTTTACTTTGTCTTTTCCTCACTTGCAGCACGGAACTATATTATGTGACACAAAGGATGCTCATAAACGAAGCAATCCTTTTTTACAGCAGTGGTAGTCGTACAATCACGGGTAACTGAAATCATAGGAGTTTTTTTGCAACGCTTCCTGTGAGTCCTCGTGTATTTCTCGTGTTTGGTTCTAAGCTGGGAAGGCTTTTCGTCATCAGTATGGCCAGCTATACGCTTTAAACACGTTGTTAAGAGCGAATCGGCGTATTGTTCAGCAGTCAACATTGCTTTCTGCTTTCCGGTAATGGCTTCCTTTTTGAGTGATGAATCTTTTCGAAGAATCCTTGGGAATTTATATTGTTACATATGACTCCTCAAAGTTGTATGCGCTTGCAGGTTTTATATGAATTTCAAAAATCAACTATTAAGAAATGACCACAAGGTCTTTTTACCTTCACTGAGATGTAGACTATCTGCGTAGCAAATGAAGTCTACGACGAGCCACCGAGAGTATTTAATTTTTGTTTTATTTTAATAAAATTATCTATGAAACATGTTCTTTTACATTTAAAATTTAACCCTCAACCCTAGTTGTCATGTCTTGAATATTCACAATTAATTGTGATTTTTTTTCATGTTGTATGGAAATAAAAATAAAGGATTGTGCCGTATGGTTTGTCAAAAGGATAGACAGGAGTGAAAGCATAAAATGTCTGTTGCTACTGCTCTCACAGAAAGATATTAAAACCAAATGGACAAAAAACACATGGAATATTTGCAGCACTCATTTTCAGCTTAATATGGAAGTAGCTTTACATGTATCCTTAAGCTATAATATTCAGGATGTACACAAAGATAGTGATCAAATGTTTTTCTCTCTCGCGAATGATATCAAGCCGTATGATCCTGCATACAATCCCATGTGAATTTCCCGCAACAAAAAAAAAACCTGAAAAAAAGGAACGATTATAATTAAAGGACCCGAAAAAATAATAATGGGCCATTAAAAAAGTAAACGTGTGTGAACTTTAATCAAAATATTATCGTTAATATTTTTCGGATATTTGTGCAGCATATTGTGTGCACATGGGAATTAATGTTAAGATATGGTAATACACTGATACATAAAACATTTTGTTTTTATCCGTAATATCTCGTGTATCATTTGAGTGTTATGTTGGTACGTTTACGCGTTGTGTCTGTTAAGTCGTTACAACATTAAAGTCGTTATCGGATCATGTGTTGATTATGTAAATAGTATTGCAGATCTCGTGTAACAATATGTTAAAATGTATTTGTTTATTTCATTTGTCTTTATTAGGGGGTATCAAAAATGTGATTGAGTAATTTTTTCGTTTATTATTTTTCACAAGTTTTAACGCTTTCAAAGCATAGTCACATTTTCCAGTAAAATTTCAAATGAAATGATAATAATTTCACGGCCAGCTGAGTTAAATAAGTTAATTTTTAAGCTTGCAAAATATTTAAGTTTAGCCAGACTCGTCCTATTGAGGTCAAGCATGTCTATAAATCTGTAATATGAGGTAGTAAGGACTCATACACTCACCTGTCACCGTAACATGCCATCCTCAATGAGAAGACAAGTTTAGTTGCTAACAGAAAGATGAAGTAATATCCACACTTGATTACTTAAAAAAAAATATAAATATATATATATGTAACTGCTTAACGTCTTAACTCAAAAAAAAAAAAATAAATAAATTTTAATTAGGTAATTGCTTGATTTTAACTAATACATTTTTAAGAAGAAGGATGAAAACGATACGACGATATGAGTCCTGAGTGGTCTTTGCACACTTATTTTGAGAATTTTCCCCATTATGTTGCCTTCTCAATCGATGGCATTATGATTCGAAAAGGCGCTACCTTCTTGGTTGCAAAAGTTCTAGTTATTCTTTTAAAAATTCTCTGATGGTATTTCACACGTGACACATATAATTGCTGCAAAAAGGACGCCACCTGTTAACATGTAAATTGCTCGTATTCACTTGAAAAACAAAAAAAAATATACACGAGCAGTTCAGTAAGTACCCGTGTTTGATGTCAGAAGGCATTCGTGAGAGAAGTTGGTATTGTCATCGTGTGCTGCCGTCTATCAAACGACGATAAAACAAATTTCAGAAGGGTTGATAGGTTACTTTGGATTTGGCAGCCATTCAAGTACGACGTGTTTCGTGATTTTTGCTATAGATGGGAAAAGACCAGTATCGTTCGGTTAATCGCTGTTTGTTTTTGGATGGAAAAAATGCGAGGAGATAAAAACAAAGTTGGATGCTGTTTATGGAGACACTTCGCCATATATTACGCGAAGACGGTCAGCCATCAGCCAGACGATATTTTGGGTTGCGAAAAGCACCATCCTCAAGACTGTTTTTTGAAACAGGAAGAACGATCACTGGACAATGCTACACTCAGTTACTGGGCTGCTCCGACAAAAAATTGAAGGGGACATGGCCACATGTGGCGAAATAGAAGGTGCTGTTTCAGTATGATAACACATCAGCACATTCATCCGGAGTTGTCCCCGGCAAACTGCTTGCACACCATGGTAAATTCAATGACACTACTACACAAACAAAAGAAGGGACTTAGACTTGACGTATTAGAGAAACTAGAGATATACAAACACAAAAAAAAAAAAAACACGGAAATATAATCAACGAACAAATAATGACCAACTCCGACACAATATTTTCAGTCCTCGACCCAATCCTTATCAAGAAATGAAAACGCGACGAACCCAACAACGATAATCCAACGACCCTGAAAAGAACCAAACTTAATAACCCTCATTAACGCCTAATAAACCTGACCTATCCCTTCGATAAAAGTTGCACCTATAAAAAGATGCGACAAAGACGTCAGAACGGGCTGAAGATGGCTCTGAAGAAGATGAAGATGGACCCAAGCAACACAGAAATATAGAGTTAGATAGATAGATACCTTAGTATCATCCATTTTTGGCAGAATTCAGTGTTTAATCTAGTTCGGACCGAAAACGCTTATAAAAAAATTGATGTAACTTGTGATGAAATTCAGGACTGATTTTTAAACCCAGGAATGCACTGAGAACGCTTTCATGCAAAATGTTCCGGGCTAAAGTCATACATTTCAATAGAAAATATCTTGTTCAATAAACTGTCAAAACTGTACGGTCTGAAACAAGCAGGCGGGTCGGAAGACGACCTCAATACAATTAATTCAAGTCCATCGTAGCCGGTGTCTTTTTCATATAATGAGCCTAGAAAAATTTTCCTCGGTTAACCAGGTATACTAGTAGTGAAAAAAGGGACTCAGCAACGCTCGTTTAAAGGCTTAGATTCTGTTCGCCTGGAAGAGGTACAGCATTTTTAAGCTGCATAAGTCACTGTTCTTAAAAACTGAGTCCGAATATCTAAACGCGAAAAAAATCCATCTTGCGAGTGAATACCAAAGTATTTATTGAAAAAAAAAATGTATCCGCTTTGTTACGAAGTGGCAGCGTCAAAACAATGCCCTCAGCATAGTAAAATCGTATTCAAAATACACACACTAAAGTTAAATTTCATTCGTAAAAAGACGCTTCGATTGGAAGCATGAAAAGTGCAGCAGGAGGTTTTGATGGTGATTGATAATATAAAAATCACCTGAATAATATCGTGAAATGGAATTATGACGGATCGGAACAAAATCTAGAAACGTAAGCCAGTGATGGCATTTGACAGGTAAATCTATTGTGAAGACAAGTAAGGGTCAATAATATTGAGGGAAGCCTATCTGTCAGTTTTAGTGCGATATTTGTTCAGAGACTTGGGAAAAGTTTGATATTATTGTCATTTTGGCGAAGCTGGTTCATTTCACTGGAAAAAGAAAACCCGAAAGTTAGATGGACAACAATACTCAGCTCACCGTATTTTGCTTCTACCTGCTCGATTATAATTGGATCCCTTGTCAATCAATGTCCTCTGAAGGCACTTTGATACTCTACAATGATGCTGTTGACTAATGATCTGATCTTATTTTCAAATGTATATTTGTCAGGTACACAGTTGAAAGCAGTTTACTACCGTTGAAAGTAGTGATACGCCTTTTTTTGTGGTAGGGAGGTGAAGGCTGTTTACGCCCTGAGTGTGGGACTTCCAGACGCAAAATGCTTTTGGACTACCCACTAAACACCTCCCCTGTCAACCTGAGAACCTAGCCTGGAACCGTTTGACACATTACTTTGGGCTAGGCCTCGTGTTCCTTCGCCTAGAGGCGCCTTCGGATTATGGGAAACTCTTCTTTAACGGGAAGGACAGGAGAGGAAGGAAGTGCTACACAAGAGATCCATCCATCCCCGATGCCTCCCAGCGCTCCAATAAAGCTTTTTTTAATGTAAACACTGCCCGAGCATATTGCGCCACGCGATTTCAATTGTCAACTGTTTTCAGCATTACTCCGATGATAGTTTCCGGACAGAGCTCTCCGATTTCGCTGAGTAGGACTCCTCGCTGCTAGCTCCACCTTTTGCAATAGAAGAATGTGTGACAGGCGTCATCCAATTCTCCTGCACAAAACACACAGTTAGGAGACCGTGCCTTGTCAATTTTGTACATGCAGGCCCGAAAACAACCGTGCCCGCTTAAGAGCTGGGTCAAGTAGAAATCGGTCTCACCATGCACTCGACTGAACCACGGCCATTACCCTCCACATTAACGTATTGAGTCTGAGCTGCGCATGGTCTACTGTGCATCCAGCGACCAGCGCCACGACATCGTCCGCATAGCCGATCAAACGTGACTCATCCGGCAGCTCAAGCTGCAGGAGTCCATCGTAGGAGATGTCGGAGATCCTCAGGTTCGAGCCAAGGAGAGAAACCTTAGCGAAACCTGAAGTAAGATTTGTACTTCGCCTACCCTTCCATTTGTACTTCAAATAGTTCCTTCCATAGTTCTTGAGAATCCGCATCAGGTACACTGGTACTTGAAAACGAATTTCTAGCGCTTCCAGAATATCCACCCATCTAGCGCTGTTAAATACAATTCGGGCATCCAGAGTAACCAGCAGGATGACCCGTCGCGTGGAAATACTGTGAGACTCCGCACGTTAGACCGCGCTCACTACTTCTCCAATTGCATCGTGGAGCGGCCTGCTCTGAAGCCATACTGCCGTGGAGATAGATCCCCGGCAATACGAATCACGTCAGCGAGTCTTCCCCTGATAAGTTTTTCAAAAACTTTTCCGACCGTGTCAAGCATTCACAGTGGGCGGTATGCAGTTGGCGACTCGGGATCCCCTTTTCCCTTCGTAATGAGCACAATTCTCGCCACTTTCCAGCACTCCGGGAACAGCCGTTCGCGCAGGCATGCGCTGAACATGCGGAGGAGCAGGTCAGGGGAAATGTGGAAGACCATTTGTAGCACCTCTGCTGGAATCCCATCTGGTCCTGGAGCCTTTCTGGTCTTCATAGACAAGACTGCTTTCTCCAATTCCATCTTCGTGAAAAATGGAATTTCCATTGGTGTTTCATATTGAACGGCTTCAACGATGGCGGGATACGACCTTTGTGGTTTTTAGCTGGTCATTTTGTTTTTGAATAGGGAATACAAATGATTTGCTTCACTTACGCGGCATTCCCGTTTGAATTCATATGAATTGGATCACTTGACAGATTTGATTAGCTCAACTGGCATCTCATGATGCGTGACGCTATGGCATACTTTTGGGCTTTGAACGTAGAATGTAGTTCATCTAAAGGTGGTCGGTGGTCGGTGGTCACATCGACGTTCTTGAGGGATACACAGTGTTCTGGGGGTCTGAAGCATTCAAATGGATGGAGAATATTCTTTTAAAAAAGTTGTCCACCTTTCATTAACGCGTGACTACTAGTCAGTGCTACTTCTTCGGATAAAGTTCCAATCGAGCTGGACTTGACTTTAATTTTCCAGATACTGTAGTATTTTGATGTGTAATTAATTAGAGATTCAAGTCAAAAGGTAGGTTTGGTGAGATGCGCATTAACACTCTCTTAAATTTAGTCTAAAAAACCGGATATTTTACCTCAAAAAGTCTCTCCAATCACCTACGTCGTCTCATTTGCAAGCTCTCTAACTTGCAAAGCTCGCATTACTTGCTACATACGGTATTCATTTCTCTTTTTTCGTGATGCTGCTCCCTAGTCAGAGAACTGGTTTGTAACTATAAGTGCTTAAGTTTTATTGCTGTCGTTGATGTTTTTTTGAAAGCAAAAGTTTGGGCAAGGCTTACTAAGATATGAAATTCAAAAAAGGATCAAACCAAATAAATTTTTAGCCATGGCTAGGCTGTGTAATTGAACTAAGTAACTCTTCAATTTTCATTAGATCTCTTAGTTTTATTGTAAAACGTTGAATCAGCAATGACGATCAAGCAATTTAGATACAAGCACCGATCCGACAATGAATTATATTTTATCCAATTACATGCAACAATCGATTTCATCAATTTTCTTAATTTTCCCTTTCATTATTTTCCAAGCATACTTGCAATAGTTCTTCCATAGACCTGTCCATTTGCCATCACATAAGAATTTACATTGATGATGGCTTCAGGTAAGTAGCGGAACCAATTACCGGTAGCAAGATGTTACCAGAAGGAACAAACAATTCTTCCATCAAGCATGCGTTCCTTCAGCAATTCCTACCGGCTGATATACCCTCCTCGTATCTACAACTTGTTTCAAGCATCGTGCATTCAACAAGATGCATCTTGTGTCCATTTATCGTATATGGTAAGCAAAAATGTAAACAAACATTTGATTTAATCGAAAGATAAATAAACGCATTTGCTCGTATGGGTCGGGATCGTGCAAAGTAAAAGTTAAATTTGTGGAGAGATACAAACAAGAATTTCCGGACTGTGGAAGAATGAAATGATTCAGTTTGAAATTATGCGAACAGGTATTTGGAATCCTTGAGATATAATCGCTTAGAAGATCTGAAGCTTGGAAAATTTGTAGATTTTTCTGAAAAACGGGCGATAACTTCAATGGGAATGATTCTTGCGCTTTTTAATTAGTGCATTGCAATGAACGGCCAATCAAATTTAATTAATTCGTTTCCATTGCATTCCGACAATGAATAGCCAGCTCTCGACTGAGTTTGATGTAATAAATTTCAGTTGTCGACATTTACGCATGCCTAACTCTGTCGGCAAACTTTCTTCACTTTCTTCCCACATTGATCACATTGATAACATTGATCTGATGGAGCGATCGCCATAACTTTCTAATGACTCTATTAACATCCATCAAAATCGAATAAAAAATAATTCGTATCATGTCAGATATGCTTGATGACTTCTTTTCCACAAAAAGAGCACTCAATTGAATTGGTGTTGCATTTGGTGCCAACTATGCATGCAGATCCCAAACGCAGCCAAAGATAAGATACGCGGAGTGACCTCCAGAAGTAAACCAGCATAAAGGTCGGTAGCTATTCATCTTCTCTATGGACACCTCCTTGATGTGGAGCAGCCTAGATAATAGATTTTAAGTGTTGAATAAGAAGTTTCGTTTGCACAGTCAATGGAGGCTCGCAGTTTGGGAGAATAGGGCAATTGTTGTTAATGGTGCGTTTATGTGCATACAAATAATGAAGATTATTTTCGGCTTTGCAGCGAGCATTGAAAATGACGTAATAGTAATTTAGGACAGAATACATTACTACCGAATTGCTTAATTGATTCAAATCAAAATGTTGAACTTCGTCAGACGGAGCCATGACTATCGCGATCCCTGAACTATTTGTTGTTAGACGGAAATGTTATTTTGATGACAGTGAGAAAGTGAAAACCGTGTGTGGTCGTTCGTAATGATTGATCAAATTTAATTAGACCTTTGAAATTACAAGTGACAGATGGAGAAAAATATCCGAAGGTCTGAATAGAAGAGCTTGACAGGTTCCAAGGGGCTTTGCGATGAGACAATTATCAAACTGTTTCTTTGCTAATTAGTACCGGTTCAGTAATAGAGTCACCCTGTATTAAGACGTAGCTAAAAAAATTGGTCACTTAATGCTGTCGTTCAAAGATACATTTCAAGATTGTAATAGCTGATAAGTCTTCAAGTACTCAAAGTAAGTACCTACGCGAATTCCTTGAAAAACATTCAGAAAAAACACATTTAAGTAAAGTATATTAAAGCTTGAGAAATTGTCTCATTCAAAGTTTCAGTATCAATTATACTCAACAAGTTTCGAAGTAGATTTCTCAAAAAAAAAACAACAAAATTTTGATAAAATAATATCAAATATAATATTTGATAAAAAATTACAATAAATTTATTGCGTATTTCTACTTGACGAATTCAACAAGCTTAAAAACAAAACTTAACCAATCCCCGAAAATATCCAATCAACTTTTTCGATGCAAGATTATTCGCTGATTCTCTGAATATGGTCCAAAATTTTTCTCTTAGAGAACATAATTGTAATATACTCAAATTTTGAAATTTTCAGTTGAAAAATAAAATTGTTGCACTAAAACGCTCACATCACCGGTTGTAGTTCTACCTTTCAAATTTTTTTTTGTGGTAGATATTGTAGAATTTTATTTAGGCTCTGAGTATGGGATTCCAAGAAGCTCAATGCTTATGAAATACCCACTCAAAACCTCAAGTGCCGTTCTTAGAACCCAATCTGCAACAGAGTTTTTCAATCTCTTAGAGCTAAAACGAACCTGAACAAATGTGCTTAGGATTATCTTAATATTAATGAGTAGTAACAGTGGTCGTATTTACAGCCAATGGCCTCTTTGGAAATAAGAGACCTTGACTGCATTGCGGATGCCAAAGAAGTAGAAGATTCAATTAGGCTAATTCTTCCTACGGCAGAGAGCTTAGGGTAAGGCTAACGCTTACCAACCCTAGAGGACAAAGGGCGGCAATAATAGACATCCCAGAGAAAGACGCTGTGCAACTACTGGCTAAGGAGAAAATTAAAGTCGGCTGGATTGTGTGCAGGATACGTCAGAGGGTAGCCCTAACTTGATGCTACAAGTGCCTTAGCTTCGGACACATCTCCTTGAATTGCAATGGGCCAGATTGAAGCAAACTGTGCTACAGGTGTGGCACTTCCGGCCATAAGGCGAAAGACTGCCCAAACGAACCCAGTTGCATCTTGTGCAAAGATAAGGGACGGAAGTCTGAAGACCTGGCTCATATTCCAGGAAGTGGTAGGTGCCAGGAGTTCAAAGAGGCACTAAGCAAGAAAAGAGCAAAGACATGATCCAAGTCCTGCAAATCAACCTACACCGTAGCTCAACCGCACAAGATTTACTAGACCAGGTTGCAAGAGAGAAAAAAGTCGACTTGTTGCTGATATCTGAGCAACACCACAACAAAGAGGAAGCTGGATGGTATTGTGATCGATCCGGCTCCGTCGCCATCTGGGTACGTGATAGGGCTCTACTCACAGCTCGGACTTGCTCCAGCGGAAATGGCTTCGTGCTCATTGGGTGCGCCGATTTAAGATTCATAAGCGTCTATTTCATGCCGAATGAGTCAATTTCATGTTTTCAGAGCAGGCTCGATGAACTGGAGGAAGCTGTCTCGAGCACGGAAGGCCGAATCCTTGTTGGCGGTGACTTTAACGCCAAGGCGATAGAATGGGGAATGCCTCTTCCAGACCCGAGAGGAAAAAGAATCCTAGAAACGGTGGCTAGGAGGCAACTTGTCATCATGAACGTTGGGAACACACCAACTTTTCGACGGGGAGGCTGTTTGGGAACTATTCCGGATGTGACATTTGCTTCGGAGACCTTACTGCCTAGGATACACAGATGGAGGGTACTGGAGGACTACTCGGTGAGCGATCATCAGTACATTGCTTTCGCATTTGGCGAGTGTGCTACTCGACGCGTACCAACCCAACCCTCAACTCTAGGTTGGAATATATCTAAAATAGAAGTTGACGCGTTCGCCGCAGCTCTTATGAGAGGTGCCACTTATGCGCCACTTGCGAGAAGCAATATGAAGAAAATGCCTGAAATTCTAGAAAAAAAAATTCATGGCTTGTGCGTCACGATAATGTCCCCGTTCGCATATATTTCCTTGTGAGAGAATTTTTTGGCCAAAAACAAAACCGCACCATATTCACTGGGTTCGGCCCTATTTGACTTATGCTTGTTCCCAAAACTGAAGAGACCTATTAAAGAACGGAGATCTGCAACGGTTGAGGAGTTGAAAAGGCTATACCGGAAAGTGCTTATGAAAAGTGCTTCGAAGATTGGATAAAGCCTGGGCACAAGTGCATTGCATCTGAGTGGGATTACTTGGAAGGGGATTTTCTCCTAATAATACAAAGTCCTCTTTCTTTTTGAATACACCTCGCATACGAACAGGTTATCTGACCACTCCGACAAGGGACAACTCTACAATTTTGAACAAATGCATTGGAGGACTTTGTCGAAAAAAAGAGAGCTGTACCGAGTTCAACCGGTGGTGGGATAAAGATCCCAATCAGTATTATCATACAGAGGAGTAATGGGTGGTAAACGTTGCAGGACTACACCGATGGTCTGAAAACAGATGGAGGAAGCGGTGCCGGAAAATTCTTCAAAGATCATCCGTAACTTCAAGACACAGCGGTGTAGAGCGAAATCAAGTAGCGAGTTTCCTAGCAAGAGCCTGGTCAGCCAACCAAAATGCATCTTCAATAGAAACGATCAAAGTGCTACTAGCAACAGTAAAAACAAAATTTGACTAAGGACTCTGCAGAGAGATAAGTACGGCTTGGAACAACAGGAACCAAAGCGGGATATGACGAACTCTTTGGTCTCACCTAAATCAAACGAGAGATAACTAGCAGTTATGGAAAATAGAAATGGCGTAAGAGCACTCCTGGTAATACGAGTACCCACAATGGGTTCGATTAACATGCCAAAAAATTGAAATTCAAACAAATGGCACCTGCTGAGTTCGTGGCGAGAAAGCAAAAACTACAACAAACTTTCTTCTACATTTTTCACACGTCATTTGTCTGAGGAGTACTAACATAAAAGAACTAGAGCACTTGGGGACTACAGAGGGAGTGGTTATTCCTGATTTTTGAAGGATGACAAGATGAGTTCTCTGCAATCAAAATTACCATACGGGAGGAGGTGAAGACCGTAGCTGGTACATGTGTTTTCTAAAATTGGAGCCTTTTCAAATAATGCAGAACTAATTAGTGAAGGACATCATTCTTCGCCTTGTTTGGATCTCAAAGAGAGTGAACATTTGTGAACGAACGAAATACAATCTGAAAATCGATTAATCCAAATTTCATGTACTTGATTTCTTTTTAACACACTTCAATCATAATGAAGATTACTTAAACTGGTTGCAACAGTGTCCCGATCTCAATCCTATTGAGAACATATTGAACGTTGATGCAATGAAAACTTCAGAGACAAAAACCAGGAAACACTGCAAATTATTCGTCAACATAGAGCAAGTTTCGAGAAAGATCGCACTGAAGTGATCCCATGAGTTAGCTTCTATTTGGCATTACTTTTTAGTAATTATATTAAATAAGAGCTACTCGACAAACTATTCGTTTTTCATCCAAAAAAGAATTTTGATTTTGAGCAGTAGTAAATATTGGGGGTGTTAGTTAATAATTTCCAACTTCCTGCTTGCAAAAGCATTTATTTCAATAACTAAATGAATGAGTACATTGAACAATATGTTGCCCATTGATAGCTACGACTTCCTCTCATCTTCTGGGAAGTTTGTTGATTCCACGTTTAAAGCAGTCCTGATCTTTCGAGGCAATCCATTTATCGACCCATTTTCACACTTCTTCAGAATTTCGAAAACGTACGTCGGCCAAGATGATCTGTATCGATCGGAACAAATGGGAGTCAAAAGGAGCAAGGCCTGGAGAGTACTGGGGTGATCAAGGTGTTCTCCACCAAGCCTTTTTAATAATTCTTTAACGATGTTTGCCTGATGAGATCTGGCATTGTCATCGTAGAACAGAACCTTATGGTGTTTTCGAGCTATCAATGGTCGTTTTTGGTTCAGTGCGTATGCAAAATTGGTCAGTTGGGGTCGGTAGCCATCAGTTATGGCTATTTCATTCAGTAGTAGTAGTTCATAATAGGGACCCTTCTGGTCCCATCAAATACACATCATAAGTATTTTGCAATGAATATCGCGTTTCGATTGTGAAGTTGATGATTGACCGGGATCAACAAACGATGCTTTACGTTTAAAGTTACCGTAATAAACCTATTTTTTAAACTATTTTTCATTTAAATCTATTTAACGATTCGACTTGAAAAACGATTTTTGTGTTCTCCGAGGTGTTTTCTGCATGCTGTGATTCAGGCATTAAGTTGATATTCGTTCAGTTGATTAGGGGACCAATTTTCAAAGCTTTAAAATCTTTCCCATTACACGTAAACGTTCAGAAATGGATGATCGGGCGACACTCAAATCCAGAGCATGTTCTTTTTGCGTTCGACACGAATTTTCATCCAATATTGCTTGCAATTCTGCATCCTTAAATTTTTTTGCTGACTTGCTCGTTCTTTGTCTTCCAAGTCAAAATCACCACTTCGGAAGCGTGCAAACCATCGTTCAGAACTTTATTGAATTGGACCAAGTTTGCTATAAGCCTCTATCAACAGTCGATAACTTTTAGCAGCGTTTTTCTTAAAATGAAAGTAGGTTATAAGAGTTCTGCGGAAAACTACTTTTTCAGGCACAAAATTCGACATGATCGAAGCAAAAAAAACTTTGTTGTTTACGCTATTTCGTACAATGACTAAGTGAGAATTAATGACAGATGTTTACCCATCGAAATACATAAGAAGTTATTTTAGACGAAAACCATATGTAAAAGTTACGCCATCTGTTATCTATATCGATATTATTAACGACACTACCAATATGAAGCCGATTTTACTTCGATTATTATACGAAATCTGGAAAAAGGAAAATATTTTGCAATCGCTGGTTTGTGCTTACGCTATGTATTGACTTTTCTGCGAGGGATCACGCATGCAAGTCTGTTCCAATAGGGAACACTTAGAAGGAAGCGTTGAGTGATGCGATGCAAAATAACGCCAGCGCGGAATGATGAATATTAAGAACATTCTGTTATATATGGTAAAGTTATTATCACACAGTTTCGATAAATTTTTTCTAAATGTTGTCTATTAGACAAAATTCGGCAGATTTAAAAAATACAAGAAATTTTTCATTGCGACTCAGAAACTTCGGATCATTTTCACATGAATTTTGTCTCAGCATTTGTCTCACTTGGGACATTCTGAATTGATTCCGCTGAAATATGTAATATTTTCACTCAAATTTCAACTCTGATCAATTCACACAAAAGGAAATTGTGCAAGAAAAGAAACAAAAGCTAAATTGCCACAAACCAATCCAATAAACAAGATGACGGACTGAATTGGACTATAAACAATATGATTCAGCGTAACGATCAGAATAATTCGTGGTGCGTACAGAATACGCCGGCTAAAATTATGAAAAGCATCCTAGCAATGAATAGAGAAAAAAAATGCAAGTGTGTGAACAATGTACAATAATTTGCTATGATCTTGGCTACAATATGTAACGTCTGTAAAATGACTTCATGATTTCCAGGTCAAAATTTAAAACCACAACTAACAAATACACTGAAAATTCTATGATACTGAATGTAAATAAAACACATTATCTATTTTCCTAAAAATAGATACAATCTTGCTATTCCCAGACGAACGTATGGAATATGTTAAACATTTACGCGTAGGCGCGTACATTTATGTAAATTAATCGCTGAATGCATTATACTGAAATGATTCAATACAGAATATATTGGATACATGCGAACGATAAACATTCCTGTTCATATTTCGACCTCACTGGCTGCACTTCGTGCTATGCATCCTATTTGCTGTGGGTGATACAGTAGAAAAGTGCATTTGATTTGAATTTGTCCAGGATTAAATTCCACGAAGAGAAGCAAAAAAAAACGCAAAACAAATGCTTATCGGATTTAGTAAACTAGGGTAAATCGTTTGAATGTTTTATTTTTAATTTGAAATTGGCTTGTTTTTAATGTTCATGTTGGTAAGTTCATGTGTTAACGATAGCGGCCTCGAAACAAATATTTCTCCATTCGGGAATTGCATTTCAGTGTTTAATTTACGAAAAACGTGGAAAACTTTATGATGTGCGTACGCCTCAAAGTGAATTTTCTTTTAGGTGAGCCCTTTTGCATTTTTCCGTAGTATATATATTTTTAATTCGGACAGTTTATTTTCAAATAGATTAACCCAATTACATTAAGAGCTTTAGATAAGTATTCCTGACAGGATGATTTTGAGCGTTGTCAATAAAGCTGAATTTTTTTAATTTTTTATTGGTCCGAAACAAATAAACCCATGTTGCCTGAACTTATTGAAATTTTTGAAATTCTTTTCCTGTACTAAAAGATTATTTTGAGATAGAATAATCAAGCAAAGCAAGGAATTTTGTACGCTCTTTTTCATGTGTCTATCGCATGTATAAAAACTCATGGACACAGCCATTGTGTCCGCCGCCATTTTGAATATTGAGTCCATTTTTTAAGCAATTAAACTGAAAAGCAAATAAAGTGGTGCAACAATTAGTCGATTTTTAAAACTGATGGCGTGAAACTTTAGGCCAGTACTATAAAAACTCTAATAAATTTAGTTTCCGTCAAAAATAACGGTTCTATGACTCTTTCGAAAATTTAAGTACATACAGCTTATTTTCCTTGGGGTTTCATATGTAACCACTAGCAAGCCAAGGGTTAAGCATGGTTTCGTTTTTTGGGAAGGAATCTATTTTGTAGGATATAAAACCAAGTTTTCTGTTCGCGATTAAGAGAAAATGACGTATGAGGAATTCTCCATTCCATCTGACGTAGAGTCGGAAGTTTCTGGACCTATTGATGATGAAAATTGATAGAAAGCTTACCAGCGAACGAAATCATCGCAGAGGATTTGGAAATCGAAGAATCTGTCTGGGATAGTGAGGATGAGTTCACCTTGTCACCCTTAAGTGGACCCACAGTTTGGAAAAAAATGCCGATTTTCGCGCACATGCAAAAGAAAAATTTATGGAAGATAGTGGTCCCAGCGTCTCGAAAGAACTAGACACTTCACGTATTTCTGCATATTTTCCTGAAAGAATTGATTGAGAAAATGGTATGGTGGGAGCAATAGGGTCCAGGTAACTGAACCACGTGAAATGAAAATTTTTTTGGCGATCAATTTGCTCATGGGTGTAAAGAAACTGCCAAGTTATTTGGATTATCGGTCGTCAATGTCGGAAATCAGAGACCATTACATAAGCGCTCTGATGCCTTGAGACCGTTGTTTTTGGCTTCTTCGCAATATTCATATGAACGACCAAACAAAAGAAGCTGTGGGAAGTAGTGACCAGTACGAATTTGTAATTGGAAAAACTAAGACAACTGATTGATGCATTATCGAAAACGTTTCAGACATCGTGGAAATCTTCCGAGTATCAATCTGTGGACGAGTACATGGTGAAATTCAAAGGCCGTAGCAGTATCCGTCTGTATATGCCGAGGAAGCCCATAAATCGAGGATACAAAATATGGATTCGGGCAGATCAGTCAGGATATGTCTGCCAATTCAAAATACACACTGGGGGGGTCTCGGCAGTGGCGGAAAAAAATTTGGTTTCACGTGTATTGCATGACTGGAAAAGGTGTTTAGGTGGTAAATATCACAATGTCTTCTTCAATTACTATTTTAATTCAGTGAGTTTGATGAAGAACTTGAAATCTCGTGGTATACATGCATGTTTAACTTTAAGGAAAGTTAGAAGAGATTTGCCGAAGGATTTGAAACATTACAAATATTTACAGAGGAGCGAGTCTGACTGGCGTATTAGTAAGGATGGCCTAGCTTTTTGTAAGTGGAAAGACAGGAAAGTGGGTTATTTGCTGCGCAACTACCATGATCCTTCAGTAAATGCAGTATCTTTTACTGAAGGATGGAAGTCAAGAAGAGAAGAGGATAGAAGTCGTCGTGAAGTTACAGGCCCGAAAATGGTGGTAGATTATAATAGGCATATAGGTTACGTGGATTAAGCAGATATTCTCAAATCGCTCTATCGCAAATACAGATCGCAAATCCAAAAAAAGTGACATCAATTGTTGTGGCATTTCCTTCACTTGGCAATGTCAAATTCTTACATAATATTCAAAGCAAGACTGCCTACATTGACTCTTTCGTTAAAAATTTTTCGGGTGTCAGTATGTTCAGGTCTCATAGGGACAAGAATACTGCCGTCTTAAAGGGGAAGACCGACAACAAGTGGCAATATACCACCAAAACAAATCAGGAAATCCGTGCTACAAGAGAAGAGATAGGATATAAATAGATAGGATAGGACATGCCAGAACACGGTGTGTTCTGTCACGCCGCTGTGGCTTTTGTAGCTCATGAGATGAACCGCATCGAACAAGGTGGTCATGTTCAACTTGTGATATTCCATTGTGTCTAAATGATTAACGAAATTATTTTAAGCCATATCATAAAAAATAAAATATAAAAACCTTTCTAAATAAAAGGTTAATTTTTATTTTAATCCCTTTGTTTCCTAGTGGTTTCAATTGACATTTTAAAAATGTCATGTCCCGATACAGCAAAGGTAGATTTGCCTGTGAATATACGTCCACCAGAGTTAGATTAGCAAAAGGCATAAAAAAACTGTTTGTAAAAAATTTAATAATTCCATAAACAAAGTTTAAGCGAAATTGAATGAGAATCCTTCTCAATTAAGCGAAAACCTCTCCCTATTCTATGGTGGTCATCAAAATCGAAATACGCATATGAAGCATGAAAGACGTTTTAAAATATAACACGCAACTTGGAGAGGTGCCGAGGTGTGTGAAAAGCTGCATAGGTCCTTCTTCATTTTCAAAGTCGCTAGTTCCATCGAACGTTGATTAAGAATAAAGGATTTTCATGGAAGCTAAATTGGTTGACCAGAGAAGGAGTAATTATAAAATAAAACATTAATTTCACCTGTGTCCATAGAGTATTTTATTAACCACTGAAGAAGGACCCACAATAGGGTTCGAAATACGTATTTGGGGAATAATAAAATACTCTATGGACACAGGTGAAATTAATGTTTTATTTTATAATTAATTATATTCCATAGCAAAAAATCATCCGACAAACAATACAGAGAAGGAGTGCTATATGCTAGAAATTCGAGACATACGAATCAATTTAGGCTTATGTTATGATTTCGCGCACATTATTTAAAAAAAGGATGGGTTGGTCGAAGTCGATAAAAACTAGTCACGTCTATTTTATTTATTTTATCTATGCCATTTAGAGAAAATTTTATTATTTTGTTTTGAGGAGAGTAAAGCGAACAAACTATCTCATATTTGGCTTATAATATAATCGCTGAGGATACGAAAATGCAATACAGACAAGAAAGGCTCTTGCTATCATGACCTAGAAAACTTCTTTTCCTCGATAAAGGTAATAGGAACGACGCTAAGACCGCCAAATATAGTGTTAAATCTTCTAAGAGTAGAAGAGTTTGACCATTTCCTATTAAATTGGAGTTAAACTAGTGGAGGACGGTAGCATCAAAATCATCAGAAGTAAATACAACAATGAAGATCTTGTGTAAAATTTCTTTTCAGTTTCGCAAACCCTGCAGGTTAGATGCATACACCGAAGCGCTATGCTCCAAATGTTAAGTAGGAACATCCGTTGACATTTAGATCCTACTCAGGCAAATCAAAATGTAAAAGCATTTACATTGAAGGCTCAAAGACTCAAAATCATATTTGAACATGACGAAAATGAAGGACGAGAAATTCACGAAAATTGTGAATGGCAAATGACGTATAATATTAGGTGTATAAATATGAAATGCGGATTTTACTAACAGATGGCATAACCATTACATATGGTTTGTGTCGGGGATAACCAATATAGCATTTTGAACGGTAAACATTTGTCAACAAATTCCAGTATGTCAGAGGTTTTGATTGTACAAACAATATAGTTTTTTTGCGCTTCAAAAATGTCGAATTACGTGCCAGAAAAAGAGGTTTTGTTGGGAAGTCTAATAACCTTCTTTCATTTGAAGAAAACGACAGAAGAAACTTATCGATTATTAGTGGAAGCATATGGTGAACATGCTCCAAGCCAAGACACTTGTGAACGATGGTTTAAAAGATTTAAATGTGGCGATTTCGATGTCAGCAACAAAGACCGTGGAAAACCACCAAAAAAATTCGAAGATACAGATTTGCAAGCATTATTGGATGAAGACAATACACAAACCGAAAAACAGTTGGCAGAAGCGTTGGAAGTTACTCAGGTAGCCATTTCAAAACGTTTAAAAGCCATGGGAAACATCCAAAAAGCTGGGAAATGGGTGAAAATGGTGAAAATGGGGGGAGGGGAAAAGAGACATCGACAGGCGAAAAACCATTTGTGAAATTTTGCTTGCTAGGCGGAAACGAAAAGGTTTTTTGCATCGGATTGTTACTGGCGATGAAAAGTGGATTTATTTCGACAATTCCAAGCGGAAAAAATTATGGGGATACCCAGGCCAGCCATCAAAATCACAACCAGTCCGAAATATTCATGGAAAGAAGTCTTTGCTGTGTATTTGGTGGGATAGTAAGGGACCTTTGTATTACGAACTGCTGAAACCTGGTGAGACTATTACTGGCGAACGTTACCGACAACAACTGATCAAATTGAATCGCGAACTTAAGGAAAAACGACCAGAATCTCATCAAAGACATGATAAAGTCATTTTGAACATGACAATGCTCGGCCACATGTTGCAATGCCTGTCCAGAACTACTTGGGAAACATTAATTGGTAAGTTCTGCCCCACCCGCCGTATTCACCAGACTTGGCTCCTTCTGACTACTACTTGCTTCGATCGATGCAGCACGGACTTTCGGAACAGCACTTCCATTGTTACGAAGAAGTTAAAAATTGGCTTGATGAGTGGTTAGCCTCAAAAAATGAGAAGTGGTACTGAGACGGAATACATCTATTGACAGAAAGATGGGAAAAAGTCGTAGCTAACGATGGCCAATACTTTGATTATTGAATTCATTCGTTCTGTTATTTTAATAAATGCATAAAAAATCCGCATTTCATATTTATACACATTTTATAATCGGTACGAATTATTTGACCAGCCTGAGGACTGCAGGTTTCAAAACGGTGGAAACTGCAATGGACCTAATTGAAAGACGCGACGACATAAATGAAGATATCTGCCGGTAAATTGTGATTTTCTATACAGCCCACACCTTTTTAGAAATAGTAAAATTAGTTTAAAGACGTGAGCACATAGGTAGAGAGCAGGCCATGCTCACATCAGCTACCAGGATGCCAAAATGTCCATGTAATTTGTCAAAGTGGACGAAGTGGTGATGCAAGACTATCATATGACTATCCTAGAACATATAGAAGATGTTACATGTTCACTTCCCTACTTTCCGGACTTTCAAAGGTGACTGGAGTTTTGGCCATGAAATTCATGCCAAGGCTGCTCTCGAAGGAGCGAAAGCAAATTTCTGTTGAACTTTCACAGGACTGGCTGAACTCCACAAACTGTGATCTTGGCTTTAGAACATAATAATTTCCGGTTACCAGTCTTGAATGTACGATTTTTACCCAGAAATCAGTTCCTATGTGGCGCAGTTGTAGCGTTTCATGTTTGGTAGATCAAGTCAAGCGTGCGGTAGCATGAAAGTGATGCTGATCAGCTAGTTTGACGCACGTAGGATGGTCCATCATAGTTTTTGATTTATGTTCAATCATAACCAAACATCAAAATAAGGATGTCCTGCCTAACCTACTTGAAACTCTGCCGTGCATGAAACCACAATAATAAAGCGTTGTTATTGTCTTTTCAAATATTATTATTATTGTGTCAAATATTGTTTCAGCAAAAAAAGTTGACCCCCGTGGTCCAATAGGCTCTTTTCTCTACTGAAGTGTCTTTATTCAATTTCTGGCTGTTTCTAAAAACAACAGTATAGTGACATTTCAGTCTTAAAACAGACAGCGACTTCAATATAAAATGTTTATGTTCAATCTGTAAAAAAATTCTTCAACTATTAGCCACTGTCGATACGTGTTGGTTATTTTTTTGACCGTAACATATAATTTTCATAGTTGTTTTTGTGTTCTGATTCTGATGTACTGATGGAAGCAACCCACAATCAACCCGCAGTGGTGACCCCGACGTGATCTTCTTGTGAAAGTTAATCCGCTTGTTATTGCAGTCTTGTGTCGAGTGAGGCTTTTCTGCTACCTTTTCAAATTCATCCTGCATTGCGGTTATCATGCACGAGAATATTGCCGACCTCTCTAGTGATTGCATGGATTAGCGTGTTGCCCTTCCTTATATGCATTGCTATAGATCCTCTATCACCTTTTGCTGTCGGTCAAAAAGGTTCGCTGAATATCTGAATATGATATTTCTATCATAATTGTCGATTCAAGCAAACAATTTGAGCCCTGATTAAAAAAAAATCAACAATACGAAATATATTATTATTCTGCTCTGCACTATTCACCCCGTATGAGCTATGACTGTAAAAAGTCGCATATTCGACGCGCCATTACAAAGAAAAGACAGATTAATTTACTCATAAAATGGAAAGGTATGTTCTAGTGGCGTAACACTTTGTGGTAGTCTAGGGCCTTTAGGCTGATTAATGCCTCCTCATTTAGAGACTATAGGTTCACAAGATGGTGATATGTCCAGATTCAAGCTTGTTCTTAATGATTTCTTCGTAGGTACATACATAAAATCTCGGGCGGATAGTATTCTGTCTGACCTGAGAAATACAAATTCATATATCACTATCCCCACCAGGACTCGTAGGGGGCAAATATTGAAGGTGGAGGTGAAGTTGGAGTGGAGTTCACAAAAGGTGGCGTACTGTGACCATTATACCATGGAGAATCAGTCTAATGCAAATATATATGAAAATTTATTGAAACCGTGGGTTTTCATTGTTGACATATTATATTAGCACTTGTTTCTATCGAGGGTTCAATCTAATGTCACATTTGGTAGCTTCTCAATCATGACCAAATTCTGATGCGAAGTTTTTGAGACAAGATATCTTTGCAACGTTGATTCTTCCATGGTCCGTTGTCACAAACAATTGTGCTCGGTCGACATTATGCCAAAGTACACAGAGCGAGTATCTTGAACAAAATAAAGAAATTTGTTCTCCATGGCAAGGGTCTCGATTTGAGTAACTTAACAGTGATAGTAACAATGACGGGGAATTCCTAATCCTAATTCAAGGAACATTATGAGATAGCGCGATGTATCACCAGTGTCCAATGGGGAGCAACCAACGCCAAGCAAATGGTATACTTCCCCTCGAATAAACGAAAGTGTATACAACGCTCTCTTTTATCTTTCTGAAATTCAAGACAGCAGGTAAACCAGGCTTCACTGAACTTAAAATTCAACAACAAGGCTTATGCTCCTTTTTGTTGTAGTATCTTTCCATCACTAAGGAACCATGAGGCAGCAGATCTGAAAAAGGAACATTACAAAAGGAACATTACAAGGAACTTTTCATTGTGTTTTCGGGCTGTACAGTAACTACTACAAAAAAGTACTAGAAAATTACTACTATAGTTCGACTTTAGACTGTACTGAGCTCTGAAGTCTGGTCCTTCTCTCACAGGTCTGAATTAATGAAGCGAATGTTCTATAATTTTCTGTGATAGCGAGTTGAAGACCGTTTTTTCTTTGGTGTTGGACAGTGCAACACACAACCCTTCAGGACTACCCACAAAAGTCCAAGTCAAAAACTCAAAAATAAAAAAACAACGAAGAAAACATTCAATGCTGCAGGAATCCATCCGCGACTGTTATGGATACATGTATCATGCTGTGCTTGTTTGCAACCATGTAAGGGAACTAAGGGGTTGTTGAATAGTTTATCGACCCCGAAGTTGCTTCATACATGCCTTTCTTTTTATTGAATTTGAGAAGAACAGAAATCGGCGCTTTATGTGTGCATCTTTTTGCATATTTTTTTTTTCGTTGGTGTGTTTTGTAAAAAGCGAACGTATAAGATATCACGTATAAAATAGTTTCCTTATGCTCCAAGTTGTATTGTTCCTTCGTTCTGTTTTGCCCAATCAGTATTCCTCCTGTTTTGAGATCCTGAGTATTGTTTCTATCATTAATTTCGAAAATACATTTTTGGTATGTTCTGAAAATCGACTCCTTTTGTCTTTAGAACGTGATGTAAAAACTTCAAAAGAGTGTCCGTAGTCCTACTTTCGGGTGACAGACCCCAGGAATATACTAAACATAGTTTAAATATATTATTTATCAAACGAATCAAATTTAATATCCTTGACTGTTCTCTCAAAAATGGCGTTTTCCTCCGAGCAACAAGGGAAATCCCATTTTTCCAAAACTAACTCGAAATTCGATGTTTGAATCAGCTGATAACGTTTACAGGCGAAGCCGACAATATTTTGACGTTCAGTGTATTCCCCGCAATAATTTTGAATGTTATTTGGAAGTGTCAGTAAGCCTAGTGTGTTTTTCTGTTGAATTTGTGGCACTTGTCTCTGGGAATATTGGATCTATTGTAGATCCTTCAAGCAATCTTCGTAGTCACCAGTTACTTTGTCATATTTTAGTCGTCTCCTTGAAGTTGTTGAGGAGATCTCACAGGACATATTAAATAATGAAATTCTCTCGCAGCTTCCCTGTTTTTTATATATTGCGCATGTTGCAACTTTTACAAAAATCGTGTCGTTTTTTATTCATGAGTTGAAATTAACGTGTTTTGAATACAAGGGCCCAAGGATCATCTTTTTTCAGAATTTCTGCTGCAACTCCGTTGATATTCAGTGCTTCGTTTGACTTTTGACCGTTGGTGGCTGGAAATACTTCGCTGATGCGGTATGTGATGACGTTTTTTCGTTCTCGATGGTTTTCAAAATGGTTGTGCTCACTGGGTTTGGATAAATCTTAATTTATCAATAAAATCTGAATGACCCACTTTGTCAGAAGCGGTTCCGGTATTATCTGCACTTGAACTTAATATTGCTTTCATATTAATGATTTCTTCTATACAGAGTTTTTTTTAGTTTTGGTTTCTATGATTTCCTGGCTTTCCAGCAAACTTGATGGTAATTACATTTGGAACCAGATTTCATGTTTACGTCGGTTTTTTCTTTGATTTGACGTTAAGATTATCACTGACAGTGCTGCGTTTCGGGTGTTTCGTTAGAGTTAGCTACATGCTTCATGCAGTGAAATCGTTTTTCAAATGATCTCTATCGAAATTAGGTATCTTGAAATTGAAAGAAATTAGGTCCTTTTTAAGTTCTTGGTTAGTTAGATCCATATATTTCAAAAGTGGTCTAAACGTTTGCACATCTTGTATACAGGTTTTAGTGCTGTTTTCAGTTCGTCGGTGTCCCTTTTCAGATCCAGTCAGAACTTCCTTTCAATAGTGCGCAGTCAATCATTTTGTCTACTAACTTTTGCTATTACTATATATTGCAAAGTGCCGAATGCCATGATTAAAGATCTCACATCCTGATCCCATAAAAAGTTTTCTGTCTTCTATAAGATATACAACCTGAAATGGAGAAGTCAAAGGACTAAAGAGCTTGATCACTAAAGAAACAAATGATCGCTTGGAAATTTAAGCTATTCGTCCTTTAAAGTTTTTTTGTGCTCCGAATAAGTTCATAATGATTATTGAGCAATATATTAAGTTATACCACGCTAACATCTGATTAACCAGGATTCAGTTAGGCATAAAATTATTACCAAGATTTGCAAATTTAGTATTGAATCTAATAAACAGCCTACAGTTTCAAGTTTCTCAAGTTTCAACAGATTCAAAGCAATTGTAGATTGATCTGCCATTCTCATGCAAATATGAATTGCAGCCGAACATATTGTGCATGTTTTCACAATATAATCTCCTGGGCAATACATCCTGGATCGTTGAACCGAGTCATAATTTCCTAATTAGTCATCCAACTACGTGAGCTCATATGCATTATAAAGTTGAATTACTTAATTGAATTAGAACATTCAGGGAAACACAAAGAAAATCCATAGATGCTCTTCGCTCAGACGTGACCTTAAAGCTTTCCTTCAGTTGCAGAATTTCGAAGCAATGTGTGTTGATTTTTTTATATTAGATTTCTGACACACCTTTTTTTTGCATACTTCAAAATTATTTTCGGGTGTAAATGATGGATGTGTTTGAAATTCTTTTTTTATCCTTTCTTTATTTTATTTCATCTTTTGCCAGTATTTCTGCAAACGGCTTTCATCATAATATTTCATGTGATTATTCCCACAAGGATTTCATATGGAAGGAGTAATGAAGTGTTTCTTTTGTAGTCTGCCTTTTCCTGATTGTAATGGCTCTCGTCATATGAATCAGGCATTCCCTTTCTTTGCGTGTATGTCCTAAAATCTTTGCAGTGATGATGGGATTGTTTACTTCAGTGCAACTTTCATGATTTTTTTGTTTTGATTTTTTTTCGCTTTGAATACATAAAATATCCTTTGAAACATAAAAAAATTTCATGATAATGTGTATCTAATATTCTATGCTTTTTTTTGTATTGTGTGCGTTTCAAAAATGACTTTTATATGTTGTAAATAACACGTTGGTCATGATATCAGTTAGCGTCTTGTGTCAAAAGAATGAACCTATATATGCGTAGTTAAAGGATTCGAATTTGAGATGTAACAATATCTATTATGATCGGTAGTTATGACTAGCGTTCTTATTTTATTGGATAGTCTAAAAAGTATTGAGCCTTTTTCGTTACCAGATGTTGTTCGTTGTCATATATCGGGTAATACTAATCAGATAGAGTCAAAGTGCTACCGTTTGAAAGATGACATTCTAGTCTACAATTTTAATTTGAACAGTTTTGTACTTCGTCATTCTTGTCAAAAGTTGTATTCATTCAAAAATGAGTGAAATTTCTGAAAAAAATCGTTATATTTTGCAATACCACTACGATCAAGGTGAGAATGCATCGCAGGCTCGTGAAAAAATTTGTGGTGTCTACGGTCAATATACTTTAAAAGCCACAGTCAAGAGATGGTTCGCTCGCTTTCGTTCGGGAAATGTTGATGTCAAAGATGCACCCCGTTCAGGTCGACCAATCACTGAAAATGTCGAGTAAATCTTACAAAAAATTGTAGAAAATCGACACATAAGCAGCCATGACATTGTTAACGCACTGAATATCTATCACCAAACAGTTTTGAACCATTTGCGTAAGGCAGGTTACACAAAAAAAGCTTGATGTCTGGATGCCGCATGAATTATCATAAAAAAGTTTGATCAACCGAATTTCCATTTGCGAAATGGTAATAAAACGCAACGAAATCGAGCCATTTTTGAAGCAAATCATAACGGGCGATGAAAAATAGGTAAGATACGAGAATGTCGTTCGGAAAAGAAAACGGTCAAAAAAGGTGAATCATCACAAACGACTTCAAAGCAATGATTGATACCAAATAAGGTTATGTTGTGTGTGTGGTGGGATTAGAAGGGAATTGTTTATCATGTGGTGCTAAAACCTCGCCAAACACTCAATTCAGCTCTGTATTGTCAGTAGTTAACCAGGTTGCAACAAGCAATTTAAAAAAACCGATCAGAATTGATCAATAGAAAGGGCGTTGTCTTCAATCATGACAATGCCAGACAATAGACTTGTTTGATGAACCGGCAAAAATTGACAGAGCTTGGCTGGGAAGTTTTGATACATCCACCGTATAGTCCAGAGCTTGCAGCATCAGACTACCATTTGTTTCGGTCTTTGCAAAACTTCCTTAATGAAAAGAAATCCACTTCAAAAAGGGACTGTGAAAATCACTTGGCCTAGTTTTTCGCCGATAAACCACAGGAGTTCTACCCAGATAGAATAATGGCTCTACCCAAAAATGGCAAAAGTTCATAGATAATAATGGACAATATGTACTTAAATAAAATCCATTTTAAATAACAGAAATATTCAATTGACAAATGACAATAAAAGGCTTAATACTTTTTAAGACTTACCAATATTTCAAACTTGAATGGTTCGAAACGCGTGCAACGATTCTCTTTGTAGAAAAAGAATAAAAAAGGACCTTTCGATCCCTATAATTTTGAATAGTTTAAAACTCTTTTTGATAAACTCGAGGTAACATTTGAAGGCCTAAAATTAACATTGAAAATTATTTACATTATATAATTTTTAATTTTGTTCTAAGGATTCATTTAATCATATCCAATTTTTCATAAATATTTCGAAAAGTATAAATTTAACTTGAGAGTTTGGAACATTTCTAAGTCTTTTGCATGAATGAAAGAATTGTTGCAACAAAATTCTTTGATATCCCTTCATAATATTTATTTCAATATTTCCAGTGATGATTAAGTTATGATGATAAGAAACGTTCCTTTATTGATTTCGCTATTTTGCTTACCTCCTGCTTTGTGCGGGATTCTTATCATCTCCTAGTTCGTATTCACCTATTGTTCCCAAAAAACTAATATTTCAAATATTAAGCTCCTTAATATGTCCCACCCACATTTAAATTAATTGATTCCAAAGTAATGATTGGCTGTCCCAAAATTAATAATTATGAGATAATTTAGTAGGTCTAAAGAAATTAGAAGTTAAAGTAATTAGAATATCTAAATCTTACTAAATAACGGATAGGGTATTTCAGTAGTATCCTTAGGCACGGCACTGCAGGTAAGCTAGAGGACTGGATTGCCCGGAAGACTCTTATAGATCGCTCATAGGGAACGTAACGTATTGTCTACCAGCAGTCAATTGGAACAGCAGCGAATCTTTTCGCGTTTGCAGTGTGGATTATTCCACTAGATAAATATTGCTTCTTGTTCGGGGTTGGTCCTTGCGTTCAAGAGGGAGCGTCGCAGGTGAAGCTTATGGAAGCAGGAGTGTTTTGCATGCGGTTTCTCACGCCCTCACACTATCGGGCGTTACCTTTTCGTGTGTTGCTCAACCCTTTTTTTATTTGCTGCGATGCCTTTCATTGAGCTGTTGTCCAATGTTTTGGGAGGGTCTTGCATGTGAGCCTCTCGAATTTTGACCGGGACTTAAATATTTGTTCTCCTTCTGTTTTATGCCAGCTGCGCCTAAACCTAAGAGCCATCTTACAATTCGAAAATACTCTTTTTCATAATGATTCAGCGATGTAAATGTTATCATCATTTGACTTTGTCTTGTGTTTGCGCTAGATAATTTTTAATGGCGTCAGTAGCGTTATCGTTTATCATTATGTCGTGAATAAAATTTTTTTTTGGGTAGGGAGGTGAAGGCTATTTACGCCCTGAGTGTCGGACTCCCAGTGGACCTACTTGACTACCGACTAAACGTCTCCCCTGTCAACCGGAGCGCCTGGCCTGGAACCGTTTGACACATTACTTCGGGTTAGACCTCCCAATTTTACGCCTTTTGGCGCCTTCGGGTTACAGGGATTCCTTCTCCAGTTGGACGGAAAAGAGGAGGAGGATTGCTATAGAAGAAAACCCTCCACCCTTGACGCCTCCAGCCGATCAAGTATGCATGTTTTCATTACTAAGATTACCCAAGGGTAATGTGCCACTTGATTCCATTTGTGAAATGATTTCAGCATCTCTTCGATTAGGCTATCTGGATGATGCTCTCCCACTTTTTGAGCAAGATCACCGCGCTCTTTGTCCCATCTTCTGCATGAAAAGAAAGTATGACAGGCGTCATCCTTCACACCAATACAGAATATGCAATCTGGAGACCGTGACTTACCTAGCTTGTGCAGGTAAGACTGAAAACAACCGTGTCCACTCACCATGCGTTCGACTGAGCCACGATCTCAAGTCTTTGGTAAGCCGCGCGGTTCATCTTCTTTTTAGCTAATTTTCCCAAAATTTTTGCCATTCGTCGAGAGTGCATCGTTTTTCATCGCGAGCAACTTTTTCTTTATTACCCTCGTGCTTTCGGAGGTAGACTCTATTGCGCTCTCTAGCAAGGAGAGCGATTGGTATCACCCCTGCAATTACCAACACCGCTGGCTCAGAGACTGTACGGTATGCTGATGCAATCTGCAGTGCTCCTCGTCTCTGCACCCATGCCAGCCGTTTTCGGTGCAGTTCCTGGTTGAGAGCTTCACTCCATATCTCTGCTCCATAAAGAAGCGTAGATTGCACTACACTCATTAGCAGACGCCTTTTTGTTGGACTTGGTCCCCCATGATTGGCCATTAGTCAACTAATTGCCGAGACCCCTGCTGCGGCTTTGTTTGTCGTTGCCTTAATTTGCTCCGAGAAACTCAGTTTAGAGTCTATCAGCAAGCACAGATACTTGACTGATAGTTTCGACTCTACTAATGCGTCCCCTACTCGGACCATTCTTACTCTGGGGATCTTCTTCTTGGTCAGGATGACCACTTCGGTTTTCTCTAACGCTAGGTTAAACCCGTGAGTGGTCATCCAGCTCCCCACCCGGCGCATTAGTACATTCAGCCTTAATTGCGCTTGATCGACCGTGCGCCCAGCCACTAGAGCCGCAACGTCATCTGCATAGCCGATCAGTCGCGACTCTTCCGGCAGTTCAAGTCTGAGCAGTCCGTCGTAGGAGACGTTCCACAAGTCCGGACCGAGGATGGAACCTTGGGCCACAAAATATTATTAAAAGTCCTCCTACTACGTTTGTCTCAGCCTTTTGTTCGTGCAACATTTTCTTGCATCCTAAAGAGCGCTCCGGTATACAGAGAGCTATTCCTGTATCTGAATGCCGACAGTTCGAAAAAGTTCGTTTTTTCGGCTGTTTCAAGTAATGTTTTATGGTCCTTATAGCTTTTATTTTTCTAGTTATCAGTGTATATCGCGCCCTCCTCGGAGCTGCTATCGGTAGTACCCTTAATGATCCCATGAGTATGTCTGCAAAAGCGAGGCCATCTTGGTGCTTGATACCGATTCTTACGGGAACAAGTGCTCACCTCTACTTTGGAGATCTTCTCGACCGATCTTTTATCACAAATCTAATGGTTATAGCTTCAAACGAACCCCGAAGGCTGCCGATGTTTTACTAGAGCCGTTTAATTACAAGTATAATCTGCCTTGATTTCAGTTCAAAATTTTGTATTCACTAGTTCTGGTTAGTGGGTTCACTGTCGACAGTCTATGTAGGGATGTTTCTAAGAAGAATGTTTGTAGGAAGAAATTGTGTATACGACATGGTTGACAGAAAATTTTTTGGCGCTAAGTATTATGACGAGGTTTTTTGATGCATCCAATTTTCACCAGACCTGAAAGTCCTTCGGCTACTGGGGCGTTCGAGCTGCAGTCATATCTGGGGAATTATGTGAGTTTCGCGATGCCTTTGTACACGTTGCACCATTAGGGTTGAGAGGTAGTAGGAGCAGGTTGTAGAGGTATTGAGTCGATGAATGTGTCATTAGGCACCAGATAAGTGATCGCGTTATGAAAAGCGGCGACTCGATAAGGAATAGAAAATTTTAAGGCAAATTGAAAACGCAAAAGAAAATTTTAAGTGAAAGAAGGAGTCTTTTTTTACATTTCGTCAATGTTATTCGAAGTAGAGGTCCGAGATTTTTCGAAAGAATATTTTCTACTCCTGGAAAGGGAACTGGAAAGGAAAAATGGGTTCCTGGAAAGCTTCATGTGAATTCATCAGGATGAATTGAGTGAATCAAGTGCAGGACTTTGCGTGAAGAGGGAATAGCGACAGCACGAAATTCTATTCAGACGTGCTCCTGACAACTAGCCAGAGGGATGAAGGACGTATCGAGGGCAGACATATTGTATTCTATACGTTCGTAAAGACCAGCGCAAATATTAAAGTAAAAGCGGCTGAGTCAGTGTGATGGGCGGTTCAAAGTGGTGGAATCTTGAATTTACTACAAGGCGTCACTATCTTTGTGGAATTTGGAACTTAAGTAGGAGGTTCACTTTTTGCATATTGTGTTTTTGTTGTTGATTCTGTAGCTTTGTGCAATAATTTGTTAAGTGCAATCAATTAGTCTTGGGGCAATTTTTGAGTTGTGGTGAGTGGCATCATGATACTAGTAGGCAAATGTCAAGGGTGGGACGATGCCCAGCTGATTGCGGATCTATAACCACATGGCTCTGCGGTATGGATCGAATAATCGAACGTAAGACTTATTTCTTCGCTCTTTGGTGAGCTCATACTTAAATTTATTTACGTTAAACTTACGAAAAAAGACGGTTCACAGAGTTGGCTCATATGTAATTTTCCAAAAATTCTTTTCTTTCAATTCATTTGCATTGAGTCTGCACAGTAAGAGAGCTGTTTTTCAATTAAATTTAACTTTACAAATCGTCCTTGCTAACAGGTGAAAAGGACTCAAGGGGCAAATTCTTGCATGCAAATCTCAAACTTGTTTGCAAATGTACAACAAAAATACCAAAGTATTTTCGGGATACTATAGGAGAAATTGCGAGTTCAGTTTTCCCAAATTTTGATAGAATTAATAAAAGCGCGGAAATACTTTTATATCACTTTGTTCACACACTAGAAAGCTAGAAAGTTTCGATGTTAGTTCTTGGGAGAGATTTCGCTTAATCTACTTGCGAATCAGGAAACAGTAGCTTTGCATTCAAGGATTGGAAAATGAAGTGTTGCACGGGTCAGTAAACATAACTTGGAAAGTAGTTCAAATTTATAATTAAGAGAGAGAGAGAGAGAAAGGAAGGCAGGGAGAGAGTAATGAAATTTCCAATGCAATAAATACAGAAACAACTTTTGAGTTCCGTTCGACTTGGCATAGAGTCATATGAAATGCAACTACGTATGCACAACCTCGGCGCAGAATGAATTATATCCAACAATGTAGAATGCGTGAAATGTTGAAATACAGTCGAGGTTCGTGGCTTTTCACGTAGCGTTGCGAAAAGTTAGATATTCGTCGTGATTTCTGTCACCAATGGTTATTCATCATGGCAACCACCCCATTCACCAGCACCTGAGTGACCAGGATCAAAGCAACAACGCACCACCGTCAAGCAGACTGCGAAACTTCCAGCACAGGTTCGTTTTTAATTTATCGCGCAATTATGTGACGCTTGTTTGGATAATGTCCATGTACGTGGAAAATTTATATCTGCCGGGATTAAGATAAGAAAATGATTTGTGCATGACTGTGCATTGGCGAGGGTATTGGAAAATTTATTGTGATTTTCACAGTTTCGTGGATATGAAATACTGAAATGAATCGAGGACAGGTTTAAAGCAATAAATAGATATTTCGTGAAATGCATTTTATAAAGCTACCAGCCTAGGATCGAGTTCAGTTGGAGAGAAGATTAATAAATCAGATAATGGCCGAAGTGTTTCCTTGAATGAAAGGAAATATTGAGTATTCAAAACCGATCGATCATTTTGGTTATCTAAGCACAATCAAGTCGACAAATAGCGCAGTCGTAGCTAACTGCTACCGGCTAGCACCATTAATCCTTCACCTCAGCATAATTCATCAAAGGACTATGCACCGGGTTTGAAAATATTTAGACACCAATCCCAACATCTCCATCTTAGAAGCTCCATTTGTCTATACAAATTGCATTACGACAACCTCAATCGCACTTAGTTTTGATAAATTATCCAGCGCTCGCTCTGATGGAAAAGCAAACTAAGAAAATATTTATAAACTACTTGGTGGTAGATTGAGTCAGCACTCGGCGGGGCAGCCATCCTTGTTGTTTGATTTATCCTTGGAGCACGACATATCTGAACGTTTGCATCAAGGCCGGCGTAGAATTTTCCTTTTTGAACTTCCACGTTCAGAGGGTGAGAGGCTCATTCAGATGTATATCCATCTGTGTACGTGCAGTGTCTTGAGCTTCTTGGAATTTATCAGTCGTTATAGTTGGTCTTTTCTTTAGCTCTCCCAAATCCAAACAAACTTTAAATGCAGACAGACCAAACCAAATACACGTCGGGTGGCTGGATATCTATCTACCTATCCACTTCAGTTAAGGGTATCCTATCTATGCCTGTGATTTGCTTTACGTAGGGCAGTAGAATGGCGATTACACGATATGGAGCACTCAGCAAATTGGTGTACTGACAACTGCAAACAAATGCGGTACCTGAGTAGTATCTACCAATCTAAACCTAGCATCGAGTCGAGGAATATGCACTGTGTCACGTTATCTAAACAAGGAAATGAGTCGAGTAAAGAATGTATGACACGACCGACATAGATATGAGCATGTATGGGCAAACATTTTCCTTTGAGCGCGTCTGAGACAAGGCAATGTTGTGACTAAAATCCTTGAGTGGTCGGGAATGTTCTTTTGTCAGGAAAATTCGTAATATCTGTGAGAAAAATGATGTCTTAATGCAGAGAGGTTTCTTATGGAGAAGGATCTGAAATATGCTTCATATCATTTTCCTATTAAAATTGTATTTAAAATAATTGCAAAAATAAACGGTGTAAATTTAACATACTTCAAAATAAATATTTCGAGTATCGAATATTTATTTTTCGAGTATTTGTAAATAAATTTGAACATGACCGAACATTTTCTGAGCATGTAAAACTAGATACTTTACATGCTCAGAAAAAAATGATGGCAATTATTTCGACTAGGAAATAAAATTAATAAAAAAACTACCAACTTGCTTATTCTTGACATTACTATAAATAGGTAACTCTTCAACAAAAAAGATTAGGATGTGTTAGAAGTTTCCTTGGTAATTCATCTGACAATATTCTTGTACGAAAATGGAACTTTCATAAATAGAACCAAAGAAAGAATCTCTAATTCCATATAAACTCCTGTAATTCGACTATTAGATAGATCGCCTTTCATGTAAGCGATTATTTCCGGGAATCGAAGCCTGACAGGAAAAATTAATTCAGTTGACAGAGATTTCAGGCTCGATTTCTGCCTTCCATGGCACCCTCCTCGGTACCCAGTGTTTGTACGAAGCTTTCTTGCGCCGATCCTCGATATGGTCAAGTCGGAAATTCATAATGTCTGTCTCGTTGATTGTTATGGCGGTCAAGAACCTGTACAGCAACATAAATTCCTTTATAACCAGTACAAATGAAAAAAAAGGAAGGAGCGAATATAACTTAAAATTACTGTGTACGAAAAATTGTCGAATGAGCAGAAAAAAAATAAGAAGTGAAATTATCAAATGCGATTTTCAGCCTCAAGGAATGCTTATCTGTAAAGTGTACTTTTATAATTTGTGTTCAAAAAGTAAGGTGACATTTCAAATTTCGATTGCAACGTACATTCGATAATCGATTTTTTATTTTTTTTAATGTTGGTACACTCGTCACAAAAATGTATTTACAGTTTCAGCTACATGATATGTTTAGTTTGTTTGTGAGATGCGTAGCGGTTAGAAGCGTTTTATTTGCTCGGCGATTGTTTCAATCGAAAAAATGGATCTGAGAATTTGCATAAAATATTGTGTAAAAAATGAAATTAAGTGCTCTGAAACACATGACATATTGACAGTGGCATACGGTGAAATTGTTCCGAGTAAAAAAATTACAAATTGTACAAATTCTTCCAAGATAGCCGGGAAAATGCCAGTGACAAGCCTCGCTCTGGACGTCCAAGCACGTCAACAACATATGAAAACGTTCAAGCAGTGAACAAAATTTTAGAATCACGTCGTATCACTATTAGAGAAGTTGCTGCTGATGTTGGCATATCGGTTGTCTCATGTCATGGAATTTTTTCGAACGTTTTGGGCACGTATGTCGTGTGAGACGTGTGTCAGCGAAGTTTGTTCCGAAACTGTTTAGTTTTGACCAAAAGAATCATCGCATGCGAATGAGCTTTTGACAGACGTCAATGATGATCCTGATTTTTTAAAAAGGGTGATAGCTGGTGACGAATCATGTGTTATAATATCGAAACCAAAACCCAATCGTCTCAATAGAAGGGCTCAGGTGAGCTAACACTAAAAAAAGTTTAGTACCGTGGCGTAGTGCATCAGGAGTTGTTACCATATAGTTGTATACTCAATTAAGAGTATTTTCTTGAAGTTATGCGCCACTTGCGAGAAGCCATACGAAGAAAATGTCCGGGATTGTGGAAAACAATTCTGTGAAAGATTTTTGGCCGATAACAAGACCAGCATCATGCCTCAGCCACCATATTCACCGGATTTGGCCCCATGTGACCTTTCTTGTTCCCAGAATTATAGAAACCCATTAAAAATGGAGACAAATAAAATGATTTCGAGGATGAAGACTGCATCGCTGGAAGAGCTCAAGGCTATACCGAAAACTCCTCATGAGAAATGCTTCGAAGATTCGAAAAGCGTTTGCGAAAGTGTATAGTTCAATACTTTTTGAACACACCTCGTATTATTATGGTAGGGTAAAATTTGTCGGATCCGTGAATTTAAGGGTGTGAACTTAACGAAAGTTGCAAGATTCTAGGGAGAAGTTTAGACAAAAGTGTTCATCTTACAATTTCGTGTCAAATGAAATGACACGAAGTTACCTATTCCATTATCAATCTTTAACGTTCGAGGTTTTAACCAAGCTTGTCCGTTTTATTGAAAATTGATTAAATGAAGAATGGAGTAGCCAACCTCGAGTCTTTTGTATAGTGTAATCGTATGAATAATTGCATCAATGAATTTGTTAGACTCATATCTATTTTTATCGACATAAGTTTACAAATTTTCCTGCTAGCGGGTTAAGCTTTTCTTTTCCTCATTGGCTTGATGAGATAACATGAAAGCTTTACGTTGCAATGTCCTCTATTTAACATCAACATTTTAATTTCATTATAGTGTTTGCTCTTTAGGTTCAATAAGACATTATGTTCATGCCGTATATACTCATTCGTTTTCCTTCTCCCCCTGAAAACACATATCAACGTTTCCTCTTCAAAAATCAACTTGTGAAAACCTACAGAAACATTTCTTAGAGACTCCATCAAATCTCACTGGACACTCATCATACATTTTGATGTGGGACTGCCCTGCACCACCTTTCTTTCAAAACTGCCTAAGTCAAAGATATCACCAGGACAATTAAACCGCGTGTTAGAAAACCACCCATTTCAAAGCTATATTTTCAATGGTTCTGCCTTAAGTCAAAATCACTTCGTTCTTGTTTCTAAAATCATGGTGGCTTAATGATTCTTAATCATGGACGTTGTAAGGATATTTCTGATGTAATTTTTTGTGGTAAGTAAACGCAATCAGGGTTGGCACATTTGCACCTGGTCAATCATTCTGCTGGTACAATATTTAAGCAAAATGTCGAAGTCTAATAGAAAGATTTTTTGTATCTCTGTCCTATAATTTGGATCAGGGATTGAAGTTATTTGACGCAACCACACAATAACGAGGGCTTAACCTTTTTTGCAAGTGAAATCTTTGTGTTGCCAGCAATTTGCTCTTATTGATTTGAACATTTGACAATATTTATTCAACATCCGACATATTTTCGTTCAGGATTTGCTCGCTTCCTTTCGAAGGATATTTCTTCGCTGGATGAAGTTAAAGTATGCTCAGAAGCCAGGCTAGACTACGCTCTTTCATAAGTGAGACGCTTTATCCTCTTGCATCTAAGGTAGATATAAGTTATCTAGGATACGAAACGAACTCCATAAGACCTTCGACATCTAAAGGAAAGAGACGCCTTCTTCAAAATCTGTACAAGTAATGTTTGGTACTCCTGTGGCCAAGTTTTCCAGCACCGCTCTCCCACTTCTGATCGCTAGAGTGTCTAAGCATCTGATTGGGGACATCAGAAAATTTTTTATCCTATCATCTGGGTTCTAACCTAGGCTTTCGTTTCCCTTAGTATAGAATAATGTTAGCAAAGTATTTTTGCGCCTGAAATGATGAACAGAAGTGCAAACCCTGTGCGAATTCATTGAAAACCGTCCTTTGTGATGCTATGCGGGAGGAACGTTATTACTTATATTGGTATGATTATTATTGTGATCTCATTTTATATATTTATTTGGACAGAAAGAATTGATGTCTTTGGTTTTATTTATCAAAATATCTATTTTGGATAACCGAACTATGTATCTACACAAATAATACAAAAAATTTTCAAAAATTCTTACCGATTTAGTTTACCTCTCTCTCTTTTTGATAACAAAAGGAAAAGAAAAAACTCCATCTTCAATTGTTTACCTCAATCAAATGCATCCGTATATGCAGTAGCATTGTGCAATAGTGCATGAGATCAAATTGAAATCAAAACATGATAAATTGTCTTGCACTACAAAATTTTCCGAGGCTTGAAATCCTTCATTGAATTTCAGTGCTAGGAAGAATATTTGGAAATTGTTTCGTAAATATTTGAGCTGTTAGTTTTTGGTACTTCCGACATGTTTTCATTGTTTATTATTTGTGTTGTCACTTGATTTTTCGACAACAAAACAAGAATTCTTGCTCTTCTTGGGCGTGTTCCCGTAGATATGTCCTGCAGAGGAAAGATTTATAGATTTATTCAGTATTCAAATTATGGTTAAATCAAAATATTATCATGTAACGAAATTCGTAATAGTTGCTTGGGTCTGCCTGGCTTTTCTTTTTGCTTTCGAGGAAAACCCTTTATTGTGACCTGTGGGTAGTTCTTGCGCTCGATTACATTTATCGGAATGTGAAAACATAAGAATCGGTTAAACAGATATATTCATTCAAAATCTGCGTTCAACTCAAGGAATTTTTTTAACGAGACGCAGGTCCAGCTTGTAGGGCTTGAAGGAAGTTCTGTTCAGGACGCAAATTTACAAGCGGCGCGAAGATGAAAGTTGCGGAAGAAAAATATGATCCCGAAAACGGAAGAAAACATGGGAACTCTTTCGAGCCGTAGAGAGATTGCTAAAGAATTGAATTTCCCGCACGATTTTGAGGAAAAAATGGTGACACAAGAATTGGGCATGCGAAAACCATGCGTGAAGAAGGCACATAGAATATAAACTGCCGATCAACAATGTATGTATCTGCCTCGTAAAGAGCTGAAAAGTGTCAAAGAGGATGAAAACTTTTTTGTAATTGTTGTTACCGCTGAAGAACTCGCGGGCTTCGAATCTAAGAAGCAGAGTATGGAGGGACACTTGAACATGTCATCTTGTCTTAAATATAGGCAAATGCAATACGTATACATACTTTATAATCAAAAAAGGACGCGAATTTAAAAAAAAAACGCAAAATTACAATTTTAAATAAATTTTTTTAGTATCTCCTTCAAAATACTCTCCGCCTTCGGCAGTACTTGCATGTCAACGTTTAATCCAATTTTCAAAACATTTTTTATAGGCCGTCAAAGGTACGGCCTTCAGCTCACGCAGCGAATTCTCTTTTTTGGCCTCTATGGTCTCAAAACGCGTTCCTCGTAATGGCAATTTGAATTTGAAATAGAAAAAAGTAGCACAGGTCATGTCAAGACTGTATGGTGCTTGGTTGACGATATTGGTCAAATTTTGGCCAAAACTTTCGCATTTTCGTGGTGTAAAATCTATGAATTGTTCTTCCACAAATCAGGCATTTTTCTGTGAATGGCTTTACGCAAAGGACGCATAACGGGTAAATAGTATTCTTTCTTTACCGTTTGGCCCTCTGGAGGGACATCGTGGTGCACGACATCACGGATATCGCAGAAAACTGTCAGCAAACTTTGATTTTGGCGCTCTCTCTCTCTTCGGTTTTGGCTCGAGCGTTGGTCTAATGTTTCATATGTTGTTCAAATTGCCACACTTCGTGTCGACTTCTTCGTATAGAGGCCAATTGAATACTAATCGTACGATATGTGTCAAAACTTTACAGAACACCAACAAAAGTATTGCCAAAGTTTACCTTTTGGATAAGCGCGGCAAGTCAAAATTCGAAAATGCCATTATTTTTTATTATAAGGTATGTGTAAGCGAATGCAGACAATGTTTATACGTGAATACATATTACTGAATTAAAAAAAACAACCTGAAATTCAAAGTTAGAAGAGCAAAAAGCGGCCTTTGTTAGACCAATTATTCACACTCTAACCTAAAAATCCAGCAATGTTAAACGTTTACAACGAGAGGATCGCTCAGAGTCACTCTGAGCTGAACCAGATGGAGTACATTCTTTTCTTCAGTTCTAAAGATGCGTCAGACGAATATTATAAGAATATGCATGTCGGTAACCTAGGTGTCTTCTAGGGTAAATATTTGCTTCAAATTCGTGACGCATTTTTTGGAAGCTTGTTGTACAGGAGCATGTTCAATCCACGAATTTCTCCTTTTTGACCGCTCAGACTTCTTAGAGTCTACGATGGCGGCATAGAACCACACGAGAGTTTTTGAAGCTTGATTTAGTCTCTCTATATTAAAGTATATGGAGTTTAACAGGTCGAAACCAAGAAAATGATTTATTTGGTGATACGGGCTATATCATTTACATATATTACTTGATAAATCCTCCAGGATTGAGGTGAGCCAACCGAGTTGCAATGATACATCATCCGGTGGTTTCCTAGCAAACTCGGTTGCGATACATTGAACTGAAAGCCTAGTTCTAGTGTTTTTGCTAAGTCAAGGACTCCCACGTTCACTGGAATCATAAATTCAAACCAAGAAAAAGTGACAGTGAACTGGGTCAAATTTTTTGATGTGCAAGAAGTCTTCAAACCCATAACCACATCAGGTGGACGAGTAACATGACATCGATGATTTTCGGTAGATTGATTTGGTCCACGCGAACATTGCATCACCACATGGACTTCGGAATTGGAGAACGCGATTGGAGGATATAGAACATTGTAACTATGACATCTTGAAGATATTCACCTGGATTGGGATTCTCAGCTTTCACGTGTCAAAAATCAAGGTGCGAAAACCAGTCAAGTATATAGGTCAATTTGGACTTGGGTACTTACTGCTGATAGAGCCGAGCACGTGCTTGAAGCATACTGGTTTAGAACCATTACATACGGAAGCAGAGTCCTGTACTATACATCAACCACTTTGCTAATATTCCTTTGATGTGATCGTGTCTTAACTGCTCATCCCGTAATTGAAAAATTGCGTTGCTCGTCTAGGAGTTCAATCAAAAGATGCGATTTGGTGATCAAATACTTTAAGAACGCAAGCGTTTACTTAAGATGAAGAGATCAAACTACGGTGAGAAGTTGTCGAAAAATAAGCAGCACCTTCAGAGTTCGCGATATGTATTATAGATGAATCATACGCGCTACACCAGACAACCTACTGGCGAGAAAATCAGAAAATATAGAATAAGTTGGCGTAGATGCCTGATGTCTTTCACTTCTTGGACCATTTGGATAAGGACTTTATACGCCTGGGAGTTTGAGAGTGGCTCACAGGAAGGTTCGTTTAGAAATGAATTATAATAAATTTATGTGTCGAATGAATCCCTCAGGCATAAATGTGGCCTGAATACAGAAATCGCAACTGGAAGCAGGCGAAGAAAAACAGATGCGGCCTCAGTGAAAACCAAGAGTTCATTGTCAGCCCAAGTATTTCCTCATTCATTTGTGGCATTAGGGACACACTATCAATAGTCAATGTTAAATGAAAAAAGGACTGCGGATCGTTTTAAAAGACCTGGCAGATTGTTTCAACAGTTTAGCCTTGCTCTCAAAAAGTCCAGTATCTGTCTAGGAGTTCTTATGGTGTCCGAAATATAAAAAAATTGCTGAACTACTTCCAGCCTCGATTTATTGCACGTTGATACATAGATAAATATTGAAAATAAATGTCTGGTTTTTAAGAAAATTACGCAGGAAGAAAAGCACATATGATCCAAGCCTCTTATGTTTAAATGTTTTCAAGTTTTCATAACATTACGTTAAGGAATAAATCTCATAATAAATTTCGTACATCCAAATAATGGGACCTGAAGCCTTTTTAATAATTTTAAATTTGCTCTTCAGTATTTAAACTTTTGCTAACCTGTCTACCACTCATGGGACATTTGCATTCGCTAAATGAAATTCACTCGTCAGACATTTTCATGTTGCAGCAACCGCGAGACAACACAAAACATAATTTTCAGAAATGAAATACACAGAAAAGTGCAGAAGTTCAACTCATAAACACGCCGCAAAGGAAAGAAGGCGAATAAACAGAAAACTTCTCAAGGATAGCGAAAGGTAAATGTAAACATGCTACAAAACGTGATTCAGGGAATGGAATCACCTTGAGCAAGCACTTCGAAAATTTAAAAATTAAACTTGAAAAAGTTCTGAAATATATGTTGAATACAAAAATGTTAAAAATATTTTTTTGAGCACACAAAGATTCTAAGTACTAGTAATTTGCTGATAAGGAAATTGCAAAAATTTATTCAAGGATGTAGTTCGGCTAATCCCAACGAAACAATTCAGTGATATCATAGTTATGAAATTTCCAAGAGTAATTATAACTTGTACAGGAGCTTCCTCCCTGCGCTCTAGTCAATACAAATTTTCATGATATTAAAACTGCACTAAATTTCGCTCTCATTATTATTAATTCCGATATGAATATTTAAATCATGCAGCAGCCACTGCCCGACAGCAACGAACGTGCAAAGGTTGCCTCATAAAGTGAAAGTTTATTACATTGTCTTCAATATCACAAATTATTTCACAGCAGAACTTTTTCATCAAAGATAGCTTTCCCTCCATATTGCAGTCCTGCCTTGCGGATGCCTGTTGGAAAAATGAAAAGAAAAAAAAACAAAAACAAAAGTAAATACAACACATACACAGCTAAGTACAAACTCCTGCATAGTGAGAGGATGCTAATAAAGCCTTCCAAACATTTAATTATTCTTTTACGAACGAGCAGTACTTACAGCATCCCTGCTACGCTAGCTTTACAAATCATTTGTTGGTGTGGTATATTTTTTGCGGGATTCAAGAAGGATTTTTTTTTATGAATGCCAATGCATTGAAAGTGATTTCGTTTTGGAGTTTATAATTCCAAGAGCAAGCTTGTGAGAGGATAAGGGTTGAAGCCTTTAGCTATGGAAGTAAAATAATCCTGTTTACATATTCAGGGGGAAATCATGATCTCTAACCAAATAGATGCATACACAAAACGAATTTTATATTTGAATTACATGCAGTATTTCAAGTACTGCAATTTGACTAAAGGATGTACGAAAACTTAATCTTGGTATTCATTATTCAGGTGGTCTAGTAAGCGCTAACGCTCTCTAGTGGCATCAAGGTAAATAAAATACGAATAACCCAAGTAGCAAAAGTGAAAGGAGGCTGATATACAGCGTAGGTAAGTCTACCGTCATAAGAGCTGCCTTAACTCAAATCAAGAATGCCTCAGTCGGCGGTGGGTGGACAAACAACATGACAGCGCCCATAAGGTCTTTATCGGGCAAATATCGTCGCCTTGGCATGAAATTACAAATGTCATTTAAATTCAAGTGCGTTTTCCTGAGCTTTAAGACCTTACCCCTGTATGTTGAAGGAGTCATACGTGCAACCTATGGGTGAGACAACCTATGAGTGAGAATATCAGAAAATATAAAATGTCAACCTATGAGTGAGAATATCAGAAAATGTAAAATAGGTTGGCTGAAGCCTTCAAGCATGTGGGCGGACAGACAATATGGGGTCGCTTCAATGATCTTCATTGTGGAAATGTCATTACCATGACATGACATTATAAATGTCATTTAAGTATTTAAGTAGATTTTTGTGACCTTTAAGCTTCTACTCCTAACTTACTATCTTTATCACTGTTGCCAAGAGAAGAGAAGATTTACAAAAGCAAGTCGATATCCCGGAAATAACAAAAGTTTTTGGGTCTCACACATGTCCATATAAAATCTCAAATTTCATGCGAATTTTCTTACATATGATAACGGTCATATGGGGGTGAGCAGGGTTACCAGGAATAACTCTAAGCACAGTCTCGCTTAAATGTATAGTGAGGAAAGACTTGGATGAAGTGCAGTACATACTTCAGGAAAGCTGCAGGACATAAAATGATTCTTTATCATTAATAAATCAGTAAGGTCTCTAATACACGAAGACTTTTCTATTTCGTCTCTGAAAGTGGACCGAAAACTGAGAATTTCCCTGGCAAATGATTCAGATAGTCTTTTTTATATAGATCAACAAATTCTAGAGCTTTTTTTAATAAATCAGTGTCATTTAAAACTTGTGAAGTTGAAGGCTGCAAAACACTGAAATTTGAAACAATTTCATTCATCGGAAGGAAACGCGATTTCAGTTGATCAACAATGATGTCCAATACTCGATAAAATATGTTCACTCTGAACAAACTTTCCGAATTTCGGAGACGCTCATCTTTGCAAAACTCGTCAAAATGGCATTTTACCTTCCTCTGACGAGTTTTAGAAAATTCAGGGGTGATGGACCATTTTTCTGCTACACTATTTGCATCCATTTTTAAATTTACAAATTCATGTCGATACCTTTCCAATTCTTCTAGACAAATTTTCAAACGTTTTAAGGCATTTGAAAGATCGGTGGCTTTAGACTGAAGTGCTTTAGAGGCTGCATCAGTAGTTTGTAGAATTTTACAATGGAAAACCAATAACATAACAAAATTATAGTTTTCGATCTTGTTCTTGAGTGAAACAGCTTCATTTTTTTCATCTGATTTGCAATTTAACAGAATTGTTTTCGTTAGCGCTTTTTTGGACTTCAACAAACCGAACTTTTAAACCAAAAACAGCATCATAACGTCCTGCCCATCTAGTAGGGTTCAATTTTTTTGATGTTATTGAAGTTCAAGATTCACTTTCTTTATTAGATATAAAACTTGATAAAATATTCCATCTTTTGATACTATGCCCAAAAAAATTATAAATTTGTTGAACTGTATCAAAAAAATTTTGCATATCAATAACCTCTCTCACTGCATCATTGAGTACTAGATTTAAGTTATGAGCAGCATAGTGAACATATACGGCGTTTGGCTCGATATCTTTTATGAGTTTTTGAACTCCACCATAAGTCCCTTTCATTGTGTTAGCACTATCAGATCCTTGTCCTCGACACTTATTTAGAGGAATATTTTTGTCATTTATGGATTTAATAATTTGCTTGGACATTGCTAAGGCAGTTTGATTCTTAACTTCATGAAATCCTAAAAATGTCTCTTTGATGACAATTGCCTTTAGGATCCCATTACCATCTTTTTCGATCATACAATAACGGTAAAGTTCACACAGTTGATCAATTTTTGAAATATCCTGAGTTGTATCGAATATGATAGAGTAGAATTGTACGGCATTTATTTCATTTATGAGTGCATTTTTTGCTTTTAGAACCAGGACAGAAAATATCTCATTTTGGTTTTTTGAACTTAAGTATTTTATCTGGCCCTTTGGTTTACTTAACAATTCTTGTAAAATTCGGTCATATTTTCCTAATAACTTAACAATACTCAAAAAGTTCCTTTTGGAGCTTGGATCACTGCTAGCTGCGTTCTCTCTGTGGCCACGAAAGGCTAAATTACACGTAGAAAGTGTTAGAGTAGCATCAAGGAGTCTAGTCAAGACTTGGCGCCAAAAAGATTTTTATTTTTTGATCATGGATTTTTGCTCTTCATCGAGTGTTTCATGTAGCCGCCACTATTGATACGTAAGACAAGAATCCAGATGAATTTTCGATGTCTGGTGTCTTTCTATGCCATCTACAATAAGTTTCCAGTCGTCATAGCCCTTAATCCAAACATTTTGTATTTATTTAGATGCCCGATTTGCGAATATCCAACATGGTTCACAATACACCTTCTGAAGTATTAAAGAATAGGATAGCCATGTACATTCAAATTTCACGCCAGACTTGGAAACAATATAGTAATGTTTTTCTAGAAAAGATCTATTGTCACGATCTTTTAAGAAAGGGCCGTAAGGTTTACAATGTCCGTTTTGAATTACGAACCTTTTCACTTGATCAGTAAGCTCCTTAAAATTACCCTTATCAGTAACATATGGCGAAGATACAATATTGTTCACGATAAAATATAATTCTCATTGATTTTTGCTAGTACCTTGTTGTGGTTGTTCTGGATAGACACTGGTGTTGGGTACTGCATCTGATAATTCTGGTATACTTTTAGTAAGGTCCAATTCTTCATACCATAACGGGTCAAATAACCCATTTTGAACTTTTGCATTGAAAATGCACGTATAATTTTATTGCGTTTGCACATTTGACTTCATGATTTTTTTTAAGTAATTAATGTACAGTTATAAAAAAAATTTTTTTTTGTTTTGTTTTGTTTATTCTGAGTAATCCTTCTTGTATACCGATATCTACCACAACGGGTCATTTGACCCGGAGAGAATTTTTTGGTTTATGAGATTATCGAGTCATATTTGTAGTCAGTAAGTTGCACATTCTTCCAAACACTGTTGCGTAAAGTAGTTCAACGAAAATAGCTCAGAATAATTTCAAGAAAATATCAAATTTTAGATTGAAAATAGCTTTTTAGTGTAAGAAAAAGCGGCAAAAATTGAAAGTCTTGGTAAGTACCTAGCTTATATTTTATTTTGATAGCTATAGTAATACAGGTTATTTTTTACCCAGAAAAATGTCGAAGCAAACAAGACAGTACAAGTTCTTAGAAGATATAAATAATATTGGCGAAGAGTTTTCAGAAATTAGTGAAGATGAAATTTCTGAAAATGAAGATATATTGGTTGAAAATAAAAATGAGTTTGATTCAACAGATACTGACGATGAAGAGGAAAATATTGTGAATGTATGTAGTGGCCGAAAAAGAATAAGATTACTCTCAAGTTCAAAAGAAAGTGAAGTAGAAATAAATGAACAAAATGTTGCGAATGATGGATCTGTTTGGCAACAAATGCAAGTAGGTGGCACACCTGGAAGAGCACCACTTCATAACATTTTCAGGCAAGAAGTAGGCCCAACAGGATATGCGAAACGTCATATAATGAAAGGTAAAGTTAGTACTGCATTTTCATTGATAATTGACCACCGTATTATGAACCATATAAGAACATGCACAATAGAAGAAGCAAAGAGAGTGTTAGGTTCTGATTGGAGTTTATCTAAAAAAAAATTAGATGCATTTATTGCAATTTTATATGCTCGAGCTGCATATGGAGCAAATAATTTGAATATTTCCTTTTTGTGGAATAACATATGGGGGCCTACATTTTTTTCTGAAACTATGAGCAGAAATAATTTTACCGAAATTCTTAGATTTATTCGTTTTGATAAAAAAAAGTCAGCGGAGCCAACGTTTGAAAACAGATAAATTCGCTATGGTATCTGCAATTTGGAATATTTTCATTGAGAACAGCCAAAACTGTTACAAACCGGGTGAAAATATTACTATAGACGAACAGCTATTTCCAACTAAAGTACGATGTAGATTTACGCAATACATGCCTAACAAGCCGGATAAATTTGGAATCAAATTTTGGTTAGCATCGGACGTCGATAGCAAATACGTCATAAATGCACTTCCATATCTTGGAAAAGATGAATATAGGCCCTCTTCAGTACCACTCTCTGAATATGTTGTACTCAAACTCATTGAGCCATTTACGGGTTGCGGAAGAACTGTGACCACAGACAACTTCTTCACAAGCAAATCCCTAGCAACACAACTCCTTGCCAAAAAAACTACGTTAGTTGGAACTATTCGGTCAACTAAAAGAGAATTACCACTAATTGCGAAGCAAAAGAAAGATGATATGGAACGATTTTCATCGAAAATTTTTACAACAGATAATTGTACTCTTACAATCTATAAAAGTAAGCCAACAAAAAAAGTACTTTTACTTAGTTCTAAACATAAATTCGTTAAAGTAGAAAACAATGATAAACGTTTACCTGAAACTGTTTCATATTACAATAAAACCAAATTTGGTGTAGACATGACCGATCAAATGGCGAGGAAATTTACTACAAAATCTAAGTCTTGCAGATGGCCTCTCCAAGTTTTTTTCAATATCCTTGATTTAGCTGGTATAAATGCCTGGATTTTGTACAAGCAAACGACAGGAGAAAATATCTCGCGACAAGATTTTTTACTCAAGCTAGCAGAAGAACTTGGCGCCGATTTTCGAGAAGTTCGTGAATAACCAAAACAAGAAACAAATACGAAAGGATCGTTGCCTAAGTCTACTACAGATGCTTATAAACGTATGAGATGTCAAATAGGATACTGTAAAGAAAATAAAACCAACAAAATTTGCTCTAAATGTAAAAAATATGTTTGCGGAAAATGTACAATGGACACAATTATATGTAAAAAATGCGATGAACTATGAATTAAAAATTTTTATTTTTTGCTTTTGTAATAGAAATGCTCAACATACTATTTTGTTTAATTATAATAAATTTAATTTATATTTTTATTTCCTTCCTAACATCCATATTTCATACATTCAAGCATGAAACATAAAGTCGGGTCATTTGACCCGCTATGGTAGAATTAGGTATATATTAAGTCTTGGTATGATTAGTGTTAAGTACTGACTAATTTTAGATAGTTTTTTATTTTTTTCTTCAGTCTCCCTCTTTCTCTTTCGTTTTTCGCTCCCACTTAAATATTTTCTGGAACTAGACATTTTAATATCTAACTTTCACAATCAACTTTACGTTGCCACCATTTGCAGATTCAATAAAACAACAAATACGAAAAATCAAAGATGCAAATGACCAATTGTCAAAACAACCCCATAAAGAATAATCAGTCAGTAGTAGAGCCCTCATAAAAAATAGCAAATCCGGGATTACCCTAACATCGTGTTGCTAGCTTGCCCCAGCGGTAGCGCCACGAAAAAAGTGCTTTCTTGGTTAACAAAATGAGGGAATTCCCCGATCGTCAATGCTCACCCACGTTGCCAACGTACTTCGACATACAATGTAGAAACCAATGGATGCGTTGTAAAATTGATGAACATCTTTTTGTTTAGGATGTGTTGAAATGTTTAACGATTAACTTGAAATTGTATCATGGTCTTTAGTTGTCTCACTTCAATGGATTTTAGGCAGAACTTAAAAAAAAAAATACTTTTCAAGTAATCAGGTACAAATGGTACAATGTTAAAGAATTATTTCTGAGCTCGCGGCCTCTTGGGCCGGTGCCCTCTTGGGTCGAGGACCCGTGGCATTTGGCCAGCACTGCCAACCTGTAGTTACGCCACTGGATTGAAGATAGATAAGAAGCTCTTATACTTTTATGGCGTGCGTCGAAGAAAAAGGCACGTACCTGTGTGACGTCAAATGTTTGACCGAACCATGACAGCCATGTCACATTGAGAGTTTTTTTTTGTCAGCAAGAGGATACCCATTGCGTTGGAAAATTAACAGCTTTGTATTCCAATGAACTTTCTAACGAGTGACGTCCTCTTAAAAAGATTTGCTTTTGTCGATGCAGAACAGATCATCAGTCTTGTAATCATGCCTCGTCAGCTTCAGTTTTTCGACTGTCTTTCCTAGAAGCATTCACATTTGGTTTTTAATTTTTCGTCCGCCAACTGCGATGACTAACCGTGTACAGGCTAATCAAAACTAATAGTTTATGGAAACCAACGTCATTTCAACGCAGTATCACGATAAATCTGTTGAAGTGCGTCATTGTCTCCTTGCGCTATTAATTTTTTCGTAATCCATTGCAAGATGATAATAAATTTTTTTCATACATTTTGACCAACAGCGTTTCAATAATTTTTAATCATTTGTTAATTTTTTAACAATTTTAATCAATTTTTAATCATCAAAATAACAGGGCCACAATAGGTGGCTTTACTTGAGTTTAGACGGTCTCCTTACTGTGTTTGTGACTGTGGGTGCAGTAGGTATGAGTAGCAATAGAACGTAAGCCAACAAAATTCAAATGATCTAAAAGGATTACAGATGAACTCCATGTGGCACGTTCGACGGTAGAGATAAAAACGTCACACAAGTCTCATATGATATTTAAAGACGTCACTCAATATCTACCAAGAAGGCCTGACGAACGGGATCTACATCAAAATTTATAATAGATCAGCTGAAGGCGCCTGCGAAAACCGAAGCCAGTATCGAGCCGACTTTACTGATCGAAACAGGCAGGAATTTCTTTGAATTTGGAACAGAACACAAAAACAAGGCACATTTACAAACATAGTTAGCAACATTGGATTCAAAAGGATAACACCTTCTATGACACAGAAGTTGTATAAAATGAAGCTATTAGGGATACTCTTCCTGAATAATACAAAGCTATTATGTTTACTTCAGCATTTGGGTGAACATTTCGTCGACTAAGCAAAAACAACAATGCCCGCCATTATTAATCTATAATCCTTCATCTCCCAGAAAAAGCAGCGCCCATACTGTGAGGATTTTCGACATAATAGAACCACACAAAATGTAGTTAACACAATAAATAAATAAATAATGGGGCGGGCGATAGCACCTGCACCAAGAAGAGATGAAATTAGTTTTGAAAATACAAAGGCCGCATAATTGCCGCCGAAGAAAGTTAATTACGGCTAGTTCACGGCGTGGGCGTGGAGGCCAATGAGCCTTTCGGGACACATACACAAACACACATCGAAAAGGAACTTACTCTTTCATATTTTTTTCATATAAAAAATAAAAAAATACACAGCACATATAACAAATATAAACAAAAATCGATTTTTTCTATCTTCTTCTTTCAGAAGTTTTTGGTAGATCAATTTATCCATTTTCACTTACAACATTGTAAGTGATTTTGTCCGAAACCAGCTTGAGCTCTTTCCACCTTTCTAAATACTATCTTCTAAGTTTTTTACTGTTGTTATTATATATTGCAATTTAGGGATGTAACTAACCTTTTTTACTACAAGACATAAAACCACTGAGATGAGATAACTTCTACGGCCCATTTGTCGATCACGTCCAGAGAAGCGATGCAATTGTAATTTTGCACATCAAACGCATTCATGTGTTGTGACTTGATTGATGATGACTTTTCCCCAGACATCTGCATCCCACCCAGTGCAAGCATTCTTCACCGTTAATACAAAATCCACATATTACATCCTCGTCGCGCTACTCGGTTGACTACGATGCACTCTCCCGTTGTCTAAAGATGTTGTTTTTTTCTTCTTGTATTGGAAACTCAATTTCCACTTTTTCACTTGTTCTTCTTAATATTAATAATATTTAATTTCATTTTTTTTTCACTACGTGAAGATATTTAATTTCACTGTTTATTTGCTTTCCTTCTCTCTATAAAATAACACTTCGCTATCGCGTTTTTCTTATCGGAATTCAAATAAATCAAATATCAAAAGGCAACGACTGAAATGCAATAAACTCCTCTCGCCAACTTTATTGATTGTCGCAATCAACTTCACCTTCTTATAGGCGGTGGTTCACAACTAACACCCGAAGTGAAACAATGGAAAATTTCTTTCCAGATACAGTTCCCAGAATTTAATAGGGGATTTTTAACTTAACTTATATATAAAAGCTTATAATATAATAACTTAATCTAATTAAAAATATCGTTTTAATTCTAGTCTTAGTTATATTTTATTATGTATGATTTTCTTTTAACTGAAAATAAAACTTTAATCCAAACTTCATTCGATCATAACAAATAGCGCTTAGTCTCTTTCATTATAATTTTATGTATTATTTTATTTATTTATTTTTAGTTGTTATTTTGGTTTTTGTGTCTTTATGTCGCCTACACAACCGAAACGTAACAACTGTCCGAGAAAAGGACTTTAATATAAAAATAACTTGAATCCCGCAGTCTGTTGGCATAAGCGTGTATGAAAAATTTTTTCATAGAAACTGTTATACGATTGTTTAAAAATGAGCATACAATTAGTCAATTTCTCTGAAAGGCATTATTTATTGAGTCTAAACTGTTGCCTGTTCTTTGTCGGAAGAGCACACATTTCGGCAAAATTACCACATACGTATCCCGATTCAAACAAATCACATAGGATCAAAAATGTTGTACGGAGCGACTCCAAAAGATAACAAAAAATAATCGTTCTTCTACGCAAAAAAATGTCGATGAAAAAGAATAAGATGATTTCAAGGATATTGAAGAAGAGTCCTCTAAGTCCATTGCGTGGTGGACGAGTTGTTTCGCTCAAAACGCTCCTAAACTTATTATGTCTACGTTATTATGTCTTAACATATGAAAACTTTTTCTGGCTCACAATGTAGGTTTCTTAGGGAGATCTTGCTATCATCACAAAATTCTTCATTTTTTTTATCAGTTCGTACTTGACGATACTGTTTCGAACACAGACAGGTGGGTCCTTACTAGCAAAAAGAGGTCGGAAGGGGTATGTCATTATGAACCACTGCGCTTTTCTATGTACTATTTTTCCCCTGAATCTCTGTAAGGGAATATTTTTTGGACTGACATTTCCCGGGTTTAAAATTTTAGGTGCTGGTGGTCAGGTATGCAGCATTCGGCCATCATTGTTTAGCCCTCGTAATGAGCAAGTGTTCTTCTCCTGCTTCTATGCCGATAAAATGGACTTCAAGATGATCCCCAATATTTTTGAAAATGTTTAACATATTTCGAAGACCACAAATCCAACTGGAACGGCCATAGCGGAAGGAATAATGAACCTTATTCTGACTCTTTTCTTAACAGCTTATGACCTTTTTCATGATAGTTCTGGAGGCTCAGGATAAAACTTCAGTGGTCTGTTGCAGTTAAAGTGAAAAGCAGTTAAGGTGAAAAGCAGCGACCTCTTACCAGAACCAGAATATTACAGGATAGGATACAGGTGCCTTGAATGGAAGCTAGATGTGTCAAAAATGATTTGCAGAGTCAATGCAAATGAAATTCTTTTCTTTACGCTATCGAAATTTTGATGCTTCATACAACAAGAAGCTAATCAGCTGCTTTTGCTTGAGAGTAGAAGATATGCAGACCATGATAGGTCGAAAGATCATGGCTAGAACTAGATGGGTACCCAACCAGAATGTTACAATCAGTTAACATATTGCAACATATTGAGCGTCTACCTAAAGACGGATGTATTCTCTATTCTCTCAACGTGGTGAGCCAATTGGACCCGGAAAAGCTGTTCGTAAGGTATATCTGGGAGAAGGATTTAGGACTTGACTTTAGGACTCATCGAAGCTATATTTTAGTAATTGGTTGATTCAAGCCCTGACCCTCGATATATGTAACATTGTCAAGCCTTCAGGATGGCTGACTGCTGGATCTGTTGAAGGATGCAACTCCCACACGTTACTCACACTCAAAAACAGGGAGATGTACCGTTTTTTTACTTTGTCAGAAAAGGCAGGAGCTCTCTTCAGATACGTTGGAAGATAGCATTCTTACATCAAAGGATACTCGGGTTCATGGGCCACACTAAAGTCGACCAATAAGAAAGGCAATTTTGTTACTTTTTGGTGCACAGGGGAGCGAGATAACTCTTATTGTTATTCATCTTCTATTCTCTATCTCTATCTTCTATCTCTATCTCATCTGCTATCACTTCATCCTTTTCAGCTGAAACAGAGCCTAAACGCGATATCGGCTAAAAAAATAGAGACCTTTCTTGAATGAGAGACCAGCTCCTAACTAAGCTCTCTTGGCGACTTGCAGGGGGTTTTGTACATAAAAAATTTCTACTATTGTGACTCGTTTTACTATTGATAAGGATTATTTCTTGCATATCGAGTGAAATATAAATTTACAGCGAATAATCATTAGAGGACGCACATACCAATATACAAGGAATAGCTCTGTATGACTGGTGTAGTATTAAGCATACCTGTAAGATTTGTTGCAACATCGAATGATGTAATAGGTGTACGTCTCGTTCAAATAATGGGATGAGTAAGTTGATAATGTCAACTTCAGTTTTCGTGTGATCACATAACATCCTTACGCATCATGCATACAAAATGCAATAATGTGTTGAGGTATTTAATCCAGTTTAGTTTTGCTATTCAAAACCGCAGAGGTAACCACAATTGATCTGGTGGGAAAACTCCATCATTCACACTATCTTGGATTCTTCGCCACTTCTGAGTCCTCGTTTTGCAAACCACATTGAACAATTCACATGCCCAAGCACTTAACAATTAATTTGGCAATGATTCATGCCTTATATGAACACGCGCGAAATGATCATCCGCATCATGAATCAAATCACATTAGCCTGGTTGAGCAAGAAATACAATAAATATTGATCATAAAGTAAAGGCGACCCCCGGTGGAATGTATGATTCCTTTTAGTTTGTCTTGGAATGAAGTCATTTAACAATGAGTCATGCAAGTACAAGAACTTATTTGATGGATATTCAGCATTAATCACCACATGATGATGGTTGAATGGTTGGTTGGTGTTGCAATTACAAATGCTGGCAACAAGTTTTATTGATAATAATATTCCATTGATTGGTAAATGTCTTGAGTATAGTATAACGCGACAAAGGATGAATGAATACAAAGCGTTTTAAAAATGAACTGCTTCAATTGTACAATGATTAAGCGATTTGGTACAGAGTCAACAATTGTTGCCTATGTTGTAGCTGCCCAAAATGGTGGCCCTTTGAGTATGTTTGTTGCTATTGAATGTTTAAATATGATTGCATTCGGATTTCTTATTCATTTGTACATTCAAGGTTATACATTGTCATTGCCTTCTTTACTCAATAGTAGTTAACACTTCAATTTGATTAATGTGCCCAAAATATTGCTGGCGAGCTTGAATAAATGGATGACTTAATCTTGTTTGAAAAATCATCGAAAACTCCAACACTTTCCGATCTTTTTATGTACGGCATCTTTTACTTTTGATTGTATTGCAAACCCGCATACTTTGAATAAATAATGAAATCAAATAAGTCAATATGCGCCATTAAGATTCCTTCCCTTATTGAGAATGTTATGTCCTTTCCGTGATGCTGTGAAGGTAGTTCGAGTAGCTAAAACTCTCTGTATTTTAGTTGTGATTGATATTCGTCAAAAGTAGTTCGAATTTTCTGGTGGATCCGGTAATCACGTTCTTGGGTATCATGCTTAGGGCACATTAGGAAAACGGACAGGAAAGGAAACTTAGGAAACGCACTACCAGCGCACTTACAGTTGCTAAGTTAAATAATCGGACAGAGCTACAAGTCGAAGACTTATCTGAGCAACTCTTTGTAAATCCCATTTAGGAGAAAATGGAATGCATATACTTTTTTTGCAAACACAAGCTTATAATAAAACAAAAAAAAACAAGCTTTTTATTAAATCAAATAAAAGTTATAAGCCAAAATTAAAAAGTATGTGATTGTTAAATTCTAATTAAATATTCGGACACCTGGCAACGCCGGTTTTCTTTGAAATGAGAATTCCCCAAATTATAGCAGATTAACGGTGATAATAGTTGTCAAAGTCTAAACGAAAAAAATAAATTACTTGTTGTGAAATTTTTAAGGTGAATTCTTATGCAAAACTAGCATGGATCGTCGAGCTAAAGAAACTACTAACGAAGTTGGGAAATTGGCCATCAAGGCCGAAATACAATACTGCGGGACGGCGATGTGAGAGCGCGACGAGAGTCTCGCAGCAAAAGTCAAGCAGTTTTCGTAACATGCATTTGTGTACGACAACGTACAATGATTGCGATGCTTCGATGCGAGGCTAGAAATATTCGGAAAAACGAAAATTTCTCGCAACGAGGTGCGTGACGTTTGTCAGATGCTCTTTGACGCGTAAATGCAATTTGAAATTCAAACGCCTTTATTACTTTTTAAGTACGCGGGTTATTTTGAATGAAAATTTCGTGCATCCTTGTTGAGGCTATTATTCGCCAAACGATGGAAAATTCCAAATTCAAATTTTAAAAAAATCAAAAACAATTTTATTCAAATTTCATTTGAAACGTCACGAATTTGACATTTGTCATATGAATATTATTCATCCTCGCATCGCGTGTATTCTAAATTGAATGCGTTACGCAACGACGAGCGAGAATCACATCGCGTTCTCGCATCGCCATTACGCAGTATTGTATCTGGGCCTTCAAACATAACAAAAACGGGATGTCTGTGCGAGAAATTGGGGAAATTTTCGGCAGAAGCCATTTGACAGCTCATAACATCATTAAACGGGTTGATATTGATAAAAGTATTGTAAATCCTAGATATAATCCTAGAAATAATCCTAGATCCGGACAGCCAAAAAATTTGTAGAAGCAGATGAACGGTGGATCGTGCAGTAAGTAAAGAAAAATCCCAAGCTGAGTACGATAAAATTGACATTAGAAGTGTCTAACTACCTACACATTACTGCAAGTACATAATCGACGATACAGCAAAACGATTTTATCGGCAGGATTCCACGCAAAAAACCCTTTGTAAAAAAGAAAATTCAGCTAAAACAAGTTCGCTAAAGAGCATAAATCGCGTGACTTTTCCTATTGGAGCACAGTGTTATTTGCTGACGAGAGCAAATTTAATGCTTTCCGGTCAGATGGACAAACATATGTATGGAGACGATCAAATGAGGTGTTAAAACCTGTTAACCTTCAACAGACCGTTAAATATGGAGCTGGTTGATTGGTGGTTTGGGACTGTATGACAACATCTGGATCGGGAAAGGTAGTTTTTTGTATACAACACAAGTACAGATCCATTTTAAAAGAAAATATTAAAGAAAGTGTAGATAAATTGGACATTTCTGAGACATTTTCGTCTATTAAACTATTAAAATAAAGATCCAAAACACAAAGCTCACAATACGCGCATGTGTTTGTTGTATAATTGTCCTCGTGTGTTGGCAACGCTCCCGCAACCTCCGGATATAAATTTTAACGAACATGTGTGGACCAGAAAAAGAAAACATATAGAAATCGCGGGTAATTTTTTCGAAGCCCGGGCTTATAGTGGCTCTGGAGGACGAATGGAAAAAAATCGATTCCTTACTGCAGATTGTTGGTGGAATCTATTCCAAGAAGACTGGAAGCCATTCGAATAACCAAAGGTTTGCGAACGAAATACTCAAATGAGAAAAAAAAGCTTTTTTAAACTTAATTTACTTTTATCATCATTCGATGTGTCCGAATATTTAATTGGAATTTAACAATCATATATTCTAAATTTTGCCTTATATTTTATTGTAAACAAAACAAAAATTAATTTTTTTCTTATTTTGTCAACTATTGTTACCTAGTAAATATACATGTATTTATTTTTTTCCTTAATTTAAAAATTTTTTCCGTACAGTTACCGACAAAAATCTGTTCACTGTCGTACTGTACGATTACTTAATTGAGCCACTGTAGATGGGATAAATACTTTTGCATCAACAGAAAACGTCATTCAAACAAAAAAAAAATATCTTTTTTAGTATTTTCATCCGTGAAATGAATGGCTTCAACTTGAGCCCTATTGGGCTAGCCTGTTGGGCTATCACTAACCTCGTTGTAATATTTTTCTCTCGCCAGTTTTTAAGTTTTCTTTGTTCTAATTTTGAAATCTGTTAGGCTCATTCGAAATTCTTAGACCAATCATGATGGTATATGTATTTTTCAATGATTCTCTGATCCAAAAAGCTCGACACATTGCCTGGGCTCTATGGAGACATAATTAATCATTGCCTCTTTATCAGTTCCAAACGATTTTCTCAAGAAAGTACGCTTATCCTTCCCTTATAGTACGGCTAGTGTTTCCGTGGACCTTCTGTGGACCCTTAGAAAACATAGATCCTTTAGAAAATTGTACACTATCTCAGGTTTCATCAGCGGAATTTGTATAGTTCCTGGTTTGAGGAAGAATAAGTTTTTACAACAGTTAGAGGTTCAAATTGAGTCTCAGTGACAAGACGATAGCCCTGCAGACTCTACAATGATATAATTCTTTGAAACAACGTGAGCAGGTCTTTGACGTATTTGACGTAGCAGTAGATGTCCTGTTCAATTCAAATGTGCCTGTGGTTACCTCATGGCTGAGGTAACATTTGCAAATTACGTCGAACAAATGGTTTTTCGCGGACATACGTCTTCCTGGACAGAGAACTGGATGAGAGCTGGACAATTAGATAAGTAGTTGCCCACAGTTTCAACTTAGAATATCCAGTTTTAAAGTGTACACGCCTACAAGTAGTGCTGTACTACTGCAGTAGTGCAGAACATTTTTAGGCCGATTTCAGGTGTAGAAGGCTCATATCTACTTTTTTCATTTAAAGTTCCGTGGATTCACAGTAGTTGGCACGAAGATACATTCAGTAGAAGAGCTTTAGATATTATTGGCAGATAACTTCTTCTCGGGATTTGTCAAAGCACTGGTAACTCCCAATTGTCTACCAAATTTGAAGATTACGACAGGATACATATAAATGTGCTGCATAACATTGTATTTAACTTCGGGATTCCAGAGCAATTCCCCTTAATTACGACAAAGGCGATATCAAACTCAATAAAGGCAATCAATACCAACGACATCCTGAAAGAAACTTTTGGATCGAAAGTTTAATCTTTATTCTGAATCAAAGTGGTGACGTGGCCCCGTTTCTGTTTAATTTGGCATTGGAACACGTCATCGAAAAGTAGTCCAATTATTTCCTATGCAGATGAAATAAACAAGAGGTCACTCGCATTTTCATCTGCAGAGGAGGACTGTCTGAGCATCGAATCAGCATCAAACTCTCACGTAAGCATCTAGAAAGTTACTTAGAATTTGTGATTGGATCCTCATTATCGGATCATTATTGGAGTAAAACGTGTCAGAGGCCTATGGTGAATTAGACGCATAACTAAGGTGATTGAGTTTGATGACCTGGATTTGTCGAAAATAATAGAGAAGAACACTTGCTCCATGTGCATACCAAAAAAGGGTATTTGACAGAAACGCCGCAGGATGAAGACAACAAACCACAAAGCACTGACATTTGGGAAAGCACTGACATTTGACAGACAACTTTGACAGACAAGAGGCAGCTGCGCAGGTTGCGAACTTCGGTAGTACGACGAAAAAAAGGGAAACCCAGCGCAAAGAATCTCAAAGGCAGATTGTTTTTTTTCAGGTCAGAGTACATACAGATTGAAAACCCTTAAGGTATTCCCAAAAGGCCAATGTATTTTTATGCTAAATCACGGAACATTCAAATGGATTACTCATCTTAGAGAGAGGGAGATGGTTGAGTAAAGAGAGGATAATGAAAGATGATGAATGAAACGTCCCAATGACAACTGTGATAGGGAATGAAAAAAAGGATAAGCTTCGTTCAGTGGTGAAGTGCGTCCTTTAACAATCGAGTCCAACTAGTAGCCTCTTGGGTTTTCCCACGAGTCGTCGTTACGCGACATCATCTGCGAGCACCTTTCTAGATTCTTGCTCGTTATCCATCTACTGCACATGCGTAACCGCAGCTTCTATTGTTCTATAATCTTGGACTCCTGGTTTTTTAGAGTCTTTGTAATGCTTATTCTCCTTAAAGTACCTTTTCTTAAAGTACCTATTCCGCAAAAAGCGTTTTGGACCGACATTTTTCATGTTTCTAGGTTCGAGTTCGCATTTCATAGCCGATGCGTGATAGATAGTTCATCACTGATTTGTGTTATTGGAGTATTGTTGTCCTGTGTATGAAACTGGCTTTCTGTGTATGAAAAAGCCAACCTAAGAACGAAAATATATGCAAACTGTCATCTTTTTTTTATACTAACTTCTATTTTTCACTAGTTTGACACCAACAGGCTTCACGTGTGGTCACCATTCAAGATGATATAAGCCATAAAACATACACTAAATTTTGGCTATGTTAATGTGTATCGTTTCCTCCTTTGCTTCTTGATGCATTTAAAACTAAGAAAAAAAAATAAAAATAAATTACTAAAATAAAAAAGTACTTTCTGGAAATGAATTTAATTTTGGAAATTCAAATGGTTTACTCGGTTCTTTCTCATTTTTCCTGCAACATTTGATTTCTATTTCACCTTCATCTTTATTAATCTAAATCATAGTTCATAAACATGATAAATTGATGGTAATCATGATAAATGTTCACAAATATTTTGGGGTGCCAAAATCCAAGAAAATTAAGTGAACGAATCCGGGAGGAAACCGGTCGAAAATTTATTTGATAATTCATTGAATGGAAATTTTGAATTCGAATTCATTGATTCAATTGATAATGCAAAGAGCTTATTGTTGTAAATTCAAATTCATTTCAATCGCAAGGATGTTGCATCAAAATCTTCACTACTTTATATCAGACCATATGTTTAACCATTCATTTCATATTAGTACCTATCCATAAAATCTATTCAATTACAACCCCTAAAATCTTAAAATTACCCTCACATCCAGACAGTATTGAATTACATCACGTAATGCTCTATTTATTCGAAACAAATTGGTTTAAAGTATACCAAAAGGTTCCCTTCTTGGCCGTTGCTGTTCAATATTGATAGGTTGCCTTGTTACCGTGGCATTATATATCCGCAATTACCCGCATAGCCTCGTATCGGAGAATTATTTTAAAAGTGTGCCGCCAAGTTGCCGCTATCACACACATGTCCCTTTTCAATGATCTTTTGAGTCTTAACAAGTAACTGGAGAACTCAAAGAAAACATTGCACTATGATTATCGGTTCCTTCATCAGAGTCAATTGAAAACTGAAGATGCGCTGATTAGGTGGCCATGGAAGCATGAGATGGGTTACGCTTCCCGATGATACATGAAGGGCTCAGATGAAAGATTTTAAGTTCCAATTGAAATTAATTTTCAGATGTCTGGGCTCAGATATCCCATGATGAGGAAGTGAATGTTTTGAAAGCAGATCTGATCTTGGGTTAGGTCAATAACATTATTTTGTATATAAGAATATTTATCATAGAATCCCTTCAAAACAGATTAAAATATTGTGTTTTGTTTCCGTAATTCGATTTACAAAACCTAAGAAAAAAAAGCACAATTCAATCCTTAGAGCAAAAACCTTAAATATGAAGTATTGCATTAATCTTTCCACCCGTTCCGTGAAAATTAGCCTTGTCGCCATGTAATTTGTTTTCAATTTTCTTAATATACTGCCGACCGTCGCGACGCATCAAGTCGCCAGTCAAAGTAAGATCTATGATACAGTTCAGCCAAGGAAACGCCAGAAGAAAATGTTCTTCTTATTAGAACCATGTCTCAATGGAATTTCCATTTTGAATTGTTCACACGGAAGAAAAAAGAGAAAGTTAGTTCAGAGAGTAGATTGCCCGTTCGCCCTATGTGAACATTTATCAAGATTACTCGTAAGGCGGGCGGTGGCGGCACTTTGGTCCAATGTAAATCATATTAAAATAATTTTAACAGCGGTTAAATATAAATTATGAGATGCTTAGAATGTTTTTGTGTTTGACTAGTTATGCGGCTACTGTTCGTTTTCAACATGTGCACCATTAGGCTATGGTTTGTACTTCAGACCAATTTTGTGGTCTTTCCACAGACCCGACCACAAGCAGCCGTGCATGTCCTTCCTTCAACGGAAGGATAGAAGCAACAGAAATGGGTAATGAATAGGCCAATAATGAGATTGAATTTATTGCAATAATCCTTCGTTATTAGAACTAAGAAAAAATCAATATTTGTTAAGGCTGATACAGTTTGATATCCTATCTGTGTTGGCCATAAGTTAGATTAGAGTTTGAAAGCAGGATGTTGTGGTAAACAAGTGAAAAATCTATTTTGAAATTCATTGTATACTATGGAAGGAAATAGGATTATGTTCGTGAGGAGAAATGTATTGAACCTACATCATAAACTATCCTAGATTGTTTGCTTTTAAACCCATCTCAAGGTAATGATGCCTCGGTTGACTCAATGTGTATTCGGAAATTTGATCCAATTTAATATAAACGGCTTTACTGAGAACTAGATAATATTGTCAAACAGACAATAACTAAGACGATTTAGATGACCCATGTTTGACTATAAATGAGAATGTAATCTACAGGTCGCAATGGAAAATATCCCTTTAATCTACTTAGTATCCATTGCATTAAATCATTTTAAAGCTGAAGGACAATCCAGGTATTCAATGCTCGCTTCTAGAAAGAAACAATGCATAGAATGGTTGTTAATCCTTGGTTCGATACGTATTTGAATGAAAGTGATTCAAATTTATCTGAAATGTAAAATAGAACGAAATATAATTATAAGCAAAATAATAAAACCACATTCACAGCCTCACTAAACTGAGGTGACGAAACAAGACTTTCAGTTCAGCGACATAGCTATCCTGCGCTTGACTGTTAATGCCAGTGTAAGAACAAGGAGCTAGTTAGCTTGCCAAACTACAGGTAAAATAAAATAATTAAATGAATAACTAAGAACAAACTTAATTGAATTTTTTGAACTTTATTTATACAATTTATTTAAAATTTAAAAAGAAATCACTTCTCCTTCTCTTTTTGGGGTCATTGGCGTGTCATATGTTGTGAGATGAGGGAGCAGGAAAACCTTCATACGAACTGAACGGACTGATAAGTGTTTTCCTGTTAATGACATGAATTCAAACTACACACCCATTTGAAAGCACGTCAAAGCCCACGTCAACAAATGTCATGCATGATTCAGAAACCGAAGAAGGACGAGAATCAGGCAAAGGACGTCAACAGTAATCACAGTGAGAAAATCAGGGCCTCAAAGTCTATCATCAATTTCTGTGCAACTTCAATTTCAAATTGTGTGCAATCGCAAGAAAAACAAACAATCGTGGTCCAATGACAAGTGAATCAGCTGATTGTGAGATGACGTTTCTGCCATCAAAATATTGATGGCAGAAGCGTCATCTCTAACTGATGCTGATTCGTTGCAGTGCATTGGAGTCATTTTGCTGTCATATAATGAAATACACGGAACAGTAATATGCAGGAGAACAAGAGTAATACTTTACATTACGGATATTCACTATCCTCAACACATTTGGTATTCCTGAGATAAGATTCGGTAAACGATAAATGGAGTAAAACCATTACATAACCTTTCCCTTATATTTCTCGTGATAAATTCTATGATGCTATCCTAAGACGTGTGAAAATCTTAGAATATTCATATCTGTGAAATATTAGTTATTTTAACGAAACAATAAAATGTGTTAAAAGAACTAACGGTATTTCCTACATATGCTGTACATATTTTTGTAAGAAGGATGTGTTATAAGATGTTATTCTGATAAAACTAAAATACCTGAGTCAATTTTGCTTTGCTTCCCCTTCCTTGATTGTTTTGCGATATAGTGCAGTTAAAATACTGGTGGAAGGATGCGAAGTGTAACCGTCCTGAAATTAGTATTTTAACGAAAATAACCTTTTATTTACCTTTTTTGAAATTGGAAGGAAAGCTAAACAAAACCTCCCCAACTTGGTTCCTGCGGTGGCTTGGTTTCTTTCCTTCAATGAGGACTTGGTTGGTGGGTGTAATTAATGATTTGCTATACCATGATATTCGCCTCGCTAGGTCAAAGATCCTTCTTTGGTCAGCAAGTAGGAGAAAGGATTGAGGTATTTGTAGGCAATTGTTCAACTGGAGTGTGAGGTCACTGTCGGTGTTGATGATTTGTGTGACGCTTTGGTTGCAGAAGATAGCTCGCTTTTTCGAGGAACCGTAGGAATTGATTCATGAGGATTACGATTTTGGTTGAAGAATTTGGTTGGATATATGATTCTGGGGGTCGTCTTCCTTTTTGATGATTTCACAGCATTGGCGGAGAATTTTCCTCGCTTTGCAGTGAATCTTCTCCACCTGAGATGGGACTAGATCACACCAGAAGGTGAAACCGGAAATGATTAGTGGTCGGATGAAGGATTTATTGTGGAGGAGCCACTCCGTTTTGGGAAGCACGGTTCGTATATGCATAAGGTTAGAGAGGGCTTTAAATACGTAAGTGGCTTTTTGTAGGATCGATTGAACGACGTCGTTTGGGGAGAGTTTTTGATCAATTAAGATGCCGAGGTAGGTTACTTCTGGTTTGCTGGGGATTTTCTCTCCGCTGAGCAGTCGTTGGACTTTGGTTGATTCAGATCGGGCCTTCTTGGTAAGACGAGGTTTGCTATATGTGATTTTACTCTCCTACTTGGAGGGGTTGGCGATCAGCTTCCATTTGATGAAGTGCATGTGGAGGGTGTTGAGGTAGTAATTCAGGCGCTGCTGGTATAGAGGAATGCTTAACGCTGCGTGATATGTGATTATATCGTCAGCATATTGCACAATGTGGATAGGTGAGAGCAACTGGGAAGGAGAAGGAATATCGGAAGTGTAATGGAAAAGAGGGTGGCAGAGATGACCGACCCTTGTGGGAAACCTGCTGGCATTGACACTGCTGGGGCGCTAGCGTTTGGGAGTTTTACTTGGAACGCTAGCGTTTGGGAGTTTTACTTGGAATTTCCTGTTAGCGAGGAAGAACGAAACGAATTTGCTGAGGGGCGGGTAAAAGTTGAAGATGCTGGCAAGTTTGGTTTTTTTAGACCGTTTTGCCAGACGAAATAGAACGGGACATATGCATTGAAGATGCAGTGGTTGAATAGTTTGGAGACAAAGGGGCTGATTGTTCTGGCAGACTTCTTGAGAAAGATGATTGGGATTAGGTCAAGATCTGTTGATTTTTTGTTCTTGCGGGAGCGTATAAAGTCATGGATTTGTGTTTATGTGGTGAAATGTATGGGTTCGCAGTCAGCTATGAAGTTCATTGGGCCGATGGGTCTTTGCAGAGAGATTTGGGGAGGTATTCAGACAATGGGTTGAGTAACGACAATCGTTACAATAAGTTAGTAAATCAAATTTTGCTTGAAAATTTATTCAGAAAAGCTTCTTCCGAAAAATTGGGTTGCAAGGATTTTTATCTACTTGGGGCGCACGAAGTAGCAGACACGGCAAACGATGTGAAAATTAAAGCAAACATACAGACATCATTCACTAGTTCCGCGTCTAGTTCAACGATTGCTGAAAAAAATTAAACAAGATCACCTGCTTTGAGAGATGGTGACAAAATAAGGTCTTAATCTGGAAAAATTCGAAAAAAACTCAAAAACAGCGTGACCACTTTAATATAAAATATTGGGCTCAATTTTCAATCAACATTTTTATGTTTATTTTCGATATAAAGAGGTAACTGTTGAATATAGCATAATTTTAATGTTCTTGTCCAAGTAACACAACAACACGCAAATTTCAGTCAAATTTTTATGATTTTTGTTTAGAATGAGATTCGCCATTCATAGGATTCATGCTCACTAGCATAGAATAGTCCGTTCTCGGCCATTATCACCCCGTCTATGATGTTTTTCCTTAAGAATGGCTCATCCTTTCCTTCTACAGTAATCAAGTTTCATTTTTGTTACATTATTTCACTTCGGCTCCCTCTAACAAAAGTGTACCCCGTCATCTTTTTGAATTTCGATTCATTTGACGTGTTGGACCAATGGCTAGTGATTTGATAACACTCTCATTAATGTTTAAATGCCATTTCTGAGTGTCCTAAGTAGTTGTTTTGCCCTCGTGTGGATGAAGCCATAGAAATCGACTGTGTTTCTTGTCATTCCAAACCTTGTTGAACTCTTTCCAATGAATTTCGTCTAGTCCTGTCTTTACTGCCCCAAATGGCGCTTTGGATTTTCTAGATTATATTTATACTGAAAGTGTATAGATACGAAGAAATGCACTTAAAAAAAGACAGAAATTGTATCAATATAAGAAAAAATACGAATTAGCTTTATTCGAATTAATGGAAATATATAAAATATTCCAGTAGGAATTTCTGATCTTTGACAGTTGATAGCGGCCATATTGTTGTAGCGACATCTGTCAAATGATTGTCATTTATTCAGTTTGTTTTGCCAAAGCACCATGGATAGATGTAGCCATCGATAATTCGTGCAAATGATAAAATTGTTTTGTCAAAGTGGATGTTCTGTTTGGGCAACGTTCCGCGCACTTTGCCCATTTTACGGTCGCCATAATCGTCCTACTGAGGGGACTATTCACAGTTGGTGGATAAATATGAGTCCACTAGTTCAGTTAACGATCAACCAACACCTGCAAAACGCAAGATATGCCGAAAACATCACCGCTGTCCGTGAGAGTGTGCAGGAGAATCCGAGGCAGTCGATTTCGCGTAGCTCACAAGAACTCGTTCTTTATCAAACTACGACTATAAATGTTGAAAAGAAAACTGCCTTAACCTCCAATAAATCTTCAAATATTCCAGGGTTTTTGCAATTATTTGTGTAAAGTGGAGAAATCCATTTTGCTGGTCTGTGGAAATTCGGGTTGCATTCACATAGTTCATCATTTTTGACAATTTGTCGGGGTCTTTCTTTATCGTAAGGATTATGTTAACTGCCTTGTTGTGGTGTCGTTTATGGTTGTCTATTTGTGGTATCTCGTGATTAAAAAACTCTTTTTGAAAAGATTGCCTTTGTAGGGAGGGAAATGATAATATACTTCATAGGAATATCAGGAATCCTGGTTTCTGCTTCCGCATCACTCCTCGATCGTTAATTTTGTAGATAAGCTTGCGGACAAAGTAAGCTCTTCTGTTTTTAAGGATCTGGTAGCAAAGGACGAGGATGATAAAATTGCTAGTTGTTGGTTTCGAGTATATACACATGTTTAGGTCAGTATCAGTGTTGCTGTGGATTTCTCTGTGGATTTCTTATATTCTTTGTTCTAACATGTCACTAAGATAGAAGCTGTCGCGGGGTTTAAAGTCACGAGAAGATCAAATACGGTTGATCGGAGTTTGATTTTGAACTACCCATGCAGCGTTGTGCTTTTTAATGACCGCGCCAATTCCGCTACTGTTCGCGGGTGGCAACGCTATAACCAAGAATATATTGAAACATGAATTAATTATTTATGATGCAAATTTGAATTTAACTCGATGATAATGAATTTCGGATCGTAAGAACCATCAGTTGAAAAGTTTTTGCTGTTTCATCGTCTATTGTTTGCAGTTTATTTGTTTTATAGTATTTGCTCTTATGCGCACACCTACAATTATGCTGAAGATATCTACTCAATTCAAACCTACTATCGGGTTGGGTATTATCGAATTATATATATGGTCTTACACGTACCCTTATTGGCAGCGAACTAGAAAATACTAGTATTGAGTGGCAATCGGTTTGTGTACTATCAAATTATCTATATGGTCATATAACACCCTTATTGGTAGCGAACTCGTAAGTATTGGAATTGAATAGCAATTGAGTTTCCCATTAACAATGCCACCCATAACACTCAGTTGATTCTCAGATACATCAGTCCCTTTAATTGGCTCTTTTGTAGTGAAATACTCCGCCAACATTTATGTTGCTGGGCCTGGTCCCGGATGTGTTTGAAAAGTGTTAACAAATTTCATAAACTGTTAAGGCACAAATTTTTGCTTATTCATAGGACCAAATTTGAATATTTGAAATTGGAAACCCACAATCTTTACCAGATTGTAATCCAGAGTTGCTCATCTCTGCGGTTGTTATTATGCAGACTGGTTGACGTAGCTCAACTTAAGTCCCTGATGTATAGGTTACGTGGAGCTAGTTCGATTGAGTACTCCTGCTCCATTCATGTCTGTGAGTACAGAACACTTACTACCACTTAACCGGAAAGTCCAGTCGTTTCTGTCCTGTGTGATCGATCAGAGGCTTGGGTATAGTCTTCGTCTTAGTCTTGTGTTGACCGGGGCTTTGAGGACTTCCATGGTGCGGTTAGGAATTGTGTCTATTTGGTCAAATCGTTTTGTCTCGTATGTGTTTCACTATGCTTTCTTGTCGTAACTCCTTGTGTATATCCATGTTCCTAATGTACCATGAAACTCTACAGATCCACCGTATGGCTCTATTCTGAAAGAATTGGAGTGCTTTTTTGTGGGTTACACTGTCTGACAGAACACGATGCTGAAAAGAGTAAAGCCGGTCGAACTATTTGTTTGTAAATTATTCCTTTGTTTTTTATGTTTAGGCAACGAAATATTTAGAAGGGGGTGTAAGGAGGAGAGTTTTCCTAGACAGCGGGCTCCTATTTTGCGGATTTAGTCTTACCAGATAAGTCGGTGATCTAATGTGAGTCCTAGGTATTTGGCTGTTCTTTTCGTGTGCCGTGCGTTGCCTATGTGTAAGGCCGTTGAGAGTTGTCTTCTAGATTTGGTGATGAAAATGACTTGTGTTTAGTCTTTATTAGCCCTAATTTTCCATCAGCGGAAATATTCTTGCAACATTTCCACTGTGACTTGCAGTTTTGAGGTAATTACTTCTGCTTGCCTTGAAGTAGAGTATATGCAAGTGCCGTCTGCATATGGTGATACTTGTACATTGTTTGGTAAGATTGGGATGTCTACGGTGTACAGATTGTACAATATTGGTAAGATTGGTGATCCTTGTTGGACTCTAGCTTGAATAGTTCGCAGGCTCGAGAAGTGATATTCCACCGTAATTCTAAAATATCGATCTTTTAGGAAGTTGTGTAGGAGTTGGATGTATAATAGGGGGATCGAGAATCCACGTATTTTGAAGATGAGTCCTGCATCCTAGAGCTTATCAAACGCTTTTGATACGTTAAACATAACTTAGCTTGTTGACTTTCTGCGGTTAAAGCCATTTCGTATGTGCTGGATCACCCATGCTAACTGGAGTTGCATCAAGTGGGCGTCTCTGACGCCATATTGTTCATCAGGGATGATGTGTTGTTCGGCTATTACGTCGTCGAGTCTTATCAGTAATGTCTTTTCTGCTTTTTTAAGATTGAGGAAAAAAGACGCAATCTTAAAATTGGTCGCAAATTTTGAGGGAAGGCGTGGTTTTCTCCTGACTTTGGTAGTACTGTAACCATAGCCGATTTCCATGTTTTGGAGAGCCTGCGTTACTAAAAAATTGTGTTAATTATGCCTGTTAGGGTAGTAATTATGTGGTCTGGGAGCCACTTTTTCAGGTCCGGGTGGTATTCGTTTGTCCAGTATTAATATAAGTTCTTTGGTTTCTTGTACGTCAAGTGGCCGAAACGCGTCCTCTACCCAAGGTTCGGTTTTGATGAGCTCGTTCACTCTTCGTAGCATTCAATCCTCTTCATTACGCCCTCATTTCAGCAGGTATTTATTTGAAACTGAATCTCTATCAAATTTGCGAAAGCTTTCGCTTTTCCCAATTTATCATGTGCCACCCTATCCCGGCCATTTTTGCCGGGATAGGGTGGCACAACTAGCGTATTCCGTATGCCAAAGTATTTGGACATTCTCCACAAGGCATTCTTGTCAGGCTCGAGGCTTTGCAGGAAACTTTCGCATTCTTCATTTCAGAACTGATGGGTGCGGTCTCGAATTTCGTTTGTCAATCGGTTAGCTTTCGTTCGTAGCCTAGGATCACTAGTGCTCTTGGCTTTCCTTCTGTATTCATTCTTCCTCCTTATTATGATGGCGCGGGAGGTCATAGGGAGTGTATTAACTTATCGGAGTTGTGATTGTGTTGTCCTCTTTTGCCTGCTTGATATTATTTATTATATTTCTTAAATTTTTTGGACGATATCCTCTGTATTTAATTCTGGGGTCAGACTTACATTAGCCAGATGGTCAAGGAAAGCTTGTCAGTCAGTTTTTTTGTTGCTTCTTATATGTTCGGCTATTTAGACGTCCTCTATTAAGAAGTCTACCGATTGAGGATTTGAGGGGAGCTCGTTGAGGACATTTATACGCACTCTTCGCCTGTTCGCGGGGGACTCCACAGTCTACGATGTTTTCTCGCACCATATCAAACTGCATTGGTTCATAAGGAAGTTGCAGACCAGCACTCGTGCTTGCTTGAGATGAATCTGTTTAGTTCAGCCCCAGCTTGATTGATTCTCAAAGCAACCCAATGCCTGTGATAGGCATTCAAGTCTCCAATCACTAGTAGCGGCCCTTCTATTTCAAATAGCGTGCGAAGGTCTTGTTCAAAGTGCCTATTGTTAGATGGATTGTGCACAGCTACAAACTATCACAAATTCAAAAGAATTCCTTTTCACTTTGATGGTTGTTGCTTCTGTTGTGTGTAATTGTGCTGTATGAATTGGATAATGGCCCAAATTTATCTTCACAAGAATGGCTGTTCCTCCTCCCCTGCCTGTTAAACACCATTTCTGTATAGATTGTAGTTAGGAAAGTGGAGACGAGATCCGGACTTGAAGAAGGTTACGTTATTTCAAATTTACTATCTATAAACTACTGTCTAAACTCTCCAGTTCGGTGGAGCAAGGAATGAGCTTTTCACGTGAGTATAGAAGTGCGACTCAACTGGTTCCTTTGTGTTTAGGAGTAGTGGCTTATGCTGCAAACTTTGCTTGAACCATATTCGGCATCATGTTTTACATCACCAGTTGAAACTGTGATTGCGTATTAGCAAAAAGAAGCCAAAAGAAGCAAAAAGAAGAAGTGGTGTGAATGTTTGTGCGGGATTATACGCTTAGTTATGTTTGTTATTTAAAGGGATGTTGGGAGTTTTCTGTGCAAACGTATTCTTAATGTTTTGGGCTTTTTTTTCGGAAGCCTCCGTAGCTTGTGGGATGTTCTACTTCGCAGTTTGCTATGACGCATGTTGGCTTGTCTTGCATTGTCTTTTTTCATTGTGTGAAGTGATGTAGACCATCACATTTCATGCATCTAATCAGAGAATGGCGGTTGCCTGAGGAGTGTCAAAATTCTTGACAATTGTGACACATCGGTGGTCCGTCGCGGAGTTTCATGGCTTCCACCTTGTAGACAAAATGGCATATCGCAGTGATGTTGTAAATTGATGTTTCTCCTCTTAGGAGGAAAACCTTGAGTAGTTTTGAAGGGCTGGTTCCAGGGCCCGCACTAGTTTAGGATTCCAGATCTTCTTTGATATCCTCTATCCTTGAATATTGACGTTGAGGTTTCTCTCCTCGGAGAGGTACTATGCGTGATACTGCCACGTTTTGTTCTGTGAATGGTTTAGTTGTCAGTCTATGGTTGTTCAATGTCTCTGTGATGATTCCTAAATGAACCCGTTTTGCCGATATCGTCTGTTTCTCTGGCTCAGTAATTTGTTTAGTGAATCCCTTTGTCCGTCTCTCTTAAGATTATCGGTACTGCACGTTTCTCTGCATCAGGTTTGGTGGGAGGCGTTTTTGCTCTATTTGATGTTGATGGGTAGATGGTGGCTTTGTGTATTGGGGGATTCTTCGTCCTGGAAAAGTAATGGACGGTTTTGGGGTGCGCAACTTAAGTCCTTTTTCGATTTTGGAATTTATTTTATAGGAGAAAATAAAAAACAAAGATAGTATACCGAAAAAAAAATTCTTGATAATGACCTACATTTGTTGAAGTGTGTTCAGTGAAGGAAGTCAATCTAATTCAGCTTCCCCGCGATTGGATAAGTACTTTCATGACACAAACATTTGTTCATTTAACCTTATGTTGTAAATTTGAAGGCAGATAATTTCCCCCATAGGAAAATCTTTTAGGCATCATAACAAATGGCATCTTCGCAACAGACAGTGTTCATTATCTCCACCCAATTTTATTACATATGCATAAGCCATTTATCACTGGCGAATGTTTCGCAGGTCTCTTACGCAATTTCTTACCTGAATGGTTGCTTCTTTCCATACTGAGGCTTGCCAACTTCTTGATTCCACGTATCTAACTAATTTAAAGTAGTAAGTGGGCGTACGATGAACACATTTATCGTCTTAGCCTGTAGGTCTCTCAGCTGGTGGCAATTAGCCGTATGAATGCACATTCTTCTGAGAAGCACCTATATGAAATTAGTAATAATGTGGGATTTAATATTCAGCATCCGCAGCCGAGCACGAAATATTGGGTCAAATGAGATAATACGGAAAGTATCTAATATTTCTTGTAGGTAATTCAAGATTCTCCAAGTAATTGGGAATCACGACTTTCGATGTATCTATTTGATTAGAAGTTTACATGGAGGTCATTTCGCTATGAATAATCGCATCTATCTCTTGTAAATTTACTGAATCCTAGCAATTAATTAGGCTGAGACCAAAAGACTTATTTTCAAAGTAGATACAATGCCGCATCGAATTAACCAAGGAAATTAGGAAAGAAATAGATTTCGCATTCAAAAATAAGTAGTTAGGTTTCAAGATCAATTAACCTCAATACATATATAATAAACTACAATCTACAGTTTGCGTGGTACAATTTCTTGAAACTTATTTCAGTTTTGCTGCTCATTAATTCAAATTATTCAAAAAGTCTTGCGTCTATATCCCGGTTGCGAAAAAGTTTTATCGTACAAATCCAAGCAAAAGGAAATATTATCCAACACAGTTGATTGTCTACTAAATTATTTAATTTTCTTTCTCACCATCCAAAAAAACAGAAAAGTTCCTCCTAGCATCTCAGCCAAAATCCCATCGACTAACGATAAATACGAAAGAAGGAGTTGAACAGCGTCGTTCCGTTTTGCAGCAGGAAGTCCATCGGAGTTTTGATAGAATTTAAATTTCGCTCAATTTTTCGTATAACAACTGGAACATCGATAGGAACATTTTCGCAGACTAAAATCAATTCTTCCTTGAAATCCAATTTACCTCAGCACTTTTCGCTCCGACGAATAAATTTTATTTTTCAGTGACTGGAGGAGAATGTTGCGAGAATAGAAATGAGGGAGTAAAACCATCCTGAAGTTTTCCAGATGCAAGCCGGTGTCGGCTTGCTAAATTGGGTGGAGAATTTAGAGATCCCAATTTTGTTACTTCTTTCGTCGAGACAGAGATAAAAGCTTCCATATGGTTTCATTTACGAGGAATATGAATATTTATGATTGCCAGGTTGAAGCTGTCACAAGGATCCTAGCGCTCTTTCTACTTTTAGTAAAAATTAGAATCTACATTACAGAAATTTTTTCAACACTTTGTTTATTACGTGACGGCTGTAGCAGAGTTTACGTACGATCTAGAAAAATCTTCGAAGAGCTCACAGTAAGGTCCTGCCATTATTCACATAGTTTGGCAATGGTCTTAAAACTTTCTAGCGTTTCTTTACTTTAATCTATATCTGGGAAAAACTTGTTTCATATTTGAACATTTGAAGATGAGTTTTTTGTTACGTTTCGCTTGGCATGAAATGTCTTCGTTCGTTTAGTTAACAGAAACGAACTTTTTTGTTGAATTGCCAACACGTACGTCCAACGAACTAGGACTACTATGTCGACATTGTAGTCATATCTTTGATTGTCCTCGTCGTCGGTGTGTCACAGAGGAAGAGTTAATGCCAGTTGGGTTTTTGATTTTACTTCTCTCAACATGTCTGGAAGTTTTTTCGCTTGCAAAATACGAGAATGGAAAGAATTTGCATACGATTGACTTAAAGTTTTGAGTTTCTAAATAAAGGAACTGCATCAATGATGTTTGCACACTTTTGGCTGAAGGGGAGATCAGAGATCAACTTTTTCGTTTCTAAAGTGTTTCGAAATCAAAACTTGGCCTGGATTCATGACAAAAAGATTTCAAGGAAGCGAAATGGAGTGTTATCCTTAAAACAGAAAACGTTCTCCCAAGAACATGATTTTGTTCTGAGCAAGCCCATTCGATCGAAAAAACAGTATTCCCTATACCACTTTTGTGTAAATGACAGCAAGATCAGCTAGTTCTACAAAATTCAGAGAAGATCGTTTTCTGTTGGGGCACGTATAAATTCGGGCGACCATTATTCATATAAAAATGTTCTTTGCTTGTTTGACAGGAAAAATTTGTAATGGAACACCCAGTAACATGTGCCCGATGTGTGCATAGCTGCAAGCGTAAGGATCTCCAGGTTTCCTCTGATTTTTGGATAATTTTACATAATATTTTAGTAATTTTTAGACAGTTTTCGAATGGTGTTGCACTCTACAAGTTTTTAATTTAGTTATTTACTAATAACAAATAGTGGAAAAAATTTGATAGCGGATTTAATTTGATATAGGATCTTTTTCTACTCTATATTTTTTTGATTTTCTATTCCAAAATGCTGGTTTTGTTTTAATATTCACAGGTATATATTTCGGAAGTGAGTTGTACCCTTCTCTAGTGTCAGTTATTTTCTGATTCAGAATTTTCTGAAAAAGGAAGGGAGCAACTTACTCGCAAATTATATATCTGTCAAAGTTAAAACAAAAACATAGCATTTTGGAATGGAAAATTAAAGAAATAAAGGATAGTTTGGAAGTGCTAAACAGGAGAAAATACAGACAGGATCTTCTCCTTCAAAAACTTCGCCCCACATTGTACGTTTAGTGTATATAAAAGTATTTGGGAAACCTTTGGGAAGCCTCATGAAATACCTTTAAGGTGACCTAGGTGCCTTAGGTAACATAGACTATCCTAGATGTTCTTAGTACTCAAGTATGACAGTATTTGAGCCGTCAGACTGGATTTTCATTACTTTAAGGACACAATTAACCCAGTTCACATATTTTTAAAACCGTTTAATATTGAGAGGCGTTAGTGAGGGTGAGTGATAGGCGAGGGGATTAGGGGAGACGGTCTAGCAATCAAGCAGTACTCTTCCATTGGGTATGGCAAAAGGATACTCTGCTGTTGAGGCAATGATGAACTGGTATCAAACCCAGTAAAACAGAATGAAGATGTATGTTAGATGCCACCGATAGGAGATCGAATTCGGAAGGCAAAACCATTCGGGACAACTTCTTCCAGCGCAAAAGCCAGAGTTCGACTCTTTCAGCATCTATGGTGATTTTCGATTAGATTTTGGCGGAAGACATTGAATCTGAGAGTCATTGTCTTCATCGTCATTGACATTGAATCTGAAAGTCAAGTCATGGAATAAGAATATGAGGACAATGTGTAAACTTTTCAAATGTATTTTTAATAATGTTGCAACCCAAATGACAGATGTTTCATATAGTATTTTTCTTGGATTTCAAAAGTATTGTTTTGTTTTTTTAGCTTTAAAATTTGGTTGGTACTAGATTTATGCTGCAGATGCTGAAAAAAGGAAGTCCTATACATTAGTTATTGCTAGTTATCGCTAGTACTCAATACATACAATATGTATGATAGATATTCTAGTATAATTATGTAGCGTTATACGGTTAAATTTCGCATCAACTTACAGTTGGAGACAAAACTCTCCATAGACGCTCAAAATTCCATAAATTTCGTAGAAAATGCACATATATATGAGAATTTTATATGCATCATTCCTGCAAACGTACCTTTATTTACAGAATTTTTTTTAAAAATTACATTAATCAACTTATAACTGTAAGAACACAAAAAAACCAAATTCAGTAGGGACAAAAGTGTTCATACATTAAGTAATTTAACTGAAAATTCCACATTATTTATATAATTTTATATATCAATATTTTGTTGGGCCACCGTTTGCATCAATGACAGCCTGCAACCGTCTTGGCATTAATTCCACCAAGTTTTTAGTGACTTCCGGAGTTATTTCTTCCCAGGCTTGTTGAAGCGCAGTTTTGAGTGATTCCTTGCTTCTGGTGTGAATTTTCGAGATTTTTCTTTTCATAAGTTCCCAAATATGTTCAATGGGGCTTAAGTCTGGCGACTGAGGAGGAGAATACAGCTGCCTTGGTGCATAATAAAGCAACCAGTTCTTTACAAAGCGTGCAGTATGTTTAGGATCGTTGTCCTGTTGGAATATCCAATGCTGGCCAAGACTCAAATTGTCCACGGAAGGTTGCAAGTTTTCTTCTAATAGTCTTTTATAATAGTATTGGTCCATAATACCATCTATAAAGACCAATCGGCCAGCCTCACCAGCTGCAATTCCACCCCACACCATCACATTGCCACCGTTTTACTGTTGGTATCAAATTCTTCAGTTGCAATGCTGTTACCTTTTTTCGCCAGATGCTTCCTTTGCCATCATTACCGAACAAGTTGAACTTGCTTTCATCAGTAAATAAGACAGTTTTCAAAAACTCTAAATCCTTTGCTAAATATCGCTTTGCAAATTCAAGTCAAAGCTGCCTATTCTTTTCAGATATTAGCGGTTTTTTACGAGGAACTCTACTTGCATATCCATCGGAACGTATCATTCTTCGGATGGTTTTAGGGTGAACACACTTATTCGACGGATTAGCTACATGTTCCGCCAATTGCCGACCGGTTACCCTTGGGTTTTTGTCCACCTCTTTTAAGATCATGCTGATATCCCGCCTGGAAAGTTTCTTTGGTCGTCCATTTCTTGGCTTATTTTCCACTGATCCTGTGTTTTTATACTTTTGAACAATATATTGGACAGTGGCATGGGATAAATTAAGTACAGCTCCAATTGCGCGGTATGATTTTCCATTTCTATGCTCAGCAATAATTAAATATTTTATTTCAACACTTACTTCCTTACTCTTGCTCATTTTTCACTTCCTATGCTCACAGGTTATTGAAACAAACTAGTCATTAGATCGTACTAACGCATTTCATCGGAAATGCAACGGTTCTTCCAAGAAAAACAACAGCTAAGCAATGCTATAAAGACCAGAGTACACAGTATGATGAATGTATGAACACTTTTGTCCCAACAAAATTTGTTCCATTATTTTTACACTTGTAACTTAAGAAATTTTGGTTTTTTTAACTTATTGTTGACAAAAATATATTTGTAGTGAAGCTGCACACAAATATTTTATATATATTTTTATTTTCTAGTAAATTTATGAAATTTTGAGAGTGTATGGAGACTTTTGTCCCTGACTGTATATATTTGATGTGTGTTTTTAACTACGACCAGATTTCTTCGAACGTGAACCTTGCAACGAAGACCTCGCTGGCGATGGAAATATGCTACCAACTTCGAATAAATTATTATCTCGAGGAGTAATGGTTCCATTTTCCAATGAATAACCGGTGCCTACATTCCTAGAATACTTGTCTCGCAGGAAGGGCACGTCAGGTTGAAAGAAACTTACACCCTATTACTGGACCTAAGTGACAATTCCAGTGAACTGGACAGCCAGCGTTACTCCAACAGTCCTGATACACTGAGTAAAATACTAGAACTAGGATATCAGTTGGAACAATAGGAATCAAGCTCGCTACGCCAACCATGGAAGTATATTCAAGAACCACGGGTAGCTGGTAATGCTCCATCTGTGCGGATTTGCGAGCTCTTTAAATAAGGGTGCTTCCGAGGGTATAGTAGTGGTCAGTGGTGCGTCAATGTTCTCAATGCGCTATAACTACGCATATAGCTCGATTTCGCGCATCTACCAGCAAGAATGTTGAAGACCTTTGACATGGACCAAGACATGGATTCGTACTTCATGCTGGATTCACGTAAAAATTAGTCGACAATCAAACAAATCACATCTGAGGGACCTTGAGTTTAAGCAGACACATGGCAGCAGATCAAAATTAAGGCATTCTGACCCAATTAGGATTGAAGCCGAAGGAGAATGGTTTGATGAATAAAGTAGAGGTTGTAGCGTTCTGCCTTTCCAAGCAGTTTTTAGCCACAAGAATCATATGTGTATTTGTCTGTAAACATAATTAGAAATATTCATTATCCAATACTGATTTTATCGATGAGGATTCTGATGATAATGCATCAGACGGACTTGACGGTTGCTTTGTTTTGTCTAAAAAATTTTGGTGATGACGTCCTTTTGACTCCGCATAGTGTTCAAGCATATTGAATCAGATTATGACCTATTCTACCTTCGCAAGAAAAACCAAGTGACCTCAACGTGTGATTGCATCACACAGCTTTATTTTGTATTGAAACTTTATTGCGGTGTGATGGTCAAAAGTTAGTCATTTTTTTTTTGTGGGGAATTTGGACTTTTTACTGGGCGCAGAAGGTGTGATTTTGAATAAACGCAAACCACAGGATCAGTAGCCATCGAGGGTGACCCAGTCCATTACCGGAAAACGATTAAAAGGTCAAACCAACTTTGTAGTCTTTGGGTGAAAGCGGGCAATGTACGTAGACACAATAATATCAGGAATGGTTTAGCTACAGGGTTGACCTAGTATCTTATCAACCTCATGACGAAACAATTGTCGAAATTTTTCTGTTTCTGTATGTTCAGTGTGCATCTCTGCAAGGATCTTTGCTGTGAACACGGTGGATCACGCTATAATATGAAAACTGGACTTAAGTGAGTTGAAGATCTAGTCCCACTTCTGTTTATTCTAGCGTCGTAGTCATGCGAAAACTTTCAGTTAACAAAGATCATCAGAGACAACCATAACCTATGCAGATGGCACAACAGTATCCGGTGTAATTGGTCTGCAAACCAATCGAAATAGAGCAAAAATTATGACCCTCTCAAAAGAAACAAAAACTAAGGCCATGCAAAATCTATAGATGGAATAGATTATGTTGATTACTTTGTGTTCATTGGCACGAAATTGATGAGACGCGAACCCAATCGGACTTTGGATGAGAAATTGAACATTATAATTTTGGAATTTATTTTTAAAATATCGCCATTTAAATAAGAACTAAAGCTTAACATTCAGCGAATTTATAATACGGGCCGCACTTTCTTATGAATAAGAAGCATTTACTCTTCTGCAAGCAGTCCGACAATTGTTGAAAGCGTTCGAGCGAAGAGTTTTGTGAAGAATCAGAGTAACAAACTAAGTACTGCACTAAGTTGTATGAAATCTTAGGTTATCCAGAAGTCACCAACTTAATCAAATTGCAAAAACTCCACTTGGTGGCTCTCAGAAACTCTAAAAGTTATTTGATGTGAGGACCAAAAATCGACCAATGAGAGGACTCAGTGGATTCAGTGAAGGAAGAGAGTGGTAAAGCGATCGATCTTGACATTATCATCATCAATTAATCCTCTGACTCCGGATTCTGTAATCGGCAAATGCTATAAAAAGATGAAGTAACTTAGAGCAATATATTTTGAGGGCCAAGACCGGAGATGCAGTGCACAGCTTGGACAACAAGGATTTTATCGTACCACTAGGACTGGTTGCATAAGCTCCCTACTGCTTTGATTTACATGAGGGGGGTTGCCTTGAATTTTCAACGAATTTTAAGTTAAACGAGCAACAATGAGCTTTTTCATCAAAATAAGATATCGTCTTTCAATAAGGTTATTGTCAGCGTACGCGAAATATCCGAATATGTTATATATTACTTGTTATTCATTAGATCAAAATTTTTAGTGTGAGTATCGATCTGCGTCAAATGAGGAATGACGTCAAAAAATATTTCACAGGTAAATTCGAACTCGTTAGTTCGATTGAATCCAAAATAAAAATCCGTTCTATTCTTCCTCCATAAACTAATTCCCCAAATGCAGTTAAAGGCCACTATTCACAAAATTCCCTACGTTGCAAACCCCTTCCCTTTCAGCTATAGACTTCTAAATCACTCCATAAACATTTCTTCTTTGAAAAAAAAAAATCGTTCAGAAGACATCCTTGTATTGTAGAACCACTGAAGAAACTTTTTTGCCTATAGCATTTTCATTTCACTAGACCAAGTAGAGTGGAAGGACTTCATTTTCCATTTATACAACTTAACAGCTTCAGATTCAACCCGTTTCACGGCTTTTCTCTTCAGCAGTTCAAGCAATGCCGAGCTAGGTAAGAGGACGATGGCAACGACAACGATAACATCGTCCCGATTGCGACAAAAAACAAGCAGAAAACGTCATTGTAGTTTGATAGAAAAGTTTTCCAGAATACTCGGCGACTATGATGTTATGATTTCTTCCAGGAGCCTCCGGATACCCTTATACCTTATGGATGTATCCACAGTCAAACAAATATAGCGACCGACGGAGACTTACGAAATCATTGCAATGATAAAGTTTTTAGTGTTCTGCTCGGGAAAAGTTTCCCTCTCGCATTTTTTCTTTTATTTGTCACGTGAAAGAGTAAAAGTTCACAAGAATAAATCCGAAATGCCAAAACATGAGTAGGCTTAAAGGAGATTAAGCGAGATGGCAATGTTGACGGGTCTTATGAAGGATTCCCAATGCGAAAACTTTTTTAATATTGTATGGTTGGTAATCGGTGTACCTTATTATTAGGCATTTTATCTCATTTATAGACTTCTTTGGAATTGATTTTCTCTAGGTCTGGTGAACTTTTGAATCAACACTGTCTGCATGTCGTTATTTCTGGTTCAAATGCAAAGTTGAAATATTTTCAAAGAACATATTGAATGAAGTGGGGAATCTCATTTATTTTATTAACGGTATTTTCTCAAAAACTGATATCTAGATACATTTTCCATCACATATACACCTTTCTAGTTCGCTCGTTTCGTGGAAAATTAATCACTTTTAAAAAAATGCAAGTCAAACGTACTGAGATAAGTATCAAATTTCTTTCGTCAACATAAACTGCTTTCTTCACGGCTATCAACAAGAACCCAAGGCAACAAGTTGGTGTTATATTTCGCATATGTATGAACCAAGAGTTTACTGTAATGCTAGTGGTAGCCGCGTATATCACAACGTAAAATTAATTGCTAATTATACGTTTCGATATTTTTATCTTAAGAATTTTCCCCACGACATCAAAAAGACACCGCGACAGACTTTTACCTGAAAATATGAAGAAAAAGAAGAAGAAAAGATTAAGAAACCTTGTCGCAGGTATTTGCCTCTGGGAGTAAAATCTTATGTTGGTTCCAGTTATTCCAGTTTTCGATAAATCTTTGGTTGCAGTGCTAATCAGAAACACTTTAACATTAACGTTTCCAAATAAAATTTCATGTTGAAGGTGTGAAAATTTGAATTGAGCAAAGTTTTATTAGCACGTTCTTATATCTTTCAAGGTTGTGTTATGAGGTACACTCGTAATGAAATTGAAAGTGTTTAATGTTGTAAAAATCATAATTTTTCAAAATGTTCCGGTTCAAAAGCTTTCTGACATTCAGAAAAATAATTCTCTTTGCAGATCCAAAAAAAAAAGTTCTGTACATATTTGCTGACTATGTTCTTGCTAACTAGCCTTAGTCGTCTGATTGGAGAATTTGCTAAAGTACTCACTCTATATGCCTAATCCTGAGTTCGTATTACTGGTGTTTGGCTTCGAGTTGACCTGGGTGTCAAAGGCTCAGAGGGGCTTAGTAGACGAAGATTAACTAGAAAAAAAATTGGCTATGTAACCGGAGAAGCTAAGCATTTGAAAATAAATTTTTATTTTTTTTTCGACAATTGAAATGAAATTTTTGTATTTTCTTCGCAATTTTCGCTTTAGGCAGACTACTGTATTTTTAATTCCTTCCGATATTGACAAAAATCAAAAAGCGAAAAAATTCGAAACCTTTTCGTTCGCGAAATCCGTTGATACCTGATTGATTATAAAATTCTTCCATGAGCCAAATAACATCCTGTTGAACTTTACATAAGCGGTAGCAGGAAGATAAGGTTTGGAAATATACTACTGCAACCGAAGAGAAGAGTGTGAAATGTAGTCTGAGTAGTCAAGAAAGTCATTTACGTCACCGATTATGGTGCACCGCCGAAACGCGTCTGTGGCAGAAAAAAAAGTGGCAGAAAACGACGGAATGTTCCAAACACAAAAAAATAATTCAATCTCCGTCGGAATACACCATTTCAAGGAATTAACCAATGCCTGTCAAGCGCATTATTTAGAGACGATCAATCTATTAACAACCTGCAGAAGACGACTTTTAAAAATTCATAAGAAGAAGCGGATATTTGGTTCAACAAACAATGCTTGACTTTGCAGATTACGCAGTTAACAAAAGGGCAGAAAAGGACTACCTTATCAATGAGATCAAGAGTTTTGTTCCGTCAACGTAACGCAAATTGAAATCGTAAATAAAATTTGAAATTTAAACGCGTTAATTACTTTTTAAGTAGGAACGTTATTCGGAATGAATTTTGAATGAAAATTTCGTGCATCCTTGTTGAGGCTATTATTTGCCAAACGAAGGAAAATTCCAAATTCCAATTTTAAAAAAATCAAAAACAATATTAATCAAATTTCATTTGAAACGTCACCAATTTGACATTTGTCATATGAATATTATTCTTCCTCGCATCGCGTGCATTGTAAATTGAATGCGTTACGCGACGAAAGACCAGAGACCATAAAGACCAGAGAGGAAGAACAAAGCGACAACACGGACGTGACAACTGAGTCCAACTTCGCAATTCATATGATTGACTACAGATGTATACCTAGTACCGACCCTCAAAATAAAAAGATCACGAGCTTTTTTCTACCTACAGAAAGGACACTTATCTGCTGGCATAAATGACGGACTTGTAGATAAGAACGCTTGACATCGACAAAACCCAAAAAGGAACATCACTGAAAGGTATGCTGTAATGTTCCACTTTGGCGTAGGTCTGGGTCTGAAGTCGAGAGGTTTAATGTGGACACCTGCGCTGGCTTTATTGCACGGTCTCTATGGATGACGATGAAACAATATGTCAATCACCAAACCCAAAATCTGAAACAAATTTCAGTCCCAGGATCTAATTTTGATAAAGTTTTCTGGACTCCCGAACATAACTGGTAAATGCTCATCGTTTTCTTTTGCCTATGAAACCACAACCACCACGTTTCAGCTAAGGATAGGCTCCTCACCGAGCGGTGCGCTGACAGTAACCTGTCATGGGCGTCCCCCCACCCATGGTTCAGATAAACCACTGATCAGGTTGAGTCTATGAGTCTTCGTAGGGACAGCAATCCCTACTGAGCACAGTAGAAGGTACCTACAAGCGGTCAATCTGCGTTGGAAGTTAATTCAGCTCACTGAAACATCTGCAGCTGTATTATTTTGAAAAAATTGCAGTTTAAAAGAAAAAGTATTTTATTTTCTTTATAAATAATTACAAAGATATGTACGGAAGCAGTTGTTCACTAGGCGTTATCGCTTGAAAGGAACAAGAATAAATAGATTCAATTGTATAGTAAAGTATCTGAAATTTAAGATACTTTCATATTGTTATGTTTATCAATATGTTTCGAAATATTTAAAAATATAACCATAATAAGGTTTGTTTAGCCCACCGGGCCTTGCTTTTTGATATCGAGGACGCGTTTTCGCTGTATGCAGCTATTTTTAGCTCGTTCTGATGTCCTTGTGGCACTGTGCATCTCCTTATAGAAACAACTTTTACCAGAGGAATGGGTCGGGTTAATTAGACATTAAGGAGGGCTTTTAAGTTTGGATCTCTTCAGAGTCATGGGATTTTCGTTATTGGGTTCGTTGCACTGCACATACTTAATTCGTCGAAAAAGTAAGTGCGAAAGTGGTGGCTGCAAGCAACATTGAAGGGAATAGTATTGCAAAAACGAACTTCGAGGAATCCTATGAAATAAAATAATGATTTTGGTTATTTGGACAGTGTATTTATACTTGAATATACAGTACTCTAATTCAAATCAAATTTAGTCAAGGTAAGTTTTCATTTAAAAATTCACACGCTTCACCATTTCAGTTTGTCTTTCGAATTAAAAACGGCTCCGGACAGTACACAGCTAGCCACTTTCTAGACATATTAATTATTAATTGAATGTGGAACAAAAGTGACTGTTTCCACTGTATTACACATTTTTGAAAAAATTTAACGTATAACTTTATCCTATCTCCAAAGCAAAAACACACACAATGAATAATAAATGATTCGCTTAAGATGGAAGTGCCCATATCTCAAAATCCAGTCCATTTAACATTCAACTGAAACAAACAACTTTCTCGAATGTGTTTACAAAATCTGAATGAAAGACTGAGGCTCCTGTTAAACATTATCGGTCGCAATCAATTGTGTTGATAATAACCTGTCCTGCCTCGAAAACGGCCAAAGCTGGACCACTCATCTCGAATAAGGCAAAAACTGAATTAATACTCAACACAACAATCAGGTAATTTGTCTTATTCATAGCCCTCGGGGCGAACAAATCAAGATTCCTTTAAATTCACCGATGCATTGAGTTATCCATATCTTTTGATGCACGCGCCTTCGGGATGACTTTAACAAAAAGATGTACTGGGGGCGTTCTAGATACCCGGAGAATGTATCGCATCATCCTCTTCTTGGAACCGATAACAAAGTGAAAAGTTGTAAACTTGCAATAACACACATGTGAATGATCCCCGCATGGTTATTAGTACCTGCTAAGCTTACAAATAAATATTCGATGTATGGATGCACTTTATGTCGGTTAATTAATTAGCAGCAAGCTGTTAGTTGGTTTCTTTAACGAGTCTTCTCGCCATCATTCATCCATCTTAGCGTCACTACTTCAAGTTGCATTTGTTGGTAACAAGACGAACTGCAACGCAACGGAAGGAATGCATCTTGGAATGGAAAGCTGGCGATGTTGCTACAGTATGGCTTAGAAAGGAGGCTGAAAAAAACTAAAGAAAATGTTTTGGTGTCAGGAAAAATGTTTCAGGATTGTAATTGATTTGCCCTTTAGGAATATCTCTAGAATCGATAGCTGCTACCTCACCCAAGGGTTAATTGAAGAGGTTTTGTAGATGGTCTATGTCTTGAGATTAAAAAAAGGAATTTCCTAAAGTTCACGATTTCATGCTCGCCTTCTGTTTTACTTCTGGCTGTATCTCCAAAGAAAACTTGAGAAAAACATCTTCAATTTGTCATTAGTACAAACAAGGCGGTCTATCGCAAGTCTACAAGAGTTTGCTAGTTCGTCTAGTCTTCTCGGTAATAACCAGCATCTATCAGACTTGGTGAAGCAACCAACATTCAATCAATTAGCATTTAATCATTTAATAGATATATATGCCAGCAGCCCATGGACAAACGTGTTCAGAAATTTTTACTTCTGTGTCTAAATTTGAGAGGCTTTGAAATCAAATTCTGACTAATATGTCATTAATCAATCAAAATGTCAATGTTCAGTTGATTGCCTTTGTTTCTTATCTGGGTTTTGACCATTTCTTGCTTGTATTCCACTGAACGCTATTTCCACTTTCGTCAAAAACTTCGAATTTATTTTGGAAAGATAAACATATTTGATTCCAAATATTATCATATTGCACAGTTTAAAGTTTTACCTGATTTTACCTGATTGAATACTTGATTGATATTTCCTAAATTGCATTAAAATTATTTCTCTAAAATAGTTGATACATCGGTAGAAAATATTTTAGTTTAATATTATGTCTATTTCATATCAATGGAAACACTTTTTCATTTTCGGATCTGTCAAAGTCAACTTGACGGCATCGGAAGTTGTTTACAAAATAGTTAGTTAGCGTCAGGTATTTGTAGCAGCGAATTTTGTTTTGTTGTCTGAGTGTTTCGTGCGTCATAATGTCATCAGGAAAATATGAAATCAGTCCTGATATATTCTGATACGTGTCATCGAAAGCATCATCGAAACCTAACAGAATTTATCAAGAAAGCTTATCACGCTTGCTTCGGTGTAAAGCTTGGTGATCAGCACAAACATTGAGCTCTACTCAAAGTGTGCGTTCAGTGTGCCGAGCGACTCAGAAAAGGGACAAAAGGTTCACGTTGCTCTTTACCTTATGGCATTCATATGGTATGGAGGGAACCAAAAAACCACGGAGACGACCATGGAAATAAACATACTATTCAGTATCCTGATTTACTGTCGGCTAAACACCTGTACCTTGTGGACCAGGAATTGCCATTCCTCCATCTCTTCTTCACACCATCTAACAGCAATCATCAGATAAAAATTCAAACGAAAAAACTGGCGAATACGAATTCAATCCTGATATAGACCAACCTCAACAATTTATCCAAGCTTAACTAAATGACTTGTGAGTTAGTGACTTGGGCCTATCGAAGGCTGCCGCACAAATCTTAGGATCACGATTGAAGGCAAAAATCTGGTGGCTCCAGGAACTACATTTTCGTGGTATAGGCATCATGAAAAAGAGTTCGAGGAATATTTCTCTGAAGAAGATTATTTATTGATTATGGAGATTATGGAGATTATTTATTGATTCTCCCAAGAGAAGTCTGAAGGATGTCTTGTTGCAAAATGATAAAACTTATTCCTCAGTGCTTGTTACTCACGCCGTGCATATTAAAGAAACGAATGAGAATCTTGAGCTGTGGCTGTATGAAATAAAATATATCGAACATTGTTGGCAACACTGTGGAGACCTCAAAATAATATCCATGCTTTTGGGTCAGTAATCTGGATTCAAAAAGTGTCCATGTTTTTTATGCGAGTGGCACAGTCGAGTACGAAACTTACATCACGTTAAGAAAGAATGGCCACCCGGAGAAAGACTTGTACCGGGACAAAAAAATGTGCAGCATGATGCATACAAAATTAGTTCTTTTGCCTCTGCTTCACATAAAGTTAGAATTTATGAAGCAGTTTATAAAGCATTATTTTGTAAAAGTTTGAATGAAATAGTTTGTAAAAGTAAATAGATTAAATAGTTTGTCAAAGTTTAAATAAACAAGGTGACTGCTTCAAATATATGTGCGAAAAATTGCATGCACTTTCAGACGCTAAACTTAAAGAAAGAATTTCTGTAGGCCATCAAATACGAACCATCAAATCGGGCAGATTGTTCCAGAATACAATGATCCAGGATGAATCTGAAGAATAGATTTCTGTTGTAAAAGTCATAGACGGTGTCTTTGAAAACAAAAAGTCCCCAAACTACAAAGAAATTGTAGCCAACACGGTCGAAAATTATTAGAATCTGGCATGCAATATGAGCGTTAAACTTCATTTTCTGGATTCCCACTTTGACACTTTTCCCGGTAGCATTGGAGCTGTCAGCGACGAACAGGGAGAGAGGCTCCAGCGAGGCAAAATAAAGATGGATAGACGTTACCAAGGCACCTTTTCAACCTTTTGATGCTACTGGTTGAAAAATGTTCTCTGAGAAGATTGGAAGAAACATCACCAGAAGATATAGCGAAGCTCATCAATTTGATGCCTAAAAGACTTTAAGAGGTCATAAAGAATCGAGGGTATCCTACAATTTGTTAATTAGCTTCAGAACTGTTGAATTAACTGGGGTCGTGCCTTAAACCCTGCAACAAAGAGAAACTTTCTTTCAAGCTGATCAGCTTGCCTTAACTTAAAACACTTTAAAACTTAAAGTTGAGATTCTTTTCAAGACAGGCGCTCAAATTCTAAGTAGTCAAAAGACCAGGCAACTCTGCTTCTCCAATACGAATCATCCCGTACATACTAGTGGAAGTGCTTCGAGAAAGTCTATTGAAGTGGAAAAAACTTACGTTTGCTCCTTAGATGTGTTCTTTTGTGGCAATGTGCTTCATGTGCCAGTTGCTTGACTGTAATTGAATGCGGGAAAATTGGAATCAATTGACCGTTTAATAAGTTCTTCTCTGTGAAATACTCGTTTAACAAGAAAAATGGTTGAAGTATAGCCCTTGTAACTCGGTACAAGTTGGCAGCAACCTATCCACGGCTGGATCTTGACTGGTGAAACACATTGTTGATCCAGAAGTAGGGAGTCTATGTATTTTTGGTAGTAATGATATCTATTATATGATAGATGTTGAACATCTCTCTAGTTAGGTGTGTGAAGCTTACTAGATGTTCATTCAACCACGAAAACGTAGACTTTTATGTCAATGTATTTGAAATGACACTACGTAACTTCTTCCAAAAAAATGCCGGGAATTCGTAAATAAAACCCAAATTTTGTATTTAATCGTCAAAATTTATTTTGTCGCCTTGAAAGTATTCCCTATTAGAGGCCATACACATGTGCCATCGTTTTTTCCATTCTTCAAAACATTTTTTTATAAGTAATTTTTGGGATGGCCTTCAATTCACGGGCCGAATCTGTTTGATGGCATCAATGGACTCGAAACGTGTTTCACGGAGGGAAATTTTAGCTTCGGGAACAGAAAAATGTCGCACAGACCTAAATCTGACGAAAACGGTGGTTGATCGATGGTATTTATCGACTTTTTTTGTCTTGTATTTGTTCACAATTGTAGCTCGGTGTGACGGCGCGTTATTGTCGTGAAAAATCCACGAGTTGTTTGGTCTTAATTCCGGCTGTTTCTTCCGAATGCGTTCATGTAAATGCCTTAGTACGCTCGAATAAAACTCTTTGTTCACCGTCCGACCCTGTGGAACGAACTCATAGTGAACCAGACCACGAACATCGAAGAAAACAATGAGCATCACCCTAATTTTGACCGATTTTGACGTGTTTTTTTCGGTTTCGATTCATTTTTGGCGCGCCTTTCGAAAGCCTGTTGACTGGTGAGAGTGTCGCATTACTAACGAGGTTGACTAACTTAACCAGCTGCTGTACACAAGCTGGTTGACAGATCGTGCTGAAACTGTGCAAAATGAATGAATGACAGTCCTACCAACCTACGAAAAAAATACAAAATCCATTCAGCGCGGGCGTTTTAAATAACAAATTCTCGGTACTTTTATGACAGAAGGTAGTTGTTGCAATCCGGCTTTATCCAATGTCTCGATCATGTTACTAGCTCATAGATCATTTTGATGTTTCTGTTGGATATTTTTGATATTTGACTCCAATTTCGAATAAATTAAAGTTCGATTAGCTGCATGTAATGGTTTTACAAGCGGTTGTATGGGCTCTCAGAGCAACTTTTTCAAATAGTTAAATATTGCCTAGTTGAAGTCTGTGAGATCGTTAACTTGTTAGTCTCTAATTCTCGATCCTAACTCCTTTACTATCTGTCATAATATGTCTTTCATGCTCTACCGTTTTCATGCCAAGAAAAGTGGAGAAATTGAAATGAAGAGCCTTAAGACGCTGTGTTTTCCAAATGAAAATTGGGCAGCGATTATTTTTCAGTCTTCTAACTTTTTGGTTACTAGGCTTTCTAGTTCTGTCATGTTCGTTTGCTCTAACCCAGTGAGGCGTTCTTTAATACTAATTGGGGAATAATTGGAATGTAAGTGCTCATTACTTTCTTTTTAGGGTTTTACAGAGAAATACAGGCACAGAAAATTCAAAAAACGAACGAAATCATAAAAAATGGATGGTATAAATTCATATGAAGCGTTTGGATGTCAAGTTCCCAACTGTTTGTTTTGAAGAAAGTTGTTTTTTAATTTACTAAAATAAGCAAAAAGATCGAAATAAATTATTTTAAAAACTGCTTTCACTTGTGGGAATATCAAACGATTTCCTTGGATATCCGAAGGGGACAAACGAAAGTATGGTATCCTACTCAAACAAATGTTCCGCTGCTATCATCAACCAATGCACCTTGCAGCACCATCAATGTCGGTAATCACTTCCATCTTGCATCATCGTCGTCTCATAAATTCGTGACATGCAGATACTTTCGTTGGCGCTTTAATTAACACATTGCAAATAAATCATCGCGACAAAGATAAAACTGCCATACTACTAAATTCACCTTCCATATGTTACCACTGAGCGCAGCGTCCGCTTTCTCGTCCTTATCATTTGGCTGTTTAACTATTCAAATGTTTGAATGTTTGGATGCGCTTTATCGCCAGTAAACTGTTTGTAAACGCTTCTTGGTCTGGTTACAAAGTAAATACCAGGCGAGTCAAGACTCCACTCGCAATCTTATTCTCAGATACGTACACCTCAGATGTTTGCGCTTTTCTTCCCCCATGAAAATTGAAAGTCGTACTCGGCCATGAATGAATGGCACCAGAGCGGATGATGCGTCCCAGCAATGCCGTCTGGAGTGGAAAGAAGCATCTTCCACCTCAAGGTAAGTCAGTGACTAAAAATTCGTAGTGTACCTGTTATATCTGTTACGCTCAAGTTAAAAGATATGACAAATTGAGATGCTTTGAGGCTATTTGTTGTGGCGGCGGCGGCTTATAAATAAATACTCGGGACAAAGCACTCAGTTCGGAAGAGCATTTTACTTATTCATCGTATGGGAAATTATCCATAATGCAGCAAATAGCGTATCCACATTTGCAGCTTACGTGGAATTACGCCTAAATAGGATCAGGTGAATATGCACTAATACGTTTAGATCGTAAGCCTCTTTTCACGTCACATGTGCTCCGCGGAAAGTGTGATGAATGTGAGATAACAATGCCGGTCTTTAGACCGCAGATGTTGCTAGGCTCAGTTCTGAAACATTACACATCAAACATTCCTACACCTCGACCTTCTGGTTCTTTTTCTTGCAACCCCGCCTGCCGGTGCTTATTCAGACAAGAATTCTGGAAGGAAAACAGATGCAACTTTGCCACGTATTGGTCTAACTTTTCTCATACTGGAGAGCACAAACTCAAAAGAACTTAAGTCGATTGTTACTCAGTCATCTTGAAAATTCATAAAACCCTCAGCTTCACCACGAATGGGTAGTCGGTAACTCGTAAAAATGAAGCACGTTCTAGGCGTCACGCTTCACGCATTTTCGGCCCAATTTCATTGACCTTCCTCCCTGCAGCAACTTGTGAAAGAATGTTCCGTGCGAGAAATGACTCAAATTAGGATTATCGCACCGACCTCAATTAACTTTATTAATTTCTTTTCGGTACTTAATCTTAATCGGGTCATTTATGGGGCGGGTGCGTTGTGAAATATACTTTCACATTGCCAATTAACTTCAACGATGATGGACGACAAGCGAGGTACGTTAGTTCTTATACTGCTTTGCTTCTGGAATTCGAGGTATTAATTCGAGAATATTTTTAGTTCAGCAGGACATTTCAGTTCTACGATGTAAGGTGGAAAATATAAAACAAGCCTTATATCTTTCAAGTAATTTTGGACGTTTACCACCATCGGGAAATCGATGTTTTAAATTTTGGAAGTCTTTACTGATAGTGTTTTCTTTATAGTGATTGTCTGAAAAAAACACATATTTTGCCGACTAAACCCCTATTTTCAGTTGCACTTGAGCTCTCACGCACTAAATAAGTGCTTTGGTGAAAATAGTCTTTCTGAATAAAAATCAATACAGCATCTCAAGTAACAGCTCCTTAACTGTGGATTTTTCAAATACCCACCGATTTCTACACATACATAATATTGTTGCATTGTATTTCCATCAAGTTCCATCAAGTTTCAAAAAGAACGTGATATTTTCGTAAAATGGGGAGTTCCCCGGACTAAATCACTTTCTGTTGAGAATACACTAGGTAGAAAAAGTCTGCGTTCACCTGCGTGCAACCAAATTATAATCTTGAAAATCGAAGCAAAATAATACATTTTAATGCATTTATCATTAGCTCAAAGGACTATCTTCAAGCAGAATTTCATTAGTTTAACTTTAGTTGTTTTTTAACAAATAGATATTTTCCCAAACAACATAATAAATCAAGGCAGAAAAAGTATGCGTCCATATATAATAAAAGTTTTCAAGGGACTGATAATTACAGTTCTCAAGCCAATCAATACCTTGTAAGATATCCTCGATTCTTCATGACGTCTTGTAGTCACTTAGGCATCGAATTCATGAGCTAAATTAATGAGCTTGAGGTGGCGTATGTTGCAGTTTTGGGCTAATTTAGTCTGCATGCTTGGGGTCGTTATCTTGCTAGAGGTGAGAATCATTACCTAAGCTGAGGTTTCGCGGTTTGGCTTCAAATATTTTCTTACAGTTACAGTTGACTCAAAAGGAAACGGCTCAACCCTCGATATAGTGTTGAGCGACGAAAATGTTAACTTGTCTGAGCTTAGTGTAATGCAAGCCCTTTCCTCTCCACATTTGCCTGTATATTTTACAATTGGAACTGCAGAACGCTCCATTGAGCAGCCAAATCAGTTCTTTCTTTTTAAAAAAGCTGAGTGGCCCAAGTTTCGCAGTTACATCAACCAAAAATTAACCATAAATCGGTTTACGATCAGTTTTTTCAGCCTCAGATATCGAGGAAACCGTTGATTCTCTTAGAAAGACTATCTGGGAAGCTATCGAATGCAGTGTCCCAAAATTTAAGAGTAAACTCCAGTGGCTAGAGCTTGATAACGAAACTTACAAACTCATTAGGACAAGAAACTCGCTCCGACGGGAATGGCAAAGAACACGACTTGCTTCTACGAAAAATGGTGTTAACAGCCTTACTACTGCAATTCGAAAGAAAATCTCTTCGTTACGCAATCGCCAATGGAACAATATGTTGGAACATTTAGACTTCAACTCGCGAAAAGTATGGAAACTAAATAAAATATTCAAACGAAAGCAACACAGTTTGCCCTATCCACTAACAGATGATAAAGGATATCAGGCACATTCCAATAAGGAAAAAGCTGAAATCCTTGCCGATAAGTTTCTCACCTTTCATTCTTTAGCACAAATCAGTCATAATTCCATCACCGATATGATGGTCAAAAAATCATTTGAAAAGGAAATGAGCTCTTCAAGTATACCACATAAAGACTTTATTCGCACCGAAGAGATAACTGCTGCACTGAAAAAATTGAGTAACAATAAAGCACCAGGTATTGATGGAATACCCAACATCGTATTGAAAAATCTACCAAAGAAAGCGATAGTTCACACTTGCCATGTATTTAACGCATGTCTTAGATCAAGCTACTTTCCCTTATCTTGGAAATTCTTGGCTACTGTGGTCCCAATATTGAAACCAGGTAAAGACCCACATGTACCTGCGAGCTACAGACCAATAAGCTTATTGCCAGCTTTGGGAAAACTATTCGAAAAATTGATCCTAAAAAGAATCGCCGAAAACGTCGATGATAAAATGATCCTTCCTAACTTCCAATTTGGCTTCAGGCGAGGATATTCCACAGAGCATCAATTATTTCGAGTAACGAAAGAAATTAAGGCAGCCTTAAAGGAAAAGAAATCAGTTGGCATGGTGGTGTTAGACATAGAGAAAGCCTTTGATACTGTTTGGCATGAAGGGCTTCTCTATAACCTCAAACAATTTAACTTTCCGCAATACTTGACATGAGGCTTGTCGAGTATTGCGGAAAGTCCTTCTTACACGAAAGGAAATATCAAGTTAAAATACGAGGCAGACTCTCCTCAATAAAAAACATTCCATCGGGTGTCCCGCAAGGCTCTTGCTTAAGCCCCACTCTCTACAACATTTATACTTCAGACTTCCCAACAAACATTAATTGCCAAATAGCGACCTTTGCAGATGATACTTGCCTTTACGCAATAGGAACAGAACCGGAGACTATAATAAATAGCTTAGAACAAGGACTAGAGAGCTCATACCAATATTTCCACAGATGGAAAGTTAAAATCAATGTGGGCAAAACGAGAGCAATTTACTTCAGTAAGAAGCGAAAACCCACTATGCTTCCTGGCAGATGCTTGAACTTTTTGGGCCAATGCATACCTTGGGACAACGAATTATCCTATCTCGGTTTGGTGCTAGATCCAAAATTAACGTTTCGAAACCACATCGAACACATACGCAATAACACATTACATTCGGAAGTCGGAAATCGGAAGTCCAGCCTTAACTTAAAAAACAAGACTCTCATCGTCAAAATGGTGCTACAACCAATCATGCTCTATGGAGCTCCAACTTGGAATCAATGTGCCGAATACTTAAAAGCCACACTTGAAGCCACCCAAAACAGATTCCTGAAAATGGCGTTTGACAAACCTTTCTATTTCTCTACTCGGAAATTACATGAACTTACTGGAGTTGATCCTGTAAAACAGCTCGCGGACTCGCGGCAACTTAAATTAATGGCTTCAGCCAGCAACTCATCTAACCCTCTTATAGCTTCTCTTAGCAATTGAAGGCACTTTCCTATAGTGTACATAGTGCCTTAACAATGTCTTCTGTTATTGATAAATTCTTAATGCTCAGAAAATTGTATGAATACATTAACTTTAAAATTAGAAGATAAATAGTACATAAGTATAGGATATAGGTTTTATTTAGTTTTAGGTATTATTAGGCCCAGCCAAGGTTTTTTGTTCATTTTTTCCTTCAAATTGCAAAACCAACCGTGAAAAAATTATAACCAGCACAGCTGAAACAATTACCGTAGAAGAAATGAATTAATGAATTTTTCAGAACTCTAAATTAAGTGACATGTATGACACAAACTTATTACTATCAATAAAGCTTTATTCAATTCAATTCAGTTGACTCAATGCACTCTAGGTTACCAACACCAGCAGCAGCCATGCATCCCACCACCACCAAACCATTACATCATCACCACCACCATTTTTGACAGTGGGTAGCAAATGTCCTTTTTGTAGTGCGATTCATGATTTTCTCCAGACTATTTTTCGCCCTTTTATACCGAAAAAGCAGACTTTGCTCTTGTCCGAAAAAGCATATTTTTCAATGATTCTTGAGATCGGTTTAAGTACTCCTTTGCAAAGGCAACGCGCTTTTTCTGATTAATCGTGGAAATGAATGATTTTCGTCGTGCGACTCGTCTAGATTTTGCACCATTGTTACGGATGACATGTCGGAATCCATATTGTTTCTCGGAATTCTCCAAAATCTGCTTGAACAGCGTTCTCCAATTTTGAAACTACTTCATTTTCATGAGCGATCGAGCATAAACAAAAAATGCTAGCAGAGTTCAAAACAGTCAAAATACCACAAACAATTTGCAATAGTTTCAAAAATTTCAAAAAAAATCCAAAAAATATTATAAGAAACGTAGCTGTAAGGACGCAAACGAAAAAGAAACAATTGTTAATTTCCTCTGTGATAGTCCGACACTAGACAATACCATGCAACAAGCACTCGTGATTGTCTTCTTTGCAGGTTTGAAAGGTATCTCGATGACTTATTATCCTTCCTCATGACATTTAATCGTTTGGTTTTAAGCCAAAAACTTAAATAAAGACCAATTAGATATTTTCATTTTAGATTCAGAAAAATTAACCGATAACTGGCTCAGTTGAGCAGTTGAAACTCAGGTGAAACTCTGGCTCAGTTGAGTTAAAGGAAACTTGCAGATGGCATAGGAGATTAATTGGAAAATTGCAACAACTGCAATAGTTAAATAATCATGAATGTCCTTTGGAAACATGATTAATTCGAAGATTGTATTGGCAAAAAAAAAACATAAAAAAGCTAATGATATCCATGAGCTGCCATCTGCTGAGTATGGTCAGGAGTATATGTTCGAAACGAACATTGATAGTTCCATTCAACATTCACCAATAATCTACAATGTTCACTCGGCGGTTCATTGGATAGATTCCCATATCAATCAAAAACGTTGAAATAATTGTAATGAGCTTAATCTGCTCCTTAAAATGACATGCAGACTATGTGGTTAGAGCGAAATTTGTTGTTGTTTCTCAGGTCTAACCACTTAATATGTGATGGATTTTCTGGCAACCTCAGTGCAAAGCATAAACATCCCGTCTGATGCATAATGCCAATCTTGTCGAATTATGTCAATCCATCGAAAGGTTTAATAACAACAACTATGGCAAGTTGTCTACCTCCTGTGGTTGTTCCACTGATTTGTGTGCAATGGCCACTAATTAAGTGATTTTGCTTTCGATAATGTCCTCTGAACTGAGCTCCCTACATCGTTATACGACTATGGTTGAATCCACTGACGGACGATATACCGAAATATTAAGCCATTGGTATTTTGCCAATTGATTCCTGACCCGGTGATATTCAGTCATGTGAGTTTGTACGTACCAGACGAAAATTATTTGCTGTTCCAAGTTAATAACACATGAAGAATTCCATGATTAGTACCTAATTGCTGAATTGAGTGACTTCTCAATGGGAATTTATGTATGAGTAGCAGTTGATCCTGCTAATGAGATTAATTTGATGCAGATTCCACTTGATTTGATATTTGATGGTTCAGTGCATGGTGCATATATTTAGAGGAATAATGAGGAAAATAATTTGACAATGTTAAAATTTTTGTAAAAACAAACTTAGATTTGCTGCCTCCATGAAAAAATCAACATCTTAGCAAATAACTTGACAACATAACAAAGATATCCTGAAGCTTTTACCTGAAATTCATTTCGTATGTTTTCCTGCATTCTGCAATATCCTCCTAAACAAGCGGAACTGATATTTTTCTGAAAAGTCTGTGCCATGAATAAATTCTGTAGTTTTTTATGCTTCTCTTTTTCTTATTTTCGTTACAGGAGCAAACTACGAATGTTTTCTCAAAACCATACATTCCAGGAACATTGACAAGGCACAAATACGAAACATTGGGAACACATGAAGCTGTTAAGCAGTCACGAAAGAACCATATCACGAATCAACAGCACCATCGTGGTAAGTTATTCCTTCCTGGGGCATAATGTAGCCGTGGTCAGATACTAGATAGTAGTACATGCAAACGTTCTTTACCTACTTGTACGATTCGGCACATATCAACACGCAAACATATCTCGTCTAGTGTTGCTGCTAGATGATAAAATGACATTATTGTAAGGAAAAAGCAGTATCGACAGCCATTATGTTGACGGGTTGTATTCTAATTTTTTTCCAGCTGTTTGAAGCTGGAGGAAAATTTATGGGATGACAGTGCGTGACTTGAGTTGTAATATAGAAGAAAAACAGTTTATTGTTGTGAATTAAGTTTGTTTTACTCATACTGCCCAGTAATCTGTTATGAAAACTTGACGTTCGTCTTTTTAATCCTTATCACGAACGGTGCAGGATATCAGACGTTAAACAAACAGTTTCTTTTCAACATGAGCTGGCTTCAGTACTGTACTGTGAAATCACAATCGTAGCTTAGGAAAATCCAAATTTTCTTGAAAAAATGCATTGGATACAACCAAGTCTGTGCACTATTAACAGGCTCACAACTGACTTCATTACATTACATTAACCACGAATTGAGAAATACCAGCCCAGAAATGTCATCAACAAAATATACCATTTTCTGCACTTTTTGTAACTAAAACCTTTACTAGGCATCCTTTCCTTTCGAGACCGGATTTGGAACCAGCTTTGGAAGAATTAACGCGTTATTTTTTTGATTCTAACACATAACGAACTTCACAAACTGTGATGTTACACTTTTTCCGATATGTCTGAGTGAAACGTAAACAAAAATCTAAATTTTCACTTCAAACACTTTTCACTCTTTCTTCGCATTAAAAACGCTCTTTGCAAGACTTTTCGCAAGTAAGTTCAAAAAAATCTGACCCATCAACATTTTCTTTGACATAAAAAGTTTTTTGTGTTTAGGGTCTTTCAATAGGTCCTTTCGATTCTTAAATTTAAAAAACAATGTCTGTGTGAAATATCATCGACATATTTTAAATCTTTTGGGAGGACTATTGATGCCATTATTTGAAATGTTCAATTTTCCATGACACTGACGCATAAATCAGGCGAAATTTGGCCGATGGCATGAGTTATGTTGACTTTGAAGACCACTGTGGTTGATGGCTTATTCGCATAGACCTGTGACTTAAAATGTGGCATGAGCTTTGTGGCACGTAGCGTCGTGTCCTCCAATTCAAGCCAAAAGAATTTGGTAGTCATTGACCTATAGCGCTCGCCGTTGACAATGATGATTCGTCCAACGTCGTTTCCAAAGAAATATAGACCGGAGTCGCTGCTAGCCCAAAATCCACACCAAACAGTGACTTATTCGGAATTCAATGGATGCTTTTGGATCTCATGTGGATTGTTATCGTCCCAAATTTGACAATTTTGTTTGTTCACGTACCCATTCATTCATGGTTTTTCAATGAAGATTAGGGTCTATTGCCAACTGCTCCAGAGTCCATTTTACGAACACATGTCGTTTTCTTTGGTCATTTCCCTTCAGCTCCTGGGTCAGTTAAATTTTGAACGGTTGCAGGCCCAAGTCACGGCACGAAGTTGGCCAAGTTGCGGTTTGTGAAAGTTGCGAGTTCTTGTGAGCGACGCGAACTTGACTGCCTCGGATTCTCTTGCACACTCTCACGGACAGCGTCGATGTTGTCGATAGATCTTGCATTTGCTTGATCGTTTACTGAGCAAGTGGACTCAAATTTATCCACCATATGCAATTGCGATTATGACAACCGTAAATTGCGCGAAGCGTGTGGAATGTTTCCCGAAGAAAACACCAATTTTGACAAAACAATTTTATCATTTGCACGTGTTGTCGAACGCTATATCAATCCATACATGATTTGGCAGAACAGAATTAATAACCAACAGCCATTTGACAGATGTAGCTTCAACAATATGACCGCTATCAACTGTCAAAATTCGGAAGTTCCTATTGGAAGACCCTATATAAATGAGTGCTTAATTTATGAAAAATTACTCTTGGCATTTGTTCGACAATTCTTGACTTAGAAACGTACTTCAAAAGTAAAATTTTACTAATATTTTAAAGAAACCCACCTGCAACCGGAAACAACTTGTTTATTTATCAAAAACAAAGGTATATTTAAGGGTTTTTCATTTTTTTATGTAATTATTTTCTTATTGGACTCCTGATATCTTCAATTGCAACTCATATTCGGAATCAAATATTTACTTTTCCTTCGGTTCAGACTGAATACTTCTAATCAGCAATGCAGTTCGAGACCGAGTCTAATCAGGTTGTCAAATTTTGCTAATATACCTATCTGATATTCAGATTTTAGGGTAAAATGGGCAATCATTCAGTGTCCAAGATTTTTAAGCAATTATCTTTCTATTACTAGACGGTACTGATGGGTGTTCTATATCATGATCTTGCAGTCCCCAGGAACCACATTGAAAAGTGTTACAACATTCATTATTTTTTCTTACATTAGACATTACTCGTTTCAATTATTGCTTTCAGCTTAGTAGAGAACGTTCTATTCGTATTAAAATTTTGGATAACCATAATGATTAGACAGCTTTTCAGGATGAACACTGATTCTGCGGAAGAATCTGGTGAAAGTCTGAAACAATGGCAAGAGTCGTTGTTTTCTGAAGCAGCATAGTTAGGGTGGTAAAATAGTCAGGGAATAAAAGTTGCTTTTTCCTAAAATTGCAGACCTTATTTTATTCATGCTTCTAGCACATCGAGTACCAAATTTTTTCCCAACTTCCGCGTGATGTATTGAAAATGTAAGCCCAGTCAACGAGGTTTGTCTAGCTGAACGTCCTGTGTTACTGGTTAAATAATGCAGCAGTTTTCTAGCTGAGCTTTATGTCAGTATTTGGGAATGAAAATTATTCCGACCCTTTGAATGATTTGCTTCCGGCGCACGCATTAATTTTTTTTCACTTTCAGCTATCCTTGCTGACCATCAATATAAAGTGGATGTCAGGATAGCGTGACAGTGTGACTCAAAACGTCCACACCATAGTAAGGTGTGCCATACTAGTGGCGCTATTTTTTTTTTTTATTGTAGCTGATCATCATTCTAGGCTTACAACAGAACTGGGTTAAGAATAAAACCTTGAGCCTCACCAGATTTCACTTGCACCCTCATTTTTGGGACACCTCAACACCGTGGAAAATTCTGATTCTGAGCTGAGGGAGTGTCTGTAGACCAGAAGGAATTAAAGTCATTCCTCACATCAAATCGAATAAAGATGAAAAACAATAGACAGTGAGTACTTATCCTCACTGGATCTTGTTCACTACTTTTGCGATTGTGTCAGTGATGGATAGTCTAGCTCTGAAACCTTGCTGCTTAGTAGAAAGAAACCTCTGTGGTATGAGCAAAACTAGTAAAATGAAATTGATTGACATGAATCGATACAAAGTGAAGAAACTTCCTGGAGATAATTCGAATTAAAAACAAGCAAGAACTGTTATTTTTTTTTTGAATTCTGAGTTTCGGATAATCCTTGAAGTTTTTGTTTTTGAAACAATCCTGGCAGTTCTTATTATTTATTGAACTTGAACTTCCTCATCACATTGGCAATTACCCTGAAAGTAGGCAAACTTCCCAAATCAATCGTTTTCTTAGAGTTTTCTGAGCATTTCTGCGAAGGAGAAACAATAAGAAATAAGGCTTTGCAAGATGCAGCAGTGCTTAAGTGATTGGTTTAGAACTTACAACCTCTGAGGCTTCTATGCGCTGAAGCGTTTTCGTGGTAGAAGCAATTGCTGCCACTCGTCTACCTTTGCAGTTGGTGTTTCGCTTTGAAGGCTTGGTTGAGGTGCTCATAGTCAAATATATTCACAGAATCAAAGAATAATCTCTGCATCATCTTGGTATGATATTGGAATTGGATGGAACTTGTCGCAAGTTTTTTGAATGTGGGAGACTTTAAATCATGCACTCTGCTGATGGGCCATCGTTGAGATCGTAAGCTCAGGATGACTGGGTTGTTGACTAAATCTATAAGCTCTGATGATAGCATTACCGGCTGCTAATCGGTACCCAACCAGTGATACTAAGTTGACGTCCCTGCGGTAAATGGTAGTTGCCCATTTTTAACAGCCCGTGTATTTTATGAACCAATCGAACAAACAAGCCATAAACCGATTTAGGACTTAGATAGCAGGAGTTCAAAGGATAATCAGCTACAAGAGTCGATGTAAGACTTTCGAGCTTTGCTGTTTTTTTTCTTGTTTTACATTTCATTTAAGTTAGCGAATTTAGAATTTTTATTCTAAAACCTTTTTCAGTCTTAGACTTTCAAAGCTCATTGTAGAAACGTTCACTAACTCCTTAGAAAAAACACTGTCTTAGTTTAGCATAACCAATTGAAAAATAATCCTTGAAAATTAGTCTATTCTAAATCTTTCATCTCTGTTTCTGCTTCCTTTCTTGCAGCACTAGCAAACGCTCATGCAACGAAGGTACATACTGAAGCAACATGCAAATGGCCCAAGCCAAAGGTCGAGAAGATACAGAAAGATCCATCCAAGATGTACGTACCACATTGCACAATTCTGCACCGGTGTGGTGATGATACAGGTTGCTGTACCACGGATCTGAAGACGTGCATCGCTAAGCGGACGCAGGCGGTCGACTTGTATTTCTTTGTAAGTATCTTAATGCATACCTGTATCTATCGAATATCCTACAAAACTCACATATGTGTGCAGTATCTGCGGAATTAAATATTTTACGAGTTGGGATGTTACGAGTGTTCTTCTTTTATGTGATTCGAATTTATTCGATGCATAGGTCCGTTGTTCATTATCGCGTTCCATTCATTCGTAATCTGATGGCGGTGACGTAGTGGTATTTCGTTGTTGGATTTCTTATTATTCTGCGATGATTTGATTCTTCCATGGATTTCGTTTAACTTTACAGCTCTTTGCTGACCACCGGATACAGCTGCTGTCCCGGGACATAAATCTTCGGCAAAGTAAATGGGTCATTAACTAGACGTTGTGGCACCGAAACGGACTACGCTGGTTGATTCCGAATGAGGATTGCATTTCTATCAGAGAAGAACGTTTGGCTGGGTCTGATTGATTGTCATTTGATTTGATTCTGGACGTCTTAAAATTCCTTCTTAAGTGGTGTCCTCCAGCTATCGAATTAAGTTGATTGACGAGTGAGCAGCATTAACATGTATAGCAACGTTCCATATATTTTCGATTTGGGAGGGAAAAAGCTGATGATAGATATAGCTGGCTCTATCTAGATGAAAATACCTTATTGGGAATGATTCTCGTTTTCACTAATACGTATGGACATGTATATATTTTTCGGAATGATGTAGTTTTTTTATGACTCTCAATAAATCCCATGATATATGTTATGGCCATTCTATTTGACACGCTTTATAGTATTACTGATTTTTGTGGTGTTTTCTCAAAGCATCGAAATCAGGTCCTGATGTATGAATGAAGCTGAAACTAAAAAAAAGTAGATTCTAATTAGAGTAAGCTGATTGGTTTGCTACATTGGTTCTCGAATTTCATTGGAGATAATATAGATTTTGAGCTTTTCCATTCAAAAATAACCATCAAAATGTCCAAAATGTCGATCACTTACATGCTTAATTTGGACTTTATGGACATGTTCGGCATCAAGAGCTATTGTTTGAGGAGTTACAAAGGGTTTTTTTCGTATAACGAGTAGATCCTTACCGATGATAAAATCAATGACTGTTACCCGTACGCATTTAATGCATCTAATGCATGCCTCCTAACACAATTCCACAAATTCCTTTAACATCTCTTGGTTTTTGTGCCAGAAAAATCAGTTCAACAGCGCCATACCACAATTTAAAGATGTGAGGACAATGCGAGCAGGGATGTGAGCACAATCTAAAGCTAATGTTTTGGTAGCTGTGTTCCGGAGCTAAGTTGGTTAACCAGAAAAGGGGTGCTAGTTCACGGAAGTGTATTTCTTGGTCAAACTGAAAAAAAAACTTTGCCTGGCTAAGCACTTGGCTTAAATGCAATAAAAAACCTGCATTACATTCCATAGTTTCAGTATAGCTAGAGATATCGTTTTGTCCTTTCTTTTTTTCCTTTTTATTCACTTTGTACTCCTGTCACTTCGCCCCTTTTGCATGGTTTAATTCTTCCTACAACATCCATTGTTCCTTTTTTTCGGTTTTAACATGTCTTGAGAATATTTCTTTTCTTCCTTTTGACTGTTGATCTTATGATCATATTGATAAGAATCCCTGTCCCAGGACAATGCTCAAAAGATACATAGTAAACATCCGTTGTTACCAAGGTCCTCCTGAGCAAACAACAAAGTAAATGTATTTCAATCAAAAGACAAGACTCAACTGCCTATTTCAACGTAAATAAAATCAAGGAAAAGGAATTCACAAAAAAGGGGAACGGCGAATAGATAAAGTAAAATCTGTAGAGTTTTTGACAAGCGCAAGTTCAGCAAGTTTCAAAGATTGTCGAAGCTGCAATGGGTCAAAAACGAGTCGACATAAATGAAGATATCCGCCAGTAAACCTGAAGAACGGTGACCAATGGGAAGTCATAGGGAGCGTTAGTCGGACCTAATTTATGAGATTAGTAAGATGCTACTCAAATCTTCTAGAAACAGGACTTGGTCGGTAAACCGAGAATGTTAGAGCCGTTTCATAAAGAAAGCCAAGGCTCAAGAAGGAACTCTTGTGTCCCAATAACGAGCATGGCAATCACATTATTCCTGGGAATCAACTCACCTGATTATACTGCTTGTTATTATGGCCTATACAACCTGGAGATTGTTGACTTTACCTTTTGCTGTTGAACTGTTTTTATCTATATGGAGTTTTCATTATACTTTCCCTTGTATCAGCTACCTGTCGTTAGGGGCGCCGGTTATATTAGAAACCTGTGCCTCGTAAATTCCACTTTAAATCGTTGAATTGCTTTTTTCCCCAAACAGATTCAAGGAACAAAACTTTCGCCAACTGTGATAATTCTATACAGCGTATACCTTTTCAAGAATGGTAAAACTAGTTTAAAGACATGTGAATGGGTAGAAAGCAGGCTTTGCTCATATGCGGTACCAGCTTGCCAAAATTTCCAGGTACTTTGCAAAAGTGGACGATGTGGTGATGTAAAACTATCTGACAACTTATGAAAGAAGTGATGTCATTGTTTTTGGGGCTTTCAAATCAGACTGGAGTTTTGGCGATGGCTAGAGGGATAACGAAATTCATGCCAAAGCTTCCCCCGGCAAATTCGTGTTGAAGTCTCGCAGGACTGGCTGAATTCTAAAAACTGTGATCAGGACTTTTAAACACAATAATCTCAAGTAACCAGTCTTGAATGTCTGATTTTAACCCAGAACCCCGTTCCTATTTAGCGCAGTTGAAGTATTTCATGTTTCTAAGATCTAAGATAGCCCGCCAAGCGAGCGGTAGCATCAAAGTGATGCTAACCAGGACCATTGACTCACGTAGAGTGGTTCACCACAGCTTTGGACTTTATGCTCTATATAGACCAAGCACCACAATAAGGATAACCTGCCTCACCTGCGTGACCCTCTGCCGTGCACGGTACAAAAACAATAAAGTGGGGCTTTATTCGATTAAAATATTTTAAAAATTGAACCCTGTGGTCCAATAGGCTCTTTCGTGTACTGACGTTGCCCTATGCAATTTCTGGCTGTCTCTCAAACTGAATTGAAAGCGAAGCGATTTCATACAAGAGTCTAGCTACATTTCAGCCTTCATACAACATGCTATAGATTCGGCAGCGACTCTAATATAAAATGGCTCTGTAAAAAATCTGTAAAAAATTTCTTCTCGAACGTTGAGCCACTATCGATATTCGTCGGTTATTTTGTTGACGTTAAAAAGATTTTTCATTGATATTTTTGTGTTCTGATTCTGATGTTTTGATGGAAGCAACCTGAAGTTATCCTCGCAGTGGTGACCCCAACGTGATTCCTTTGTAAAAGTTAATCCCTTTGTTATTTAGAACACTCATGTTGTGAAAATATCAATGCGGGAAGTGACGCCAATGAACTTTTGAAAATGGGTACCGGGTCCGATAATGTTATGAAGACCCCAGAAACAACTTAAATTTTAAGTGTGTAAACCCCAATGGCACCGAGGATTTCGTAATCCCGAAACTAGGACGTAGACGCGTAAAGAGTTGCAAAATTTCCAGCATTTTACAAACACGACCCAGAATTTCGGTTCGAATAAGAGGAAGCTACCTTCCATACGCACCACATACCGCATGAAAAGACAAAGCTCCAATATGTCGTTCGATATGCCGGGCCGCATGCCATCTCGATCGCGAGGAATCCACCAGCAAAAGATAAATATGCTGCCGTGAAGCAGCGTTCGCAGAATGCAATGAGTCAAGGTTGAAACGCCTGTTCACAGGACGAAACCTGGACGGAAGGAAGCCATCATATTATCAGCGGCATCTATGGAATACTGGCGGAGAACAGATGACGAATAATATGCTGCAATCGATTCCTTTGGATAAACTACTAGAGAATATCCTGGAAGTTTTAGCGACTTCAAGGATGCCAATCACAGAATGGCTGGCAAAGACGGCGGATCTGATGTTAGAGCTACAACAATCATCCAGTATTGTATCGGTACAACTAAAGGAAGATACGAGCAGTGATGTTTTAACACCAGTATTGAACCACATTGATTGCTTTGATCTACGTCTGCAGGATCGAAGGAAGCGGTCGAAACCAAGATCGGTAAGTTCATTCTGTTTTTCGATACGCGCTTCGAACAACGAGGTCGGCATTGCCGTCAATGGTGTGCATTGGAGTCAATAGGCAATCGAAAGGATAAGCAACGCGGGAATCTAAGTTTGTCATCCCGAATTACGATGCCCGAGGACGACCAACAATTTGCCTTATCGGCAATACATTGATGTATTCTCCTAGCAGTCATTCCTTACTTTTAATTGATTGATCCTTTGTTGGAACAACAAATCAAAGAAACTATTTCATACAAGTTAAGTTGGGTCAAATACCGTCTTTGAAATTCTGGAACGTGGTCCGACAGCCAACTATAAAAAAACACCCAACTATAACCGTAATAATTTCACAATAGTTGGTTCGCACCAGGATGTGAAAATCATACCAATTTACATTTCAATTTCGAACCGGAAAATATTACTCTTCATAGCGAAAAAAACGTGTAAACTACTCGTAGTTTATCCATAAAAGGTACTAAAACGTGCTCCTATTGAAGAATCATTTCCTTAACCCAATCGAAATATGTCCGTTCCTCTACATTTGTCGGTTACTGCACATTATCAAGAAAAGTGAACCATGGTCGTGGATGCTTCCTCCATAAAATCATAAAATACATTTCGTGAGGGTCAGAGAAATTCCTTAAAATTATGACCATTTCGTTTTGCAATCGCATCGAACAAACGTTTTCATGCAGTATCTCCTTGCACGCATAAATTTCGGGAAAAGTCTTACTTTACAATTCGCCATACGTTCCTTGGCTACTTACTGAATTCACGAGTTCTGCAAGTGGAATCCTTTTTCATGGATTTTATAAAATATGATCATGCAAGTCTAAAAGTATACTGGGAGAGCGTGCAGGATTCGTAAAGTGTTTCTTGAGAATTGAAAACGATTCAGTTCATTCCAAAGGATATAGAAAAGTATGTGAAGCTTATAAAATGATTAATATTTTATCTATTTTCAAGATAAAGTTCTCATGGCAAAGATATCATCCGGAACCCGAAGTACATTTATTTGAAACGACAGGAACATTGGTTCCAAAAGTTTACTGGCGGAATGAACTTGTTTTTAGGGGTGGGCCAGAAAAAAAGGAGAAGTTCATTGCATTGTCTCGAGAAATTTAGGAAGTAATAAAGTATTTAAACCAGCCTTGAGAAGAAACGTTGATTAGCCATTTAAATTCGTTAACGTTGCTATTGTTATGCTCCGAGGGGAGTACTACGACCAGAGTCAGATGAATTTAATCTATTGACATACTGACCCACTTTGTCAATGTATCATTGTTTGGGTGGACACATCTTACAGATGGGGCGATGTGATGAAGAGTCGCCAGTAGAGATTATCTATCGGTTCGATTCTCGTGCAACAGTTTATTCTATATGGTTAATTTCGGAGAAGTTATTAATAGGTAACATGCCTTCATGCTGGGCTATCATCTTTGTATAATTGGAATATGTGGGAGGAGATGTTGCTGTAGGCCAAGTGATTTTTCATGAATGAATAGCCATTTCGATTTTCCTCGGCAAACTTTGTATATTAAAGGGACTATGTAATTAAGTTTGGACTGTATTTGGGTGGAGTAGTTTTGATTGGTTAGTGTGAGATAAGATTGGTAGATAATAAAAGGTACAAGGTATACATCACTTGCTTTGTTGGAAAGTTAGACGAATAGTTTGATTCTCACTTCATGCTACTTGTTTGGTTCTATTTTTAACTGATTCTGTTAAGAGAGCTCATTTTTAATGATTGTGTTGAAAATCAAATGCTTCTGCTAGTTCTGGAAAAGCCATTTCCTTTAAATAGTCGAAGTGATCACTCTATGTTTCGAATATGATACTTTGAATCCTGTAAAATCACGTGATAGCCACTAACTATATGCTCAATCTTCATATATTTTTTGAAAGAGGTTAAAGCAAAACTTAACTGATAGTTTTCAAATGCCGCTAACACAAAATGAGATATTCATTCTAACACGGATAATATTAGATAAACTAAAGGAACATTCTCAGACCCTTTGATGAAGATGAAATATTAAGTTAATGATATAGTCATTCGTTCTCAGCCTCTCACCCAATGTAGACCTACATCCTAGTGCTCCAGAGGGCCTACAATCGCAAGTTTATTCATCGACTAGTTCGGTTTTTACGCAGCTATTCTATAATTTAAAACGAAATTGTAGACACAAAGTAAGTGAAATCTCATCTGAATCTCCCACTCCTGCCCCGAGCAAGAAAAGTCCCCGGAACTCTTTGCTGGCAGAAGGCTTCCTGAGGGATCACTTCGAGATACCACGACATTCTTCGAGCGCTGAAAATTCAAACAGATTCCTATCTCTGGCTGAGCTTTCACACATCGACCACCAGTTTCAACAACCCAGCATTGAAGAACAAACTAAGATGTGAGTTCCTAACATTCATTTCATCGATCTACCCCGGAATAGTATCAATGTCTTGCTCAAAAAATTAAAGATTTAATAATTAAATATTCTATCAAAATCATATCGATCAAACTAAAGCTTTCATTGACCAACCTTAATGACTGTAAAACTGAAAATCACTTGAATGCTAAAAAGGTGAAGTATTTCACCCACGAATGACAAGATCTTCGTTCGGTAAAACTTACATTAACAGGGTTTCATTGCATGTCTTGCGAAGAACTTAGAAAGTTCCTTAAAGAAGAACATAACGTATGAGCTTTGGATATCAAAAAGTTCACCTCTTAAATGGGGGAACGCGATAATTCACCCTTCCTCCTTTACATGCAAACAGCAACAAAATTGACCAAAAAAATCAAAGCCATCAAGTACACAATCGTGTGATTGAGGTATTATTCAAACACGCGTAAAGGCCCCACTCAATGCTGAAATTACCAAATATATTGGCACGGTCTTATCATTGTCGCCTGTCCACAAGGTGCTCCAAATGCAGTGGTTACGGAAAAGGAGAGAAACAAGATCTGTTGGAATTGCAATAGTGATCACTTTGCCAATGACCCAAAATGTCGGAGCAGGAAAAAAAACAGTTGAAAAAAAAAACAAAGGAAAAGCTGAACCAAAAGCCACGAAAATCAAAAAGTACCTCGCGAATTTCCACAATCGACCACCTTGTAGCTATAAATTTCCAGGCAGTCTCCAATCTACCAACCAACTTGAAAACAGCACACGTGTCAAATCTTTTAAATATCTAAAAGCCAAAAGCATATGCAGTACGAAAAATCACACCGATGATGGCGCCCTACCGGAACGCGTCTGAGGGCGAATCAAGGTCGAAATACAATAGTGCGAGACTGCGATAGGAGAGCGTGACGAGAGTCTCGCAGCAAATGTCAAACAGTTTTCGTAACATGCACTTGTATGCGACATCGTACAATGATTGCTATGCGTCGATGCGAGGCGAGAAATATTCGGAAAAACGAAAATTCCTCGCAACGTTGTGCGTGACGTTTGTCAAATGCAATATGGCGCTTAAATGAAATTCAAACGCCTTAATTACTTTTTAAGTACATTGGTTATTATGAATGAATTTTGAATGAAAATTTCGTGCATCCTTGTTGAGCCTATTATTCGCCAAACGAAGGAAAATTCCAAATTCCAATTTTAAAAAAATCAAAAACAATTTTATTCAAATTTCATTTGAAATGTCACCAATTTGACATTTGTCATATGAACATTAATGTTCCCCGCATCGCGTGCATTGTAAATTGCATGCGTTGCGTGACGACGAGGGAGAATCGCAGTCACGCTCACGCAGTATTGTATTTCAGCCTTCAATGGAAGTGCATGCGAACGACGGAATGTTCCGAGGGCAAAAAATTACTCCATGTCCGTCGGTATACATCATTTCAACAAAACAAAAACAACCTACCGAGGAAACACTTTTCCTCAGCTCAGTTGCAGCATGGCCATAGAAACCATCCTAGCTGCCCCTATATCGCCTGCAGAAGATGTCAAGTGTCCTTATTTATATGTCCGTCGTTTATGCAAGCAGGTAGGTGTCCTATCGTGCACGTACGTAAAAGTCCGTGATCCTTTATTTTGAAGGGGCTTTATGATTTCTTTTGGCTTTTGGTGTTTTGTAGTTGTCAAACGAGGCTTCCTGATATTTGTAGAGCAGTTTTAGTGACTCCAAAATAATATCTGAATCAGTGTTTAGTTGTTCGTTCATGATGCGTCCGTCAAATGTTTTTTGTTTGTATATTTTCTTGTTTAGTTCGTCAAACCGTCGTCCTTTATGTTTTACATGTAGTATTTTCACTGTTTCCTTGACGCGAGTCGGTATATATTTTATGTCAACATGTGTTTTACGTAGTTGGACTTAGCTGTCACGTCCGATTTTCGTAGCCTTTTGTTGTAGTCTCTCATATGCTCACGAGATCTTGTCTTTATTTTTCGTCCTGATTGACCGATGTAGCTATGTTTACGCGCACAGGGTAGTTTGTAAACATTCTGTTTGTTTACCGAGTCCTCTTCGTTTATGTTCGTTCGTAGTATTTGCTCCTTGCTTTGAAAGCTGTGTTTGTGATATGTTTCTTCAAGAACTTTTGTATGTTGTTTGTCCCGTGTATGTTAGTATTCTCCAAGCTATCTAGTTGCTTTGTTCTTCCTTTCTGTGCATTTTGGGTGTTTTTATGTTCCTCCTTATCCTGTTCACCAGGTTTCTCCTGTATCCATTGATTTCTAGTATCGTATATTCGTGTTTAACTCTTTGCTGTAGGCTTGGTCTGTTAGGAGTGTCCGCTTCAGTCTTGTTATTAATTGTCTGATTGGTGCGTTTTTCTGTTGGGGTTATGTTGTTTATGTGGGGTTTATGTTTGGTCCAGCCATCCCCAATAGTTGTATATTATTACGTCTATGGCTGTGGGGTTTCTATATACCTCGTATTTTAATTCGTTTGATATTTTGATGTTCTTTATTGTGATGTCAAGGTAGATTATTCGCCCCTCTATATCTGTTTCTATTCTAAATTTAAGGTTTTTGTGTAGTTTGTTGAAATTTCTAGAATTTGTTTTTTGTCGTCATACATATTATGTTGTCCATGTATCTTGCATAAAATATCATTCCTAAGTTAGATGTCAGTGCCTCCATGTATTGTTGGTCTAGGTATTGATTGAAGGTTTCCATGAGGATGGCCAATGTTTGACTTCCCATTCCTAGTCCGGTCGCTTGTCTATAGATGTTGTTTTTGAACCAGTAGTAGTTTTGTTTTAATGACGTTTTGAGGAGGTTTGAGGAGGTTTCTGGGCTGTGTCGAGAAGTTTTTATCCTTCTTTTTGTCAAGTATTGCTCCTTGCAGTATATTGATTGTTTGTGTTGCCGTTTGGTGTTTTCCGCTGGTTGCATGTTACTTATTTTGTCAATCGGCTCTGTGGTGTTGGATATCACAAATTTGTTAGACTTTCGAGGTTGTTCCTTAACATTATTGCCAAGTGTTTGGATAATTTGTATCAAAGAACTGATTTTTATTTATTATGGGCCTCATTTGTGCAGCTTTGTTAGCGCAATTCGTGGTGATGCCGAAGAACTCATTGATGGCAGCGTGTGCGCAACTTAATGGTCTATTATTTTCGTTGCCTCTTTGATTTTCGCTTTATATTCGTCGGTAGGATCTCTTCTCATTTATCTGCAGATTGTTTCAATGATCGCTACAGTGAGTTTCTGTTTTTCCGATTTTCTTCCTTGTTTATACTACTGTACAGTCATGCTCCCCTTGTCTGATTTTGTTGTTATGAAATTTTTTATTTTGAAGGTTTTTTATTGTTTTTGTTTCCTTTCTTTTTTTTGTAAATTTATATCTTTTTCATTAATCCGTCTACATTCATACCTATTTGGTTTTGTTCCTCGACTGGAACTGGAATACTACAACTTCTGTGTCCACAATGCTGTCTTTGATGTCCTTCTTCTTGTGGTAGTTGTGGAAGTTGTTACTGAGGTATTTTTGCAGTATCAAGGCTTCCTGCTTACTAATTTCGATTCCCGTTAGGTTGCCGAATCTGGCATGGAATTTCAGCTTATCACTGACTTGGGATGTTTTGTTGTTTTTTTTTTGTTTGTTTTTCGGTTTTTTTTATGGAAGACTACTTACGCCCTAAGTATCAGACTCCCGGTGGCAACTACTAACTAAACACCTTCCTACAGAGACATCTTCCTACACCTTCTGGGACTACCGACTAAACACCTCCCTTATCACACCGAGATCCTCACCCTGGAACTGGCACTTCGGACCAGGCCGCATTAATCGTCGCTTAGCGGCGCCGTCTGGTTAAGCGAAATCCCTCTTTCGGCACGGATGGACGGGATAAGAAGTAGAACAACCCGTACGTAGTGCTACACGCAATTCCAATTGTCTTTTGACTTCTACATTTTCCCCGTAACGTTTCCTGGAGAGAGGAAGCCTTTTTTCTCCGAGAGTTGCGAATAGAGTCTTGTCTACCTTACGCATGCAATGAACGTGTGGCAGGCGTCATCTGTCATCACTGAACAAGCAAACTTGGGACGGTGATTTTCCCATCCTGTACAGGTAAGACTGAAAATATCCGTGCCTACTGAGCAGTTGCGTCAGATAATAATCAGTCTCACCATGCGTTTCGCAGAAGCACGGCCCCAAGTTGCTAAAGAGTTGTTGCCCATGATTGCTGGCACAAAATTAGGGTTCTTTTCCTTTCCTCTTGGCTGACGACTTATCTCGCCGACTTCCCCTACGTAAGTACACTCGATTTCGTTCAACCGCCTGTAGCATAACAGGAACCAGCCTCGAAATAACCAATAACCAGCACTGCTGGTTCAGAGACAGTACGATATGCAGCTGCAATCCACAAAGCACTCGCCTCTGTACCTATACGAGACGCATTCGGTTTTCTCCCCGTTAGTCCTTTCGGTTTTTTGTTTCACGTTTTGTATTCATTACTTTGTTCCATGGCTTGTGCAATTTCCATTCGCATTCCGTCAAAAACTTCCATTAGAATGTCGGTTAGTATGCGTGCCTCTAATTGTAGGTGGATGACCATCAATTCTGAGAATTCCAATGGCGCTATAAAGAGGCGAAAGTTTACAGGAAAAGAGCTAAAGAATATGCATTCAAACCAGTAGTATTCGCTAAGCTTGTGGTGACGTAGAAAAGAGATCTTAAAACTTTCTTTTGAACAATTCGAACCAGCTTCAGAAATGCGTCAGATTGCTGGGCTGCAATTTTACAGTCAATATAGAGACTTCGATAACTACTGAATTGAATGATTTTCTTGGCTTCTATAGGACAAATGGTTAGACCTCTGGAAAACAAACTTGAAAAACTGACTGTCAACGCTGGCAATAATCAAGAATAGAGATCGTAAAAATGAAGGAACACATTTGTATTTCTCTTTAATTTTAATTATAACAATAAATAATTCTAACACGCTATGACGCGAAATTCTATTTGTGAAAACAACGGGAGTTTTCCTATACCAAATCCATAAAATATAAGGAAAACTGCGTCTATCAATCCGTAATATAGGAATATCAATCTGTGGAATAAATTTTCGGAAAATGTGTTTTATTTCATTTGAAGAAAAAATTAAATTTAATTGAAAGGCCTCCTAAAAAACTCCTTCTCCTTTGATCCTCATTGATCTGTTCTTAATCGTTTTTCAAGTTTTTTCTTATGAAATCACGGTTGAAAGCATAAAAGCTGCAGATTTGCGGAACCACGTATTATTTTTTAATTTATTCGGAAAGATTCAAATACATGTTCGTGTTGGGGGTTCATTCTACACATTACTGGAACACGGATAATAGCAAAAGGAGTTTCCATGAAATGGTTATTTGATTTGATTTATTCATGAAAGTACGTTTTTGTCCACTGTTTGATCAAACCAAAATGTTACTTCGATATTACGTTGATATCCTTTTCTTTGCATGGATGACAGGATGAATGTTAACCGAAGGTGCCTTCGGAAACCGTTTGCACTTTGAAAAGCTTAACATTGGTTTATTGACCACCGAGGCTCAAACAATAACGATTCGTCAGTTTAGTTGTTGATTTATGGGCGCATTTGGCTATTTCAGTTTTTGTGCATTGTTTCACATGTTGTCCAGCAGTAAATTCTCTTCCTTGTTTGAATGGCTGCTTCTCATGCCAAGCCTGCCATCAAACATTTCCCATATCATATGTGCAATGTTGGTGGTGTCGGTGATAGCGAGCGACACAGTAATTTGTTATGCAATTTCCGTATCCGGATTATATCAAATTTATTGGGTTGTAAACTTAGCCCACCAAATTTTTGGCATTAATTCTCGCGGCTGTTCGCCAAACCACATGTACCAGCACCATCGCCATCGCCACTAGCGTTCGTTAGTTGTGTGAGTTATGTGTGAAAGGGCTTAACATATGTAATTTAGATTTTAATGTTCAAAATAATATTGTTAGTTACATATGTGCGTGTATTTGTCGTAGGTTTTCATAAATGTGGCGTGGAAATTGAATTTCAAGTGATTGATGTGGCCACAAGGGCATCCCTACTTGACCTTCGTGATCTGTTTTACGAGGATGACTTAAAATTTTTGGTGGATTTATGCGTCTTATATTTGCTTCTAATGTGAGAAAATGAATGATGAGTGTTGTGGTTGTATGGCATAAATACTTTGCTAACATATGCAAGCGCCTACAAATATTCAACGTTACATTGCTTCATGCATTTCTTTCATGCTTCGTGAAGGTTAGAGACAAATTTGGTTATTTTTTCGTGATTGAGGAAGTTGATATAAATATTTATACGAGAATTTATCGTGACATCAGTTTTAGAAGCTTTTTTATGAATGGGAAACTCGACTGTACTCTTGAATTGACATGGATGTGGTCACGAATGTTATGAAATATTTTTATGATGTTTTCAAACTAAAAGCACAGTTCATCAGAAGAAATACAATAATGTTTTGAAGACGCCATATGTACTAGCAAGTGACTGTAGTTGCAACTCTTAAGTCAATGCCAACCACGATTTTCAGTTTAGATCCATTTTCGGGGCGTTTTTACTATAAAAGTATCGTTTCCAATCCGTAATTTAGATGAAATATTTCCACTGAATAGCGAGGTAAATTTGGGGTACTTTGTAACAAGCTCGGCTGCTAATTGTAACAGAAAGCGTTGTTTCCTGATACAGTATCCACGAATCGATAAAGAAATTTCCAGCGAAATCCAAAATATTGAAAAATTCCTGCTTTGCTTTGATAATTAATGAATCACCGCCACACAGTCCTGACTTGGCCCCTAACGCCTTCTTTTTGTTTCCTTGCATCAAAAATAGAGTACGAGGACAACGATTTTCGATACCTGAAGAATCTGTTGAAATACTCAAAAAACATGCTTAGAGCTTTCATAAACATTTTCCCAACGTTTCTCAAAAACGTTTTGACAATTGGTTTCAATGCATGCAAGTTCGGCAAACACTAGGTTTAATCTTCGAAAAATATATTTTCCAATGACGTGAGTTATAGTTGCGATAACTATGTTTTAAAAAAAAAAAGATATTCTTATCTTACGTGAGACTATCCTTTTAAATAATAAAAGATTTTACGTTTAAAATATACTTTATTAATTCAAACGGAGTTTATTAGGTATACACTATTCGGTTGATAGCTGATTAATAAATAACTTGTTCTTGCACAGAGTTCTACTTTATATACTAAGTCTTAGCTTCTAAAGCAGGATGCGATTAAGATTTTGGTTGATCAGCTAAATGATTCTTACAATGATCTTTAATCTAAATAGCGTCTATTCTGCGAGCGTTTGCAGTTATTTGATATGGCAAGTTGCAACGTTGGATTTTATTGTGATATCTTATTTATTGAATTCGGATGTTATTGTTGAGTCTATGTTATAAGTGTTCATATCTACGTTAGGAATATTTATGTTGCAAGTTTTAGTACTGCTAGGTTGTATAAGGGAATGTGTAATCCGTGCGGTATAATGTGCGGCTATTGACTTACTGACTAACTTATCGTTAAAATGTGTGTTCTTTATATTATGCAAAACACACCAGATGTATGTGTTAGCATCATGACAAATAGCATATGTAACTTCTCCTTCAATTTTATCAGGTTTACACATTTTTTTGTTAATATTCTATACAGATATTTTTAATTTCGTATTTTGTGACAATATAAAAAGTATTACTGATAAAACGAGAAGTGTACAAATTAGGACAGCAATTAAACCTGCATTGTAACTTGCATTTTTATGATACTTTATTGTTTAAATGTAGTCTAAATTATCGAAATTTTTCAATGTATTTTTTTCAAAATCTAGCTTTTTAGTTAAATTAACAATATTTTCTGCAGTATAAAAGTATCTGTCCTAAAAGTAATTTGTCCCATTGATTTCGAAAATATTGCTATGGAATTGATTAATGTCACTATTACCTATGTGGATGTTAGGAGTATTTAAGTGCATTTTAATACTCGGTTCCCTCAGGAAATCTAGAAGATTTATAGAATTGAACTCGTTCTCTGCGACATGTTTCCTAGGTGTCCCAAACTTTGAGAAATATTCTTTTAATGGTTCAATCTTCTTTGTACGATTTCTATTTGGCAACTTGCACGAGGCTAAAAGAGCACACTTTTTTTGTCAGTTTACCGATCAATATTAAAAATGGTTTATTTAAGAAGAAATAAACATCCATATGGAAAATTTGGTTGGATTCCGTTAAAGTTTTACTAATTTTAAAGCTAATTAAAAATTTTTATTTCTGTTCTTTCATATATTGTTTCTAAGCATGTTTTACAATTATTGATGATTTTACTTATTTCTTTTCTTAGACAAGGGTAGTAAATTCTGTTTTTAAGGTTTTTATATGTTTCAATTACATCACTATGAATGCTTTCTTGGGTTTGATGAAGGGATATTTGTTAATAATCAAATAATCAAAAAGTTGTATTAATACCTGTTCAATTCCTATGTTTCCTGATAGAATATATCGACATAGATTCCTGATAGAATATATTTAGACACCACTCCAACGTTATCTGTTTCTTATCATATCAATATAAATTATTCTATGATTATGTAGCGTTTCCATTTCTTTTTCACCATCATGTGTTAAAATAATTTATGCCTTTAATTTTGTTCACAATAGTTTCAACACTAGGTAGTTATTCTTGTTTTGTTGAGTGGACTGTTCTTTCGTCCGAGACTGTGTTTATTTTTCGATCATGAGCTGAAACATTTTCAGTCTTTCCAGGGATTTTACTCAAGAAATCTGGAACTTTGTTCTGTTTTCCTTTAAGGTACTCAATATCGAATTGTTTTTCTTGCAATCTAAGCAACCACTTTTTGTTCCGCTGGCTAAATGCTTTTCCTGTATATTTTTTGTTACAGTACTTAGTAGTTAAGTCATTCATTATTATTTTAAATCGATTCCCTCATTTTGGGTATGTGAATAAGTTTCCGCCGTTTTTCCGATAAATTTTTTAATTTCTTTCAACATCAAAGAATACAATCACGTCATTCGAAGAGTGCATCATGTGAAACTATGACCTTCTCCCATCTTTATGGTAGTAGATGGGTTCCTCGGCGAAAAAAATCACCATCTTTCGATTCAATTCAATATTTTGATGCCTTCATAAGAAGAAAATCGTTCTCCAGTGAGGGTCGATTGCATGGAGTGGAAAAAATGGCAATCCGAAGGAGCAATGTCTGAGGAATACGGCGGGTGGGGCGCAATGTCCCAATTCACACCTTTCAAATATTTTTTGACCGCCTTGGGTCCAGATAGCCTTGCATTGTCATGCAGCAAAGAGCTCGACATGTCTGTCACTCAATTCTGTACGTTTTTCCTTCAGAGCTCGTTTCAGACGGATGAGTTGCCTTCGATAAATGTCCCCATTAATTTTTTCCGTTCGATGCGCCTCTCTCTCAGTTGATGCGGCACCCAAGTCTCGGCTGTTTGAATCATTGCCATGGCGTGAAAGTGCTTATCGATCGTAGATCTGTCAACATTTAACTCCTGTGAAAATTCTTCTAGGCCTCGACTTGAATCTTCATCTAACAACTCTCGTCGTTGTGAATCTTCACACTTTTTCATCACTCCTTCACGATCTTTATCGGTCACGTCGAAAGTATCATTTTTGAAACGCCGAAACCACTCTTAGCAAGTCGCCTCATGATCACCGTAAGCATCGAGCATTGTACGATAAGTTTCTGCAGAATTTTTCTTGAGAATGAAATAATGAACTAACACTTCCCGCAAATGCAGCTTTGATATGAATGTCGAAATTTTCAACACGCGATAAAAAACGGTCTTCACGCTTTGAAGGAATGTCGACTACTGAGTTCGAGAGCCTACACATACGACTTCCAATTCCAAGAACACTACCAGAGCAGAGACTAAAATAGTATTTGTAAGGCCATCTGTGAAATTTATTCCCATAACCAATAAATAGGGGCGGAAGCATGCGACAGACCATATATTTGCAAGGAACTGTTTGTCTGTTGTAAACTGGCTGCCTACTTTGAGTTTGGACTGCATCCAACGCGTAGTGACTTGAACCAGCATACAAAGTGAAGCGCTTTGAAAATTCGGGGAACTTAAGTGCAGGGTGTTTTGTAATACTTAATTTCAATTTTTCAAAAGCTGCAATATATTCGCGGTTCTTAAAGCTAATTTTTAAAGTATTTAATCATGGGATTTGATAGTTTTTCGAAGTCCCTCACAAATTTCCTGAAGAAGTCTGTAACTCGTAAGAATCCCTTTCGCTTTTGAATGCATTTTATTTTGTTAGGATTTTGTTTCATTTCCTCAGGTGCTAGCACATGACCATGAAACTCGGTAGCTTTTTTCATAAATGAGCACTTATCAAATATTATTTTCAAATTAAGTGCTGCGAGTTCGCAAATTGTAAGGAATGTCATTCATTGAACGTTGAAAAATTACGGACGCGTTTATAAGCTCAAAAGGCATTCTTATGTATTCATATAACCAGCAAGGCGTAACAAAGGCCGTTTTTGGGATATCATATGGGTGGACTTTTATTTGATGGCATGCTTTCGCCAAGTCTTTAGAAGAGAAGTTCTAAGCTCTTCCTAGTTCGTCCAAGATACCGTCTATGTTTAGCAAAGGATATTTGTCGTCAGCTCGTTTGTTCAGCTTCCTATAGTAAACGAAGACCCGAAAATTTTGTTGCCCTGAATGATCGAATTTCTTAGTGACGACGGCAATTGGAGGGGCGTAGCTGCTATTTGATTTTCTGACAATGCCTTGTTGTTCCATTTCCAGGACTTGTCTACGGGCTTCTTCTTCATGCTTAGGTAGGCGTCTGTATAGTTCAGCAAGCTCATACAAAGATTGTTTGGCTGTGGTTTTGACTTGAAAGTAGCTTTCTGATTTCTTTTTGTTCTTCACTAGAGTTAAGCTCAAAATTCACAAAATTTATCGTATCTTTGTTTGAGTAAATATTTATTTCAATTCTTATTTCGTATTTATGATTGTCTGGACATTCATTTTGGCTTTTTCGAAAAACTGGAATTTACTACAATCAACTCGGAAGGAATAAATAATGCTCAGTGCTGAGCCAGAGTCAACCAAGCATTTGTATTTTATATTTTCGATTGTAAGATCCATAAAAATTTTGGGTTCCAAGGCTCAAACTAGAAAAAACTCGGGTGCTATATTGTGCATTTCTTCCTATTTGTAATTTTCGCGATCTTCATTGCTAATCTGTCCTATGACCATAGTTTGAGGCTGCTGACACGCGTTCCAGTATTGACCGGAAGGATTGAAAGTGTTCCTTCGATAATGTCCTAGTATATGATTAGAATTTGGATTGTTTTGTCTGTAATGTCCTGATTTGAGATTTGAATTGTATCTGTATTGGTCAGAGTTAGGATCCAAACTTCGGTTACGGCTACCTGGGTTATTTTTATGAAATTTGTTGTTTCCATGTTTGGTAGTGTGTCTGGCTAATTGTGTCTGTCCTCATCGAATTCCACATATGAGTACAAAATCAATTTTAATTCCTGAATACTAAATATATTTCGTATACCCCGGGACAAATTACCCGAAACTATTTGTTTATTCCGATTCACTAGCAAACTATAAAATGTATTTCTTGTTTGGATTAGGTTTTCCTCATAAATTGAAAAGGAATTTATATCTTTGACTTTATTTTCAATTTTTATATTAAGATTAATTGTCGAACTTACTCTTAGATTGCTTATTTTTGACGATATGTCCTTAAAGTTGATGCAGGGTTGGAAGTGTTCCGTTTAGAGGGTTTTCAGTTCTTCCCAATTATTCGCTTCGTTGTTGAGGAGGAGCTCCTTGGCACGTACAACTATTTTTGCATTCCTTATTATTACAACCCACAACTCATTACGCAGAGTTCCGGCCATTGTTTTCATATGCATGTGGACACTGTTAAGAAACTGCGTGAGTTCCGTTTGGTCTACACGAAATTCCTTAATGTAGCTGATATCCTTTGTTAGTCTAGCACCCATGCTTATACTTGGGCACGAGGACCTCGCCAGGGCTTTTATGGTAGTTACCAATTGTCTTGAGATCTCGGCGTCCATGTCTTTTTTTTCGGAATTTTCTTCAGATGGGCCCAACGATATGAATTAATCACTTGCTGCATTAACCCACGACAACTGTTTTCAATTTTTAAAGGAAAGTAACCAAAACTGGAACACCATTTTGTTTTTGTGTTATAAAAAAAAAGCTAAAGGTTGAAGATTGTGGGTTATGTGTGGAGGTATGGAAACAATTTCAACATAATTCTTCCTTGCAATATCAATAACGTCGATGTTTCGCGTGTGAGAATAATGTCCACCTAAGATTCCATGTGTGTGAGAATAATGTCCATCTAAAACTTTCGATTCAGGGGCCGAGTTGGTTTTCTTGATGAAATGCTTAAACCAATCGGTAACTATTAGCATTTGGGTCCATCCTGATGGATGTGAAGCTGGAGGACGTCCTTTCATTAGCGGTTTCCCCACTTTTGAAAAATGATTTAAGGAGGCATATAATGGCCAGCAACATTCATAGCAATAACTATTGTTTTTTTTGAGCCTCTTTCAGCTGAAGTAAGTGAAGCTATTTGCCGTTTTCCTTTGTGACCGATAACTTAGAGTATCTTAGTTTGAACAACTTGTAGCCCGGATTCGTCAACGTTCTATATGCGATTTGGAGTACAGTTACCCTTAGTTTGGACTTCTTCAAGAAGATAAAAAAGCGTCTCCTCTTTGTTTACTGAAACCAAAAGCTCTTACAAAAGACATGGATCTTTTCACCGAAAGTTTTTGCTTATGACGGTTTGAAATTAGCTTTAGCCACTTTTTTTCCAGCCATTCCGGACCCACCAAACGGATTCTCAAAATGATTGCGTTTGGCCAACATATATGTCATTCTACGAACATCATTCCTCATCAAACCATGAAATTTGCTCTCCATCTTCAAAATATATTCTGCTAGTAGATTCTCGAGCTGATCACCTAAAACAGATTTTTTTCCTTATTTAGTGGCTGCAGCTTCTTCTGGAGATAGTTTTATTTTCTGACACAAACAAAACAAAGTGGTTTTTGGTACTTCAAAGTGTTTTGTTGCTTTAAAATAGCCCATTTTTCTTTCTTTCTTTTCGTTTTCTCTTTGAACTCGTAGAAACCATTCTAAAACCAAAATATTAAATTTGAAACCTAGGCAGATGATATATTGGCATCCGAACTTAGAATAGTCCATGTTTAGACCCCACAGACAGTCCGTTTCAATTAAAACGTTTATTAGAATTTTTACTAAACACAATCGGACAAGGAAAAACTTATAAAACAATCAAATGAACATGTAATCAATGCATAGTCAGAATATACAACATTATTTCAAAGAAATTCTTAGTTTTTACGTAACTTAAAAACACAGCGCCAAACAAAACACTCTCACCGCAGTCACAACGTACGCCCGACTGAGAATGTGAAACCTGTAAGCGAGTCCAAGAAGGGAGACAGAAGATCACTGTCTTTTACAGCTAGGAGTGTTCGTTTCTGAGAAATGGTGGTATTCTATTTTAGGGATACTATTCCATATTTGGTTAGTTTCCTGGACTTATTAAAAAGTCTTGATATTTGGTTTAGTCAGATACACTTGGTTTAGTCAGAAAAAAATATATTTTCAGATAACGTTCAGCAATTGATTTATCGACTAATTTGTTCTTAATATGTGTATTCTTTATATGGTACAAAACACGTAAGATGCATGTGTCAGCATCATGGCAAGTTGCATATGTAACGTGCAACGGCGAAAAAAAATGGAGCGTTTTTTTTTCGATAAATTATAATCTTTTCATTTTTAGTTCGGAAATATAATAATAATAGCAACCTGCATATATTCTCGTATCCTTTATATGTACTGAGTATCCAATTTGTATACCGAATTCCCTTAAAATACAAAATAGATTATTCTAGTTTTGTTAATGAAGGCCACATGCAAAATCGTTCTCTGTCTAAATATCATTTTCTAAATATTGAATTTTGAAAGTGATTAAACTAATCAGTTGCAAACTGTGCTTGCATATTCGATTAACATTCCGATTGTGGACAATTATATGTGAAATACTAAATTCGATAATATATACTAAATTCGATAATCCGCAAATGTATTCAATAAAATTTCCATGATAATCATTCCCACTCTCATTATAAACGCAATCTCTCGCATCATAACTCGCACGCTAAATGTCCTGCGTGCTTTGCCTGGCACAGTCCACACTTGCTCTATTTTCGATTGTTATTAAATAAATTTACAAATTATCATTGAAAAGTGTGGTCTTGTGCAATTTTGAATCAGTTCATCCTTCTGCTACTGACATAATTATTCGCTTATTATCGATATTGGTCCCGGGCGAATCCTGTGGAACTTGCAATAGCTTCTGAAAGGTCACGAACCATATACGAGTACATATGGAAGCGAGGACGTTTGTTGTATCTTATTCTATATCGTTTCGTCCTGTACATTATAGTAGTAGATAATACAACTCTGAATTGACCACTAAAATGCAAATTGAATAAAACGTTGGCGAGCCATTGAAGCCATTGAGCAACTTCATTTATAAAATTGCAATTTTGAGCATATCTAACCATTGACCATAAACAGGACTAAAAGGAAATGAAAAAAAAAAAAACAAACAGATAGAAGGGTGGTGGTCGTGTCGACACAAACACGTAGAATTCATTTATTTATTTTTATTGCATTCAACTTTGTGGTTTTAACGTCGAGTGCTTTTCAGTTTTTCAATGAGTGGTTCGCTGATATGTGCAAGGATTATATGGTTGATGGGTTAAGGGGTTGAACCGACTCATCGCAAATAATAAGTTAAATTAAAAGCTCAGTTGATCTGAAAGCGTCTCATCATGGCGAGCGTACATTATATGTTATTTTGCCGTTCTTTTAGGAGCATTCATCCTGAAAGCAAGTATAGTGGGTTCCAACTAACTGAGTTACAAGAATACCAGTTTGTTTGCTGAATAACAGGAGCGAAAAAAAAATATTTAAAATTTTTCGGAATTGTGTACTCTCGTTCCGAGTTTTTTTTTTATTGAAGAGGACTTTGATGAATTAATCATAGAAGCATGAAACGCGTTATATCGCCATCTATTTCGATTTAATTTATTTATTCCAAACTGCATATATTCATTACTTCTGCTCATCAATGCGGCAATTCGTGAAAACTCCTGAAGTGCATGGATACGGGAAATACAGTGAAAAATACAAACATCGGATCATTTGCTTCGATAGAAGAAACTCGTCTATAACAACGATTTAGTCAGGACAGTTGTGTTTTCAATGGATTTGTTACAAATCCAGTGTAAACTCAGGGCGTCTACAAAATTAGATTGTGCATTTACGTGCTTCCCAGATTGTAATCACTGATCCCATATTGGAAGTAGGCATTATTCAGAAAGTATTTTTTCTATGCCCATAATTATACTTGCGCTCAAAAAGCCAAGCCCGATGATTTTCACGTTTCAGTGTTTCTCTATTGTTTGCCGTTAAGAAGCGTTATCTAACAGTACTTTTTAAATTGGTTTTGCATTTGTCCTCGAAGAAGGGCTAAATTGCAATCGATTGCATCATTCTGTGCAGATCGTTCTATGAAGAAAGTGAATGTGTAGTGGAAACGATGGTGTTAACGGAATAACAGAAAATTGATTTGGTTGTCTATGAAAAGCAAAATATGTCGAATCTTGCTGTATCTAAAACAAACCAAGTGCAACGAGTCATCAGTGACAAGATTTTGGGGAAAATATTTGAAAAAGGGAAATTTTATGCGTGAATCCGGCAGCGGGAGTCCAAGGAAAACCATTGAACCAATAGCAAATAGTGGGAGATGGGGTCGTAGGTCGCAATTCAGACTTATGGGGTTGGAGTATGTATTCGATATTTTTACTGAAATGTATCTTTTGTGTGGATAAGTTAGCTATGACGCTCATTATTGGGATTGAACAGTGGTTGCTTAGAGAATTTTTAATAAGTACAATGAATCACACTGAGTCGAACTCTTTTTCAAGATAAATGGAGAATGCAACTATTACTTTGAACATTCTGGCCCAGTTCAAATTTATTTATTTCTTTCTCCAACGCAATTAGAACCGCGATTTTCCAGGCTAAAGGAAAGTACGCATTATTCATGCAGTTGCTTGTAGTTATGGCTTCCTTTCTATATTTATCGAAGGAATACTTGTTTACCACAAATTTCGAAATTTCATGTCGCCCAGCACACTTTCATGGATTTTAATCACACAGGGTTTGCAAGCCATCAAGTGCTTTTAACATAATTTTTTCATCTCTGCGGCAGAGCATGCTGCTTTATAACGTTTCCAAGACAGTTTATTGAAAATTTCATAGATATAAAGTTTCTTTTATGCGATTCACGTTCTTATGAAATATTCGTTGTTACCGCCTAGTCGCGACTCTGATGTAGCTGGTATTAGGGGGAGATAATTTTAAATCCCTGAAAAACATGTGTGATTTGCCAGGTACGCATTAGGTTAAGAGGATAAACATACTGCCGGAGTAGTTACATATGGAGTTGTATATTATTCTATTGCTAAGTATTCAATGGTGCGCTAAGTTTCCTTCGAGGTGGTTCAAAAGCTCTTTGATCAGAAAATATTGCACCTAGTTTGTTCCTACGATTATGTTGGTTGTTTGCCTGTCATAAGAAAACGGTCCGATAGGTACTTAGTCTACGAATGAAAAACGAAAATTTTGGAAAAGTGGCCGTTTTTTTCTCAACATAGCTTCCTTGAGCTTGAAACACTAGACTCAGCTATGCTTCAACTGGTAGCTGACAAAAACGTTTTCACGTGGTCTGAACAGTGGGCGTCAGTGGCTGTTGAGACTTCCTTATTCAACTCTAAATTCTGCCCGGCGTGTGTTTATTTCCAGGTTGGAAACAAAAACGATGTCGAACAGAGCCAAAACTGTGGAATCTAGTGGACTGGGTAGCAGTTGGCAGCCCAATTTGGCTGTGATGGCGGCGGAGGTGTGAGCCGATGCATTGTCTTCGTAAAAGAGATTTTCTTCGCTTACTATGGCTTTTTATTATTTGACATACTAGAGCCGTATGACCGTTTTGCCATTGTCCAGGAAGTCTATGCAAACCATAACTTGTGAATCCCAGGTAATGTTGACCATCGCCTTTCAGGCCGATTGGACTGTCTTCACCTTTTTTGGAGCATGTTAGAGCAGGGTAAAATCCACTGTTTCCCCGGTTCTTTAGTCTTTGGTGTTTACAAGTGGACCCATTTTCACCAACCGTCAAGGAGCGGCATAGAAATCCCTTCGGATTGCGCTTAAACAGCAACTAACATGGCTTCAAATTAGCGCCACAGTTGTGCTTGTTGTCTAATAGGAGCAAACACGGCTCCCATCGTGCGGACAGCTTTCTCATGCCATAAATTTCATGCAGGATATGGCAGGATTCTTACTGTCTACAGTTTTCTCGTGCGACTTCAATCGGCGGTTAGCCAATACGAGATCGTAGATTTTTGTCACATTCTACTCCTTGGCAGCGTTTTCGGGTACCTGGGCCGGTAATGGGGCCAAACAAACGTGCGATAACGTTAGGCAGTATCACAGTACACTGCAACCTAGCAATCTTTGATTTCCCTTCTAAAAAGAAGAGAGGTCCCCCCCCCTCCTGAGAGGACTTCATGTTCACCCTTTAGTAGCCCTGTACCACTTTATCAAGACTGTTAATGTCTTCCGATGTGGCAGTGTCATTTTTGGGTTCATTTTTTAAGGATAGATGACAGCAATATATATGAGTCTTGAAAGTGAATCAAATCATTATATTTTTTTTTTGATGAATGGTTTGACAAGGTAGCCGGGTCGTTTTTAAGTGTAATTCAGTAGTTATAATCATCATGTGAAACGAGCTTGACAACAGTATGAAAGGAAAGGTAACCCGTATATAAAACAACTAGTAGAATACTTCTTTATTATAAATTCTCTTTAATAAGAGCTGCAAACTGAAAATGTCTCCACATAACTCTCTGTGTCAAAAGCTGGGAGCATCCTTTTATAATATCTTGCACAGATCTCGGTTTGATCACTGAATAGAAGCCCTTAGTCAGTTACCCTTCTAAACTAGTTGGAAACGATTTATGTAGACTGAAAGGATCCTTAGAGCATTCTCAATCAGGCCTGAAGGAGTTACAAGGAATGTAAATTATTTAGATCATCTACTTCCAGTCAAAGTAAACTCAGAAATATTCCACCCTAAGCAGCTTCTCATTGGTATCAACATGCCTGATTTTCGGCTCTTTCTCGATTTTATCCACTTAATGGTCTTCGTTGGAGCTCCTACTACGAATCTGGGTAATTTTCCAACAGCATTTCGGTCTAAAGGATATTTCTGAAATCGTATTTCATGAAGGATTTTACTATGAACTGTACAATATTAGGGATTACAATAAAAGATTCCTTGCAACATTTAAGCTCTTTCATCTAATCAACGAGTATCATTTGCTCACTCAGCAACCTTTTAATACACTTTCCAAGAATTCCTGAAAATCATAGCCATTATGCATTGCATTTCCCAACTGATGATGACTCTGCATAGTTTTCCATTTTGCTTTTTTTGACCAGTTCCCCCAAGCCAAATTGAATACCGACTGCACAACTCCCTTTGGAGCGGCAAAGTCCTTTTGCATTCGCACACAAACACGCAAACATACACCCACATTGAAAGCTCAGAAAATAAAGCAAAGGAATAATAATTACAAAGTAGCAAATAAGGAGTTTGTAAGAACATTATTCTGAAGACTAAGTTTGAAGTTTTTCTCGTGCATGCTCTTATGAATCTCGATAAAATGGTTTCTTGTGTCTGCTCGAATGATGATTGCAAAAAGCTTTGCATTTAGCAACAGCTATAAAGGTGTACTAGGCGAAGGATGCGTGTGAGTGTGTCTGTTGTATGATGTTGGAAAGAACGTAAGGTAGAAAGGCAAGAATAACTATCACTTGAGCAATGTTTAAAGATTAAAGGAACAAGCTTAATGTCCTTATGTATGTAACTCTGTTGAGTAGAGAAAGTTTTCAGTTGTTAATGTTGTCGAGAATGTACTTGCCGGTGAAATCCAAGTGAAAAGAAAGGAAACATTACAACAATTACGTGAAGTATTTATGCTTTATCGTTGTTTGACGATAAGTAAATTACGCCTTGCATCTGCATACTTTACGTCTCGTTTGAAAATGTTGACGATCATCGTTTTTATGCATTTAACTTCATGAAATTACTTCCTTCCTTCCTTTTGCGCATTTCAAAATATACAATTACGACTCCTACGTTTTTGACTGTGTATAAATTTATAATAAACACTTTAAATTGCTGAAACGAAATGCATTTCACAAGAAAACGATTTTTCGTCTTCGGAATTCGCAAAATCCAATCGGTATCCTTGGTAACGTAATGAATTTGATACGAGGGCGCTTCAATAAGTATACGTGCTTGATGATAGGGGGCGTTCCTGAAGGAATTTGGTATTTTTACCGTATGCTGCCATCTATCAAGCAACAATAAAACAAATTTCAGACTGATTGATAGGTTAGTTTGGATTTGGCAGCCATTCGAATAAGGCGTGTTTCCTGATTTTCGCTAAGATGGGAAAAGAGCAGTATCGCTCGGTAAATCGTTTTTTGTTTTTACACCGAAAAAAGGGGAGATAAAAGAAAACTTGCATGTTGTTTATGGGGACACTTTGCCATTTATGACTACAGTTAGATATCGGTTCAACGAATTTCAACATGGCAAACACCCGTTTTTGATGAGAAGCGACCAGGACGCTCGGCAGACGTGGTAACCGAGGAAATCATTTGAAATGTGTACTTAATGATTCTCATTGATTCAGGATCGAAAGTGAGAGAGAAGAGATTGCGAGATTGGAAGAAGTTTTTGCGTCGAATTGTAATCGTTGATGAAATCGGGATTACGCACATGAAACTATGCAACAATTAAAACAATTTATTTCAAATCAATTTGCTCCAAACGACGGTCTCATTGGCCGGAAGAGATGCAAAGGGTGATACTAAGGGTGCCATCGTCATGTATTTTTTTAAGAAAAAGGAAGCACGATCAATGGACAATGTTACAGTGAGTTATTGGACCGCTCCGACTAAAAATCGAGAGAGACACGTCCGCATTTGGCGAAGAAGGAGGTACTATTTTACCTTGATAAAGCACTAACATATTCTTTCGAAGTTGTCGCCCTCAAACTGCATGAATTGCATTGCGAATTGCTGCCACAGCCCCGTATTCACCCTATCTGGCTTCCTGCGACTTTTTCTTGTTCCCTATCATGAAGAAATGGCTCGCGGGAAAAAATTTAGCTCAAATGAGAAATGATCGCCAAGACAGAGGCGTATTTTGGAAGGTTTGGCAAATCCTCTAATTTCGAAGGATTAAAACATGGCAGGAACGTTTGGAGAAGTTCATCTTTGTAAACGGGGACTGTGTTGGAAATTAAAAAACAATTTTTTGAAAAAATGTTGTGTTTATTTCTAGAGCGAACACTCGTATGCTAATCGTGACTTTCGCATTTGGAGCTGCTGGAAATTTTATTGATTTTCACAAGCACTTTCATCACTAATTTTTTCTTGTTCTAAATTTTTACTCTTTAACTAAATTGAATAACTTTTTTCTTTGTTCACACATGACAGGTCAAGGCGATGGGATCAAAACATGGAACGATAGAACGACATACATTTATCAATCACACTGAATGTCAATGTGTAGATAAATCAAAGCATACGACATATTTACAATCAGCTCCAGCTTTTCTACGAAGAGCTACGATACTCGATTGCAATTGTCCTAGACCGTTTGAGAAAGTGCTACAGGAAAATGGTATTTGTCGATGCGATTGTTCATCGGGCAACATGGGATGCGATTGGCTCAAACGAGGAATGGAACATTTCTCGATGGCAGATAGAAAGTAAGTTGATGATATATCAAAGGTTTTGATTGTTTTTCCAAATTATTTAAGATAGAAAGGATCAGTGGAGGGTTCCTAAATGCAGTTTGGGTTGTTTTAAGAATATATAAGATACAGTTTGTGTACAATACATGATTAGATACACTGATTTTCTGGCAAGGTGGACGTTGATGCGAATCGCAACTGGAAATGAAGCATTAATGAGAAAGATCTTCGATATACAAAATGTTTCACAAAATAAGCCGAATTCGGGTCATAACAACCTTCAGACAGGATTCTTTTTGGATTAGAAACTGCACTAGGGAATATTGATCTTTTGATTTGGTTAGCTTGGAAATCGTTACTGGGACGTTCTGGCTCTCCACTATTCCTTATTTATTTTTAATCAGTTTTTCACATTTATTGAATTCTTTCACTGGCCCACTGGCGCTTTACGACGCAATCCCTGTGAACAAATTGCTGGCAAATAGACCCCCTGTAACATTTGACCCTCTGTAAAATTTGACCTCCTGTAATATTTGACCGCTTTTAACATTCGACCCCACAATATTAAAGCATTCGGTGAACGTGCTGAATTGTCATATTTTAGACAGGGTGGTGCTTAAAGAGACATATCCAATGAAGACCACTTAAAAACTGAGATGAGGTTACGGTAAAGCAGGATTTTGGTTGGTTGTCAAAAAATAGTACTTTCATTTTGTTATGAACGTCGAAAAGGATCAAACTTCATAACAATAGAATGAAAATTACGCCTCCAAAGAAAACCAAAATTTCAAAAGTAAAGAGATTGGTAGATAAAGCATAGCACTCGCCAAATGTTATTGGTCAATTGACCTACTCCCCTTTCCTTTTATCCACAATGAGGAGTTTGCGCCCTTTGTTCAATATTTATGTAAAAATAACTTCAAACATAGTATTTTAACAGGAGGAAACTGATCAGGATTGGGACAAGATATATTCCTATGATTCAGTCTTGCTTAGGTAACTATGTTCCATGTAAAGTTTTCTGGAGACAAAAGGCATTACAGCATTTCTCACGAAATAAAATAAAATATCCTCATTTAAGCTAAACTTTTACAAGTTTTGTGTGGAACTATTTAGAACTCCCTGTTGAAGGTTTCAATCAAAAATTGGTTCAAAACCAAGTTTTTTCTTAAATAAATCAAAAACCATAGTAGCACGCATTTCTTTCCCAAATCTTCATTAAATTTCTGCATTATCAACTGAAGGAAATGGATAAATTTAAACGCCAGTCATTCATCCGTGCCAAATACACAATAAAAACAATTGCCAAAAACCAAAAATAACCGCTGCACATTTACAATATTCAATTCGTTTGTCATATATTAGGTCTTTCATCTAGTTCTTCCAATCTTTGAATTTAAATAAAACAAAGTGCGTGTGAGATATCTTCGAAATTTTTTATTCGTTTTGGAGGTCTGTTCAAATCTCTGCCGTGGCTTCACTGGGAGGCACGCATCTGAAATTTCTAATTATCCATGAGTCTGGCGCATAAATCAGACTGAATTTGATTAATGGCATGGGTTATGTTGGTTTTGAGGACCGCTGTGGTTTGTGGCTTATTTACATAGCCCTGTGGCTTTAAGAAAACCCCAGGCAGAAAAAGTCTAACGGAGTCAAATCGCATGATCTCGGTGATCAATTCACATCACCTCTACCTGAGACGACCATGCCCTAAAACCGCTCGTGCAGAATGTCGAGGGTTGCATAAACTGTGTGGCACGTAGCGCCGTCCTGTTGAAACCAAATGTCGTTCATGTCTATGTCATCCAATTCAGACCAAAAACGGGTTGTAATCATCGCCCTATAGCGCTCGCCGTTGATGGGGATGGACTGGCAATGTCTCATCCTCAAAGAAATATGGACCGATGATGTTGCCAGCATAAAATCCACACTAAACAACCTGATTGATCTACACAACTGCTGCAGAAAAGTACCCCAGCCTCGCAGACAAACTTCCTTCCCTTACGGGAGCTGCTAAATTTACCACCCTAAGTGGAAGCTTTGTCTCCCCCGGAGAACAACTCATTGGAACCCTGCCACGGGCTACAACTCTAGCGGTCGTCTTAAATAAACACACAGTGTCGCGATATTCATCGCGATGGGCAGCTCAACCTCGAGGAACGCTATTTTTCAAACGGAGCGTCAATCCGTGCGACAACCCATTGTTCACCTCTCAGAGTAAGGGATCGTACTCCCGAGCTCCATGTCAGCTCATTACTCACACCGTGCGTAGTGCTCGCTTTTGAGTCGTTTTGAATTGAATAGAATCGATTTGAGTCATTGATTCCTCCCGAATTTTATGTTCCAAACTACCGAAGATTGCTTAGTATTTACTTTTGCTTTACGCCTTTTTTGGTTCTTAATGCATAGTCTAGTTGCTGATAATTGTTTTCTTAGATTAAACTTTTCTTTACGGTAGTTGTTTCCTTGTGAGGCAATGGTATTCGTCGTAGTTTCTACAATACGTTCCCCTCTTTCAGTGCAGTTCCTTTTTGTTTCACAATTCTCTCCCTTCTTGAGTAGAACTCCTTCTGCGAAAGGGGAGAAGTCCCTGTAGACTTTTTCAGCAACTAGTTTTCTGATTGGTACAGCCCATTAACCAGTAATAGTTCTGCAGTTCTTAAAGAGTTCTCTCCGTTGCCTTGCGTGGAGCAGACATTCAAAGACCAGAGGTTTGAGTGTTTATACGCCTCCACACAATCAGTGTTGGTTTGGTGATAGTCCCATCCTCCATAGATTAACTTTGAAGTCACCATGCGCCATTAATTGGGTTACATAGTGGTTGGGCTGGATAAAATTTCGAGTTTGTCCTTAATGATAGGTAAGAATTCGTACTTTATGCTTCCCTTTATAGAGCTGCCCCATCGTAGCTGCCACTGTTTAAGGATAACTTCTCTGAGTCCCCTCTTTGCGCTTGAATATTTCATAAAGTGCTCAGGTACATTGAAGTCTGCATCGTTTAGGTCGAAAGGGAGGTCCTTGTCTTAGTTTGAAGTGCATAGACGTTCAGTGTTTGCTACGTCAATCGGGAGTTGCACAGCAACAACGCAAAAGGCGAGTGCTGAGGAGGTTCTATATGCTCCTGTGAGCGAGAGTAGCGCGAGTCTTTATGCAGTCACCATTCGCCTCATGTTAATCGTGTTGGCTCGTTGTGGCCATCCAACGGTTCCATATGTTACCATTGGAAGAAATAGTCCAGTATAAATTATGGACTTTGTTCGAAAGCTTAGCTCCATTTTCTGATCTTATCGAGTGCGCATTTGTATGGAACTCTTCATGGGTTTTTATTCCCTTCGTCTGCGACGAAGTTTTCATAGCTGATATTGCTAGAGTGCCTGAGTGCCGTCGTGAAATGTCTCCGAACCGTGCGATATTCGTTAAGTAACTCTGGGTAGCTTTTACGGTTTCTACCCCGCTTTAATTTGCGCCGAGAAATTTTCACTTCTTTGTAGAGACTGCTGATTTTCTCAATCCAACCTGCGAGTTTGTTGTTGCGGGTCTATTTGCGCGGTATTGCTATAGTGCAGTCCGTTTGTATGCTAGGTTGTAGGTGTCCTGCGGCTATGTCAGCAGAGAAGTTCCAGTTGTCTCTTTCAGGCAGGGACTCTTCCATCGCCTTGTTCAGTATTTTGCCAAAGAATTCCCTTGTCGCTTTTCGAACATTGAACCAAGACAGTTTTCCGGTATTAATATAGCCATAACATTCAAAATTATGCCATTCCAGAACTATTGTAATGGTTCTGTGATCACTAGAAATGATGTGGTCTTTTACTTCATATGAGATAGCAGACCTTTCTGCTATTCTAGGTGTTGGCAGAGTTACGTCGATGTAGGTCTCCCACCTGATTCCATGGCTCTTAGATGTCGGGAGTTGGTTAGGCCTATTAAGAATCGGCAGGTCCCATTTTTGAATTATCTCCTTGATATATTATCCCCATCTCGCTTTTCGCCTGTGTGTTGGGCAGTTACCATGCTTCGCCTCCCAAAGCGGTGACCTTGCATTGGCATCTAGTGCAACTATCAGTGGTTTCTGATGAAGTGCTTGGAGAATATTTTCAAGCTTGTTGAGCATGGTATAAATTTCACCTCTTGGTCTCAGATATATGGCGATGCTCCCGAACTCTCCGTTGAACACGCCTACAGCCGTTTGCGTGTCACATAAGTAGAAAAGGCCCAAACAGCGAATTTCCTTCTGTTCTAAATTACGGCTGCTTTAGGAGCATGTCTGTCTGCACAGTCGGCAGCAGTCACTGTTGTGTTATTCCCCAAACAGCGGACTTTGGACCTGTAAACTTACGGCTCTTGTACCAGTAAGATATCAGTTCAGCCACTCGAGTTCACCCTTGCAGCTTCAATGCAAGCAGTCTACGATCGCGCCAGGTTTATTTGAGTAATCTTAAGATATTTTAATCTCTTATGTTCCATAATTCGTTCTCGATATCACCCATTGAATCGCTGATTTATGCGAAGCGCAGAGTTTGCTGTTGGTGGCATGAGAGTGTCCGTTGGGATCCATACCAAACAGTGACTTTTTCGGAACGCATCAAACACTCTTGGGTCTCATGTAGATTAGTATCACCCAAATTCGACAAGTTCAATTTTCACATGCCCATTCATCCGGAAATGGGCCTCATCTATGAAAATTATGGTCTGTTGGCAACTACTCCAGAGCTCATTTAACGAGCACACCTCACTATCTAAGGTCGTTTCCCTTCAGCTCCTTGGTCAGTTGAGTTTTGTACGGTTACAGGCCTAAGTCACGACGGGAAATTCGCCAAATTGTGGCTCGTGAAAGGCCAAATTCTTGCGAATGATGCAAAGTCCATAGTCTTCTCAGCAGGACTATTATGGTGACCAGAAAATGATCGAAGCGCGCGGAACGTTGCCCGAATGGAACATCGACTTTGACAAAACAATTTAATCATTTGCACGCGCTGACGAACGCTATATCCACCCATTGAGATTCGGCAAAACAGACTGAATAAACGACATATATTTGACAGATGTAGCTTCAATAATACGGCCAATATCATCAAGGCCCTTAAATTGAAGTTTAACTCTTATGGATCAATTGGGGCCAGGAGTTAGTCTACTATCAATGCATGAAAAACTTTGTTTCTACCATAACCTGGTTAATCGGCTGGATGTTTCATGTATTATCAGTGTCGTTCTCTGTATTTTGTGCGTAATGAAAGACGCTTTGTCAGTATCTAAACTTAAGGCCGAAAAAAATAGTGCGAGACTGCGATACGAGAGCGCGACGAGAGTCTCGCAGCAAATGTCAAGCAGTTTTCGTAACATGCATTTGCATGCGACATCGTACAATGATAGGGATGCGTCGATGCGAGGCGGAAAATATTCAGAAAAATGAAATTTCCTCGCAACGATATGCGTGACGTTTGTCAAATGCAATATGGCGCTTAAATGAAATTTGAAGTTCAAACGCCTTAATTACTTCTTAAGTACATTGGTTATTATGAATGAATTTTGAATGAAAATTTCGTGCATCCTCGTTAAGGCTTTTATTTGCTAAGCGAAGGAACATTCCAAATTCAAAACTTTATAAAAATCCGAAACAAGTTCCAGCAAATTTCATTTAAAATGTCATCAATTTGTCATTTGTCATATGAACATTAATGTTCCCGCATCGCGTTTATTGTAAATTGAATGCGTTGCGAGACGACGAGGGAGAATCGCATCGTGCTCACTTATCGCCGTCACGCAGTATTGTATTACGGCCTTTATTCAAACCATGAAGGTTTCCAACGTCCTAGATGAAAAAAAATTAATTACCATCACTATCTACGAAACAAAGACAAAGACACTAGTATGTGCAACTAACATACGACAAACAAAGAAGACTGTTAAAAATAGGAATCGCTGCTTTCACAAAAGAAGAAAAAACTCATCAGAATAAAAAGGGAGTTTCAGAGCTAAGCGATCTATTATCGGGTCACTGTTTACAGTTCGGCAAGTCCTGGAGTGAAAATGAATGTTGAAAGGTAATTGCCCAGAAGATTTTATTGCAAACTGTCCCATATCATGATTCCTGTAAGCAGTCGAAAAAAGGAAGTTTTTATGACGAAAATGACATTAGTAACGACAATACTACAAGTGTGAGCGACCAGTCAGCTGATTAATGGCTTTGATATTGAGGTCGGAGAAAGACAAGGGCATGTACTGTTAGTGGAACAACGACTGTTGCTTAATCCTGTTCTAGAGTATATGCAAAGGAAGCTCGCCATCAATACAAGAGGTACCTTGCTCATGGAAATTGTACCCTTCGCAGATGACAATTCTATGCCATGGTTCTTTACATCCACCTGCCACCATGAAGCAAAATCGGCCAGGCTACAAATTACCTGGAACAAATTGCATGGTCTAAACAAGAAAATTGACATGATTATATTGGCCTGGTATAATGTTGAATTTGTAGAAGATTTTACTGAAAAATTCGTCACAGACTCAGGACAAGCAAACAAGGACCTGGGTGCTAAAAGGCATTATATGAGCAAAACACGAAGGAATACGATGGCGAATTGGATGCAAGACGAATTGTAGGAAATTTTAGACGAGCCAAATATATTCAAGATTGTTAAACAGGCAAAATGACAGTGAACATGTGCAGTGGGTCAATGACAAGTGGATACCTGGAAAGGTAGGAACCTGTACGAGTTTCTGGCCAGTGGAGGAAACTAATATACACTGACCTTATTAAGTTGACGGATATAGTGAATAAGTATTCCGATTTTAATATTGGAAGGCACGAATGAGGTTTTAGACATCATTGAGGGGGGACCATTGCCCAAGAATAAAGGATGTATTCATGTGTGGTCTTCGTTGTATATATCTTATTTCTTGCGTGACAAACATTACCCTGTCTATTCGGCGTAAAATTTCAACGTAAATACAACTTTATTTGTGCTTTTGCTATTAACTATCTATAAAAGATCATTTTTATTGGGACTTTTTAAAGGCTACAATCGATAAGGAGACCATGAAGTCGAAATTGACCCACAATTTTGCCAACTTTTGATTACAAATTTTGAATTACCAGGTGCGCAAGTTTAAAATGTCGTTTTGTTGTCAAGAGATGGCACATTTAACGTATTGAAGTATTCTTTCGAACACAAAGCCCCATTTTGTTGGTAAGACAGCCCGCTACATGACGTCATATTCGTTTAGTTGTGTACGAGTTAGTACCATACTTCTTTTTCGTGTTAACCATGTCGAATTTTGAGCCAAGTAAAGAGCATTTTCGGCATGTTATGATTTCATTGTTCAATCGAAAAGAAAAGGCATTGGAAAGTCATCGAATTCTTGTAGAGACTTACGGCGATCTTGCTCCAATCGTCAAGACTTGTGAACGCTGGTTTCAACGTTTCAATAGTTCCGGTTTCAATGCTAACGACAGAACGTGAAAACCGACCAAAAAAGTTTGAAGACGACGTTTTACAAGCATTATTGGGCGAAGACGATACACAAACACAACAAACAATGGCGGAGCAGTTGAATGTCATGCGGCAAGCAATTTCCGATCGCCTGAGAACCATGGGAAACATTCAAAAGGTTGGAAAATGGGTTTGTGGAAATGGAAAATGTTTTGCCATTGCGTATTTTTCATGAAAAAAAACGACATTTTTAAACTTGCGCACCTGGTATATAGTTACGATAGTGTTGGGCATTTGTCAGCTATTAAGTTTGTCATGCCCAAAACCTTAATCTTTATTATACAATAAAAATTTGAATAATTTACAATTAAATTCTGTATTCTATCATATTTTTTGTTTGTTTTTCAATTGTTTTCGATATTTTGAATTTCACCTAAATAATGAATGATATGATTCTCAATAAAAATTCACCTATCTTGCAGATGCATAATCGAGGGACGTTGCAAGCCTCCAACATGCGAGCATGGCATCTATGATAAGGATCGTGGTCGATGCCCCAAGAAGGAGAGTAGATCGTTCCATTGAAAAAATTCTAAGTAGCATGGAAGCAAACACAAATGCATATTTTTAGCAATCTGGTGATTTGAGAGCCATTCGAAACCACAAAGATTTTAATATATTGAATTGAAAGACTTCTTATATACATATATGCTAATTAATACTATATTATATAAATATTATTTAGTTGCAATTATTCTACCGGGAATATCCTTTTAATGTTTAATTTTGAGTTAATTCCACCCCCCCCCCTACCCTCTAATTAAATGTAACTCAATTTAATTCTCAATTTATATTTGCAAAAAAAAGGAAACAAAATGTTAATTGATAATTTTAGAATAAGCTTTTGTATCTGTTAGATAAATTTCGATTAATTTAAAAGCAAAAGTTGATAAAATGAAATAAGTTTTTGTATCTTATTGCGTATGTACATATGAGTGTTTTTTTTATCTATTCCGTAACTTTTTATGTTTAATTTCTGCATAAGGCTGAGAAGAGTTTTGATGGTATGACACTCATGTGTCTTATTAACAAAATAATGAACATACATTAGAGATTTACCGTTTCCGCCGTAAATAAATGGATACAACATGGATATGCGTAAAATTTAAAGGGAAAGTGACTACTGGGGTTCTCAATGTACACGTAATAGCGATGCATTTGTTTTCTACATATGGCAACAAAGCGGGAGATGAATCTCACGATTCTAGTCACAAAAATGTTATTATACAATTATTTTAGCAAAACCATTAAAATTAAGATAATTTTAAATCATGTATAAATAAGAATAATTTTTTAAGTTTCATTCGACTAAATATACCAAAATGTCTTTTTACTTTTTATAAATATTTTCTAAATAAATAATGTCCTATTGAAGTAATTTTAGTAAATTTTTAAAAAGTTATTCCCAACAAAAAAACATCCATTTCAATCAATCATATCTTACTTCCACTGCCCTTCTGATCCTTCGTACGTGCAGTTGCAAATTGATTTTGTATAAAATACTTTATAAGTCCAGTATTTTAACAATAAATCCAATTCATGAACATTTTAACACTGTGTAACTTATAAGCAATAATATCATGTTGAACGCAAATTGATTTTAAGACTTAGTACATTGTTAGTAAACAACAAATTCAAAATGGAAAAAAAAATAATAATAAAATATTATGGAAAGTCGGCAGAGTTAAATTTCAATAAATTAGGAAGCGAATTCAAATTCAGGATAACTAAGAAACTTGTTTTTAATTGACTATTAAATTTCTCGATTGGAATCAATTCGAAAATTGGGCCCTTTTAGAAATATTTCATCTGTTCTTTTAATCTTAGCGAAAAAATAAGGAGTTTTCATGCTTAGATCTACATATAAAAAGAATCAACGCTAATGTGTATGCGAACATTCATCGCAAACAGATTCAATCAATTTCATATACATACCCAAACTAAATAATGCAAATACGAGGTTTGTTCAAAATGTATCGCGAATTTCATGTTTTTTCAAGAATTATTTATTTATTCATGAATATCTATTTTGTCCCCTTCAAAGTAATCCCCGTCAGACATTATACACTTGTGATAACGTTTTTTCCAATTCTTAAAGCATTTTGAAAAATCATTTTTTGTAATCTTCATCAGCTCCTCCTTCGATGCCGTCTTTATCTCCTCAATCGTGGCGTAGCGTCGTCCTTTCATGGGCCACTTCAATTTCGGGAACAAGAAAAAGTCTCAGGGGGCCAGGTCTGGGGAATACGATGGCTGCGGCATTATTAGAGTGTTTTTTTAGGCCAAAAATTTGCGCACGAGTAACGATGTGTGAGCAGGGGCGTTTTCATGGTGCAAGAGTCAATTTTTTCTTCTTCCACAAATCCGTGCGTTTCTGGCGAATTGCTTCTCGTAAATTGCGCATTACTTGAAGGCAATATTCCTTATTGACCGTTCTACCCTGCGACAAGAACTCATAATGCACCACGCCCCTGCAATAGAAGAAAACTGTCAGCAAAACCTTCACATTCGACCGAACTTGGCGTGGTTTTTTCGGTCCCTCTGAGAACATTTTGTACCACCGATAAACATTGCTTTTGTCCAAAGTAGCTTCGCCGTATGCAACAGTCAATATTCTGAATGCATCCGCGCACTGTAAGTTGTTCTTCGCACAAAATTTAAAACAAATTCTTTGATCCATTTTTTGGGATAGACGAAAATCCAAGACAAGCTAAAAATACGTCCACGCACAATAACTGTCAAACACTGACTGGACATTCAAAATGGCCGGAATTGTCAACATAAGTGAGGGTCATAAGTACCAACATAACGCCACCAAAAGATCAAAAATGGAACATACGTAGCCCGTGAAAATTCAAAATTCGCGATACTTTTTCAACAAACTTCGTATACACAAAAAAATACATCCGTGGCTGGAACCTTGAGCAAACTCGAACAAAATAATAAAAATCAAAAGAACGAGGTTATATTAACAGGAGGGTGGATTAAACGGACCCTGACAAATACAAAACGAATGTGCCACTAGTAAATCGAAAAAGCCAACCTCTACATGAAACAAGTTCGGAAAGCTGTTCGGTGAGCATACACTGCTCACCGTATACAGACGATAATTCTTGATAAATTTCACTAGCGGATAATTTTTCTGTTGTCAAAAATCGTACCATTTCATCGTTCACATTTGGACGGTCCTTTGATCGACGTCTCCATTTTAAATCGTTGTAATAAACACAAAACAAAAGAAACGTCGAATTTGCTAGGAAAGATGAAAAAACATTCTCCTAAAATTCGTGGAGCATTGCCACTCTTAAACTTATTTTCTAACTGACCCTCGTATTAGTAGATAGATATTTATTTATTGAGACTTTATACGTACATGATTTTCGTTATCTGTTATGATTATGTCTAATGTTTGACAGCAACAGTGTGTCAAACAACTATTCTATAGATCTGGTCGTAACCGATTCTTGTCATAGGCTTAGATTACATTTTTCTTTTAAAATTTATCCTTTGCTCATAAGGTTTTTTTCTTCTTTGATTGGTAAACCTTAAACCTAACTTATTCTAACTTAATTCTACGTACTTTTTCTTATTTACAATCTAAAGGTTGATATGGAGGTAGTAATCAGATGGAGGTGGGAGTTCGGTGTCTTGGCTCGACCATGATGATGTTTCTGTATCCTGCTTTCGATGGCGCGATTGACATTGGTCAATTATGAAGTTCGCCCGTTGCTGGCGTAAGTTGGTTTGCCGCGGTCGCCTTGTTCTGTCCGTACATAGAACGGAGGCTTGTGGTTCAATATTAAGCGTGGGTTTGTCAAGGTAGAAGAGTTAGAGCTAAGCAGTTTGATGGGCGAGAGGTATGGGGAAGCGATGTTTTCAGCGATATTCCGGACAACCAATTCACTTATTCTAAATTCGGGGTGAGTTACCCATTTCTTTAGGGGTTTCGAGCTCGTCTCAATCATATACTGCATGATAAGCTTAATTTTTGTTTCACTGTATAGGAAGATGCTCCGATAGTGCTTCTTGTTTGGTCTTCTATACTTGGATTAACACTTCCTCAAAATTTTCCGTTCGAAAATTTGCAGCTCTTCTGCTACGGTAGGCGAAATAGTGAGCCAGACAGGGAAGCAGTAGCTAATAATGGGTCTGATGAGGGTTTTGTAGATTCAAAGTTTAGTACTTACTTGGACATACTTTTCGGAGAGTTAGGGGGCTAGGGCTGCGGAAGCCAAAATGGCTTTTTCGGTGGCTCTGTGGGCGTGGGGATTAAACTTGAGGCGGTGATGGTAAAGCACCCCCAAGTATTTTATGCAGTTCCTTATAGGGACCGGGACGTTATCAATTTGTAGAGAGAGTTCTTTACTCTTGGCTAGCGCAGATCGGTGACCTTTGCCGGAAGCGTTCCGGAAGCATATAAGTTCGCATTTTTCAGCGTTGATAGAGAGGGCCCATTTTGAAATGTACTTTTGTAAGGATTCCACATGTAGAGCGATTGGTTGCTGGGCCTTTAGGGGGGACGCGTGGGTAGCAAGAACAAGTATGTCGCCCGGGTAAAGAATTGTGTGTGGGAGGGGGTTGGTGATAGTTATTTGGGCAGCATACTGTGTATTGTATATCGGTTGTGCTTGTATTGGAATGTCGTGAAGAAAAAAGTTGAAGAGGTGGGGACCGAGTATTGTTCCTTAGGAAATACCAGAGCGTACGTTGATAGAATCAGAGAAGGTATTGGAAATTGGAATTTGGTGTAGAAAGTTGGCTATAATTCGAGTCAGTGGGATGAGGCATTGTGTTTTAAGGAGTTTGTACAAGAGAGCCATGTCCCACATGGAGTCGAACGCTTTCTCAAGGTCAATTGAGCAAGCCACAGTTGCCTCTTTCTTTCTCAAACCTGATGATATGTAGTCGTGTAGAAGGAGGACTGCTTGTTCGGTTGACACCTTTTCTTTAAAACCAAATAGTTGTGCTGGTACAAGGGGCTTGGCGAAGACTTTAAAGGAGAGAAGGATGATTTTCTCCAAAATTTTTGCTAGGTTTGAGAGCAGGGATATTGGTCTAAGCTTTTTTAGGTCACCAGTGGCCTCTTTCTTCGGTGTGGAGAATAGCAATGCCGTTTTCCAGTCGCGAGGGAAGTACCCATTGTTAATGCATTGATTGATAATGATCGTGAGTGGCCTATGAATGGCATTGGAGCATTTCCTTTGTACGTAATTTGGGATATCATCGAGGCCGCTGGATTTTTTGGAATTGATTGAGCAGAGGGCGATTAATACCTGTTCGGTACTTGCAAAGAAACGTTTGAACAGCTCGCTTGAGGGGTTAGCGGCTCTGTTGGTTGGCGAAAAGATGGTGAGGTACCTCGTATTAGTAGTTCTGACAGATAAAGCATCGACATTTTATATCGGAGTCGCTGTCGATATTTGTAGCGTGTTGTTTGAAGGCTGAAATGTCTGAAATAAAATACAATATTTTTACGTCCACACAATAGCACAAATATAGTAAAAAATAAATTACTAATATAAAAATTTAGACAATAAATCAATTTACAATATTAGTAAGTAAACAAGGATAAGTAATTTATGAGTAAGTGTAAATGACTCAAGAGTAAGCTATCAGGTAAAGCGGAAGGGAAGCAATTTATAACCGAAATATACGTGCCAAATATACAAAAAAAATCAAAACAATTAAAATATAATAAACAGTGACTTAGAGACGACTGAAGCTTTGAATATCGGAAGAAGGATTTTGTTTTTGCTCCCTTGCATTGATTTCAAATTGAATACCAGCAGAATTTTATAAATTGGCGTCAATTGGAAATAAAGGGAAAATGGGAGGTTAAAAAGTTTGACAAAATCACACGAAAGTTGTGCTGCCAGTTTCGCACAAAAATAAGACACTTTGATCTTTTTGATACTCTCCAAAGACACAAAGTTTCGTTCGAAAGAATTTTTTAGAAGATTGGAAAGAATACAAGGGAATTTCATTTTATCATTTTCATTTATTTAATAACATAAGACACGGCAATTTCCTTGTATTATTTATTACCAGGAAGTTCAATCTCCGATGAGAAACATACAAGTAAATTTGTATGAGTCTTTTATAAGGGTAAAAATTGAATTACCGCCGTGCACCACTAAAGGAGCTCAGGTCTTGGAAACTTGATTCCTTAAAGGAGACTTTAATTTTCAAGTCGCTATGAAGTCATTATGTGCATCGGAAGCACACAAACTTCGATGTGGAGGAGGTGGCTTGGCTACCTTTTTTGTCAAATCTCCAAAGTTTGATTAACCGCTTTTTTTTTCTCATGAACACAAATCAAAATAATAATAATTTCAATTTATTCGCTGAAAAGTAATTTTGTGACAACAAACTAAGATTCGATTTTGTCGGTGATTAAATATCTCATTAAAAATTAATTTTCCTTAATTACTCTCAATTCATGGCTAGTGCTCCTTGTAAAGGTGACGCTATCACATCGAAAGGCGCAAAATGTTCATGTTACACGATAAATGACTTAAAGTTCAGAATAGAAACAAAACAAATAAAATATTTCATTCGATAAAAATGGAATGTTTATTAGTAGCTCTCCAAGGTTCCGCGTCAGCAGGGGCCTGGCATATCAGCAATAAATGATTAATTGCATTAAAAGCGGATAATGGAAAAAGACATAAAGGTGAAACGTTGGTTGGTCGGTTGGCGGGTCTATTAATTATTGTAAAGTGAGATGTTATGACGATGATGTCGATGCCGGTAAGACCTTGGACCGAAACGGACGACTTGCAACAGGGTTGCATGGAGAAAACGAATCATTTAATAATATTGCCTCGTTTGTTTGTTAATCTCGATCCAATTGCATTCTGGTACCCCAAACTTATCCTTAATGAGTACAAAAAGGAACTACTGTGGTATGATACAATGTGAGTATGCTTCCAATTTTTCGAGAAATAATTAGGGCCCAGTTGGCAAAGAACTAGTAAGGCATCAAGTCGATACTTATCTCTTTCCTACTCCCTGATGTTCCGCCTGTCTCAACTAAAGGATCAAGTGTTGCGCTCAGAATCCCATCATTGGTTTTGTGCTTTACGAGATTCATGATTAATAAAATAGTTAGACATTAATTTTACAGTGGTCACCCCTGAAGACCTCTCAACATTTGGGTGCAGTTTACAACTGCACGCAGATACTTTACTACTGCATGCAGATATAAATTGAAAGACCAGCCACAAAATTAAATCCATTTGATTTGTACATGAAATTGCATATCAACATGGGTTGGGCTGGTATGCAATAAGTACTTGCTTGTATTGCAATTACTGCTAAAATTTGCAATTAAATATTATTTATGTGATGGTCTGATTTGTTTTCGGTTTTAATTGATTAACCCATTAGATTTCATATGTTTTATAAATCGAAAAGCTTCAACCTACTAACTAATTATCCTCGAAAATGGTTTCAACGCAAATTGTCATGCCCCAAATCTGACTTTAAAGTGTCCACAAATTTTTTGGAATTTTTAAGTTGATTCCGCTTGCATTTCTTTGAGCATGTGTCTGTTATAGTCTAGGATTGAGCGAGAAAAAGCCTCTTCGGAAATATCAAATCCCAGATTTAGGCTACATATAGTTTTAGTAAGATGGATTCCTATAACTCTAATATATAAAAAAGATGATAACTCATATGCCTTTTATGATATTTGAAATTTTTGTTATTCGAATTCCAGCTTTGAAAATTATATCTTCGACATTTCCTCTTTGACTTCATTTGGCTTTGGCTGCTGCCTCGATGTTCAACTTCCCACTATTATCCCACAATTTTCGCTGGAAAGAATTTCGTTTAATCATTTGTTACTCAAAACTAAAAGTTTCTGAGTGCAAGTTTTTGCCTCAAATTTTTTACGTCTTCTTAAAATGTATTTTCCTTCATATCGTTAACGAATTCACTGGGCAAAGTTACTGCATAAACTTAACGACAAAACAGCTCTGAAACTTTGAATCATACCGTAGCCATTAACACGCGCTTCCATTTAAACAAAGTCCGAATCTTATGATATTCAATTCTAATTTTCTAAGTGCAAAAATATAACCAAGTCACGCATTTTGCGGAACGGATAGCGAAAGAAGCTTTTTGAAGATAGGACATTAAGACCAATGTGTCGTGACATACGCATTAAAATTATTTTAAGCTCAAAAAGCTAACCATCGCTACCTCTCTACATATCATGGTCGGGTTCATTTGCAAGCTCTCTATTTTGTAAAGCTTGCTCGTGTAGCATCTTGAAAATTGGAGTAGAATTTTGTTTAGTATGGCGTTTGCTCAAAGCATTATGGCTTGTTAATGGTTAAACTACGCTTCCAATGAGTCCCTGGTCTAATGGCATTCAACCAATATTATTATATTAATATATTTATGATAATTAAAATTAGTTATTTGGTGTGATCAATTTCTTCCAACTTTTGTTTGCTACAAGATTATCATTTAAATATTTGCTTTAAACAACATCTTGCCTCACAAATTTTTTCAGTTAAGTCGCGAAACGAATATAAATCTATTCATACTTTTTTTTTGTCTCACTCAAAAAAACGATGTTCAGGAGTATTAAGGTTGCATTTGTGTTCAGTGTGGTCTAAGCCTGTGCTTGATCTTCTTGTAATTATTAACATTGCAGTGGTTGAAATATTTGTTGTGGTATTGAATTAATTGAACTTCATTCTTAACAGCCTTCTCAAAATCAAATGGTTTATAGGATCAGATATTGTAGATTGAATCAAACGAGGTTGTTGTATATCATCTTTCAAAAGTTTATTATTATACCCTATCATGCGCATTTGCAATTCCTATATGCCAAAAAAATCACATCGCAGACTGTCTTTTCTCTGCTGGAATAATACTCTGCAGTACCCTAGTAGACTTACTTTTGTCTCTTCCTCGAAATCGCAGAATATTCAGTCATCTTTTGTCTTTCGAGGTCCGGTACTTGTGTTGTTCACCAAGTGTTCAACGACAAGAAAGATCCAAGTAAGGCTCCTGGCTTTTCTTGTCAATACCGAAGCTAGTTCAAAGCTTCTTTTCATGGGCGAAAATTGCGAATAACGTTGTTTGCAGTTGCCAGCAACTTTTTTTACATTTTAAACAAAGTAATCAACTACTTTTGCAAATGTAAACAATTTTGTTTACAATCTCAACCGTTTTTGTTTACACATGCAAACAAAAAACCGAAAAATACAAATTTCTCCTCCGAAAAAGATCCCCTCTTGAAGTTTCTCCACCTGTAATTTTTCTACTACGAAAAATTATCGCTCTCGCACAGTTGAAAGTTTCGAAAAGTTGAAAGGCTCGAAAAGTTGAAAGCAAAAAGAAATTAAAAGGTTTGAAATGGTGGAAATTCGAAAAGTTGGAAGGTTCGGAATGTTTAAGGGCTTGAATAGTTGTAATGTTCGTAATGTTGAAAATTTCGAAGCGCTCAAGTCTAAACCTAGCAAAACTGATGGTAAAGTACCAAGACGTAACTAAATTAACCGTAAGTTCACGATATTTTAAATGAAACTTGGATAAAAAAAAGGTTTCGAAGTGGATTGACTTATTGAAACTTAACGATATTTAACGTAACTTGGGCTTACGGTTTAGGAAACCTAAGGAATCTTAATGAAAATTTGTAAAAATCAACGAATTTTCAGGAGCCACACGAAATATAACTTTCACGTTATTTTAAAGTACTTAATAAGTCATAATTGAGCCTTAAAAATCCAATGTTAATTTAATATATTCCAACGAAACTCAACGAAGTTTATCGAAACCTAATGAAGATTAAAGAAAATGAACCAGACCTAACTAATTTTAGGGGGATTCAGTGAAATCTAACAAATTTTAACTCATCAGGGGAAGACTCACTGACGCAATTCGTGCAGTATAGCTTTAGAGCAGGACATTCCACTTCCGATACCATGATAGAAGTGGTGAACACAGTCCTATGAGTCGAAGCGCACAAAACTGAATCCAAACGAGTTGTTTTGCTAGTGACGCTTGACGTCAGGAATGCCTTCAACTCCGCCAGATGGGCGGATATTCTTGGCACATTCGAAAAATCTTTTCGATTGCCAGGGTATCTGATCCGGATTTTGAGGACTTATTCAAAGGACCGCAGTTTGCTCTATGACACACAAGATGGGCGGCGCAGTATGGAGATAACGTCTGGTGTACCGCAAGGCTCCATAGTGGGACCAGACTTGTGTAACGCCTCATATGACGGGCATTTGAGGCTTGAGCTGCCAGATGAGTCACGCTTGGTCGGCTATGCAGATGATATAGCAGCACCGGTCGCCGGGCACACAGTCGAACATGCGCAGCGCAGACTGGGAATGATAATGCGTCGAGTGAAGGAGTGGATGACCACTCGCGGGTTCAGGTTGGCACTAGAGAAAACCGTGGTGGTCATTCTCACGAAGAAAAGAACTCCCACGGTAATTCCTTTGCAGATCGGGGATATGACTGTTGAGTCTAAACTTGCAATAAAATGTTTGGGACTATTGATCGATTCGAAAATGAGCTTTTCGGAACAGATCAGGGCAACGGCGAAAAAGGCTGAGAAGCGTTTCGACTTTAAGTCGACTCATGTGCAACATCGTTGGGCCCACGCTGAGTAAATGCCGACTTCTCATGAGTGCTGTACAGTCAGTGGTACTATATGGCTCTGAGGTTTAGGCCGGAGCTCTCAGTAAGGTGCTGTACCGAAAGCGCCTGGCGCAGATACAGAAATGAGGAGCTTTGCGGGTTGCGCCTGCATACCGCACTGTCTCTGAGTCGGCGGTGTTTGTAATCGCAGGAGTGATACCCATCGTCCTACTTGCTAGAGAGCGACGGAGCATTTACGACAGAAAAGGGGATGGATATGCTGTCAACCGAGAGGAGAGAGAACGCACAATAATTGAGTGGCAACAGTCCTGGGAAGGCGACTTTAATGGCCGCTGGACTGCCTGCCTTATAGGGGACATGGGATCGTGGCTCAATCTAAGGCACGGTAAGACTGATTATTACCTTACACAGGTTCTTAGCGGGTATGGGTATTTTCGGTCTTACCTGCCCAAGATTGGTAAGTCACGGTCCCAAGACTGCATTTTCTGCCCAGGGGAAAGGGACGACGCATGTACCCCTTCTTCAACTTTAGAAGGTGGAACAGGATGCGGGAGAACTTGTGGGAAGTAATGGGAGAGCTTTCTCCAGACAACCTGGTTGAAGAAATGCTGAAAATCCCGTAGGAGAAGCTCCGTCCGAGGACTACCATCGAGGATCTTGCAAAGGAGAAATTGGGGGGAAGAACGCTGGTGTTAAATTCCAGACTTTCAAAATTCTTGTTCAAAAATTCCATTTTCGAAAGGCCATTTGGAAAATTACCTTACAATTACAATTCGTATGATTTTGATTGAGTGCTGCTTTTGATTAAGCGCTTAAGTGTTAAGTGCTGCTGAATTTTCGAATTCACTTAGCTTTGTTGATCTGCGATATTTTTTGGTAAGTTTAATTTAAATTCGCTAAGTTTTATTGCGGTATGGTCAATTTTGTTAGCTTCGTTAAGTTCCGACAAGTTTTGTTAATATTAGTTTGGTTGTGTTTTCGATATTTTGCTTTTCAATTTTTCAACCCATAAATTTTTTAAACCTATATTTTTCTTACAAAACTTTTTTTTGAAATTTTCAAACTTTTGTACTTTTTGTGGTCTTCAACTTTGAGAACATTCAACTTTAGTAATCCTAGTAAATACTTCAATACTTCAATACTTTTCCAACCTCACCACTTTTCATAGGGAACCCCAAATGGAAACTTCCGTCAGAGAAATTTCGAAAGGCGAAATGCGGAAAGAAAAATCTGGAAAGGCATCCCGAGAGGGATGTTTCGGTGGTATCTTCTCGTTTGGGGCAACTCATTACAGTTTTATAAGTTTCAGAGGTCACTGACTAATGGTTCATCAAAAATTTCTTAGAGCCACCTCTTCGATATATCGAAACACGTTGACGATGTTAAGAGGTTGAAAACAAAAACAAATTATTCACAAAGGACAAAAAATTTGTGTCAGCACATTCTTTGTATTTCTCTGGTCACACGTGGTGAATGATAAAAATTTTCAAAATTTTCTTCCTAGACAATAGACAGTAAATCTATGATAAAAGTTTTATTTGTATCAACTGAAATTGAAGCTGACTGATAGTCACACTGGGAGAATCATGGAGAAGGATCTGCTTCTGGAAATTTTTAAAGAAGATCATTAGTTTACGTTACTCGTTAGATAAATTCGGCCAAGTAACTTGAGCCAAATTCCCGAGTCGAAGCAGTAGAGTTAGTGTGATAGCCAGAAATCCGTGAGCACAATCAATACCATTTCGAAAAAGGGGTCCAAAGGGTTATGCAAATGTGTTGAATATCCACTGAAAATAAATCAAAATACGACAAATCTAGCATCGATTTCGACAAACTGGCCATAATATGTCTAAATGCTGAAATCTGCAAAAATTTCACATACTGAATGCAGCCCAAGCAATTGTCAACTTTTTCTGCATTCCTCTTCGTTAAATGCTTACCGCGAAGGCTCCATGCTGTGAATGGATATAAATCATATTGAGCTAATAAACTGCATGGAAATAATTTGATATCATACTGAGTGCATGGGTCTGAATATGAATGACCATTTTGCAGGAGGTTGCAATTTAATACTCCATAGCGACCATGTTTGGACTGTGCTTTGGAATATTACGAACAATCAAATTACTGCAACTCATTTCAGTTTAATGAGCATTAAAATTTCACATTTGATTACAGTGATGAACTATAAGGATTAATCTCACGATACTTGCTATTCAGGTTTGCAATAGGCATCTTGTTGGTCTCAGGCTAATCAATAAATATTTTAACTCCACCCTATCTAAGCACGAAAACATTTAACCCCGGAATTAGTAGTGAACATAATTATTTCAACTAATTGAGGATAAGCCCTCGAACGTTTATATTTTTTGGATACGTAACCAAGTGCGGCAATGCAAGTTTTTAAATGATAAAAATCAATCTCGAAATGAAAACTGTCTCCTATTTAATTATAACTTCTCCCTGATTCTATAATTTTTTATCATTTGGAGGTGAAGGCCATTTGTGTCCTGAGGGTCGAACTCCCAGTCGCAACCGGACTTCCGACTAAACTCCTACCCTGTCTGTCAACCTTGCCTGGAACTTTTTATGACATTAGTTCGGATTAGGCCTAACTACCACATCCAGCGACGCCTTCAGGTGAAGAGAATTACTCCTTCCGCATTGATGAATGGGAAGGAGTAAGACTGCTGTCAGATAAATCCCCTTTGCCTCTGCACCACTAAGCGATCCATGATGCTCTTCAACTACTGCGTAGTTGCGTCAGGTAATAGTTAGTTTCCCCATGCATTCTTTAGAATCACGTCCCCAAGTCACTGATAAGCCGTGCGGTCCACCTGCCTGACGTTTTGTTTACTCATGATTGCGGCCACCACGTAAGGGTCCTTTCCTCCTTTCCTCTCGGCTGACGGCTTCTCTCGGCGACTCTCTTCTACGTGAGTACATACGTTTCCGTTCTTCTGCAAAAAGTAAAATAGGGTACATCTTCTAGGTAACCAGTACCACAGGTTCAGAGACAGTGCGAGACGTTCTTGTTGCAACTCCTTAATATGAGTATCAGCCCAGACTTCACAGCCGTACATGAGTCCTGATAGTACCATACCATACCGTACTATACCGTACCATAGCCCTGATCAGTAGACATCTTTTGCTCGACGTTGGTCCGATACTCCCGCAAAAGCCTTGTCCGCTAACGCTCGAAACTGCTCGAGGAAGCTTATCTTTGAGTCAATCATCAAGCCTAGGTATGATATTGATTCCTTTGACTTGATTATTGTTTCTCTCATCTGAACGGGAATAACACGAGGAATGCACTTCTTAATGATGACGGACTTTTCCACCGTCAAGAACATCTGTCCGTCTAGCGGAATTGATGGCATTAATCACATCGAGTGCTATGAGCACCACTGTTTGCCTCGATCGTTAATTGCGGGCTTCTGCTCGCTGGACCGCATTCACCACCTCTGCTTTTGTACCGATCGCAGGTCGGCCAGCCCTGAACCTACCTACCGTCGAGAAGGTACATCTCCAACAGGCCTCCCAAGTCTCTTCCAGATGAGCCTATCGAGCACTTTCTCAGTGGTGTCCAACGTACATAGGAGCCAGTATGAAGATGGTTGCTTCCGGGTCCCCTTTTCCTTACTGATCAGCATAAACCTCGCTTCATTCCAGCAACTTGGGAATACGCCCTCCTGTAGGCTGGAGTTGAAATTGCTGAGCGACATGTCAGGACAAATTTGATGTGCAAGGTCTACCACTTCCCCTGGAATACCGTCCGGCCCCGTGGCCTTTTTCGATTTTAAAGCTCCAACTCGATAGCACCGAAAAGTGGAGATTTTCCAGGATATTTCCTGTCTACATCATCGAGACGAACAAGATGCTGTGGTAAAAGTGCTCGAACGAAACCAATCTTGTCCATTTTTTCCGCTTCAAGCACACAGGGCCTTCTTGCGGCTTCCAGTTTCCGCATGACAAACTTGTGACCCCATGGATCCATATCGATATCTTCAACGAGATTGTGCCACCAGCGAGCCTTGCTCTTGTCAATCAACAAACGGAGGAGTTTTCTAGCCGACGTGAATGCCAGCGTTCGGGAATGTGTCTCGTCTCGTTCTCTTGAACCTTGGACTTCGCAGCAAAGTCAGTGATATTCTCTTCGGTTTTCAGCGATTTTTGCTGATCACCAGTGACCATTACACAGCAACATATATGTTAGAAATGTTCCAATCTACATTTGAAGGCTAGAATGCGACGCATCAGCACGTGCAGCACGCTTGCTAAACTCAAAAGCAATATACTGATCATCGCTCGCCGAGTAGTCCTCCAGTATCGTAGATTGGTGTATCCTAGGTACTAAGGACTCTGAACCAAATGTCAAGCAGCCTCTACGTCGAAAGTGTGTTCCCAACGTTCATGATGACAAATTCCCGCCTAGCCGCCAATTCTAGGATTAGTTTTCATCTTGAATCTAGATGCGGCATTCCCCATAAAGTCATCGTCCACAAGTATTCGTCCTTCAGTACTCGAAACAGCTTCCTCCAATTCACTGAGCCTGCTCTGAAAACATAAAATTGACTCATTCGTCGTGAAATAGATGCTTATGATGGTCATATGGTTCAGTGCTCATTGGCTGCTGGTCGCATGTCCGAGCCTTGAGTAGAGCACTATTACGTATCCAGATGGTGGCGGCGTCGAATCAGTCACAATACAGCTCCAATCCAGTCTCTTCCTTGTTGTGGTGTTCCTCAAAGATCAAGTCGACTTTTTTCTCCGTCTCAACCCGGTCGAGTAAGTCTTGTGTGGTTCGGCTACGCTGTAGGTTGATCTGCAGGACTTGGAACATGAGTTCGCTCTTCTTTGGGTAAATGCCTCTTGAACTGCTGACTCAATCACTTTCTCGAATATGGGCCAGATTTTCGGGCTGCAGTCCCTTACTCTTTGCACAAAATGCAACTTGATTCGGTGTTGAAAGTCTTTTGCCTTATGGTCGGGAGTGCCACACAACTGATTAGGATTGAATTCAATTCATAACAGCCTTATAATACATCGTTAAGCAGAACTGTAAAGCTGAACATGATTGAATAAGCGTGATCCTAAGCAAAAATTGTCGAATGGCTGGAATTCAGTTTTCATCAAAGGAACAAATATATGTTTCAAAAGCTTATAACATTTTCCTTGGACCCCTCTGATAAATTTAATTATTAAAAAGTTCAAAAGTAAGTTGGATTGCAATTGCAATGAAATGCCTGACCAAATTACTAACAAAATAAGGTCACACTACATACATTTAATTGTAAGGATGCAATGACTCGTGTTTTTATTGAGTGCATCAGAGTTTGTAGTAAGTCGTACATGAGCTCATTGACAATTAAAATATTTCATCAACGAACTTTCATCCTCGTTGCAAGGTCTTTCATTGACCTGATATCTTCAGCTGATTCAATGGATAGCCATGTCCTTTCTTCAGTTTCTCTTGGTTACACATTCTTCATCCGTGCTTTCTGGCATTCGAACTAACTGTTACCATATGCTTGCATATTTTATGCACATTTATATGCAAGCTTATCAGTTCTATCCGCTTTTCAGAACTTCTGTCTGATGATGATGATGATGATGATCCCATCAGGCTTTTTAGTTTTCCGATAGCTAGGATAGAATGACTTTGCGCTGTTTCAATTAAGTGGTGAACAGTTCTTATACATTCATGGAATTTTGCAAGAATCATGGCTAAATTTAATTAAAAATACAGCAAAGGGATGGAAAAGCCTGGGATAAAATCGATCATATCATAATTGTTACTTGTGACTTTTCATTATCTATGTGACATTGATCACGAAAGGAAAATGGACCACAGGATCTTCTGCCAAAGAGAGACGACCACGAGGACACTGCAAACCATTCACGAAAAGTGGAAAATGGACAAAGCTACGTATACGCAGACTGTGATTAAAACAAATCATATTGTACCAGTAAATACCGATTCTTCGATAATTCGACCATCCCTACAACTGATGTAATATTATATCTGAGTTTCCACAGTGCAATCAAGTCGACCACCCTTTTATATGGAGCCAGTGGAAGTTGATGGCAGAAAGTACCGCCTTGAATAAATCTTCTTGTAATCGTGGTGAATAAAATGAGTGAAAATAGTTGAAAGTCGATGGAGTTGGTATGCAAATAAGAAATTTTCCTGATTCTGGTCATTAGTTTGATTATTGACTTGGCAACATATAATAAGAAGATCTGATTATGATTATTTCAATTATCTTTGTATCATTTTGGTTGTATCTATACTGACCCACTGTCGGTGGTTTGCAATATCTTGTATGCAATTTCATTTTAATCAACATTGGTTTGTAGTTTGATTTTGAGTTTCACTAAATTGACAAACGAAATAAAGAAAAATAGAAATATCGGGGGAATACAATGTTTATTTTATGGATCAACTCGAAGAAGTTTTCATCGGGGTTTACATATCATCATATTCACTTAGGCAAAATGACATCTACATTCCGTTTCAGCTCCCAAAACATCACCTCAGGCGTTTTAGTTAAGTGTTTTTGAATAAGGAAAACGTATTTACAAGAAGACAAATTCACTTATAAATATCAATACATTTTCTATAAACACATAATATAAGAAAAAGTGAAGTGCTCACGGAAGCGCTTAATTTTAATCACTGGTCTTCGCTTTTTTCGTCACGCTTTGCTCATTTTCAACTGCAGATCGTTTAAAAAACTGTCCAAGGAGGTTCCTCCCTTTCAAGATCCACAACTAGTTACAACTTTTTCAGGGTAATTTTCATCCACGAACTCTACAAGTTTCTCCCACATTCCGAAGATCTCCTTTATATCTCTTGAAGAGAAAATCCTCTCCATCTCTGGCTCCTCTTCAAAACTAATTTTTCTTTGAACCACCATATGCTGCTGTGAATGTAGATCATGTAACTTTTCGTCTGTCAGCTCCTGAGACTGTTCCTCGACAAGTTCATTCACATCTCTTTCGTCCACCTCCAGACCCATGGGCTTTCCCAGAGCCGATCTCCTCTACCACTGAAACTTCGAGCTCCAATCATTCGAAGGCCTTTTCAGCTACAGCCTCAGCCACTGTTCCTTCCATGCATAGGTTAAGGTTCTCGTTGTAACACGTAGCTATGTCTGACTAATAATTCTTAGAAATATCACGTTGTGAAAGTGGTCCTTCCAGAACTCTCGAAGGGTAAGGTTTGTGTTCTCCGTCACCTCAAAGCAGCATCGGAAAATGTGCTTGGAATACAACTTCTTAAAATTAGAAATCATATTCTGATCCATGGGCTGTAGGTTGGAGTTGTGTTGGGTAGTAGGTAGAGATCCTTTATGACCCTGAACTCTTCGAGTAAATCATCTTCGAGATTTGGTACGTGAGCAGTGGCATTGTCGAGGAAGAGAAGGGCTTGCATGGGTAGGTTGTTTTCCTGATATTTTTAACAGAAGGGCCACACACCAGGCTTATCCACTCCACATAGAATTTCCTGGTGACCCACTCCTTTGGATTTGCCCTCCACATAACTAACAGTTTTCTTTTAAAATCTTATCTGACTTAAAGGATTTGGGATTTACCGAATAGTATACTCGCAGAGGCTTGATTTTGCTTTCGCCATTCGCATTGGCGCAAAATGCTAGAGCTAATCTACCCTTCATAGGTTTGTGACCGGGCATCGTCTTCTTTTCTGCTATTACGTAAGTCCTATTCGGCTTCCTTTCCCAGGAAGGCCCTGTCACGTCAAAGTTGAAGACTTTGTCAACTCGTAGCACGTTTGAGAAGTTCCACCAATTTTTCGAATTCAATAAATTGACAAGAGTCACACGAATTTCTTCACGAATTAACAATGTAATTCAACAACACGAGGAGAGGGAGAGAGCGCTAAAACGGAAATATTACCGAAACAATTAAGTTAGTCGCAAAAAACAGAAAACTCGACAGAAGTGAGCAAAAATGAAAAAAGGGCTCGGTAAAGGCTCGGTAAGGGGCGCGTTCGACAAAAAAGGTCGCGCCTGAACGCTAGCCGAGCAATCGTCTGAGATATAAAATTATCATTTTCCATTGATTTAGGATTAAAAGAAGTTCATTTTCGGGTTTTTCTCAAACCTTCTTTGAAAGTTATTTTTTCTACTTTTTTAACGGAGGTTGAGGTCGATGGCTGGTCTTTTTTTCACTAATTCCAAATAAAACTTGTGTTTCGCGAGATAACGAAATCCAGTGCGAACTGGAAAGCTGCTATTTCTCGCTCGACATGCAATACGCTGAGGTAAGCCAGTCGCCTCTTGTGCGTAAAGAAATCGACACGGTTCGAAAACACTTTGTAAAATTCCAAATAATATTTATAAAATTAAATTTAACTGTAATTAGGCATTCCCGTTTTTTAAAGTATTTGAAAATAATTTTCCAAAATGGCCAAAAGAAAGTTACCGACAGAAGTTGATTGTGAATCTGAAGATAGCGAGGAAGACTTTTACTTTGACACCGTGAATATTGACAGTGATACAGAAAGTGATAATGTTTGTACTGATTCTGGTAGTGACATAGTTTCAAGGAAGTGACGAGTGAGGCAATTGGTAATATCCAGCGACAGTGAAGCTGGAGAAAATGAATAAAGTAGGGGCAGTAATATAAATGAATTTACTAACTGGAGAGACGTTACACATAAAGATCAACCGCAATCAACGACAAATTTTTCAACGGGATCTAAGATTTTTGTACCTAATGCACTTCTTCTTTGCACAGAACCTATCGACTTTTTCAGAATCTTTTTCACGGATGCACTGCTTGTAAAAATTGTACTAGAGACAAATAAGTATGCCAAAAATAAAATAGAACAAAAGAGCTTATCTGATCGATCAACATGAAACAATTGGATCGATGTAACGAAAGAAGAATTAACAGTTTTTTTTTGGGTGTAATCCTTAACATGGGTACTATACCGGTTCCTGATATGAAATATTATTTGACAAAGGATCATGTTGGATACGTACCATTTTTTAGATACATATTTCGAAGGGAAACATTCAAATATTTTGGATGTTACATTTGAATGAAAATGTTTTTAAAAATGCAAATGTAACAACGATCCAAAAAGTTAACAATTTTATCGATTACATTGAAAGTAAACACTAAGAGCATTTGACACCCGATAAAGAAATATCAATCGATGAGTCTGTGGTTAAGTTTAAAGGATAAGTTAGTTTTATAACATGTAATCCTAAAAAGCTCACCAAATGGGGAATCCGTATTCATGTTTTGTCAGACGGACATACAGGATACATATATGCTATGCTTCCCTACTATGGAAGCGTTAGTACAGAATGTTTAATCCGTCCGGACCTCCGTATCAGTTCACGGATTGTTTTATAGTTATATCACAAGCTCTTAACCGCAAATTCTCAGGTAAAGGGATACCATATTTTCACAGACAGATACTTTACAGGGATGCCATTAGCGCAGGAGCTTTTAAATTAGGCTGCTATTTAACTGGTACACTTAACACCAACAGAAACGATATATACCAGACAGAAATATACCAGAAACGATAAAAAAACCCAGCTGTAACAAAAAGTAATACTGTTGTTGCCTGTCGATCAGGTAATATCCCATTATTGGCGTGGAAAGATAAGAGAATAGAAACAAGGTGGGACAGTCAACATAAAGAAACACAATATTATTATAAATTACAACATGATTATGGGTGGTGTTGACAAGGCGGACCAATCAGGCTATGCGAAATTCTGTACCTGTGCAAATTTTTCGCCAACTGTATCATTTATTGCTCCCCTACTTTTCAATCAAGCCAAACTTCAAGTGTTTCAATGTGCACAAATTGTATATATCATTTTGATCCATGAAATTAAGTATCATTTTCTATTGCATGCAAGTTCATTTTTGGGAAAATATTTTCAAAATCTATTTTTTAAGTTGTCAGTGAACTATCAATTGTCCTTCATATTGTGTCAGAAATTTTTTTTCTCATAAAAAGAGAATAACTAACGCAAAAGACATCGTCGATGCCCTTCTGGCCGATGATTGTTCCGAGATAAACTTTGATGGAGAAGACATCGATGAAGATCTAAACTGAGATGATGCAGGGATTCGGGAAAAAGTTCCAACAGGAAAGATACTGGAAAGAACTGAGCAAGAAGTTTTCGTAGATGAATCCATCCACAAGGCAAAATACCAAGAATAAGAGCAGGTTGAAGGCATAAACAATATTTAGCTTGCAGCTCCTAATGGACTTGTATTGGATTTTGAACTTTACCAACCCAAAGACAAAGACTTCATTAGACTTTGAGGTAATAATAAAGGCAATTAAAACTTGATGTCAGCTTGGTATAAATATTCCTAAAGCTCATGATTTTAACAGGCAGCCCATTAAAAAAAATATTTCAAACTGATTTCAAGAGTTTCCAGGTGTGCTGATCAGGTCCTTTGAAGTTCTTAGTTTGTTCGAGATAAAACAGAGATAAGTCATAAAATAAAACAATAACGTCATGTAAGATTTTAAAATCATACAGATTATCCTAATGTGGAGAATTTGATTGAGTCGTAACAATATTTATTTTCATTCTCATATTACCCGACTTTGGAACATTCAAATTGTTTCTGGTGCAATTTATTTTCTAATTATTCAGTGAAAATGACTCAATTTCGGTGAAGCTTCACATAAGTACATTAAAATTCTCACCTCTTATTTCTAAGGAATCCACGAGATAATTAGTTTCCACGACAAGTAAACACCCCAAATGAGATTTCATCATCCCCATCACACCCACCCCGGGAGCAAGCCAATCGTCCTAGAAAAAGCCTGCAAGTGAAAATAAACTTGACGATGGTCTGACACCCAGACGTTAAATCGACAATAGCAAAAAAAAAGTGTACATAATTGAAGAGTTGTCACCGATTCGGTACCCTGATGCCTGGTGACGTGTGACACGCAGCACATACCTTTCATGTGTGAATGAGTTATCACCCAACATGCCAAAAATAGTTGAGGACACCAAACACTTTTGTCTATTTTCAGATACTTGACAGGGTGTGCAGAGGATAAATTTAGCAGGGACAGTGAGCGTTGGCTATCGTGTGTCTAGCAATGCCAGTGGTTTCGTCGGTCAAGTTGAAAATTTGCCAAGATTTCCTTTTATTTGTTGCACTTTTTGGCTGGTATTTGTAAAAGGGTGAAAATCATCGAGGATGTATTGCATAACACGAAGCTTTTCTTTCTTTCAGTCCTGATGTACATATCACTGATTACAGAATGCACGCAACACAAAGGAGAAACATGGCGGCAATGCTTTGACTTCGTAGCTACCGAAGCAAGTATGACATCTTTATGCAGAAATCAATTTAATAACGAAATCCAATCAAACCAATTGATAGGACAACTTGCCCATACATGCCCCCGCAGGATGGCGACCAAAATCAATGCAAAAATTTACGACTGCCTTAAGCCTTCGTCATGTTTAATTTGCCGTGTCTTTGCGGAATTTCATTAATCCTGTAATCCACGCAAATTGGTCTCGAGTTAACGAGAAATGAGTCCTCTCATCGCTGAACGACATCAACGCTCAACGGACCAATTAATTGGAGTCTAACGAGTGCCGGCTAAGTAACATCGATACCACTCGATGCCACCAAATTAGATTTCCCTATAAATTCCAATTTAACTCTCGGTGACATAGCAAGCATCCATCGTCTAGCGAAAGGAAACTTGTTGTGCCTGCTGGTATTTCCCAGCCGGGCAATTAGTAAAAGGAAGTGAGGATTATGACGAAATTAGATTCAAGATGCTTGTGATTAAGACAAGGTGGTAATGAGACTAAACTGGAGGCGACTGAGTCAGGAATGCACTTATGAGTCGAGAACATATATATAACTTAAACGAACTTGAACAGAAATATAAATTGGAACCTTTTCTGAAAAAAAAATAGTTTTGAGACTACTTCCATAGAAATTTCATTGGTTAAACAGAACAACTATGAACAAACAGTTTACAGAACAAACTGAACTATTTACAAAGGATATTAAAAAGAATCAGTGTAGAATTTTCAATCATTACAATTGTATTTAACCCCTATATGTGTCATATTGATAATTCCAGCTTGCTTAGTCCTTCAATGCAGTATCAGTCATTTCTTAACAATAACACGAGGCAACATATGGTCATTCCGGCAATTGGCATATTCACCACGGATGCAAATCGCAAGGTTCGCACATATAGGTACTTAGAGAAAGTACGGCGCAGGCATGAAGGAACTATACTATATTTAGCATCGCTGCCACATTTGAGGTTATATATTTGGAGTTCGAAAACGTTTATCGTTATTCAGAATCGTGAGCGAAAAGCCCAAAGATGAAAAGGACAGTAGCATCTGGGAATTGTTTCACGTTTGCTCAAAAAGAGGGACGATCTTACCACAACAAAAAAGTTCATAGCCGTCAAATGGCATGAACTAAAAAAATTCTGAAAGCTTGTGTATATCATATATGGTTGTAAACTCACGGTTAGTCAGATAGTCGGAGACGCAAACAAAAGTGATACTGAACCGGTTGAGACCACGTTTCTATTTCAGGTCTTCAAAACAAGGAGCAATTTGGGGCAAATACTAAGAAGTAACAGAAACAAAGAGGATCCGCTGGGCAAACAGGGTGGTGAGAAGTTAACCTGTGCATACCAACATAGCTACATTGGTCAATCAGGACGAAAAATAATGACAAGATTTCGCGAGTTCATGAGGAACTGAGACAAAAGGGTACGGAAACCGGACGCATCAACTGCGTCTAACTTCACAAACAACATGATTGGCAACAAGTGTATACCAATTCGAGGCAAGGAAGCATTGAAGGCAATACATGTACAACAAAAAGAACGGCGTTGGAGCGCACTAGAAGACATGCAACAATACCAACAAAAATCATTTGATGGACACATCATCATCGATCAACAAGCTCTCATTTGAATACAATTTTCGAATCGCTAAAACGGCGCTATAAAAATCAAAATAAATTGCATACGATAACACAGACACTGAAGCCCGGAACCAAATCATAAAACCCCCTCAACATACAAAAATTTCAATTTCACAGACATTTTCCAACCTGCATAATTGCAACTGTCTGATTGCGTAACCGTCGGACTTATAAATACGAGCACTTGACACCAACTAAACTTAAGGGGTCGTTCTTTGGTCGTTGAAGAGTGAACTGCCTGCAGAGAAAGAATTGACAGTCCCAAACCGGTCATGTGTTGCGTCAGTGCGTGTATTTGCTAGGTCGTTGTACTAGTAAAGCAAAGTATTAGTGAAGTGATTGAAAAGAGGCTGAAAATACCTGTGGCGATCAATTGAAATTTTGAGTGGAGGACGAAGGACAATCTCCTGGAGATATGGTTGAGACCAATCCATAGGAAGAAATCTTCTACAGCAACAAGACTAGTGGTGAATCCAGCCAGCGGAAACCGGTGTGTGAATCAGGACCAACTAAGGCTCAGTTATTTCAGAAAAATGGTGACATTCAGGTAGAAAATCAAGAGACGAATACAATTGATATGAACACAGGCAGCAAGATGAAACCTAGCCTAGAAAACCTATTCAAAAAATTAATTACAATATATTACAAGGATACAATAAGAACAGGTGCTCGATTAATTGCACCAATTTAGGAACCACAACTAACATTATTTCTATTTAGAATAAATACCTGTTCTCAAATAGAAAACCTAAACCTGAAAATGGAAAATATGAGAATTTTTAATAAAATTCTTTAATAAAATTTTTAATAAAATTCTCATATTTTATTATTATATTTAATAAATAAACAATTGGAAATTAATACGATAACCAAGTCTTCATTGGAATTCAACCGTCTACTGAAGAACAAGAATTCGATGACGGGAATAAGGGAGGCTATAAGATTTTTAAAACTGTATAAAAATTAAGTGACTCCTTGAAGTCACACAATTCTATTTCCATTCAATTTACAGAATAAGTTTGAACAAAATTTAAATTAGAAAGAATTGTAATCAGAAAAAGTATTGAGTCGTTATGCAGTAACCTTAGCTCAACAACCTTGTTAGCATACGCAAGCTCACCCAAAAATGGGAAACTCCACTAAGGGACTCAAAGGGAATATTATAGATATTTCTGAAGAAAACCAATTGGGCCCCTTACTCTGAAAAATTGAAGAAATGAAGGATAGTGGACACAAAACTAAAAAATCTATTCGAAATGTCCAAACGAAAGGAGGAAAAAAGACCCGAATTTGAAAGGATACCAAACTTTTTCTGAAGAACAAATAAAATTACTTAACTTGGGGTTAAACCATTCCGTTAATAGAACCCAACCAATTGAAGAGTTCGTCATAGACATCAAATCAGGAATAAAATACCTGAGCTCCGATGTAGAAGAACAAATAAAAGGGGGAAACGAAAAAAATTTTAGTTAATAACAACAATAAAATTAAACCACCACTTACTCTAAGAAATAATAATCAAGAAGAACTTGTCAAAAAACTTAAGCAGAAAATGTTTACTATCTTAAAGCGAATAAGGAAACTCAGTAGTGATCATGGGCAAGGACTATGATGATCAAGTCAATAATAAACTCAAAAATGGATATTTTCTAAAAATATGTAACGATCCACTTCCTAGCTCACTAAAAAGGATAGAGAAATGAAAGTGTGTGAACTAATAATTAAACATAAGATGGATATAATGATGACAGACCCTTCTCTACAGAGGATTAAGTCCCTCCCAAAAATCAACAAAGAGAGACAAGAAATGAGAGAAATCATCGTAGCCGTTAATGGACCAACGCAAATCATTGTCAACTGGATTCTGAGGGAAATGGGAAGACTTGGACTAAAAAGAGGAACACATACAGTAAAAAACACTTCAGGAGAGTAGGTTGGGAATAGTATTCATCATTCAACGTAGAATCACTATTCCCGAGCATCCAAATCAAAGAACCGCTATATATGTATATTTAAGGAATGGATTGCAATCCTCAGAATGGTGAAGAAAAGGTAAACTATACACCAAACTAGCTAGACTATACATCACCGAAACATACTTCACGTTCAGGGGTAAATTGTTCAAAGTAATATCAGGAGCAGCAATGGGTAATCCTTTATCCCCTCTTCTTAGTAACCTCTATATAGACACGTGAGAAGATACTTTAAAAAAAACGGGGACTCCTTCTAAGCTTTCGGGTAAGATATGTAGATAATATCCTGGAGATCGTTAAAAAAGACCAATTTGACTTTATTTTTAACAGTATAAATAAGATTCACCTAAAACTCGTATTCAAAAAAGAAGAAGAACAAATCTGACAATTAAGTTTTTCATATACCAAGATCTCAAGAGAAGCGAAAACTTCGCCATACGAAATATACAAATAGCCAACACAAACGCAACGAACAATACCAGCATGTTCCAACCAAAGCTGGCCACATAATGTGGCAATATTCAACGCATGATTACTCAGGTAGACACAAAAAGGCAGAGTCCTTCCATTTAGCGAAGATAACTTCAACAAAGAAGAGCAGTATATCATAGACACAGCAAAGAAGAACGGATATACGGAAAGGGAAATCCTAAACATTATGAAGAAAGAGAAAAAGCAATTGGAAAATGACAACCTAACAATGTACTTCAAGCAGACCAGGGAAATCGACCAACTAGAGAAGAAATGGTTAACAGTTACGCAAACATATTTTGACAGAAAAATTGGACAAATCCTTAAACCGTGGGACATATCATTAGCGTCAACAAGCACCAACACAAAACTGAGTTCAAGACTGGGAACATTAAAAGAAAGAACAAAGACTGTTCAAAAACCTACAACGAGAGAGTTGAGTTGAGCACAACGAGAGTTCACGAGCATCTACGAGAAGCTGAAATTAGAATGAAACGTCAAAAAATCAGCGCATATAAGTCGGTTGTCGCAGAACACATATTAGAATGCCAGCATAACGAGCAGTGGAACGTTAAAAAAGCTACGACAAATATAATATAGGACGAATATGAAACGATTCTTAATCCAGACAACAAAAGAGTAAAATCGGCTAACACTCAAACACAAATCGGCACAGACACAGGAAATTGTGACATCAAACTGACGCGACAAACTGCATCAAAACAACAACACCAAAAAACAGAAATCCGGTAGACACTTAAGCTAATTTTTATAAATAATCATAATTAGTATGTTTAAGCCTGGTTTTGACGATTTGATGCCATAAATACGATAGAAAAATATTTGAGGATAATGTAGGGTAACTTATTGTACGATAAATGTTTGACGTTTAAAAAAGATACTGCGCCCACTTGTACTTTGATAGACATAAAAGAGAAGTAGGGACCATATCGGTCTCGAAACAGCTGTCTGTTCTAAAATAGAAAACTTCAACCTGAAAATGGAAAATAATAAGAATTTTTTTAAGTTCGAAGCAATGTTTGGAGCAATTTAAGCGAGATACGAAGGAGTTTTTACAATTATTTGTCACCGTTGATGAATCCTCGATTCATCATTTCACACCAAAAACTAAGCAACAATCAAAATAATGAAGTTCTCCCAGTGAATCTGTGCCAAAGAAGGGGAAGGCGGTCCAATCGGCCGGAAACGTCATGGCGACGATTTTTGAGATGCGAACGGCGTTATCCTCATGGATTTTTTCAGAAAAAGGAAGAACGATCACTGGACAATGAGTAATTGGACCACATCGACAAAAAGTTGTAAGAGACACGGCCGCGTTTGGGGAAAAAGAAGGTGTTAATGCACAATGATAACGAACTAGCACATAAATCTGGAGTTGTTGTCGCCAAACTACATAAATTGCCTTACGAATTGCTGCCGTATCTCCTGTATTCACCCTATCTAGCACCCTGCGAATGTTCCTTGTCCGTTAACATGATAGATGGCTCGTGGGAAAAAATTGAGCTTAGACGAGGAAGTCCTCGTCGAGACAGAGGCGTATTTTGGAGAGTTAGAGGTATATTATTTTTCGGGTGGGTTTAAAAAATGGCAGGAACGTTGGGGGAAGTATTTCTTTTTAAAAATGAACTCTGTTGGAAAACAAAAAACATTTTTTTGGTCGAATCATTTTGTCGAAACATTTTGTTTTTCTTGAGTCGCTCTCGCCTACCGATTTTTCCTTCAACACAGTTAGACACACAATTGGGCAATTGTTAATCATTCAATCCTGGGACGTCCTGCTACTCCCCAGCTGTTATGTCAGCATAGAAAACTTTGAAGGATGTTTTTAGTAGTGGTATATCTCTGTTGTTATTACATCACTTTCCTCTTTTTGAAGGACATGCAAATCACTCCAATCACCACACTTACGGTGTTTGATGGTATTTCCCCGCTGCACGAAGAAGGATAATTGACTTCTGGGATTGTATACATACAGTTAAAATCGATTGCTCCAGCCAAACTTATGATTTCAAACAATTCGACTGCATGTCCGCCTAAAAAACTCTCTCAGCTCCTGTACATTATATCTCCTATTATTTTTCAATTTTTGAGGATCGTTTCGAATTGAAAATTCTTCCACAGGTTTGTCAAATTTTATTTTACAAGCTTGCTTGTATTGTTTCCGGGAAATTGCCTTTAAATTACCCGAATTTGTCGTTATATTGTTTCTTTTATTTACTTACTCCTTAGGAGGGAACATTTTTCCGTTTTCGAAATATAAAATATAAATGTAAATATGTATAAATAAATATGAAAAATGTAAAAAATAAATATAAATGTAAATATAACATACTAATAACATAACTAATTGGGGCAACCGATATGTCGCGCAAACAGCAAAAAAAGGACAGGGTCAGCAAGACAGAATTATTTGAAAATAGAAAGGCCGCATTAGGGCGGCCGAAGGAAGTTACTTTTAATCGACTAGCTCACCGCGCAGGCGTGGGGGGTTTTACAACATTATGAAAGCCCTGATCCCCCCCATGTCACACACAAACAAACGGAAAATTCTTACTGATTCATTTTAAAAATTTTAATAGAAATATAATAAATACAAATAACTAAATACAAGCAAGTATATAAAATATTCAATTTACATGAATTCTGCTGCGATTATTCTGACCACTTCTGCTGCCTCCAACAGGAATCTCCACCTCAGCTTGATTTCGGAACTTCACTCGTGCGTCTTCCTTCATTATATCTGGCATCAGTCAGAAACGATCTCCGTCGTGAACTACACAAATGTATTCCACTTGATGTATTGAGTTAACAGCTTACAAAACACGTGACATCCGTTGAAAAACTCTCTTATTCCGAGCAATCTGATCGCTGTTCAGCTCCTATCATTACTTATTCCCTCTCTGGATTGTATATATTTTTTATACTTGATTCACTTTTATGGCTTAATACTTGATTCACTTTTCTGGGTTCGATCCTTTTACTATATTTACTTCCACTTTTTGTTGTCCCCTTGCATTTACATTTTCGTTTCTTATAGGTCATAATTGACAACAAACATGTGAATTCTATTGACTGAAAATTTGTGGTAAACATCACGAAAATTTGATAGAGATTGTTTTTACTGAGGCTTTTTTGAATATTATTTAACAAAAAATGTTTTAATACCTAAATCTAATTATAACGGCTTTCATTTTAATTCTAGTCTTAATTGTATTTTATTTTCTCTACTTTTTCTCTTTTATTTATTTTTTTTTATTTCCTTATGCCGCCTAAAGAACGAAAAACGTAACAAGTTCTTACACAAGATTGTGAAACGCCTCTTCGACACTTGAAGAAAAGAGAAAAAATTAGTTTCGCCTGAAAATATTTCTGTCAGTTTTGTAAGGTTCGGTACGAAAGATTTCTTGTATCACCCGGAACTTATTCAAAGATCCTTTTTTATTGTTATCGTCAGTATGATGAGCACTTTGCACGTCAATCCGATTCCCCGTCTAACTTGCAGAATTACGGAAGTAAAGGGGATGTTCTGGGACCATTTGCATACTTATTCTCTTCATCAAACAAATTATAGGTTAATCCTTGTAAAATTATTTACACGAAAATTACTTCCTGGGATCAAACGCTGAGAAGAATCATTGTACTGGGATCGGGTCCTTTTTTGAGAGTAGGAGAGGCCAATTTCTATAGGTTCCTTAAGTCATACATCCTGAATATTGAAGTTACAACTTCATAATGTCGTAGAAAAGTCATCGATAATTGTGAAAACACAGAATTCATATTAAATTTCTATGTTTTAAATTGTTTTTCATGTGTGCCTTATCCTGCAGTTTGATAGAAATCTGAGTGATCATAAAATATCAGATCTTAGAGATCTTCTTCAAGCTTCGTGGAACACAAGGTTGCTTAATTTTTTATTTCTTGGATGTCATTAGCCTCGTTGAGGTATCTATTACAGCTTGCCTGACTAAATTTAGACGCTTGAAAATAGTTAAATTGTGTATTTTTCTATTTAGCGCCAATTCACAGAAGAAAATTCCGATGACCGATCGTTTCTAGTCCAATTATTGAAATATTAGTTGATCAATCAAAGCAATTGTAGAAATTTTCAGGTATGGCTTGTTTCGGTATCAATTTATCCATTATCTAACAACGAAACAGCCATCTATGGCCTTCTATAACTCAACATTTCACATTGCATGGTAGGTGATAATGAAAAAATACCACGGATGACTTACCTTGGAAAAAGTAAAGATTTTCTGGTCTAGTATCGAAAATTAACGCGGCGTTACCATTGCAATTGTTCCTGACGACTACAACCGTAGACAGTGAATACTAACATGTCAGCAAGACTCTGACCCATTACTTTAGACTGCATCCGCGAGCGTGCTACTGGCACCAGCCAACTCAAGAAGATGCTTCCAACACAGATAAGCCCTTGAAGATGCATCTTTACCGCTGATGGATTTTCAATTTGAAAGGCAGCAGCAGTAAAATAACGTCACAATGCAATTTACAATGTACGTGCTAACATATTGTTCCATCGCATTATAAAGGAGGCAGACAGAATACTGCACGGATCGGTGCATTATCAATTGTTAAGGGAGATTCAACTGGGAATTGATAATGAAAATTGAATTTCAGGGTCATGGTTTGCAACAAAAATCAATTACAGCGCAGGATTTCTTTTGAGGGAAGTTTAATGGATGAATCGGTTCCTTAACATTCAATCAGCCAGGAAGTCTGTTGTGATGCGATGATGAGATTATGCTGGTATGTAAATATGACGATGTTTCTGTACTTTCATTAATTTTATGTAAAAATTTCAAATGAAATCATGAATTATTTTTCAATACGCCATCATCTTTCATATTAAACCAGCAGGCATGCCGCTCCTCCTTCCTTAATAACACTACATTAACCTTAAGTCTGAAACACATTAGACTTATTTACTTCCCGGCCCGAAAGATATCCAGCTGCTGCTATCCTCCATTGTTCTTTGGTCGTTTTACTTTAACACTGTTTCTTCCACTAGCAGGAGCTTGTGTTAATGTTACAATGTTTTGTAATTTCACAAGGAAGCGTTAATATCTGGTCGGCAAAGATAAATGGATTTGCCGTAAACGATTTTTAATGAAATTTCTAGCGGAGCTTGGTTAGTGCAACTAACCCGAAACGAGTTGCAAATGGGTCAAATGTGGGATCTCATACTGAACAGAGGAAACTTGAAAAGGATAATACAAAGAGACAGGCGAACGAACCATATGACACAAACCAATGCAAAATGAAAATAATTTTAGAAGTTTATCCTGCATGTATTTCTCTTAGATGTGTTTGATATCCAACTGTTCAGCTGGCACTTTTATTCAAATTTTTCACGAAAGTACACCGGAGATGTCACACCGATCGAAATCACTGAATTTGCTAAAGGATTGCGTTATCATAGCTTTTATTGCAAACAAAAATTTAAGTATTTCTTTTTTCAAATACCATCCGTGACGTAGCCAAGTGGGATGGCCGTTAACCAGTTAAATTTGGTTGACGCCTGTCATGGAGATGTGGCAGAATTTTGTGTCATGACGACTATATCACTCATGCATAAAATTTTGTTGCAATTTGATATTTAAATTGTAATTTTTGGCGAAAACCAAATTTTATTCATAAATTTTAAAACGTTTAAAATGTTTAGAGGTCAAGACGCAATGAAACGTGCAAAATTGAGTTGAATAACATCCTGAGAGCTAACTCCTTAAAAGTGCAGTAACACTGGAATTTTAACTATCCCGATTTTCATCTTGAAATGCCAAAACTAAACAAAAAAGAAATTATATTACATGCTCTATCTGCGGTGATTCCTGAAAAGAGATTCCTTTTGCGCGCCCTATCTAAATCCTTTTTTTACTGGTCTTTTGTGTAAATAGTTACCAACCAATTCAAAAGCATGTTTGCTTCTGAGCAGGCAATTTTTATTGCTATGCAGAGCAGTTCTAGGACGAATCGTGGATGGAGACTTAAGGGTTGGCTTTGATTAGTTGCGTGGTGATATGCCTGAAGAGCGGGCCGCGATTAGCGCGGGCCCGGGATTAGAAGTCCCCACTTAGGTTCATTGGCTCGTAGGCGGGCTAATGAATCCTCCCCCACGTTTGACATACAACAACTTGAATGATGCAGTGGATTTTAGTGTGTATCAAATCGTCAGTGCATCGTACCAAGTCATGTAAAATACGATGCAAGTAGTGCAAGTGCCTAACCCTCGGCCAACCGTGTTTTTTTGCACATCGCAAAATTTAACCCACTTAAACGTAGAACGAAAAACGAAAGGCTTGAATAATAACGCCAGTAGACATACACTTACAGCCGTGATTTTAATCACGATCAGATCCTGCACTAAATGCCAAACCAAAAGAAAGAACAACCCGGATGTGAAAACCATCGACAATCGGATGAAAATTCGAACGTTTGAATATTCGATCCGCAAATAATTGTAGCTGAGATAGTCGGCAGCTGTTATAAAAACAAATTTCATTTAAAAAGAGTTCATGAACTGGGAACATTATAGAATAACGAGGGTGGTTCAACTAGTACCCATGTTTGACGGACATTTCAGAGAAAAGTTTGTATGATCACCGTGTGTTGCCATCTATCAAGCAACTGTCAAACGAATTTCCGACTGATTGATAGCTTGAACTTGGCAACCATTCTAGTAAGACGTGTTTCGTGATTTTCGCTAAGATGGAAAAGAGCAATATCGTTTGGTCATTTGTTTTTTGGATGGAAAAATGCGAGAAGATAAAAGCAAAGTTGGCTATTGTTAATGGGGACACTTCGCCATCTATGAGTACAGTTAGATATTGGTTCAACGAATTCGAACGTGGGCTAACACCCGTTTTTGTTGAGCAGCGACCAGGAAACCCGCTAGACTTATTCACCGAGGAAAATATTCAAAAAGGCTATGACATGATTCTCGCTGATCGACGAACGAAAGTGGGATGTAGTAGGAGAGGTCGTAGGTATGTTGACCAGAATGGCAATGAATATTTTATATGACAAGTTGGCGATGAAAGTTGTCTGTTAGCTTCGAAGTAGTGTTTGGAGCAATTTAAGTGAGATTCGAAGAAATTTTTGCGTCGAGTTGTCACCGTTGATTAATCCTGGATTCATGGTGGTATTTTTCCCGGTCAATCTGCTGCAAAGAAGGCGAACATGGTTCCATCGGCCGGAAAGGACATGGCGACGATTTTTGGGGTGTGAACGATGTCATCCTTTAGGATTTTTTTAAAAAAGGAAAAACGATCACTGGACAATACTACAGTGAGTTAATGGACCACTTCGGCAAAAAATTGAAAGAGACACGACCTCATTTGTCGAAAAAAAGGTGCTGTTTCACCTTGATGTTCCACTAGTACATTCATTCGGAGTTTTTGTCGCCAAACTACACGAATTGCGTTACGAATTGCTACCGCACTTCACATACTCTCCCGATCTGGCTCCCTGCGACTTGTTGTTGTCCCCTAGAAAAAATGGCGCGCGGGAAAAAAATAAGCTTAGACGAGGAAGTAATCGCCGAGATAGACGCGTATATTGGAAAGTTTGACTGATCCCCTTATTTGCAGGGGTTAAAAAAACGACAAGAACGTTGGGAGCAGTGTAACTTTCTAAAGGGGATTATGTTGAAAAATAAAAAACAATTTTTTGAAATAATTGTTTCTTAATTTCTAACGCGGGTACTTATTGAACCGCCCTCGTTATGTAATCTCTGTGCATTCAGGATGCCTAGAAATCAGCGAAAAATGTCTGTGGGGAGAACAAATGATATTGAGCTGAGTTGGAGCCGGAGCGCTTACTGCCTTAAGGACTTATGAGACGATATTTGAGCGTTTTGGTCACAAGTGGCTGTACTTGTGACCAAAGGCACCCTAACCCAAAAACTTAGGAACCTTAATCCAAAAACAGAAAACAAAAGATTCCACGCCTAAGAAACGAGTGGAATGCAATGGCGTGAGATGATTTTATGCGCCATAAAACATAAGAAATTTGTTGCAAATGTTTTGGAAAAAAAAATTTGAATGCATCGATAAAAAGGAGAGTAGACATATAATAACTAACATCATTTATAACTTGTAGTGTGTTGTCCTTTAAACATATTCAAACCTCATTCCAGTTTGATTTTCACAGAAATTTTTATTCGAATAAATACCAAATTCGAGAAATTTTCTGGCCAGCCTGAATATCAACTTCCCTCAGAATTTTCGATCTACTATGTAATAACGTTCTATCCTATTTTTCGGACTTTTTATCCTCATTTAAGGAAAGCTTGAACACATGCTTGGACGCCTTCCTTAACATGAGGCTATAAAGCTTTTATATAACCTTATAATATTTAATAAAATTCAAATTAAGTCCTACCAAGGATGAAACACTATAGAGAAATCTTAAAGGAATTTAGACGATCAAATAATTATTTTCCAAGTGAATGGAATTCTAGTGTTTTGTTAACCGACCTTGTGGTGAACTTCGAGCTATTTAATTAATTTTATTGGGGATTTATTGGGTAGAGGTCAAAGCAAATTAGTAATAGTCTCAAACACCTCTCGTTTACATTAAATCGATTACTTGTTGTGGATCGCAACTACCAACAAACAATTGATTTTGAAAAATTGTTCCATTTATTTCATTCTTGAGACTGAACAGCTCAGAGGCCAACGTATTCTGTCTTTCAAAAGTGCACAAGGCTGTTGATTAAACGCACTTGGATCAACTTGATCGAGTCGCTATTCTAGACGTTGAAAAATTAGGTTCATTAGTATTAACTTTTCCACCTGTGGAAACAAATCCATGAAAAGTGTTTCAACAACAGACCGGCAAGCAAATAAGTGCAAGTTTCCAATCAAAGTTGATTCCCGAAACTAAAACTTATCGTTGGTTTCTTTGATTTTCGATGTTGGTCAAGATTAAGTGCTTTCTGATGAAATTCAAGTATTATTATTAGAATTTTATATTCAGTCTAATTGGCTTCGTGTTTTTGGAATCTAGTAGTTTTTAAGCTAAAGAAATTGAACAGCTTTTCAATGTAGTAAATAAACATAGTATACCACTAAAATAGGTCAGGAAAGGCTCAATAAAGGATATAAACAGATTCAATACTCGAACAGAACCGGGTAAATATAGATTTAACCATTCAATTCAGTTAACTCAGGCTATCGTGTTTCCTTTTGGGTATATTGCTTCCAAGGAAACCATAACACCGAGTACCAAACATTTCAACATCTCCCGCTCTGCATAAGCAGCTGCTTTTCATACATACGAACCCACATGTGTGTCCTAGTTTGCATTTCAGCAATTACAATATTGTATCATTTGTGTTACTATTTTCAAGTCGAAACGAAATGTTGAATCTTAAATTTCTTTTGGCATCCGAATTAAGTATGTATGACATGTACATACATTGGAACATGCAGCTTGCAATAGCAAAAGGAGCAATTCTACCATTCCATTACCACCACATCGGTGCTAGCAACTAAGAAATTTCACACCACCAATGAGAACATAAAATGACAAATAGCATTCCATCGCATTGAATCTAAATGCACACATGCTGTATACATATCTCGATATCGTGGCATCTCAGCCTTGATTCAAACTGCACATCCTCGTCTCCTCCTATGCGAAACCCAAACCTAAACATTGATCTGAATGTGGCAGCTGGAGCTAAATTCTAAGATGCTATCAAACTGCCCAGAGGAACAGTGAAAGATTTTCCAATGCAACTGATGATGCAGTCGATGCACCAGAATTAAATCAAATGAATTGTGCCCAAGAAATTGTGTGCATGTGTCCATGTACCGTGAAATGCTTAAACGGCAGATTGGTGTATCACACCCAGTACAAGGTACGGGTTGACAAGATCGTTTCCGTTCTTCTGTTTGAAAAAGGATTCACTTAATATTAGCCACTATTTTTTTTCAAAATATTAGGACATACAAGAATTACTTCTTAAGAATTCGCTTCAAATGTCTTCGGGGGCTGAATTTCGAATTTTTGTTAAAAAACCGACCTTTGAGGATCGTGATGAATGCTCTGTTTAAATTTTAATTGTAAATTTGAATTACTATAAAAACTAGTGGACTAAAGTTGGGTTATCATCCTGAAATTACATATTGTTTCATTTGCATTACATTCAGGTTTCATCTCGTCCTTTCACTTCAAAACGATCACGAAAATCCATATTGATGGATGTAATTAGCGTCAGGTTTCCATTCACTTAGTAGAAACCATCGCCATAGTGAAGTTGATTCGTTCATCACTAAAAATATCGTGAATATTTGAATAACATTCTGGGTTTTTCCCTTTGCACAGAAGTGATTTAGAACGCCAGTATATCTTGTTTGTGAAGCAGCTTTATGAACTAGGTCTGGCTACTAGTCATGCCCCCAAGTCGATTGAATTTTTTTCATAGCCAAACACCAGCTGGATGAGCTAGGTAATCTAGACGTTAGCGAACTTAACTTAAGAATAAGGATGGGCTAGCGGTCTATCTGCTCTATTTGTCCACCCTTGCTGCCACAAAGTGGGAGTTCTTTCCTCTCTCCTCCTGATGCAAATTCTCAACTTTATCCTGGTTATGCTGGTTCTTTAGCAAGAACGCTACGATATGCAGACGAAACACGCAAAGCCCCTCGCTTTTACACCTGCGCCAATCGCTTCCAGTCGGTCTATTAAGAGCTTTATAGAAGCCGTATAGAGCCGAATAGAATCAACAGCCCCTCTGTGCACATTAACAGGCATATCCTGATTACAACTAGTCCCACAATCTTAGCCATATAATGGCTGAATGCTGGTATTCCCAGTGTAGCCTTAATCGCAAACGCTCCATTTTGATCGATGAAACTGATCTTTGAGTCAGTCATTAAACCAAGCCAATGTCTTGTTGGAACGTGACTCGATGGCCATCATTATCTTTCTTAATGGTATCAAGTCTGGAGATCTAGAGACCTGTCTTGAACTTGGAGAATTCCGAAGCACCAAGTATACCACTCCACCAAACTGGCTTGAAACCATTTCGCACGTTGACTGTCATAAGAAGTAGAATATACTTTGAGCGCTGATCATGCGATTCTGCCTACTGCACGAGGTCCTCCACTGCAATTGCGTCACTTGTGGATCATCCATCGCTAAAGTCGTCCTGCTTGGGGTATAGATTCTGGAAAGCTCTGTGATGAAGTATAGCTACGCAACCACTTCTGCATTCAGTTCGTGTGCTAAATTCATCACATCAAGTCTCGTCTAACACGCAATTTCCAGGATTAGATTCCCTCAAATCTAATCCTAGAATCGGGTGATTCCTATTCTCAACTTCCGGAGATTTCCACCGCGTGTCAGTAAGCCGTATTCGGCAGGATAACACTGAATGGTCAGGGTAAACTAAAAGCTAAAAAAGACTAGAGGTTCCTTTAAAAGAAGTGAAGTAACTCTTCACTCGTAAAAGGCGGAAAAATTCGTGGTTTGATTACCTACCGATTCCTTCTGGTATGGGTAATTCCTCTTTCAGCAAGAATTGATCAAAAGGAAAGGAATAAGGCTTAGAAAAATAATAATAATAATAATTTTTCAGGTTGGGAGGTGAAGACTATTTACGCCTTTAGTGTCAGAATTCCAGTGACAACCAGACTACCGACTTACTTACCGACATCGAGAACTTAGTCTGAAATTGTTTTTCACATTACTTTGGACTAGGCTTCAATGATCATCGCGTAGCGGCACCTTCACGCTAAGCGAAATCCCTCTTTCAGCACGGATGGATGGAAAGGAAGAGGATTGCGGTCAGAGAGATCTAATGATGACCTTCTTGATGAAAAGAACCGTCCGCACGTAATGAAACACACAGTTCCAATTGTCTTTTGATTTCATCATCTTCCCCATTTCGTTTCCTGGACAGATCACGCCTATTTTCTCCGAGAGATGCGAATGGAATAATAATAGTAATAGTAATCATCAAAATAATAATAAAACGTGAATCTGTGTAATCCAATTATTTATGAAGCAATTGAAATGCACTGGATAGTCACATATATGGATTAAAATCACAATCAGAGCGGTAGCACTAAACATTCTGAAGATCACAAACTCATATGTGATGTATTCTGTTGTTATGTTGGCTTATTTGCTGCACTACAAACTGCACTGGAGAGCCATCGAATGAGATGCACTTTTTCGGTAATTAGACACCTTGTGAGAGGCGTTAATGTGTTTTTTGATTCGCTTCCTCGTGTTTTTGGTCTGGGTTTAGACATTAAAGATCGAATGGTTAGTAAACATACTCGCAGTATCTTGATCTTGGTAAACGGTAGATTTTGTACCATCATCTATATGATTCGATGCTGTCGCGGTGTTGTGATCTCGTTGATGATCCGTTAGAGAAAATTATGTATCTTTTATTTTACCAAGAAGGATTTTGTTATTGTTTTGAGATGCAGCTTGCATGTATGCATACACGGATCTCTATCGTTTACTAATGCCCTCGTCAGCCCTTCATTCATATGATGGCAACTTTTTCATCCTACACATATGCTCCATTCCATGCATCCAGGCCGTCCGTCAAACGCGGTTTTGTTTTCGTAATGCTGAAGAACTGTGAAGTAAGATGTAAACAAAAACAATCTTTCGAATTGTAGAGGCCGCACTGCCATTGCATTCTTTGTATGCATTATAATGAAAGCGTGGGATTTGTCTATGCCCATTGGAAATTATATTGAACATGATGGATGTTTTTATTCTAGCACATTCTTTGAATGGTTTCAATAAATTTTCTAGTTCGTTTGATGTGCACTTATTCGCTGAAAGGGTTAAGGTCTTGCACGATCACACATGTGGATGCGCCTTTGAATGAAGACCAATTGCAGGACCGTACTTTAAGACAGTATCATGCTGAGAAATGTCTGCATGATGCTAAAGATGTTAACGCAATTGTTGCCAGAGAGTTTATAGACATTTGAATCGTTAAAGACTAAAAACATGTCTCAGATTGCACGCTCCTTCAATATCTACGCTGAGATACATATATTCATTTGTATACTCAAAAGTGCCAAAGGTGGAAAAATTTAATCGAATTTTGCCAGGATACGTGTCAGGTACTTACAATCAAGATGTACATGTACTTGAAATCTGTCTGAACATTCATGCAAATGTGGGGCTGAAAAGTTAAAAAAAATTCTTTATTTTTAACTAAAAGCGGAATGAAGTTATTTTGACTATTTTCGACTGTTTTAGTAGCCAGAATTCGACAAAGAGAAATCTTGTTCCTTAATTTGCGCATGAAAAGGCATGGTGCTCTTCACGGATTATCCACATTACGCTCTGGTTTCTGAAGTCTTTTCATGACCAAGACCAGTGCTAAAATTAGAAATATTTTCTTAGAGTAGAGTAAAGTAGTTCTAAATAATAGAACTAGACATTTTTTTCTGAAATATTATTGTCATACGATATTACCTTCATCGTTCAAAAGACGGCAGAAAGATGTATAAATAATGTCTTGTCAATTTTGATCCAGGACAACATGTTTCGATGAAAATCATTGCGAAATCGACGAAATCGACGAAAAATTGGAGAAATTAAAGCTCTACTAAATGAATAAACTCTATTCCGATTTGACGTTTTTAGGGAATCTGAGTATTCAAAACCTCGACGCGAATGTATTAAGAATTGAAAATTATTGTCCTAGGAGATAGCCCATAACATGGCCTCTTACTGTTTGATGCATTTCGTTTTTTGACAAGAAAATCAATGAAATCAGTGAAAAGCAACGTATTGTTAATATATTACGGAACCCTTGTTTCTTGGTTTTGCTGTATCGACATGTGAGTTGAGGAGATCCCGAAGAAGACCATAAGCTATTGACTGCGACTACAAGGAACATAGTTACCCCACTGCCTTTATTACCTGATTTGCTGGGATACCAAGCATTGAATTATCACTATAGGTTGGTACTTATTGTAATCAAGTAGATAAAGTTTACTCCGAAGAACTCAAAATAAACAATAAGTTTTGCTAAGAACTGTTAAAAGGGCATATGTAACTACTTGGTGATCGCAGGGCATATGATGAGGTTTCCATGATTCCGCACAAGTCGTTAAAATTTCTGGTAACGAATAGATTTGCGATTACTAACCAATCGCAGATAAAGTGCTGTACCAGTGGCGCACATAATTTTCTTGCCACTGACAGGGGTCCTCCTCAGGGGGACCTCTGTCAATGTCAGATCTCTAAGTCAGATCGAAAGGACCCTTTCAATCATATTTCTATGATGAGGCTCATTTTGGGATCGTGAATATTGAGCACTTCCACTTCGTTTCTTAGAAATATTACCAGCTTTCTGTTAAATATTTAGTCCATAGTTATGTACAGGGAGTTTGCTATATCTACTTCCATTTTCGCTCGAATTTCGCACACCGAATTTTTCGGTTGCTCGTTTCTTAGGATTTGTGTATGTCCTGGAACCCAGTTGATCTCAATTTATCACCAAGGATCCCAGTAAATAAATACCTTTTTGTTTCTTGTTTCATGACTCTTTTTTTGTTTTTTTTTTCTATTTTTTTTTGTAAATTTCAAAAACTCAAAAGTTTATAAATTTCAAAAATGTTAAAATAAATTCTTTAAATTTTTTAAAATATTGTTAGGACACTTCACGACCATTTAAACATATTTACTAGAATTCATTCAAGCTATGTCGTCATCTCAAAGGTCGTCGTCAGGTCAAATCCTCTACTCGTTCACAAAGCATAACTTCAGGACCCTATTCAGGACCCTTCAGGACCCTATTCAGAGCTTACTAACATGACTAACATGACTAATATTCATGGCTGACTAACATTCATTCTCGGAATACTGAAGTTGAATTTTAGGTTGGAATGTTGACTTTTGAATTATTTCCCAAGAAAAATAAAGCAAGAAATCAAAAAACGTTACCAAAAAATAAGGAAAAGAATATTTTTTGGATGCAATACACACAATTTCTTGAAAATTGAAAAAAAAATTCTCTGTGGCACAAAATTATGTTCAAATATTGGTGTAAATATTTGAATAATTGAAGGAAAGTTTCGGTAAATTAGATAAACTTTTAGGTTTAACGATGTGGCTAAAATATAAAACACATTGTTGACTGGGTGTTTTTTATAGGAACTAACGAGTGTGTCCGGTTGTGGAAAATTTGAAAATGCTCATAACACTTATATTACATAATTCGGTGGTACCTCGACATACGAGTTTCATTTGTTCCCTAACCTTGCTCCTATGTCAAGTTGCTCGTTTCTCAAGGCATTTTCCCATTGGAGTTGATTGAAATGCCATTAATTCGTTCCATCTCCCAAAAAACCACCTCAGTCGTTTTGGTTAAGTGTTTTCGAATAAGAAAAATGCATTTACAAGAAGAAACATATGTTTATAAATAACAAATACATATTCTATCAAAACATAATTTCACGATATTGCGGAAATGTGTTAGGCACGTTTCGTAGAACAACTCAGATACACGACAAGTTGTAACTTTCTCGGGGTGATTTTTATCCAGGAACTCTACAACTTTCTCCCATATTCCCAATTTATCCTTGAGATCTCCTGTACAGATAACCTCCTCCATCTCTGGCTTCTCTTAAAAACCAATTTTTCGTTGAACCACCGTATGCTGCTGTAAATGTAGATCATGTAGCTCCTAGGTTGTCAGCCCCAAAGACTATTCCTAGAACAGGTCACTCACATCTCTCTAACCAACCTTCAGACAAAAAGATTTTTCCGGAGAAACCATTTCCTCTACCTCTGACACTTCAGGCTCCAATTCTTCGAAGGCCCTATTAGCTACAGCCGCAGGCCACAGTTTCTTGTGGCCAAGCCAGGCCTGATCAATAATTCTTAGACATATCACGATGTTAATGTGGTCCTTCAGGATATCTCGAAGGGTAAGATTTATGCTCTCCGTCACCTCAAAGCAGCGCCGTAAAATGTACTTGTTGTACGACTTCTTAACATTAAAAGTCATCTGCTGATCCATGGGCTGCAGGATAGGAGTGGTGCTGGGTGCTAGGTAGAGACCCTTTATAAACTTGAAGTCTTCAAGTAATTCATCTTAGAGATTTGGTGGGTGGGCAGCGGCATCGTCAAGGACGAGAAGGGCTTGCTTGGATGGGTTGTTTTCCTGTAGATATTTTTTAACAGAAGGGACAAGTACTAGGTTCATCCACTCCACAAAGAATTTCCTGTTGCCCTCCACATAACTTGCAGTTTTTCTTCTCAAATATTATGTGACTTAAATGCTCTGGGATTTTCTAAAAGTATACTCGAAGAGGCTTGATTTTGTTGTCGCCATACGCATTGGCGCATAGTGCTAGAGTTAATCTATCTTTCATGGGTTTGCGACCTGGCATCATTTTCTCCTCTACTGCTATGTAAGTCCTATTTGGCATCCTTTTCCAGAAATTCCCAGTCTCGTAACAGTTGAAGTCCGCTGGGGGATGTATTCTTTGGCATGTATCAGTTCGGAAAACGTTTTGATGTGAACCTTAGATGTTTACAGCATACTACCACATCCGAACTAACCGCTCCACCATGCCTGACGATGAAGGGAATGCCGGTCCTTTTTCTAAAGCTGTCAAACCAGCCTCGATTGGCATTTATCGAATCCTCGGATTCCTCGTTTGCGTACATGACAAGCTGATTTCGCTGCATGACAATGCAAGGCTACTCGAAGCCAAGCCGCTCAAAAAATATTTGGAAGGTGTGAATTGGGAAATTTTCCAGTTATTGCTCCTTCTGATTTCCATTTGTTTCGCTCGAGGTAATCGGCTCTCACTGGAGAACGATTTACTTTTTATGAAGGCATCAAAAAATAGCTCAATGACTGTATCGAATCCAAGGATGGGGATTTTTTCCGCCGAGGAATCCATCTTCTACCAATAGGATGGGAGAAGTTCATAGCTTCAAATACTGCATAACTTGAATGTCGTGACTGTATTCTTGAGTGTAGAAATAAACTTAAGACTTTGTCGAAAAAATGGCGGAAACTTATTCCAATACCGAATATAATTTTAATGTAAAATACATGCAGAAATCCCTGATAAACAACAAGCAAATGCAGTCCATCATTGGTCGATAAGGTGACCAATGAACCGATGTACCAGAAAGAATTTTGTTTTTTGAAAACATTTGGGATTTTTCTTCCTTTCGAGGAAACACCAGAATTATGCCCTGACGCTGAATAAAAGATTGGATTACCCTTTAATCTTGGAGGTGTAATGCTACTCACAAAATGGTCTTATATCCTTAAAATGTTTTTTGAGTTTGTTTATTACGATTTTAAATTTAGAGTAGAGAATACTTTCTGAGGCTAGTATTCTATCAAATCAATTGCCTCTCTCTGGTGAATGGTCTTCTCACCTGGCTGAACTTGAACAATCACCTGCTCATTATTTGAATCTCCAGAAGATATGATATCGTAAAAAGTCCCGTGTACGATCCGGCCCTTGATTCGCTTTTACTACGAATAATCCGAACAACGTAGGGGTTGAACCATACTCAACGAACGAAATAAACGTTTCCATTCTGCAGCCGTTTCATCATTAACCAAACAATGACGCGACCTCTTCTTCTCTTCAAAATGTTACAAATTGCTGTTCAAATACGAAAGAATTTTCGAAATTGGATCATTCATATTAGAAACTTTTATCGTCTTCATTCACTTACTTGGAAGCAGAGTAGGATGTGCATTGAATGGCTATTTATATTACTCTCAGAATTTCGCAATGATTTCATTCTTGTTTTACGCTATTGTATCTCATGCAATGGGAGGAACGTTTGTGAAGGATTTCTCAATCATACTCGGTCAACACATCGACAATGATGTGGAGAAATTGAGAAATTATAGATTAAATTATTCGGAATCTATAGATTGCATGCAGGATTGCACGTATCTAAATGTGTGGTTCTAATTCGAGTGGACAGATACTGGGAATGCGTACTTTCGTCATGATCAAACGATTTTAGCTGGATGACAAAATAATGCCTCGTCATTGATTATGATGGTTTGAATAACTTATTCTGTCAATTAAACTATTGACCATATCTACATTCATTTGATATCAATAAATTAAAAAAAAGTTCGGAGGCTATAGGGGGATGAGAAAATATTTAATAAAGGCTCCCTTCATGGAGTCTCATGATTCACGTTGAAAGGAGCAATCATTACGTGTTCAGGTCTGATTTAACTAAAATATTTTAAAGAGGAAGCAGTTCGATTACAATAAATCCTACACCTAAACAGGATATGCTGATGATACACCAGCTGCTACTTCGAATCAGTACCAGCTGTTACCGCGAATCATTTGATTCCAGTTTCCTGGTACATTAAAGAAAAGCTCGTAGGATAGTATGTGAAAAAATCGCTCAAAAGCTAATTAAATAAAATCTTCTTTAATAAAAAATTTAAAAATAAATATTTATTTCGCTTTCACTTTACATGCATCATTATCTGGTTTTTGAGCGTTTTTCGTTGCTACGTATCGTTCATTTTAGAATGCATATAAAATAGGTAAGGATGTTGTGAAGTCACATTTAAAAAAATAAAGATAACGAATAAATGTTATTCAATTTTATTGTTATTCAAAAATTTCCGCTTCAACAAAAAGTTGTTCTTCTTTCCCAATTGATCCTATGACAAACAACATAGAGGAAATGTTATTTCTGGGAGATCAATTGATGCTTAAAAACCAGAGAAATTACGCGAAACATAAAGCCATACGAAATGTCAGAAGACAAACATCAGACGTTCGAAAAAGGTCTACTCTACGATGAAATTTTATTGGTAGTAAATCTGGATGGATTATTAGAAATGAATCCTAACATCTTATGACAAAAAAACACAGAAATTTCGGAATCGAATTTGAAATTCCCGCGCATATCAAATCGGTACATTCAAAAAGACTACTTTCTAACCGTTGGCAATACTTTCATAGGTGTTCTGTCAATTTTTGAAGCGTATGGTACGATTAGTATTTAATTGACGACCATAGGAAGAAGTCGAACAATTGTTGTCAGGCGATTTTTATAATGGATGAAAAATTGCGCGTGCCTAAAATTTTGTGTTAAAAATGAGAATTCATAGCCGATCCATTGGAAATGTTACAAAAGGCAAATAGTGAAGCGTGTGTGACGAAAACACGAGCATACGAATGGTATTAAAAGTTCAAAGGCGACCGAGAGAGCTTAGAGCACGATTTGATCCCTGGACAGCAATCAACGTCTGTTACCGAAGAAAAATTCGCATTGCCAAAGGAAATCGTGCTGGAAAATCGTTTTGTGTCGATTACAGAGATTGCTTTGTTGTTGAGCGTCTCATATGGATCAGTCGAACACATGTTAACTATTATTTTTGGCATGAAACGCGTCGCTTCCCGGCTGATGCCAATTAAGCTGAACTTGGATGGGAACCAAAATTCATCCAACGCACCATCATTTGCGACGAAACAATGGTTTATGAATTTGATATGCCGAGCGAACAACAATCATCCGAATAATGCTTAGAAATGAGTCAAAATCGAAGAGAGAGCGCCAAAGTCGGTCAAAAATCAAAGTTTTGCTGACGATTTTCTTCTATGTCGTGGCGTTGTACTACAAGTTCCTTCCGGAGGACCAAACAGTTAATAAAGAATACTATTCAGGCATTGTCCATTCTTTGCGAGAAGCCATCCGCGAAAAATGCCCTTTATGTGGAAGAACAATTCCTGGATTTTACACAACGCAAATGCGCCTTCTCATAAGGCCTTGATTATTTAGGAATTTTTAGCCATAAATTTGACCAATCATTAACCAAACACCGTACAATCCCGACATGACCCCGTGTGACATTTTTCTTTTTCCCAAACTCAAATTGCCATTGCCAGGAACGTGTTTTGAGACGTTAGAGGCCAGAAAAAAGAATTAGCTGCGTAAGCTGAAGGCCATACATTTGGCGGCCTATAAAACATGCATGGAAATTGGAGCAAACGTTGGCATGCATGTATAGCCGCAAGATGAGAGTATTTTGAAGGGGATGATAAAGAAAGTTATAAGAAATTAAAATGTTGCGTTGTTTTTAAATTTCTGTTCCTTTTTATCATAAGGTATATTTATTTCTAATAAATAATAGCATGAATATCATTTATATAACATGATTTGTTTGTATTAACGCAAAATGGACAAATTATGTCCATAGGAAGCTGGCTTCTAATCAACGCAGGTGATTGAAGGCGAATTCCTTCGACGAGCAAAAGATCAAAGAGAAAAGGACAAATAAAAAAGCAATGCCTTCAACAGTCTGTTACTCGTTCCCTCATATCAACACCATTAAAAAATCCGTCGCATCTCAATCAACTGGGAGTGGGGGAAACAGGATATCGAAGCGCGTAAGGCAACGAGGGTTCAGATGACACGGTTAAAGGCAACTAAGAAAGCAGCCCAAAGCAAGGCGAACCTATAAGACTCTGCAGGAATCGAGTCCCAACGAATTTTGGATGATATTCAGGAAAGAACGGATGAAAGGCGTCACAAGCCTATTCTAGACAGGGATTCCTGGTCAAACTCATTCGTGCATGGATATTGAGAGGTCACTGTCCCTCAGTTTTTTGAAATTGGAGAGCTCTTCGTGAAAGCTTCAGACGGAGAATGGAGATCGTTTGGCGCAGTATCCGCGAGCAGATCTAATAGTAGAAAAACATAATGGATACATACGATAATGGGCGTAAGGTATTTAGGTGGTCTTTTGGAGGAATGCATGCATCCTCGCTAGATATTTGATCTCCGTTATTTGAAGTTATATCAAGGAATGAAAACACGACGTCCAGTCAAAACAAAAGTTCTTAAGCTAACAGAAGAGGTGTTTGCTCGGCATTCTAAAATCTGCATGCGTGTGATTTTCTCACATTCAGGGCATATATGACACCTGACTACCTTGAAAAATAATCAAAACCTTTTTTTTTGTGGCGTCTTTGTCTGCGATGTCTGCACTTCATTTTTTTATCTCCTAGCGCTGCTGGAATAATTGTTTTGGTAATCAGGAAACTGCTCAAAAACTTTTTGTTTCCATAATCTCGGATGAAGAATTTAATGTTCATTTTTCGTATTTAGTAATATAAATTATTTGTTGTTTTGTTTTTGGGGGGGGGGGGGGGGGTAGAATGAAAAATTACTAGGACATTCAACTGTATAATTTCATACACGCCGTCATTACTTCTATTATTTAAAGAATAATAAAGATGTACCACCATTCCTTTGCTTTCATACTCATCACCTGCTTAGTTTCTCTTCCCCTTCAGATGCTCGCAATATTTTTCGGGACATTGTGCCAAATTATAGAGATTTTTAGATAAGATTAGATTAGAATCAAAAATTCTAATTCTTCTAAAATGTGAAAGCGACTTAACTCGCTGTTCAAATGTCTAAAACATAATTAAGACTAAATTGGGTTTCCTATTTTTAAAATTTCGCTTTTGTGCCATATTATTCTTTTGTATTAAAAACTTCTTTGCATTGGAAAAAAGGATCGAAAACGTATGTAGTGTCTCTTGTAGTGTCTCATGAAAAATATAAAGATTTTCGGCACTTTACATATTTTCGATGCCTCTCTAAAAATCTCGTCATTTTTTTCAGTGGGTGATAAATATTCAGAAAGGCATTCTACAAACCTGTCCGATATCAAAACTGTGATATGCTATTTCGTTTATCCAATTTGGCTTCCGAATATTTTCGAAATTTAGAGATTTGTGATTTGGTTGATTTTTAAAACTTGAAATGATGAAATTCACACACCGAAAATTTAGGTACATCAACGAAAAGCCTTTGATATACTCTAATAATTCTTAGCATATCTTTTTGCGGGTGTGAGCTGGATCCTTTATTTCAAGCTCAGAAGATACAATAAAGCACTTCCCGATTTCACGATGAACTTGATCTGCCAATATCGGTAAGATATCAATTAATTCCTGGACCATAATATAATAAATGGATAACAAACCAGGTGATTAGTATGGCTTTTGGCTGCTCATGCAATTGACCCCAGAAAAGAGTCCTCGTTAGTACGATTCAGACTCATTGCTCGATTTAAGAATGCGTTTGGCATGATGCAATACTGCATCCGCAATAATCAAAACTACCCATTAACATAGATCGTAAAGACGTCTCCTCATATGCCCACAAACGTAGACTCGTTACGATTGTCTTGCAAGTTGCAGGCCGTAGGACATAAAATTCTTTGGCAAAAATTGATGTTCTTGTTAGCAGATCTTAAAAGAGAATGAGAAGCACAACAGCGGGCGATGTTTCATCTTTTTTTGGGTTGTGTCCAATTCCAAACTTGATCTCATCCTGACTCCACCACACAAATTATATTTATTATAGCGCGGACCCGCCGAGATAAGTGTAAATTTCACAAGTCCGCAAACGATGACAGCTGTCTTTTACGAAATTTAATTTCGTTTTCTTTGAAAATTACTTAAGGACCATGAAGATGAAATTGAAAAAAAAAGATTAAAAGTCATTTTTCACTTGTGGGGATATTTAAAAATTCATAATATTGGCTGGCGTCTCTTTGGTTGAATTTATTTTCGGAATATTTAATTTGTATTTCGGTCTGATTGATACAACCAAATGGATTCTTGGCTGCGTATGAGAACAATGTGTGCAAAATAATTTGTTTTGACCTCAACGAAGCAAAAAGGTGACCTTTAAATTTATTGTGGCACATTGTTAAACACACCCAACATGATAGAAATTTGTCATTTGTATCATCAAATGATCTTCAGAAAATTATTTAAATAGTGTTGGCGCACGCTAAAGAGTAATGCAGAATTGGCATGGACTAATGCGTCTCCGATTATAAAGGAGGTACGAGATGCTCGTTATCCATTTCAGAATCTTTCATTATTTAAGTTCGAATAAATTTACAAAAAATAATTTGTATGTCGGACTGATAATTTTCACAGGATATCTATTCTTGTACTTTCATGTGGTCTCATTGCCTAATAAATATGAAAAAGATCTTGTTTGATGCTCGCTACCTTTTTCAATCCCACATATAACATACCAACTAGAAGTCAGCTTCAACATTAGGGTAAGGGTCCTTAACTCCCTTTCCTTGATTGGACTCTAGAAACCTTGAGGAACGGTTTCGACCTAGACTGCAACTTAGCTCTTTCAGCTCGTTCTCTGCCCTCAAATATCTCTATCAATTACAGCAAAAATGTTGGATTTTAAAGGCTCCAAAGCTCGCCGATTTCTGTTTTGATATCCTCAGTAATAGTTTCATGGACATTGGCAATGTTCCTCATGGTTTTCGTATCAGTTGTCCTCTTCATTTCTCTTGAAGGCTTTTCTCGTTGTCAGCTCACTCTGGAACTGGCGAATCTCCTGGCTGCTGAAACTTATCGTTTCTATTTCGAACAGTGGCCGGTACCAATTCTACAATGTCTCTGGAGTACGATGCTAGGAGTGAGTGGCTACGATCCCCGCTGCTCATTATCGTTTCTCACGGATGCCGCTTTAGGCTTCAGAAATCTGAGCAGGAAATGCGATTCGTATCGGTGGCTTTGTTTTGATGCAAAACTCTCAAGAGAAGCTTGCGTAGTCGAAGCAATTTGGTAATTTTGTCACATTCAAAGACAGTTCAATAGCAGTTATGGTCTGGGGTTGGCCTTGTTTCTTCCAAAGATTTTCCGCTTGTCATCGTCAATTCTTCAAAGACAACATATTCATATCCATCCTCGAAAAATACACTGGTGACCTATTTCTAGGCTGAGCGCTGTAAAGAAACCCTTATGAGTTCGCAAATACCAAACTCATTACGGTGAATTTCTCTGGTTTATATCAATGAGGAAATCCATCATAGTTTTCTTATTGGGTTCATCAAGAAATCAAGTTCAGTGGTGATGCGACTGCATGAAAGTTAATCTGGCCAATTCCTCTCATCACGACCTGCTTGTACTATTGAGGGGCTTACGTGGTTGACAATCTTTTTTCGTTACTTAGGACTAGGTGTCATTGGTTTCGCCTAGTGACGCCTTGAGGTTAGGGGGAATCCCCCTTTTATCATGAATGGATAGGAAGGAATAGCATTACTTTCAGGGAGAAACCCCTCCAATTTGCGCTGCCAGGTTATCCATAATGCCTTTTTTTATAAGATTACCCGCCCGCACGTAAGTTGACGCGCAATTCCAAATGTCTTTAATTATCATCAAATTTCCCGTTTTTTATACGCTTTTTCTGGTATGCCTTGTTTCAAAGACTAATGTAAACGGAGCCTGGTCCATCCTCGGTATGCCAAGAAAGTGTGACAGGCGTTTTATGTGGTCTCCACGTAGAACAAGTACACAGGGGACGGTGGCTTTAGCATCTTATACAGGTACCACTGAAAAAACCCGTGCCCACCGAGTAGTGGCGTCAGTTAATAATCAGCTTCAACATTTTTTTATGCAAACACGGCCCCCATGGCCCCATTTCACTGATGTGTCGTGCGGTCTACCTGCTTCGTGTATTCACATTTCTTGACAAAAAGCTATGACCCATCTTCTTTTTTCTCGGCTAAGAATATCATCCTCCGACTCTCGCCTACGTATACAGACTCGCTTTCGCTCTTGAACAAAAAGTGTAAGAGGGACCACTCTTGAGATAAGCAGCATTGCCGATTCAGAATCAGTGCGGTATATAGCTGCTATTCACAGCGTTCCTTGCCTCTGGGACTATGCGAGGGGCCCTCGGTACAACTCCTTATTAAGAGCATCAGCCCATATATCGGAGTCGCACAAGAGCACTGACTACATTGCACTCATTAGTAGACGCTTTTAACGACATTAGCAACTCGAGGTTACTCACCGCGTGTTTGCCGTAACGCAATTGAGAGCGAATACTCCCGCAGAAGCTTTATCCGCTGACGCTTGAATCTGTTCGACGAAGCTTATCTTCGATTCAATCATCAAGGCATGGTATTCTGTTGATTCCTCCGACTCGATTATCGTTTCTCCCACCCGAACGGGAGTAACACGAGGGATCCGCTTCTTGGTGAGGATGACGACCTAGGTCTTTTCCAGAGTTGAGCCTACGGCCTTGCATCCATTCACACACTCGGCGCAGTACCGCACCCAGTTTGAGGTCGCCTAGATTTAACTCTAAACGAGTTTAAACTTTAATTTCCTTCTCTCTTGCATACTAAGTTCTTCTGCAAAAAAGTGGGCATAGGTATTGCTTTCTCTAGATCATCAAGGCAAAACCTTGTTAAGAATGATAAAGTTTCATGAAATCCAGCAAGATAGCAGAAATATTCATGTCGAAAAGCGTGGAGCTTAAACATCATGCCAACTAAGCCTGGTCGAGTGATCATCGAAGACAAAATCACAATAATCAATTGTTGTTAATGTGCAAGATTTGCATGGTGCACCAAAGTTGCATCATCTGATGACAGTGTTGAAAGTAACCCCAAAATATTTGTCACAGCACCTCTTGCAAAAGTATACTTTTAGTGAATTTTTCATATTTCCTCTACGTTGACATGTCGTTGCACAAAGCCCGTGTGTCGCCATCTGTTCATATAAATTTCCAGAGGAGTCTTTTGGGTACGTCCAAAATTGAGAGGGCTTATCGGCAACCCAATGTGTCAGATTCCTTTTATCGTGTAGTTCACTGGAAGGTCCATGGATTCAGCCGCATATTGCAACTACTCTCTTTTGCTCCACTATATTCCCAGTATTTAAAAACTGAAGATGTTATATAATTTAATCGGTGTTATATGAACCCCTTTTAGAAAACTTTTGAAATTTCGTATTGAGAGTGTCGGTTAATAATGTCGAGTTTGATAACAGATGGCGCAACTTTTACATATGGTTTGTGTCTATAATAACTTATATGGGGATTTTGTAGCGATCTCCACGGAGCTCACCGCCACGGTTGATACTGGCGCTGCCGTCGCTTGGCTACTGACTTTAACACTACTTTATCTTCACGTATAACATCAACAATAATAATAATTAAGTTCGAATTGTGTACGATGACAGACGGCAGCTTGGCTTGGAGTCAGTGTTCGGGGAACCACCCGACTTTACCACCTGGGCATGGTTAAGACCAAGCGACGGCAGCACCAGTATCAACCGTGGCGGTGAGCTCCGTGGAGATCGCTACAATTTTGTAGGGTAAGCATCTGTCTCATTTATTTTCACTTAGTCATTGAACGAAATATGTAGCGTAAACAACAAAGTTTTATTTTGCGTCGGAAACGTCGAATTTTTTTGCCTGAAAAGTTGTTTTGCGAAGAAGTTTATAAACCTTCCCTCATTTGAAGAAAAACGCTGCTGAAAGTTATCGATTGTTGGTAGAAGCTTACAGTAAACATGCTCCAACTCAAAAAACTTGTGAACGATGGTTTGCATGCTTCCGAAGTAGTGATTTTGACTTGGAAGACAAAGAACGGCCAGGTCAGCCAAAAAAAATTTGATGATACAGAATTGCAAGCATTATTGAATGAAAATTTGTGTCGAACGCAAAATGAACTTGGTTCGAAGTTGAGTGTGGGCCCATGAACCATTTCTGAACGTTCACATGCAATGGGAAGTATTCAAAAACTTGGAAAATGGGTCCCACATCAACTGAACGAAAATCGACGCAATGCATCAAAGCATGCAAATACATCTCAAAAACCACAAAAGACCTAGTTTTTGAGTCGAATCGTTACTGGTGATGAAAAATGTCTTTATTATGATAACCCTAAACGTAAAGTATTTTATGTTGATCCTGGCCAACCATCAACTTCACAACCAGAACGCGATATCCATTGCGAAAAACTTGTGCTGTGTATTTGGTGGGACCAGAAGGGTGTTGCGTATTTTGAGCTATTAAAAACTCATGAAATAGTCACAGCTGATCGCTACCGACGCCAACCAATAAATTTGGCACACGCACTGAACGAAAAACGATTATTCAGATCGATTGAGATTCAGATCTTATTCAGATCAGCTCGAAAACACCACAAAGTTCTGTTCCACGATGACGATGCCAGACCTCACCGGGCAAACATTGTTAAGCCTTGATCTGCTTTCGAAATGCTGAAGAAGTGCGAAAATGGGCCGATGAATGGATTGCCTCAAAAAATGAGGACTCCTTCAAAGGTAAATCAACAAAGGAATCAACAAACTTCCCAGATGATGGGAAGAAATCGTAGCTAACGTTGAGCAAAATATTGGTAAAGTAATCATTGATTTAGTAACTGAAATAAATGCTTTTTTTTAAGCCAAAAAACGACATTATTAAACGACACTCCAAATACGATGTGACCCGGACTTGCGATTTTTAGGAAATTTTCGGATTAACATCACACCAAGATTTGTATAAAAAATCTTTTTATTCTGGTACACAAATGGCATTCCACAAATCCAAATCATTTTGTGTTTGAAGGCGACTCTGAACATCTACTAGATTAATTTGAGGGATGTGTTGAGAAATTGAATAAAGAAAAATAAAGCAAATAAGGAAACCAACTTGGATTGGACAATTTTAGATGAACTTGGAATTCTCCAGTACTGGATACTCAGACTAATAAACCTAACCTGTGGGTCCAATTTACGTTTCATAATTTCACCTTGATTATATATTGTAGACCGAAGCCTCTTGCTCGAAGAAATTATTCCTTGTATAACAGAAATGCCTCTAACGCAAAAAGTTATGGTATGGAGTATGGTATGGAGTATGGTATGGATCAGATGAACAATGCTTCTTACCTTCATATAAATTCGATTCGGAGGAAGTATCACTGGCGGTTTCCTGCAAAATAAGAGTCTACTTGTTTTCCGGTACAATACTCGTATGTCTATCATCATTAGTACCACTAACCGATATTTAAGAGACCATAATGAAAGCAAGCAACAATTGTCAACGCAACGTTTCCCGTAAATGTTTCCTTCCAAGTTTCATTTTCAGGCAACATCTGGAAGGACACATTTGCATTATATTGGAATTTAATCATCTTCGCGTTCTTAGCTGTATATCATTAAAGTTCTTCAATTATCCTGCTATTGTTGTTTCAATTATCAATTATCCTGCTATTAACATGGAAACATGGCTCCACCAATAAACATGGTTCCACCAATAAGTGATCATGCTCGATAAAAGGATATTGAAAGGGTGAAACATAAAAATCAATCAATTGTCTTCTTGTAGTTGCTCCTGACCTTTCCTTGATTGCTCAATAGCTCGTTCTTATCTTAATAGCTCTTATCGTTCCTCGATACCAACCGGGCAACGCCAAGGGCAGTTACAAGACAATGTAGAATTGGTCTGTGCTAATAGAACAACAGAATTCAGCTCCTTAAATATTTTGGACGACTCCTTTTCAATATCCAAGACTGAATCGGAAATGAGTGCAAGAACGTCCTTTATCGGAAAAGTATGCCTCTAATTTATCTAACAAATTATTGAGATACTTCCCACATAGTTTTCATTCATCCGGAAAATGCACGGATATGATTGCATTATTGTCGGAATCATGTTATGCATCCGAGCCAGTGTAATTTGCCACTTCTGCAGCCACTTGAAAATGCTAAGGATCAGTGCTCGTGTTACAAGAGGAGACCGCAACGACCATGTCATCGATCACATACTCTTGTCCGCTGCAATGACGATATTGGCGAATGCGGATGGTAAATGAAAGTGGCAGCCGGACAAGGAGCGGAGGTCTTTCTTCCAAGACAATAACGACAAGACGGCGATGACGATGACGTGTGCTGCTAAGAAATGTTAAGAAAACAACGTCTTCTGCATGTAATGAGTGATCGGCCAAGGCGATCGCTGTTCTACTTGGTCCGTCTTGTACTTGGAGCACCCATTCGAGCACAGTTTGAGATTACAAAGCGACTTGAGAACGTCGCCGCACTCGCAACGTGGTTTTGTCGCACCCGTGAATGTGCCTCGCGGTACAGACCGCTCACTGCCGGCCTCAAGATCGAACGTCTTTATCGCGTGAAAAGCGGCATCGCGCAAGATTCCCGTTTTCTTGTGTGCGCGCTCAGTCAGCGTCTTGGGAAAATTCAGATTGGTCGTTGGCGATCTTCACATCAAATGGGATCAGATCAGTGCAATCACGTGTTCGGGATGTTCTCTGATGAATTTATCGTTCCCGCCTAAAAATAAATGATGATAATTAAACTTTGCATCGAGGACGAGTGCAAGAAGTTGTGACGGACCGATGTGAATAAGTAAATCCCTGAAAAACGACGAGTCGTTAACCTGTTCGGTGTTTTGTTCGAGGATTCATATCGGATTTTAATTGTACGGAGACAGTGGTTTCAACTGGGGCTGCTTCCTGGTTTCCAAGATAATTGCATCGATTACTCACAAGTGGAAGGCGCGAATGCGGGTTCCGCCAACAGCCTTACCGGTGTATGCAGTGAGTACCCGCGCCATCAGTTAATTAATTCGCGCGTATAACCCACCCGTACCCTCAGCAAGTGTCGCTCGTCATCCTACCGTCACCGGTTTTCCAATGAATGTGGTTGACCGCGAACCCAGACCCATCATCATCAAAGACTCCCATTGATTCCATCGGAAAGTCTTTCACCGCAGCTAAATTCCAAAGACGGTTATTGGAGGCGCAAATTTTGAAACCTACCGCAGATAGCACTTGTGTTGCGTGGTGTATCGGATGTTCGCGAACAAGTCCTAGAACTAGGTCACCCTTCAGAGTGGAAATTGCTGTTTATATTTGGGTCAGCCCAATGGGATTGTTGGGATACCATTGGAAAAGCCGTTGACCCATTCTCTTCCTTGTGAAGTTTCGAAATACTCCTTCCCATTGAAATACAGCTTACGTTGCCAGTATTTTGTATTTCTACGTAGATTACGTTCTCAAGTGCCAAAGTGAGCACAAAAAGGACGACTAGGCATAGCGAAGCGGCAATATAGTGCTTGTTACCGGGCAAGAGCTAACGCGTGTAACATAGCGTAATGTGTACTACGTGAAGGTGTTTTATTTATGCAAGAAAAAAAGGAAAACGCCAATTTTTGTTCCTTATTTTATAGTGAAAGTGCTCCGACACAAAGGCTTGAACCGTTCAGGCATAGAGTGCAACTACGTCAAGACGGTACTTACCTTTCCTCGGTCGTATATTCATACATGTAATGTGTGATGTTAAACCCTAAGAGGTTAAAGGACTATAAAAATCGTTCGAGCGGCTGAAGCGAGTTAACGTCAACAACATGAATTCCTTTTACGAATCCTTCAGCCTGTGTAGTGTTTTATGGTATCTGAAAGTGAAATCGTGTAACATGAACCCTTTTCTACGACTGTTCGTTTTCGGTCTGTAGAAAGTTGTGCTGAAAGAAAATTGCAATCAGTTCTTTCGTCTCTTAGTATTAAGGACACGCAATCAAAGCGACAAAAAAGGATATAAACGTGTATACCTAGGAAATAACTTAAGGTATGCTGGAAATTTGTGCATGCATGGAAGAATTTATATTGTATCGAAACGAGAATTTTCATAAAGTTGTTCCTTTCGTCCTGATACTGAACAAACATATTTTGTCCATTGCAGTCTTTACAAAAGCCTTTTTTTTGAAAAATGAGTTCAAAAGTCAGGTTGCTCTGAATTGAGTACATACGATAAAAATTATATTCATCAGGTCAATGCAAAATTTTGTTGAAATTCGCGAGTGGAATGAACAATTGGATCAAGGGAAAATAATTGCCAACTAAAACTCAAAAGAAACAATTTTAGTCGCTATCAGAATGGTAAAAGTTGGAACACATAAAGTCTGCAAATAGTGCAGATGATAGCGAAGAGCAGAAACATTATGCGGACCAATGAAAATATCATTCGGGATGATTTCATCAATCTTAATAACTTCTTTTTGTGCATTCCAATACTAATAATTGTTTGCGGATTACGAATAACATCTCTTCTGCAATCTTTCAATGAAACATCCTCCTAAAATAAAAGATTTGTTGAGCACGCTTCCAATAAAGTTATCTCTGGAACTTCCATATGAAAACCAGCAGCAAAATTAAGTATTTGGGAGATAAGTGTTACATTTTTTCCAGACATCAGATTATGTTTAAAAAAAAATGAATTGCATGAGCTTATTTTCAGGATTGATTTGGTTCTTTCCAAACCATATTCAGTAGAGTACTAAGCCCAATTAAATGGAATATTTCTGCGATAGTCACCATATGGAAAGGGGGCCACTGGAAAGAGCCCTGTAAGTAATGAGAGCGTTTGGACTTTCCTAGCAACATTTGCTGATAGAAAATTAAAATCCTGCGAATCATCTCATCCATTTTTTGTCGCGATTACTTTAAAAATGTCTGAAGTTTGCGTCGTTGCAAACACAATAATCTCGAATTTTCGTAGTCGTTTTCTCGAATTTTCATTTGATTTTTGTCTATGATTGGACTGGAACAATGAACTCGTAGTGGTAAATAAAAATTAAAAAATTTTGAAAAGAAAATTACAAAACACAACCGACTTTATTGTATTTTTTTCAAGCTTTCTTGAAAATTTAAAAACCGGTGAAATTTAAAACTAACTTTAGCAACGATGTAGATTTCAGATACTTTTGCTCTGACAATTTCTCTGATGTATTAGCCCGAGAAGTAACGAATCTTAACGTTCTTCAAGCATAAATTTTCCTTTTTTCCTCACGTCTCACTTGTGCATACTGTGCCTTTTTTTATCGAATGTTCCTACTAAGAAACACAAAAAATATGTTCCTTCTGATCTGTAGTGATCGTTAACTATGCGAAGCATGCACAGGTTTCCTAATGATCCTAAAGGTGAGTCTGAATTTATGGTATCAACAAAACTATCTGTATCAACAAAAGATCAATTTTCTCATACAAAACTGATTGGCGCTATCGGCTTGGAAGAAAGTGTGAAGACGAAAGTGCCAGTAAGATAATAATTCCATGATCAAAAAGTTCCAGAAATTTATTCAAGAAATTGAAAATACAAGATTATACATCAATACGATATTGTCCCCTTCAAAGTACATCCAATCGACTGCAACGCACTTATACCAGCGCTTCATCCAATCCTAGCAACATTTTTTATATTCGGTTTGCGGTATGGCCATCAAAGCCATCTTCGATTTTCCATCTCTTCTCGGGTGCATAGACATGTATGACATATAGACATGTAGTATCATGGTACATGATACACTCTTGTAATCCATGAAAACTGTGAGTATCTTGAAAATCATGTCTTTTGTGACGCCACCGTGTTCTCTTTTTTGCATGAAATTAAGGACTTTCGGTGCCAGATTTGCAACGACCCGTCTGAGACCCAAATCATTAACCAAAATGTCTTGAACGTGTGGACGAGCAATATCCAACTCCCTTGGTCTGATCTCTCCAATGGCAAGTTTGTGGTTTACGGTCATCCATTCTTTGATTTTGTTGGTGTTTTCGTTGATTTTCCATGTCTATGGACTTTCCATGTCTATTCACGAACTCTCGGCCACTTCTGAAACTTTCGTGGCAAAGATAAACGACCGTTTTTTTTTTTCAGAGTATCGTCGCCGGGCCACTTTTCTAACATTTCCAATATCATCGCACCATCGAAACGCAAAATTCAATGCAAACTCGTTGTTGCAAATTCAATTCTATTTTTAAAATTGTACAAAATCGAAAACACGCACAATCGCAGATGTACTCAACACGGCATTACTTTTACAAATGTCAAGCTATCAAGCTAAAAATTTCATAGAATGTCAATGACAGATATGGCAACCTAAACAAAGAGTACTCAAATTAGGGCATTGACAGCGCCAGATGGTGGCGATTTCTGGAACTTTTTGATCAAGTTAGTACTGCAAAAGCCGGTAACCGTCAACCAAGTGGGTAGTGCGAATCGAAGATGGTGAGGTGTGTGTCATTGTAAATGCAACGGTCTCAAACTGGTTTACTTTTTCAATTTTATGAGTTGAACGCTACTAGCTCTGTATTTTAAGTCCAATCATGGAAAATAAACAAAAAGGAAGAGAAACCCGAGACGAATGAGAACTTCAACCCCCTACCAATCGATATTTACCAGCTAAGATGTAGCTAATCACTTTGAGTGACCCTTTTGCTCTTTTCAGCATAGAGTCGATTTGACAGAGATAGAGTTGATTTCAGTTTAGTACAGCGCCGATTTGACAAAAGCTGGTCTAAGCTGTCCACTCTGACACAAGCAAACACTATAAAAAAGAAACTCTTAGTTTTTGGTGGACGCTTTTGGTGATGGTGATGGATGTCCTTACCGTCAAAATTTTGAGCGAATTTTATGCATAGCCTCTCTGGAGCTGCTTCGTATTTACTCCGATATTACTAGTCAGATAGCTTGCACCTACTAATATGTTAATAAAAATTAATTTCAAATAAGGTCATCTTTTTCCAGTTTTTCTGCTCCGTCTTTAAATGGCATTGGCCATGCGCCTTAATTCTGAGGGTTTGAGTATGGAAAAACGTTTTTTAATCACATTATAATACAATATATATCTTGCACCGAAGGTGAGGTTTATTTAGGATGTTTTTATTACTCATATTAGAGAGTCTTTTGAGGCTACTAACATTAAAAGAGCTGTACGAGTATAGTTTTGCCGTAATTCAAATGAAATCTCTGAGGGCTACCAAATATTTCAAGATAAAATATCAAGATAAGATGTAAATTTAAATTTTTATATATAATCCTATATATATACTCCTTAATGACATGTCATTGGCAATACGAAAGTTACATCAAACTAAGCTGCCCCTATCCTCAAAACCAGTTGCCGCCCATAAAGCTAATCATGAAATCCGGAGAAATCGGACACAAACATGGTCAGCAAAGTATTTGGGTAATCTCCTGGATACTTCTCCGTAAAAACGGCATATTAGGAGGAAACCGTGAGAGGAAATAAGGACTTTCTACTCTAGCAAGAAATTGTTTGGCTAAGAGGCTCCAAACCTGAAATCAGTTGTGAGGCACATCCTTCTCTATGGAATTCGGACGTGCTAGCTTGACCGATAGACCTGTAGTCGCTAGAAATGCAAGATGAGAATTTTGAAAGCAATTTATCATCTGTTTCTATGGGAAATTCAACTTTAACCCTCTTAAGTTAACTGATACCGTTTATATGAGCTCAATACAAGTGTTCGATCGATGAACACGGACCATTAGAGATAGAAAACGTGCAAGGGGGTCTAGATGTGCACCAAATGACTTTAAAATGGAACCGGGAGTAGATATTACAACGTCTTTGCCTTAACTAATTATTGAAACAAGTTCAAGCTACCTAAATTCTGCAAATCTTCAGAACTCAAACATGGGATTTTCCCTGATACTGTTGGAAACAAGGAGAAAAGAAGAATATTTTCTCGTTCAATTCATTTGATTGAACGATTACAAACTCTAACGAACCACAATTAAACTCAATTTATGGCTACTACTCAAGCTATCTTCTATGTTCTCTTATTGGAATATAGGTAAATTTCTATATGATGTATGTAAACTTTCGAAGAACAGTTATGAAAATTGTAAGTATAAGCAATCAGGTGATACTCACTTCCATGTGTGGACGATGTATGAAGATAATTCATATCTTGTTTCTTTTTAGTGATATCAATCATTCATATTGATGTCATTCATGCCTAGCATGAAGTATGCATATAAGACTATGTGGTTTTTAATGTCCAATAGCTCATCAATTATGATCGAAGCAATCGCTCTCCGAAGAAATGCTGGAAAAATGGTTTGAAGTTGATTACACTGCGCGCCCTACCCCTTCGTCTGGGGAAAAATATTGAGAGACTTTTATGGCCAGAACATATTTCATGTCATATATCAAACAACACTACGTTATGTCATACTGACGTTTGTTGAAAATTTTGTATTTTTGGCTGTGAACTGTTTTGTTTATCCTCGATTGTATCGAAATTTATTTTAATACTAGGAAATATTGCTTAAATCCAAGAAAAATTGTTGGTTTTCTGGTTAATATGGTTTATCAAATGCCTGTAAGGGAATCCTGTAAGTTCTATATTTTTGAAATTATGGAACCGCCTACATGATGGCAACGGTCTATTGCATTGAAACTAAAATTTTCGGAAAACTACCAGCTTGAAAAAACAGCTAGAAAAATGGTATCTCATAACATACGGACTAACAACATGGAAGGAAAGGCCTGGGAATCAGTTCTATTTTTATTATTTTGAACGGTTCAAACAGCCAGAAACGAACCGATTCGAGTTACACATATGAATTTTGTTTCGTTCTTATTCGCGAAAAGTTTTTCTTCACGCAATATCATACTTGACAAATAATAAAAAATAGACAACGTGCAGAAAGCATCTATGCAAGAAATTAGGCTGAAATTTTTTCAATTTTGACTGTTTGGCGATATGTTTTTGTATGATCTAAATTTACTAGCCAATAATATTCAAAAAGTGTAAAAATCGCATCCGTCCTTCTGCTGCTAAGTTTTCACTGGATGTCAGAGAGAAGAATACTGGCCTTTCACTTTTGATCTTGTTTGTGCCTCATAAATTATTGTGAATATTCAACTCCGAAGAAACCTCAGGTATATTCGAGTTGATTCGAAAAAATTTTAAGGTTGACGCCTGTAACTCCATCCTTTCGTCAATTGAAATGTACAAATTGGGTTCTTCGAAGGAATCCATATAATTCGGTTAGGTTAAAGTTATGCAAACCTTACGTAAGCTTATATGTAGTGACCAGAGTTGAGCAACCTCGATTTATCAAGTTCAAGAGTGAAAAGCAAAACTTCTTTGCAGAAAAACTGTTGTAAGGAACACCTTAGGGTTGATGACCAATTTTAAACGTGATTTTTGTGAAACCTCTTTTTCATGTTCATTGCTTTACAAAATTAAATTGCTCTGACACTAACTGACTTAGGTTCTAAAGAAGAACCTTGTGAGATACAGATTTGCAGTGTCGATCATTATTATTTACACCACTCAGTCCTCTTTTCTTAATGTCAAAACCTAAGGAGCTGACTGTTCTCATAATTTAGATGCCACTAAAGTAGTGGAAACTTAAATTTTAAGTTTTTTCCAAGTTATACAGTAATAAGGACTCGTAGAATCATTGAACGCTGGATAGAGTTTTGGTTTAGGTTAATTGCATTTTAAGGACTTTATTCTAATGTCGATGAAGTAAATTTAAATGAAAAGTGGAATAATTTTAATTGTTCCCTTCTATTCCATTCTCTAATTAAAAACAGAAAATAATCTGAATTCCTTTTTTTCCATTTCTTCCAGCAATTCAACTCATTAACAAAGAACAAGCGAACCAAATCGGACTATGACATGCCCTCGAAGAAATCAACATTTACTTCTTATCTATTGTCTTTTTGTATTACTCCACGTTCAGCAAACAGTTAACTCGCTCCAAAATGGATATCACCGACATCCGGCAGATACCCATAATCGCTATGGACATAATCCGTTGCTTCAGAAATACACGAGAAAAGGTGGAGGCAGCAATGACGGTGTTAGAGGTGACCTCGGGCACAAGGAGCTTGTGCTGAATGGAGTCAGAGAAAGGGAGCGGGAACACCATTTTCGCCATCAGCACCATCGTCAGCTGCATCGACACCAGTACCAGCACCAGCACCAGCAAAGTTCAAGTGTAAATTCAATAAGAGGTGACGAATTGCATCGTCTGCATTCCGTGCCACCATCACACGAAAGTGTTCATCGTTTTGCAAGTAGAAAGATTGAGGAGGCTGTGCATGCCTTCCAGACATCCACCACTGAACGTCCTGTCGCATTGCACGGACATTATCCTCATCATCACCATCAGCATCATAATCAGCCACTGCAGAACTACCATGTCTCCCATCCTTCCCTTGGACAGTCTGCTGCACCTCCACGTTCGCATCATGGTAGCAGCAATCTGCAAGCGCCTAGGCCTCGACCGGACAATAGCCTGGAGTCACAGAAAAAGTCATTAGCGTGGGCTGCGAATCATCAACATCGAGGATCAAGTGTCAGTATCGAGTTCACCACAAATCCACCTTTGGATGCAAAAACGGAAACTTCCTCGAGAATTGTTTCAGCTAAAAGTAAAGGCGACGTGGAAGGAGTCAACAGTGGGAGTGTTGTCCCACTACATCAAATGCATTCTAAACGTTCAGATGCAACGGATGATAACTATGATGATGATGACTATTATTACTATGAAGAGGATAATGACAATGATAGCGATGATACTGAAAACGATGATGATGTTGTGAATGCTTATGGTGTGGATGCCAGAAGACCAAACAATCATACAATGAATGGATTAGGATTTTCCGAGCCCATAAGATCCGTCCCACAAGGATTACACATAAATGCTGAAAACGCTGCTTATATGCTTCATGAAAGTGCAATGGATTATGATGAGCATGTAAGTACGAGCAGATTTATTATATTGTGTTATATTTTATTATATTCTATTGTCCAATCTTCCTTCGTTCTCTTTGTAGAGAGAATTAGACAAGACTGATTTCAGTAAACTCAAAAAATGAAAATTGTTAAAATTTTAAAAAATATATAAAAAATCTCATTAATATAATAATTAGTGTTAACATTCTTTGATGTATCCAAGTTTTATTTTAATCGTTATCATTTTTATTCTGACGCTTTGATGGGTACTTGTTTACATCATCGATGTTTTACCCAAAATATTTCAAACTTGTTCGTGTTTTTGCGACTGTATCACAATCATTTGAAAATGTAGATTGGACCATGACGTTCGAAAGGTGTTTCAAAAATGTCTGTCCTGTATTCATAAATTTGCATTGATCTTTGTAACCGACTTCAAACCGCACTTCGAAAAATTTTGAGACTACTCGAAACGTACTTAGAAATTCTCAAAGAGAACCCAAAGGGGTAGAATTCTGAAAGAGTGCGAAAAATCAGTTCTAGGAATAGTTTTGAGGGTAATTGCTCCAATATCGTCAAACTTGTGCCCATTTTTGAGCACTTGGGAGCAGCCAAAAGTCTAACATAAGAATTTCTTGTTTGTCCTGAAACTGATGATGTTGTGTAATGTTTTTTGGAATAAAACACCCGAAGCAAATTTGTTGGTTTGTTACGTTTCTCTACCGTTCTCAGCAACATAGAAAACCATGAACTTAACGATGGCCATTGCAATAAATAGACGCTGCGTATAATCGAACCTCGTTGATGCAAAATCGTCATAACAAATTGATTTTCCGCACGCATAACATACATAGTTTGCTGAAACTTCTGGATGAATTTATAAAGGTAGGATTGTCATCTTTCAGGGAAAATTGATTACTCTAACTTTCGCATCCCATCAGTTATATATCAGAAGTTAATTTTTTTGTGTGATTCTACAAGCATGTGAGCATTTCTCGTCCTCCTCAAGTATCTGCCCCTTAACCTTGATCATTTCCATCATAATAAGAGAGTAAAATGTGGGATATATCTAATTATATTTGTCTCATAAATTTTGAAGCAGCGATCTGGTAGTGGTTTCAGACTTCTCTTTCCACTTTATCTCGCGACAGACCAATGAGCTTTGTATCACAAAATCTAATCGAATTTTTATTATATTATTATTTTCAAACTCACCACTAAACTCTTGAAAAAGTTGAGATATCTGCTTAAGTAATCGCCTGATCTTGGATGGAACAGCGAGGTTCGACTTTAATTCTGGTACCCAGGAGTCCCACGAACCATCAGAGACGGCCATAACAGGTGGATTCTCTACCAGAAACCTTTCCACTATGCTCTTATGAATTCGTTATAGGAGATTTCTAGTGTCCTTCGGGGAGACACCTTTGCAGACCAGCTTTTGGACTTCTATGCAAGTTTGGTCCTGTAATTATTGCGTCTGGTTTTCTTATATCATAATTTATTTTCACCACTCTACTTCACCACTTTCGAAGATTGAGCAGAGCGGTTTTGAGTCTTTTTGGGGATTAGCACGAGCTTTTCAGGGTTTGGTTGTATCGTTTCTGCTTTTGCTCGATGCTTATTGCCTAGTTTTCGGAGAACTCCGCGCCTTATGTTTGATGTCAGGTCACCGAACTTTAACTTGATTTGGTCACTTTAATATTCTGTCTAGGTTTCTCAATTATTGTGGCCTTTCCCCCTCTCTCGGTGAACTTATTGCAGAAGAGATTTGCTTTCCTGGCAACAGTACTGGTTCGACTTCCGACTCACTCCTCTTCATTATCCTGTTTCGTCTCTTATTTTCCCTCCATTCTCTCCTGCCAATTGGTTTTAATTGCTGAAAGTTGCTGAGGAGGAGTCATATCCGTCATACCAATCGAATTTGTGGGTGATCACTTTGTATGCATCGCCCTAAGAGTTCGGATTTAAAACAGATCCAAGATTGCTGTCTACCGCATCTAGACGCAGTATGACTTACCACAGACATTCTGTAATCCAGCTTTGTGATATTGAGACTCAGTTTGAGGCTTCAAAATCCAATTTGCTTCAATATGCTTCCAATATGCTCCAATATGCTTCCGTCGTTGGTTTTCCAGATGCTGTATCTTTCCTTTCTATCATCAGTACGTCCAACTAATCTTTTTGATGCTAAGCACTATTACTTCTACGACTACTACAACTGCTAATGCTGCTACTACTACTACTACTACTTCTTTTATCCGAAGAACGTTAAAAAGACTTTTGCACAGATAGGTGCACAAAAAAACCTTAACTCACAAACACACTCTCCATCCAGCACCAAACCCGTGAATTAACCACAATCTGCCCCCACACTCACACCATATATGGGACAATTATTCACGTGTAAGCAGCATCAGTTACAACTGATGATGCAAGATATGATAACGAAGATGCTACAGGGGATGTTCACAGCCACAAACACAAAAACAAAAACTTATGGATCTGGTTAATCGCATTTTCATACTCACGGGGAATGCAAATTCGTTGTCTCAGAAGACTGGAGAGTATAAACAATTTATTCTGGATTATAAATTTGACATGCTTCTCCGCCAGGAAACCTTCCTGAAACCAGAATCCGTTACCACTTGCCTAACTACACCCTGTACAGAAATGACAGACTTTCAGGTGGAGGAGGAAGAACAGCGATTTTCGTCAGGCGCAGAATGTGTCATCACCAAATCACTACACCCCAGTTGCAAAAACAAAAGTCACCACTATCAAAGTTGAAACGAGCTCCTGTGAGTACTCCTTGATTTCTCTTTACAACCCCCCAAACATCAAGGAATTTGCATAAGACCTAGAAACTCTCTTCTCCTTGAAGTCCCACTTTTAATCATAGGCAAGTTGGATGCGTATTATCGCGATTAGGAAGCAATAAGAAGTAACCGAGCCGGGGCTGAGCTAAAAAGATTCATCACTAGCGTACAAGGCAACTTACACATCCCAAACGAGCCAAATCACTCCGAAAGAAACTCGACAACCACATTGGACTTCGAAATCTCCAGAACATTCCACTACAACATAAGAATCAGAGTCTTCAACGAGCTCTCCTCTGATCATCAACCGGTCCATTTGCTTTAGAAATCCTCCTCATAAATGTGCCATTAAAAGTAAAGAAAACAAAGAAGGCTTTCCGAGAAACTCTCGTCAATGAAAGTTCCACTCAAGAGTTTATTACAGCTGAGGATCTCGACAATATAATACAAGAAGTAACAGAGAAGATTAAATAGGCAAAGGAGAGCTACACATCCACTGCTCCGGCCAGGGTACACAGTCTGTACGAACTCCCTCAGGACCACAAAAATCAGATAAAGAGGAGAAACCAAGCCCGGAGAAGAGCTAGATGCACAATGTGATCCTACACTTAAAACGAAAGCCTGTTGGTTGACTTATAAAATCCGGAAAAAACACTTGAATTCCGAAACGAATAATGAGAAGGATTCCTAGAAAGCTTGGAGCCTTGCAAGAATGCCTTCTGAAGGATACCCAAATATTTCCGTGCCCAGAAACAAAACAGTTGTGCCACCTATTCGCGGACAAAACGGACTCCAATATGACACTTTAAGTAAGGCGGACTGTCGTGGACACTCTGGAACAACAATTTCGTGAAAACACCTTCCCGGAGGAGGAAGCAATCCTAACAATAGCCAGGAAAATAATAGGCTCGCGGCTACAGGAGGAGTACGTCATACGACAAACGGACCTCCATATGACAAAGAACTTTATATTCTGACTGAACAAACGAAACAAGTCTGGGCTGGACATGATTACAAACTCAATGCTTAAATGGCTTCCTTCCAATATACTAACGACAATAACAAACATCATAAATAAAGTTTTCCCATTGCGGAAGACCGCGCAAGCGTGGAAAATAGCTACAATAATAGTCATCCCCAAGCCAAGCAAAGATCACAGATTCCCGCAAAATTGGAGATCTGTTAGTCTCTTCTTCTCCATTTCCAAAATTGTTTTCTATGTAGACTGCAAGAGACGGTCGACGATAAAAACATCGTCCCCGTTGAATAATTCGGCTTCCGGACCGAATATTTCACTGAGCTTCAGGTCATCAGGGTAGTCCAACATATAAACAACGGGATGCATCGCACCAAAACGTCATGTACATAGCGTTTGCATATAGCAAAATCCTTTGATAAAGTCTGGGATGCAGGACTAATCTTCAAAATGCATGAACTTCATATTCCACTCCCAGTGGTACAAATTATTCACTAATTTCTCAATTCACTAATTTCTCAAATTTCATGTCAGGACTGACAATCACCTCTCAAGCATGCAATTTGTTGAAGCTGGAGTTCCACAAGGATCACCTATATCACCAATTCTTTGTAGTCCATGATACGCAAATGATACTTGTATATTCTACACAGATCGACAGGCAGAAGTCATCACGTCAAAACTGTAAAGTTCCATCGGTAGCCTCCTGGAATGCTTCTGCAAATGGAAAATAAAACTTAAGAAGGACAAAATCCAGGCACTGTTCATCACTACAGGGAAACAGCGATGCCCTAGCTCACTACAAGTCAACGACGAACAGACAACATGGAACAGGACAGCAAAATACTTGGGACTAACAATTGACCATCGCCTTATATATAATAACCAGATACGGCAAAAACAAGACAATAAGGCTCTGAGATGGATTGGATTAATTCTATGGTATATGAGAAACGTGGACATACACAAGGACTTTAGACTTCATACAAAAGACTAATACATACGCGATAGAAGCGATAAGACTATTCGACCAAATAGACAGACACTCTAACAAGACCATGGAATTCCTCAAGATGCCAGGAAAAAGGCCCAAAATAACTTATCCAACCATCAGATCAATTAAAGACAGAAACTAGATATCATCTTAAGTCATAGTGAGTACAGAAACGCTCACAGATAAGATTGGAGCAAGTGTGCTCAATCGCACTAGCTCCAAAGGACCGACCACTACTACCAAGACTCGAGGATATCATCTTAAAATCGTTGTACGGGTGGGAATTTAAATAAGAGGGGATGATTTTAGGTTATAGGAATAGAGAGGGAGCAGGAATGTATTGAAATATTTGTACGTATCCTTTATGTTATGTGTACGTGGGTTGTATAGCAAACTCAAAAATGCTAATAATAAAAGGTACCATTCATTTCAGTTTAAAGGCCTGGTTTTATATGTATTTCCGAAAATTCTAGATTTCCAAAAAGCTTTTTCTGCCGCTGTCGGCTACTGATAACAATCCTACTACTACTACTGCTGCTACTACTTCTACTACAAACACTGTAACCATTACTACTTCGACTAATGCTAACACTTATATTGGTGCTATGAATCGCTTTTTCTAATGTAGGATAATTGTACAATATCATAAAATTCAGGGCAACTCATCGCTTCCAGAAAATCTGAAAACTTTTCGCGTTGATTTAAAGTCATAATTACATATGTTTTATATCATAATTTTTTCGTATGATTTTTTATCACAAAAGGAAATGAATAATATACGTAATGACACACTCAAAAAGAAAGGAAATGAATTGATAAATTGAGCACTTTTTTCCTCCGAATAACAAAATACATTTTATATAAATTGGCGGTGAATATTTAATCGTCAATTGAAACGACTTTTGATCCCAATTTTTTGTTTGTGCTGGAACTTGATTTCACTTGCGAAATCCAGGTTTAATCATCACTCAGATCTTTGTGCTTCCATATTTATGACAAATTAGTACGCCACGAGAAAAAGGCAACAAAAAAATTCGCCATAGTGATAGGGCACGCATTTCAGGGTTTACGTTCAATTTTCACAGCCGTTTCAACTACAAATACGAGCAGATAAGGCAATTAGTTTAGATTTCCTTTAACATTAACGTTTCTTTTGTTGTTACTATTTAAAGGAAGTATGGATCACCAAAATAGTAGTAGGCAACATTGGAAATCCTGGTTTTGTAGTGTATTATTTAGACAGTTATGAACCACGGTAGAACCCCAACTAAGCAATTAGATTTTCTCCTAGGAGTTAAGTAGCCTTTAGATTAAATTAATGCTATGACTCTTCCCAAAAACAATTCCAGGTTTACGTAAAGCTCCTAAACCTTAAAGGCTTCCTTTACAATCAAATCAAATACACACATGAGCACCATTAAACCTGACATGTGTTTGCTGGGCGGTCTGCATATATTTATGAAAATCAACCGCACGAAGTAATTGCTTTGTGGTACAAAGCAGTTGTTGGTCTTATCACAGAAAAAATTCGTTTGATCTCTAACTCTACAAACTAATTAATTTACATACATGCCTACATGGTAAGCAGGAATGCATGGCACACAAAGCTTTCTCACCTGTGACGAAAAGTTTATCTCCGTACGATTCTCAACAGATAAACGATGAATTTTATGATACTAAATACCAGATAATGCATTTTGGGGTCATCGAGAGCATGTTTACCATCGTAAGTTGGAAAAAATAAATTGTTGACTTTTTGATATTATAAAAATTAACGAGATTTTAATTTTGTTGTTGTTGTTGTTGTTATTCATTCATTCATTTTATGATTCACAAATTATACGGTCGTAATTGGAATATTTCCGTCCTAATATATATTTTAATTGGGAAAATTGTAAAATACGGGACCATTGTTTAATTGTTATGTGTTGAGTGTTGCATGGACGGATGGGTGAGATTTTACGACATTCATATCTCATAGATATCTAATAAAATGGCAATGAAAACAAGAAGAAATCGGAGGTTGAAATTCATTCACAAAAATGATAATATCAGGAATATCATTTGTAAAAGATACCGACATGGTATTTGAAAATATGTTGTGTAGGCCTTGTGTATTTTCCAATGGAACTATGGAGGAAGAGTGTTACTTTCTCTTTCTGTTGCCTCAAGAAATCATGGGGTTTTATCCAACGTAAAAAACAAGATGTAAGTTAGATATTTGCTTACTACTCCTCCATCAGAAGAAAATAACTTCTTAGAGCGGTATTACTTCAGCAGTTTTACTTCCTATCTGTAAGCTTTATTTCGGTTCGGCTAGTAGCTGAGGGTAACAATTAAGAGACTTACTTCGACTTTAAATTGAAAAATTAAAAGAAGTACGAAATAATTTTTGATTGGGCCTCAGCGTCGTCCTGATGACTTTGTGTCCTAATTCCAGACAACAATGATGTTACTTATAAAATAAGTATCACGTCGAAACGTTCAGATTTGAGGTAAAATAAAGTCTTTTATGGATAGCTTTTAGTTGCCGGAAGATCTAACATGTCCCCTGTGAATGCTATCGAATAAAGTGTAAAAACTAGACAATACTACACAGCAGCCCTTAATGCCAGTTACAGTATAGTGGTCAGCACTTTCGATGCACCTTAGGAAAATTTTAAGCGTTCCTGGCCGCCTTACATTTGGATTAGGGCGTGGGGCTACAGTGATGAATTTATTTAACACTAGAGATTCTGTAAGTTAGCGTAGTTGTAGTTTGCATCACGCTGAAACCCGCAGGGCGGGCCGCAGGGTGGGGGAGCTTGTAGCAAAAATCCTTCTCCCTATTGCTGGGTTAAAAGTTTGATATCGGTGAACCCGACGGGAGTAAGCGTTCCCGCGGTGCTTAGGCTAGTTAAAACACTAGAAGTGGGTTGTTAGTTCAAAGCATAGTGGCCAGCTCGAAGGATATTTTATGATATCACTACGGCTCGGTTCTAAATCTCATTCCTGGAGGTATATTCAGGTACCACGGGAAGCTGATCAGCCCCCATCTTCGAATGGATCAGCTTACTGGTGTCGGCCCTTCGGGGAGTATCGTGGTGGCTTGTGGTTCATATGGGCGACTTTGTCTCATAACAACGTCAGGAATAGCTACGTTCCGCATCTACCAGTATGAAAAAATTGGAGAACCACAATTCTAACTGGTACTGCGCGTTCCCGGCAAAAACTAGAAAGATGAATAATAAATAAAAATGTGGACTTTGGGCTGATATCATAAAATCTTCGGATTAGAAATATACAAACGATAGAAATTTGCATAGAAGTAGGAGCGCTGGGGGGTCCTTAGTTTTCCCCTACGGCATAGCCTTCAAAAATGCAACACATCAGCGGGCACTCTCTAATAACATTAGTAAATATGCTAAATATTTATTTCAAAAACAACAAATTACAGTCCTAAGTTCAATGTAGAGTAATTAGATACAATGCAAAATCGGCTCATGCAGTTGTACAGCCACAAACTGTGGACTTTCGGAAGACTAGGCGTTCAAGAAAGGAGAAGTCCGTGGATCGGGCATGCTCCCGAACAACCAGCTTCCATATATTTCAAGTAGATCGAAAGCAAATATGAACTATGGATACGTCGAGACAGCACAGAAAGCTAATCGCTTTCTAAATGCGCATTCATATAAATTATATTCATATGTCTCATATTGGTTAGATGAGAAACGATCCCATCCTGACCTCGTTCAGGATGATATTGCTAAAAGGTTGTGGCCGCAAGGCTCAGGTACTCATACACATGGTCTGTAGATTCTATAAGGATGCCCCCCAGTAGATAAAGTGATTGTTATTTCCGTTGTTAGTGCTGAACTATCGAGCCATAAAAGAATCGAGGTCAGTTAATACATCAGGTCAGGATATTATTGCTTGCTGGTCTGATGTTGCTTGTCTGATGCGGTCATGTAGTTCCTATAACAAAGCATATATACAAATACACACGAAATGTTGGTAGCCTGTATGAAATATAAAACTAGTTCCAAGTTGCCATAGTCTGGATAGTAACGTAGAAAATTTAAAGGGACTCTTCTTTGTCAAATCACAAAGACAGCAGCTCACCCAACGAAAACAATCACTCTGTATGTGAACAGTATGCAGATGGCGACTTGTGACTCATCTTTTCTTTGTTGATCAGCAACCTTCAAGTTCTTCGGGAATACTCCCCACCCAGACATGAGTTGAGCGTGCTAAAGAAAATATTGGCGAAAAAAAGATCAGCTGCAACATCTCTGCAAGGATTCTATAATTCCATTTGTCCGTGGAAGCCATCATGTAACCGACAAACAACCGACATTTTTCTCATTTTGGTTTTCCTTATTAGCCGTAAGTGTTTTCACTTTATGAGATCTACTATGGCAATGCAACTTATTTTATATATTTTATTTGTGTTCTTATTTTTACCTTATGATGTAAAAATAACGGGAACTATGAATTTTGAATCACCGCGCTTATCCGATCGGTAAATTTTTATTTGCTCAACATTGGCAATACTTTTATTGCTGTTGTGTCAAATTTTGACGCATATTAAACGATTAGTATTCGATGAACGTCTATACGGAGAAGTCGAAAAATTGTTGGGTAGCGAATTTTATAATGGATGAAAAATAGAACAATGCACGTGCCTAAAATTTTATGTTCAAAATGAAATTTCGTGTGCCGATTCGTTGAAAATGTTACAAAAGGCATATGGTGAAGCATGTATGTTGAAAACACGAGCATATGAATGGTATGAAAGGTTCAAAGGCGGCCGAGAGAGCACGACGAGATCCCTGGACGGTCATCAACGTCTGTCACCGAAGAAACAATCGAATCAGCGAAGCAAATCGTTTTGGAAAGTCATTGTGTTTCATTTGGAGAGATGGCTGTGTTGTTGAAGATCTTATATGGATCAGACGAACACATTTCAGCTTATATTTTGGGCATGAAACGCGTCGTTTTTCGGTTGATGCCAAAAATGCTGAATTTCATCCAAAAACAGTGTTGTATTGATATGACCAAAGAAATGATTTCCAACGCAGACAGCGACCCAAAATTCATCGAATGCATCATCACTTGCGACGAAACAATGGTTTATGAATTTAATATGCCGAGCGAACAACAATCATCCGAACGGTGCCTCAAAATGAGTCAAAATCGAAGAGAGAGCGCCAAAGTCGGTCCAAAATCAAAGCTTTGCTGACAGTTTTCTTCGCTATTCGAGGTGTGGTGCACTACTTATCCCCTCCTGAGGCCCAAAACAGTTAAATTTAAGCGTATGCATCCTTTGCGAGAAGTCATTCGGAAAAAAGGCCTGATTTGTGGAAGAACAATTAATGGATTTTATACCACGAAAATGCTCCATCTCATACGGCCTTGGCTATTTCGGAATTTTCGTCCAACAATTCGATGAGTGTCGTCAGCCAAGCCCCGCCCATTCCAGCAATAGCCCCGTGTGACTAATTTCAATTTTTCAAACTCAAATTGCCATTGCGAGGAACGCGTTTTGAGACCATAAAAGAATTCTCTTTAAGGCCATAAAAGAGAATTCGCTGCGTGAGCTGAATCTATACCTTTGGCGGCCTATAAAAAATGCATGGGAAATGGGATCAAACGTTGGCAGGCATGTGTTGCCGCAAGAGGAGAGCATTTTGAAGGGGATGGTAAAGAAAGTTATTAAAAATTGATTTTTTTTTTGTGGTTTTTCGAAATTCCTGTTATTTTTTTATTATAAAGTATTTACTTTGTTATATTCGGTATTCTTATTTTTATTTATTTTGATATATGCGGTAGTTCTTTGCAATTTCCTAAAGATTAATCGATTTTTAACTTTGCTTTGTAAGCTTGTTTACATATGGGTCAGACAGAACGATCTCGACTCCTCCGAAGCAATGGTCCTTATTTGCCCTATACTCATTCTTACTCCGCTAATCCCGATTTCTGTGCAAATAACCTTCTTTTAACAACTAAAGGACCAGAAATAGGACAGGACAGAAATATGTAAGGCATACGCCTAGGACCGCTCGCCTGTGCCGTTCAGGTAGTAGGATACAATGTTTTAAAGTAAGTGACATCTAAGGACAGCGGGTGGAAAATAAGGCTTATTTCGTGATCCATCCGTAACAGAGGGAACACGAAACACGAAAGAACTCGTGAGCGGTCCGTAACAGATGGGAATGTGCGTAGACGTGATTAAAAATCTTGAATGCGGAAGGAAAAAGAGAGAGCTATGATCGGCAAAGGCTTAACAACATATGCCGAATGCCGCTTCCTATCTACGTGAAGTAGTGAAAAGGGGACATGTCAATCGTATATGAGGAAAGGACATTGGCTGGATACTTCCATGAGAAGTCTTATTAGATTTGACTTTCATTTCATTATTCATGAAATTTATTCATTTCAACATGGATATTATTATTTGACATTTTTCTTCTTTATTACAATGCAAATATTGCAAAAAGCAAAATATATGATCGTGATGACTTTGATCTTGATTTTTTGAATTTGCATGTTATGCTGATAAATACTATGTCAAAAATAATGGCACAAAATTTTAGACCGCCCTTAGTTACTACCATTTAACCTAAGTCAACAAAAGATCAAGTGCTTTCCCCTATTAAATATCTTTTTCCTATCATCTAAAATATGAAATCTTTAGTCATAATATTCCCACGAGGATTTATAGCGTTTTTGACATTGAACTTAACTTGTTGTTACTGACCGACTGAATGAAAGGCGCCATGTTGTCGGCGAACGATAAAACCACTTTAGATCTATAGACATTTGATGCCGCCAAATAAATAAAGTGAATTGATTCATCCTAAATATAAATAAATGGATCAAGTGTAAAATACTTTTGCAGAATAGCACATTTTAAAATTATAGACGTATGTCGCGTCGACATTATGTAGTCAGTCTGCGCTCTGAATTGGGTAATTGTGTTAATTTTTACCAAATGTCTGGCTTAAAATGATTATATTGGCTCCATAACCAATTGAAAATAATTTAGTAATTGATTTCATTTTCATTAGAAGAAAATTGTCACTTGGCTGATCGAAGTCAAATACAGTGAAGAGATGATTAGAACTCGGTTCAGAGAAATGTTTCGATTAATTCAATTGAATATTGTTGCAAGAATGACGCACGAAAAATGGAAATCCCCCAAAGTTTATGATCGAATAAACTTTAATAATACTTTTAAATGAAACTGGATGATGCAATTGTATTGCAATCGAGTGTACTCGATACTGTACTTATTCTGACCTAAAAATATCAGAGCAAAATAATCGGGTTAAGTCGATAAGTTCAATACATTCAGAATGAATTCAATTTTTTTATTATGAACTTAAATATTTGCTATTTACCAACGGATGTTCAACGATTCAAATATGTTTTAATTGAAACTTCTTTTTTCATTTTCTCTTCTTAAATATTACTTAAATTAACTGGTTCTAATGATTTAAGGCTAAAAGATAAAGTAAAATAAATTTATACGAGCAGACCAACAGGTGATGATGGCACTGACTGATGACGGAGTATTTCTTACTACATACGAGGGCGGTTCAATAAGTACCCGTGTTAGAAATGAAGACATCATTTTTCCGAGAAAATGTTTTTTATTTGTGAACCTTTTAGATACACTTCTCCCAACTTTCCTGCCATTAGTTAAACGCCTCAAAAAGTGGGATTTGACGGACTATCCAAAATACGCCTGAGTTTCGGCGATGACTTCCAAATTTGAGCTAAATTTTTTCCCGCAAGCCATTGCTTCATACTGGGGGACAAAAAAAAGTCGCAGGGAGTCAGATTTTGTGAATACGGCTGCGATTTGCAATGCAATTGCAATGCAGTTTGGCGAGGACTGCTCCGGATGAATGTGCCGGTGCGTTACCGAGGTGAAACAGCCTTTTTTCGCCAAATGCAGCCATGTCTCCTTCGATTTTCTGTCCAAGAGGCTCAAAAATTCACTGTGCCATTGCCCAGTCATCGTTCTTTCTTTTTCTAAAAATTTCATGAGGATGACGTCGTTCGCATCTCCAAAAAATCGTCGCCAAGATCTTTCCAGTTGATGGGACCATCTTCTCCTTCTTTGGAGCAGAATCACCGGGAGAAGTCCATTATTTCGATGATCGGTTAGTTTCTGGTGTATAATGATCAATGCAGGCTTCATCAATGGTTACAACTCCACGCAAAAACTCGTTCGAAGCTCGCTTAAAACACTGCTTGGAAGTTAGCGGCCACATCCGCCGCACTCATCAGATAATTTTTTCATAGCGTACTTATCATGTAAATTATCAATTGCCGCTCGGTGGGACACACCTACCCCACTTTCGTTCACTCACTCTGTCGTAGCTTTTTCCCCCACTCTCGTTTAACGATCAGCGAAAATCATGTCGTAGACTTGTTGAATGATTTTCTCGGTAACCACGACTGCCGGGTGTCCTGTTCGCTCCTTACCAAAAACGGATGTTTCCCCACGTTCAAATTAGTTGAACCAATATCTAACAGCAGTCATAGACGGCAAAGTGTCCCCATAAACAGCATCCAACTTTGCTTTCATCTCTTCGTATTTTTTTCTTCCAAAAACAACAGGCGAATTATCGATACTGCTCTTTTTCCATTTTAGCGAAAATCACGAAACACGTCTTACTCGAATGGCTGCAAAATCCAAACTAACGTCTGTAATTTGTCTGAAGAACGTACATTGTCGTCAAAGACAGGTACTAATTTAATCGCTTTCATATAAAAATTCTGCGTGTGACATCTTTCAGTGAAAAGAATAAGATATCAGATGAATCTAGTTACAACATTTTGAATGGAAAGTTGAAGACACAGTGTAGTGAAATTAGTGTCAAAAGTAATGTCGGATCACCATTTATCAAATTTTACTTTAAGGTTTGTCGGGAACAGCATGATAGTTAAGTAGAAAAAGACGTCAGCTAGTGTAACTTCGTATTAAAAAAAAACCACGGTGGCGGTAGTCAGCTATAAAAATACGCGGTTTGTTCTGTGAGCAGTAAATAAAAACAAATTTTAACTAATAATTTGAAATCCCCCTAATAATGAAATCCCTTCTTGAGGCTGGTTTTAATGATGTTATATTTAAAACAAACTAAATAACGTTGGTTTTAACTTTAAGTAAATTAAAAACAACAGAGTAAGATTCATATCAAAAACAGAGTAAAAAATCGCTTGACTTACCTTAAATCCTATAGATTCCAATTAAATTAAGTTTTTCAAAGAATCAAAAATTTTGCATATTACTACCGAAATTCAATCAATTGTCAAGTTGACATCTTAACTGGCCCAGTATCATATGACGGCATATGAAGGCTTTGACTGCTACTTGGACTGAAATCACGTATTGAATGAATTCTCTAGACAATGTTTGATAATTTGAATGCTAACGCACGCGCCTTTAAGGACTAATATCATTAACTAATACGACCTAATTCCTTAATTAATTCCAACGCATATCATAGTGGCAATGATGCTTGAAACTCTTTTGAAACGATTTGTTTTTGACCTGAAAATAGTGCTCAATCACAGTACTTAATTCTGTGTTAGGAGTAAATTTCTCTCTCCCCTTCTTCGTCGTCGTTGGTCTTATTTGGAGTTTTTGTGATAGAACACGTTTACTCCCTTGTGCCTGTGGATGCAGATCACCCAGCAGCTGCTGCATGTGTCAAAAAGAGCTACGTTTTTATTTATTTTTTTCCCCATTCCTTTTCTGAAGAATTATTTTCACTTAACTGACTGATCGATCTGAGGCTCGGGTACAATGACGCTATACGCTGATCGATCTGATCCCACCCCGACTGTGTTGGACCATCCTTGTGAGTTGGAGTTCTTCCTTGTAACTATGATTACTGTTGGTTTCCACCCTTATTATATTGTTGTCGACGGTTAATGCAATAATGATGTTTGTTATGCTCTGTACGCGATTATCCGAGAGTCATCGTAAAACTGTCTTTGTATTTCCTCTTTTTGTACGGTTGTAGGGTTGGTTACCGTGGGGTACATGAATAGGTGGTATCAATGATTTGTTTTTCACTTTGAAGTGTTAAGCCAGTCTTCAGACTGACGCATCTTCTGACTCTAGACTTTGCAGGAAGCTCTCTCATTGATGATTGTGGAGCTCAACTATATGGTCTCTTACTTAGTTAGTTTGCTTTCGTTCGCGATCCAATATCACCCGTGCTTCTAGCTCTTCTCAAAATTTTGTTTTTCCTCCTTATCAGAATTTTAATTTCCTGAGGGAGTTCAAAGGGGTTATAAGGCCTCACCGGAGTTGTGACTGTTGTGTCCTTTTCTGTCTGCTTTATTTTATTGGCTAGTTGCTGGATCGTCGAGTCTATCTCTCTGACTGTGGGGGATAAATATTGGGTGAAACTGTCGTGAGCCAAAGCTGTTTGGAAAGCTTGGCAAGTTGTTTTCTTCCTGTTCCTGTCTTCCTGCTTCCCGTCTATTAGGAAGCAGACCGGTTTCTGTTCTGAAGAGAGCTCCTCAAGGACAGTTTTCCGCACGTTGTGGTGAAAATCGCGGGATATAGCACTTGTAAGTTGCTATGTATTCTCCCAAAGTGTGTCGATTCTTGAGGTTGGCGGGGGCTTATTAATTCGTCTGTGATAAATCTTTCTAGCCCCGCCCAGCTTAATTGATTCTCAAGGTACCTCAGCCCCCAGGATTGTACATAAAAATCACTGTGAATTCGAAGGAAATCCTTCGCACTTGTATTACAGTTCCACGTTTCTCCTCACTAGTATGACCGTAGCACTTCTCCTGCCTGTTATTGCAGTTGGGCACGCTATGTAGTCTTCCTGGCTGAAAAAAAGTTTTTTGGATCAAAACTACGTGAAATGTATTATCTAGAATAAGTTGTCTGAATCTCCAGTTTAATCGTTCAAGGAAATTGCATTCCATTTGAGCTCCATATTTACTGCTATTATTGTTTGTGTGTGTTGTGCAAACATATTGTTCATCACGGTCTTCATCATAGTTTACATCATTTGCGCGAATTGACTTTGAATTTAGACCATGAATTCGTCCATGTTTGGTGCCCAGTTATTTGATGTTTGTGCTGTATTTTGTTTCGTGTTAGGTGGTGTTGGCTTTGTCTTTTTTGTAGGTGGTTGGCTTTGCGCAGTGACTTGCGCAAACGTTTTCCTTACTTTTTAGAGTTCCTCGCGCGTCTCCCGTAGCTTGCAGGATGTTCTCCTCTAGAGTTGACACATTTGGGTTTTGGATCAGGTCTCTTTTTACACTCGGAGAAGTGATGTAGCATCTGGCTTGCATATGGTAGTCAACCGAAGAATGTTGCATATGGTAGTCAACCGAGCAGGAAACTGCTAGCAGTTGTGATACAACAATTGTTCATTTCGTGACCTTGGCTTTTCGACCTTGCAGCCGAGATGACATATGGCAGAGACATTGAAGATTTGTGTTTCTTCCTTTGAAAGAAGGATTTTTACTAGTTTTGACGGTGCTGATTGTAACATGAGGTAGTGTACCGCTATTGGGGGAAGCCTTGGTTCTTCAGATCGAGTGTTATATCTTTGATCTCCAAGCTGTGGAGTCCCCTGATAATGAAATTCAAGTTTCTCTCAGTTTTTTTCGGAGGGTACACTCGTTAAGTTGTTTCTGAGTAAATGATGTTTGATGATTAGTCCATTAGCCCATTTGTCGGGTTTCTTTAATATAATGGGTACTGTCCGTTCGTCCCTTGAGGGGCCTGCAGTGGAAGTCGTTGGTTGGCTTGTTTCATTTGGGGTTTGTTGGGGACGGATCGTTCTCGGTTGACTTTGGGGTTTTTTGGTGGTGGTAACGAAGGGAATTCCTCATTGTCTTCGGCGTCATCCTATTTTCCCTCCGTGTCCTTGTACTGTGGCTTCGACAATTTTCGCATTGCTTGCATCTTCATCTGAAGAGGCAGTCTCAGCTGAGGATGGTGGTGATTCAATTGTGCACTTTTGAGGTTCAGATTTTGGTTCTTGATTTCATAAGCATGATCATCTTATTTAGCTCTCGTTTCTTTGAACTTTTCTTGGGTAGGTTTGACTTTACTAACAACTTGCTGGAGTTGCTTCCCCATGCGCTTTGCCATGCTGAGCTGCTTAGTGAGCACCGCAATTTTTCTGAGAGACAAGAGAGAAAAACAACGAGGATCACTCGATCAGTATTAATTATAATTGAAAATCCACATTTATTGAAATGAATCTAGTGTAATAATCAGTTGTAGCTCCACCTATAGACATAAAGCGTGTAAGAACAGCACCGTTCTTGATTTTATCCTTTTTTTCACGGTCAATTGCACATCATTTTCAAACCTCCGATACGCGACTTTTTCCTCTCTCAATTGTCCTTTTGAAGCCTGTGAAAAGCCAGTTGTGGTAGATCAATGGTTTTTTTTTCGCACCCAAACGTTCTTTAGACGATGTACCATCCAGATTTAAATTTTCCTAGACACGTTTTTTAAATAATTTTCAAAATCATGTTTTAACTGATTCAGGGGGAATGCTGGGCGATTTCGAAAAAATTGAACAAACCAAAAATAATTAAAACTGCGTGAATTTATTCACGAATCTCTCGAATCAGTAACAATCAAAAAATATCTCACCCACTAAGTTGACGGAATTTTCTAAATTGCATTCACCACACCTCAAGGCACTTAACCTCCTGTGAATCTATTTCTAAGGATTTGATGTGTATGTGGTTGGTCTTTGTACGAGAACAGAGTAGAAGATAAATCTCTGAATAGCGTGTGTGCTTCAAAACATGTCATTTCCTTTGACGTGGTATCAACCACCCAAGAAATTAAAATGATTAATGGTAGGAGAGGAAAATTATTGGTGGCGCCTTATCGATTAATGAAGACATTGAATTGCCCTGCTGCATTACTGTCGATCTTTTTTGTATAAGTTGCTAGGAGTCGATTTGGAGGTAGGGTCCATCAATCACTTCGAATGATATTTGAATGTTTTGATTGGCAATTAGGCGGGTGAAACGATAAAATCATTGACAACATGAACCTTAATCAAACCTTAAATTTGATTGTGAATGATCAGAGAAGTTGAGGAGGGCTGAGTTTATTGGGAGACCAATCTAGATAAGAATTTTTCGATTTTCATCTATCGATAAAAGATGTTAATTGAAATTTCTTGGCGAAAACTCCTATGTGAACAAGAATTTTGGGCATATTAGGAGACTACTCAAGGAAAACAGTGGTAATTTCCTGATATAATTTTAAATTATATTAAAATGTCCACTGTAAAGTAATCTTGTTAATTTTCCATCGTTTGCATGCATGAACTCCATATGTTCAAGTTGTTATTCAAAAATTAAACAGCAGCAAAAAAACTCCTCCCTAATTACCGTGTCCCAGTAATAACCATAATTGCTCCACATGCTGCTGCTGCTGCACCTTGAATGCGATGGTAAAGAATGCACAAAGCCATAGAGTTAATGGCAATTAAGTCTATTTTACCTTGCCAACTCCTTAGGGCCTACAATTCTAGTTTTTATATGGAAACCTAGAGCAGCTGGAGGTGCTTCAGACTCAGACGTAATTGTTGAGTATAAAAAGTAAAAAAATGGGGTTAAATATTAATTGTTTATTATCGCAACGTCGAGTGCTCCTTAAATATTTTCAAATGAAGTAAGGGCTTGTGATGGGAACAAAATTTTAAATTACGTTATCCTTTGTTGTTTTAAAGGAAGTCCTTAGAAAAAATGATTGCTTCCTATTGTTGTGTTTGATTTGAAAACCAAAATGTGAATATCTAAGAAAGCCTTGACGTGAGTTCTAGCTGAGACAAATTTATGAAGCTAAGGGAAGTTCGTCTATACAAGTTTCAACATTTTGGAGATATCCTCCATGGATTTCGAGCAATTGGACGTTTAATATGTAAATAAAATTTTTCGTTCTGAATTGGCATAAAGTGTTTCTGTCTGCACTATGAAATTCTCTAAAAATTTCGATGATCAAATTCTAACAGCTAAAAGCAACTTTCTTGTGACTTTTTATGTAACCTCTGTAAAGTTGCCACACTCGTTATCATCCTATTCCTAGACGTCATCCATCCATAGATGTTGTATCAAACTTATAGGAGCTTCCTCTTTTCCAGCTGTTTGAAAGGGACATTTTAAGGACGGGAAGTATTTCCCATTATTCAAAATTAAAGAACGAAATGAAATTCAAAATGAAACTCAAAAGTGGGCCTGAAATTTTTGAATTTTTCGAAATATATTTCACAAAAATCACTTCTCGTCCCTGATATACAACTCTTCTACCAAAGTCTTCCTTGATATTTGACTTTTTTGATTGACTCCTGAAGTATTTCATCACGGTCTGAATCCCTGTATAATCAGGAAAAAATTCCTTTGGCGTTTCGCTTTCCTAGATGTGAAATTCAACTAATAAAGTAGAACTTCTGCCAATTTTTGAGAACGATTTCGCTTCGTTAGAGCGCTTCAGAAATTTCTGCTCGCAAATCTGACCAGGCCCACAATTGTCAGCGGAGAGGTTCGCGATCATCAATTAACATGAAATTTCGTTGTTTATGTTGGATAATTGTTTTTTTTTTGGTTGGTTATTTTGATATATTGTTTGATTTCGTGGATAAAAATCCTTAAATAATCCAAAGTTTTTACTAAGAGATCAAATTTTTTACTGGTATTTCATCACCAGAAATATTAACTTTTTAAATATTAACAGAAATTTAACACACTTAATCGAAATAAAGACGTCTATCAGGAAAATCATGTTCATAAGATTGAAAAATATATTGAAGCATAATTTGGCATTTAAATGTTATATATTCATTCTATTTTCGACTATTTAGAAACATTTTCAGCAAAACATTTGATTCGAGGAAGTAGGGAATCGTTGATAATTTCGGAATCCGCATAAATTTTTTGACTGGCCACAAGAAGCAAATTATTCTAAGTGGCTTTAACAGTCTTCACGAACACACACGACCACAAGATTACAGAATTTTATTCTTGAACCTAAAGAAAACCATGAAATTTACATCAATGGCTGTTAAATTCCGTAAAATCCTTTGAGCATTTTGTCACACCTCATTTGCTTCGATCGACCTATAAATGCAGCTTCTGCATACAAAGAGAACGGGGCAGGGCTGTCGAATTTCGATCGTGGATTCTCTTTTACAACAACTTCAAATGATGCCTTTTTTGTTTACATGAACGTTCAGAAATCTGAATTTCTGCTTATTGGAAACGATTTTTGGATTGTAAACAAAGTACAAATACATAATTGAACTGAGTTTCCGAACTTTTCGTTTCCAATTGCCTAAAAAATAAGTTCATTTAAGGAGTTAATTGATGTTAAAGTACGTCATGTTCGCATTCCATTCTTCGCGAATATCGGTTTTCTTTTGGAAAGTAAATGAAATCCTTTCAATGGCTCCCTCAGCAAAAATTTGTTGATAGTTTCTGTTTGTAAAGGTGGAATTGTTAATTGCAAGCGAACATTTCGAAAATACGCTGTTCAAATTCGAAAAAAACCTCAAACACTCAGCCGTACTTCATTTAGTCGATAACTTTTCAAATTAGCATATTTCGTTTTCCAAGTGAAATCCTTCATCACCACTCATCGTGTTACGCTCGCATTTGGGATTAATTTTAAGTCCAAGGAGGAAAAACTCGTTGACCAATTTCCCTCCAAAAACCGCCGTTTCTACTGGCAAGTTGGCAAACATAATAAAATCAACAACTTTATTCACATCGTTTGTCCAACTGTAGACCACAATTGTTGGGGAACATTAAAAAGAAGTTTGTTGCCGGCTGTTTTTTTTTCCACCCTGCACGAGTCCTTTCTTTCATATTTGGCAGTAGTGGTGGCACAAAACGATATCATTTTTTGCAGGTCGAGTGTACGAAGAAAGTTTCACGTCCTCTGGGTAGCATTTGTATATTTGTCGGATTTCATTCGTTGCTGAAATGTCTTAAGGATTTTATGTTCAGATTTTAAAGAAAAGAATAAGAAGTTTATAGTACGGGATTCAGAAGGATTGTGATATTCTGCAGAACAGCAGCCAAATACAAAAATATAATTTTGTTGCCACGTAATTGCACTCGGAGGTGTACTTAACAAAATATTCTCCATTTTGTTGGTTGCTGTTTGGGTTTAATTAGTAGTCGGAGCAATATTGCTCATTTAGCCGAGGATTTTCTTTTGTTGATGTGAAAAAGTCTGAAGATTTGTCCATATTGTAAGGGAAAAGAAAACATAATTTGCTATAAGGCATGTACTACACATAAATATCGTTAGTAAACCTTATTGTCTCTGGCCGAACACAAATTGGTATCCTTTACGCTGAGTTATACACAAACTTGCATCAAGTTTTGTGTGTTGTCCCATGGACGAAAGAGTATACACAAATCAATTTGATCGGGCAGGCTAACGTACAGTCTTGCTTAGTATTCATTTAGTAATTTGAAATTCTTCACATCTTTACAGAATTTTCTTGCGGACGAGCCTGTTGACGGACTTGGAAGCCTCACTGAGCAGAAGTGGCGCAATTATTCCACGAGGGAAGGAGTTGAGAAGATGGCGAGGGCGGAAAACCCCAATAGTAAGTACAATCGCTCAGTTCCGTCAATTATTCTTGCATTTTGTTCCACTGTCAGCGCTTAGCGTTTGCTCATATGCAATTACTCACAAATGTATCTGCTGTTTACTTGGCCAATCGATTAACCACTGACATCAAATGTAAGATGGAAGATACAAGATACATACCAACAAGTCTTAAGCATGAGGATTGGCCTTTTGCTGAGCACGTGCTTCCGATTATTAATGGACTTGCGTCTACTCCTTGCGAGACATCTTAGGACGCTTTCAAAGTTAACTGATTTAGAGGAATCCAAGATTTGCCGAATGCATACTCAGACTAATGGGCTTGCAGAGGACAATCACGCGAATCGTTCAGTCACTTTGACTCTATTAGAGGTGAATCACTTGTGATTCCGATCAGGCATCATCTTAGCGTTGTTGCGCTTTCTTCAATGTGTACAATAAGAACAAATTGAAGTTCATTAAATTGTTTTGTAGTCGTAGTTGAGCTCGAAAAGAATTTGCTTTGCATACAATGCAATTTCCATGTCGCTGAGATAGGTACCGCGTTTGTCTTTCCGCATTGGCATAATGTTTTGACGGTGGAATATGTTAGATGCAGGAATGTTACATCGTTTACCCACTACACATATTGATAAATGCAGACATTAGCAACAGTTAATAAAATTGAATGGGATATTTGCATGTCTTTTGATGTTAGCTAAGATAATGTGATTATATAGTCAGGCCGATGAATTGAGAGCCTTGATCTTGAGTTTGAAACTGGCACTTCAAAGGAATCAATTAGTTGGAATGTTTCATGCCATGTCTGGTTATTGAACTTGACTGTCAGACTTATAACAATGAATTATTACTAGTTTTCATCCTTTTAGTCGCTCCCGAGACAGTTGGCTGGATCTTAATCTTATTCTTTCTTCAGCACCGCCCACTTGTAAGTTCTGTCAGTGTTTCTCTATGTATTCTATACTACAATCATAGACGATAAGATTCTATGATTAGTATGCAATCTCAAGTTTGGTACCCTGTATATATGCTACATCACAGCGTCTTTGGAGTACAGTAGAAGACCAGTATATAGAATAATACAAACTACGAAGCACGTTTGTCTCGCGAAAAAGATCACGTAAATCCAGCTATTTTCCGATTTTCATATCATGTTTCTTCCTGAAGTACACATTTTTCTGAGAATGTAAAACGAACACCTTTACTACAGTTCTATCAGTAAGCGTTGCGTACCCCCCATTTTGCATACAGCTCGTGTTTTTTATATATTCAATTTGCTAACTCGAGGTATAGTTAGTTATATTTGCTATGTCTCTCCAATCATGCCTAGAAACTTCTTGAAGAAGTTTGAATGATTTTGCCGCATTTGCTAGAATTTCCATGAAATGTCGAAAGCCAAGAACCTCATTCCAAGAAGTGTTGTAATTTAGATTGAGCTTTTCTGAAAGGGCGAGAAGGTTTTCTGTTAGAAATCAAAACTACCACAAATTTAATTTGTTGTTGCTGCATGTTTTAAATAAGAATTGTTTTTTTGTGACGCCACCTATCCTGAATAAAATGTGGGATAAGAGGGATGGTGACCGTACGTCGCGACAGTATCCTTTTTTGTTGTGAATATTTTTTGTTGTTCACGATACATTGTCAAAGTTGCTCCTATCTACTGAATCGCTTTAGTCGATGCTTTCCTTGTCCGCGACTGACAAATTTTACTTTCTGTTTCTTCCGATGAAAGTTGCATTTCCCATACCCGGATAAATATTAATCTTCCTCCTTCGAAAATATCCCGATAAGATAGTTGAGATGCTACGATCACCGTAAACTTTTCAGCGAAAGCATTGCATTGGGTTTTAAAATGTTTAAGTTTTTTTCCCTATTTTTATTTATATTCCGAAAAAAACTTCACCTTTATCTGGATGATTATACATTCCGTCATTCACCATCAACTATTGAACCACATTTCCACTATAAACTTCTATATATTTTGGGAATATTCGTTCCCCCTGCAGAGAATACTACAAGAATCTCTCCTCTTGTAAATTCTTAAATATTCTCACAAATATCCATCACTTGTCACGATTTTCGTTTGTCAACTGCGCGGCCTTTGGTTTCAATCCTGGTTCATGTGTTTTCCCAATTCAAGAAATAATACAATAATATGCATCGATATGCATTGTATTAAATGATGCTTAATTTCGAGATCCTAGTAAGAGTCACGAAAAATATTATGTTCAACGCAACAGTGCAAGTCTGTATTGACTGCAATCTAACCGCAATGTTTGAATTTAAAATCAGAACCGATATGATATGACTAGCTGGCTCTTCTTCAGTTCGATTTGGTTCTGGAATGTTTCTAATTGACACTTGAAGCAGACTGCTCTATAGGACAGTTGGCCTGTATTATCTAAGTAGAGTAACATCATATCGAGCTCCCTCTCATCAACAAATAAAATTTGCTTGCATCTCAAATCGGCAGTAAATCAATATGGTCTTTATTTTATTGGGTATGGGAATAAAATTCCGTCGTTGGCAGATAGATGTCCTTACATATACTATTTTAGTGTCTGCTGTGGTAATGTTCTTGGAATTGGAAGTTGTATGCATACGCTCACGAACTCAGTAGTCGACCTTCCTTCAAAGCGTGTACACCGTTTTATTTTTCTCGTCTTGGAAATGTCGACTTTCATACCGAAAAAGTTGCATTTGCGGGAAGTCTTAGTTCATTATTTCATTCTCAAGAAAAGTTCTGCGAAAACTTATCTTATAATATCGTATAAAAAACTTATCGTATAAAAGTGATTTTGTTGTGACTTTCTCAGTCACATCACATCGTGAAGGGCAATGAAAAAGTTTGCGCTGAAGAATGTGAAGGGCAATTTTGCGCTGAAGATTCAAGAGAGAATTATCACAGGAAATCAATGTTGACAGGTCTACAGTCGGGAAGCGCTTGCACGCCATTGGCATGATCCAAAAAGCTGGGACTTGGGTGCCGCATCAACTGAGCGAGGATAATAGAACGGTGTTTGGTGATGTACGAGATGCTTCTTCAACAACAAAAGAGGAAGGTTTTCGCCAAAACGGAATATTCACGCTTCCGAGGTCATGGATGTGTATCTAGTGGGACGACAGTGGTGTCATCTATTACGAACTCCTGAAACCAACTGAAAAAATTTTTGGGAATGTGTATCGACGGCAACTCATCCGTCTGAATCGAGCTTTGAAGGAAAACCGGCCAGAATGGAATGACATACATGATAAGCTGATTGTGCTGCAAGACAGCAGAATGCAAGGTCAACAAATATTTGCACGGTGTTAATTGGGAAATCTTGCCCAGGTATCGCTCCTTCGGACTTCCATTTGTTCTGCTCGATGTAATCGGCCCTCACTGCAGAACGATTTGTTTCTTATCAAGGCATGAATATGTAGCTCGATGACTGGATCGTATCGAAGGATGGGGATTTTTTCCGCCGAGGAATCCAGCTGCTACCAGAAAGATAAGAGGACATAGCTCCAAATGGGGCATACTTTGAATGACATGCCTGTATTTTTGAATGTTGAGATAAACTGAAAACTTTGACAAAAAAACTAATTCCCGTACCTAATAGTAACGATAAGACGAAAAATATGTCCCTAAGCCCAATGCTTCCGCCCAAGAGACAAGGTGTAAGGAAATGAGAACATATGAAATTATTTGTTATCTTGGGTATCCAAAAGTGGTTAACCCACAAGAGTTTCAGCAGCCTCACAAAAATATAGACGCTTCAGAAACTCCTGTGGGCTATATTGCAAAATTTGTTTGAAGGGAAAATCGAAGAACAGAGGTCGGTTGACAATCTTCCGAAGTGTTTGGCAGATTCAAAAAGTCAAAAGATCAAACAAGTTGAGGGCGAGGTATCCTGACTCCATCGCCCATAATGAGCTGTAGAGTCTTCACCAACCCACTGAAAAGTAGTGGACTTGCTTTATATTTGAATTCTTCTCTTTATCAGATGCTTTATTTCTTTGGGGGTTCATATGGATTAGTTATTCGTGATCGTTATGTCCCCCTAAAGCGGAATAACTTTTTTGTATTGCTGACCATGTTGGGTTTTTCGCAATATTGAACACTATTAATACAAAAACACAATACAAAAAAAGTAGAAATATATTATAAAATCTTATTGTATCTAGCATTGAAAATATGCGTGTATTATTAAATCGAAAGAATTCACCCCAGCTCGGTTGCCTGTACTGTCAAAAGAAGGATTACAATTAAGCGTTTAACCCCTTTTTGAGTTTGGGAAAGTTGGAATATTTACGGTAGGAACTTCAAAGAGCCAAAAGTATGGCATTGAGTTAGAGGCTCTTGTCAACTAGAGACAGAAAGTATTTTTCTGAAAAGAGAAACCTGGACGAGTCAATACAATATTTTCGTGAAATATGTGCTTCCTCGTGCCAAAAAGAAAGAAAATATGCGCCGATAATTAGAACAAAACATAATGTATGGGCTGACTCTATGTGTAATGTTTATAATAACAAAAAAAACGTGATTATCACAAAGTCTTCAATTACTTCATGAATATTTCAATTCATTCTCATTTATTTTCTCCGGCTACATCTGAAGAATGTTTGTTGACATATGTAGATTGTAAAAGATGCTTTCTAGTGTTCCGCAATAGGGATTCAGAAAGGAACGGACAGATAAAACCGTCAGTTATGGATTAACATCTTATAAAGTGGGGGCGACGAGTTGATACTTGGAAAGCATGTCTCGTGGATTTCATTTTATTAATGAGATTTGAAAATCTTTGAGCAAGAGTGAAGAGAAAATCTTCAAATAATTTCAAGAGTACAAAAATGTTCATGATCTGTAACTGGCACGAAAAATGACCATAGAAAAGAAAGCCTCATTTTAATTTTGTGAGGTTTTATCTATTTATCAAAAAAAAATTTCAAACCTAGACCTGCGGCTTGCTATAGTGATTAAATTATTTTTAAGTTCTATTTCTGCTTTTTATGCCAACATAGCTCAGTGATATTTAACCTAATATAAAGAAATAAAGTGTAATTTGAATTTGCATTTACAGGACAAATACGGAACAGATAAAAGACTGAAAAATACTACTTTTAACCGGAACTGCCCATTGATTGATTGTTGTTCTCATATTGGTGTAATCCTCTTCTTACAAGCTGGCCCCAACTTGCTGCGAAACTTCCCATGGCACCTCATCCACAAATCGCTATCTGCGTTGGTAAACATAGCATCCACGAGTTCACCTCATGGTTTCATCGTGAAACCTTTCGCTACTGTTTTCTTGAAGTTTGAAGTTGCCTGTGCCTCCTGCCCCGATCTGCCACTCGCGAGATCCAAATACTCTGCTAAAAAAATTATACCATCACCAACATTGAACAAACTTTAAATGTTGAACGAATTCTAACCAGATTTTTTCCACTTGATTCCAGGATCTTTTTGTTTTGTCTCTCGTTTTCTGTCGCCTTAATCTCCTGAAGGCATTGAACTATTGCTCATCAACCGAGCCCACGTTTCGCCCTGATCGCTCGTCTGAGCCTTTTTTGATCCTATTTTGCTAGTTTCCGTGATTTCCTCATAGCAGTGGGTTTCGCACATTCAAAAGTAAAGGATTGTATAGGGATAAGAGTCCTTTCTACGTAGTTCATTTTGACTACACCGTGTAACAAAGCACTTGGGAAGCATCTAGGAAATTTTTGTATATTCGCTTTCCTAAGATGTACTTAATATCATGTCTAGATACTTACATGCCTGATTTGTACAATATGCAAGGTGTGTCTCAAAAGATCTCGGATTGGTCAAGAATGAAGAAAACTACGTATAATTGCGGCAAAACAGATATATTTTATTCAAAATAGTTAACTTCGGCCTCTACGCCGTTTTGCACGGTTTATGTGCGTGCCAAAAGATTTATTTAAGTCATTCTTTGATATCATGTTTAGAATTGCGGTCGTTGACTTTTGGATGTCTTAAATGTTCGCAAAACCTTTTCCTTTCTGAGCCAAATGTAATTTCCCGAACAGAAAAAGTTACATGGTGCCAAATCAGGCGAATACGGCGAGTGATTGATGGAAAGAATGCCATTTTTTTATCAAAAAATCAGACACACACATTGAACGATAATCTGGCGCAGTATCATGTAACAAACGCCAACTTCCACATTCACGATATTCTGGCAAAACACGACGAATTTGCAAAAGCAATTCCTGGAATTGGAATCGTAAAAACATATCAGCATTGATTTGACTTTTTTTCAAATTAGACGTTCATTTCGTTCACAACTGATCTGGGACGGCCAGAACGTTGGTCGTAATCCAACACATCCCGACCTTCTTGAAAACGTTTAAATCACTCGAAGATAGAGGTACGGAATAAACACTTACTACCTATTACATCATTTGATGCATCTGGTCCGCCGGTTTACCGAGTTTAAAATAGTTTAAAATAATTTAACATTCGCTCTTTGTTCCACATGCATTTTTCGACCGATTATAAGAAAGTACTGTCACATAGAGCGCAATAACCTGGATTCTATTCACCTAAATGTCATGAAATTTTGACGCAACGTCTATGATGGATGTTAAATGAAATGCCGAAAAAACTATCTAAAAGATGTCACCACCAGTTTTCTGTATTCTTGGTCAGTCCGGAAACTTTTGAGACAGACCTTGTGTATTATTTTGCCGTATCGACAGTTTGGATAATTGAAATAATAAATATATAATATATAATATAATAATATAATAATATAATAATATAAAAATATATAATATAATATAAAAATAAAAATTGATTGGGTTTGATAACTTTCTAGTTCATGATATGGCTCGCACACTCGCCCCCTCGATATGACTCGAAAGAAAGAGGAAAGACTCAAACCTACTTCTCTTGCCGTATTCACACTGCTGAAGTATTCAGATGTTACTCCCAGATTTTGTTTATTTCTTGTTTCCATCGATAGCAAATAGCGTTTGTGGAGCACTTGGTTGCTAATATGATATAATATATGATATAATAAGATACTCGAAATAGGAACGATGCCTGTAGCGCCTTAAGCGAATAGCGTTTTCCCGGCTTATCCTTTTGCTGTCAAAAGGGTCGCGTGAAGAACTTCGAAACCAAACTTGCAGAAACCAAAGTTCTATCAAAAAAAAATGCTGTAAGAACAAGGCTTCTGTAGAGTCTCGTCAGGAATTTTGAATTTTAGACAAATTGAAAATAAACTAACAAAATACTCGTGAGTAAAAGATTGTGTACGTTTAGTGCTTTAAGACTAAATGAGAGTCAAGACGATTGACTTCATCAGCTTCCTGGAACCCATTCCGTAATTCAAAGTCTGCACATTCTGACATGTGTTGAAAAGGCTATATTTCAGATCTAGGCTGATCTGTTTCTTTCGATCTGTGGATTATCAAACCACATGGAAACTGGCCTGAAAGCGTTGACTCTCGCTTGGTTATGTCACTATAGGGACATCAAAGAGCGTACCGAGAGAAAGAGGCTTGGATTACAAAAGAATGCCGACCAGTGTCTAATGTCTATTCGAATGAATGCCAATCGGTGTCTATCTACAATCGAGATTTGCATAGAAATTAAAGGAATAATACCTTGAAATAATTAGGGGCGTTATCATGGGTGGGTGATCCAAAATGAGTGGCAGTTGCAGTTGAAAATGAAAATTCCTGAATTATACGAGTCCTTCATACTCAGCTACGTGACAATATATTCCAAGAGAGTTGAGCATTTGGCTCGGAAGCAGAATTAAGGAATAGCTCCTGCTACTAACCGTTTTCATTCTATCAATATAAACCAGGAAAGGATCAAAATATTTATAGTGCCATATTTCATCATTAAAACAATCCTTACAATGATGTTGCGGACAAATACACGTAGCGTTCGTTTTTTAACCGAAAATGGGCTGTGATTAGCCTAGGAATGCCGATGATTTTCCTCAATGCAACAGAGGCAAGGAGCAGCCAAGATAAAAATTTCGCGTTTACCGATAAAAAGTTTCATAGAAAGATTTAAGATACATGACAGTTTTCTATTTTTATAATATAAGTTGGCTCATTAGTTTTGAATGGAAGAAAAGTTGTGACTGAAAAGGATCCCACCTTCAGCTTTATTTCGCGATTCAGTCGGCCCCAGCTGATCAAAATGCAGTTCCCAAGGGACATTTTTTCGGCTTCCATAAAATTTGTGTGGTCTAAACACTAGTATCTATCTGCTTTTAATAGCAGCATCACGTTTTTCTAAGGACTTGATTTTATTACGTTCCCAACCAATTAGAACTCTAGACTTATGTTAGGCCAAATGTTTGCAATAGATTGCAGAAATTTTATGATGCTTAGAATATGATATTTGGTTCTTATGGTTTTATGGGTTCTTCACGAATTCAAGCAATGCTTAATGATCCAAGGAGTCTCTAATTGCTAGGAAATAACATATGAGCTCGTTTCACTGCACTTTCTTCGCAACAATAGAACTTTAACAGCTTTATTATACACTATGCATTGACACATGCATACAGATTGCATTCGGTGCTGGGTACATCATGGAACCTATTAAATTCTATAAAGTCTAACTTGCGCGGAACACTTTCAGGTAAGCATGAATTCTTATAACGACTCCCTCAGGTAATATAAAATGCTCTGCAATTAAGTTAAGTGCATCATTGGGTAGACTGTAAAAGCTCGTTTGAAAATCCATTGAGAAAGGGTAAATTGTCGATGGCTTTGACTCTGCATTGCACTTCGTCACTACGGTCGCCATCCCACGAAGAAAGTAATACCGTGAACTATTTGATTTTGGCTAGGTTACGACGCTCTCCAGGTGAAAATCGGCCAGCAAGCATCGTTTTCAGTGCAATTTGTACCTGGACAATTTACGATCATGAAATTATTTTATAATGCAATCGTTTTAGCAGCACAACTGGAAATCAATTTTTCAAATTTCAATTCCTCTTAATAGTAAATACTCACTCACGGGATCCTTAATCAGCTTTCGACTAAACTGCTCCATAATTTCTTCGATGCTTGGCACTTCCTGCAGCAATTGCATCAATTCCCACTAGGACGGGATGTCGTTCGTCTACATGCCATTACACCTCCATGACTATTTCGTATAAATTTGCATATAATAGCAAAGTGTGCATAGACGGCGAGCATAAGTGCATGTTAACTTTTCCGAGCAATATAAGTGAGAGATGCACCAGCTCTTTCTTGGCTCCTCCAAAAGTCTTCCTTGCGCTAGGAATGAAGTTAGACATATTTCTCGGAAAATACTTAGTATTAGTCCTCGGGTGGAATAAGTGTTATTTGGCAGACCTCCTTGCTTTCTATCATACCATGCTATAATGGAATTCGAACACTTGAGGTAATTGGCAAATAGGATTTTATTTGTTTGATATGATAACGTCGCACATTGAAATAACTGTAGTAAATTGCTTGGAAGTCTTTGAATCTTCCGTGGTCTTTGAGATGGTGAATGAAAGGGAGATTTGGTGCAATTGAGCAGGGCATAAGTGATTGATAAATGAGGGAATTGTATGATTTAACTTTCCATATTACACTGTGTGAATCAGAATATGCAATTTACTTTCACCGTTTGATTAGAAATTTGTTAAATATTTGCATGTAATAAAAGCCCGCGAGCGTTCACGTAAACTGAAAATGTCGCGGAAAATAAATCGATTGGGAAAACATAGTTTTCTGATTGGGAATATTTTAATATACATTATCAATCAAACCCTACCATTTGAGCTGTCTGAGAATGAAGAAAGATAATATTTTTTCATATTTTTTGTCATTAAAAAAGCTGAAAATTAAAACTAATTTCGTAAATCAATAAGAAAAGGTTGAAAAAACTTGCAATTTTGATAAAAATGTGTCTTAATTTTACTAATAAAACGAATTTTCAATAATTTCGATTAATTTTCATTGAATGATTTCTGTTTCTTCTGACAATTGTTTACAATTATTTGCTTAACCTTATACTTAACCTACGAGTTTTGTCTAATGTCTGCACGCAGAGCTCAACACTAACATTTTCTTTCTATTTGATTCCTTAAATTAACTAAGTTATCAAAATTTACATTTACACCCTAAGTGTGGCCTTTAATATCTATCTATTTTTTCATGTTTTATTATTTAATAATATTATTTTAATTATAATTTGCTTAAACTCGCATACGCCAATAATTCACTATAAAATTAACTATTACTATTACTATTACTATTACATCTTTTTATTAACTACTTATCTCTAACCATTGGCTGCCTCCATGGTTCTGTTGTCCCCCTGCATTGCTGTTCGTGGTGGTCTCATGTTTCGCTATCCATTTTGCCGCTCGCTCGATGAACTTCTTAGCATAGAGATTGATTGATTCAATCACAGCTGCATCTCGGTGCAGTAGTCGGTTGGGGTAGGGCCGAAAGTCTTCGTTTTTGTACAAGCCAGTTCAAGTCTGAAGGATTTTTCGCTCCAATAACCCTTTCTTGCTCCACTTGTACTCCGCTGTTGCCTGCCATATCAGAATTGCATACATGAGTGTTTTGTAGGCAAGTCTCTTCACCCCCTTGGTGAAGAAGCGGGTAAAGATACTTTTTCTACCTCCTGAAAATAGGTAGAAAAAGATGGTGCGGTTCTCTTCAATACAGCGTCCGCGTGAGCACTAAAGATATTTTTTAAATGCTTTACTTTGCGTTAATCCTTATCCTCCTCTTTTCTTTTTTCGGATTCATCTGGACTCCAGGTTTAAATTCATCTCTTATTCCTGGGAAATGTATTGAAAAGAAAGGGACCCAGAATGGATATTTGCGGGACCCCCGATCTTATGGCAAAGAGTTCAAACCAAGCTTCACCAAACACCGCCAAGGCAGTGCGTCCTCTCACAAAACTGCCTACAATTTTCGTAACATTAGCCGGAAAGCCAAGTTGGATCAGTTTGTAAACAAAGCCGTCGATCCACACGGGATCAAAAGCCTTTGTTACGGTGAAGAGGCAGGCAGCGACGACAATTTCGGTCTGCTAGTTTAGTTTTTATACTTATAAATTGTCTTTCCGGCACAGTTCCTGCCTCCCCAAAGAACTTTTGGTCCTTGTCGAACGTTGATATTGTTCCCTTTACTAATGAATTGAAAGCAGAGTCCTCACTTACTGTCTGATCTTGAAAAACTGTCGCAAAATGCTTTGCGATGGAGCTAGCAACAACTTTTTTATCGCTGAGCATGGAACCGTTAAAGGTGAAAACTCCTGTCAGACGCTTATCGCCAATTATTTTATTTATTTGAGAGAGCATACAGGCACTTGGTCTGAGGTTTGCTAGGATCTGTCCGAATCTCTCATTGGCAAAGTCAGTTCTTCTCGAAAAAATTCTATTGAAGGACACTATAATAAGATGCACTCGCTGATACTCCCAGTTAACCGTACTCAAGTTGTGATGGTATATCGTTGAAAGTAATTTCCTAAGGGTGCTACGTCTGTGATGAAGCTTCAGAATGTCTTCTGGTATATCTCTATAACAATAATTTCTGAAGGAATTTTTTAATATCTTTAATATCCATTTATTATTACCGTAATTATTATTACCGTTATTTATTACCGTAATGAGGGTTGAATTCAAGCAAGCGATGGGCGCTTCGATCTCGGTGGTTGAGAGATTTCTCGATCTGTTGATCGAGGTATCCTCAAGCCTTCCTCTCAGGTCAGCATTAACTGCTTCCCAATTAATACGCGTGTATGGAATAAAGAGCTGCGTTTCTGCTACCTTCAGCTTTACTCCCTTTCTAACTCTTAAAGCGAGTTCTATCAATGATGGTCTGTCCCAGCGTCAAGAACTCTACTTTTAAATCCTCCAGCTTAGGGAAATATTTACCAGATTAACAGACAGAATGGAGAAATCGATCGTTGACGAGCCTCTTCCGAAAATGGGCTCGTTCAGCGGAATCTAAATGTGATCGACATTTGCTTGCACCCAGTTGAATAGATTACGGGATTACCTCATGTATTGCGTTCAAATCACCTCCTCTCGCAAAGAAATCAAACTTTTCACACAAAGTTAGAACTGTTTCCATGTCTTCAACGAGATACCCGCCCGAATACACGTGTTTCACGTTTATTCCTCCAAATGCTTCCTTTTGAAGATGAAGTCCGAAGACACCACCTTTTTCTCACTCAGATTAATGAGTTTTTTTATATTGAGGAATGAAGGAATCCACTTAAAGGGTGATTGCGAACAAGTTACACCCGAAGAATTGTTTGCATTCATTAGACCTGAGAGTTTTTCTGTCTTTTTGTTGCTCATTATTTACTCTAGTTTGCTGTACCGGCTGAGCTGCATTAGGCTTGGCTGCACCCCTAGCTATACTAGCGAATGAGACACTATTTTGAATTGTGTTCTTTAAGGAAGCAGTGACAAAGTCTCTCCTTTCTTCCTTTTTCTCTTGCAGATTCCGTTTCCTCCCTTCAGACTCCTTGGGACTCCACCATTTAGGACATCAGGGTGGCGTTTACTATTGAAATTCATACAGGAAATTGGATCTTTTTCCTTTTCCTTCTCGATGAGACAGTCTTTGGACTAGTGGTGTTTGCCACGCTTAACACACAGGAGTTCCATTCCGCAGTTAGAGGCAGCCTATCTAAATCTTTGGTAATTAAAACATTGCGAGATATTTGATTTCGTCAAACGCTCCCATTATATCTTTTGATATAAAAGAGATTTAACCCCATGGCCTCTTTGACGTCTGGTTTAAATTGAATGAAAAAGGACGAAAGAGTTTTCTTTTCCTTTCTTGAGGCTACAGTTGAGAACCTTTTGGCCCACAAAACAGCCTCCCCGAAGGTGGCTTTGAGTTCTTGCTTGACATCATTGTCCTCGTCAAAACTGTGCACGCTCTTTAACAACAAAGTCAAATTTTTCTCTGTTGAGACCACGCTACCTTATCCCATTTTAGACAGTCAAAAAGACTTTTATGGTCCTCAACTGTTTTAGAAGCCAAGGAGTTCGATCGGAACTGTTTACCGTTATATCAAACATGAAGGCATCGAGTTGATTCTTCTTACATACTCAATGTATTCTCTCTCTAAAAGGCTTAAGATTAAGCATATAGCACACTTTCGGTGAAACCTTCTGTTTTTTAGTTGCAGCAATATTGGTAGTATTTTTCTTAGCTCCGACAGCTATTCTACGCACTGGGGCAGATGCTACTTCAGCTTTGGTAACACTTCCCGAAGCATTCGAGACCGCGTACAGTTGCAGAAAACTGTCCTTTCGCTCAGGTTTACTTCGAGTGCTTCGAAGTTGGCTCCGGGGTCGGAGACACACTTGGCCCTTTCCGAACATCATTATCTCGGGCCACTTCTATTGACTCTTCCAGATCGGTCTCGCTGTCACAATCAGTTGGGGCGTCTCTTTCTGTAGTGCGAAAATCATCAACCGGCAAGTCCTTTGCACAAACTGGTAATAGGCGTTCGCAACTTGCTATAGCCGGAACTACTAGCATGGTCTAGGAAGAACTACTCTTCGATACTTTCCTCAAATTTTTAGTAAAACCTCTTCAGGTTTCTCTTAGCTTTTCGCGTGAAAGCAGTCTTTGGCGCGGAGAGCTCCCCCTCCCCTGCCCTTCCAAGACAGAGCTTGGATGCGGGGTACTTATGGATCGAAAAATTTGTTGTCTGTTAAATGTTATATATGGCATTTATTAAATGAAACCTTATCAAACGATTTCTAGCCTTCAGAATGGAGTTTTGCAGTGCTTTAGAATGCTTCAGTATTCCGGTCGGAATCTGGAGCGAAGTTTTCTTTCAAGCTCTTCCAACGTTAATAAACGCTCAGAAATGTGCGTTTTTCGAAGTTGGAAGAGGAGATCAAATCCAATCTAATGTTCAAAAAATTAGTTCTGTAAACTGCCACTGTATAATTTCCATTCATCAAATAATTCTGTGAGTGATGCGCTGGAGTGTGAGTATGCATTATCATCAAAAAACCAACATACGAGTCCGCAACATCCCTGTAGGCGATTTATGTGTTCTGATTTTTTTTGGAAATTTTTATAATTTTTAAATAGTTAGTTTTAATTTCCCAGTTTTTTCTAGTGTCTGTGAATAGTCGACTAAACTTTTATTATATTTAAAACTATTATTATATTATAATCAAAAATAAGAACAAAATAGAGTAAAGTACCTCAAAAAATGTTCAATTTTCCTCCCATTTTGCCTCCTAGCTTACTACAAACTTTAAAAAGATAAATGAAATATCCTTTATTTCTTGTTTATTGTTTCGTTTATTTCTCTTCCAACAATAATCCAAATTTCTATTTTCCAGTTGCCGCTGCTGCACATCTGAAGCGCATAAATCAGGAAGGACAATGTAAATATCCACATCCCAAAGTTGTACCAGTATCGAATAATACATCGAAACGTTTCATACCACACTATACGATTTTACATCGATGCGGTGACGATACAGGATGCTGTTCAGATACGAAAACTTGTGTAGCGAAAAGCACCGCTTCGGTGGTGCTATATTTTTATGTGAGTAGACACCGAGCCAAGTCATTGTTATCCTGGCACAATTAGCATGTAGAATAGAGTCGATTTGGTTAGAGCTTTGCATTTTGAACTAACTTAAACATGGTGAACAGAACTAACCTGGCTTAGAATTTTTCGTATACGAAGGATACAGCGTTCATTGTTCTATTTACCTTTGCCAGCGCATGGAGTATTTTGATCTGCCAGAGAGATTTTCATGTAATTTCCGCGGTAATTTCTATAATTTAAGCTCTCAATTCTTGTTGGCAGTCTTTATCTGAGGCTACCAGATGTGCTCGATTCTGCTTGTTTTAACCCGAGGATAATTACGCTTTGTACCTTTAGAATAGATTTACTTGTATTTTGATTTAGGGATCAAGCAAACGCACGCATAATTACAAGCTATTTGGAAATCGGCTCTCTTTCGCTCTTTCTACGAACTCCGGCGCATTAAAATTTTTATGGTCAATTTATATGAATGAGTCTAGCAAATGAATTACACCCATTGGGTATGGAACAGCCCAACTAACTTTCACTATGAAAATGATTTTCACATAGTCCTGAATATCTTCTGGCGTTCTGAATCGTATTTGCATGATGTGCTTTATATTTCCGTAAAAACTTGCTGCATCGTTCAATTTCGTTAGCAGTCCCACCTACTCATAGAGTTAAACAGAGCGTTCAAAATACATTTGATACAGCTCTGTCGCGTCGGAAAAGAGTGGCTGCACAATACCACGCTCTGAAAGCCTTTTATACTTTATTGGTGTGTGTGTGCGCAGGATGTATAGTTAGCACGACAGTATTTTCGGTTGATATTCAACTCTTGTCTCCAGATGAAATAAAACGTTCCAACTTTTCCCCATTAAATGACTTTGCTTCACGTCGAAACAAAAGCATTTCGCGGATGACTAATTGTGTCCTGCCCAGACTTTATAAATTTACAAAATTTCCACCCAGGTAAAAGTGTGTGTACTAATAAAAGGTAAACCATCCGTTTTACTGAAGCCTGAACATTTTGAAATGAAAAAGTTTTTTTTTTGACATTGTACGGCGAATGAATTATGCTTTAATGTGATGCGAAATTTTTTTATTGTATTGAGTAGAATTCAATGAACTTTCGCGGCGAAATAAAAGTTTGAAACCAATTTATCGAACAGAATTAAACAAGAGAAACATCTTTTGCGGAAGCTGCATTAATTTTACCACGATAAACCAAAGTGTTAACGCTAGTCTGCAGACAAACTGAAAGACGACATAAGTATTGGAGTTCGAAAAGTGTTTTCAAATAAGTTATCAGCTTACTAAGTAGGCAGAGTAGTTTCTTCTAATTAAAACCATATGATTGAATCCCTTATGCAAACGGTTTTTTGTTTGGTAGTTCACCCATAGAAGATGAGAGACCGAAGACTGATTGACGATCTATCGAAGGAAGACCTTGCTAAGTATTTCTCTGAAGTGCCTCCATAGATCTTATACCGCAGTGTACGGCGAATATTCGCCAATCGAGTTTGTACGAAATACTTCGAGGCCTCTTTAGTGTCATGAACGTTGACGATGAAGCAAAATAAGGGACGAAAAGAATCTTGACGCAGAGCTACAAGAAATCTTGAAAATCTCACGCTGACATGGAAAATTCTTTTGTTCGAAGCAAATCCTCTACACGGCCTTAAAAATCCTCTCTCTTGGAGTAGTTGATCCTTTGGAGCAAGTGCAATGGAGCACTCTTGCTCCAATCTTGTCTGTGAGCGTTTCGGCACTCACTGTAACCTAAGATGATTTACTAGTACTAGTTCTATAATTGATCTAATGGTTGGATAAGTTATTTTGCGTCTATTTTCGGGGATCTATTTTGATTCTATGGTTTTGTTAAAGTGTCCTTGTTAGAGTGATCAGTCCATGTTTTTTGGCAGATTTGATAAATCCGCAGTGTATAGAATATAGAGAATTGGTCAGATAGGTGATCCTTGCGGAACTCCAGCTTCGATAGATCGTATGCTTGAGAGATGATTGTCAATCCCTACACGAAAGGTTCTGAAAGGAGTGGAATATGAAGTTCATACGTTCGAAGATCAGTCCGGCATGCCAGATTTTATCGAAGGCTTATGCTATGCTAAACACAATGAGACTTGTCGATTTGGTGCGATTCATGCCGTTGTGTACCCTGCACCCTAATGAGCTGGAGTTCGGAGGAATGTTCGGTACGGAAACCAAATTGTTCGTCGTGGATGATGTTTTTATCGCAGGCCGTCTCTTGCAGTCTATATAGAGTCACCCATTCAACTATTTTGGAAATCGAGGAGAAAAAACTAATAGGTCTCCAATTTTGTGGGAATCTGTGTTCTTTGTTTGGTTCGGGGATGACTATTATCGTACTTCCACAATTGGAAAACTTTGTTCATGAGGTTTGTTATTGTCGTTGGTGCGTTGTCAGGGAGCCATTAAAGTATTGAGTTTGTAATCATGTCCGGCCCAATCGTCTTCAATTTTTTTAGTCCGAGTATAATGTTCTTTGTCTCTTGGAGGTCCAATGATCGTATCACGTACTCCTCTGGCAGCCGCGGTATATAGTATTTTCTTGGCTTTTATTAGGGTTGCTTCTTCCTCCTCAGGGTCCTCCTCTGGGAACGTGTTTTCGATAGCTTATTGTTCTAATGTGTCAACGAGCCCCTCTATCAGGCATAAAATGTCGTATTGGAGTCCGTTTTGTCTGTGAATTAGGGGCACAAATGTTTTGTTTCTGGTTCGGAAATATGTGGATATCCTCCAGAAGGCATTCTCGCAAGGCCGCAACCTTTTGATGAATCCTTCCTTAAAGTGTTTGTTTGCAGAATTTGTCCGTGAACCGACAGGCTTTCGTTTTCATTCTCAGATCACCTGTGCATGTAGGTCTTCTCGGGTCTTGATTCTTCCTCCTTATCAGATTTTTAAGGTCCTGAGGGAATTCGTAGGGACTATGTTCCCTGGCCAGTGTTGTGGCTATGCGGCTTTCCTTTGCCTGTTTGATCTTCTCTGTTACTTCTTGTATTCTATTGTCAAGATCCCTGGCTGTTATAGACTCTTGGATGCAACTTTCATTTACTAGGATTTCTCGGAAAGCTTTCCAGTTTGTTGTTTCTTTACTTTTAGTGGTACATCTATGAGGACGTTCTCTAAAAGAAAATGGACCCGTTTATTATCAAAGGAGAGCTCACTGAAGACTCCGATTCTTATGTTGTGGTGGAATTCTCGGGAGAAGTCTGAAAAGTTTTCTGAGTTTTTTCCATAGTGTGTTGGCTTGTGTGGGATGTGTAAGTTCCCTTTTGCGCTAGCGATTAACCTATTTAGCTCAGCCCCGGCTCAGTTACGTCTCACTACTCCTCAATCGCGATGATATGCGTTAAAGTTGCCTATGATTAATAGTGGACCTGCAAGGGTGATGAAAGCTTCTAGGTCGTGTGCAAATTCCTTATTGTTTAGGTGGATTGTGAAGAGAAAGCACGGAGAACTCAAAGGAGCTCGTTTCAACTTTGATAGCTGTGGCTTCTGTTTTCGCTAACTGGGGTGTAATGATCTGATGATGGCGAGAATTACTGTTCCTCCTCCACCTCCTACCTCCTTTACCTGACATTCGGTCATTTCTATACAGAGTGTAGTTAGGAAAATGGGAACGAATTCCTGGTTTCAAGAAGACTCCTGGAAGAGAAAAATGTCAAATTTTTAATCCAGAATAATTGCTTAAACGCTCCAATTGCTTCAACGCTGAGACAAGGGCACTGCTTTTCACGTGAGTATGGAAATGCGGTTAACCAGATCCATTGGTGTTTGTTTGTGTTTGTGGCTCTGAACATCCCCTGTATCATGATTGTCATCATATAGGTGTGAATAATTGTCCCATATCTAGTGTTGTGAGTTAAGGGGCAAATTCTGGTTGTGGTTCGTCCTCGGGTTCAGTGTTGAGTGAAAAGTTTGTAAATTTGTTATTTTGTGCAGCTATTTATGCAAACGTTCTTCGGGTTCGTAGGACAGCCCACGTAATTAGCCAGATGCTGGCCCTTGCAATTAACACATTTCGGAGATTGCTGTTTTGGCTCTTTACAGTCATTATGTTGGCGGAGCTCGTCGCGCTTTACGCAAGTCGATTGCGCATATTAATTGCCTGAGGAGTGTCCGAATTACTGGCAGTTTTGGAACATTTTAAGGTCATTTCGAGGCTTCAGGGCCGCAACTTGGTATATGAGGACATCTTTTATGTTGAATATTGATGTTTTCTCCTTTAGGAGAAGGACCTCGACAAGTTTGGAGGTTCCTGATTGAATTTTGATTGGGATAACTTCTATGGGGTGGAAGCCCTGAGCTTCCAAGTTTTCTATGATTTCCTCACAGCTAGGTCCGTGTAGTCTTCGCAGAACAACATTCAACTTCTTATCTTCGGGGAGGTAATAGGTGTGGTATTGAATTTTGTGATTCGTCATTAGTTTTGTCATATGTTGGTTGTCCTTTTTCTTTTCTGTTGTAGTTTGTATGCCAAGGTAAAGTTTATTGCTGGGGCAAAGTTAGTCCTGTTATTCCTCTGTTCTTTGGCCAGAGCGGTCAACTTTTCGGTTTCTTTAAGAATGATCGTGTGTTATATGTGGAGTTCTTCTTGTTCAAGTGCGTCTTTTGGTTTTTTAGTGTTCAGGACTGTAGGGCGGGACGATTTTGGCTGTAAAGCCATGTCTGAAAAGCATGCAGCTGGCTAGGTAGGCGGGACGGATGGGTAATCCCCCTCATCGAGGATCTCTTCAGCCCCTTTTATCTGTGTTTCTTCTTCACAGGCTTCTTCCTCCTCTTTTTCCTGTACTTCCGTCGATAGTAGATTATCTGTATTTATCATGTACTTGCAAAATATTTCAAACATTTCTAAGGAAATCACTGGGTTTTGGGAAAACACCGTATAATTATTACAAGAAAAATTCAGAAGAGGTTATTTTATTGTATTTTGTTCTTTTCTGAATCTTATGCTATAGATCCAATATATTTTAAGGAGAGTAATTATCCATAACTTGCGTCTCATTTTTTTAGTTTAGACATTGTTCATAGAAAATGGATCTCAGGCTGTATTGAAGCATTTTTCTTTATACATTTCTCATTATAGCTTTCGATACGCGGAATAAATTATAATTAAAGTGTCACTGTTCAACTAGCTCGACTAAAAAAATCGTAATATACATATACACCACCACCACGGCAAACGTTTTGTAAAATGATTAAAACCTTTAGCTGCATATTAAACATCAGTCTTTAACATGCATTCAAAATATAGAAATTTTTATCCATATATTTAAATTTGCTCGGAATACTCTAAACATACAAACAATTTCTCTTTGCATACCATCAAGTCAGTGTTGGCTTTTCATGGCCAGATTATTCATGGAATTGGATAAAATCAATTATACTACGTCATGTGTGCAAGGATTATACATTCATGCGAGTATCAATCTGAAAAAAAAAATTCACACCAACCATCGGAACTACCACCATCCTTGCCAACATTTCACAGCGATTTTATGTTCAAGCAATGTTGGCGAATGTTGTTATGAATATCGCCATAAATATTGCAGATGTGGTGAAAAGTGTTGAATTTAATGTATTCAATTATAATGAGTAAAGTTTCAAGTGGTAATGCATTAAATACGATAAAGGTAATAAGTGGATTGAAGCTACTTAAAGAACATCATTATACGACTTTTTGATAAACATTCTGAAGCTGTAAAATCCTGCAGCATAAACACCATAAGAAAGACGAAAACTCTTCATTAAGTGCTCAGACATTAATGAAAGTTATGCGTTGTAGCCACCTTGGAAAGTTTAAATCCCCGTGCTTTGTTTCTACTTGAATAATAAAATCAGTTTACTGTGCTACGCTTATAAGTTTTGAAATATCACTACCGCATTATTTTCCACAATTTTCTTAAGCATCCAACGCGAATGGTTAAGGTGTCTTATTCGTTATGGTAGTACGAATGTGACACTTTGCGAGCATTAGTGTTAATTATGCATGCAACATGCCGCAGAGGTACACATCAGATTTTCTAGGAAAACTCTTACCTAACCTAACTTTTCCTGTACAGTACAATAGCTCAATCAACAATCGCCTATTTATAAATTTAAATTTTTTTCACACGTTGACTTTTCCCCTTTTATCCGTTCCGTCCAAACCGATATTATAATCACCAAGTGACCGATGTCAAACTAATCCTTTTCAATCTTCTCATTAACTTTGTAGCTCCGATTGAGACCGTCGTCGGTGCAAGAAAATCCTGAGGTGCTAGACTTATCGCATAGACATTTAAGTAGATCAGTGGTTTCATGAAATGCATAAATGCAGTGAGTTTACAATGGGACCTGTCTGTAGGCGTATTTGTGGTTAAATGAATAATGGATTAAGATGGAAATGTGTTTTAATTATGGTCTGCACAAAATGCGGACTCTTTGAAATGTACGGGAACAAGGGGCTACTCAGTAATGCTATTTTAGCAGAATCTGATGTATTTTCAAAGCCCTCTTCTAAAAGGATTTTATCAGGCATTGTTCTTCTGCATTTAAAACTCACAGATCAAGATTCGTTACACATTTTTGTTAATAAGTTTTACTTTGTGTTTCCATGAAACAACTTGAATTTAAAATTCTTTGACAAATGGTAAATGAACCCTTTGAGGTTGTAGCAGACCGTTGCTCGCTCTAACCATTCTAGATAGTATGCCTTAATATGTCAAGTCGACTTGGTTATTCGAATCAACCGATTCCCAGTTTTAACGACCCCATAATCCCCAGACTAGTGTCAGAAGTGTTGACCAATACATCGCAGGATCTGAAATAATTTGTTTGACGCTCGAGGACGCGGACGTTCACACAGTCTCAAAATAAACCTGTCCTTTGAGAGGCGTTAAGTTATGAAAGCTAGAGATAAGGCACCTTTCCGAGAAGAGCTCGTCAAAACGGTATATTGTTAATAAAATAGTTATAACATAAAAATTGTTCTGGGAATTTTTTTATCCAGATTTAAATTGAAAAAAAAGAGAAGTTCTGAAGAGAAGTTAATTTTATGGTTTCTCTGTTAGTAAAATGTCCTCATGTTTGGCCCCGCATTCGAAAAAGGTAACCAAAAATCTATCCGAGGGTCAATGTGTTAATTCGACATTATTTAAAACTCAAAAAAAAACTCAAGACAAATGTACTTGATTATAATTAAGAAAATTCAACAAGAGGACATTCGATCAGTTAGGCAATCGAACAGGGAAAGACAGGATACCTAATTTTATCGCAAGCAAATCAGTGGTTTCATAAAACGCAATGAAGTTGCACTCGGATGTAGGCGAACCTTATCTTGGCAGTTGCGCCTTAAACCCTTTATTATATTCTTCATCTGAGTGAGCAAAAAATATCCCCATGTTATGGTTTCGTTGCTGTTTCTTCGCCAACAATGACTCCAATTCATCTTATTCTGAAAACTTGACGAAAAGAAAATAGAATTAACTCGGTTGTAGTCGTAACACGAAGAAAGAATGAAAGATCAAAGAAGATAGTAGAATGAAAGATCAATCGAAATTTCTGCAACAAAGCGAAATGAAAAGAAAGGTTTCTTACCAATTTCTAGCACGTTTTATGTTACACCCACCTTTGAGTCACCCTCAGAACATCCCCGAACCGTAATCTTTATGACATTGATGTGTTCGGGAGCCTATACCAAGCTAAAGGTCTCGCAATAATGCTATAATTGCAAGTTACGGAAAAATTTTCAAAAGGGAGATCCAAATAAGGTATGTATGTCTATCTTGGCTAGCACATAAAACAGCCGTTCGTATGACAAAGTAAGGTGAGGCAGATTGTCTTACGTACTGGAACCTAGTAGCATTATATGCGCTCAAGAAAATGAAGGCTCCTTGTTTTCGAACGCTATGGACATTTTTCACTCAACTTCCTTTAAGAGGTCTAGTCACCCTAAAATTTTCAGAAAATCAATTTTTCCCGTTCATATAATGAAGGCCAAACCTTTAGCTACAATTAAATTCGTCATCTGTAACAAAATTGAAAAAAAAAATGACGAAGTTACAGCTATTCTTAGGTACAACTTCGCGGCGCATCTCCGAGCCGATGATGCGCGGTTTGACAAGCAGATGTGTCCGTAGCATCATGACGTTCGCCGGCACGTTGCACTGTAGAGCAATATTTTGAGTTTGAGCAACATAGAAACACGCAACGTATAAAGTTTAACTTCACGATGGAAATGGAATTTCCAAAATCAGCCAAAATCTCGAGTTTATCTGGATATCAAAGGAACAAGAAATCGTAAGGGGCGATCAATCAATGTAAAAAAGCAAAATTGGCCGGCCAATCGATATGAAATGGAGCACAAAATGAAAAGTACCAACAAACTGAACCCAGGGCAAGATATAAATGTCCAGTTTCGGCGAGTTTTGGGTATAGAATTCTCAATTTTTGTATTGTTTTTCAAGTTATTAGTAGACAGCAGTATGGTTCACGGAATCGAGCATTCGTCGGCTTTTTTTCATATCAGTAGTTTCTTGCGGCACTTGCGAACCAACAACTGTTGATTCTAGTCCACTCATCAACAACAAAGCATATAACATAAACAGACGGATTATCCTCACATTCCTACTGTTAGGGATTGTCTTAGAGGAATAGTAAATTTTTGTGGGATTAGGATTTACCGAACGCAGTGTATCATTTGTTGTATGACACTGTCATCGGGAATATTAAATTTGCTGCAGAAACTGTGTGTAACATGTCCATGAAAAATGCTGGTTAAGAGAAATTAACGTCAGAAATGGCGAAGGATCCAGGTTTGGCTATTTCTGGCGACGGGGCTTGGCGTAAACGAGCCTACAGTTCGCGCTATGGCGTATCGACGATTATTGGGTATTACTTAGGAAAAGTATTTGATTATATAATAAAATCTTCTAACTGTAAAACTTGATAGTATTGGATAAAAAACTCAATACACTTGAACACAACTTGTGGTATGAAGCTCACAAGGAAAAATATTCCACGAATCATGAAGGATCGTCCGGGAAAATGCAAGTCGATGGCGTCGAGGAAATATTTTTGAAGATAATATGAAATTTTTTATATAAACAAAAATATTCTGCCCGCTACACAAATTACATGATTCAGATTTCAAAAAGAATCAAAAACTTACAAAGGAATTATTGATGCGAATCCATAAAATGAAAAAGTAATAAAAAACGAATGTGTTGCACACGTGCTGAAAAGGATGGGCTCACGACATCGTCATGTAAAAAAAAAACCGACCAAAGGGCTGGATGGAAAAGGAAAACTAACCGATAAGCTAATCAATGAGCTATCAGTTTATTTTGTCCTTGCTATTCGAAGATAATCTCGTTCCAAAGACGAAATGAAGAAAGCAATCTTCGCAACGTACAAAAGCAACATCTCGACAGACAAAAAAACCCCTGCATGACGATTATCTCCTTGGAGAGGACTCGTGCTGCACTTGGTAGAAATCAAAAGTGATCGGAACTTCGGATGAGTATACTCACAGGAATCCTTTAGCAACAGCCGTTCAAAATGCCCTTGAACCAATTTGCACGGACCTCACTTTAGATGAACTGTTGGAGCGGTGTGAAGGAGGAGCCTCAGCGCGGTTTGAAGGGCCTCGATGACTCCGAAAACCAGTTCAAGTGGTGCAGAAATTGGCAAAATTGCTACCCATCTTGCAACAAGCATTTTCAACAATGGCTTTGAAAGTATAATGACAATGATGAATATGTTAAATCTAGAAGTCGGGTATCGATGCTACGACTTCTGCCAGAAAACCGACAAATTGTGTTCGGAAAACGGAGAGATACGAGCTCAACAAAATACGAAATTAGCTTCAAAACTAGATCCAAGTTGTAGAAACAGCTCTAGGAGGACAATTATATAGGCCAGGAATCGCTGATTTCAACTAACCTGGGCATCGTCTGGAAAACTGCGTTCTTACTTTCTTTTGCTTTTATCTCGAACCTAAATTTTTTGACCTTGCAGCTTTTACTTCTCGGAAGCTTATGGTTCGATTGCCGTGAAATTTTGGCACAATACTCTCAGATATACTATCTAAAATGTAGCGTAGGATTTTTTCGCTGAGTTGATTATTTTTTTATTTATTTTTTTCTAAAAAAATTCTCAAAAAAAATTGGATATTTTTTTACTTATCCCTACAAAAATTTTGTAGTGATCAGAACAAAAAAATCCTACGCTACATCTTAGTCATCCTCTTCAAGAAGATGTCCAGGCCATAAATACTATCCCGGAAGAAAAATTTAAATTGGTCCATAAAAATTAAAAAATAAATCAGGTTGTTCATTCGCAATAGTGTTAACAACACTAATTAGACACTGCAGACAGCTCCAGCAAGCCAGAATGATCTGTCATTCTGGAACAGAATTCATCTGTATAATGTTAAAAGGATTGATGATGTTAAACGTATCAAAACTGACTTTAAAAAAATCTGGTGTGCAAATCGAAGAGTTAAGATGCATGAACTTGATCTCTTCATGACACTTGTCCAAATTTTTGGCTCGTGTCCACAGGAAAGATCTTTTAGTGTTCAAGTTCATCTTAAGCCCGCGACCAGTTAGAATTGGAGGTCCACAAGGAATACTCAATTCCTTGTTTTGTGCATATTTCCACGGCTAATGCTCTATGACTGCAACTGAAATGTAAAAGTTTTTCTATTTGCACAGACTTTCACATAAAAAATTCCACAATTAGTCATGACGATATTGATTTTTTTTTCGGACGGAGTATATATTTATTAATTAAACCAGCCAGGACACGATTTGGGTGTAAGGAGAGGAAAGAGAACGATAACTAGTGACGCCTAAATACAACTAGCAAATCAGAGAGAAAGCAAGCCCACATCATACAACAGCCTAGGACGCATCGTTGACAAGAAAATGCCGTGGTTAGCAAACATGTAAGAGAAATTTTAGCGAGCTAGTCTTCAAGCAGTTTCCTTCCTGAAAATCTAGATTGCTTGGCATTAACAAAGTTGACGGTAGGATCTGGAGGAAAACAGATCTGAACAGAATCCTCCCGATGGTGGCCAAGCCTACTTTCTTAACATCCTGGATGGTATTGTGGTGTCCTTACTAAACAGAGAACGATCAGAAAACGGTAGAGGACTTCACATTCGGTAGTGAAATCGTATTGTATGCCGACGCTTCCCAAATGGGTGGGAAAAACAGGGAAAATTAGTGAAATTCGCAATCTACAGATTCATATTCCAATCGGAAGTGCTTGCAACTACATAGGCCATAGAAGCGCTAATGAGCAACATCGATCACAAAGAGGTAGCACGAAGAGAAGGATCGATACAAATTTTCTGCAACAAAAAAATATAGATAGAATATAGAATACAGAGGCCATAAAAACGGCAACGAGCAATATCAAACTCAAAGACTCGAAACCTTGAGCAGAAGTTAAAAATTACGAGTCAATATACCCAGTAGCTGAATCAGCCGACGAAAATGCAACTAGATGAGACGCAACTAAAGTGGTACTAACAACAGTCTAAACTACGGTCTAAACGATACGGAATGTCATGAATAAAAAATGACGGAAGTACTTTAGTGGCAATATTAATAAGCCACTGCCATCGAGACAGGACGAAAAGGAGATCGAAGCACTTCCTTTTGGTGACGCAGAAGAAAGTACAAAAGACTTTCTTGTGGATTGTCCCTGTCGGGCTAAAAAAGTGCCTCATTTGGATGGGGCTTGCTAACTTTATACAAGGTATCTCTCAAAACTTCCCGGACTGGTCAAGAATAAAGAAAACTACGAATGATTTCGTCAAAACGGCTTTTTTTATTCAAAGTAGCTAACTTTGGCCTCTCAACACCGCTTTGCACGGTCTATAAGTGTGTTAATTGACTTATTTAAATCATTCTTTGATATCATGTTTAGAATGACTGTCGTCAACTTTTGTATGACTTCAATGTTCGCAAAACGCTTTCCTTATAAGGCGAAATGTAATTTTTTGAACAGAAAAAAGTCACATGGTGCCAAATCAGGCGAATACGGCGAGTGGTTGATGGAAAGAATGGCATTTTTATCAACACATCGGTCACAAGCGATGAACGATGAGCCGGCGCATTATCATGTCACAAATGACAACTTCCACATTCGCGATATTGTTGCCGAACACGACGTATTCGCGAAAGCAAATGCTTCATAACACCAAGATAAAACATAGCATTAACCGTTTGGCCTTGTAGAATGAACTTTTTGTGGTTAATCTCCTTGGAATCGTAAAAACAAATCAACATTGATTTGACTTTTGACTTCTCCAAACGCGGGTTTTTGTGATTGGGGTCATCTGGATGCTGCCATTTGGCACTTTTTCGCTTGGTTTCAGGATCAAGTTGATAATACCACATCTCTTCACCCGTTACGATGGATTTTCGGTGGTTTGAGCCCTAACTTTAGAATGCGAACCGATGTTTGGGCATCTGTCATCTTGTGAATCGTGCACAATCGTGCACAAATGTGTCTGAGGCCCAAGTGCTCCGTCAAAATGCGATGAATTGACTGACGGGACTTATTAAACTCCATTTTCATGTAACGTATTGAGGGCTTTGGCTTATTTTTAATAAACTCATGCACAAATTCAAAGATCATTTCGTTCACAACTGATCCTGGACGGCCAGAACGTTCTTCGTCATCCTGGCCTTCTTTGAAACGTTTAATCCACGAGATAATAGAGGTACGGAATAGACACTCACTTCAATAAGCATTTTGCATCATTTGATGCGTCTGGGTGGCCGTTTTACCGAGTTTTTAAAACAGAATTTATTATTCGTTCTCAAAATGCATTTTTCGACCGATGATAAAAAAGTACTGTCACTCAGAGCGCAATAACTTGGGTTCTATTCATCCAAATGTGATGAAATTTTGAGACAACGTCTATGATGTTTGTTAGATGAAATGACGAAGATGTAAAAGATGTCACCACCAGTTTTCTTTATTCTTGACCAGTCCGGGAACTTTTGAGACAGAATTTTTAGACCTTGTACACACCCTGACCATAGAACAAGGAGCTGCCTCAGTTTCTGTTAGACAATAAGACGGAACATCTGTACATTGGAACCTAAGAACCGATGCTGCCCCAAATTTCGCCCCGTCATATCTCCAACAGCACACTGGTGGTTAGAAAATAATAATATTTACAATTTTTAAATTAGATTAAATTTATTTGTTTTAGAATATAGTAATGTATGATAGTAGTGTGCTTTCTATCAAACAAGAAAGACAAAAAAGTCTTCGTTGATTAGGAAAATTTTTGATAAATTTAGGATCTAAACAGAGAGACTATTGAAATTTTGTATCCACAAAGAATGTTTGATATCCACAAAACATGACCGAGACAGTCAGCAACAATTTTGAAACTACTGTGACTGTTATCAGTTCTCGATGTCTGATGGCGAAAGGACTCGCATATTCACGCTTCGAGAGATTTTCAAGTAAATAATTAAGCAAATTAAATATCGCAAGAAATATTTTCGAATTGGAACTAAATAAATGATTATTATTGCAATCATTTTTTTTTTATTTTTGAGATTTTTGATATATTTCTTTTTTTAAATACAAAATACTGAGGATGGATTCTGGAACCTTGATTTTGTCTTGAATTAACATTAATTAATTTTTGGGTTGCAGAAGAGATGGAACATTGCGTCACATAGCTGAGGAACGTTTCAGGATGGTGTTCACTTAGATAAGTGTTCACCTAAACTCCTTTTGCCCTAAGAATCGATAATTTGCTATATAAAAGCTTAAAATTAATCTAAGTTGTATTGAAATTACTCATTAAAAATGCATTATTTGAAAGAATCGAGCCAATGCAACGTAATCCGTTTAAAAGCAACTAAATTTCTTCTTGACAATGGCGATATTTTCCAAAAGGAGTACGATGCTATTCACAATATTTATTTGATTTTGCTTATGACTAAGATGCTATCATTTCGAAAGTTTGGTAACAAACTTTTCATTGATTTAATTTTAATTGAATCATTCAATTAAGCTGCAGTTAAAAAACTGTTCTAAGGGGTTAATATTATTCGGATAATACATTGTAATAAAATACTCTTCCCATCGAAGAACCAAAAAAGTTAACCAAAGGAACTTATATGTTAAAACGAAATTCGTATATAATTGAGTAGGTTGACGATTAAAGATTTATTTTCCGAACTAATATAGACCCTCTCGGAACTTCATTTCCTGCAAGCATTGCTTTCAAGTGGCATGGTTCATTGATTAGATCCTTCAGTTACTAAACCATTGCAGCGATTAACTTCATCGTAGACAAAGTCGGACAAGTCTTCTATTGGTTTCCTCTCTGGTTTCCGCGCCTTAGTTTTTGCGTCGTATTCCTTTTTGGTGTCCGTTTTTTTGCCCATAGGATCCACGTGACCGGCCGGTTGAATGATCTGCTGTCTTAGAAGCATTGAGACCTCTGTCTCGTTAAACAGTTCGTACAGCTAATGGTTATAAGGAGTTTGTCATTTGTCCACTTCTCAATTCGCTCCAGTGATTCGCCTCAGAATTTGTTCCTCGAAGTTTTTTTCTAACAAATTATGGCTTTAATATTACCCGAATTAAATATAACACCTAAAGCTGTATCCTTTGACGTTTTTTGTATGGTTCATTGCCGTTCTTCGTTGTTTTGCCGTCAAAACAAAGAAATTCGTTAACGTTTTCGGTGCTGTATCTGATATTTCCTAATGATTTCACATTTGGTACCGAGAAGTCACAACTCTATATATGCACGACTACTACGCTAGCGAACCCTTTGAAATATCTCCCCATGGTAGTCGATGGACACTATGGATGGACCTATGGGAATAGGCCCACATGAGTGTTCAAAGACATGTCTTCGGCGCCTTACAAAAGCAGCTGCGATTTTGAGACAGGGTTAGAATCTAAAGCGTGATCAAGGACTACATTAGTTATTTTTCAGAGAGAATATCCATGCAATCTTGTATCTTTCTTTTCATCAAATTTTTCATTAATTTGAATAAATAACTTTTCATTAGAAATAACTTTTCATTAATAGTATTGAGTTTTGTTACGTCATGTTGGATATTGCGGTCATAAGCTTCTGGTGCTGTGGATCCTTCAGCCGTTATAAATATATAGATAAAAGACAGAAAAATCCTCTTCTCACTTTAAAATGTGAGGACTTTAAAATGTCTTCTCACTTCTCAATTGACGATGGTGCAAAGAGATGGTCAGATCAGATTGCAAATAAAGATACTCAACTCATTATAGATACTCAATTTCACCTATTCTTTCAATATCACATTCAGTTTGGCATTGCAATGGAGTACCAATATTGAAAGCTAGTTCAGTGATAACCCTAAGCAATGAAGCTGGGATTCAACGCTCAGCTACAAGGTCGGTAATCAAAATTCCACAGGATTAAAACACTTCAAATAGAAACTCTTACATTTAAATGTACTCGTTCTGGTGTCTCAAGAAAATTAAGACATAATATCCACATGATGGAGGTCACAAATTGCCTAAACCAATCAAAAGGTGTGATAAAAAGCTCTGTATCATTGGATTTATCTCAAGCAATTGATCCATGGGCAGTAAATTAATCTGATGAATTAGAGTCAGGCATTAATTTGATGGGATAAAGATAATGCACCTTTAATATTCGTGCAAGATTACGTATTCACGCATGATTTCATCGAAATCTACGAATTATTTTTACTGTTATATCAAACTAGAACTTAGCAATAGCAGCCCACAAGGTCTTATTTGTAAATGCTTTTCCAAAGCACACATGCTTGTTCTGGAAAAAAGAGCAAACACTTCTATTTTATTTTCTTTTCTGATGCAATGCTGACTTTCCAGCGAAGAAATCATGAGTTCCTCTAAAATTTTCTTAGCCACTTCATAGACTGATCTTTAGCCAGACTCCATTTCCACGATATTGAATCTATAAATGAAGGCCAGCGCTTAAGAGCCTGCGATCGATCAATAGATTTATTTAAAAATTTCTTCATCAAACAGGGCCACGATCACGATTAGCTCGAAGCTCATGTCTTGAATCACTTCCTCACTTACATATTCCACATACTCGCCATCTTCATTTGCATGTGCATGAAAAATTGTATATTTCGATCCAGTTACGCACGAATTATTTCGAATTATTGAGCATTGTTATTGAATACGCCCACATGAGAAACGACACAGACTAAAGATTTTCCACTTGATGATTTTCCTCAATAGGTAATTCCAATGGGTCAGACACGTTCTATTATTGAGCCATTATCATTAATTAATCATACTGAGTGCCATTGTTTGGATCGTAACCAAGTGCGTACGACGACAGCCCCATCAGTGTTTGCGATGTCGCCAAGTCCAGATCGACAGAACGGACGATGTGTTAAGTACTTCGATTTAGATGAAAGCGATCCGGATTACGTAGGATGCGATTGCCTGGATAGAAATACAGATCGGCGAGAAGCTTGTCAACGATTATCCAGAGGAGAAGAAGGATTTATGCTGGAAGATCAAAGGTAGGTTATAAGATAGCACGTGCCTTAATTGATTTTGTTCAAAATTTTAAGAATTTTCACAATGAATGTATTAACATATAAGAAATACTAGAAACACGAACTGTGCTTCCATGTAGCAAATCCTTAGCTTAAATATCACTGCTAGCAGTGATGTTTGGATTTATATTTCTGAAGACGGGCAACCACCTAATCCACGAAGATATTATAACTAATTGAGCTCTTTCAGCCACTTTTTAAGGTAATAAAACAAAGTCAAACGTGGTACAGACCAATTCACCATCTACGCTGTTCTCGGAAAGTAACTTTAGGCTTGAAATGACAAAGCTGTTTACATGTTTATGTGATCTGAGAGGAGAAAATGAAGGAAGACTTGGAAGATCAGTGCTTCCACCAGATAGAAGTTTCCACCCCATCGAACTTCAATCAGGACCCTTCAAACTCATCAAGATCCTTCTCCCAAAGGAGGAAACAGACGTTGACCACCTTATATGCCAAGCTCAGAAGCCCCGAAATGATTTGTCGATGTGCTATTAATGCCAGCAATTCGAACATTCCTAAGGCAATCAAGATGCGTAAAGTGCGAAACCATAAAGACTGCAGGAAACCACAAAAACAAGCTCCAAAATGTGTTACTTGCAAGGGAGCCCATCCGGCTTATTACGGGGGCTGTCGTTAGAACCTGAAGAAAGTTAAGAAGACGTTTCCATAAATAGCTGCACAAAATAACATAAAATCACAAAATAACTCTCCACTAAACACTAAACCCATGAACATACCACAACCACAATTTGCCCCTACACTTATAACACCAGATATGGGACAATTCTTCACATCTATGCAGAATCAGTTTGAACTGACGGTGCAAGATATGATGACGAACATGCTACAGGAGATGTTCACAGTAACAAACACTAACAAAAACTCACACAAACAAGAATAGATCTGGTTAACCGTATTTCCATACTCTAGTGGAATGCAGTTTCCTTGTCTCCGAATATTGGAGATTTTAAAAAATTTATTCTGGATTATAAATTTGACACTATTCTCCTTCAGGAAACCTTTCTGAAACCAGGAAGCCGTCTCCATTTCCCTTCCTACACTCTGTATAGAAACGACGGACTGTCAGGTAGAGAAGGTGGAACAGGAATTCTCGTGAGGCGAAATGTGTGCCATCACCAGATCATTACACCCCAGTTAGCAAAAACAGAAGCCACAGCTATCAAAGTTGAAACGAGCTCCAATGAGTTCTCCTTGATTTCTCTTTACAACCCCTAAAATAACAAGGAATCTGCACGAGCCTTAGAAGCTCTCTTCACCCATGAAGGCCCACTATTAATCATAGGCGTCTTTAACGCATATGATCGCGATTGGGGAGCAGTGAGAAGTAACCGAGCCGGGGCTGAGCTAAATTTGTTCATCACAGTGAACCTATTTAGGCAACTTTAGCGCACAAGGCAACTTGCGCATCCCAGACGAGCCAAAAGACTACGGAAGAAATTCAGCAACCGTTTTACCACACTCACATAAGAATCAGAGTCCTCAGCGAGCTCTCCTCTGATCAGCAACCGGTCCATTTTCTTTAAAAGAAAACAACGAATTGAAAGCCTTTCCAAGAAACTCTAGCAAATGAAAGTTTCACTCAAGAGTTAATAATAGCTAGGGATCTCGACAAAAGAATACAAGAAGTAGCAGAGAAGATCAAACAGTCAACGGATAGCCGCAAAGCCCCAACTCCGGCCAGGGAACATAGTCGCTACGAACTTCCTCAGGAACGGATCTCAAAAATCTGATAAGGAGAAAAAATCAAGCCCGGAGAAGAGCTAGGAGCACGGGTAATTCGAAACTTAAAACGAAGGCCTGTTGGTTGACGATTAAAGTCCTTATTTCTCTGAAGGAAGTTGTATTTGGAGCTTCCAACTTGCTAGTAAGTCTAAAAAGAACTCCTCCAATACGTTCCCTCTGAGCATTTCATAAAACAAGCAGCCTTTGCTACGGAGAGTTTCCCCTCCGCTCTCTTATCTCCCATTCCCGCTATTTCCAAGACAGGGCTTGGATACGTGATGAGCTTTGGACAATTCCCTATAGGCGTATGATTTGATTCTTTTTTTATGAAGCGGATTTTTTTAAAATTTATATTACTGTTCAGCTCCTTGTCTGCCTCGGCAAGGAATTAAGAAGTTAGGCCATGTTGCACCTACTAATGTGTGACTTCGTAAACCAACTGAAAACTATACATCCTAAAACTAGATACGAACTTTTATGAGCTCCTTGCGAGCCTCAACAAGGATTTAAGGGCTAAGGCCTTCATCATCCGCTTCATCCATTGGTTAAAAAATATTTCCCTAACTTCTACCCTATGTTTCTAAAGTATCGGACAGTTTCCTAACTACGGCTAGCTAACTAGGTACTATCTGTCCGACGACTCCTTTCTTTGATCCTCTTGATCTATCTTTTGATCCTATGGCCTTTCATTTCCATACTACTGTGGGCAAAAAATATAAAGACTTTGTTTTATATAAGAATCTTAAAATTCTTTATTTATTCTTTCAAATCTATTTCGTCCCCCTCAGAGTAATACCACCCCAGCCCAATACACTTGTACCAACGTTTTGTACCAACGTCCAATCCTCGAAACAGTTTTGAAAGTCAATTTCCGGAATAGCCATCAATGCCCGTGGTGATTCACGTTTAATGTCTCCAATTGACTCAAAACGGTTTCTCCGCAGTGGTCATTTGAGCTTGCTGAAAAGCCAGGGATCACATGGAACTAAATCAGGCGCATACAGTGGTTGTGCAACGATTTTGGTTGAATTTTCAGCGAAAAACTCACGAAGAATCAATGCAGTATGCGACGGTGTATTATCGTGTTGCAAAAACAATAATTCCGGCCTCATTTTATAAATAGCTCAAACGCAAACGAGACATAACACTCAAATAGTATTCCTTGTTGACAGTTTGGCCGATCGGAAGGAATTCAGAGTGCACCACACCTCGATAATCGAAGAAAACTATCCACATGACCTTGATTTTTGACTTGCTTTGATTCAGTTTTTTCGGTTTCGGCTCACCTTTGGTACAATATTCGGCCTATGAATCGTCTGTTTTAGAGTCGTAAGCATTGATCGATTACTTATCGCCAGTTATATTACGTTTCATGATATCCTGGTAGTCGGAAAGCATTGTTTCACAGACGTCAACGCGACGCTGTTTGTCAAGAAAATTGAGTGAATGGAACCAATCGTGGTTTCACTTTTCTTATGTCCAAATGATCTTTTTAAGGGTTTTCACTGAACCTTTCGATATTCCAACGATACCAGTAAGGTCTCCGACTTTTAATCGTCGATTCTCGAGTATCAATTACTTGATTTTATTGACGTATTGATCATCAGTTGCTGTCCTGGACGTGGTTCGTCGTCAATGCGTTCTCGACCCTGTTTGAACAATTTTTACAAATCAAAAACACTTGCTCACAACATACAATTATCACTGAAGGCCTTTTGCAACATTCTGAACGTTTCGCCAACAGAAATTTGATTCCGCACACAAAATTTAATGGCACTTCTTTGTTGAATAATTTCACTCACTGTAAAAATCGCCGAATGCCCTTTTTGTACTTCAGAAAGACAAGTGGGTAATAAACACTAATGATTATTTTGATGTGACATTTGGCACGGATGTCACTGACAGTCATACCAACCTAGAAAAAAAAAATATTTTGACGAATGGTTTTCCGCGCGAAATTGGAATTAAAATGTCTTACAATTTTTTGCTCACAGTAGTGCCAGAAAACTGTTGGAGTTATTGCAGGTCCTTTATAAAGGTTCTCTTTCGTTAGGCCGGGCTCCATACAACCGACCTTTCAACAGATATTCTTCTCATTTTTCTGGTAAAGATTGAGTATGCATTTGGGGTCTGGATCCTAAGGTTCAAATGTGCAAATTTGTACAAAATTTGTACCAAAGTACAAATCAATATTTCTCGCTTTGTGTTTGTTTTTCTTATATGCGATGAGGCTGCGTTATTTTAATAGTAATTAATATTTAATTTAAAGTAGATTATCTGCGTTTTTCGTAATTTTATCATGATTTGTACGGTGACCTAATATTTCTACGGATATGAACTCATCTCATGAACAAATAAATTATTATTGAATACATTAAATTTCATTTTGAATTGAAATATGATAAATATTGCTATGGGTGGACCGAACTTTTAAACTTTGTACATTTTTTCATCTCTGTTGAGCATCAGAGAAAAGGGAAAAACATGAAACCAAATAATCAAATATTTACGTACTATTAATTGTTTATACGAAGTCAAACAGATAACTTTCGGGGATTTCTGTATTCATATAAATGACCCATTAACATTTCATGTTGTTGCTTCATTACAGATGCGTCTCACAAGGACGTTGCATGCCACCAACATGTGAATTTGGACAGTACAATCGAACGGCCGGAAGATGTCCTAATAAAGATCACAAAATTGAAACAGCCAAAAATGTTAATCAACCGTTTCATTGAGCAATATATCCTTGACAATTAGATGCATTAGGATCTATCACAAAAATTCAGCTCTTGAAATAATTCGAAGCTCCTTGAATATGCCGAAAACAATTACATTTAGTGTTTATATGTACCATATAGAATCTTATATTAAAATCGACCAAAATATAAAATATATCCATTTACACAATAAACAATTTCCACAGAAAAATGAACTAGTCAATGATTAGATGACTTTTGATTCCCTCGAAAGACAAGAGCGTGAAATACACATTAAATCAGTATTATTCCTTATTGTGACAATTCAATCCAGTGCGAGTATCACAAAAAAAAGCCACTTCCACTTAAAATATGTACCAACATTTATTTATTGTATATTTTGCATTAGAAATTAAAAAAAAATGTTTTATATTCGTTGATCTACACAATTTATGGATACTTGATCACTTTCTGACCGATTTATGCATGTGTACGTTTGATTTTATCATGTGAAAAACCATAAACAATTCTTAATTATTATATTCGACTTAAACATGTCATAACCATATATTTGAATGTAATTACAAGTTTTACTTTTTAATTGAATAAATTACTAATGGTTCTTAATGTAAAGTCATACCATATTATATGGCGTCTCGCCGGCGCATTTCAGTTTAGACTCTATGCAATGTATTATGTTAAAAATAAAAAAAATAAAAAAAACAAAAACAGATATTGTTAATTATAGCTCTATCAATATTATTATAAATAGTCGCCGCTTGTTTAAAGCAATGATTTGATGATATTTAATATTTTTGTAATTGATTAATTTAAATGATTCGAATATAAACTCATATTTTGTAGACTAAGATAACAAGTTTTGTAAGAAAATAAAACAGCCAAAAAACAATTATTTTTCTTATTTATTCGATTACTCTTTTGTTGAAATTATGCTATTAAACCCCTATCGTCCTGAATGTCCCTGAATGTCTCTTTTTCGACAGAATTACTATTTTGCATTACAATTTCCACAGAGGATAATGGAAGGTGCAAAACTTTTAATTAAAGTTTGTCGAGAAAGAAATGATAAACATAAAGTTTTCGTTTCGGAAGAAAACTGAAGCATAAAGTCTCAAAACATGAGAAAATGAACGAGCTGTCATCCGTCAAATTGGGTTCAGCGGAATGCTTGGGAGATATTGCGGAATTCGCAGTGGATATAGTTTGCGGGTTGATAGTGTTTGGTTATACTTAAAAAGTCGAGATCGAAACGTCTGGGAAGAAGAAACAAAGAATGGTGAAGAACAGGCTTACTTATATTTAAAAGGAAGGATGTTTGGTCTGAGTGATAAATTCGTTTACCTGATTTTCAAGACTGGTTTCGATTTTTGTCGGTTGGTTTGAGTGAAGATAATTCATTTGTTGAACACAGAATGAACGCACTAGGTGTGTTTTCTCGAAGAAAAATTACTTTCACTTTGTAGAATTGTAATTTATGATTTCCGCTGCAGTTCTATTTTAGACAAGCAAGGAAGAAAAAAGGAAGAACGGTTACGCTGCACCTGGTAGACATTGCGTGCCAAATTCCGCGATATCGGCGAAGCTAAGTTCGCTGAAAGCCTTGGCGAAGAATTCAGGAAATTTTAGAGAAACCTTCATTTACGTATATATATATATATATATATATCTATATGTATATATATATATATATATATATATATATATATATATATGTATATATATATATATATATAAATATATATATATATATATACATATAAATGAATTTGCTTATATTGTTACTTTAGATAATCAAATCAGGAAATATTGAAAAGAAGATGAAGCGGTAAGACATTAATTGTGTGTGTGCGCGTGTGTGCTGATATGTGTAAAAGAAAGGATCGGAGCGTTCACATTCGCGTTTTGAACATGTTTATATTCAAATCATGAAACCCCCACGCTTCCAAGGTGAGCTAGTTAGATTTTCGCAGAGTATGTTTGTATTTTCCATTTGAAATCATTGTAATATTTCCACCTTCTACGCTGCAGATGCGACCTATTGGTTGCCCTTGGTGTGTTTATTTCGTGTAAGTTCATTTTTTATTATTTATTATTTAATATTATTTTTTTGTTTAATATTATTTCAAAACAATCTTCCCACAGTTAGCCTCATTTCTCTTACCTTATCATTTTCGGATTTTGTAATTAACCCTCCTCATTTGACAATAAATCAACAATATACAGATTGAACGAGTCCTACTGGACTCCTGGAACTTTCCACTTCAAATAAAATGAAAAATTTTTTGTAATGCTGAAAAGTGAAAAACTATCTAAGGAACTGCTCTAAATGAACTGTTCTTGTGCTTACCTCACACATAAACGAAAGCGTATAGACCAACTGACCCTCGTGTCAAAATTACGGCCCCAATAGTTCCCTATGGGGAATGAAGTGGTTTTTTATTTTAGGATTGAACACGGCGTCCACTGACAGCGATTTTGTTTGTTAACGTGCTGGATAAGAACAAAAAAAGATGAAATTTTATATGAATTTTCGAAGATGAAGAAAGCCCATGGCAGAACTAGCGAGGACATTAAGTTTTCAAAGAAATGCCTTAAGTTTAAGCTAGTACATAAGAGTCATAGGATTAGAGCGACGAAACCCAAATGGAAAGGAATCTGATAAAAGATAGTTTGAATCGACTTTATGCGAAGCAAGGTGAAGTAACACTAGAAGCGTATAATTCATATATAAAATAAGCAAAAAGTTTGAACGGCACAAATGTAAGCATGGCTGATATATTGGATAAAGTACAACGAGCGTTTGAGCGCGAGGAAGCGAAAAAAAACAAGATCTTTTCAAAGAAGTTCGAATGACTGATTGGACGACAAAATATCGAGAAGAATGAAATGGTAAAAGTTGAGGAGATCCCAGATTTTGTGGTCAACATGTCTTTGGAAGTCATCACGGACGAACAATGGAGACCCTTAAATATGGGGCTCAATTATGCTGTGAACAGCAGAACAAAACTAAAAGAAGAAATTGTGATGGATATGGAAGCAGCAATAAAGTTTCTACTGAGGGAAAAAAGGAGTTTTTGAGAGAAGAACGGTGAACCTGCTGAAGAAGAAATCAAAGGTTACGAGAAAAGCCAACAAACAAGAAATGGAGGCACTCAAACAGATAAATCAAAATCGCTTCTTTTATCTTGTAGCCGACAAAGGAAATAAAGTGATTATAATGGAAAAGTATGACAACCTCGTACTTGAAAAACTAAACGTCGACGATTTTATTGCACTAAGGAAGGATCCACTCCCTGAAAATGTTAAACAAGTGGAAAGAGCCCTAAAGGAGTGCAAAGACGTATTTGGCGCAAAGACGAGCTTGAGATCTACCGATCCCGTGCTTATGTATAAACTAGTAAAGGATGCTGGTGTAGAACATCCTGAAAATGTAGTATGCAGGTACCATTTGTAAATTTGACCCAGAGTTATGACATTGAATTATGTTTAAGTCATTTTCAGCTTAGCCCAAAGATAAAATCACAATAAAAGTGGAAATGTCATTTAAAATCGATTGAAATTTATATGTTAGATGCAACATTGTAAAGTCAAACTGATTTCTTCAGTGAAAGGATACGAATATTGAATTTTCGGTCTTGTATTCCAATCTGCAAATGATATCTCCATATGAATTACTTGTGGAGTAGATGGTTGCCTGCTGATTTCTTGATGTTCTCAACTATGTTGACCACAATTTAATTAAAAGGTAGCTATGCATGATCAGCTACCGATTCCTGATAATCGCGACCCACGCGATTTTCTAACGAACCACTCACATGCTCACACTCCATTGCGTACCACGTTGGGCGCCTGATATTCAGTATGCAGATAACGCATTCGCAACTTACCAGATACTCTTCTGATGCGATTAGCATTTATTATATTTATTATAAGACCAAACCTGGCCGTTCTGGTTTCCTTGGAGGTCTGTTTGCAGTCCCCATTACTATGTGTACTCGCACTCATTAGGCACTTGTTGGAATCTTGCAAAACATATAATTACACATTACTATGTGTTTGATCAAGACGCGATTAGATAAGAGTGTTTGACGGGAATCGTGTACGAATCCATTAGGCATGCAAATGCTGGTCTTATTAATAGAGTTAGGCTCTCCGTTGGGGTTTACTACCACTTTCCATCGAACTGAGCCGTGATTAATTTTGTCACTGCTCGAATTCCGCGGACAAATGCACAAATTATTAAAATATCTCGAACGTGTGAATGCACTTAGGAGTGGGTACAGATTGGAATTATTTAAATATCTTAAACATGTTTCTGAACTTTCGTCGAGAATCAGAAATAAATGTGTGTCATAGTTTACGATTTGGATACTGAAGTGAGCACGCATGAATCGATCCGTGAGCTGAGCCTGTTTGATTCCACACTCGCGGATTTTCAGATCACAAATGTGCGAACTAACTCATAAATTCAAATTAAAATGTGTCACCATCAATTGAGTCCTTCTTTGTAACCTTGCGTTGTCCACAGTTGCAGAGAGTGTCAACCCTGGTTTTCTTCACGACAAAGCAAATACCAATTTCCACACATGTGCATATCCATCGCATTGTTCAAATTCATTCTAATAACGTTTGTGATTCACATTATAGATAACGATGATTAAATTTCACACTAAATCCATCCTTCCATCTTTGGTGGTTGTCGTCTGCAAGAAATCAAGTATAACAACCGAAAAGGCACCTCCTACGACAGTTTCTTACGACGGGTGTTGAATAAGCAGAAAAGGGCCTGGATCTATATTTTCCTCAGCGGTTTCATGCATGGTTAAAGCAATCTATAATGGGTTTTAAGAATAGAATGGCACAAGGTAATTGCACTCACAATGAGATCCCATAGTTTGGGTCTCAAACTGCATTGGAAGGTCATCATTCGACGCTATTATTGTCGATGCAACGATTATGAAAAGGAATCACAGCTGGAGCTCCATTGATGTTGTAAGGCTGAAAATACTTCGACTCTGCAGAAATGAATATGTGAGCCGACATTAGGTATATATGCCTACAAATATGCGCACGAGTTGCATATGATGATTGTAGGAGTACAGAAATAGAACCATAATAAATTTAATGCTCGCATTGCATTTGATATTCATTGCGAGAATTTCATAAGTGCAAAGTTTCGATTATTTGTATATCTCCTTCGTTGGAAAATGTAGCTGACACATTATTGAATTTCCTCGAGGGCTATTTGTTGTAGAAATTGTTACTCTTTTGCTGAGCTACGAAGCTTATACCGACATTACGATCTATTGCGAATGAACGTAATCAAAAAGGTTGTCTCTATTTGCACAGACCTGGTCATATTTCACATAGGAATAGGGTTGGAATGGCCAAGTACGTTGAAAGATAATGTACCTGACCTTTTGGTCAACTAGTACACAACATATTTACTATGCTCCATCGATTTCGTTCTGCATTCTTGAGGGAACTTGGTTTTGACATACCTGCATTTAGTTTTGTCAAGCGTTTATTGGAGTTAGGTTCAACTTTACTAGGCATTGTCTTATTCCCTCACAACAAGTCACGTTAAAATTGTTTATGTCATGCAATAAAATTTTTGTGTTAATGATTCTTGCAGACATATGGCGTTACTCAAAATGCCAGTTATAAAATAACTTTAGTACATCGGCAAAAACACAAAACGTGCAATATATGAATCATAATTTTCAAGTTGTAGATCTGCATGATCACATTTAACCCTCATTCGGATTTCATTTTCGAAAACGAATTCGAAATTGAATTGTCAAATTGACACTTTTGTTTGAATGGCTATTTTCAATAGTTAAACGAAAGAAATTAAGGATATTTAAGAAAAACCTATGCATAGTAAAACGAGGTTAAGAAACCTGTAACAATTTTACAAAAATGCATAAAGTGAAAGTGATTTATTTTTCAATTTCTTGAGCACATCTTTCACATAAAATAAAACGATGTTGTGGACATGCAGGCCTTACGCATTTGTCACAGCGTGCACTGTGGACATTTGCGTTTGAACCGTACTGGCACAAATGCCACCAAGCACTTGGTTTTGGTAATTTGTGTATGTGTCAATTCAAATGAAGTTAAGTTGAATGCGATGTTGATGGTGCTGGTTCTCGTGGTTCATTTCGGACACAACGGACGACAGGAGAGCGTGAACACCACGTTGTTACGTTTTCCGTTGTGCAGGCGGCATGGAGAAAAAAAAACAAGAAACAAAAAAAAAATTAATAAATAAAAGAAAGCACGTAGGATTATTTCTTATAATAAAGTTTTGCTTAAAATTTTGATTTGCAATCATAATATTTTATGTTAAAAGAAAATCATACGAAAGATAATAGAACTAAGACTAAAGTCAAAATGAAAGCCTTTGTAATTAGATTTAGGTATTTAGTAATATGAAGGTAAATAATATTCAAACAAAAAAAGTCCGAGTAGAAAAAAAAATCCATTGAATTCTCGGAACAAAATTTCAATCTATATAATTCACTTATCTGTTGTTAACAACCACCTTTAGCAAGGAGAAAAAGTAAATGTATTAATCAAGAAGAAAAAGTGAATAAAGTGAAAAGGTTAAACTACATGTTAGAATAGAAGATAGAGTTTAAGAATAAGAATTAAAGAAAAAAAGTTTAAATAGAGAAAATATAGTTTTGAGAGCATAATAAATCAAGTTTAAGAAAAATTAAAAGAGGGGAAAAGATGAAGACAAGAAAAGCGGACATTTGAGGATGGCTGAAAATTGAGTACGAGCTCTTTGTAACGTGAATAGTATCTGTTGGCGCTGTCTGATTGTCAAAATATCTTGAAGGCATATTAATTTGCGCATCAATAAACGGAGATCGTTTCTCGCCGATGCCAATAAGTTATATTTGAGGAAACATAATCTAATACCTTCGAATTTTGGACGAAGTTAGGGATATAGTGAAACAAGACGCATAGGTGAAGTCCCAAAATCGAGCTGAGATTGAAACTCGTGTTGAAGGCAGCATAGGTGGTCGAAATTAACGCAGGACTATTTTTTTATATATATTGCATGATTGTATTTGTATTTGTTTTTTTTTTTAATAAAATTTGTATAAAATTTGTTTGATTTGTATAAAATGAAACAGTGAAATATTTCCATGTGTGTTTGTAATATGCCAGGATAAGGCTTTCATGGTGTAGTAAAACCCCCACACCTGCTCGGTGAGCTAGTTTAAAAGTAACTTCCTTCGGCCGCCGTTATGCAGCCTTTGTGTTTGTAAGTAATAATGTCATTCTAATCTTTTTCTTTCTTCGCTGCAGGTACGACCTATCGGTTGCCCCAATAATAATAATAATTATTATTTATTATTTTTCATAATTACATTATTTGTTTTATTTGAAAATATGTAAAAACCTGGCATATTTTTGCGTTCCTATGTGAGGAATTTAAGGAAAGCATAACGATTGGCCACATTAAATTAGAAATGATCAGCGTCAAAAAAATTGTTTTTTGTGTGGATATTCCACACCCGATTGAGTTTAGAGCGTTTTATGCGTTAGAGGCGGAAACATTGAGCATATTGCAAGAAAGAGCAACATGCCAACGATTCACCTTTCGTTTACAACGAGCTTGTCTAAAACATTGTCGCCACCTTTCGCTTGGTTGTAAAATTTTAATATGTCGGGTGTTTATTTGACGTCTGTTGTCTCAATATTCATAGTAGCACGGTAGGTAGGAAATCATGTAACAAAACACCTCTATTACAGTATGTACGACAGCATACAAGCCCGAAGAATACGTTCGAAAAGAAACTCGGTATGCTGAACTGGTTTCCTTTTCATATCAACTGAAATCGGTGGTACTTGTTTTTGGATTTTTTCGGAATGTACCAACCAATGTCATGTGGCGCTTTTACAGTTCAAAAGCCAGATGATGTGACGTGAAAAATTCGTACCAATTTCTACCATTCAAACCTAGATAAAAAAAGAAGGAATAAATTAGGTTGGTACGAAAAATAATTTAAAAAAAATGAATGTTTCCTCTTGATTTATCAATCGCAACCCATAATTTTATCCCATACTTTGCTGGTTTCGATGGGATGTGTAGCGTGAATGGTTATCTCCCACGGAAAGGCAAAAGATCTACTGATCTACTGTGATGAAGTCACCTGGAATATAAATCAACTTCAACCACTGAACCTTTTTTTCCGAAATGTTGTTAATTGGGGCCAGTTTGTCTCTTTCAATCGCTCTGCGCTCTCCATCTTCGAAATGGAGAGAAAGATTGATCTTTTTGAACTGAATCAGAAAGATGGTAGCGGCCAAAATCGATTTTCGATGCTTAAAGTCCCATAATTTGTCAATGGTCTCAATGATATACGCCGACCAGTAATAATAAACCATTATACTATATATACATATCTATATGTATTCTATATACCACATAATTGTGGTTATATTAGTTATCACCGATTCATCCTTACATTCACGAAATTCGTGCATGTTTTTCATATCCGTTACTCTTTTTCAAATGGCTGGATGAACAATAAAAAAACGAGTTTGTGTTTTGCGAGATAGCAAAAGTTTTTTGCCCTATTGTTAAAACAAAGTAATAAAAATTTAAAACAATAGAGTAGGTAAAAATAAAAATTTACCTTGTCGAGAAACAAATAAGCGCTAAGGTGGTGCATTTGGGAGTGCAAGTGGTAAAGGACCCCAAGAATAGGTCAATTTTTTTCTTTCGACAAAAGTGGAAAACCTGGCTGTAAAACAGCCTCTTCTCTCACTAACAATAACAATTTTGCATCCGAATCATCATTATCGATTTTTTCAATTTCTTCGGTGTTTAGTTCGTAAACAGAATCTTGCAACAACAGCGAGATCTTCAGCATCTTCACTTGAAGCATAAGGCTCACATTCATCACATGAAAACTGTTCAAACCAATTGCTATCCATTATTCTTATAGACGCACGAAAACTCATTAGGAGAAGATCAAATCGAACTGATTCTAATACTGATTAGAAAAGGTACGTCTGTGCACTGCGAGATAGCAAAAGTGGTTTGCCCTGTTGTAAAAACAGTAACAAAACTGTAACAACACTTGATTAGGTAAGAATAAGAATTTTTCTTGTCGAGAACCAAATAAACGTGGAGACGATTCATTGGTCGTGCAAATGATGAAGGATTCCAGGAATACATGATTGTTTTGTCTTTTGACAAATGTAGAACATCCGGCTGTAAAACAGGGTCTGCTCTCACTTCATGTGGTAAGAATTCTACTAATACTGATACGAAAAGATAAAAACGAAGGAACAGGCATCGAAGCTGCAATTATGTTATACTGATAGCAAGGTCAATTTGACATTTGAAATACAAGTTCGTTACATTTTTTCAACAGTCTTTTGGTGACGTTTTTCCGTTGCACCGAAAAAGAATTTGAAATCTGCATGCACGATATTTACGTTCGGCAAAAATCTTAGGCAAATTAAGTCGAACTATATCTGAGCTATGCTTAATTAAAGTTCACAAAAGTGTCGAATTGACACCAAATCCGACACCGAATTGATAAAAGGTTAAGGTACAGCATTTAAATTATTCATAGAATCGCCTACTTCGCTTGATCCCATTCATGTTTGCAAAACTTTCGTTACAATTTCATTGTGTGCAAAACATTTTGGAGGTTGGACATTATAACGATTTGTTATTAAACTGTTGCATCGATGGTGAAGCTCGTTACATGCCTGAAGATCTACTAGAAGCTGCGGACGTGCTATCAGGATTGCTTGGACCACGGATTCTTTATAGGTTTCAATCTAATGTTTTGTTTTTATGAGGCGTTGAGGCACCTCTTTCAACGGCTATTGGGTTTCTGCAGCCTTACAATCCAAATTCCCGAAATAAACCAAGCTGAGACCACGGGAGTTACATGCAAAGCTTTAGCCAAGCCGATCATGACGAATGCCTTTTTTCCTGTGATGCATAGCATAGAGCCGTGGATATACCATATTGGATACCGCTCTGGCTTCGTCTGCGCATTCATCCACTATAATCTTTTATTGGCTCCATTCTTCTTTTGCGTAAGGATGATTTCAAATAGTGATGATCAGCAGCTCTCTGATTTTCTGGTGGTTCTGAGTTTCAACATAGGGTGCATCACCTTTTTCGCTGCTTTGAAATATAGATTGAGTCTCCGCTATTTATGAGACACTGGTGAATTTAGAGCGGTATGTAGAAATTGTATCGTGTTGTACATTACTGATGCTGCTCCTTCTGGTTAGTGATGGTGAGGATAGCCAACCAAAAGATCATAGAACAGTGATGAGCCAACAAAAACCTTGATAAATATTGTCATGACCCCTGCGAAGTCTCCTCGTACCAATCGATGAGACACTGGTTTTGAAGATCCATGAGGATGTCGTAAAATGCGACAAAATCTACTCTATTGGCTTCGATACATACTCAATAATGAAACGCCAAGGAAGCGTCTAAATCAAGTGTATACATCTCAGTACCTTAAGTCGCAATGGCTGAAACATTCTGTATGAGGATATATCACTGTGGCCTTTAGTTTCTCGTCGGAAAACCACACTTAAATTTTCACGAATGGTCTTACGGAATTGCAACGCAGAATTTGCATCTGTGATAAAAACGCGGCATGTTTTCTATTGACTCGTGACCTTTCTATGGTCGAAGTTATTGTTCTTTACCAGAATTACCAACGTGACAAATAGAAGACACATGTCGATCAGTAAGCTTAGAATCACCTCCAAGATGGTACCTGCCTATCCATGCAGGTGCCAAAGTTAAGGCGAATTAGGAAGTTTTTCAGCCACTCATCCCTTGACTTTCTGAGAGTCGATGAGTCTTCTGATTTTCAAGGAACTTGCCGTTTCGTTAGCTCAGCATCTCATGCAAATCCCTTTAGCAGAAATTAATGATATTCTGAAGTTCCAGTATCAGTACCAGTATAGTATACCAGTATAGTATCAAGCATACGTTATCCTTGATACTATAAAATGTTGCTCGGTGGTGCCTGGATTGGATGTCGATGTAAAGGGAAGCAAAAATATTCGTATGTAATTAGAAGCAGTGGTTATCGAGGGTCCAATTATCAAATCTCAATCAGACGCATGTTGGATATTTGTATCTAAAGAACTCTCAAACACATTTAAAAATGATTTTGAAGATCGCGATCCAACCATTTATATTACAACTTGAGAATTGCGTATCGCTTATGTAGCCGAATAACAAATGAGGAAACATCCGTTTCTCATTAAACAATTTTAATACCGCGATGGGTAACAAATTCACTGTACACTCGAAAGAATGATGAAGTCCAAGTGTCCTGGGAGCGTGCAGTGGGTAGCATCAAAAATGTTTGATAAACGATGACTTGAATACTCAACATAGGCTATGGATCGTATACGCAATTATCAAGAAAGCAAAGTCATTTTAGATCTAATCAGAGAAAACAACTGCAATATTCTGAAGAACCTATTAGAAAAGTTAGTTCCATTAAGGTATCGGATCTACCCATGATTTGGTCTTAGGGGATTTCTACATTAGATAAAGCATCATATCCTCAGTACGAGCCCGGGCGATTTCATCGCGTTAGAAAAGCTAATTGACACAAGTTCCGGAAAATTGTCATTGAAAATAACAGGGGGCTGGGGATTACGAATTCAAATATAAACGAGCCTTATGCTTGTGAGGGTTAAAAGGCAAGGTGGAGAAAGGCAAAAGGTTGGAAAAGGTTTCAGGGATTCCATGTAGATGACTCAGGGCGAAACTGACAGCTCAGCTGGATTTCTGAGTCGTCCTTAAAACTGAGCGAAGGAGATGTTGCGCAATACTTCACAATAAAGTTATGCGGGAGGGCTTCAAGTCAACTGAAATTCGGGATTAATTGTGTGCACAGATTGTAGAGAATTTACTTTCGTGGCTACGAATGAAAGTCTGATGTGCTGAATTTAAAGTAGGACCTGGAAAAGTGGAAAATTTGAGTCACCGAAGGCGCTCCACCTCCAGCATTACGCCTGACAACGTTGCAGCTTTTCACGAACTTATTGAAAGAAACCGTCGCGTTGCTGAAGTCGAAATCAAAAAGAAAACGGGAATCAATATTTGAAGTGTACACGCCAACGTTCATGACCACATTGAATTTCGAAAAATCTTAAGGTGGTGAATTCTACGTTTGCTTATCCAATATCACAAATATGCGAGTTTGTCAGAGTTGACAAATGTTTTCTCTCTCTCAAACTCTGCGAGATTAAGTTTGTCAGAGGCTTCATGTTGGTTTTCAAGATGAAAGGGTGGCTTTCTTGCAACGCGCTGTGATATTGTGGCTTCACCACTACACTTCCAAACCAAAAAGGGGTAGTATAGAGTAGAGAAGAAATGAGGAGCCAGAACTATCAAAAGCCAAAACACACTTGTCAGCCAGGAAGGTTATGTCAATGATTTTTTAGGACTCCCGAGGAGTTTTACTCATTAATTTTTTTCACACTAGAAGACCAATTAACGCTGCTAGCGAATTTGGCCTTCTTGGCTAAGTTCGAGTCCATCCAAGAGTCTTGCTCCTGCACGACAGAGAAAACCCAAGCGACAGAAAACGTCAAAAACCCAAAAATTGGCTGAAATGGATTGTGTTTGAACACTCCCCCTACAGCACCAGCTTTGCCCCATATGATTTCCGTTTTTTTGGGGTTTCAAAGTGGGTACTTGGAGGAGAGCGATTCGCAAACAATCGACGGGTTGAACAGTTTGTACTTCATTGTTTTGGATACCTTCCCGAAGTCATTCTCTGAAAACTGTTCGGCGAGAAAAATGCATTACTAAGGAGGGGACTATTTAGAAAAGTAACTATAAATCGTAATTTATTTTTAAATGTGAAATGCATATATTTTTGGAAAAGGTTCCCTTATACTTGACTGCCCCTCGTATTTTTTTATGCTAATGAATGAGCTTTGATTCTGTTTTTATTTGATAAGAAAAGTGTAGTCAACCAATACGAATTTTTTGGAATTTATTCAAATATTTTCAAAATTTTGTCATGAATATTTTATAAATTAATTGCACTAAGTGCCCACAGCTGAAGTAATATTAGTAATCCGAAACAATATCTTTCCAGTCGTGATTACTCAAAAAGTATTACAAATATGTTTTTACAAACGCGCGTATTGTTGCATGGAAAGAAAAATTCAGCTCATACATTCCAGCTCATTATAACGAGAAAATCGCACACACACAGTTAGTTTCAATATCAATTTGCAATCTGCTACTAAATATTTAGCTAATAATAATTCTTAATCATAGATCAAAGATCACTGGGAATAATTTGTTTTAAACAAATAATTATGAGCGTGTAGGAACCTCAAGAAAAAGTTGCTTACCATATTTTCGAGAAAAAGTGGGCGGCATCCTTTTCTGAACAGATGCCAAAGGTTATATTTGTGGCGACAATTGTACGGGAGTTTACAGTCCTTATCAGTTCAATTTAACAGAGTTCCATCCATGTGGATTGTTATCAATAATCATTATTTGTTTTGAAATTCTAATGAATTTATTGATTTACGAAGCACAAGTAATTGTTAATCATCAAGTTTGTTTCTAGTTATTAACATTTTATTTAATCGTACGAGTTGATATGTTTGTCTAAATGATAGTATGTGTGCCCAATGTCTAAGCGTTATGAATGAGGTTAATGCTGATTTCCTGCATCCAGTTGGTGAAGCGTTTTGATTATTTCCGTTGGGCTCAAAATCACCCCAGATCTAATAACAAATTCCAGAACTACTTATTAAATGCACCCATACCAGAATTTAAATAATTTATTTAATTAAATAAATTATTACAACAGAAAATAAATTGCTCATATAAAAAATAGACAAAAAAAGGATAAAGGTCTAAACATTTGCGCCTAAATTCTTAGCCTGACATAGTTTTGCTAGGCATGAGTAAAAAACAATTATTAACAAATTAAATAAATGCTTGCAGCAAAACTTTCTTTTGTGAAATATTTTCGTATTCATTCAAACACAACCTTAGTGTAAATTTCGTTGCAACTTTCATCCTCCATCGTCATTCGTTTTTAATTAATAAGCGAAAATCGATACGAGAGAAATCATGGGAATGCAAAATGATTTCAAGGAAATGATTTGCAAGTCGTTTTGTATTTTATTTTATTCGGTTTAAAGAGAAAATAATCGCAATCAACAAATTATCGTTATATTGCAGTATGAGTCAATACTTTAATGTTGAATGTTGTATTACATGAATGGATACATATGTAGAACTTGCAAATTGAGTATAATTGATAGAATCGCTATAGTGTGAGATGGATTTTTTTCCTTTTAAGCCTGTTAAAACAGCGCACGATCACACATGAGTTTCACAACTGAGCCATGTTTTCACTACTATTTAGAAGATATTGCTAAATGAACCTGTAGACCATTGAAAAGCGATTAAAGACCTAGGAACATAAATCATAGGGGCCGTAGGCATCAGGCTTCCAGGCTGCTTTTTAAGTTAGGATATCCAACAGAATGTGTATTCCACATTGCAATTTCGGGAGACTATCCTGGAACTGTTTGTCACATAACGTCATATCGGGCCTCTTTTTTATTTTTAGTGGTTTCCGCGCGTTTCTGAGGTCTACTTTTTGATCTGGAAAGGAAAGTGCGGTTGCTTTATGCGATCACTATAAGGATAACCTCTTTTATTTCTACGGTGACTAGAAATTCAAGAAACCACTTAAAGCCTTTTTTATAAAGAAAAATACGTTAAGGTAACGCAACACGAAGTTTTATTTGTCATTAAAAAGGAGAATGTTCTTCACTGGAGCAGCTTTAGAGAGGTAGCCTGCTTCCCAACCAAGATATGAATGATACCTCGACTTTTTTTGCATATGAAGAGGGTATGATATCATTCACGACATAAAATCCAAGATGTTCAGAAAATACAGCATCAGATATTAGTTCTATTGAGGCATAGCTTACTAGTTCTATTAAGTCACTTCTTTAGGACACTATTAGTAGTGCAATATACTTGCTTAACACTTAGCTCATCCACTTGTTCTTTTCGCATAAATTTGCTATGTGTTATGCAAGAGGTTGCCTTGAATAGACCCAACCCTACAGTCTGTATAGACATGACTTGAGACTCGGCAACTAACGTCATCCATGAGATGACATAGAGATACAAGGTTACATTTACCGTCTTCAAATTTACACTAATAAATATGGAACCCGGTTATCCTTGATACTGTTAGAGCCAGACTTATGCACCACTAGCCACCATGATATTCACCAAAGGGCCATAACCTAATCAGCAAGCCCATCCATACAGATCAGGCTTTACCAGTTACCCGGGAGATACTTCAAGCGTAGAATTTTCCGCAACGATTCATAAGAATATTCTTCACGGTAGTATCTAGCAAACTAGCCTCTATGTAGTAGTATCTTGCCTCTATGTTTTGAAATAAGATCCTAGTTTTAGCGTTTTTACTTAACATATTGAGATCCCATCAGTGCCAACGGCTGTCGCATTCCTGAAGTCATATCTTAAACCAAGTATCATGAAGTGACTTTCTTTCAACCAGATCTCCCCGTCCAGTGGAGTTTCCAGATTGACATGAAGTCAAGGTGCTTAAGGTAGACATCTGCCGGGCTTGCCTCATTCCACGGTCTCCATAGATGGGGTTAAAACAATGTGTCAACTACCGCCCGCAAGATCTGAAACAAGTTTCAGTACTAGGTCCCAATTTTATTTAAGCTATCTGGATTGTCAAACAACTGTTGAACCGTACTCTCTAGCCTTTGAAACCACAACCACCACGTTTAAGCCAAGAATAGGCTCCTCGTCATGTAGTGCACTTACACACCTATCTTCATCTAGTCCGTCAATTTTACAATTCACACCATACTTCTTGTCAAGTCTAGTCGTCAGTCGACATTTTTCCATTGAATCATCTTAGTAACTGTCATCTATCGGTTCAGCTTCCCTCAACTTTCGGTCGGTACGCCCCAGGTTTCCAACTATTTAGAACCCAATTTGGCGAGGTCAACAGTACTCTTATTAGTCTGACCTCGTCAATGCAATATAGAGTAGTTCAATGCACTATTCGTCCGCCATCTTCTATACATCAGTCCTTTAGTCCAACAGTTCAACTCGTCGAACAAACAACGGTCAGGTTTCATCCACTTTCTCTCGGTACACTCCGGGCCAGAGGAGCCGATAGAAGTCCGTTAGCTGACGTCCTCGATGCTCTCTTCATTCAATCCTTTCCATGTGCCTGCAAACCTTCACATCACTCCACATTCCTCCACGTTACTCTACTAAACAACTTCCCCTCTAAACTTCAATTTCTGCAAATTTCTTCAATACAAGTACAACATTGATTTCGTTCAGCAGTACGTTTGTGTTCTTTTCTACTTTCCTACGAGTTCACACAATAAGAGACCAAAAAAACAATGTCTCAACTCCGCTTCAAATCCACCTTTCGGATTCATTTCAATTGTGCTTGACAACTAACTCCTTCCCAGTACACCCTCCCATTTTACACAGACTTGGGACTGTCATGATAGAGCCGAACTCACACCAAGGCGTAGTTTTCCAGTTGTGACGAGCAGCGCTGAAAGAGAGTCAACGCATTTCACTTCTGGACGCACATCAATCCCTTCTGTTATGAGTGGTTATAATGTCAATTTAAATTTTCATTTGGTACTATCATTGGTACGCTCACCAAAAAGAATCGACCACCTACGTTCAAGACAGCGCCTTCAAATGCGCCAAGTCTGATTTTGAAGATCAATGCTGAAGAGTGTGATACTGTGCCACTATCGTTTGCATAAAAGTTCTGGATCGATTTGTTTCTCCCTTTCTACTAAGCTCTGCAAATTATGTGTGACTTGATGGACTAATGCCTTGTTTAGTGCTTATTTTTCTCCTCTAGTGGCCTAGAAAAGATCTGTGAACTCCAGTTTCATGAATTTAAACAATATCTAGTATGTGACGTTTTTTTTTTGAGTAGGGAGTAAAGGCTATTTACGCCCTGAGTGTCGGACTCCCAGTGGCACAAAAAACCTATTGGACTAACGACTTAACATCTCCTCTGTCAACCACAGTGCCTAGCCTGGAACCGTTTGACACATTACGTTAGACTAGGCCTCCAAATTTTATGTCTTTTAGCGTTTTCTGGTTACAGGGCTTACTTCTCCAGAGGGGAGGGTTAGAGGAGGAGGATTGTTATGGAAGGAAACCCTCCACCCTCGATGCCTCCAGCCGATCAATATGCCTTTTTTATAGCAAGAATTGCCCGAGTGTAATATACCACCTGGCTCCATTTGAGAACTGATTTCAGCATCTTTTCAATTAGGCTATCTGGATAAAGCTCTTCCACTTTTTCGGCAAGATCACAGCGCTGTGTGTCCCATTTTCTGCATGAACAGAAAGTATGACAGGTGTCATCCTTCTTCCAATGCAGAATATGCAATCTGGAGACCGTGACTTACCAATCTTGTTCAGGTAAGACTGAAAATAACCGTGTCCACTCAGTAGCTGGGTCAGGTAGAAGTCAATCTCACCATGCATTCGACTCAGCCACGATCTCAAATCGTTGATGAGCCACGCAGTCCATCTTCTTTTTAGCTCACGTTCCCAAAATTGTTGCCATTCGTCAAGAGTGCATCGTCTTTCATCGCGGGAAACCTTTTCTTTGTTACCCTCGTGCTTTTGGAGGTAGATTCTTTTACGCTCTCTAGCAAGGAGAATGATGGGTATCATGCCTGCAACTACCAACACCGCTGGCTCAAAGACTGTCCAGTATGCTGATGCAATCCGCAGTGATCCTCGTCTCTGCACCTGTGCCAGCCATTTTCGTTGCAGTTCCTTCAATTTCCGAGCTTTACTCCATATCTCTGCTTCATATAGAAGTTTAAGACACTCATCATCAGTCACATTTTTATTGGAATTGGTCAGCCATGATTGGCCATTAGTCAACTAATTTGTTGGCTTGATTTGCGCCAAGAAACTCAACTAAGCCTATAAGCAGCCTATCAGATATTTAACTGAAAGTTTCGACTCTACTAATGTGTCCCCAACTCGGACCATTCTTACGTTAGGAATCCTCTTCTTGTACAGGGAGACCACTTCAGTTCAAGTACGCAGGGCACCCGTGCTACAATGAGCTTATAGCCCAGACCCCACGCCTCCCTGTTCACGACTTCGACGAGGTTCTGCCAGCAGCGGCCCTTACTTCTGTTGATCAGTCCACGAAAGCCTTTCCAGGACGACCGATATACTGCCTTTCCGGTGCATGACTCGTCCTGGCTTTGTGCTCCTTGAGATTCTCACCGGAGTTTGTGACATTCCCTTTGTTGTTTAGTTATTTCAGTGGACCACCAGTATACTGGAGGCTCTCCGTGTCTAGGTCTCCGGTGGGGCATAGATGACCTACAAGCAGACGTGATGGTACTCATTGTGGAGTTTACCATGTTACAGTTTGTTGTACTTTGAAGTATGCAAAGTGGAAGTAAGTTTCGATCTCCTTTCATTGACTAGATACTCTGCATACCAAATTTTGCTATTTATGTTGGGAACGAGATTTTAAAACATGGCTGCCGTTCAGTTCAGCCTTTTCAGCTTATTCTCCGCTTTCAACAAACTTTGGGATAGAGTGTATCGTATCGACCGAATCCGCGAGTTTGACGTCCCTCTCTTTTTGATGGGTTTTAACAATGATGGCGACAGTTTAGTGCTAGCCAATTTTTCTCTTGTCCCCAAGACTATTTCTCTGATTCCTCATGAATTTTTTCTCCGTTGAAGCTTGAGAACGCTCTCATTAAAAGGGTGTTATTGATGTATCGATTTATATGATTAAATCATATAAAATTTGTTCTTATTTTGGATTTAATTTTTTGTACAAGGTGGCTGAGCATTTTCTGTCGGAATCATTTTGTCAAAAATGTCCTTACGAAACAATATATTTTAAACTTTTGCTCAACCGTATATGTTTGTATATACATATATTTTACTAGTGATCGCATTATTTTATATATTTTAGAACAGTTTTTAACGAACTCTTACGTCGAAATGTATAAATGCCAAAAAGATTTGGCAAAAATTCCCAAAGCTGCGCCTTTGCAACTCTAAATGTAATTCTAGCACTTCAGATTATATTTGGTGTTGTGAATATTGTCTTCAACGAGTATTTCAATTGTATCTTATCGAAACATGTCGGAAAAGCTGAAGCGGATGAAATAAGGATGCAATTTTTCTTTATGGAAATAAATGCCGTTCATGTGATTATATTTTATGGATGTGGTTTTTTAGTCGTTAGAAAATTTCAAGTGGAGCCATATACTGCGCATTTGTTGACATTATTGAAAATATGGCATGTGTTCATTTTGATTGTTTCAATAAATGGATTTGTAACGAATTGGGTGATATTTCGTTCAGCCAACACGGTACGAACTTCAATTGAAACCTCGTTGCGCCGAGGAATTGAAATGTACTATTCTAGTCCTGAATGGAGGATTATTTGGGATGATCTTCAATATCACGAACAATGCTGTGGTGTAGAGAACTACAAAGACTGGCAAACAACTACTTGGATTGAGTATGAGTACGATGACAACATGTCCTTAAATCGTCAACAGTAAGTTATACAACGGAAACCTTGGAAAGTCATCTAAGCAAAGTTGTTTTCATTTGCAATAGACCATCCGATAAGAAGTTGCTTTCATTAACTCCGTACAGCTGCAGCAGGCAGGAGTCAGTACAGTATCAGAACTTCATTCCTCAGAAAACATCAGACAGCATGATCCTGAATTTGCCTACTATGGAATTGTCCGGTATCAATCAAAATGGATGCCTAACGACTATTCAAGATGCATATCAGCTCGGACTCTATGCTCAACTAATGTTTGCGATCCTTGTTTTCTTCTTTCAGGTAAATTATTTTTAAAATTTATTAAAAATTAATTTTGAAATTGATCTCATGTACGGATATGATTTTTTTTATCATTTGTTATTTTGGCGCTGATCCATGTTAAATTATTTTAAAAAAGAACGTTTAATGTCACAGGTCCTTGTACTGATTATAATGCGTGTCATATTTTTAAGAAGCGACTTCTGTTTTCCGTTGCAAAAAGTCAATTGTGGAAGTCAAACGACGTTTATTGTTGTAAGTTGTTTGAGTTTTGAAATAAATTTACATAAATTATTGCAAATTGTTCACATGTGAAGTGTTAATTTTTTGAATTTTATGTAGACCTGCCCTAAAAAAGATATTCCAGCCTATGGATGCGGGATGATCCCAATATATTGCTCCGACAACGAAGAGGATCCATGTCCTCCAATAAGCACGCTATGTAAAAATAAACGTAAAATTGATTTGTGCGAAGGCGAAGAACGCTCACCGTTGCTTATACATTAACATTATAAGACCTTAACAAAACGCAAGCTCTGAAGAGCAGTTTTTAAGCATGTGCTTCATTAATTATTTGTTTCAATGGTTTTAAGCTTTAGCTTAACGAAATAGGCTAAATAAAAGTGTTTGGCAAAATTTTAAATATTTCATTTCTCTGCAATACTCGAATTTGTTTAAGGACTCATGTATGGCAAATATTCTACGTCTAGCTTTCGTTGCTGTCAAAAGTTGTTAAAAATTAAGATAAAATAATTAAAAAACACGTTTATTGGAAAAGGCTTATCTGGAAGCTATCGACCCAAATATTCGTATCAATTATTTGTACTTCGATATATTAATAACAGTAAAAAATCCAAAGACAACTTCGGAGCTGCTGGTATGGAGAAAGTCCCATACAGTCCCTCGAAGATCTATTCAACTAATGGATGAAGTGACAAGATCCACAACCGCAGCAGGAAATATATAAATAAAAGATAAATAAATAAAAGTTATAAATAAAAGGCAAAGAAGAAAGCGAAACAAACTATTCCATAGAAAAACTCCAACTGCTGGAGGCACAAACGAAATCCAAAATTATTTTGTAGCGCTGGATAGATTGCAAGAGAAAATGGAAGATGATATTATTCAAGGCAATATCTATAAAGACAACATTAATTTTATTCAATATTTAAAAAATAAAAATAAGGAGAAGAAACCAACTGGTAGATCTGCTGGTTTCTCTGAAAAATCCACCAATAAAATTCATACAGAAAAAGTTCCACCAATTAATGTTTTCGGACAAAGCGAGAGAGATATGGTTCAGTTATTGGCAGCCGACAAAAAAACAACCAATTTCGAAATAAAAAGAGTTAACGCAGAAAAGTTAACGATTAAAAAGAAATCCATTGTTTATATATTAATTAAAAACTGAATTCTGGGGAAATTTCACACTTCACCTATACCCCAAAAAATTAAAAAAAAAAAAAAATCAGACCTTTTTGTTGAGGGGCTTGGATTGCGGAGAAGATACGGTCGATCTTCTTCAAGTGCTCAAGGAAGTTGCACCAGAAAGTGAATTCATTCCCGTCAAAACCTTCGCGACAAGAAGATCGACCGTAGAGAAGAAGAATTTACCACTTTACTTGGTACACATTTCAAACAAAACCGGTCCAAGTGCCCTTCAACAAATAAGGTACTTGAATTTCAGGGTGTTGAGGTGGGAATGCCTCCAAAAAGGGAAATCAACCAGTTTTAACGGTACCAAAGATTTGGTCACTCAGCTGCCAACTGCGCCATGCAATATCGGTTCGTTAAATGCACAGACGTTCATGCCCCCGGTGAGTGTAAATTGCCTCAACGCCTAAAGTAGAATTATACTGGCGTTAAATGCGGTTTTTTGGTCATCCAGCATCATATCGAGGACGCTCCCGAAAAATTTATTCCAAAGAAAACTTAAATGTACTGCAGCGTCATACATTCGCACTTTGTCGAGGTTGGAGGATCATTTGGACTTGCCGCTAAAGGACCAGCAGATAATGCTGCAAATAAAGTAAGTGACAATAATGAGCTGCTTCTTAAAATTTACCAGCAACTTAATTCTTTATCAGAGGGAATCAATAAAGAAGATTGAAAATTAACTTTGTTTTACAGCGTTCAGACCTTTAAATGTCTCACAATAACTTGTCATCCAGTCACATTGCCACATTGATAAGCTTCGTCTCATCTCGATCAACGTCAACTCCATTGTTACTCTACATCGACGAGACTATCTCCCTGAATTCATTGTTAAGCAAAAGCCAGACATCATGCTTCTCAGTGAAACACACCTCAATTCATGACATAGCATGACATTTAAGGATTTTGAATTCGTGGGAAATCATAGGGTAAATGGTGATGGAGGAGGTGGCCCCGGGTTATAAGCAAGAAAACCCTTTCGCTTTCAAAATATGGATAAAGTCTGTATTAAAAACTTTCAATTTCTTGAAGTTTTGATGTATTTTCAAAAACAAAAAAATAATTAACAATAATATAATTTTCGCAACCAAAAGGTTGCACCTGCAACGAAATAACAAGCAAGATTAAAAGACATGTTTTCTTGGAAATACAAAGGCCGCATAATGGCAGCTGAAGGAAGTTACTTTTCACCGACTAGCTCACCGGGCGGGCGTGCGGGTTTTAGGACATTATGAAAGCCCTGATCCTTCCACGTCACACACACACGGAAAATTTTTATTGATTCATTTAAAAAAAAACAATTTTTTTTAATGCAAATATAGTAAATAAATAGAAGTAATTAAATAAAAGCAAGTAAAAATAAAATACTCAACTTGCATGAATTCTGCTGTGCTGTTTCTGACCATCTCTGCTTGATTTCGGGACTTCAATGAAATTCTGGATTCTATATATCAATGCTTGTTAATACTTCTGGATTCTATTTATTTTCGATACTTCATAATTCCGGATTGTTCTCTATTTATCGATACTTCACAATTCTGGATTATTCTCTCTTACTCAACATTTAACTCTTCTTCTTATAGCTAGTTGTTCACAGCAAACAAGTGAATCATATTAACTGAAATTTTTTTCAAAATTTGTTCCAAGAATTTTTTTTTCTAAGACTTTGTTTCTGATACTTTTTTATCTAGGATTTTTTGTTGTCTGTTTTTATGTCGCCTACACAACGCAATACGTAACAAAGTGTCTGTTATCATAATTTCACTGCCAGGTGGGAGAGCCTCTTCGTTATCTCTGTATATGTAATTGGTCAAAATGTTCCAAAGTTCAGTTTTCTTCAAGTTCTGTTTGAAATCATTGAATTGAACTGGCTGCATATTTCTTATATTCTTGCCGGTGACCTTAACGCCCGACGTACATAATGGCTGAACGAGAACAATAATCCAAAAGGTGTATTCCTGAAATCTTGGAGAACAGAGAACCAAACTGAATAAAGACGCAATCTGTATGGATTGGATCTCCCAACATACCTAGGACTAATTAACATTTGGACCATCGAAACAATAAAGGTTAAAAACCTTGAAAAGCATTCTTCTCACACGCGTCAACAATATTTATCGGCAATTTTCGTTCTACAACCATCCCTCGTTGACTTATTCCTGAAAAATGTCCGGAACTTAATCCGTTCGTTCATACTTCAGACGTGAGGTCAACAATCAATGGGCGGAAAAACTGAGGGGTATTGGCTCACAGGACCCTAATGGCGTTTTCACGAAAGTGAATAGTTTATTTCGTAAGAGGTTTCGAGTGAAGGTATCGAGTCTTGGAGTCACTGGCGATGAGATAAATCTTCTCGATAGGGCTGGTATTGAAATTGACAGTACGATTCCGGATAGAAACGGAAACAGGATTATATGTGATCGATTGGAGAAACTTGCCCTGATCGGAACACTTTGCAAGAGTAAATCAAATGTTTTCAGAGGTCGTTGAAGCAAAAGTTTCCGACTTCAAATCAAGACTGCACGGCGTTCATTCATTCTTCATTCATTTCAATGAAACATTCACATCTGACCTCATACCGAGCTTGAATCGTATTGATTTTTTTGACAGCTTTGAAGACTTGTGTTTCATATTTGGCAGGATAAACAAAAAGAAATCATATGGTATTGACGGTATTCCGAATATTGTTGAGGCTGCTATTAGGAAGCATATTGTTCAACAAAAAATTGAGCAACATTGCCCAAATGCGAGGAAAAACGCTAAGGTATTTCCGATTTTGCAGAAAGGAAAAGAATCTTCGTGCCCTAAAAGCTATCGCCCAATCAGCTTGCTGCCGAACATCAGCAAGGTGTTTGAAGTGATTCAAAATAAAGCATTAAATGCCCACATTGAAAAATATGAGTATATGCCGAATTGCCAATTTGGTTTTCGTCCCAGGTATTGGATCTGTAGGGGATCACGTGGGTTAAGAAAAGTCAAGAAAGATACAATTAAAAAATTAAATTTTATACGTAAGCGAAAACCGATCTTACAAGATTGACAGTTTGATGACAAGAGAGAGTTTTTGAGAGCTGAATTATATTTATACCAGCCGATGCTAATATAGTTGTTCGGTGGTTCTGCCGATCCTTGTAGCGTTTTAAGTTTGACGGTTTAAATGTCATTACATCATGCCCTCCTGAATGCAATTGTCATCAAGAATAGCTGTTGATGTTTACGTTTCGATAAATTTCGGATTTCATTTTTGTGCCAGCAGATGTCCTTATGTCTTGATGGCTGCGTTGATTTGAAACGGATGATGGCTGCTTCATGGGATCTGCAGTGTTCTCGTAATACGTAGGTTTGATTCGCTTGGTGCTGATTTTAGTATGTATTCCATTGATTTCGAACTTGAAAACATTTTCAGACACTCGTTCGATGACTTTGCAGGGACCTTCATACGGGTGCTCCAAAGGCTTCCTTTCACGGTCAATATGTAAAAAAAGATTATGTGCGAAAACCTTGCGTTTGTCATGGCGTGATGCTGGTGTAGCTCGTACTGCTTTCATATGCTCGCGGAATTTCTGTACGAACAGCATGGGATTTGGCGGCATGTCCTCGTTGTAGAACAATTCTCAATGTGAACGAAGTGTAGTTGCATACACCAGCTCTGCAGATGTTGCTTCAATATCATCCTTGATGCTCGTAAGCAGTGCAAGAGGAACAGTCGGCAGGACTTCAACCCATTCGTGGTTGTTATGGCATATAATCGCGGCTTTCAATGACCTGTGCCAACGCTCAATCATGTCGTTTGCTGCAGGGTGATAAGTGGTTGTTCGAATCCTTTGCAACCCACTAAATGTGTTAGTGACTGGAACATAAGAGACTCTAACTGTGATCTTTGATATGAGGTCAGGATTTTGAAAGCTCCAAAGCGTGCGATCCAGTTGGCATAAAATGCAGTAGCAATTTTGACTGCTGAGATGGTTTTGATGGAAATTCCTTTGGGCAATCGAGTGAATTTATCAATAATCGTTAACACGTACGAAAATCCTTTCGATTTATTCAAAGGTCCAACTCGACGTCGATGTAGACGTGGCTAAATCTTGCTTCAGGCATTTCAATACGACCCTGTGGATGAGTTGTTTGTCATCCTATCTTACTAAGCTGGCAGGCGAGACAAATTCTAGCCCATTCAAGGATATATTTTGACATGCTTGGCTACACATATTTTTGGCTTAGAAGTTTCTTTGTAGTTTGGTCACTGGGATGAGACAGCTGGTGTATTAGATTAAAGACTTGTCTCCGAGTCAAGTCCAGCTTGAAGCTTGACAGCTGGACAAGAAGTCCAGCGGTCTTAGTTGTCGGGGAGATACCTTGTCAGCTTTTTGGTTGAATGCAAATGTGATTGGCTTGTGATCCGTCTTTATTATAATGAACGTCCTTCAATCATGTGCCGGAGGGATGCTAATCATGTTAAAATGATGCTCAGTAAAGAGTAAAAAGTGTTCATGGCACTTCGTCGACTCTTAGATTCTAGATACATTCTTCAAAATGTCAAAGTTGTTACAAGACTCTGGTTAGACCAATTTTGACATATGGATGTTACATCTGGTACAATCGAGGGGCTTCAATTCTAATTGAAACTGAAAAAATATATCAAGGTCTTATTTTCTTGTGAAATATACATTCTATTATTTTTGTAAAATTTATATAAATGTATTGTATTATGTGTAACGAAGTAGAGTAACGAGAGGGAGAAAGATGACACTGCCCAAACGTATGACGCACCGGTGAAAGCGCGCAAGGTGTATCCGACGTGCTCCGAGGCACTCTCAAAACCATCGAAATAAGTATGGATAAAAAGCTCGGATTATTAGAAAATTTCAGCTGAGCATTATTGAAGTACTTTTCTTTTGAAATCCGTAAAAATAAAATATTTTTTAAGGAGAATCTTCATAAGTTCAGGGAAATTTCATCAGCGTGCTCATTCTTGTACCTCATTCCGAATTTTAAGCCATTTAACGTTTTTTTCATAATTTTGCACTCTCCTTGAGTCTTACATTGCAGGATTCCGCTCTTATATTTTCCAAAACCAGTGTCTATTAATGTATTTTCGCGTATCCGTCGCATCGTCTCCACGTACAATTAATTTATCTTGATTGAAACCTATGTATCATGCTCCTTGCACTTCTTCTCCACAGATTTTTTCACAGAAATATCTATTACAGATATCGTTTGGATTTCGATCCTTTCTAAGCGTGACATTGTACCAATCACTGAATGCCCACTACGAGTATTCGTACTACAAATGCCTTAAGAATTTTCATGGATTATTACCGGAAGGCATTTTCGTGAAAATACTGTCTAATTTAATTTTGTACGGTCCAAGGAACCGTTGAATTTCTGAAAAATTGACTTTCCGAGCTTTAAGACGATATCTCTTGACAGCGGTTAATTAACTGAATTTGTATTCCATTTCCAGCGTTTCTGCTGGCGAATAGTATTACTATCGCGAGTGCATGTTCGTAATTAGGCATTAATCATTGAGGTTTGCACCTTGGCTAAGGCGGCTTAGCTGATGGAATTTATAGAGATGGCAGGTTCGATGTTTCGAAGAAGTGGAAGTGAAGTTCCAACTGACAAAGATTTAATTTTGTACTTCGTAGTGTCAATCATTTGTCGAAGGTTGTATTGATCATTTAATTTTTCTTGAAATTTTGATTCGGATTAAGTTTTATTCACTAATTTTTATTCTTCTATCGACTTCGAATCGTTTATTTGAAAAGTTTAGCTGTGCATGCAGTTTCATTCAATGCAAAACCGAACTAGCTGACACACATACGGTTATAAGCCAAATGTAAGTGTGATACCATCACCTGTATTTGATTAAATATAAATTACCCGTAACTAAATTCGCGCGGTGGTTTTATACGATTTTCTTTCCATTTTTGCTTATGAGTAAGTTCTTATTAAGCCATGAACGTGGAAACTTCATGTAACCTCAGTTGCTATGCTCTCACGGAGTGCATCAATTTGTCATGTTACATCAAAAAACAGCTTCGGTAGTAAAATTGGGGTAGAAAAGAACCCCATAATTTGAGTTAGGTTTACATTTTCTCATGTATTTACTTTTTTAAAGACAAAACGACGAGATATTTGAGTGAAGAAGAAATTGCAAGAATTTTGGAAGATAACTTTTCATCTCTTTGTAAACGATGAGGAACTGTGCAACGCTGTACCGGAAATAAATGAATACGACACGGAAAGGGAAATCAGAAGTAACGAAGAAGTGACTGAAGAGCAAGGAGTACAAGATATAATAAGATAGTCACTTTATTTGTACGTAAATAATCGTTTCAAATGGACAGAAGCTCCACCTGTTACTTTTCGAACAAGGGCTTTCAACATTGTACTGAATTTGCTTGGCGTTGGAAAATCTGAAACTCTAAAAGGAATATTTTTGTTTTTTGGATTACGCTTAATTGTTTACGCTTAATTTGTTTTTTGGATTAAAATGGAGAAAAAAACGAAACGAAGAAACTAAACTCAAACTTTGAACTCTGCGATCAAAGGTGTTTAGCCAGAGACTACGAAAAGGTTAAATAAAAGGTTGCCACTGCCCTCACTTTATCGGACATGATTAATGACTTTGGCGTATTACTATATGTTTAATTTAAAAATGACGTTTTACAAAATAAATCCTTAAAATAAACTTCTAAAGAACTGGAATGCTCCATAAAATGGTGGTTCCGGGTACATTGCTTCTTTAACTATCCTCAGTGCTCCACTTCGTCCCAAAGCAAAAGGTTTAACAGCATTTGTTCTTACTAAAATAATACCTCTCGCACTAGAAAAAATAAAAAGGACTTATCTTCACGTCGCGAACCTGTCACTATCTTACCTTGTTGGACAACTCTCTCCCATCGTTACCCTATCGGCTTCCTTTACGTTGGCTTCATTTTCACATTGCCCGAAGAGGAATTGAAAATATGAAGGACAACGTATACCCCAAAATCCAAAAGTCGAATGAATTGATTCAGCAAAGTACATAGTAGACATCATATGACTGCAGAGTGGTCCATCTGTAAATTTTTGTTAAAATTCAAACAGTGCTCTAACTAAGCAAAGGACTATGGTCTATACTCACTCTTCGATTCATTACAAGCTGGCTGAAAATATCCACCATTAACATAGAAGTCGACATGTCCGCTGGGCTCCATTTTCCCAAAAATTCCCATATTGGTGTGAATAACATCAACGAAATCCGCATCGCCCGAGTCTAATTTCATTTTATTGTTGGGACTTGCGAAAAGTGGAAGAGCTGCATCGAGTCCTTGAAGTATGTTTCGTTGCATTCAAATGTCTGGCAATTTATCATAAGTGAAATTTCAATTGTATTTTTCTTCATACCTGTGATCCTTTTGATTTTCTTCCCTGTAGCTGAGGCTATATGCGTTCCAGCAAAGCCGGCAACGTGAGCTCCTAAACTAATTCCAACCAAATGTACATTATGCAAATTGAATACAAGATTTGTTTTTTGAATCTTCATTAGAAATTTGGATAGGCATTCACCAGCATGTTTAGTATTGATCACAGCTGTTGGATAGCATGGCAGGAGAGCAAGTTTGCCCCAATCAACCGTGAGAATATTCGTGGTGTTTCTTTGCAAATAGGCTGGAATATGTAAGGTTCATTTATTGCCTTATTGGATGTATTTTTTTTGGTTTAAATTTCCCGAATAATGGCATGAGGAAAGCAATGATCAGTTGTCTATAAATCAGAACTGGCAGTTATAATTCACATAACCGGCAATAACTTGCAGGAAAATTGTGAGACTAACTCTTGTAATTTGAATTCCACAGATACTGCAGCCCTATGCGGCACTTCTTAAAATATTGAAAGTAAAAGCAGGTTTATCATAGATCTTTTTTGTAGTTTTTAATGAGGTATTCACTTTTCAATGGATTTAACGATACCCTTAGATATATCGTTGTGAATACCTTTATCAATGTAAAGGATGTTTTTAAGAGGTATCGAACATTAATGTGGCAACACTCTACACGTAATGCTACGTATATTATTACAGCTGATATGCATTTTTCAGTTAGTTTGACTTGACGTTTTATCATAAATAGGCTGACGACTGAGCAACATCTGCAGTTTGTGCAGTTTATTAAGACTAAATACTGTTCTGTTCGAGAAACTCGTCGTGCACTCCGGCAATTTAATGGCCAACATAATCGTCCATCAGAACAATAAATTCAATTCACCATGGATTTTTGCCACGCCAGATTTACTGTCATTGATAACGGTGTCCGTCCAGATGTCGTACAGTGCGTAATGAAGTAATCAAAGTAGCTGTATAGCGTAGTATTGATGAAGCCCTAATAAGAGTGTTGGCAATAGCTTGGAAGAAGTTAAGATATGGCTTTGGGTAAATATGCAGGAAACAACGAAATTCGTTCAATTAAACGAATTAAAGCAAGATGTTTCCTATGATTATGTTTGGTTTTTTTGGAGAAGTATCAGAATAGGTAAAAGGCTTGAATCATGAATTTGAAGGCATTGAACTTGAAGGCATTGAATCATTTTTTAAGACAATTTTTTGATGACGATTTATGAGGGACGCCTTTGATAGGCCGGTGATTCCATAGACCCATTAGAACACTAAACAGTGACTTTCTCGGGAACTTCAATTACTCCCGATGTGGTAGTTCTATTTGTTGACGTAGCTACTCAACTAGGAATGAGTCTCATCGCTACACAAACTTTTTTAATGAAATTCGAGATCTGCAGCGATTTTTTCCCAGGCTCATACACCGAACCTACGCATTACTCGGTCACAAGGTCTCTAATCTTAACTATTCTAAAATCTTTTTGGTATTGGTAAATTTTTTGTTTCAATTTTGTTTCGAAATTGTCAAAAAACAATACAAATATAAATGCATTTTTGTTTTCTCCATCTTTCTCTGTCGGGAGTCAACTAGGAGTGTTCTCACTATTTGTGCTTTTTGCTATGAACTAGACTCGGTTTAACCGGAGCTTACTTCACTTTCGAGGGGAAGTTCTTCAATGTTATGTCAAGAGCGTAATAGACAAAGTTTTGTCCCCTTGTCTTGTTCTTGTTCTTGTCCCCAAAAGATGAAAAAAATATGAAAGCACATTTTCAAACATGAAAGGACAAAAAAAGCGGAGTAGATGATTTTGTTTCTAAAACTGCTCTGAAATCGCCACAGGCCAAACAAAACAAGACTGATGATAACGGAGCCAGAAAACCAGCCCATATAAATTGGTTGCCGAAAACATGCAGTTAAATGTCAGCATAGCATGTAGTGCAATCTTAAAAAACAACCAACAACAAAATTTAGACGCAACTGCAACAATTTTCTTCCTGACAAGAAGGATCCAATCAAAAATCAAAATAGACCAAAGAAAATAACACATCTAACTGAAAAAGAAACTCTCATTAAAAATGGTGACGAGAAACAATGAAGTTGACTGTAGTTTGTTTTGTGCCCATCCAAAAGGAGAACGCATTCCGGCTATCTTTTGCCATCATCAGCTCGTTCCGAATTTTTGTCGCGGTGGTGGTCTTATATGTGTCAGGCTTTTATTATTAAGGTACGATGATGGTTATAGGATCATACTGAATTGTCATGAAGGTTTCATGAAGAGTAGGTTCATTTGATTTAGCATATCGGAGTTGTTATATTTGGGTCTCTTTGGGTTGGTGGAAATGTCAGTGTCTGATTAATCACGTTTCCTTTCCTAAAAATACAAGCTGTTTGTTAGTATTTATTAAGTGAGTTTTTCTCGGTTTGAAAACTCTTTGTGTTTTCAGTATATCCAGTCCTAACTACGATCAGAGAAATGCTGAAAACAGTTGACAAATGGCACCTTATGCTAAAAAACAAGAATTATGAATTTGAAATTGCCGCGCTTGTCCTCAACATTGGCAATACTTTCATTGGTGTTCTCTCAAACTTTGACACATATTGTACGATTAGTATTCAATTGTCGTCCATACGAACAAGTCGACAAAGAGTTGAGTGGCGATTTTTATAATGGATGAAAAATTAGAACAACGCGCGTATCTAAAATTTCGTGTTTTAAATGAGATTTCATGTGCCGATTCGTTGAAAATGTTAAAAAAAGCATATGGTGAAGTGTGTACGTCGAAAACATGAGCATATAAATGGTTTAAAAAGTTCAAAAGCGGCCGAGAGAGCCTAGAGAACGAGGAGATCCCTCGACGATTCGGTGAAGTAAACCGATTTTTTCGAAAATTCGCCGAACGCATCATTACTGGTGACGAAACATGAGTTTATGAAATTCGTCTGAATGATTATTGGAAGATGAGTCAAAACCGAAGATAGAACGCAAGAGTCAGTCCAAAATCAAAGCTTTGCTGACGGTTTTCCTCGATACCCGTGGTGTGGTGCACTACGAATTCCTTCCGGCGGTCCAAACGGTCAGTAAAGAATACTTTCTAGGCATTATGCATATTTTACGTGAATCCATTGGAAAAAAAAGGCCCGATTTGTGGAAGAGAAATTCATGAATTATACACCACAAAAAAGCGCCATCTCACACGCCTTCATTTTTCCGGCATTTTTGACCAAAAATTTGACCACTTACGGCATCCAAGCACTGTCCAGTCCACACATGGCACCGTGTGACTACTTTCTTTTACCAAAACTCGAATTGCCATTGCGTAGAATGCTTTTTGAGACCATGAACCTTTGGCGGCCTATAAAACTGTATGGAAAATTGGCTCAAACATTGGCATGCATGCATTGCAAAAAAAGTAGAGGATATTGAAGGGGATAAAAATTTTCCCAAATTTTCCAATTCCCGTTCTTTTTTGATCATAAGGTACGCTTGGCAAAGAGATATCTTTTCTAGGACTCCCTACGTTCCTTCCTGTTGGAGAAGGGGTTCCCATAATCTGAAGACGCCTCTAGGCATAGGAACATGACACCTAGCCCAGAGTATTGCGTCAAGTGGTTGCAGAATAGGTTCTCAGGTTGGCAGGAGAGTTGTTAAGTGGATAGTCCAGAAGCCTTCATCCTAGCCAGCATTTATCCCCCTACAAAAAAAATATGTCTAGTCTTGGTTCATGGTAAACATCTGCAGTAAACGTCTTAGAAAAGCAAATGGTTGAAAATCTGGTCTTTAAGGTTCAGTGTCGTTTTTCTTATGTATATTATGTTACAGTCCTTTCATGTCAGTTTATATATGTTGCAGTTCTCGCATGCAGGCGCACTGTCAAGCTCTGTTCTTATTTTGGTTCTAATGTTTCTGGTGGTTTTGGCATACAAAAGCTTCAAAAATCGAAAAAGACTTTCATTTTATTCTCTTCTGCAACTTATACCCATGAACAATTTTACAGGGTTTGATGATGCAATCAAAGAATAAACCAATTGGTACAGAAAGGAATGGGCTGTCTCCTACATTCTTATTTTTAATTGCTAATATCTGATTGGCCTTACCACTTTCAACAGCTTTCATTTGATTCTTTCGTATTCCACCGGCATAGCCATGAATTAAAACCTTCAAATCATTCCCGGCCGGAGCCCATTCTGGCAGTTGGGGATTTTGATTGTCCAAAGGTATGGGCTCCATTCTGGGTTGCATGCTCGACGAAATATAGAATCGGATAAACTCACTATTACACATTTCATTCACTTTGACCAAACATGATCCCACAATTAAATCGACAGCTGTCAAATTGGGCACAATCACTAGAAACACAATTACCAGCAGTCTCGAAATAACTCGCGTTGGTGAAAGTGAGGTCGGATAAAGAACACGCATCGCGATTACAATGATGGGACAGTGAAATGTTGAGAAAATCAATTAAAGACGTACGCAGAACCGTTAAATCGAGAAACAATCAAATAGATTGGTGATAACAAAGTGATACACCGATGCGTAGAGCTTCCTCCACTACTAAGTCCGACCAGAAATGTTTCTGGTGAGGTGAGGTGTCTCAAATTGTCTTTATTAAAATTCAAATTGTCAAGGAAGCAGTGCACTAAGAACGCGTGAGGAATACCAAATCGATTTGGTGACTATTTGACTACCAACCTGTGACGTTCTTAAATCAAATCGTTGGTCACTATGTGGATAAGTATGCTGGTATCGTTCTAAACCATCTGTTTATGGTGAATTTATTATGATGGAATTAATATTTCTAATGAGATGGTTGATTATATTGCTATTAAAAGAAAACCAAGGTCACAAGCAGCATACAAGGAGTCATACTAAAATATTGATAGCTTAAGCTGGCAATATCTATAATCAAGAAGTAATAAAGTACAAGTAGGAACTCTGTCTCATTAGGATCTGTCGGACAATCTTTTATTTCAAACTAGTAATACCTAATAATAACGCGGTAATCATGCAGAAGTCCATGCATGCTGAGTGAGCTGCAGATCAGTGATAATTTGTTTCGGTTTTTGGTGTGGTCCTTGATTTAATTGTCTGTAGATTTAGTTATGTTAAACGTTCCGCTATCCGCTCTCCAGCGTTGCTGCCGACAGCGGTTATCGTGCCATAAGCACTTCAACAAACTTCTCAGTATCCGCTTTCACAGAATTCCACCGGAGCGCAGAAAAACAAGCACGTGGTCTTCGAGAAACACCGTGATGGATCTCCAGCACTACGTACTGGTGATCGCTGGCCGAGTAATCCTCTAGCACTCTTCAATTTTTCAACTGATTGTATGAGGCACTCTGAAGGGAATTTCACATCAGGTATGGTTCCGACGCAGCCCCACTGATAGAAAGTAGGGGTGTGGCCTGTGTTCAATAAGACGAGTCCAGTTCTACTATTACTATGTCCGGGATCCGTTTACCCCGAGCATCTGATTGAGGCATGCCCCAATCCTCTTGAATTCCTCTTGCGTTGAAATCACCTGCGACAAGCACATGGCCCTCAATATTCGAAACAACGTCCTCGAAAGCATTGAGTCTAAGTTGAAAGGGCCACAACGATTCGTTCGGAGTTAGGTATACACTAAAGTGTGTAGTTCCCGAACACCGAACCCAAACGAAACCATATTCTCACCTTTACGCTGAATTTGGAGGTGACCGCTGTTCCGAACCCAGATGGCGGCTGTACCACGTTGGTGAACTTCTGGTGTGATGTTGCTCGCTCAGAAGCAGCAAATGCCTCTCGCAAATGCTTCGATGCAGATTCATTTGAATAATGCGAATCACTGTAGAAGCGCATTAGCCTTGGTTAGGGCTGCTTGGAATATCCGATACTTCCTTGTACCTGGAATATATTTCAAATCATCGGGTCTCGGGTCATACTCGTGGCAAACAACACAGTGTGACTCGTCTGTGCACTCGTTCTTTTTATGCCCTGACTTGCCACAATTGAAGCATAAGTAGCTTCGGTTAGTTCCATTACATGCCTGTGCAATATGACCGTATTCAAGGCACTTGAAATGTCGGAGTGGAATCGTTCTATGCCTTATCCGACAAATAACCCACCCGATTCTAATTTTGCCCTGCTTCAAAAGCTGTTCAGCTTCCCTCTCTGTTAGGTCGACTATGGCCATGCGTTGAACCCTGTTGTTTGGTTTGGCCAGCCTGACTTTCGTCTCACCTACTACGGGGAAATCACGTTTTAAGGCGTCTTCTATTTCAGGCAGATCTGTAACTTAGTCAATGTCTCTCATTTCGACTGTGGCTTTAGGCTCCAGAGAGTGTACAGTTGCTTTTTCTCCGAGGGCTCTTTTAACTGCGTCACGGAACGCGTCTTTATTATTTGGTCCGAAATCTACAAGTAGTTCTCCTGATCGAGTTCGCCGTACAGTTTTTATTGCAGGATTATATTGGATGTCTTCCGGTTTTACCGCTGCCTTGATTTCTCGCAGAACATCCGCATACGATCTACCGTCGGTGCGTTTAACTAGCAGTGTCTGCCCATTAGGTTTTTGACGCTTCTTTATCTTTGCTACTTGGGTTTTCTGCGATGATTTACTGCATTTCGGTTCCTATGGAGACTTATCGATTTTCAACTTTAGGGCCACCTTCTTGGCAGCTTTGGATATTGCCGTCTGAAACCCTCCTCCATTGTGATTTGATCATTTGACGTCCTGTCCTCATCCTTCCTCCATTTATCTCCATCCCCTTTGATCGGGCTGCAGGCCAACTTGTTGCTGGCAATAGAAATGTGACGACTAGTGCGCCTTCGAAGAAATTAGCCTGTTGCTCTTCCTTTGCCTTTAGCTACCTGCGTCTATAGTGACCAATTCGGGTTAGAAGGTCTTCCAACTCCAGGGCACCGTTTTTAAGGTTAAGGCTAAGGTTCGTTTGGATATTGCTTGTAGCAGTGATGCGTTTCATAACTCTTCCTGCTTAACGGTAGAGCCGCTCTTTCTCTGCACGATCCAAAATAATCGAAGTGCTCTGTGTCTGCCGTACAGGGATTTCTATATTTGTGTCCCATGTTTCAATCACTTTGGTGGTGATGACTACAATCACAGGTTACTCGCCCAGGTTGTGAAAGTGTCTGTTCTTCTTTTGTTGGTCGCTCTGGTGTACGCCACGTTTTCCTGCTGCACCCGAATGACGTAAGAATTTATGGTTGTACCTGATTTTTTACTTTTCGTGCGTCCGTTTTCGAATGTTTCTATTCCGTTGGCGTCGTTTCTTTTGTATATAATTTGTTTGCTCTCATTTCTTATGGGCCCCCCCGCTAGGAGCCGCTATCTCCATTCGCGTGTGTAGTCGCCTTATATATGATATAGTCGCAGTGAGGCCATGCGAGGTTTGGCACCAGTCCTAACGGGGACAGGTGTTCAGAGACAGACCGGCACTAATCGGGAGTTCGTCTCAACCGAATCTACACCACTAACTCAATGGTGCGAACTTCGAACGTAATCAGAGGACTGCCAAGGTCTCACCGGGTATTAGACGGTATGATCATTTGATTGGAGTCGTTCACACTCGAGTGTCACCTCAGTGCTAGCGTGCGACGAAACTAGGTCCAAAACACCATATCCACCAGCCCAAGGCGTCAATTTCGGTTAATCAGTCGAATCGTAGTCAATAATTGGTTCAGGGTCATATTCCGTGAAATCCTCTGGTTCCTCGGGTACTTGGGGCCGGCACTCCCCAAAGAATACTAGCTTTCAGGAATTATCTTGGTATTAAGAAGCTTTCAGGGTACTCCTGGTTGGGAAAAGACTGGTAGGAAATTTTTTTTTTGTGACTTATTTTGACTCACGTTACGAATCTAGTGTAATTAATTCTGCTCATTAGAACTCAATTCTAATAAATTGGTAAAACCAATTTTTTAACAGATATTCAAACTTAATCAATTGATATAATTAAAAAAATTATTTTATTTCAAATCGGATTAAATGCTATTTCTATGAACGAAAATTGTACAAAAAACTGTGAACTTATTTATGAAAAGGAAGAAATTGCTGTGCTTAATTTTGAATGATAAAATGTTTCATTGTGCCAAACGTTTAATTTTTTTAATTAAATTTAGCATTATTTTTCCCGATTAATTTCAATTTTTTCGAGTTCCTTTTAGTTCAATTTTTAAAATTTCTCATTGATCTCATATATCGAAAAATCCTTCATTGCAACGCGGCTTCACTAACTAACCTGATCATTATTCGAAGTTACCATATGCACTCGATCTACCTCTAAATAAAGTATTCAGCTGGTGTAGAATGAAAGATCATGAAGTTAGATTGAAACAGGTTAGTAAAGGTTAGAATGCATTGGTATTCCGATTTCTTATAACTTTTAAGATATTATTTCTAATTTGTGTAATAATTCTGCCAAGAGCTTAGTTCACGGTCGGGCATCGTCCTTAGAAAATGTAAGCATCGTTTTGAATTCTGAAAATTGTTGATTCAAATCAAATTAGCATAGTGTGAACGATGTCATACTATAGGTCAGTTGATTTTTCAATCTCGCGTCGCATTCCAAGTACATGCCGTTCTACATTCAGCACAAGGTATCTATTACGTGATAATATTAGGAATAAGTTACAATTTGGAACATGCGGAAGTTGACAAATGTCTTGAGTACAATGTTGGCGACATTGCATCCATTACCACGGCTGAGGTTGAAATGTCTTCACCGAAAAAAGCAAACTGTTGAAGAAGTCATTTGTTCAACGTATTTTAACCGATAGCTATCTGAGTACGTTTAACAGGGCAAAACAGGTGATATATGCTAAATAAGTATAGACTTAAGAGAAAACCACGGTAAAATGACGAATATAGTGTTGCCAGTCCTGTTGCTTCGTCTGCAGACTTTAAATGAGTTGTTTAACTTACGAATATTAAAACCAGATAAAAAACTATCAAAAAGTCCTTAGGCAGATGCTGAAAACTAAGCAACACTCGATATCATTACACTACCTGAATGTGTGACATAGATCTAAGACCCCTTAAATTTTTGATGAAAATCACCCCTACAGGTGACACGGGCACTCATATCAAACCTCTTTTTGATTGCCGCACCATTCATGAAAGTAACCGCTGCAATCACGACTTGATATACCAACAAGAAGTTTAATAAACTTTTAGTGATTGTGAGTAACAAGCATTTGCGAAAAACGTCAGTAGAAATATTTAAAAAGAAATAAAGAAACCTATGACGATTCGCGTACATATACGATGCGGCAAATATGAGCTCCCCAACTACTTCGTTGATCACTGGCACATATCTATTGCGTCACGAGTCGATGTAACTATCATTTATGCAGACGCAGATACTTAGATTGGTTCAAGTCCTCAGAGTGCAAGCTTAAAAGCGCACTAAAAACATTTCTGATTGTAATAAGTTGTAATTGGTCAACGGCATCGAGTTGAATGCAGGAAATCAATCTCGGTTAGGTGAAGTGGTTGTGTGATGTTCAGTGCCTTATTGGTGACTTCCTAAAGTGAAAATTTGAAAATTCTTTCTGCAATTAGAAAGTAATATGGTCGTGATGGCGTTCGGTTATGTGAAAATTTCCGTTGTTCTCACAGTAATTTGTTGTGCAAAATGTAAGATCCTCTATGGTTGTTTCTATGTTGGAGTACGTGTGCAATTTTGAGTTTTCATTTGCTAGATGTGAGATCACAAGGATTCATTCAACAAGCATTGTTCCTCGGAGACGCGAACGGTTTCAATACAACAAGAGATGATTGCATTTGGAAACGAGGACTTGATAGTTATGATAAATGTCCTGATCCAAATATCAATTTGTATCTTTATACAAATATCAACAATACGAAAGAACTTGTAAGTACTTAATGCTAATCTTTGGTTTTCTTAACGAATTGGAAGTTCGTTTCGCGTATATCACGGAAAACATGTATATCGATTTACGAACAAAAAAATTGCATGAGCATAAACTATGAGTCAAAGAATTTTTGTAAGTGACACTTATGAAGCCTTTATTCAACTGAATGATATCGCCAACTTATGACTCTCAGTTACAACCTTACGTCATCGTAATGTTCACAATCTATTACTAGAACTTCAAGAAACACAAGTTATCCAAAGTTAAGTCCAATATAATATGAAGTAAGCCTAATATAGACTTATCTCATTTTCAAATAAATTGATTTTAGCGGTATTTGCATATCCTTTGTCGCAGATTTCTTCCTTTTTTATGACAGCTTTCTCAAATTCGATGATTCTTACACCTTCCCAATTACAACTCAAAATAAACCAGAGGGACTTTAGCACATGCAATGCTTACTCAACCCGATAATAAGCATCACAGGTACATCCCTTCTGTCAATTTCATATTCTGGTAATCCCGCCTGCCTTACTTTCATGTATTTGTTTATTGAGTTAATACCCTTTCATTGGGTTCGAATTAGAAATGGATAAAAAGCTAAAAAGGTTTTGGAACCATATTGAAAATCAATCACGTCAAAAATGATAGATGAAGGCACCAGTTCATACCTATAATATTTCGTTACTATTTCGTCGCAGACAGAACGCTTAATAAATTTAGTTTAACTCCAAGCTTTTTCAAATTTTGTTTATCAAAGAAGATTATTACTAAGCATATTATGAAATTAATATTCAATATTGGATATGGGAATAAGTTTCCACCGTGTTTTCGACAAAGTTTTTAGACTATTTCAACATTAAAGAATAGAGTCACGTCATTCAAGGTATTCACTATTTGAAGCTATAACCTTCTCCCATCTTTCAGTTAGCTTAGGGATTCCTCGGCGAAAAAAATCCTTCGGTTCGATTCAGTCATCAAGCCATTTTTTATACCCTTCTCTGAGTACCCTTAGTACCCTACCCTATCTTTATACCCTTCTATAAGTAAAACGTTCTTCAGTGAGAGTCAATTGCATGGAGCGGAACAAATGGAAACCCAAAGGAGCAGTGTCTGGGGAGTACGGTTGAAGTGGGAAGATTTTCCAATTCACACCTTCCGAATATATTTTGACCAACTTCGAAATCTGTTTGCCATATCTGTCTGGCAAACTGATTTCGTTTCTAGCCGTTTTTCCTTCAGAGCTCGATTCAAACGGATGAGTTCCCGTCGATACACATCCCCAGTGATTGTTTCAGATGGTTTCAGGGATTCGTAACAGATGATGCCACTGTGGTTCCACTAGATGCACAACACGACCTTGGAAGCGTGAATTTTCCGTTTGGGCATCGATGGATCTTGTTCACCTGGCAATACTCAATGTTTTGGTCATTAGGGTTATCGTAGTACATCCATTTCTCATCCCTTGTCACAATTCGATCCACGAAACTCTTTCTTTTTTGTTGTTGAAGAAACGTCTATCACGTCATCAAACACCGCTCGATGTCCTTCTCTCTCAGTAGATTCGGCACCCAAGTCTCAGCTTTTTGGATCATTACCATTGCGTACAAGCGCTTACCGACGCTAGATCTGTCAACATTTAATTTCTGCGTACATTTAACAATTCTTCTAAGCTTCAACTTAAATCTTCATTCAACAATTCCCGTCGTTGTGGGTCTTCAAATATTTTCGGTGCCCCTTCACTATCCTTATCAGTCATATCAAAACCATCATTTTTAAAATGTCGAAATAACTGTCTGAATATCGTCTCAAATGGAGCAAGATCACCGTAAACATCAACCTTTATACGATAAGTATCCTGAGAAATTTTCTTGAGAATGAAATAAGACTTACTAGGTAGGCTGAGGAACTAAGGCTTCCCGCAAATGCAGATTTATCAATATGAAAGTGATATTTTCAACACGACAAAAAAAAATGTTTACGCTTTTAAGGAATGCCGACTAGAGCGTTCGTGAGCCTACGCATAAACCTTCCAATACCAGGAACACTATCACAGCAGACACTAATAGTATCTTTTAGGACATCTGTCTACCAACGGCGGAAACATATACCCATACCCAATTAAATATTAAAAATATTAAATACACTAGCATTAATATGTGTATGTATACAATAAATATCATCAGATACAGCTTGTTCGACCATATTTCTAAGTTATGATGCAGCCGCCCTTACGTGTTCCTTACGCCCTCCTCATTCCTTTCCAAGTCTGCCTCTTTTCAGCTATTCTCATCAAAGATGTGCCGGCTTTTTCCTTATATTATAGTCCCTTTGAATCTTTGGGTGCGTTCTTGGTCGTTCGATTGCTCTTGGGTACCACTGCGTCATTCTTGTAGTTCATCAGCTGTTTGCCATTCTCGCCAAGTGACAGGCCCATCGCTATTTCAAGGTTTTCGCTCCATTTATCATGTCTATTACCTGGGTCCTTTCTCGTATCCACGATAGTCTTTTGCGATTCCTTCGTGTAATGCCCAGCGTGCATCTTTCCATCGCACTTTGGCAAGCTGGTGTTTTCTCGTTATTCCCGTTGTTGGCACGCATGCTTCACTACCGTATAGCAGGACTAGTAGGATACATTGGTTGAAGGTTTTCGCTGTCAAGTACATCTTCATGTTGGAATTGAATATAATCGAGTTCTACCCGAAAGCACTCTATCTCATCTAAATTCGTCGATTGTTTTCTGATAGAAGTGAACCGGATTTGTGTGTTAGCTGACCAAGGTAGACTTTGACTATTTCTAGCGCGGTGTTGTTAAATTTTGTATGTCCTTGAGTGCTTATATAATCGTTCAACATTATCTTGGTTTTGCTTAGGTTCATTTTCAAGTGTCCTTTTCCGCTAGCCACGTTGAGTTCATTCAGCTGTTCTTGTAGTTCTTCTTGGCTGTTGTCTATCAGGACTATATCATCTGCGAATTTCAAATGGTAGAGTTGCTCGCCATCGATGTTCAATCCTTTACTCTCCCAATGTTTTCTGTTCGCATTCAGAAGATGCCCCCTAATGTAGTGTTGATGAGCGTTGGCGATATAGTGTCTCCCTGTCTTACCCATCTTACCCATCTTACCCATCTTACCCATCTTACCCATCTTGTGTCAGAAAGTCTGGAGTGTCTTCTAGCACTTTGTCCATTGCTCTGCATTGGGTTAGCAAAAAAACATCCGACAACCAATACAACATAAAAGGATGCCAGATGTTACAACTAAACCCAGCTTTGCGCTCAATATGGTCGGCACGCGTTAAGAAAATTAGAAAAGGAGGGTATTGCATAGTTCAAATAAAGGAATACGTACAAAAAAAAATTGGAAATATGGAAATAAAAAAAACGATAGGTACTAAGAGGGCGAGGTACATTGGAAGACATATTGTTTGAACTCTTCAAATACTCCCCAATAAAAACAAAATAGACAATACTATAGAATAGATACCGAAGCACCGTATTCAATTATAGATGGCCGAAAACATAAAAACCATTCTGTTGCTTGCATGAAAGGATTGCTACGCAGTCATCCAAAAACAAATTTTTTGAAGGAAGAATATTTTTTTCAAAAAATCTAGGCAACAAACCTAGTGCTTCGAGAGACATCTCGATTGTCACTAAAAAGCAGAGACAGCGGGTTTCCGCTGTCCGTTTTTTAGTGACCGCTTATTATTCTCCGCATATTTGAGAACTTCTTCCGGTGAAGTAATTCACATTCATACACAGATGTATGAGCTTCATTAAGTAACGTACCTCGTTTCTTCACTCCCAGTCATTTGAATTTTGTTGCGCTGCCAAAAGGTGCTATTCCACTAGAACCAGTGCTTCTTTCACCAGAATACTTGGGAAAAGAGTCTTAACGTCGAAAGGCCCCTAAAATTCCTCATCCAATATAGGGCCACATTTTCGATGTCTGATTCCCACTTCCTGGCTATTTTTGACAGTATTTACGCAGAAGTTGCTGTCGAAAATAGTATTGAACAGGTGTAATAGCCATTTGGATTTTTTTTGAGTAGGTGAATTCATCGCTGGAATTATATTTCTCATCTGATTTCCCGACTTATGTATTTTTAGTAGACATCTAATTCGTGGCAAGCATGGCTTTGAATTTGACTTTTAGCTGTTGTGAATTTTCGATGATAGGCTGGCAGTCCTTCAAAGCCTTGTTGATTCTTCTGATCGATTCTGGCAGGGGGTTCACCCTCAATTCAAGAAACTCTCTGTTGTTGAGGGTCTTGTTGACTGCCGCTTTATTTTCTTGTTTTAACATTATAACAAGCTTGGTGGCTTTATCCGCGTGGATAAAGTAGACCGGCTTGTTATTTAATTCCATGATCTTTTTATTTTCTGCAAGGTTTGTGACACCTGGTGCCTCACATTGTTTTGAGATTCCATGTTGTCCAAGTTTGTGGCTGCCTCCACATCTATTATGAAGTCGTCCAATGCGCTGCGACTGGTTGAGATTGCAAAGTTCAGCCCTTAGTTCAATAGTTTTAATTGTTCATGGAAGAATACCTGGCTGAATTTGGTAACCACAAATTTAGGGATTATTTCTACAGTAGTTGATTTTTTTGGGCCTTTGTTTTGGTAATTTGTTATAGCATTCAACTTTTCCGTGAGAATTGTCCTTTTTGGCTTTGATGCATTCGAAGGAATTTTACTTGGTCCAATATTTCGCAAGTATCGCTTTTCCTAGTCGATGCGTTCGTTTTTGTTTTTTGAGCGAAATGTAGATTTTCCTTTCGTCATGTATGTCCAATGTAAGTCTTTGGACGTGCACATGTTATTCTGCATGCTGTATGTGGTTCCAGTGAATTTATGGTTTCAACATGACAGGATATGATGGTCTCTAAAGATGTCATTGTTTGCTCTTCAACACTTTGGCATGGCAAATATTTGCCATTCTGTGTATTATGACACACGGAACATGCGTGTTCTGAATGTTTGGAAACGTTTCTCCTATCAAAAGTACTTGCAAGAATTTCAACTTTTCGCTGTCCAGGAAATTTTCTATACGTCTTTCCATTCTAATGAGTGGCACTCAAACCCTATTTCCAAAATAAACTCCGTCGACATATGGTACTTTTGCTTATCTAAATCTGTATTCGATTGCTAAGGTATGTTTGTCTTTAAGGTATGTTTTATACATCCCTAAAATGATGAGGAAAACTTTAAACCCGCCCAAGAATTATTATGTACACCTTAGCCTGTAAGTATCGAAACCACAGGAACTGATATTAAAAGCAAGGAATCATCTGAACAACCCCAGAAGTAGTGGAGTCAGGTTTCAATCAACATTGAACACCCTTTTCTGATCCGTATCTAAAAGTACGTTGGATACTAACTATAGTATCTGTCCGGATCAGTTAGAGTACACTTAAATACTAATGAGTTTGTAGCGTTATCACCTCAAAGAATTTGTATCCTCGGAAAGTGCTGCTAAAGTCTAGTAGGATACATTTATAAAGAAAAGAAATGCACCACGATTCTTATGAGTACTCATCCTCTTCTTTCATCATTTAAACTATTTAAATATTCGTATCTCAAGATGAGATACATGATTTTCGGGCTTGTCCAACTATCTAGAAGCCAAGATTTACATTTCGTTTGAGATAGTCTCCATTCGATTGCCAAGGCTTCTTTGGAGGATTTTCTCTTCTGTGCAACAAGCTTTTGTGATGTTGTCGTTTGATGGTTGAGACGATTCATGAATAACACTGCTCATCATATTTCAGTGCACCATCCTCTCCATTTCAAAGATAATTAAGTAAAACTAACTAACTGACTAACAAAATTTAGGAGATCTGAAGGTACTGTAAAAAAATTGCTTAGTATCTTGTATAACAAGGTAAAAAGCAATTTGATTGGTTTTAAAGCCGTTCCTATATATAAGAAAATGATTTTTTATGCAAAAATAAACTGCTGGAAGATTCATTCGTATTTTTAACGTTTTTCAGTTGGATACAAATCAAAAAGACTGGTTACGAAACAGCAAATGGGACCCACAAAAAGATAATGTCATCGTTATCCATGGATATGCTGGGAGCGATAGTTCTCTTCCGATCTCCGTTTTGAGAGATGGTATGTGAAACGACAACGAGTGAATCCTTTAAATTCTTGTTTTTTTATTGAAGCTTACTTAACACATGGCAGCTACAATGTCTTCATGGCTGATTGGGGTGCTTTGGCCAAACCACCATGTTACGTTTCAGCCGTTCACAATCTTAAGTCGGTGGCACGATGTTTGGCGGAAAGCTTCACATTCTTGCGTGATTCCGGTCTAAAAGTGGAGAAAACAACATGTATCGGGCATTCGCTTGGTGCCCACATATGTGGACTGATTTCCAATTACCTTAGTTTTCGCGTCGAAAGGATTATTGGTATGCGTCTCAGTTGCTTAGCACACTTTGTAGGAAAATTATAAATACTATCGAAATAAAATGTTAATAATATTATGGCGAATCATCATAAGTTTATTCCACACACAGCTCTTGACCCTGCACGACCACTCATAAAACCAGGCAATTCAAATCGTTTGGACAGCGGCGATGCCAAAGCTGTCCATGTCATTCATACAAATGCTGGATATTATGGTGAAAATGGCCGAGTAGGACATGTGGACTTTTGTGTTAATGGTGGAAAACGACAACCTTACTGTGCCGCAACGAGTAGTAAGTAAAAAACATTGATTCGTTTGATAATTATCTATGTTTGCGGAGAAAGTGTGCTTGGTTGAATGAGCTCAAATATGTTAGTAATAATTGGCGATATTAACATGCCTCGTCAGTTTGCTGCTATGCGATTTGAAAAGAACTAGGTTAAAATTAGTTGGCGGATTGCAAACGCTTAACATACATTTATACAAGGATGTAACTAGTTTTCGGTTGCACATTTCTGTTTCCCAATTATCGTCAGATTGGGAATTACCTAGTCTTGGTAATTCCCAACCGACACAGTTCTGCGAACTATTTGTCTTTAAATACGACTTCTGATTTTTTTTGTTATTGTAGACGAGAACCTGTGCAGCCATATTTGGTCCATTTGCTACTTGGCTCAAAGTATTTTCACCGAAAATGAACCACACGCTGAACCCTGTGCGCGGCGATGTCCATCAGGTATTGGAAGCAAATCTAGGAGCGCTATTTTCAGGAGAAACAGAAGCTTAGCTCAGTACGCTGTGAGAAATGCTATTCCAATGGGACAGCATACACCTGTGAAGTAATTATAACACCAGAAATTTAAAAAAAACCGCTGCTCAAGAAAATTGCTAAAATTTTAACATTTTAACAATTTCAGTGCACTCGGATCGTTTTGCTTGAAAGATACTTCACCACCGTTTTGCCCAACTTCGCCAGACTCAATAGGAGATCCTAGATGTTGCCTTCATAACAAACAATAAAATTAGGCACGGATAAGATTTAAAAATTTTATAGATTAAGATTTTTGTTACCTTTGTTTTTAGATCCTATTTTGGTCATTTTTGTTTGAATTTTTTTTTTATAGTAAACATTATTTATAAAACCAATTACTGCTTCGTCACACATGAGTTTGTATATTGAAGAAACCTTATGAATGCGGAATGAATAGTAAGGCATAAGTATGGTAAACTGAACCCATGGGGTACTGAAGTACTCCAGGAGTCATTACTAATTTTTCATCCTGTTTGTACTGTGAATTTGAATTTTCCTTCTTACGAGTATTCTACGAGTATTGATTTAATGTACGTGCTTATGAGCGTCCTGCGATACCAGTATACCCTAGTGGAGGAATAATATAAAAATTTGTCGTTGATTCCCATTAATGCATCCACAAATTATGTTAGACAGTGTTGTGTTCTGGATGTTTTTGGTGGCAAAATTTACTCACAATCACAATTTATATGTTTACATAAGTACATGTTGAGTACTTATGAAGCTCATATACGCACTTCAGAGTGCATTATTTAATCCGCATGATGTAATAAAGTAGAGTACACACACTTTGGTTCGTATTCCCTTTATAGCAATGGTATTTGATTCTGATGTCGAAGTGTAAGCTTACCAGGACGCAATGGATATATTATACGATGTTACGATTGCGGTAACATATATAATGCTTTCAAGCGTGGTTTTGAGCAAGGCACCGTCTCGTGAACCTTTGAACTTGAAATATTGTGGCTCTAACCATGGGACAGTCCAAGTTATGAGAGCTGTTAGGTTTCATCAACAACATATCGAACGTACGAGGGCGGTTCAATGGGTATCAATGTTTGATGGCAGAGGGCGTTCCTGAGAGAAGTTGCTATTATCATCGTGTGCTGCTCTCTGTCAAACGACGATAAACCTCATTTCAGACTGATTGATATGTTACTTCGGATTTGGCAGCCATTCGAGTTAGATGTGTTTCGTGATTTTCGCTAATATGGAAAAAGAGCGACATCGTTCTTCGTATTTTATTTTTGGATAGGAAAAAAAATGCTAGGAGATAACAGCAAGGTTGGATGTTATTTATCGAGACACTTCACCATCTATGACCACAGTAAGATATTGGTTCAACGAATTTAAACCTGGTTGAAAATTTTTTTTGATGAGGAGCAACCAGGACGCCTGGCAGACATGGTTAGCGAAGAAATCTTTCGAAAAGTCTTAAACGTGATTCTCGCTGATTGACGGGCGAGAGTGCGCGAAGTCGCAGAGGTCATAGATGTGTCACCCGGAACGGCAATTAATATTTTACATGATTGATTACAGTTGGCGATGGAGAAATTTTCCGCGGAGCCGCAATTGCTCACAGTAGACAACAAGCGGCCGCGGTTGTTAGCTTCGAAGCAGTGTTTGGAGCAATTCAAGCATGATCCGAACAAGTTTTTGCATCGTTATCTCGTTTGATGAAAACTGGATTCATCATTATACACCAGAAACTAAGCAACACTCAAAACTATGAATTTATCCCGGAAAATCTGCTCTGAAGAAGGATCCGAAGACAGTCCCATAGGCCGGAAAGAACATGGCGACGATTTTTTGGGATGCGAACGGCATTATCTTAATGGATTTTTTAGAAAAAGGAAAAACAATCACTGGACAATGCTACAGTGAGTTATTGGACCATTTCATTTCTACACGTTTCACCATGATATCGCACCAACACATTCCCCGGGTTAGTCTCCGATAACTACATGAATTGCGTTACAAATTGTTGATGCACCATCCGTATTTACCCAATCTGGCTCTATTGCAACTTTTTCTTGTTCCTCAAATATGAACAAATGGCTCGCGAGAAAACAAATTTTGCTCGAACGGGGAAGTCATCGCCAAGACAGAGGCGAATTTCGTTCAGAGTTGGTCAAATCCTATTTTTTGTAGGGGTTTAAAAATGGAAAGAATATTTGGAGAAATGTGTCTTCCTAAAAGGGGACTATGTTGAAAAACTAGGAGTATTTTTTTGAAAAAATTGTGTCTTCATTTCTAACACGGTTACATATTGAACCGCCCTCGTAATCATACATGTAAGCTGAATAAGTCTAACGCTGAACTGTTCAACCGAAGACAAATTCGTTGCTTTAGTTGGATTAGCGGGTTACATGCATATCAGGATCTTTCCACAAATCCATATTTGAGAATTGTTTGAAAAGCATCCCATAAGCCACGAAATTACCATAATATTTGACAATTTTCGGAACCATGTAAAGGGTACGCCTGAAGTACCCGTTTCAGGCTTAGAACTGAAAGATCTACACTTGAAATTATTTTTAATTGTTCATGATACTAGAAATAAGACCACACAAAATGTAGTGATGACGTTTTTGATGAAAAAGGATTGATTTAAATAAAAAATAAACGTTAGCTAGGGAGCTTGTAGCATGGATTGTTGAAGGTAGGCTTTAACTTTTGAGTTCTTTTAAAATATTCAAAAATGAAGCCAGTCTTGTTATACAATTTTTCAAGAACTGACTTGAAACAGTTGGGGAATTTACTTGTTTCAGAATACTTCGAAGAACGCTTCGATATAGCAGATGGGATGCAATCGAATTAGTTAGAAGAATTGTTGAACAACCTTTGCCTCGTTAAAAATTCCTTCTGTGTATTGCGTAAGAAGTTATGATGGATTTGCTTGTTTGTATTTGTATTGTTTTGATATAAAAAAACCGGCCAGAATTGATCAATAGAAAGGGCGTTGTCTTCCATCATGACAATGCCACACCATACACATCTTTGTTGACGCGGCAAAAATTGACAGCGCTTGGCTGGGAAGTTTTAATTCATCCACCGTATAGTCCAGGACTTGCACCATCAGACTGCAATTCGTTTCTGTCTCTGCAAACCTTCCATAATGAAAAGAAATTCACTTCAAAAAGGGACTGTAAAAATCACTTGACCAACTTTTTCACTGATGAAGAAGTTCTACACAGAACAGAAGTTCTACACACAGAAGTTCTACACAGATGGAATGTCTCTGCCCAAAAAATGGCAAAAGGTCATAGATAATAATTGACAATATGTACTTAAATGAAATCGATTTTAAATAAAAGAAATATTCAATCGAAAAATGACAAAAAAGACTCAATATTTTTTACACTTACCAAAAATAATAATTTTATATTGCTGCATGCCTTGTTATTGTTATCGCAAGAGATTGTTTCGCAGGGACCTAAAGTCACCTGTTTAGCTTACTCAGGGTGATTACTACTGCTTACTTACTTATTTCCTTATTTACTTACCTACTTACTTACTTACTTACTTACTTACTTACTTACTTACTTACTTACTTACTTACTTACTTACTTACTTACTTACTTACTTACTTACTTACTTACTTACTTACTTACTAAAGCCTGTAAGATTTTCGGGCGGCAAATTATTGCCCATAATGGGCCATATACACAAATCACATTTACAATAACAGGCAGAGAGTAGGAGATGGAAAGAAAGACGTATTATATAGAATCAAGTGCTTCAATCATTGGTTGTAAAAGGAAAAAACATGGAAACCAGAAAATACAGATTATTTTGATTAATAAATTGTTCTCCGAAGCATCGGATTTTTCTTGATTACTTTTTGGTTTATTTTTTGCTTCATGCAAATGTATTAAGTTTTAATTTAAGATTTAAAAACTCATCTCTTATTAATTCAACTATCAAAAAGGAGAAACAAAGCAAGAGGAGAGAACCGTAAATTTTTTAAGGAAGGCAGTTTTACAGAGAGGATTGTGGCAGAAAAAAATGGGGCAAGCCATAGTTGTGTTGCGTTTTTACTTAAACATTTTAAGTGTGCTTTTTGTTTAACATTAGATGGTGAGAATAGAATGATAAAACGTTTTATAAATACGAATTATATTTATTACAAAAATCTAATTCTACTTATTTGGGTTGAACCTCTTGTGGTCAAAAGTTTGTAAGGAGTGTTTTCACTATTTGTTACTACGAGATGTCCTTATTATCAATATCTTTCGTTTTAATCATTTACAACAGGGTTGGCAAATAGATCATCAGGAAAGCTCATTCGCAGATTGATAGATGGGAGGGAACTTAAATGCCTCCAGAACTAAATTTAAAATTGTGTATAGGAACTCATGAGCTTTGGGCTACAAGCTCTTGGGTAGATTTCATTGATGCCGTAAAGACAAGAAGCAAAAAATCGGAGGAAATCGTTTTTAACATAACGCAATAACTAAGGAGCGCTAATATCTTTTGGGAGGATGGTGGAAAGAAAGACATACGAATGCCTCATGTAGAAATTGAATGGAAATTTCGCACTGCATAGAGCACTACTTTAAACATCCTAGATTGTGATAGAAAACGCCATAATAGAGTGTTTTACGCTGGCGTATTACTCGATGCATTTAACGACTATCTGCAGGACGGTCGTTTGCGGTCGTAGCGCTGCATAGAGATAATGTTTCTACTGAACAGGAATGGAAAGGAATATTCAATGGATTTTGAACAAATCAGGCCTCATGTATCCTGATTACGTTCAGAGTGCATCGAAATTGACATCAAACGTTTGCCAAGTTGCAGTGCCATCAAACGTGCCATCTTTCTTGGCTCGGTCGTCAAATAACAATTTTTTATGGCTGCAACTCAGGTAATCTAGGTCCTAGGCCAACACCTAAAACCTAGGCCAACAATCAACATAGCAATTTCCATTGTCACTTTCATAATATTGAAAACTCACGATACATGAATTGCTTGTTCCAACCGGAGACAACATATAACGCCTTTCAGATCTTCTCTCCTAAACTCTAGAGAAAAGACGAGCTGGCTACAGACACTTTGTTGGGTACGCTTTTGAATCCCAAAGGAAAATAAAATTGTATTTTATAGCACGCAGGCCATGCCGATATCATCAACATGACCCGTGTGGTCACTCTCATAGTGGGCATCTTCGGTCGCATCAAAGCTCAAAGAGGAAGGAGTTACCTTCTCAGTAGCCCTCAATCCGTCCATCCGTCCGTACGGGAAGGAAAGTAGCCCCTAATTCTAAGTCACCTGCAGCCGATGGTCCAGGCTAAAAGGGCCTAGCTCAAGATAGTATTACGAATAGGATTTTAGTGTGATAAGGGTGTGGTTGAGTTGGTTGTCCGGTTTCTATGTGTGCCATTGAGATTTCAACATTTAATGTGATAGGTTTGGTATTTAGTTGGTAGTCTTATCATTCTATGTACCACTGGCAATTAAACATTCAGGATTTAGATAGCCTTCACATCCCTCACCCAAGACAAAGTGTACATATAACTGTTATGGAATTATAATATCATCCCTATATTCGATAATAACCAAAAAATGTTGTTTCTACGACGATCTTCAAAAAATGAATAAAATTCAAACATTTTAACTAGTGGCAGCACCAATGTGTGTGCATACGTTAGCGTATGGAGTAATTGAGTTAGCTGAATATATTGGAATCGCTTGCCTAATGCAGGGCGTTACTTTTCGAGAAATATTGCCAACCGCGAAACTACAAATAAATTTTCCAATTTATAGAATGCCAATCAAAAATATTGAATCACATCAGATCGATTTGTAAAAATATTTATTAAAATGAATTATAGCTTAAGTGTGACATAAAATAATTAACTTATCGTGTTTAAAGCTATTTTGTTGATGATTCTTAAGTTCTTCTTTAAATAAATTACTAAAATTATTGACTATCTATCAGTAAACGGACAATGTTTCGCATAGTCCACTTCCAGACAGTAAATTCCGCGTAAACTGAAAGAGAATGAATAAAAATGCTAGTGACCATTTATAGGGACCAAAGAAAAAAAAATCTTACTCATCAGACGCGTCATTGCCCAATTTATATTCACTTAAATATCCTTTGTATTTGTACGAACTATACGAGCGATGATGTATTTGAACAGGCAATTTATTTGGACCATCTAAACCGACGCATCCATTCGGGCATGGCACACCTAGAAACTTTTTATGCTTAAATATGGCGTTCGCCAGGTAGCATATGCTCAAGAAATGACTACAACGTGAACGTTCTGAAATGAAATTAAATGTGAATTTCTTCAAATCTCACTAAATGTAAATTTGATGCTGATTGAAATTTAAATTCAAGGTTTTAAGCTACACAATCGTACAAACAATTTCTGCAGGAAATAAATCAAGGCAAATAAGCCATAGATCATTTCATCTTACTTATTGGATGTCCTTTACAATATGGTTGATATTTTCCGCCATTGATGCAATAGTTCAAGTGCCCAGGGTTATCTTGTTGACCTAAGTATCCTGCATTCGTGTGAATAACTTGCACAACATTGGCGTCGTCGTGAGATAGTCGAAAGGATTTCGATTGTACTCTTTCTATTAATGGTCGCGCTGGATCTAGTCCTTAAAATTAAAATTGTGATATTGTTTAAGGACAAATCAAGAAAGATATTCATAATCAACTTACCTATAATTTTGTACTGTCGCTTTGTCAAGTGATTTGATAGCATTCCACATATATGAGCACCTAATGAGTGGCCAACACATGTGATTTTCTCTCTAGACGCACCCTGGTATGTCAGGTAGGAGTATATCTAGAATTGTATATTCAGCTGTGAACTTATGTATAGACATACATAGATATAGATAAAGTATTATCAATAATACTCAGTATTATCAATAATATTTAAACTTTAATCAGCAAAGATAATCAAGTATAAACGGCAGAAAATATTCAACGTAATTGACGCTGAAAAACAAAAGACTTAAGCGAGTAACCTGAACTAGAAGCTGATCAATTTATTAGCAATTAATTGGCAACTAAGATTTCGTGAAGAAAATTCAAAGATAGCTGAGTAAAACTGGAAAAAATGGATACTAAAAAAGAATATAATATATATATAAAAAACGGGACTTTCAGTCCTTCTTAATGCTTCTTCTTTTTGTTCCTAGCTTTACCGCCCCTTTTGAGCCTTCGATTGCTGGTCATTGTAGAACGAATTAATTTACTGCATCCGAAAAATGATCACATATGTATATAATGTTTATTTATAAAAATGGTATTTGTGTGACTTAATTGTGGCTATCGCATAACATGTTCGAGAGTACTCAAATTTTAAATAGAACGATCTGAAGATGGCTGCATTTTTAACCGAAACGTACTCTCTAAGATAATTAAGCCAGGCCCAGTAGACAAAAGCAACAATAGACATTAAACAAGATATTTATGATTATTATTTTTCTGCACTGGCATCTTCAATTGCATATAACACAGGCCAGCATCGGTTCTCAGTTTATTTGTGGTACTATTGTTCACATATGGTCATTCTAGTCACCTTAGAGTAAGCAAGGATGACACCCAACTTTGTTGTCGTGGAATGTTTGAGTTCAGGTAAAGTAGTGCGTCTAAGCCAAGTTTAATGTTTGTTGGTCAGGATCAGACATCAGATTAAGAATGAAGTTTTCGGTAAATTCGTTTAGATCCTTATTCATTTCGCGCCGTATTCTTTGCTATTGATGGTCTTACGCCTTTTGTGTCATTTCCAAAAATCTGTTTTAGCCTCGTTTAGGTAAGTTAAGGCCAACAAAAGTGAAAACAGGAAGGATTTACAAATAAAGGAGATGATGAGCACAACTAGAAATTTTCATCAAATTGGTTGCTTTGAAAAAAATGGACACCACTTTAAAGGTAGGCAAGTGAATGATTGACGGATCAACGTATTCGAATTTTTGATGTGAAAAGTCTGCCTCGATATTTCATCTATCCAATTAGGTATTAAAAACTTCAATTCATCAGATGCAAAAGTAAGTTCCAAAGGACATTTATATAAAATGTCTGTGTTCGTTGTTTATATAAATGAATTATTTATATAAATGTTGATGTAAATGAAAATAAAGTTAATTTTTATTGCTATGAAAAGAATACTACGATAAAGATTGTTTTACTATAATGAAAAAATTCAATTGGCACAGTTCGGATTATTGGGATAAATGTAACTTTAACCATTCAATATTTTTTCTTAAATAAACGTTTCATTTTGCCTACAAATTATTTGGAACTAACTTGTACTCCTAACACTGAAGAAAGAAAGTTGAACACCCATTTATGAACACGCATGGTGTGTGAGCTGTTGTTGTGTGAGCTGTTTTTCGAAATTTTGAATCATCCTCTTTAAAAATCAGATTTAACCCTCAGTGGTTATAACAAGATAACGATAAATAAAAGTTCTGAGAAAGGAAGTTTTCTAGCAATTTCCTAGAGTACAATCTGCCTTTAATGATGATTAACATAAAACATTCTTTTCACAATTTTCCCTTGAGGGACTTTTGTAAAATGCCCAAATAATGGATATTTTTTCAGCTGCATGAGAAGTTTCATTGGTTCTTGTCTATGGTTTGACAGTTGAGAATGTCAAACTGCGTTGACGTTTCTGTTCAGTCAGGCTTAGCAATTCATCATGAACATGTTAACGCCAGAACAACGTTACCAAATCGTGGAAATTTACTTTGAAAAAAAAAAAACCTGTTCAAGTACATTGAGCACTTCGTCCATTTCACGGTCAACATAATCGCCTTAGTGAGCATGCAATTCGTGGAGTTATTGACTGTTTTCGCACTGACTTTACTCTTTCGGATTCAAAACCATCAATAATTTTAAAAGAGAAAATTGCTGATGTAGCGCGAAGTGAAGAAGAAGACGCCGATATGTCGATTTTTCACCGTTCTCAACTTTTTGGCCTTTGTCCTTCGACTATGTGGAAAGTTTTACGTGAGGATCTGGGCTTACGTGCCTAGAAAATACAGCTCGTCCACAAACTTAATCCAAGTGACCATCGTTTAGATCGCATTTTTGCTGATTGAGTTGGTTTGAGACTGGCCGGAGATGAGTGTTTTTACCGAAGAATTGTGTTTAGTGATAAAGCTCACTTTTGATTAAATGACTTCGTCAATAAGTAAAATTACCGTATATGGAGCGTAGACAACCCTCAAGCCATACGTACGGGCAGATTTATTAAGAAAGTAGTGAAAAATTGGACTGATCGAATGGATTATGTAACTCATAGCCGTGGCGGAAATATGTCAGAAATCATATTTAAAAAAATACATGCATGAAATTATCTACAGATTCTAATACTTAAATTTATTCCAACAATATTTCTGTCTTTCATTATTATTTAAAGTTCTCAAGATCTTTACAAAAACCCTTTACAAGGCATAATATTAAAACGTTAATTAAATCAATTTTAATTGAAACAAAACACCTATAGGAAAATTCTTTTTTGAAAAGGAAAATGAATTGCAAACAGCAAGCTGATTCAAAGACTAGACAAAATCCAGTCAACACACTTGCTCAATTTTCAAGATTAAATCAAATCCCAGTAATTGTATGATCATATTTTTTGCCAAAAGACTAATCCATCAAAACTTATTTAAATCTCAATAAACTTCTCTCTCATCAAATAGAGAAAAAATGAAATTACAACCGATTTGAACTTGAACTTGCAACTTTTATGGTACTTAATTTCGCACTATTGAATAACAACATTCTTTTTGATTTTCTTATGCAAAATTTATTCACATCTAAGCTGAACGAGTATCTTTCATTCATGGAAAATAAAAATATCTTTGCATACTATAAACGTAGATCATGACTAGATAATTTCACGATCATCATAGTTACGTCAACTGGCGTTGGGTCCATTTGCAAAACAACAAATCTTGAATCGTCTAACAAACATTCATTCAGAGGTTTCCATCTGAAGAATCACTCAAGCAGTCGATGGTAGCTTTGATGTCCATTAACAATGCAATAAAATTGTAATGATTTGTTGGAACTTGAGAGTTGCTTTTAAGACTCGGATTAGCTTAATATTTATGACCAACAGTAGAAAATTAATTTCTGGTGAAAGATTACAGGCATGAAGTGAAAGAGTTAACACCTTGTAGTTAAAAACCATAACAAAATAAAATTTGTAAATTTTCAACGTAGCATACTATTGAAATATAAATTTCATAATTTCAATTTTTTTCGGAAGATCTAATAAACTATTTCTTTAATAATAGAGAACAAGCACCTTGCAAATATCCATATTTATCGAATGGAAACTTGCAGTCAAAAAGTAAGTTAATAACTTTGATATATTGGTGATCTTTGAAAAAAATAAAAATTGAATTTGAGAAATTATGAGCAACCCCCACATTGGGACTTACTTAGGCCACTCTGCTATACTGAGATGCATACAATAAAAACTGAATACTTTTTATTTGTATAGTCTTAATTTATAGGGTTAGTTTACCCTACCCACTCATAGGTGACAAAGGATATCAGGCACTTTCCAATAAGGATAAAGCTGTAATCCTTGCTGATTAGTTTCTCACCTTTCTCTCCTTAGCGCAATCCAGTCACAATCAGTTCGAGGACGCGTTTCGGCTGTATACACAGTATTAATTTTGGCCTGCGGCAATAACCACACGAACTTCAAGAAAATGGTCCCTCTAAACCCTCAATTTGGCTTCATAAAGAGCACCAACTATTTCGAGTGACCAAAGAAACTACGGCAGCTTTAAAGGAAAAGAATGTAGTGGGCATGGCAGTATGATACATAGAGAAAGGCTTTGATATTTTGGCATGAAGGGCTTCTCTTTAAGCTCAAGCAATTCAACTTTTTGCTTTTCTACTTGACAAGCCTCAAAACTACCTTCTTACACGAAAGGAAATACCAATTGAAATACAAGACAGGCTTTCCTAAATAAAGAATATTCCCGCAAGCGTCCTACAGGGGTCTTGCTGAAGCCCCAATTTCTTTAACATTTATACTTCGGACTATCCAATAAGCATTCATTACCAAATAGCAAGCTCTGCCGTTGGTACTTGCCTATATGCAATTGGAACAGAACTGAAGACTGTAATAAATAGCATAGAACAAAGACCAAAGACTCATATCAATATTTTCATAGATGGAAAATTAAAATCAATATTTTCGAAACAAGAGCAATTTACTTCTGTGAGAAGCGAAAACACCCTATGCTTCCTGGGAGATGACAAATTTTTTTTGGCGAATGCATACTTTGAGACAACGAATTATCCTATCTCGGGTTGGTGCTAGATCCAAAACTAACGTTTCGAAACCACATGGAATACATTTGCTATAAGACACTACATTCCGCCATAGCATTATATCCACTAATAAATCGACTGCCCAGCCTCAACTTAAAAATTATCCAAATGGTGCTACAACGAATCATTCTTTATGGAGCTCCAATTTGGAATCTCTGTGCCGAATTTCTTAAAGTCAAGCTTCAACCCACCCAAAACTGAATCCTGAAAATGCATGCCGACCGATTAGTGTAACGTCGTTTATTTTCAAAACGATGATGGTGATGGCCTTATGATGATGAGACCAATTATCACCAATGGACCGGTGGCCTGTGCAGACAAAATCTTAGAACGCAAGACGAGACTTGTACTTGCGTATAGTTCTGGCTGAGGTCTATGCCATCGCTGTAAGTGCACAACTCAGCAGACACAGACGATACAAAAATAAAACCATAGCTTTAGTATCCGATAGCCACGCAGACTTAAAAGCACTAGCATTCCCGGTGATTACATCAAGAATGCTTCTAGATTGTTGCAATACACTCAATAAATTGAGTACGGACAGAAAGGTTACCCTATACTGAGTGCCGGGGCACGCATGTATCGAGTGTAATGATCAGGCGGACCAATTGGCGAGGAAACGAGCATCGGCAGCATTCATCGGTCCTGAGCCCTTTAGCGCAACTAGAATGAATTTTATTCACAGGGCACTAGAGGAAACTTAGGTTAGAAAATGCAATAGGCTCTGGAATGGACTTCCAAGGCATTGAATGTTGAAGCAGTTCCTCGACGTTTATGACGAGAAGAAGTTTCGAGTGTGAATCTAAATGAGTAAAAGAAAGCTAAGGGTCCTGACTGGGATCTTCACTGGGTATTGCATACTCGGAGGGTGTCTCAAAAGGAAGGGCTTGAAAGCGAATGATGAGTGCAGATTTTGCAATATTCCGGAGAAGACATCTTATCATCTGCTGGCATACAGTGATGCGCTGTCCCGCAGGAAAAGAGACAGTTTAGGAACCTACTTCATTGTCGAGGAGGAATTGGGACACCTGAGGCCGAAGCAGATAAATATTTATAAATGTATTACTATCAATAAAGCTTTGCTCTGTTCAGTTCAGTGATTGATAGTGTTAATTTTGATTCTGATGAATTACGTAAATTAGTTTTAAAATATATCGTTCAATAATTTCTAACTTCCACTATCGAAAAATATAACATTTATGCATTTCCCATGCGTTATAATTCAAACTTTATAATCTACTTAATAGTCACCTGTGCACTGCATTGTGATACCAACTTTAAATTCGCCAAAGCCGTCAAATAGCACGGATATTGAGTCAATGGTTTCCAGTCGACCGTGATCACATTATAATCTCTCGATAGATATGCTTCAATAGAGACAATATCAATCATACGAAAATTAATAGCAAAAACGAATTGCAGAAAACCACATGATAATTGATGCATGACAAAAAATTTGAAGACTCTTACCGTCTCTTAGGAACATCATATGCTTATCACGTTCGGTTCCATTGAAGCCATGGACTAAGAAAACTGTTTCCTGATGCTTATCGAAACCGGCCAAATAGAGTGCAATGGGATTTTTCACTTCCATTATAACGCCTTTCCGGCTGGCACTGAAAGAAAGAAAACGAGAAAGAGGAATTTTCATAATCATCACAAGATTCCTGAGCTAAGTATAAAATTTTTTTCTGATAGTATGTATGTTAATTCTAATTAGGTAATTCGTTCTCCACAGAAAGCTCCAACATATTCACATGAGGAACAAAGCGCGATAGGGCAGACATACTAAACCCAGATTGAAAATATGTAGAAATATCCTTCACAGACCCTAGCTTGCATGAGCGTCAGTTCTCTTAATTGTTTTTGTCGGTTTTGTATATCAGAGGTTCAGATAATACAAATATCCATATTTTCAAAAAAAAACCTCAAGCATGACTTCAACCTGCTCTTTTTCTTGATTTTTTCCTCTTATATGGTTTTGTCTAAGAGAACTTATTGCTCAGTTCTTTCCAGTGAACAGTGAATCCCTAAATTGGTGACCCTGACGTGATTCCCCTAATTAAAATAACATTTCGATTGAAACTAAACTGTGAAAAACCTTGTTTTCGTGAAAGTGGAACGCAATTCACAAAATGGCTACCGCAGCGAATGTTGAGACCCCGAAAACATCTAAAACCTCAAGTGTGCTACCACCGATCGCGCCGCGACCTTCAACATCCACGAATTCGTAGAAGCGTCGCGAATTACCTAATTCCCGGTATTTTACAGACCGGATCCTGAATCCTGGTTCGAGATGGTGCCTTACTACTGAAGTTTCTTACTATCACATCACGTCGGGGTCACCAATTTAGGGATTCACTCAACCTAAAGTCCACATAAAAACACGTTAGATACAATGTAAAAAAAATATATTTATTATCTAGGAAAAATCATGTCTATAATATATGGCGGTTCACTTGTGAGAGAGCGATTACAGGAACCTGTCAAAAATTTATATCCTGCCGATCCTTACTTCGTTCCATATTTGATGGTTTGAGTAGGCAGTGTCGCCACACCATATGTCAGAGTTGCGCCATCTGTTATCTTAATCGTCATTACTAATCGAAACTCCTATTAATTTGGTTTAAGATATTGAAATAATGTATTCTAGAGCTATGTAAGCAAATAACCAAGTAAAGCGAAATTAAAATGAAGAAAATTCGTTGAACGCTTTAGAGCTTCAGACCGATCATGAAAAACATGAACTCCGATCTTTTGTTATAATAATTCTAAAAGAGTATCTTTTCAGAAAAAAATTAGAAATAGGTAAAACCCTGTACTGATACCTTTAGGCAATACCTTAACACTTTATTTTTACTTACTACTAAAAGTCGAACCCATAGATTGCCGCTTGCTTCCATGCATAGTATATTGATCATGACCATTGTCAATTGTTTGTTATGCACCTTAACAAAAAAGTTGTAACTGCAAAAAATACTGACAAGACAAGCATTGATCAAAGAAGTGTCAGAATTTACAACTAGATTTCCGCACAATTTTCACAAATGTCACATATGTTTAGGACATCGCGCTAGCTATTGCCAAAATTTATCAGCTTGAACTTTATTATGGTTCCTTAGGCATTGATAGGCGTTTCGGCTTTAAGTCGACTAATGTGCAACATCGGTGGGCCTGCACCAAGCAAACGCCGACTCCTCATGAGTGCTGTACAGTCAGTGCTACTATACGGCTCTGAGGTCTGGGCCGAAGCTCTCAGTAAGGAGCTGTACCGAAAGCGCTTGGCGCAGGGACAGAGACGAGGAGCTGTGCGGGTTGCGTCTGGAGTGTATGGAGTGATAGGAGTGGAGCAGGAGCAGGAGTAATATCCATCGCCCTCCTTGCTAGGAAGCGACGGATAATTTATGACCGAAAAGTGGAGGGTTAAAGATATGCTGTCAACCGAGAGGAGAGGCAGCGCACAATACTAGAGTGGCAACAGTCCTGGGAAGGCAACTCTATTGGCCGCTGGTCTGCCCGACTTTAAGGGGGACGGGGGATCGTGGCTAAATCGAAGGCACGGTAAGACTGACAATACTTACAGCTTTTTACAATACTTACAGCAAAAAAAGTGACCATGGATAACCTTGGGCACGGGGTCTAGAGGGGTCCCCTTTCCAGCAGCCCTCCTCCATCCAGCCCCCTCCCGCTGGAGGGGCTTTAACTACGCTGACGGTGCCCTAGGATGAAATAAAAAGAGGTCTAGCCCGAAGTAATGTGTCAAACAGTTCAAGGCTAGGGTCTTTTGCAAGGGGGGTTTAGTGGGTAGTCTGGTAGCATGCGCTCCTAGGAGTCCCACACTCTGGGCGTGAATTGCCTTCACCCACCAACCCAAAAAAAAGCTCCTTTAATTTCAAATAAAGGTTCTATCGCAATTTTTGTTTTTTTTATGTTTCTTAAAAAGGGTAAGAAAAATTTTATAGAACTATGTAAATCAGAATATAATTTATGAATCTAGGGTTATGAAAGGTGGGAAAGAGGTGTAGAGAGACCTTTTAAAACGCCTTTAATGTGATAATGATACATTTTTATGTAAGATTTGGCTTGGTGAAATTGAGACCAAGACAGTTGCAAAAAGTGGAGTCTACAAGAAACAGATTTTGGTAACATCTATCTGTTTTTTGTTTAATCGAGAAGAATAGATTGAGATAAATGTATTTAAACTCTAGCGTGTTGCAGTGATTCACAGCAAAGAAGTTTGATTATTAAGTTGACGTGACTGCAAAAATAAATTTAAAACTCGTTACCTGTGCCACTAAGCAAATTTATGCGGGATGTAACACGGCAAGGTGATGTTGGTTTCTTATCAACCTGAAAGTATTTCGTAACTGTTTGGATGCGTTTATCGCAGAAGAATTTTGTTCGTTTTTCATTCAAGTAGTCAGAACACCGAATTATGTTTCTACATGATTTTCTTTTTGGTTTTCATAGCTACAGTACTAGACAATGATGGTGAAAATTTTGCTACAGTTCAATTATATAACAATCAGCATGACTTAATAACAAATTGAACAACCTGAACTAGTTTTCAAAAATTGATTGAAATCTTATTAACATCCGGAAACAAAAATATAAACCAAATGCCAGCAGCGATCTAGCAACTAAAATAAAGAAAGAAAAACGAAACAACGAACCTTCTAATTAACTATAATCGCGTTCACCATAGTAACAAGACGTAATTTTTCTTATGTAAAAATCTAAGGCATTTCTTTCATTATTTATGTTTTTTTAATTCTACACGCAGGGTGGAAAATGTTATAAATTTTGCAGCAATTCAATAATTGAACTACTATTCACTTCTTTACCTTTAAGGTTTACCGGCAGGTACTATCACTTTCTCTGTATAAGAGCGTAATGGCCGTTGAAAAAGTGGCTCCGTTTAGAAATGCACTTGTTTGGAGTTGATGCATTTAACATTGATCTTGCTAGGGAAAAGCTTTCATAAATTGCATCTGATCGTACATTTCATACCAACTAGTATCTACGAAGTAATACTGCAAACCTTCAACTTCAAGTGACAATAATTCAAGTGCGGCGAGACAACGAATAAACTCCACTTTATTAGGAGGATACAGAGAGGAGTTGGTAGTGTGTAGATGATCCATTATGGTGTCTATCAATTATGTGGGAGCTAATTTTCTCTTTTTGAGCTTGTCTGAGAAGTTTTTATGATAAAATCCGTCTGCTTTCAATTGAATCGTTCAAGTCATTAGGAAAAGTGTCGTCTATAGATAATAGATACATAATGAATAAATGAAAGAAATAATCGTATGAATAAAAAGTAAGTCGCAATTCAAGTTAAATACTTAATCATAATTTTATTCCTTTCAGTTTCAATTCAATTGTCTTTCGTTTTTCAATTCAAAAAAATTTACCAAATGAATTTTAATTCAAATATCTTTGAGATAATCTACATCACTTTCAAAGCAGAAAAGACTTCCAACTCACATTTGGCATTTTTTTAACCAAAGCAAACCATGTCCCGGAATAGTTTGAGCTTATTCACCGATTCCTTCATGCTCATAAAAGTAGCCTTAACAATTGATTATCTCATGAACTATGCGAGGTATGAAGCTATTTTGCTTTGATATCGGTTGCAATTTTTATAAGAAAAAAATTACTACCCATACTACAACTACTACAATTACTACTCATGCACGTTTCTATATTGATGATTTTGTTTGCGTGACGTTCGTAAGGAAGTACCAGACCTAACTGGCAAATAATAAAATGCAGCAGAATTTCAATGCATCGAAGGCGTAGACATGCAGACGGAATTGAATCTTTTGACATGAAACTCAGTTTCTGCAGAAAAGTATTTTATAATACATAATTTCTATGAAAATTAAAAAAAGAAAACTGATCAGATTTGAAAAGAAAAAATTCTTTCGGTTAAATACAATCGAAACGCACTTTTATGTTGTAACGCTATAGACCCATCAAAATTGTTTAAACGATCTTTCAAAAGCAATTTCTAAAATGATGAAATAAGGACTGACAATTCCTTTCCGTTCCATTCTTATTTCTTGAATGTCACTACTTAGAATAGAATCTTAACTTCTCAGTTTGAATTTAAGAGATTAGAATCCAATTTACAGTTGAACAACAGATACCCCGAAGTGAACTTAAATCGTTAAGTCTATTAAAAGCATGTTTTGAATTAAAATCTTATTTTTAATTCCTCCAATTTTTTTCTTCATGTTTCACTCCCAATGAATTTCTGATTCTCAAGTATCTGAAAAGAAGTTCAGAATACCTTAAAATAAATTAGACCTTGTGCATGGACATTTGCAAGTCGTATAGCCTTGCAAATTCTCAGTTACTCATATCTGCAAATCAAAAGAATGGGAGTCATCTCCCGTACTAAAAAGAAATTAAATTCAAATAAATGGATATTTTTTCCCGTGGACGATTTGGTTTCAAACAGAAATATTTAAAGGCTTTATTTAAAAGCCTTTTGTAAGTGATTTGCATAAAAAATATAAAATATCAAATGATGGATTCCTTCTTTCTTCGTCATATTCATTTTTTATTTTCATTTTCATGTTCAATACTCAAAAATTTAAGAGCAGACAAGATGTTTAGGATGGTTATGTCTACCATAGGTATACTAGTGCCCTTTGGATTGTTATAGTGCAGCCTGTGTGGGATCTATCAACACAAACCAAAGTGAACGAATTCAACATCGACAAGGCAACCAATCATTTGAAATTTATGTGCATTGTAAGCTTCAGAAAAATAGTTTGGCAGGACAATCCTCCAACATCTGAGAATGCTATACTTGTTCCATAAACTCAATTAGCATAGAAAGGATATATTTCCGCTGTCTTCGCATAAATGAAAAGTTCGTCAATATGAGAGTACTCCTTATATTACAAACTTTCAAAACGTTTCATTTCAGATTTCTTCATTTGACAGAAAATAACTTGAAACTAGATTTTTAACATAGTTGAGAGCGTCACATGCTTGCCAAATTTCATGGTACTTTGAATACAGGGGGGCCCGTCCGGTCGTCCCATTCAATCACAATCCTGACTTGTGTCTCAATTTTCGAGAACATTTTTGTAATTAACGAATGTAATGAAACTGCGAAGTATGGAAAAAGGATAGTTCGGAATGATTTTCCGTTGTTCCTTGTCAATATATGATTTTGACTTCTGTATGTGACTTTGTACTTAAAGGAAAAAATATTTATTTATTCGTCAAAATTTATGTTATTCCCTTCAAAGTAGTCCCTCAGATAAAATTGTACCTCAGATACAATACACTGGTGCCAACGCTTGTCCTTTCCTCAAAGCACTTGTCATAACCTCTTTTCGGTGTAGCCTTGAGCTCTTCCAGCGATTCAATCTTTATCTCCTCAATCTTTGCGAGTCGTCGTCCTTTCATAGGTCTCTTTTGTGGCTGAAGCATGATTGTGGTGTTGTTTTTGGTCAAAACATCTCTCCCAAGCAAAGATGAGTGAGTATAATGGTAATGTATGGTATGGACATTATGGTGATGGACAAGCCTTGAATTCTTTTTCCACACTTCCGGACATTTTCTTCGAATTGCTTCTCGCAAATGGCAAATAAGCAGCACTTCTTCTTCTGGTAAGCACTTCTGTTGCACTACGCCACGGTAATCGAACAATACATTGAGCAAAACTTTGACATTTGATCGAACTTGGCGTGCTTTTTTGATCTTGGCTCACCTAGGCCTTTCCATTGTGACGACTAGGCTTTGGTTTCGATATCATAACAATAAACCCATGGTTCGTCACCAGTTATGACCTTCTTGAGCGAATCCGAATAATCATTGATGTCCGTCAACAGCTCATGCTCATTCTTTTGGTCACAACTCAGCAGTTTCGGAACAAACTTTGTTGACACACAATTCTCATGCCCAAAATGTTCGAAAAAATTTATTGTCCCGAGCCAACCAATATGCCAATATCTACAACAACAACCTAGATAGTGCTTCGACATTTTCCCAAACAATTTTCTTCACTGCTTGAACGTTTTCATCAGTTGTTAACGTGCTTGGGTGACCAGAGTGAGGCTCGTTATTGGCATCTTTCCGGCCATCTTGCTAGAGTTTGTACCACTTGTACACATTTTTTTACTCGATTTCAGTTTCAAATTATGCCACTATTAACATTTCAAATATTTTGGATCACTTATTTTCATTTTTTGCACAAAATCTGATGCAAATTCTTTGATCCATTTTTTCGATCGCAAAAAAATCGCCGAACTTTCAATATTCTTCTAACAATTATGCCTCGCACAAACAAACTAAACTTATTATATAGCTGAAACTGTATAACATATGCTCTTGACGAGTGAACCAACATTAAATTATAATTCCAACAACAAAAATTGATAATCGAATGTACTTTGCACGCAAAATATGAAAAGTCACCTTCCTTTTTGAACATACCTCGTATACTGATATAAGACATGATTCAACGATTCCTCATCATCAGTGTACATGTTGTATCAGATTCGTCTAAATTTCCTCCTCGTAAAAATAAAATACTTAAAATCTGAAATATTTATACCGAAAACAAAACAAAATATCATATGAAATAGGTTGAAGTTGAGTACGTGAAAGTTTAGAGCAGCAAAGTCTGAACAAATCAGATCAACAGGATACACTGAAGTTGACGCATTGCTTCCATATTGTGCCCGAAAAACAACAAATATTGGCAGGACACTACGACAAATCAATCAAACAAATCACAAAAGGACAAATCTTTGCAAAATTTATTACAAGCAAATCCTACTTGAAGCATTAACAAACAAGTTACTACGAAACGAAAGTTTCACATCTATGGCTCGATTTGCTTTCAAAACTTTGTGACTAACCTCGCCAGTAAATACACCACGAACACTCTCGTGTGGATTCTCTCAGCCAGAGATAGAAAAAGCACAAGAACACAATATTCCTTTTGGGATTTTACGACCTTGCGCAGGGGTTTCTTGCTAACGCAAAAATTAGCGAAAAATCACCAATCCAAGTAAAATCAATCAAATCAACCACTATTTTTTTTTGTTGAAGCGTTAGCGTTGTATGCCCTAACGCTATGCTTTGGGATTGCATTATTTTCACCAAAACTCTTCCCACACCAAAACTCACTCAGAAAAAATATAAGAGAAATAGAAAAATATAAGAGAAAATAATTGACACTGAAGAAGGGAAGAACTCAAATCGAAATTTGAAAATTTTGTTTTTCTATTTATTTCTATTTTGCTATTTTCTCTAATATAATTCTATTTTTCTGTTAATTGATACTGAAGCAGGGAGCACCTTACTCCCCAAATATATATCTGTCAAAATTAAAACAAAACATAGCATTTTGGAATGGAAAATCAAAAAATAAAGGATAGTTTGGAAGTGCTAAACAGGCGAAAATATGCAAAGTTATTTTTCATCTTTTTTCTAATCGAACTCAGTGCCGAATAGGATGAAGAAATGGTGACAGAAAGTCACCATTTTGTTCAGAGAATGCTATACAAATGTCACGATGAAGTTTCTGTTTTGAGGAACGTCAAGCATCCCCCAGCCATTATTATATGTTCTTACATTTCAATTGAAAGGATGTAGACCGTTTTGTCAACAGGACAATATGCTCTTTATTATCAGGCCCAGTACATGCAAACAATATTTGAAGGCATTAGTTTCTCTGATCTTCCATGTCCTGACAGTTTCCCCAACCAGAATCCAATGGAATAAATATTGAGCCTTGTGAAATGCAAAGCTTATGCCTCTACTAACCCCACTGCCGATACATCACAGAAAAATGTCGGAGATATATGGGGAAACAGTGAAAAAATAAAGGACAAAACCGATAAGTGCTTGGTAAGACAGACAAGAATGAAAGCGATTATTAAAGGCAAGGGATGACTTACTGAATATTTATACTTAGGCACAGGCTTTACTGGTCTTGTTCAAATAAATAGACAAGGAATGCTATAACGTTTTTTCTACATTCATTCGTCGTTATGAAGAAGAGTGTCCAAAGACATGACTGTTAGTTTTAGTAAAAATCTCTGCGTCCTTAATTTTTTAAATTGGAACTGTTTTATTAAGACTGACAAATTGCTAAATACTTTTGGTTCTTTCTATCTTCACATGTCCAATAGTTGAAATGGTTATTGAAATGTATCTATCAAGTATCTACGAAAGGAATCGATGATAGTCCATTACATTTTCTTTGCATTTTGGGAGATTGTTTAATTACCATCACTGTATACGGTATATTGCCTCGATTTAGCGATAAACTTAGATAATGCCCAAAACATAAAAGAAGATTTTCGTACGTAAGTACGCAACTAGTCTCAACCAGTCATGCGCCAGATTTTCATTTAGACTTTCTAACAAACAATACTTCTACTCCATTGAAACTTCGTTTACTCTATAAGAGCGTGTAAAGAAATTTGAACCACTAATCATCGAATCCCATCGATTGGGAATGTTCAACCAGCTTTTGTAAATAAATAATGAAGTGAAATTACCTTTGAGTTTAAGTTAATTTTAAAATAGAGCTGAAAGTGGAAAACAAAAATCTAAAAATTATTTGATTTGTGATTGATTGGGGTCTTTATGGTGAAATTAATTCAAACTTCTCTGTAACAGCACTATTGATATTTTTTAATGGAATATTTTAATCTTGTAATTTACGGATTATTAGCAGAACTACAAGAGCCCTTTAAATAACTTCTTATAATTTAGCTGATGGGAGCACTGTCTTAATTTTCTCAATTTCCCATTCAATCGGGCAATTGAATTTTACACAACGCGGTCAGATAACATATTGCCCTACAATCTCATGAAAACCGTAAAATTAATTTCGATATTAATTACCTTAAAGATTATGAAAGTTGAAAACGAACAAACTAGAACAGTAATTAGCGTCCACAGAATATCGTTATTAACTTATGCAAAATATATATAATTAATTGAAGAATGCAGCTAAGAAGAGTTTATGTTTTACAAACATACGTTAATAGTTGCTCCCTCCAAAAAAATGTTATTAAACATTTACAACCATTGAAATGAATATCTTTGGAAAAAGATAATGGTCATCCACGTTGTAAGAATGCTATGAATAAATGCAGCGCAATTATTACTGCAGGTATATTTTCCGCATATTTCTTTCTTTTCGTAGTTGCAGTAATCGTTTTGCTTGGAATGTAAGGAATACTAAATACAAGAAAACTTTAGTCCAACGAAAATAAAGTGAAGGTAGATACATTTAAGTCCCTTAAGCTACTATGAATTGGAAGTGTATAATAACGAAAAGCATCCAATATAATATTGATTTATGCAAGTTTGGATTAAGCCGACTTTAGACTGCAATTATTTTTTGCCGTTGCCGTAAGGGACATTAGAAAGGCAACTATTGGTAAATCTGAAAAGTGTTGAGCCTTTTTTGTCATTTTTCGATTGAATATTTCTTTTATTTGAAATGGATTTAGCCTTTTTTTGGGTAGAGCCATTATTCCATTTGTGTAGAACTTCTGTGGTTTATGGGCGAAAAACTTGGCAAAGTGATTTTCACAGTCCCTTTTTGAAGTGAATTTCTTTTCATTAAGGAAGTTTTGCAAAGACCGAAACAAATTGTAGTCTGATGGTAGTGGATGGAAGGTCTGGACTATTCGGTGGATGCATCAAAACTTTACAGCCATGCTCTGTCAATTTTTTCCGGGTCATCAAAGATGTGTGTGGTCTGGCATTGTCATGATGGAAAACAACGCCCTTTTAATTGACCAATTCTGGTCGGTTTTTCGAATTGCTTGATGCAACCTGGTTAATTGCTGACAGCACAGAGCCGATTGAGTGTTTGGCCAGGTTCTAGCACGTCATGATAAATTATTCCCTTCCAATCCCACCATACACAAGGCTTTGAAGTCGTTTGTGATGATTCACCTTTTTTGACCATGATCCTTTTCGAACGACATTCTCGTATCGTATTCACAAATGGAAATTCGGTTGATCAAATTTGTTTGCGTTAATTCATTCGGCACCCAAACGTCGAGCTTTTTGCGCATCCAGCCTTACGCAAATAGTTCAAAACTGTTTGGTGATGGATATTCAGTTCCTTAGCAATGTGATGACTGCTTATGTGTCGGTTTTCTTCAATTTTCTGTAAGATTTCATCGACTTTTTCAGTGATTGGTCGACCTGAGCGAGGTGCATCTTTGACATCAAAATTTCCCGAAAGCGAGCGAATCATCACTTGGCTGTGGCTTTTGATAAAGTACTTTGATCGTAGATACCACAATTTTTTTCACAGCCTGCGATGCATTCACACCTTGATCGTAGTGGAATGTAAACTTTAACGAATTTTTCAGAAATTTCACTCATTTTTAAATGAATATAACTTTTGACACGAATGACGAAATACATAACTGTCCATATGAAAATTATAATTTTCAATTTGGTCTTTCAAACGCATGTCAGTTTGACTCAATCTGATTAGTATTGCTAATGGGTAACGATAATCAAAAGCGTTACAGCATTTTTATTTCATAAGATTGATTGATTCATAAGATTGAAACAAACTCTTTGGGGAAATGAAATGCAGAAAAACTAGAATAAGATCCTACCGGCGAATGTCAAGCAAAATTCAAACATAACGAAAAGAGTAGACCCTGAAGTTGTGCACACGACAATGAACAATGAACCCTTTGGCGCATCCCTAGTTGCGCTTGTAGAGCTGCATAAACCGAGCACCCCAATGACAATCGGCCACCGAATAAAAACCATCCAAACACTTAGCAAAATTGTTAAGGAACAAGTTGAACTCCTTAATCATATCGATATCTAACACCAAGAAGCTGATTGACAAACTAAGCAACATAAAGTCAGCAGTAAACAATGACCTGGTTTCACTCGATATCAAAGATCAATGTCAATCAATACCGGTAAAACTACTAATTCACAAAAAGAAGGATAGAGACTTTTTCTACCCAGCTCACAAACCTCCTCATGATAACATTACAACAAAACTACTTCCGGTTTAATTACAACATCTATAGACAAACAAACGGACTAGGAATGGGGAGTCTAACATCGGCTATCCTCAGGGAAACCTTCATTCAAAAGCCAAGAGCAACAATCTATGGGGGAACTAACATCTAGGTTGAGAGTGTTATTAGATGCAAGATACGTGGATGACATAATATGTACAACGACCAAAACTAACGAAGAACAAATTCTTGAATTGCTGGAAGATGGAAAACGAAGGAATTATAGATTCCCTTGACATGACAATACAGATCAGCAAAACCTTAAACGAATTCGAGTACGAGATAAATAAAAGAGAAAAAATAATACACAACTCGTCAAACCTTCCCCAACAGTAATCCATAACAAGACTGGAGTGAACACCCCTAAGAGACCAAGCCTACAGCTAGGAAATAAACACGATAGCAGAAAACAATGGATACAAGAAAAACCTCGTGAACAAGTTATGAAGGAACTTCAAAACACTCAATAAGCACAGAAAAGAAGAACAAAGCGACAAGAAAGCTGGACACCATACAAATTGGCATACAACATATCACCAACACGGCTTTCATAACAAGGAGCAATTTGGGACAAATACTAAGATTGAACATAAACAAAAAGGGAGTTTACAAATTAACCTGTGCGTAGCAACACAGCTCCATTGGTCAATCAGGACGAAAAATAAGAACAAGATTTCTCGAGCACATGAGAGTCTACAACAGAATGGTACCGAAACCGGACGCAACATCTGAGTACAATTTCGCAAACCACATGGTTCACAAAATATGTATATAAACTAACGTCAACAAAACAGTTAAAATACTACATGTACAACAGAAAGTGCAACGGTTGAACGAACTCGAAAACATGGAAATATATAAACAAACAGCATTTCGCGGACGCATAATAAACGAAGAAACAAGCACTCTATCGGATATAATCTTCGAGTCGCTAAAGAACAAGAACCGACAAAGAAGCCCGGGACCAAATCATAAAGTCCCTTTAAAATAAAAGATCACGGACTTATTCCTACCTGTATAAAAGGACACCTACCCGCTTGCGTGTACGATGGACCTATAAATAAGGACACATCCCACCGAAGATGGGGCGCCGCCCCATCGCATATGGAGACAAAGATGTGGATCAAAGTGACGAGAAAGACGGAATGTTCCATGGATTGAAAATATTCTATTGTGAAGAAAGAAATTCTTCACAATCGGAAAATAAATATTTTCCTTTGAGCTGCATGAAGGGGTTGAATGAGAAGAGGAGAGGAATGAAAAATGAATTTCGATATCAACAAATCGGATCTGCTTCTGTGCAAACCAAATATCGAATCAAAATTTAAAGTGCGGGATGTATCCCGATTGCACTTTCAATGTGCTTCAAATTAATCCACATCATATATTTGTCCCATGAAACAGGATTGCGTTTCGTTTGTATTGCGATCCTTCTGTGACCTTCTGTGACCTGTGAAAAGCGACACATGGCTGCAGTAAACCTTCAATAACACGCAATCTCTATACAAATTGTTACTGAAAGTATTGAGTTTTATATAAAGTCCTGAGAATAGCTAATGCTGAATCTTTATAACTAGCTGGTCCTCACTTTAAGCTCAATAGTGGTTCACTAAACTATTGACCGATATTCAAGTTAATCGTAATCGTGGCTTCTGAGGAATAGAGAGTCATAACATAATTTATTTATGATAACTCCAACACAAGAAACTGAATTTTTGGACGGGTCTTGGCTTCGAGGTCACCATTGGCCCATTTTTATTTAGAGCAAATTAGACTTCCTTTGGTGTAAGTATGTTCATTTGTGGATGCCTCTAATGCGCGAAATCGTCATAATCCTTCATATTTCAACAGAACTATTCAATATGTGACACTTCATGCTCGACGATAGACTTTTTGCAACAGAGGTTCGATTGGCATTTCGTGTGAAGATGACCTACCAGGAAATCCGATAGATGTTTGATACCATCGGAATTGTTTTATGGGCATTATCAAAAAGACGACAAACAGTTTTAGACCATAGAAAGCAATAAGAAGAAAATGGAAGTGAAATGAGAGCAATAAAACCAGAGATGTTGGCTGTTGAAACGCGTCCTCAGAAAAATCAAAGCAAAGCGGATGGACGATGAAAATTGAGCTCGATTTTGATGGAAAAACAAGCAATAAAATATTCACGAGTAAATTCAAAAAGTTTGATCGGTGAAGTGCAAGTGAGTAAAGGTTATATTTCCCTGTTTGACATATTTTTAAGCTCAAAAAATTACGTGTCACATTTAGCACAATACAAGGTGCAATCGCTTCTCGTGCCTGGGCCAGTACAAGGATCAATTTAAACTGATCCTTGGAAAATATTATATGTTCATCACTTTGTCAAGATTTTCCCAAGAATATCCTGTAGGGTTCGGCAAATAAATAATAGTAGGAGCAGGAATCATTTCATCAGAAATCAGGAATTTCTTTCAACTCTTATGGAGGTTATGAGCATGGATGACGAAGCATTTCCTTTAGCTAGCGAATGCTAATCTAAGTTTGTTGTACATATGAAATAGGGGACACCAAAATCGAGTCTCATAAAAATTATCTCAACTCAAATTATGACCAACAAATCGGTAACACAGGCAGGAGTGACTCTGGAAAGCAAGCTATCCTACTGAGAACACATATTTGGAATGTGACACCAATATCTAATTAGTTTGATTACTGAGCAGGCTGATGACTTACAAGGACTATAAACGAAAAATGGGCGGCCACTTAGAATGGACATAATAAACTGGCCACTACGGTATGGTGGTCAGATCTTTAAAATGCAGGGATACGCTGAGAATTGTCTTGATCCGGGTATTTCCAATAGGTTTTTTGGGCTGCAATATCATTTTGCTAATAATTTAGTAAGCGGTAGCACAAAACTCCCGGGCTAGGTTAAACCCGATCAGCTTAGATCAGATAAGATTTATGAATTTACTAAAAGATTAGTAAATGGGATTACTATAAAAACCAAGGATGAAAACGGCACCGAAAAATTTTATTTAGTATGACCTTAAATAAATATGGAAATAAGACGAATTTTTTCTATATGACTGATAATGCCTGGAAAAAAGTGCATGGAAATAGATTAGTTAACCTGGTCTGCAATAATATTATCTAATGGGATGTAATGCATAAACGTTTCAGTGGCAGGTGTCGGCGTCATCTCTAAGTGCTTGTAAGACCCTCCTAACCAACCTTGTGGCGATGAGTCTTAAGTGTATTACGCGTACTTCTTCAAAAAACGGAGTTTCAATGGTACTAGTTGGTTTTAGCAGTAGCTCCTTGGTGAATGAGCTGATGATGATGTTTAAAGCCGAAAAAAGTCCTCACGAAAGCACCATAAAACCATAAAGCACAATTTCCCGCTATGTTATTTTAATTAGCAGTCAATTGTAAGGTTCCGATCAAGAGTCTGATCAAGATCAAATAGTTAACTGAATTTAGATCGCTGATAACGTTAGAAATCGTCAATAATATTCATGGATTGATACTGCACGTTCGAAAATTAGATATTCGTAGGGCTGCAGGCATCTCAACTCAGCGCTTTGCATGAATACTCGTATTCGGATATAGCGTAATAAATATAGCGATTATACTCTGACATGGCTTCTCTCAAAAAGAAAATATAGAATAGCACACTTGGACTCACTTTTGCGCTGTGTTTTATTCAAAAGCTTTTCTCCCAAAACTAAGCTGTCCTAACTTTGCCAAAAAAAAGAGAAAGACAGAAAGTTTACCAATTCAATAAAATACTACTAATATTGCTTGAAGACATTAAGAAGGCTTTGTTCTTACGGTCAAAAAGTCATATCCAAAACGCAGCATAGCCAGAATAAACACTAACATTTAGAAAAATACTCCTTGTCTAATATAATTTTACGAAAGAAGTAGAACTTGGAATGATTATTAAATTTTCAATTTAAAACAAGACTGCCCTTCCTCAAAGGATTTGCGTTAAGTTGTAAGCCAAATATACATTTACTTGTACTTTTTCTATCTCCCTCTGAAGGAATCCAGCCGAGAGTGTTAGTGCTGTTTGTTCTAACACTATGGGAGAAGTCATTCGCGCGGTGTCGTTCTATTGAGTGCCTTGAAAGGGCCAAACAACATGGGCCTAATATTGGCATAAAATGACGCATATTTTAATAGTTGTTGGACATATTTGGCACTTTTTGAAACATGAACGACAGATTTGGCTCTGTATTGAAGCATTAACGAGCGCATTGAGCTAAGAAAAAATTGTTGTTTCATCATGAAAATGCATAGGTACATATGTGTGTAGTTACCATGTTTAAAATTATTCAATGGGGCTACCTACTACTATCTGATCCACCATTTATTCATAATTTAGACGCCCTAAGATATTTCTCATTTCCAAACCCTTGGTGTTAAGAGACTCGTATTGAATAAATAGCTCATCATTGATACAACAGCTTATTTTGAGCGCCTTCAGGAATTTCAATTATTCCTTAGGTAGAAGAAAATTAGAAGCATGTTCACTTGACTTTATTGAGCTAAAAGGAGATTATATGGAAAAATATAACGATTTTTTTTATATAATTGTTTTAATTGATTTTGTTTTTAAAATGGGCGCACACTTTTCAATCCTCCTCGTTACTTCCGTAGACGTTGAGTTACACTTTGAAGAAAGGCTACAGTGAGTTGTTAATTAATATTATAATTATGTAAGTATATGAAAGTATATGTTTTTTAAAAAATTAGTTGAAACCATGTACCAAATGCATGCATTAGATTAAAGATACGTGTTGATGAATTAAATTTTTGCATCATATTCTTTGTCCTTTAATTTTGAAGCTACATAAGCCGCGATTGTTTCATGTTGAAAAGTCTCCTCAATCTGATGTCCTGGATCAAACTAATATTTTTACTATTTTACTAATAGTAGATACATCTTATCTTGAAACATTTCGTCAAATCCATAAAAATCCTATTGTAAATATTTCGACTCAATAATTTTGTAATTCCAGGCATGGATTAATGGAATAAATTATCAAGTAAGTAGATGTGTCTTATGAGTACTTAACAATACTTTCTCATACGTTACAAACATGTTTTTTTTGTGGCAATATTAACATTACAATGAGCAATGGTGACAGTAGGAAAGTGCTATCGGCATAATAAACAACAAATGATTTACAATCTTCGTTTCAAGTAGGTCCCTTTTATTTTGCAGAGCATGTACAAAAAGATTACGAAATTTCACTCAGTCAACGTGAATAATTCATGCAAGGTGCAGCAATTTATCTTGGGATTTACTGAAGTTTAGCGAATCATAGATACATATGCGAATATTGTTTCAGCCTTAAGCATGGTTTTGGCAGTCTATGTTCTCTAATATTTGGTGCTGGAGGTTATAATGCGTAATATTTCAGCATTCGTTGCCTTAAAACATACTCCAAAAAGGTTGGAGATTATGATAAGGCTCATTTACAGTAGGCGTTAAAGACACGAAGCTCTATTCAAAGTGCCATTTATCAATGTTGCCATTGACTCAGAGTTGAAAAACGTCTTTGATTTAGTATTTGTTAATACATTGGTGGATAGAAACTTGAAACACTTAATTTGAGTACAGAATATTTCATAAATTTACTATTTAGCTTTAAGTATAGATTGAGTAATTCGCTTTTAAGGCATTTAAATTTAAATTTTATTTAATGCCCCACAAAAACAATAAAAGTCCGAACGATAAAATAAAATAAATACGATTTCCAGCATCAGTAATGGTTTTTAATTAACATGTTAAGTTGTCGTTTTCAATTAAAGTTGCATCGTCTGATACTTGAACACAATTATATAAGAAAGAAATTTCAAGGAAACGATTCGCCTTATTAATTGAGAAGTGCACGAGCTAAGAAAGTACGTGGTTGCCATTCAAAGGTATGAGTAAAAATTTTGTAAAAAAGTTGGCTAACCTCATTTCAAAGTTTATATCAAAAAGAGCAATGTGACTTTTCATTAAGGATGGTCAGCAAAGATAAATTGAATGGTGATAATGTTATCTGCTTACGACTTTTACTGACTATACTCAATCCAGGTCCTAATCATAATGAAACAGCCCAAGGAAATCCGATTGTAGGCTGCTGATTATACTAAAAAGTCGTTAGTTAGTAAAGAAAATTTACAACTTATTGTTAATTCATTCGATGACTTAAATTTCTCCGCAGCTTCACACACAACAAAAATATGACATTCCAGTTTCCTTTTATGTACCTTCATTATTCCTTTACTTTTATTGTACCCCTTACCCGTAAACAGGACCGACTTTCGACGTTAACCTTACATTTTTGTCAAATACAAATATTTTCACAATTTTGTGAAGAAGTTCTAAAAGTGCGAGACATTTTTTAATCGAAGGATCAAAAGAAGTCGGCCAGAAGGAAAGACTCGAAAATGCTGGGCCGATTCTGTCAACAAAGACAGAGCGGAGCTACTTGGACTCCAGCATTGGAGGAGGCGGCCAAAAGATCAAATAATTTGGAAGTGATACATCTTGAAGACCAAGGCTGAACCTAGACTATAGAGCCTTGATGACAACAATGAACAATACATGAGTTGAGTTACGTTCCTTGGTAAAACATTAAATTTTTTCGTTGATTTCATTAAGCATTTCCAGGATTTTGAAGTGAGTCCTCATTATTAGAGCTCAAAAATGAGACAATTAGAGATTTTTGCCTTCGGATAAAATGACCTGTTTAAGTCAATATACAAAATTAGGCAAAGGACAGACCTATTGTCAGCAAGATAAACTAAGTATACTCAAAATTATTCAAAAAAACTTCCGCATTAGTCCTGTGATACAAATAAATAATTTTCTCCCATAAAAATGGAAGAGCTTTAAGTTGAAAGAAAAATATTTTAATTTAAGTTTTTTGAACAGAAGCATATTTTAAAGTAGAAATCGCCTAAGACAAACCAAAAACTACTATTTTGTTATTTGAAAAATTGCAAGCAAATGAGGCAATTAATGAAAATTAATTTTGGATGTTCCAATAATCGTTTCAATTAAAATCTTACAATTAAACATTGAAGCATTTCAAGTTTTTTATTGAGTTCACTTCGCTTCGTAAACTCGGTTTAGGCTAGAAAAATGTCAATTAAAAATTTTCCTATCAGTTTTTCAAACGTTCGATTTTCAACCATAATCTTTGGCCCGTCTTCACTGACTGAAGAAAAGGATAAATAAAATTAAAAGTAAGACAAAAGCAAATCTCCTTTCAACTTTTTTCTAGCGTTTTGAGGTCAATTTAGATTAAAATATGTACGGTGGTTTTCGGATATAAATAAATTTCAGCCATCATAACATCTAATATGTGGGTCACATATATATATGGCACAAAAGGATCGTGTTCTCTGGTTTTTATTTTCCTTCATTCCATCATTAACATCTTTTGAAGAAAATGTCAGAGTCAGTAAAATTTAGAGCGAAGACAATGAAATCTCTGCAAAATTCAATATCAGAACAACTGAGAAAATGTATAATTTGATCAAGAATTGGTCAAACAGCCAAAGAGGATCTAAATTAACAATTGAAATATCTTCTAATATCTTCATTCATTAGTCAGTACCAATACGCCTCGATTGGGAAAAGTTTATAGAAAAATTGTTTTTATTTTAAAATTAATTAAACTTTCGTTACAATTTTCAGAGCCGTCAAAAAATTTGTAACATCAATGCTTGATCAAAAAAAAATCCTGGCTTAAATAAACATGATGACCATTACATAAATTTGGTATCAAAAAGCCCGCATAAACCTTCTAGGTCAATGCCGACGCCGTACACGCTATCGATTTTCCAAATTGTTTTCCCATTTTTTTTAGTTTATTTACGTTCACAACAAACCACCAGCCGGAATTCGGGCCTCAAAATAAACTCGAATATCTTTGTGGCTTTGTGACGTGGAAATTTCGCTATTAAGCTGTCGGTGCTCAATAGCATAGAAAAAAGCAATCCTTCTTGCAGTTTGCCTCTCCTCACATATTTCCTTTCTTGTCCATCACACCAAAATTGGATAAGGTAACCGATATTGAACTCCTTATCCTATACGCTGCACAAAGACCTTATCAATAGCCTGATTACGTAGATCGCAAAAGGCTCGCTCGATGTCAAAAAGCGTTCCCAGCGTATACTCCTTGCATGTAAGAGGAAAAATTAAAAACATAATGGACCAGGGAATAATGGCCACTGTTGCTTTTGACAATATCTTCGGGATGATTTCATCCAGATGGGTGACATCTTGGACTCAAAAACAGTAAAGGCCTACCGCAGGTTGTTTTTTGTAGCCGGCCCTGGAGGACTTTTGCATCAGCTATCTGAAGCAATATACGGAACGATACTTTTTCACAGCAGCACAAGCAATTACTGAATAAACCTTGCATCATTCCTTTGTTGTTCGTAATACAAGAGCTAATTATTCATCAGTGGAGGTAGTGAAGTGGGACCTTCATAAATAATTCTTTTCCTGTCTTGAAGCTTCCACTCCACTTTCCATTTATGCAGCACCTCTTTCACTCCTCTCTTTAGGCATTCTCTCCTCCTTCGATTTTGAAGCTTTCAGGTGCTCCCTTAGTCATCGATTCTGGTTCTTGGTGGTCCTTTCGCCTAGTATTATCGAAAATTGTTCTGAAATTTTCGCAGAGAAACTCCCAGATTCTTGTGCCACCATGGTAGATGTTGTCTTTTAAGGTACCAGCTACTTAGCTTGCTACTTCGTGAGCCATTTTCCATGTAGCCGCTAAGAATCGAATCACTAATTATAATTTCATTGGGTTATTAATATGTGGAACATATCTAGGAATCAAACACTTTCATGAGTTATGACCATTTTTGTATTTAAAACTTTCATTGAAATTATTTGTCTTGATTCGGCTTAATTTTCTATTTTCTTCCTACTAATTTATAAGGCACGTTGCTACAAAATTCATAAAGAAGTGCTTTTATTCAACACAAAAGGACACCACCTGGCGCACCAAAATTCGAATGGTCAGAAAGTATAAGAATTGGAGGACATCGTAGAGCGTAAACTGTATATATTAATAATATTAAAATACTATTATTGAACTTTGTAAAAGATGGCCATGAATTAGTTGATGTAAATTTAAAATATCGTGTGCACATGAAAAATTCTTATAGTTTATAAAAATAAAGTAAAATAAATCACCCAAAGGAAACAAACCCCAAAATTAAAAAAAGTGGTGATAACGGCGAACTTACAACACGAACACTGGAGCAAGGCTAACTACATTTCACAGACAGTCCCTAATTTGTATTACAGGAGCAAAACAGAGATGATATTAATGCTGAATAAGGCACAATCACTAGCTGTAGGAAGTTTTTGTCAAGCCAGAGGACTCTAAAGTTTTGAAACTACGGAAACTACAATGAGCTGGCAATGTGGGACGGGTAAATAGGGGGTAGTTACCCAGAAGGTTATTCGCAGAATATGCTGAAGGACGAAATCTCGTAAGAGAACCATGGTCTGATTGGACTCGATTGAATTAAATTTGCTACTCTTATGCTCCATTTGTAGGATGAGGTAGATGGACTGAGATAGTTGGACGCCATGGACAGTTCGCCACCATGGCGCTACAGCGTCTTGAGTAGAAAGAAGAAGAATTACGCCATCTGATTGGACTCGGCCTAATTTGATGGCATTAAACATGTAGATTGTCATTATAGATGCTAAAACCGCATATGGTTCAAATAAGGACATTAATTGACATGATTCTATTCTTATGAAAAGTTGACCACATTTATTAAAAAAATTTGATTGCGGCAGTTTTGTGGAGGAAATTAATCTTCAACTTTTAGTCTTCCGCGAATGATAAAAAAGGAGAACAATGATTTTTTTATTAAAAATATTTAAGTTGAAATGTTTAAATTGAATTCTAAGGTTTTATTACATTTTTTTTTTGTGATTTGATTGTACTAATATAGGTATGGCGTAAAATATCATGAATGTATTGTAAGCATATTACACAAAGCAAATTTTTGGGTTTTACAAGAACAATTTATGAAGTCATGTAGGAAGTAATAAGAATTAATGAATCCTTTATTTAGTTTAATTATAAATTATTTCACCAAATCATATTTCAAACTATATAGCAAAGTAGGCACATAAGACGATATACTCCGAATGTCAATTTTTTTTCATTTGGGGATCGTCACACGCATGGGCAGTAATTTAAATTAGCATTTCGTCTTATTAATACTAACAAGGATCGCTTAGATTCTCTAAATGATACCGAGAATCCGAGGTGGTAATGAGCGAAATCACGGAGCCTTACTATTTTCGTGCAAGCTTTGAGTTATTATGTATACAAATACGACGCATTTCATGAAAGTAATATATACAAAAGGGTCCAATCAATAATCAATAATCAATGATCAATAAAATTATTCAGACTTTTTGCATCCTTTAATGAGAACCAACTAATGAAGCGATAATGTAGGCTAGCTATAAATTTTTGAAATTAACAACAAAATTAAAAAAAAAACCTTGTGAGATATTGTTTACCAAAGCAAAGAAATATCTTATTGATATTTCCTAGATTACATTAAACTTATTGCTTTAAAATACTTGATACATCGATAGAAAATATGTTTGTATAATATTATGTTTATTTCGTTTCAGTGGCAGCAATTTTTCATTTTCGCATTTGTCAAAGTCAACTTGACGGCATCGGCAGTTGTTTAAGGTTCACTGGTGTATTGTTATAATATTCCCGATGTAGTAGTGAAACTGGGAGCTGACAATTAGGATTCCACATCATGAAGCTTATTTATTGATTTTTCTCAGAGAAGTCTGAAGGGTTTCTTGTCGCACAATGGTAACACTTATAACTCCGTGCCTGTTGCTCACTCCGTGCATCTCAATGAAACATATGATAATCTTGAACTATCGCTTAAGAAAATGAAGCGAATATTGTTGGTAACTTTGTGGAGATCTCAAAATAATACCCATGCTTTTGGGTAACGAGCCTGGATGCACAAAGTATCCATGATTTTTGTGCGAGTGGGATAATCGAGCACAAAAATTACATCACGTTAAGAAAGAATGGCAACTCAGTTGACCCAAAATAGGTTCTTTTGCCTCCCTTTCACATAAAGTGAGGATTTATAAGGCAGTTTGTCAAAGCATTAAAGAAACAAGATTACTGCTTTAAATACCTGAGCGAAAAATTTTCTGAACTTTCTGAAGCTAAACTTAAAGAAGGAATTTTAATAAGTCATAAAATTTGAACCTTAAAATCAGACAGATTGTTCCAGAATACAAGAACCCAGAATGAATCTGAAGCATGGACTCATTCAATAAGTCATAGAGGGTTTTCTTGGAAAAAACAATTCTCCAAACTACGAAGAAGATGTGGCCAACATGGTCGAAAATGATAGAAAACTGGGATGCAATATGAGCGTCCAACTTTATTTTCTGGATTCCCCCGTTCTCTTTTCCAGAAAAGCTTGGAGCTGTCAGCGAGGAACAAAGAGAGGTTGAATCAAGACATAAAGGGGATGGAAAAACGTTACCAAAGCAGATGGGATATTGGAATTATTGCTGACTACTGCTGGACCTTGAAGAGGGAATCTGTCACATCGCTCACAAAAAATCATCAAACGAAAAGGACAAAACGCAGTTTTCAAGAGGAAAAAGAACGATTGTCAATGTAGATTATACTGGATTGTTTTTATTATGAACAACTCACTTTTGCAGTTTGATTTTATATTAAATATAGTTTCAATAAATATATTCTCAGTATTTTTGGCAGGTTCTATGTAAAATTTCAAACACACTTTTCCTGAAAACCTAACTTGCTGAAATAAAACTAAGCACAGATTCGTGATCAACATACCCCATTTACTATAGGACACCTATTAAACTTGAAAAAATTTTTCATGAAAAAAAATGTAGGCCTGTGTAGATTGTGCTTAGCAAGATTACAATTGATTTTTTCCATAACAAATACTTAGGTACGATTGCTGAAAAAGTCATGAAGCGTCAAGGTATGTCGTTGCCAAAAAATATTCAATATGAATGGTATTCAATATTTGCATAAATTTTAATGCGTTTTCGTTGTTTATTCACCATAATATTGCTGATTTTCCACCATGAACTTATTGTTATTGTTGGTCCAAGCGTCGATTGCAGAAATGCACAATTTTGTGGAATATAATGTAACAATAGTTAGTCTCCAAAGCATATTTTCTCAGTTAATGCTAATAGGTGAACGGACAACATACGAAAGCGCATAAGTATTGTATGAGTATGCATAAATATGCAGAAAAATGCTGGTATGTTTTTCTCAATGCTTTTCATATTCGAAGCACGAACATCGATGCATGTGCACCTATGATTACTAATTGAACTAAGGAACAAACAAATACCTTATCCATGCAAAGGAAACGTATAAAATAGAAACCTTTACAAATCACTTAGCGGCCTGCGTTGATAAGATTTTTTTCTTTTTGCATGCAGAGAATAAATAATTGGCACCGGTTGTGCCGATTCCATGCGTGATTTTTTCAATTTTCCTGCATAACACCAATCCCTTTCAACCAGAAATCGAAACTTTCCGTACGAATTGCAAACTTTCGTTGGCTCAGATACCTTGAAGCACTCCAAGAAGTGGAACCATAACAGGTTGAACCAGACAAACAGATTAATTTATCGAATGAATATTAAAAATACTTACGGAGTGTACATTCGAAGCACGATATCCGGATGAGGACACACATCAGATCGTTTAATGTTGCACCGAAGAAAATTTAGGTCCCAAACACGAGACCGTACGAAGGCCTGAAGCTCCTTTTCGAAGAACCCACCAACATCTAGAATATTTATGATTGTGGTATATCCATATAATATTCAAAATGATAAAAAAACCAACTAAATACAACAGAAGCCGAATAATTTTGTATCATAAATTTAATAAGATTGGATTCTACCAACAATCAAAAATCGGTTTTACCTGCACAATTAAGACATGCTACCAATAAAACAGTCACTAAAGAAATTTTCATTTTTAACTAACAAAATATTGATCCACTTTTGAGTTTTAATTTTCCGTTGAGAATGCGACTCAGAATCAATTTTCAGTATTATCCACTCACAAAAAATTAAAGCACTTTTCTTCAATCTTCACAAATCCATGTTGGCCTACTCTTGAATTTAAAACCAAAAATGCATGGCGGCAAAATTCTTGTCCTTAAAATTTCCGTGTCCGGTTTCACAGCAAAAGCGCCTTAATTTTCGCGGTTAACGCATTATCTGTACGCACCGGTCCCGGGACTATCTACGAGACGCAACGGTCGGATTTTGAATGACCAACACAATCAACTGATCGCAAAATGCAGCATTTGGCATAGATTTCCCACCAAACGGAATATATTCCACATGGATTACCGATCAAAGTTATTAGCCGAGACTGGGACTTATCACTTGCTTCCATGCATTCACGTGAGCTCGAAAAGAAGAAATAATTTTCCCCCGGCATGCACTGTTCACATTGCAGAAACTTATCCGATAGAAAGAAAATCAAGAAGCAAAATTGCCTAACTAGTTTAAATTTGTCTTACATAAATGGAAAAGTGGCGATGGACCGTTACCATGTGAAGACGTGGGACAGGCATTGATTTTCTTTCAAAATACGCCTTTTACTAGCGTAGCTAGTCAGTCTCGGGGATCAATGATATCCACTTGACCGGATTCAAAGGAGGCATCACGGCTTACTAGGATTAAGTTGTAACCGGTGAGTTTACTTTGTGATAGTACTTTAAAATTTGAAATAATTGCATTCCACCGAATGCAAGTTACCAGTGAGTGGCCAGTTGGAAGCATTAAGCTCTGCTAAGAAATCCTCAATTCAAAATCAAGTTCATGATACAAGACGCAATGCATATGTGGCCATACTGGAGCTAATCCGACCAAGAAAAATGAATGTGTAGTACAGGGTGACCATATATGGAACGTTGATCATATTATCTGCTGAATAATTCAATATGAATTATTTAAGAGTACTTTCATTATTTCATCTCGACTAATTTTCGGGAAAGTGCTGCTATTTTAAGCAGGAGATCAGCGAAACATATTAAATTTATAGGTAGTGTATTTTTGGATACACATCGAAGAGCTCACAAAAATCCATAAATGAAAATCAAAGAAATCCAAAAAACGTCCTTAAGGCAATAATTTAAAAATTAGCATGTCAAAACCCAAGCTGTTATATAAATAGGAACCAGATCAGCATTGAGGTTGATCGAAAAGTGACAGCATTGCGTATGAATATTTTATATTTACTTGATCCTTTCCTGACTGAAAGATTTGCATAAAGTCAGTGGGACTAGTCACTGATATAAAAAGTGCGAGTGACATTTTCTCCTGCCGAAATATCCACATGTATTGGAAAAGCCCAAGAATATTTTTCAGGTTTTCCCGGAACCGCAAACCATAGATTCTTAGTCTTATTTGGGGTGTAGGCATATTTCCTCAAACTTTGTTGTCACTATAAAATATAAAAAGTGTTAAGGATCCGAAGGTTCTAAGTTGAATTGCTAGTCACACGCGAGGCAGTACTTCAAATAAACTTTTATTAAATTTTATTCAGTAAATTAACAATCTCTAAAATAGAATATATCACTACTCTGTACATCTTACAAAATCCTCACAAAAATACTTGAAGGTAGATTAACACCATATGCTGAAAAAATAATTGTGGAGTATCAAGGTGGTTTTAGAGTCGGACGATCAACTACTGACCAACTGTTTACAGTTAGGCAGATCCCTGAAAAGTGCTGGGAATTTAACATCGACGTCCACCAAATCTTCGTTGATTTTAAGCAAGCATACGACAGTATTGATCGAGAAGTACTGTACCAAATAATGCTTCAGCTTGGAATCCCAGCGAAGCTAGTCCACTTGACAAGAATGACAATGGCACCAACAACAGCACAAGTCAGAATCAATAACCAGCTAACTAATGCCTTTGAGACAAAGGTAGGATTGAAGCAGGGCGATGGGCTGGCTCCACTGCTATTCAATCTAGCTCTAGAATACGTCATACGGAAACTACCTGTGGATACGAAAGGAACACTACTATACAAATCGAGCCAACTTGTAGCCTATGCGGATGACATCAATATCCTGTCAAGATCCTTTTCATCTGCCAAGGAACTCCTGCTCAAACTAGACCAAGAAGCGAAGCAGGTGGGGCTGCAAATCAACGAGTCCAAAACAAAAGTTATGACACAAACCAGGAGAAACACCCCCAACCGGCAAAACATAACACACAACGAATTCAACCTGGAAAATGTGGACGAATTTACATATCTTGGCTCCAAGCTAGTGAAGGATGGTAATGAAACGGCGGAAATAAAGCGTAGAATTCAGCTCGCTTATAAAGCGTTCTACTCAGTTTTGGGTATTCTGAAGGCCAGCTTCATACATAGGAAAACAAAGCTGCAAGTTTACAAATCTGTGGTAAGACCTGTGTTGTGCTACGGATGTGAGACATGGACCCTCACTCAAGCTTCCGCAAACATACTAAACGCTTTCGAAAGGAGGGTCCTAAGACGAATCGTGGGAGCAACGCAGGAAGGAGGACAATGGCGAATTAGGTACAACCATGAGTTGTACGAACTTTTCGACGAGCCAGAAGTCTCCACTGCGGAAGCTACAATGGGCTGGCCATGTGCAGCGAATGAATGAAGGTCGGATACCTAGAAAGGTATTTGTCGGAAAAACGGAGGGACGCAGGCCAGTGGGAACGCCAAGAAAGCGCTGGTCCGACTCTGTAGACGAAGATAGCAGCTCGTTACTCGGATCCCGAAATTGGAGGACGCGGTCGATGGACCGAGACAACTGGAGGCGACACCTACAGGAAGCCAAGGCCCGAAATGGACTGTAGCGCTACAACGACGACGAAAATAGAATATTTTTGTGATGAGTGAAGTCCAGACAATGAAGATACGATGCTGGAGACGATGGATCTTGGTCGGTTGGGAAGATTCTCTCGTCACTTCAGGAAGTTGGGCATGGAGATGCACTGCCAACCAGAAGGGATACAAACAGGATGAGAGGATGGACGTAGAGTTCGCTGAAAGTTGCTTAGGATAAAAACTGTCCAAACGTTATGAAACACTTAGGTTTCACTACTTCCTGTGTGAAACACTGTTTCACACAGTGGACAGACAACAGGGCGAAATTCTGCAGTGTCCTTTCAATAACCCCAACGTGGAATCTCGTGCAATAAAGGATGACACAAACGGTGTGTCCCTAGGCCTTCTATGAAGGACCAAGTAATTGTATTCAATCAACGAGAAGGAGTACAAACTCGAGAAACGAACGATGACACACACGGTATATCCCTAGGTCTTCTATAAAAGGCCACGTAATTTGTGAAAAAAATCAAGAATAAAGATGAATTCTTCAAATTGTCACTGATTGAAAAAAAAGATTCAAGTCAAAAATCCAGGAAACGAATGGAAGTTGCGAAGCGGAGAAAACGCAAGACCTTCATCAAATCGACTGTGTGAGAAGACTCCAAATGACTGTGGTTTTTTGTTGAGTAAAAGAAAATTTTGACACATCTGCCAGATGACGTTTCATATTAAAAAAATGAACGAAAAACCCTCTCGTTGTTGACCACATGTTTGCAGGACGTAGAACGCTTGAGTGTCAACAAGGATTAACCACTGTAATAAAACGGCTTAGGCGCGAAGGTATGCGGGTGCGTGGAGAAGCATGAGAGCATTCATGCTTCTTTATTATTTTTTTTGTGAAGAGAGGAGAAAAGTGTTTCTCAGAAATACAAAGGAGATTGTTTTTACCAATCATGGCAGGCTAGAACTTTAGACAAAAAGGCTTTTCTAATTTTTTCGAGATCTTCAGTACGCAATCCTTATTTTCAACTCCATGTTTAATGATATGCAGTTTTTTTCAAAGCATCTGCTTACAACAGCTTTTGAATCTTATGAAAATGCGTAAAAATTCTGAGAAATAACTCGAAATGGCTTATCAAACTAAAGCAAGATCTCCTTACCAAAAGCTTGCCGGAAAATGCCTAAGGATACGTTAGGAAGGGAACAACATATGAGTGATTATCACGAATTCCAATTCGTCAACCTCAGCATTGCTAATGTTTCCTTCCAAGAATGGACTTTTGCCTATTCACAGTTAAAAACAAAACAACAAAAGGTAACATCGTTCAGTGGCAGGAACCGAATAATACAAAATCAAAAGGATGACGTTAAACAGTTTTGTGAAGATGTAAGCAATTTCAAATATTCTAATACGAGCCGCAGAACATAGCAACACTAGGCAAAAATGCTCCCCTGATATAGTTTGAACCAGCAGAAAATGCGGTCCTCCAGTTTTGTATTTTCATATTTTTGGAAATGAATCACTGGTATAAAGAAAATATCATACGTGCACCTCACACTACTTTATATAAATAAAACAATCTTTATATTTCGGGGAAAGTTCGGCAAAACTGCTGCAGCATGTGGTAACATCCTTAAACTTCTTAATCTCTTCCACGCGGAGATGTGGAAAAAATGCGGAATTTTCACTAAATTTACATATTACGATCATCGAATTGATCAAGGGGTATAGTGTAGTAAAGTTATTTGATCACATAAAGTGATTCCTAACCCATTGATGCCTGACAGCATCTCTTCATATTATGATATGATTCACTAGGAACACAAACATATAACGCGGCACACCGAAAAGGATCAAGCTAATAGCCAAGAGATGATGAACACAAAGTACTGCGAACTTATTCCTACTTTATTCTAAAATTATTTTTTGAAATTGTCCCTCTGAATTATATTTCAATACTATGTTTATTCGTACTTTAACTTTCAAATGTTTCTCGATCCCTGTTACCTCAATACTACGAAGACTTTTCAAAAGTTACTATAGAAAAACGAAAACAGAAATATCAATATTTGAATATTAAAAAAGGATCCTTTTGAATATTAAAACAGATAAAGAAATGTATTCAATTTTCTAGTTCTTTATAATCTTTTTCAGAAGCTTCGAAACTATGGCCATCTTTTCTGCCACTTTTGGAGCATGGAATTCGAGATTATTCTTGCATTTCCATGCCCTAAGTAGAGATATGAGTTCAAGGAACAATCAGAGATCGCAAAAAACTAAATCTAGACTTACGTTGAACAAAATATAATTCCAATGCGTCGAGCGTTCACGAAATTCACTGCACTCCGAACGACGCATGGTTTCATCTCATACGGTCGTTTGTTGGTCAAATCCAGCAAAATCGTATGTTGTCCAAATTTTTTCAAAAAACTATGTATTGAACATATATTTTGGCATGTTAATATATTTTCTTTACTTTAATTTATTGAGAGTTTTGTTGTTATATATGAGGATAATTTCTTTTATTATCTTCCATAATCTTTCCATAACAAAATCTACAAATTTTCGAATGCGATTTTCGGCATGAATTTTTAAAGGAAAACAAAGGAAATTTATTTTTTTAAGGACAACAGGAAAATAATTCCTTTTGTTCCATTTGTACTTTATTCAATTTTAACGTCATTCAACAACCATAGCGGTTTGTATCTGCTACTTCCTGATCCTGATCAGCTTGTCGTTAAAAAACTTCAAAAAAAACCCAGAGGTTCACCGACATGTGCGTATGTCCGTGGCCCTGCAGGTCTTTTGTCGGGAATGAAATCTATCCTGGGTAGTTGTTTCATTGCTCGTCACAAAGTGCCCATTCCGATTGATCAGAGGGTTGTGAGGCATCATTGTCACTTTCGGAATCACTATCTATTATTCTGATCCTTCAATTTCTTACACCCAATTGCTATCTTTTATTCTGATCCTTCGATTTTTTACGTCCAATTGCAATCTATTATTCTGATCCTTTGATTTCTTACACTCAATACTACATCACAATGTTAAAGGTCGCTGTTTTCGCATTCTATATCACTTATTTTTCTATAAATCTGATCGATTTCGTCCTCGACTATTTCAAAACAGAATTCATCGTCGCTAGAACTGATTTCACTTCTAATATCCATTTTTCTCGGGATTCAAACAAATCCACACATTTCAGACACTTTCGTCGCTATCGTCAAATTTCAAATAAGACTGAAAACATTTTCAGAGCTACGGGCCTAGAAGGATCTTTTACTAATTTTATTTTATCTCCGTTAAGACGTGCGATTTGACATTTCATACAAAGGAACATCAATAGCTGAGGAACCTCATCAATAACAAATACTGCATGTCTATCGCTTACAGATAAAGAAATCTAACATAAACACTGATTGTCGCCGCCCTAGTGACATCTGACATCGAGTTGCGTCGTCCAACCGCAAAGTGCTAAATACGAGGACGGTTCAATAAGTACCCGTGTTTGACGACAGGAGACGCTCCTGAGAGAATTCGGTATTATCATCGTGTGCTGCCATCTATCAAACGACGATACAATAAATTTCAAACTGATTGAAAGGTTACTTTGCATTTGGCAGCCATTCGAGTAAGATGTATATCGAGAATTTTGTTAGGATGGAAAAAGAGCAGTATCGTTCGGTAATTCGCTTTTTGTTTTTGGATAGAAGAAATGCGAGGAGATAAAAGCAAAGTTGGATGCTTTTTATGAAAACACTTCGCCATGTATGATCACAATTAAATTTGGGTTGAACGAATTTTAACCTGGGCGAACCTCTGTTGATGTTGATTAGGAGCGACCAGGACGCCTGCAGACGAAATTACCGTAAAAATCATTCAAAAAGTCTATGACATGATTCTCGCTGATAGAAGAAAGAAAATGCGTGAAGTAGCAAAGACCGTATGTGTGTCGACCAGAACGGCAATAAATATTGTACGTGATAAGTTGGCGATGAGAAAATTTTCGGCCCTATGAGTGTCGTGATTGTTCACGATGGACAACAAGCGAAAGCGGCTGTTAACTTTAAAGCAGTGTTTGAAGCAATTTTAGTGAGATTCGAAGGAGTTTTTTCGTCGAGTTATCACCGTTGATGAAACCTGGATTGATAATTACACACCAGAAACTAAGCCACAATCAAAACATTGGATTTCTCCAGGAAAACCTGCTCCAAAGAAAGTGAAGACGGTCCCATCTGTCGGAAATGGCATGGCGATGATTTTTAGGGGTGCGAATGGCGTCATCGTGGATTTTTTAAAAAAGAAAGAACGATCAATAGATAATGCTACAGTGAGTTATTGGACCGCTCCAACAAAAAATTGAAGTAGACACGGCCGTATGTGGCAAGAAAGGAGGTGCTGTTTAACCATGATAACGTACCAGTACATTCATTCGGAGTTTTCCTGCCAAATTGCATAAAATGCGTCACATATTGCTGCCGGATCCTCCCTTTTCACCCGAACAGGCTCCATGCGACTTTGGTTTAAAAGCTGTCAGCAAAGTTGGGGGAAGTATATCTGCCTAAACAGGGGCTATTTTGAAAATTTAAAAACATTTTTTTTTTTGAAAAATGGTGTCCTCATTTCTAATACGGGTGTATATTGAACCGCACTAGTACGATTCTTGGATCAAAACGTTCTGCCCATACAAAAAGTATTGCCTTACAGTTGCCTAAGGTTTTTACAGATTCTTTTTTTCTAACAATTAAGTAAAATGTTTCAAGCATTTCTAAAAGATATTTTCAAATAAACAGCATCGTGGTAAATAACCCAGCACAACTTTTTCTCTAGCTCATTCTAGAAATTTTCCTTTTTTTTGAGAAATTAATTCATACTATGATGACGATCGATTCCAACCCTGATAAACATTGATTTTTAATTATTTATTTTCGTTGTCTTCAACTGTTGTCTTCAACTTCTTTTAAAGGCTCTCTTTCCAGCTTGTTTTTCTGCTGAATAAACCAACACCTGAAGATCATTTCTTACAAAATACCTCTAAAAAAATATGCCATTTTGAAAATCAAGCTTAAAAGCAGCACAAAACCACATTGGAAATTCAGCGATCAAATAATCCATTAAAAATGATGCCATACGCCCTATTTTCGCACGGAAAAGCATAAAGTGATTCAAATACTATCTTTATTTGCATGTAATTCAAGGTAACATACAATAACCAAGAGCATGACCACAAAGTTCTCTTTAATCAGGTGCGCCGTCTTAAGATTGTTTTCGTTTCTTTTATGGCATCTACTTTTCCGCATTTGTATGCTGGTATTTTTAACATCACCTCAAGCATAACAGCAGACCACATGTGTACAATTTGGTCATAAGTGTATGCTTCAACCTCATCAGCAAAAAGTTACGTTTCGGATGAAAGTGAATAACTCAACAACACTTCTATAAGAATATACTATACGCAACAACACTTCATGTGGGACGAAAAAAAAGGAAATTGAAAATGAAGAAGAAAAAAAAAATGTTATAAATTCAGAAAACATGTAATCACTGTAACAAGGCTTGACAAATAATTTAAGGTTATTGTGTATACTTTATTGTAAGGTATCAGTGAATATAGACCAAGCAATTTCGGTGTCCATGCAGTAATCAGTTCCGTTTTCAATTTATTCTTGTTTATTACACAAGAGCCACTGAAGAAAAGCCATAAATATATTTTAATATAAAAGATATTTTTGCGAATTTCCTTTATTTATGAACATTAAGCTATTCATAATTTTTTTACGCTATAATCATTTTCATCAATCACAGTAAATTCGTTATTCAATTTTCATAACTTTCACATAATCTAGCTTTAATAAGAATGAATAATAACATTTAACCTTTAACAATATTTATAAAGTATTTCGTGTAATTGAAGTTCGGTTGGGCGTAAAATCCTTCGTATTATTTAAACTAAATATTTCTATTGCATACCACTATTGTTAACACCACGAACGCACGTTGCATGTATAGTTCTTGCACATTCAACACCACGCCTTCAGATTTCAGTTTAACCTTATGCTTTTGACGATCCTTAGGAAATTTTATTTATACTGCCTTCTCTTCATTAAGTCACTGCAATTCGTACCAAAATTATTTGCAATCTTTCCCTGAGGACATGTTTTATAAGATTGCTTCGCTATTGTTAGAGTCAATTTTACTTCTCCATTTCGCAACAAAATTGCGTTGTAAGCTATTCCAGGTTCATGCAGCTCATCATTTCAACCATCTTTAATTTTCCTTGGTATACCCAAGCTCAACACTTCTTAATAACCATCATCTGAAACACCCAACTTTCTTTAATTAGCATTTGAAACACTTTTCTCTTAATTCATTAACTGCCACCAAGAACACCTACTTCCATATGCCTTCTTGATCCTGACATAAAAAGCTTTAATCCTTTATTAACAGAAAATAAATTGTCACTCATCGCTCATCGGACTTATCTGACGATGGCTAGAAAGAGCGATAAGACATAGTCACTCAAAAATAAGGCTTCGGCAAAGAAACTCGATACAATCAGGCGAATATGGTAAGAATGTTGGCTACCCTTTACAATCACCTCTTTTTCATCGATAAATTGTACCTCACAATAGCAGTTATGCCAAAATATAGGCGTGCACACATTTTTGACCCAGGAAGCACAACATAGTGCACAAATGGCCAAGGCTTAAAAACAAAGAGATGGAAACTTTGGATTAAGAAATTTTAAATACAAGTGCAGCTCCTGCAAACACATCTACAAATTACTAACGCATCTACTTCTATAGTGTAACCACTAAAAAACTTTAGCACTTCGAACCATAGCCGAATCAATGAGGCACTACAAACTCAGAGGGACATCGCTTAGAAAGAGATACGAATACCTCATGTAGCAAGTGAAGCGAGCTTTGAAAGATAGCGAGCTTTGAAAGATAGCGAGCTTTTAAAGATAGCGAGCTTGTACATTCAACGGCATAGGCAAGCTTCCTGAGCTTGATTGTATGAGAAAATAATTTGCCTGGTGGAAGAGTATATGTAGGATATTGGATAGTAATTTTATAAGAATTCGCCCGAGAGTCCTATCCTCCAGAAGTTTTGCTTACAAATTTAAATGCATCTGGAAAATTTCCGCCGTAGTAGTGTCATCGTTTGTTAATGGTAAGGTATGGTGGTTACACCATGCCTACAAGAAGCTGAAAACTATCTTGGAACTCATAGTTTGCTTAGACTTTTGAACGCAATAATTAAACAACATATAAGAGAATGAGAATGTCATGCGAATCAACAATTGTTGCTATATAAACACTCACTCTCAACGTCCTATAGTTTCAAAGTTTTTATAATTTTATGAAGAAAACAAAAAGGGTCAAAACGAAGAAAATGAGAACGGGTCCCCGTTTCTGCAATCCCAGAAGCAGGTTACAATAAAGAAATATTGTAATTTCGACAACTTTGATGTATACATAATTCTCCATCATGCATAATTTTATCAATTATGATAATGACTGGAAATCATTTCATAGCAGCCATTCCCTGAACTAAACCAGAGCAGCTCCTTAAATCAGGATGCTCGAAAACAAGGCTTTAATGTTTTACTGTCTACAAAGTATGAATAATTTCAGGATTGTCTTCATTATTTTAAAGACATTTCATAGTAACGTAATACAATTTTGTAACGTTTCAATTCTACCTAATTCTCCTGAACGATTTCTAAACAATAGTTTTTCAAATAATATTTACGTCAGTAGTGGCCATCATACTTTCATTTAGATGAATATTTTAACTCCATTTAAGTTTGGGAGCAGACAGAGATCAGCAAGTATAGTTGGAAGGATGTTACCATGAAAGCAAAATGAAATAGTGTTTCATACTGTCCAGCTCACCTCAACATCGGATAGAGCAACGTGAAGATAAATCACTTTAGTAATGGTTGCTATTCAAGAGAATAGTGAATGAATACTGATCTCCATAGCGCAAACGAAGCTAAATGTTATAATTATTCCTATAACTAAAATATCGTACAATTGTCATACCCCATCTAATATCTTGACTCAGATACTGCAGCATCAGTATGAGTCATCTTTGGTGGATTATCCAAAAGACAGAGTCGTACTTGCCACCAAGCACACCGTCAAGAAACCGTACCTCAAACTACATATGCTACTACGTTTAGTGAGTAGCGTTGCCAAAAATTAAGATCAACATCTTGGCCATGAAGTAGATCCCGAGATTTATTCCCGCTCAACTTCAAAGAAGCGATTGAAACTTGTTGACGATTACCAATCATGATCGACTATCTTGACAATGAAATTTGCTTTTTCGACGAAACCAGGCTGCCTTGGTAAAGGACTCTACCAAAATCAATTAACGCTGGCACAGAGATAACCAGACTATCTTTCAATCTTCGGTGTTAATTATTGCGTATAAAGTTTCAAGTCCGGTGGGGTTTTTAATCATGAATGATGAATCGTTTAACGGGTTTAAAGGAAGCTCGTTGTAACGCTTAAACTTAGAAGGAGGAAAAAAGGACTCTAAAAAGAGGAAGAATGGCTTAAAAAAGGCAGTTGTAGTTAGTTAGGCAGTTAGGCAGTTGTACAGGTCGTCTTCTCCAAGAATTGAGGCCGAGGATAAAGTAAGCCACGACCAGCGATAACTATCCAAACAAACGCCCGGTCTTATTCGATTCAGCCGAAATTCGTTAAAGTTTATTTGTATTGGGTAAGATTTTTTCAAACCATTCTCATTATTTTGTTTAACAGGATTAACGTCCTCAATGCGCTTCGGTAAAAACACAATATAATTATAAATCTATTATTGCTTACTCGATATCTTAAGGTACTGCTTCAAGTAATCTAGTGAAAGATGGATTGTAGCCCCAGTATAGAGAGGAATGAACCTGAGATCGCGCGAAATTTGCCAAAAAAAATCTGATCCTCACAAGTATCAATATCCAGGTTAACAGAGTGATTGTCGAGTTTGACAGGCGAAAAATACTTTCGCTTGCTGATCAACCCGAAGGTGTTCTCCCGATATGTTTAGAGTGACGAAATACAAGAGTATCGGATAGACACTTTTAAGTAAGAGGATGGTTTGTCTATCAGTTTTCAGTTGCCTGATCGTCAAAAATCTGCGAAAACAACTTGGTCAACACTCAAAGTAAGGACTTTCACAATTACGGCAGTGAAATCAGTGCCTCGTTATGAGCCTGAAATTTCATAATGTGGGGATGGCAAAAATGTTATGGAGCTAAGGCAGCTGAATTGTCACGGCTGTTCACGACGACTGCCGGACGAGTCAGCCTCGCACCGACATCAGGACCTGAAGTCCTAAAGGCATGGCAACGAACTGTATCTCAAAGGCCAATGATTTGGCCGATCGGAAGGTCACTACATTGCTGCTGGCGGAATAGCTCAGTAAAGTGAGGTATACGGACGTGGGTCAGACCCTAGTGAGCTTCCGCTCCGGTTCTATTAGAGACCTAGCCACCGTAAAACCCAATTTTCCGAACGTGACGCTGCAAGTACATCTTTACTTCACCTTTACTATTCTCCATAAATCAAAACAACAAAATTGATCGCGCCTCCATTCACCGGAATACCGCAGTGTTCGTGAGTAAACTACATTAATTAGACTACCCCAAAAAGAATCAAATTATAACACGAAGACAACAAAAGACTTCGAACCGAATAACAAGCTACGGTACCGCGGATTCTGATCTGATGAAGTAATTTATTTTCATACAAATTGAACAAGCTTTAATTTTGTCTAAACAACAGAACTAAAAATATTATATTGTTAAAGACATGAAACAATAATAACAACAAATGGTTACATTTCCCTTAATTTAAATCCTGAATCATGTCAAAAAAAATTATCACTTCATTTTATCAAGGCATTTCAATCCTTTTTCTATCTGCTCAAAGCTTTACATCCTATCTGATGTAAAAGTTAACAATGGTTCTTTATACCCACAATATTAAGGTACATCTTTACCAAATAAAAATATTTTTGTTTTTTTTCGTGGATGTTATTTAAAGCGCCAATGCTTTAAAGGATGAACTATACTTGTCAAACGATTGGATCAAAATTGCGCTATATTAAGTCCACTGTTGATTGAACGGAATTAAAAGAAAGGACAGTAGTCAAGCAGAAACATTGAAATACTATTATATGTGTACACATACTTGCTTAACCTACTTCACTTAAAAAATCCTTAATGATTCATCTGGTTTATAACAACCTTCTAAATTGTACATTATTCTTACATAATAGTAAATGAATATTGATGAACGGTAATTAAAAACCACGTCTTGCACCAGAACGACTGCAAAACCCATATAGTCATACCATCAGACATGGCTTACTTGCACCAAGCTCCAAAACTGTTATACAAATATATTCAGCAATCATATTTTCTTATTCGTTTGTTTTTGCTCTTACTGTTACCCAAAGAACAAGTCGCAATCCGATATAAGTCTTATACGTTCTAAGGTCAAGTACAGTCGTGTTACACCGGCACATTGTCTACGAAAATCGATTGGCGGTTTAACTTCTCCATATATATTCTAATATACCGTTACTCCATTGGGTACTTGAAGCGAGAAGAAGAAGATCCCATACTCCTCTCGACTAACTATTTACAGGAGTTTGACAGTCGCACTTTTCTAGGTTAAATGAAGCACAAACGTTAAATTACCAACGCAGCGATACTTACACCGCGTGTTCGGTTATGGTCTGTTTTACCTCGAAAGCGTGTCACTCTGCCAGCATTATCATACTTGCGAGGTGAAAGGTGTTAATTTGAGAACTCTCAAGTGTGTCATCCTGTCAGAATTGTCACACTTTAGAGGTGGATTACAACAAAAAGTTCAAAGAGTTGCAAATATGTAAAGCTTTGAGCACTGTTCCTGTGTAATTGCATTACCTCATTATCGCGAATGTAGGACCTATTGTGATCATTGCTGTAAAATGAAAAGGTATCTACTTCATAGGGGTAAGATATAGAATGTATAGACAGATAAGGCAAGAACACAGAAAGGCTTCTTTGTGGTAGTAACAGCAGGATCCTCATTCTATGACAAGAGATGAACCATTGTTTCGTGTTCTCATTATGTTCGTTGATCCTGAATAATGCTCTGCACCGTTTCGTTACGGTTTGCATCTTGCTGAAAGACAAAATCCTCAAATGTAGAAAAAAATTACAATACCTGCCTCTGTTAAAAGGAAACTTGCCTCATTTTTTTTATTCTTTAATTATTGTTGTTTTCAACTATGTAAAAAGTTTAAAATTTTGTTGTCCTGATTTCTCTTAATATTTTAATTTGTAATGGAATAAGAATAGAATATTTAAGAATATTTACAAGTTTAACTACTCAGTCGGGTATTCAACTTCAAAACGGATTCCGTTAAAAAAATCGTTCCATACCTCAAATATTCTTCCAAAATATTTCAAAATTTCTAAAAATAAACAAAACTCCATAGATCTTAAATCTTTTTATAAAATAAGTGAAAAATTTAGTCACATTTGAAATCTATTCAAGTTAAAATGGATTCGTCAATTAAATTATATCTTTTGGAACTTACGACAGATAATATCTTTAATTTCATATAATTTGAAATTCCAGTGAAAGGTTTCCAACGTATGAGCTCTGGACTAAAGCTTACGATTAACACGCCTAATTTTTCTTTAAAAAAATTGTTGCATAATATTATCATTATAACTATAATTTGTTTTTAAACAATTCATATTGTTTTGACTCCATTGAAAACATGCACTAGATTATACACTTATGTATATCATGTAACACAGGAACATATCCAACTTGCGGATGGATAAAAATACAACTGTTAGCCATTATAAGAGCTAATGTGGAAAGCTTTCACACCGGAAACCAGACGCACTTTTCATTTTAAACAAATCCAAAATATGTAGCACAATCATCATGAATTGATAGTCATTTATTAGTTTTATTGAAAGTGAGTTCACATAAGCGTAAATAGATTAATTGTAAATGTAGATGCGCATTAATATCAAATTTTAAAAATTTCAACTCAAAAAAAAAACCGAAAACTTGTTCGTTTGATTCAACTCAGAGTAAAAGTTGCGAATTTTTAATTTATTTAATTATCACATTTGGCGCTAATATAAGATCAACAGGCGATAATTAAAAGAAATGATTTTAAATTGCTGTCAGTCATACGGTCTAATGCATGTTGCATCACATATGCATCTAAGAGGCAGATGCCGGCAACATATGCTAATTTTGTATTTCCACATTCAAATTTAATTAATGATTTATACGGCAGGAATAAACAAGTTTTTCTCTTTTACAAACAGCCGAAAAATACTAGGTGACCACATGCTCAATCAATAATTTAATGAAAAAATTACACGATTTATAGTAAATACCAAAATGTATGGGCTTTGCCAGGACAATAGACAGAGCAGAATTTATATTGCAGAATTGCTTCCAACAACGAATCTGATTACATTTTGCAGACGTATTCTTAGCGCCAGAACTTTGACTACCGAAATGGACATTGCAAGACTCAACTCTTCACACAACGCCCTCATCGCTTAACCCGTTTTTCAATTCCATTCCTAAAGAATTCTTCCGGTAGTTTTCTTTTCCAACTGTGTAGAGTGACTTTCGCTTCTTCATTATTGGCGTATCTATTTCTCTTAAGGTCCCTTTTTAATCAAGGAAATAAGTACAAATCCGGGTAGTATGGAGGATGAATAATAACATCAAATTTCAGGCGCTCCAACGCATCTTGAGTGGCGGGTGACGTGTGCAGTCTGACATTGTCAAAGTGCAGTAAAACGGTCACTGGTGCATCGTCGATCACGCTTCCGTAATGTCTGTAACCTTTCAATGTAGCGTTCCGAATTTGCAGTACAGCCTTTTTCGAGGTTTTCCATGATCACAGCTCCTCGAACGTCCCAGAAAGCAGTGAACCGTTGAAATATTCAACTTATCGGGCTCTGAATTCCCACCTATTCACAGTACTTCTGTTAATTGTCTCAGCTCCATAAACAGCCTGTAAATGTCAATAAATTTCCGTATGCGTAATGTTTTCCGCCGTCAAAAATTCAATCACTGCACGTTGTTTCCAACGCGTGCAAATAGCGCGCGTGGCGAGCCATTGCAACACGTATGAACGCGCACCCGTTCAACCGATAGTTACAAAACTATGAACGTATGAAGGAAAAGGTTGTGGTCCGTATGATAATTTGTTCACCCGTTAGTGTGCATTGCCTGTGCCTATAAAACCCAGTTTTAACACTGAAAGCGTCAAGTGCAATATATAGAATTACCAAGCTTGAATAAACGAAGAAATGTATGCACAAAAGCGGGACACAAACCACCAAACCAAAGACATTCTGAAATATGTCAAAACAGAAGGCGGACCACGAGTAGACGATAGACACCACAAACTACTAAATGAGACCAAGTCGCTACTCAGAAAGCACAGGGAAATGAAAGCATCCTGAAACATCGAAATGATTGAATACACGGGAACCTGCAAAACAGTAAGGAGGATGATATCTGAAGATATCAACAAGTATGATGAAACACTGATGGAAGACGCCTCAAGAAAGCAAAATCAACACTACTCATTGGCGAAAAACAGGTATCAGCCCAAAATCATGACAACGCCTGACTCACTGATATTCAGGAAATAATTGAGGAAATCACCAACTTCTAGCGATATCTCCAGATCACTTGCCTCCCAACTTAATAACAATAACCGCCTTCTCTGCAACCAACGATAATGCCCCAAATATCATAGTGGAAGAGGTCGAAATGGCTATTAATTCCATTTAAAAATCGTAAAGCAGCCGGCAATGACGGTATTATTGCTGAACTATTCAAATACGCAGGGAGAAAAGCCTGGAAACTACAGGAAGAAATTTACACTGAATACATTAAGGGCATGTGCATACCTGATTAATGGAATAGTGCTAATAAAATACTGATCCACAAGAAAGGCATCAAAGAAGACATCAGGAACTACAGACCAAAAGTATACTACTATAAGTCCGTCTTCTACAAAGTATTCACGAAGCACATTAGCAACCGAATACAAACAGCATTAGATGCCCAACAGTCACGGGAGCAGGTTGGTTTCAGAAGTGGATACAACACTATAGACCATATTCACACATTACGGGAAGTCGTGAGTAGATATAAAGAGTATGATCAACCCCTAGCACTGGCCTTCATAGACTTTGGTGAAAGCCTTTGACTCAATATTCCCTGTTGCAATAATAAATGCATGAATAACGCAAGAGACAGACAAACCATACGTGGAAGTACTATCTATCATCTTTCGCAATGTCAGGGCAAAGGACAAAGTACCAGAAGATACTGCAGAATTTCCCATATACAAAGAGGTAAGACAGGGAGACACTGTATCGTCAAGGCTCTGCACGCCACATAAGAGAGCGTTTTCAGGACTCTATATTGGAAGAATAAAGGATTGAACATCACTGGTGAGCACCTCAACTAGTTGTGGTTCACAGATTATATACTCCTGATAGCCAATAGAATGAACTCAACGTGGCTGTTGGAAAAGTAGTCTTGAAAATGAATCTAAGCAAAACCAAGATCATGTTCAACCATTATATAAGCACTCAAAACCATAAAAAAGCGAAAAACACCACACTAGAAATAGTCGAAGAATATGGACACCTTGGTCAGCTAATACACATATCCGGTTTACTACTACCAGAAAACAATCGATGAACCAAGGTAGCATTGAGTGCTTTCGGGAAGAACTCGATTATATTCAAGTTCAAAATGAAGAGGAACTTGAAAAAGAAAACCTTCAACCAATGTATCCTTTCAGTCCTGCTATACAGTAGTGAAATATGGACGCTTAACAGTATTAACAAGTAAACTTCAGGGCCCCCAAAGAATAAGGGAGAGATGCATGCTGGGCATTACACGAAGGGATCGCAAGAGACTATCGTCCAAGAAAGGACACAAGTAACAGACACGATAAAAAGAGCGGAATTCTTGATATAGCGATGGGCCGGTCACTTGGCGAGAATGACAGACCGCAGATGGACCAGAAGAATAACGCAGTTGTACCCAAGAGGAATCAAACGAGTAAGAGGATGCCCAAAGATTCAAAGGGACTATAATATGAAGAAAATCGTTGGCACATCTTTGATAAGAATAGCTGAAAACAGGCAGACATGGAAAGCAATGAGGAGTCAATATGTAAGTGAGGCTGCACCATAACTTAGGTGATGATGATATGTATCACCAAAGAAAGGCACTGCTTTCTCCAGGATTACGAACTTAATGTCGGAAAGTTTTTGCCGTAAAAATGTACCTGTGATCATCAAATAACACCATAACAGTTCGGAGAGACACCACGACGAAACAGATCAAATACCCAACATAGCAAATGACGCAAGCTTTGCGAAATAGAGAACTTAAAAACAAACGACCTTGGTGAGTGAAGGGATAGCAATGTTTGATTTTTAGAGCTTTTTAGAGAATATCTTTTTCGGTACGTGGGTATATCAGAGTTATTGTAAAGGGATACAAAATTTTAAAGAATTTCTATTCGCTTCTTCACTTTTCCCTATGATGTATCTCGAACAAATTTTGCAGAAAAATACCGAATCGGAATTGAATATGATTGAATTAGGTAATTAGGAAATAATAATGCGTATGAGTAGTAATCCTGTTCTCAGAATGCCACAACGTTTTCGGCAAATGTCCATTCCAACTTCGTTAAGTTTCATGTTGTTGCTGATGTTGTTAATATTCATATTGTTTAAATGAACAATCGAAAATAAAAATATGTATCAATAATTACATTATTGATGCCGACGAGATCGGAATATAAAGTATTACGACCAATTAAAGCTATATTGAAATTTGTTAAGCACTAAACAAATTTTAACAGAGCCAAAACTATTATTTAACAAATTTTTTAATCAGATTTTAAGAAGTTCGGAAATCAATAGCTCAAAAAGAGCACCAGGAAGCAAGCAGTGCCAGTTAGGGGCACTAGGATCCAATTTTCGTTAATTTTGGTATATTTTGGATTATTTTATTTATTTTTTATTATTTTTTATTTATCATTTAAATGTCATTGCCTAAATAGATGAACTTTAATTAGAAAAACGTGAGAGGATACAATTCAGATAGATTAAGATTGTGAGCAGATACAAATTTAACATTTCCTGGTATATCCGAGCGATATGTTGTTGAGCGAGTGGTTACCGGATCACATTAAAATGGAAGACAGCCAAACCTAAACATTACTACAGGCTTGAGCACTCTCAGTTGTCCAAAAACTTATTGGGAAACAGATAAAAAATATTTAGACTTTATTTCTTATTTGGGAGTTGAAATTACGCACCTGATTAAGTCTCCCAGCACTCACAGAATACTTCAGAAAGATGTTATGAAAGGTAGCAAAACCCTTAGAAACCACATCTCCCTGACAAGAAGAAGAAAGCTTCGGGTAACTGGGCTATAAGATATCAATGCTATACCAAAGAAAATCATTCAAATATTTCATAACCAAACGCATCATATCCGGAGCTGAGCCTGTACAGTGTCTTACTAACCATTAAGATATTATTAATTAATTTAATTAAAATTTCTAATAAATATAATTTAAGTTTTTTTTTTTGATTTTCTCGAAACCAAAACTCTTCCTTTCACTGAAGATTTTAAGTAAGTTCTGACCTTTATGGGACGACGAGTGGAACTGACCCAGATTGCCTCACCTGCAACCTCATGGTCAAGAGCTAGCAAATTTTTGATATAGTTAGCGAATTTAACATGAACTCAACCACATTCATCCACTGGCTGATTCACACCATTAAAACAAGAAAACACTTGACACAGAGAAAAGAAAATTAGCACATTTATTTAACGCTTTCTCGATTAAAAAGCATTTTTGTTTACTGATAGCAAGGGGCTGGCCTTTAGTAACGACAAACTAACTTCCATCAGCAGTTGCATTAAAAATTAGTGCTTGGAAATTCTATGATTATTTTGGCTCTATTTCATTCAGTCGCATTGAGATAATTTGTCCTGGTAAGATTCCTATCATCGAGTTCCGACTATCAAAAGAAGTATATCAATGCTCGGTTACTCAAGCCGTCAATAGATGCACTTATCTGTATTTTTCCGAGGAGTTTAATAGCTTCAGCATTTAACACGCATAGGCAGTGACACCTTGGACTCGCTATGTGATTAGAAAGGTACTCTCTTATTTTTCTTCGTAGCATCACAGCCCCTCTCTGACCTTCGCTTCCTGCAGCAAGCACCTCCAACAGTCTCGGTCCATTGACCGCACCCTCCAATTTTGAAATCAAGGTACTCTCTCAATTACTAAAATTCTCTTGACTTACATGTACGTAGACATGTCTTTCTTCGGAATACAATAGTTCGGCTTATTCACGCACCTTCCAATCGTAAAATATATGATGAACAGGTTCTTATTAATGGCGCAGTTGATTAGTCCATTTATAGAGACCATTACTTCAATCTGTGCTATTGACTTTGAAGTTTCTGGCTTTGTCCGAGTTGCTTTGAACCTAGCAGATACGGTTAGATAACTGTTGTGAACCGGTAATAATACTGTAACTAAACCGTTTCTCTGCAACATGTTCGCTACCACCTAGCGTCGTCTAGTAAAAACAACGAGTTATGACATAATCTGGTTCGACATTGTAGTGTCATTTTACCGGTATAGGTTTGACATATAAACAATTACTGTAGCCTGCTTTATGCAAAATAATTTATTAACTCGTTTGGCTTGCAAAAAATCATATAAGATGGGTTTGAAAGCTGTCCTTATTGATTTGAGTGGGACGTTACATATTGAACGCCATCCAACACCTGGCGCAATAGAGGCGTTAGAAAGGTATTTAGATGCAGTCATTGTTTATTCAAAACTTGATTATCATTTTTAAAATCATCAAGGCTACGGAAAACTAATCTTCATATCAAATTTGTTACCAACACCACGAAAGAATCAGGCGAAACGCTATACAGACGTCTTGTTGATATTGGATTCAAATTGGACAAGAATGAAATATTCAGCTCATTAAGTGCCGCTGCTGTATATATCAAGGAAAATAGTCTCAATCCTTACTATCTTCTCTCGGAGGATGCAAGAAAAGATTTCCCAGCCGAAGATCCGAATAATTATAATGCAGTTGCTGTAGGATTAGCACCAGATGCATTCAATTATGAAAGCTTGAATACTGCTTTTAAGTATGTTCGTAAAATTCTTAGAATTGTTGAATGATAACAAACCTGCTTACGGCTTTTGGTAGCATACTATTAAAGAAACATCCTCTAATTGCCATACATCAAGGAAAATATTACAAGCGCAGTGACGGCCTAGCACTAGGACCCGGGTGTTTCGTTAAAGGCTTAGAATATGCTGCAGGCACTACTGCTACTGTGATAGGAAAGCCCAATAAGTATTTCTTCGAAAGTGCTATCCCTGCTGGCGTGAAACCAGAGGAATGTGTCATGATTGGGGATGTAAGATTAACCAGCTATAATTCATGCTTTTGGCCTAAGGTTATGAAGAAAATTTTCTTTCCTTAGGATGCTGACGATGATGTTGTAGGAGCAATGAATATAGGAATGAAAGGAATATTAGTCAAAACTGGAAAATATTTACCAAGTGTCATCGCGGACCCTCCAGCCACGGCTGTTTTAGATAATTTTAGTGCTGCTGTAGATTGGATTGAAGAGGAGTTGAAAAAAGAAAATTTTCAATGAATGCGTAGCGTTGCTTATTTGATGTATGTACTTGCCACTGAAGCAAAAGAAAAATAAATTATAACGAAAAAGTTTTTTTATCATTGTTCGTACGTAAGTCAACGCGAGTTTGGGTATAGACATGTCCTCAATCTTTTGTAATAGAACCGTTTGTCATGTGTTCGTGATCTGTTTTTGTTGTGCAGAAATGTGTGGGAAAAGGAACTATTTTTGACAATTCGAGTGATAATTTTAATAGTTACGTTAAGTGCCATCGGTCTGTACTCAGATCCGCTATATATTTTTATTAAAGAATTGAATCAACCCGGATATGTGGTTACAACTTGTACCGCTGTATTATGCGTAGATTGCGGTTTATATTGCTTAAAACATGATTACGATTTGATATACAAGAAGAATGGTCAGCTAATGATAGAGTATCGCCAATCAGTAACCGTTGGTATAAGTTTATTAGCTACTATGAGTCGCATTACCTTCCTACAAGTTAAACAGCTGACGTACCTTGTCATTGTGAGGTCGCTGTAAGATTAGATTTATATTTTGTAAACTGTGTTTCATTTCTTACTTATTTACAACGATGTATTCTGATTTAGCCTTCAGGAAATAGAAGGAATCCATACTTCAGCGCGACAACGACGCCTAGCGCTCTCTCAAAACTGGGGACTAAGGACTGTTCAGTAGATTGAGGAAAGTAGAAAACAGTGTCAAAAATTATGACTTGGTAGTCCCACCCACCTTAAATTAGTCATTTCGAGAAATTGAGGCAAAATTAAATAGAGAAGTCATAAGTAAATGTTGCAGAGTGTCCAAGAGTTAGTGAAAGCAATACTGGGAGCTACGAAAGACAATAAAACCCAAAATGAAGTCAATGCAATATCAAATAACATGCCTCCGATGCTCCAAAACCTATATTATCCAAACGAAAAGGATGATAATGATGGGATCGAAGCATAACTAGCATCGAGCTATACCAGGGGTCACGGGCAATGGAAACGGGTCTTAGTTATCACACATGTTGCAGCAAAACTACAGGTTTGGTGATGAAAAGAGTGATGTGTAAGAGTGCTTTTCCATAATAAGGGAACTCCGAAACTGAGATTAAACCAGGCGAAGGTGGAATTAAGCGAAGGTGAACGAAAACGCTCACAAAAGCAAAATTTTAACTACTGAAAGAGCTCCTCGAACGAACTTGTTTGTTAAGCACTGCCCGTGTTGGTGTCGGTACTTAATAACATAAAAAGACCAAGGAATTCAAAGGGAACATGCTTTTAACTATGTTCTTTTTATCTTTTGTTTAATAATAAAAATAATGTATTACCAAGTGTATGCTCTGACATGGATTATGGAAACCTTTTAAAACTCATGTACATGTACATTTGTGCATACATCAAGCAAAAATTTGCGTATACCATAGTGTTTTGCTGATGACGGGGCCAATTTGGCTATAAATAAGAGAAATAAATAACAAAAGCATTTGTTATTATATTTATTTTAAAATTAAAAACCCTTTTGCTCAGACTGGTAGATACTAAACAATATCGCACAACCTAATCAATGTAATTTACTTTTATTAACTATTCTTTAATCAGTGTAATTTACTATTCATGTACGTTGAGTATTGCTTGATGCAATTTTAAGAATTAATCTAATCGCAGAAGTGTAATAGCTAGAAACTTCGCGCATGTCTGAAAAGATACCGTGAGCTTCGTGTGTATTTGAAAATATCTTGAAACATGAACACAGTTTTGATTATTTTAGTAAAATCTTTAGGTCTTATATCTTGCGATAGTTTCTAAGCAAATAAACATTTAACACTTTTTTCCAGTTACTTTCAAATGTCTTCTTGCTCTAAATTTTCGCAACGACGTTAGATCTGTGAAAATTATCTTTCACCATGGGTAAATTCGATGAAGATTGCCGATATACTGTTCACAGAAATTATTCGAAATTTTCGTTGTAGTCCTAACTATCGCGATAGTCAACGCTATGATCTCAATGAATCAGAAAGGATGCTTCACCATCCAAAGTTTGATAAATCACGCAGAACTGTTTTTTACATGCATGGCTACACGGAAGGATCTGAAGTGCAAAGTGTTCATGTTACTATTGAAGCTTATCTCAAACGCGGAGATCACAATATAATTTTGTTGGAATGGAGTGAGTTGGCTAGTGGAAACTATTTTGTGGATGCCGTTCCAAATGCTGATCTTGTGAGTTGATACGTTTTACATTATTCCTACATAATTGAACTGAAAGATATTCACATTAGATTGGAACCATAGTGGCGGATCGTTTATTAAATTTATTCGATAAAGGATTGGACATAAACAAATTTCACTTACTAGGACATTCAGTTGGTGGTCAAGGCATTGGAAAAATAGGACGAGATATAATTTCTCTGTCAAAAGGAAAAGTTATTTTGCCCCGGTAAGGATCGAATCCAAATAACTGAATCATGTCTCGGAACTTATAGCTTATACCTTTGACTGTATTCGGCAACGTATTTCAGAATAACGTCTTTAGATCCAGCTTTCCCCAAGTATTACAGAGACATAAAAATAACTCCAATCAGCTATCGGGATGCCAAATTTGTCGACATTATACACACAGATGCTTGGCTTTATGGTAGTCCACTTACTGCAGGAACTGTCGATTTTTGGCCGAATGGCGGAAAATCGCTACAGCCCGGATGCCCACGCAGAGCTTACAAGCAGTTGACACAAAATGGTTTTGAAATTTGAATTTAATAAGCTTTTTAAAATTTGAATTGAAATCATATTTTTAAGATTTGTGTTCACATCGCCGTTCGTGGCTCCTTTGGGCGGAGACTGTGGTAGGTGAAGTACCAAAAAAGTTTCTCGGAATCAAGGCTAAGTCTTGGAACGATTTTAAGCAAGGAAAAACCGAGCCGCTACAAAGTTATGCTATAATGGGGTTTAATTGTCCCACCAAGTTGGTTACAATATAAATTGGCCAAGTAATCCGTGATTATTTCTTTTGTGTTCCTTCTAGCTTGACTGGCAACTATTATCTACAAACTAACGAAGATCTCCATATGCAAGAGGTGAAGAAGGAACAAAATACACCCGCGTAAAGCCAAAGCCTCAGGATTGGTATTAAGAAAGTTCAAAAATATGAATGACAAAATATAATAATAAACATTTTCAAATGTTGCTCAAGAATTTTGTTTGGTAGTTTTTCCATTTGAAGCGAATATTCGGAGCAAGAAGTTCAAATTTTACCTTTTCATCAACCAAGCTCTCTACACAAACTTGATGTTCCAACGTTTTCCCAGGGACATTGCTAAAACGTTTTCCCCTTTTAGCTGTAGCTGTTAATTGAAATTTTTCGAATAAACAAATATTCTTTTTTATAAACAAATCATATATTAGCTATGCGTGTATAAACTATTTCACTTTACAATCATACAAAATAGAGAAAAAGTCAAAACTATGTTTTAGTTTGTACTTCTTTGGACCGATCTCGACAGTAGTTCATTCCATCTCTTCCTAAGGCAAATGGTGTGACACCATTCGTTTGCAAATAATAATCGCCTGATATCCTGTTCGGAGAGACAGAAAAAAAACCTTCAGACTTGAAGCTATCACAATCAACCATATTTTCTCACCCTGAAGGACAATGCAGTCCCATTACAGCGTTTTCATCACTTTCCAATACTTTTCCTGCTTTGAAGTCACGCCAATTTTTGGCTTTTTTCGCATTGAATTTTTCAGGATGGCTGTCTATCACACTTTCAGCCCAAAACCACCATGAACGTCGATGACTCGATAAATCTGAAAATACAAAAAATACACATTCATTTCCAGGAGTCCAAAAAATGCTTTCCAGGAGTATAATCCAGCATCTAGTATACGAACCATTATCTGTTAAGGGACGGAAATTTCTTCGGGGGCAACCAGGCTGCAGCGTGGTGCCACCATTGGGCCAGAAATCAACAGTACCAGTACTGCTGGGGGCTCCATAAAGCCAGGCGTCGGTATGTATCACATCTACAAATTCAGCATCATGTTTGCTTAAAGGTGGTACCAATGCTACTTTAGCCGGGTAAAATCCGGGAAAGGCTGGATCTAAAGCTGTTAATCTACAAGCACATTCATAGTTCAGTTGTTTTCCTTTAGATTTGCAAAGATATGGAGGTTTACCGTTTCAAAATATATTTCCCACTTGATCGTTTCTTTACTTCGCGTCCAATGACGCCCGACATTTGACCTCCTAACGAATGGCCAACGATATGGAGATTTTCTAATTTAAGGCCTGCATCGAACATGGAAATCAGGACATTCGCCATGACTGTGCCAAGCTGAATGTGAATAAAAGTGTAAGCCATTAACTTCTTGGGCATTCTTTCGTAAATTTGACTAACTTACTTGTCTCATCTTTTTCACCGCACTTAACAGATAGTTGCCAGCTGCATCTTCATTCCAATCTAGTATTAAGATATTATGATCAGTTCTTTGCAAATAGGCGTTCACTATCACTTTTACACTTTCCACGTCAGGACTTTCTAAATATCCATGAACATATATTAGCGTTTTCTTAGCATTGTCGAATTGTGGATGCTGCAGTATTAAATTTGCATTTGTAAGCTCGTACGTTTCTTTATCTTGTGGCGAAGGACTAATAAGTGATTGATAATATTAAATCATGATTGAATAATAAAGCAAAGAGATTTAATATACCCATGATAGAAGATAAGAGTGTTCACTGTCTGCTTTTTCTGACTTCGAAACGAATTTGCCAGAGATCCTGCAAATAAATGATCGTTATATTTAACATAACATATTTAAGTAAAAATATAGCAAAATTTTTCAAAAAATATCAAATCCGTGGTTCTTACTTGCTTTGGTACGAACTTTGTTCATGGTAAGTATTTTTATTATCACACGATAGCACAAGTACGTAAGATATTTCCTCACTACCTGCTTAATTATATTTAATATTAGTCATATGCTTCATTGAAGTTTATTTTTTAAGATACTAGCAATTTAGTTTTTGTCTTGTCTTTTGTCTCTTTGGGATCTCCCATTTTTTCTAAAATTTCTACAAATTTTAAGTTAAGGTCAAATATTTTGACACTATTTGAATGCTACTAAATATATAACAAAGATTCTAACGCAGTGGTCAGGCCTAAAAGACTTAAATAAGAGCTTAGCCACAAAAAGAATACGTAGGGATTAAGAAATTCTATTTGTGATTTTAAACGACAGATGGATTCCCAATCGTTGATTCTTCTGTGTATGATCAGCTGTTTTATGTCATCTTCCTTTTTCTAGTCAAAACCTCTTGAAAGTGACAGACAGATCACAACAAGTTTCACGTACGCGTTTCGGTGAATGTCCGCGTTTCTTTTTATGTCACACCCAAGCGGGGGGACGTGTACCACACCCTCCCCCCAGGTGTGTAATCAACACTTTCCTGAGTTCTTGCAGGGAGAAAGTTCTTCTTTTTTTAGCGAAGAGTTGGCAACTGATGAGAATCGGCAGGAACGTATGTTCGAAATCAACTTGAGCCTTACACCTTTCTTTCTAACAGAATATTAACGGCTCGGCAACAGTTATATAACCACAAACAATGCCTTAAACATGCCATCTGGTAACTTCTGCTTTCAGAAACAAGAATGTAAATAGTGGAGTAAAATGGAGTACATAATTGAACTAGCAACACGGTTAATTTATGGAGCTACATTTTAAATTCTCAAGGAATTTATTTTTTAAACTGGAAACAATGGATTCCACAGGGTTTATCGTAAATATCAAAATGATGCTAGCATACTTACGTATATTTCAACGAACTGGGTTCATACGCGTATATGTATGTGCAAAGACTGAGGCTAATCATACTCAGGGCCATTTGAATACACTCAACGTATATCTTGACTTAACTTTCACCAAACAAAAGATGGCTATAAAGCTCACGTTCTCTTTTCTCATTAGAAACAGAAAAGGACACTATCACAAAGAGTAGTAAAAAGCCACCCAAGTTTGTAAAATTTTGTGGAATTTATAAAAATATTCCATTCTATTCATTTTGGTTATCTAGAAAGGTACTTTCAAAATGCAATACTAATATAAATCTACTATTGCGTTTTCTATCTCATTTTACCAAGACACATACGCGGGTGTTCTAGCTTATTGTGCCTACGTACGTACTAACTAGTAAGAAATTTGAAGAAGAACTCTGCGATGATCCTTGCATTTCGGTTTGACCTACATTGGAAGTATCTCGTATTCGGCGGAAGATCATTGGAAATAATAGAAATGTATTATCTCAATCAAATCAATAATTTAAGGCGGTCGTTTGATGGGTGTTTCGCAATAATCCTGTCTTGTATCCGAACTTGCGTTTCTCTACATTTTTTGTACGATGTAGCATTTATCCAGCAGGTCTAGTTCTGATTATAAAATGTTTTTTTTTTTTCATTTTTGTTTGTTATATATATTATAAAACAATATAAAAAATATATACTGTTGGTGAGTTCATAGTTAAAAAGCATCATTACTGATATGGTAAAAAGTATAATTTGTATTTTATGGTTTAAAGATTCCTGATCAAGGAAATTCGATTCGCAACGATGTATATTATATTTTTGTGTTGAAGATTTTAGGAAATGCTACACAAAAGAATTGGATGTTCTTATTTTAACAGTACCCATGGCATTGGAAAGGCTTAAAAATCATTTCGATGATATTTTCACAGCGTTGAAATAGGTGGAATTTTATTTGTTTTGGTAAATTTTCTCTGATTTTTACTCCTTTTTTTAAATTTTCTCTCATTTTATAGAAGGTTATCAAAAATACCTCAGTCAAAAGTTTAGAGAAAAAACGAAATACAAACGTAAATCTTTTTTTTTTTGTCCTCGGAACATTCCGCCGCTCCTCGTCACTTCCCTTTTGAAGAAGTGACAAGACACGATAGAATATTCCGCAAAAAACAAATTGCAAATTCGTTGGAATAATATATTGCTAGGTATTGATGGCCTTATGAACGAATTTTTAATTGATTAAAAGAAGGAAGATTGGAGGTTTTTAAGGAATTATCAAAGACTTGTTTATATTGTCTTGGAATGCATGATGACGCTCCAATGACGCCTTTTGTTGTTTCAGCTCACATGAATCAAATTTTTAAAGAGATTAAAGAGGAAAATTATCGTTCTAACTCACCATTGGATACAATGACGAGATTTAAAATTTGTCTCTATGACGGTTGGTCAAAAAGAGATTCAGATAACATAAATTTCTTAGATGTGAATCGAACACCATGACACTGAAACGACATTGGCAGTCAAAACAAAAGTTTGTACTAAGACAACATCAACATCTGGCTTAAAAGACATTTTGCATAAAGCTGTAAAAGAGCCAAATAAAGGTATTGTACCACCACTATACAGCTACATGTACTACTGGTCCAATTTGTTGGAACCTTGTTTGAAGCTCTTGACTGTTTCACATCTTTGTGTAAAAAAAGGCTTATTAATCAGAAGCTGAAAGCTAGAGAAGAGTTTTCGCTAAACATGGTATTCGTCAATTCGTTTTCAATTCCAACTTTGAATTAACAATGATCATCAAACGGACTGTAGCTGTATAAAGGACCCAAGATGTAAGCTTATGGAAACTAATATGAAGGGCAAGTCCGAAAATTTTGTTGACTTTTACTCGACTTCATGCATAATCATCATGTTACATTTCTTATTAGCTTGTGCAACACAAAAGAAAACCAGGAGGGATGGTTGCATCAAAATTCTAGGAGCCTAGAGAAACGGAACGATAGAAATGTCTGATGATGACTAGTTACTGTTGGCTACTTCACCGAAATTCACAACATTCAATGCAGGAAAGTTATTCAGGAAACATTTCGTAAAAGAAGAAAAGAAATACAGAGAGTGGCACATAAAATCTGAAAAGTACCAGATAATTAGTTAAGGGACTAAAAATGAGTAAAATGTAGATGTATTGTCTTGAACATTTTGTTGAAACAATTTTTACAGTCGATTCGGTTATTATTTGTTAACTCTGTTATGGCTGAAATAAATTAGGGAAAACAAACAAAAGGCGTCGGTCCTTCTAGAGAAATGTTGGGAGATGGCTAAGGTCCATTGGACAAAAATAAAACTTGTAAAACGATTGATATATGAAATTACGACACTTCAGTTGTCTTTTCTAAGACTTCCATGAAATCTGACCATTCTGGCAATTCGAGCCAACAATTTGATGTACAAATAAATAATTAAAAGAACATCATTTCAGGTTTAATTATTAAATTTATTTTCCCTACGTAAACACTTCCATGCCACATTCCAATACGCATGCACATTTCATTTAACTTCAAAAAAGTGCAAATTTATAAATAAATTGCAATCAAACAATGCTATTACTCAGACATGCTCAGAAATAATCAAAACTTGCTAGCAAAAAATTAATACGTCTATTCAAAGAATATTGCACAACATCAAGCACAATAAATTCAGTAAAAACACAACTAGATACTATTAAAAATAAATAAAATTGAACCTGATTGCTTTTTCCGACCACATCCCATTGTAAGCAAAGTTAGTCCGACTATAGAAAATTTTTAATTTTAATTGAACACCCCGCGAAACTTCTTAAGTTGTTGCTAGCGCAGTTGAATTAATACTAAAACAAAGTTTACTGGGGAACCGTAATAAGTTTTAAGATACAAAAGTAAGTTGAAAGACGCCACCAAGGTATTGATTTATTTTTTTGAAGCCCTGTGGGAAAAGATTACTTTAATCTTGAAATTTCTTCGTTTTATCTTATCAGTGAGTAGAGTTTTAGAGTTTTTGACTCTATTTAAGCTATTGACATGCAAAATTACTACGTAAAATTGCGAACTAGATTTTCATTTGCGATAATTGGTGGCTAGTGAAAATTTAACTGCTGTGTCATTCAATTGAATATTAAATTCAGATCCATAATTCTATGTTCCCATTTATGATTTCGTGCTGCTCGTATCTGATATTTAGTATTAAGCACCAGAAACGAGCGTGCAACTGATGCCCAGGCAATTGTTGTTAGAAAACTTGAATAATAAAAAGCTTTTTTATTATTTACAACGTCGGCACAATTTTTTTTAAATATTTGTGCATAGCTTGTGATTTTTAAACCATACAAGGAAGAGTCCTTTTACATTTTAAACAAAACAGCGAATCGTTTTGACGTGGTAGTTTGATACGGAAAAAAGGAACCAATATAGACTCTTACTATTAAAGTGCACTTTATCATCTTCATCTTCTGCAAATGGAAATGCTAATAAACCAAATAATCCAAACTGAACAAATCACTAGTTCCAAATACTGAAGGTATTAGCAAGTGATAAAAAGTGTTTGAGCTTCAAAAAATTTCACTATGAAACGTTGAACTGACTTAATTAAGAACAATACACAAATTTATCTTTATACACGCCATCGATATATTGCTATTGGAATGGTCAATAGTTCTGAATGCGCGTGATTTACAGTCCAAAAATAAACTAAATTATTGGCTTCCAATCGGAATGACGATGGCTGCCACGATTATTTATTCTATGGAAATATATACAAAGCTATATTTGATTTGATTCGGCCGTTTGGCAATAAAATGAATTGATGGTAAATGAATTTCCTGTACTGCATGATCGATTGCACATTGGTGAATTTTTGGTAGTGTATTTAGAAGTAATTTCAAAGAGGGGATGGCCACAAAGTACTTTTACCATGGTCCAATAACCTACCACACTAATATCTCTGCAGCAATTGTTAAAAAAAAATCTAGTACATGTCCTCGGCTACGCAGCAGTTGAACATTGAAAATGCCGGGCTCCGACTCGTCCAGCTTTCATGCATGCTTTCCGCAGCGAATTATTGAGAAACTAAAATTTATTTTAATTTTATTTCAAATCAGCTGGTGTGTTATTTGCATGTTAATCGTAAATATTTCTAAATTTCTCATTGAAATGGGAAAGCCTCGGTGTTCAGTTGAAACAAGAAAACAAGAAGTAAGGGTAAAAACTGTAAGCTTACATCTCGATAAATGTTTGCAAAAACAAATATTTAGCTTAAAAGCTTTCTTGTTATAACTCGTTTCAAAGAAATTGAAAGTAAAGTTTAAATGTCAGGTGGCAAACAAACAAAGTCTTTTTTTGCTTTTCGTACATAAATTAGGGGAGCATCTTGAAAGGTGCTAAATGTAAGAAAATATTCGGCAGGTAAATTATATTCACAACCATCAAGATTTCATTTTGAAACCATAATAACAAGCATCTAAAGAATAAGAATTCTGCTGGTACATTACAATAAAGAATATAGGGCAAAAGAATTGAGTTTTCAAGTTCGAATGGATAGTTTCCAACAGCTCAAAAATTATTTTCTTTCAAATCGCGCTAAAAAACGAAAAAACAACAAAGTCAAACGTTCTAATTCAGGCACAAGACATGGAGACCCAAGCAGAATACTGCTCAGCCAGCTGCTCCTTTCTACAGGAGTACAAACAACAGTGAGCATCAGAAGAGTCCACTAAATACTCAGAGGAGCGTAATCATGAGAAATCAGATATTATAAATGTTTTTTTCTATTGGCATAGAACTTCGATTTGGCAACACTTTTTAATGCTACGTATGTGGTGACAGTTGTCATGCGTTAGTTTGGTTTGTAATTTTATCATAAATAGATTGACATCTGAGCAACGTCTTCAAATTTTACAGATTTATTGAAAAACAAAACACTTCTGTTTGAGAAACACGTCGCGCGTTCCGTCATCTATGGCCTACAAATTCGTCTATCAGAACAATTAGTTCGATTAACTATGGATCGTTTCCGCATCACGTTTACTCTCACTGATATATTATTATCAGTTTCCCAAAACGCTCTCCTGTTTTTGTTATGTCTGAATGTGAAGAAGTATACATGGCACAATGTAATAACCAACTAACTTGTTGTTTCTCCGGCGGACGTATTGCCCTTAACGAAGAAACTGGGTGTTTCACCTGTTTCCACAGTGAAAGCGTAAGCAAAGCCGAACTGCTAACTTCAGACTTAATACTTCTAACAAATTCCAAATCTAACAGAATTTGACCGATATTTTCTACATGGATTGGTATTTGTACAGAAAACTTGTTGAGGCGAGATATAAATCAAGGATGTATTGCGCATGAACATAGCCATAAATTTTGTATCTTTAAACAATGACGTATAAATTTCGCGGAAATATTTTCTCAAATAAATTTAAGCTCAGAAAACTGACGATCGCGATCGCTTCCCTCACATCCTTCTTTAATTTTTAACGTTCTCCATCTCTAGAAAATTCGCTTCATATGTTGCATGGCCTATACATGTCTCTTTCTTCGCGATGCCTCTTCAGAGTTTTAGAGGTTTCTTGTTCTATGTTAGTAGAACGTCTGTAGATAGTTTGTAAATTAAATAATTGAACGTCAAATCGGGTCAAAATTCCAAATTCAATTAAACGTCAAAATCAGGGGAAAAAAGACATACGAATAAACAAATTCGAGTGCCCAAATCGGAGCACTCCATGCAAGGTTTTGCAGTCCCTACTAAGGCGCTAACATTGGCGATAACAAACTGTGAAATCGACTGAAAATTTAAAACGATTGCTAGGAGAGGAAAATGTTTTTTTTGTGTCCCGCTAAGATTCAGGACAATTAATCAACATAAAAGGTTCTGGTTTAGCGTTGGATTGGACTAAGAGCAACGAATGTTTCACTACATCGTCGCGGAATAAATCCGATTCATATTTTGACATGTATAGAATTGAGTTTCAGTGTCCCTAGAGATCCGAACCAATCACGAATAACCTTTGAATTATAGCTTTCAGGTAGCATCAGGCAGCGCAATCCTTTGTTATTAACTGAAGGATAAATTCAGACCTATTTTGATGGAAAGCTTCCTGAAAAACTAAAAAAAAGTTCCAGTTCTGCCGTTTTATATCCAGGGTTAATGTTGAAGGAAGATAAAGCGCTGGGTCTTTTGCTTTCACAGGAAAATGCGAACATATGAGAGTTGTTCGTGCAACCCCAGCTTTAGTGACTGCAAGGAGTCATCCCAGATAAATTGAGACTGGCATAGACCAGAGCGCCGTTTGCGGCCATAAGCTTAAGTAGATGTAACAAATTTGCCTGTTTTTTTATTATCTCTTTTTAAACTTCCAGTTTTTATTGTTAATATTTTAGAAAAAAAAGGGAAATTTTAACTTTAACACGTCATGACAAGAAGGAAGTATTTATTGGCCAAACCCTTTTTACTTTTTGGCATGGATTTCAATGCAAGACAGCGTAAACAAAATGATTGCGGTTTCCTCGACTGCATGTTTCTTAAGCTGAAGAACAATTTAAAAAAAAACTACTCAACCGATCCCTTGGTTTTTTAATATGTGACACATAGAGGTAGAGGTGGTAATATGGACCCTTTATTTAAAATGAGCCCCATACATATCGTTTAAAGTAAAGTGCGCAGACTAGTGGCAACAGTCAACAACAGTTTCAACAACGACTGGCAACAGTTTCTGTTGTTCAGTCTAAAATTCCACGTGTCATGGGACTTGAAGGGAAACGACATGTGGCGTATTAAGCTCAGCTGAAAGAGGATCTTTAGTGACTGTGGTAAAATGTATGAGTGCTGCAGGAACATTTATTCTGCCACTATTAGACTTCTCTCGCAAAAATATGGCAGATGCTCTCTTAAAAGGTGCTTAAAAAAATATAAAAAAATATAAAAAATATAAAAAAGAACCTCAGATACATTTAAAGTAAATTAATATAAAGTTAAAGTGAGGAATGCTTAATATTTTTGTATACTTTGTAATATCGAGGATGTAAACACATGTCGATGTAGACTTAGTTTTTAGGATTGTAAGACGACTGGCTTTTCCCACTTTCACAGATGTAAAAAACCCCGAATCCAAAACAGATGTCGAAGGAGAGAGTAGCAAAAAAAAATCCCAAGCCCCGAAAAAACCCAAACCCGTCAGGTAAAGGGCAAAATGTTGAAGAGTCGGGGAAAAGAGAGTTTTCCTCCTTTGACATCGACAATGGAAGAGTCAGTCGAAGACGCCACCTTGGCGACATCAATACGTGTATTGAAACTTTGTATTTTCTTGTAATAAACTTTTCATTCTTATTTTCAACACATTGGTTGTTTATTGAGCACTTTTGTTTATTTTAACAACTTTATTCTTATTTAAACTCAATTCAGAAATTTGAAATTATATGAGTATTTATGTGTCGTCATATTGGACCTTAAGTTGAATTGAATTCAAAAAAAAAAAAATGTAGAAAAATGTCTAGAAATATTGGAAAGAATACCTCCATGTAAATAAACTATTTGTTAGTGGGTATTATCATTTTTAAATTTTAATTCATTGACACTTATGTATATTTCCTTGCAATATGTTTAACATCTCCCGCAGCCGGATGAAATCACTGGAACCGCGAGTGTCTGGCCAGAGAGGCTTTCACTATAATTTATATAATTTGGGCTAACTGACAAACCAAAGTTAAGATTTGCTCTTTTTACCAAAATGAAATAGATTTTTTCGCCACAAATTCTTACTGCGTCACCCATTTAATAGAAATTCACTTTTTAAAATATGACAACATCAGTAAGATTAGAATGATGCTTCTTATTAAATTAAGGTCTAAACTTGATTTCCAGAATGCCGAATATGCCTACCACAGATTTAATTATTTATTTAACACATACCTTGATAAAAATTTTCTAACATGCGATTGGCATTTTCCTTAATAACGATATTATAATATATTCTATTCGACATAAACGAATCAAATGCCATTATTGCAGAATAAAACTAAAATAATCACTTGATTAGGAATAGAACGAACTAACTTGTAATGAACAAACTAAGTTTTGTGCCTCGTAGGATGATACCAAAAAAAATTTGAAGTAGAAATCTAACCATCACAAAACCCCTCTTGTATGAGTTAAGCAACGAAAAAAGCGTAATTGCAACTGGGTCAGTGTAAACAGATTCCAAGGAAATGCATCAAAATTTATTGTCGAATCAAATGTTTATGCCTGTTAATGAGAAATAAAAGTCAAAACTCGAAATGATGTATTTAATAGTTTTCCACAAACACAAGCGAATAATCAAACAAATTCGCTTTGTTGCTATAAGGACTATAAAGTGATGACTTTGCTGGTCTAATTATGAAATTCACATCACTTGAGAGCATCACTAAGTAAACAATTTACAATTTTTTAAGTAATATTTCTACTACGAAGTAACAGGTTACACTTTAGACTGTTTAATTTTGCAATGAAAATTTGATGTTCTGTAATGAATCAACCTTTACCCATATGAACTTTGGGCGTTCATTAGCATCGAGTTTCTTTCCATTTGTGTTTAAAGTAGTTTTAAGGATATTCTAAGTTTTGTTTTTCGAAACTGGCTTGATCAGTGTTCAACCGATGGGTACAGCAGATGTAATACCAACAAATTGAAAAGACAAAACGAATGCGTAATCCAAACCAATTACACTTTTATGGAATGCCACGAATGCTGAAACTGAATAAACTTTGAGTCCTTTTCGTAAAGTTAATATTTCCCTCGAATTCGAGTCTGAATTGAACCATGCATTGCATTGTTCGTGTTTTCTAGAAGTGAAAGAAAACACAGGCCTAGTTTTTTTAGTCTTGGTCAAAGTGAATATCAGCTGGTTCCATAGTTATCTAATACCTAACTTTTGATTTTACTACCCAATAAAGATAAACGTAATTACCAATTGTATCTAGATGGTCTTTTGTGATTTGCAAGCCATCTGTGTATCTTTACCTGAGACTAAGCCAGTGAACCAGTATATTGCAAGACAATGTTGTTGAATTTCGAAATTTTGTGTCTTCAGCAATTTTCCCACTGTATTTCCTGCCAGTCGAATTTGCAATAGCAACCGGGAAGTGTACAAATTCCAAGATATTTATTAATTTCCGGCTTGCTCAAGAAAAATATAGACGAGCATTTTTCAGCACCAATAACTTTGTAAATGTATGCGACTTGATTATTTTTTCATTATTTCATGTTGTCACAAATATTTACAAATAATTTGAGAGCTAAATTTTCACACACGGATGTGGAATTCTTGCGTAGGCAATCTTATCTAAAATAAATTGACCATTGAGATACCTTTAAAATTTGCATTCACTATTTTACTACACGAAACAATGTGTGACAGTACTCTATTTGTTCTCCGATTTCATGATTTTGATCATTTTTAAGTATTTCATCTTCCTTCTCTGTTGTAATTTTTCTTTAGTATTTAGCGCCATTTTTATATTTCTCCCATGAAAAACCCGCCAAATGACGGCAATCGTCTTTGAAACCGCTGAAGTATACCAAAGAAATACTTTATGCCAATTGTAATTTGCTCAACAATTTCTTAGTATGAAGATGGTTTCAAAAACCAATATGATATCAGATCCGCATATCATATACATATGTACGCATTCAGATCCAAATATCCGAATAAGACACTGTAACTTTACACTATTTCGACTATTCGAATCCCCATACGTGAATTTTCATCTTAGTCATGCTTCAGCACCTTGACAGGGTCTTATTGATGTAGTTTCTAAGCGATAAGATTTTAGTTTCTGATACCGAGATGAAGTCCTTATTGTGTTAAAAATGAACAACACAAGAAATAAAAAAAAAACATTTTTTATTAATTTCTGTTAAATATAGAAATAACTGAGAATAGAAATCATTTTCTATTCACAGTGTTTGTTTTATTTTCGGAAATAGATCGCAAAGTCAGAAGGAATACAAAGAGATAAAAAAAAAAACCAAAAAGGAAGAAATCCAAAAACCGCATAACAAAGAAATATCATATGTGAACCGTATGTGTGCATTAAGTCAGTTAAAGTTTTTACAAGTCGTCTCAAATCTGGGAGAATTTATGTTCCAAAAAGAAAAGAAGGACAGAATTCCATTTGTAATATTATCCTTGAAGTAAAAGTTTTTGATATTTCAGAAAAACTTGTGCTTGTAACACTACAAAATGGAGAAAAGATAAAATCAAGATTAATTTTTAATTCATGGGGAAAGTAAAACTATGGCAGAAATATGTTCAAGCCAAAACATGATGCAAAGAACTGTTTAGGATATCCTCTGGAGGCTTAAAGAGGGAGGTATACACTTGAAATGAAGCGTAGTCTTTTTTGTCCTATGATTATCAGACTCTCACAATATCGTCTGTCTGTTTTTGTATTTTCAGGAAAAAATTTGTTGCGGCATGACCGAAAAAAAGGTGTAAGACAAAGTCTTACGGGTTTTGAGAAATAGCCAATAGCATGAAAGTTTTCCTCGAGAAAATGCGAGGTATCATATTCTCCAGTTGATATTAGACATTTTAAGAGAAAATTTGCGATGAAAAATGCCTCAAAAATGGCCATATGAAACTCGAAAAAGTATGACGAAGATAATCACTTTAAATATAAGACTCACATTGCAATTGGTGGCTATCAAACAACACTGAAACAACCAAAACAATTGAATATGGTAGCTACATGAGGTTGGTCCGACAAGCACTTACCCTTCAAATGGAAAAACACTAATTTTGGAAAAAATACAAATTATTTTTCTTTACAATGTCTTTTTTATTTCGATACACTTGACCCAGCGATGCTCCCATTTCTTCAACCCTCGAGATCTCTCGAGGTCTGCAAAGTAGGCCTCAGTGACGACAAATACTTCCCCATTTGAGTCAGATTTCTGACCTGCAAGTGACTTTTGCAAGTTGGGAAACAAAAATATGTCGCACGGGGTCAAATTTGGAGAATAAAATTTAGCCGTGGGGAGTGCAGAGGTGTGAGTCCATTGTCGTGGTGGAAAAGCAATTTTTTCTTTGGCAAATGGGCCCATTGTTTTTTTTTAATTCGGCGTCAAATTGGCCCAATAATTCTTCATAGTACTGCCCTGTGACCGTTTTGCCCTTCTCCAAGTGGTCAATGTTTATCACACCTTGCTAATTCCAGAAAACGGTGGACCGGATCACCTTTCCAGCCGATGGGACACTCTGCGCCTACCTCACGGGATAATGTCCACTGTTCCGACTATTCGTTGAACTTTCGTGGATACCAGTGGATCCATATTTCGTTGACGTTGAAGTAACGACACAAAAACTCCTTTGGACTGCTCTCTAACAGCGCCAAACATTGATCTGAAGTGTTCACAAGGTTGCGCTTGGTACCCGGATTGAGCAAACGGGGCAGCCCTTTTTCCGACAGCTTTCTCATGCCCAAAATTTCATGAAGGATACACGGTCTTTCGAGTTGCCTACTATCTCAGCTATCTCGCACACCTTCAATCGGTGGTCTGCCAAAACGAACAAACCGCGCGGAAATTCATTTTGAACTAAATTTTGACAGTCACTGTAGAAGGAGAAACGTCCCCATACACTGCATCTAAGTGATCTTTCATTTCACTGCACGATTTCCTTTCCAAAAACATGAATCGAATCACCCACCGATATTGCTCCTTTCCATTTTTTTAATTGAACGGACGCGGTTGCTTTCACATGCTCTCAAAATAGAACTACAAGTCCAATCCGGCTGAAAATTCGTCTACAGGAAGGTGCTGGACTATAGTATATTTCGGGCAGTAGGGCTAACTAATTATCGGACCGCCCCCGTAGAACAACTCCATGTTCTAGGTTGGACCTCGAAAAGGCTCCATGCATTTTTGCATGCATGGAGGCATTCATTCCATGAGGAATGAATGCAAATGGATCAAAATATTTACGAAAAATGGCTTTGAATATTTCATTATATAAAAAGGACTTTTCTGGAGATTTGTACTTATGAAGTTAAGAGTGTTAGGTTTTGTTTTGTTATTAAAAAACAAAGTTTATTATATTTTATGAACTTACAAAATGAGAAAGAAGGATAATTTCTAACTTGTTTTTGAGGGACATTGCACATAACCTCATGAAATATGAACATTTAGTTCGAAAAATTGATCTTTTCCGAGCTGAGAGCGTTGGTATATTATTACAAGAAGTTAAATAAAAAACATTTGGGAAGTCATAAAAGCCGCTGTAATAAACATATTATAATCATGATAATCAAAGTTCATTTTCTTCATTCACACGTGAGTTATTTTCGTGAAAACTTGAAAGCAATTAGTGAGGAACATGAAAAAAGATTCAGAGAAAGATTCAAAAGAAATAGAGTGAAACTATAAAGTAAAGTAAAATACCCAAATGATGGCCGATCAATACTGGATTATTAAGCGCCATAGCTCAAACAAAACGAGAGCTATCATTGAAACTTATGAGTTTTTGTGGAAACTTTGAGAGGACATCACTTAGAAGAAGTGCTGCAGAATATAATCAAGTTTTCACAGATCTTCATTTATCTAGTTTATATAATATTCATGAAAAAAACAACCGCTTGGTTCCTTTCAACTTTTTTGCAACTATAACTAAATTGTTAAATGATTTTGAATATGTATCTAATGGGATAGACCAACTTATTTTGAATTCACCAAAATACGGCTCCAATAAACGCGTACAAAAGCCAAGAATGGAAATTTTTCTTTGATTTATGGGCTAGTAAGTAAATAATGAACTTACTTCTACTTTGCATCGCTATTTGGTTCTCCAACTAGTGTTTGAAAACTTGATCGAATTCTAAGAATAAAGTTGTCATATACATGCGATGTGCCCTGTTTCCCCTTCAATAAATATTACTTGATTTAAAAGCCACTATGCATTACTATTGGAACAACCCTCAGATTGTAACGCTACTTAAAAACAAATAGAAGGGACCCTAACAGGGAAATATAATATTCGAAATTTTCCCTACCAATATAGCGGAAGATTGGATACTGAAGCAAGCGTATAATCAGAGCGTACTACAATTTGCACATACAGCAACACCCAAGTTGCACCTAATTTGTAAAAATTGCTTGAAGTGCACGATAATGGCTTCAAGTGCATTCGGTTCTAACATAACATAACCAAAAATAAGCGTTAACAGTCTCGAGAGCATCATAAAGAAAGAGATAAAAATATCCCATATAGCTAAAAAAGTGAGCTTTGCAACATAGAGAGCTTACGAATAAGGCGACGTTATTGAGTGGATAGATTGTGGCGGTTGGCGTTATCAGCCAAAATGTATTTGAGAACAATTTTCCAAGCGTAGTAGCAAATCTGAGTCATTGTGTATGTACTACCTTGATCAAAAAGTTCCCGGAATTTATTCAGGAAATTAAAAATACAAGATTGTACATTCAAATCGATATTGTCCCCTTCAAAATACTTTCTGTCGACTGCAACGCACTTATGCCAATACTTCGTCCAATCCGAAACATTTTTTATATTCAGTTTGCGGTATGACCATCAGAGCCATCTTCGATTTTTCCATGGTTTCATCTCGCGTGCCGAAATGCATTCCGCGAAGCGATTTCTTAAGTCGACCTAATAGAAAAAAGTCGCGGGGTGCCAAATCAGGTGGATTCGCTTCGTTTTTAGCCAAACCTTCACGAATAACGATAGCATTGTGCGACTTTTTGCAATCGTGGTGCGAGGTCCACAAGTTGTTTGCCCACAACTCCGATCTTTTTCATCGATTTGCTTCACGCAAACGTCTCATAATGCCGAAATAATATTCCTTGTTGACAGTCTCGCTTTGTGAAAGAAATTCATGATAACAAGACCCTTGCAATCCGTGAATACTATGGGCATCACCTTCTTTTTTGACCTCAAACGACGTGGTTTTTACGGTCGCGCCTCATTCGGTGCACGCCATTCGATCACTTGATGTGTGGATTGCATATTATACTTATAAGTCCATATCTTGTCTGCAGTAATGACCCGTTTGATGAATATTTGGGGTCAAATTGGGCCTTGGAAATCATGTCTGTTCGACGTCAACACGTTCACTTTTTTACATGAAATTCAGGTCTTTCGGCATCAGCTTTGCAGTGACACGTCTGAGGCCCAAATCATTAAACAAAATGCCTTGAACGGATCTAAAATCAATGTCAAACTCCTCTGCCATCTCTCTTATGGCAAAGTATTCTTGAATTTTGCTGATGTTTTCGTTGGTTTTCGATGTCGATGGCCTGCTACTGAGTTTATTACAGAAGTGGTAATGAAGTGGTAATGAAGAAGTTTCAGAAGTGGTAATGAGTCCGTTCACGGGCTCATTACCACTTCTGAAACGAAACGAAGAAACGTTCGTGCCATTGATAAATGACTATTTCCTTAAGAGTATCGTTGCTGAAATACTTCTCTAACATTTTCTATGTCGTCGTACCATTGCAATTATTTATAACGCTAAATTCAATATAAAATCGTTGTTGCAAATTCAATTCCATTTTTAAAATTGTACAAAATCGAAAACATCCACAACCGCAGATGTACTCAATGCGGCGTGACTTTTACAATTGTCAAGCTATGGAGCTGAAAATTTCATTGAATGTCAATGACAGATGTGGCAACCCAATTAAAAAAAATAATTTAGGTTGGATGACTGAGAGCGCCACGCGGTGGTGATTCCGGGAACTTTTTGATCAAGGCAGTATATGAAATTTAATAGAATGTTAATGTGCATTGCTCCGCACCTTCGTCATTATTTCGTATACCCAAGAACTTTTGCTTAAAAATACGAAAGCATCTGGAAAATTCATTCAGAATATCTGGAAACATAGGAGCTTTGTTCGAGTGCTTGTTAGTGGTTAAGTTTTGGATTGTAGAAAAAATACAATGTCTTGTGATCAAGTGGCAGAGCAATTTCAATAAACTTATAGTACCCATAAAAAAGGTCAGGAAAAATAAAAAAATAAAGGTTAGTAAATAAAAATGATCAACAAATACTTGTTAACCTCATACCAGATATGTCTTATAGGTTTTTTGGCTTGAAGCATACGATTTTGTAACATCTGTCATGATTCAGCTCTGAGATTGGGTGTCAAAAAAAGATATAACTTAATAAGTTTATTATTGAGAAAGGTGGGAAGAGCTCAAGCTGGTTTCGAACACGCGTCCCTGCCGCTTCTCGTCAGGAGGACGCATCGATTGGCACTACCAGCTTAGGTGGATGTCGAATGGTTATTTTTACTAGTTATGAATATTGCTCTTAGCTTGTCCTATTTTCCAAATTGCCTTTGGTCTCATTAGCTTAGCAAGGGTATAAATCACTTACAATGTTGTAAGTGAAAATGGAAAAATTGATCTACCAAAAACTTCTGAAATTAATGAAGTTGCTCGAAAAGATTGGTTATTTGGGTGTAGTTTTACGCTAAATAATTTTAGAAAGGCTAAACTAACCTGAACTTATAGAATTCAGGACGTCAATAAGACTGACGTCAATTCGTCCTTCGATAATATTTAATCTTTAATGACGAAGTATAATTTTCCGTCATAAAGTATCTTTAATGTTCTTGCGCTCTCCACAAGGCTCTCCGCAACCTTCAATGAGTTTTGCAGATATCTTAAATGCAGAAGTCCCCGTGGATAAATACTGACAATATCAACAAAAAGTAGAAACATGCAGAATTAAGAAGTTTTGATTAGTACTTCCATAAAGAAAGTTCTTTAAGAGAAGAGAGAATGGAAACTTAATATATAATGAAGCAACTGGGTCACAGAAAGTCTATAATAAAAATGTAATAATAATCAATCAATTGAATATTAATGAGTTAATATAATAGTAATTAAATTAAATAGAAAATCACCTCGAAAAAACATGAAGAAAGATACTAAAAATTTCTTTTCAGACAGCATAACTAAAGGACAGCGAAAATAATGTAATGATGATTCTGAGTTTTCAATGTGAAAATGTTGGAAAAAATAAAGAATCATGGTATTCTTTGCAGAGCTTGCGGCAAATCAGCCAGGTTGAACATTCAGGTAGAAAGGATCTTTTTTTGGTTGGGGGGGTGAAGGCAATTTGCGCCCGGAATGTGGGACTCCTTGTAGCACATGCTACTAGACTACCCACTAAACACCCCCCGTCAAAAGACCCTAGCCTGGAACTGTTTGACACATTACTTCGGGCTAGGCCTCTAAGGATCATAGTAGTAAGGTAAGGTAGTAAGGGCCATAAAGATGAATTTTTAAATTTTCTTTTGATCCCTAAATTACCAAAAAGTTTGGTCTTTATCTTCGAAAATGCTTTTATTTTTTGTTGAATACAAAATTGGATTGCTTTCCATATATTTTTCATTGTTTTAAAGTTATGTGGATGAAAATTAACAGATTTTTTGTGGATATCACCTATGGTCTCATTATCCCATGTGCGGGTCCTTGGAAGCGAAAGTAAAATCCCAGGAAAAAATTAGAACATCTGACTAACGCAATAATTTTTCAAGGTTTGCTGATAATTACGAAAGGTAAGATATAAAAACTCTAATTGATGTTCTGAAAAACTGATTTTAACGAAAAGAGCCAATTTTTTTACCTCTCCTTACAAGGCATGACTTTTCCACTCTTCACTATATAGTACTTTTATAATGTTTCAGAAGAACGAAGTAGCCTTACCTGTGCTTAGCTGTGCCTCATTTTTAACGAGATGTCATTAAAATTTAAAAAAAATATTACAAAAATCAAATTTAATTGTTCCTGCTTTTGCAACAACATGGGAAGTGGGGTTCTCACTTCAACTTGTAACAGGTTCTAATTATACGATACATTTATAAAATATCAGCTGGAATTAGAGTCTCATAAATTATTCCGTAGGAAACAACACGTATGTTTTTTTAATGGAATTTCTTATTTTCGGTTGCGTGCTAAGTGTAGTACAATTATCTAGTTAGGATAACATGCCGTGAGGAGTACGAGGAGCTTTAATTAATTCAAGCATGAATAATTGCTTTCAGTATTTCTAAATAAGCAGTCGCTGTGCTTTTTGTATTAATATAACGTCCATTGCAGCAAATATATGATATATTAACATTTAGAAAAAGATATCTCTGATTTCTATTTGCGATGAATGCCCTGTTAATTGTGTCATGGACTTCATAGTATGTGCAATACTCAGCATAAAGCCACTTTTCGTTCATGTTGATTCTGCTGACAGAAAACTGCAATTGTATTTCAGTATTTCACCGGCACGGGACAGAGCTCCAATCAAGTTCAATCAGAGTCCACATTCTACACATTACATCAGTTTGTGAACCAGCTGATATGTAAATAGATTTATAAATATCTTAGATTTGAGCTATCTCTCTATGCATGGATTGTTTGGCAATCTCAGAAGAGATAGCACTGAATGTTTTCTTGTATCACTGTATTCCTAATGACTGAGTAAATACAAGCAAAATTGGTCTATTTTCGAATCAGTGTTGGTCTAAAACAACCTTCAACTTCACCCACATTGATAAGATTCTGTTATCAGCGACTCGTGCCATGAAAATTTGCTATTTTCTTCGCAATAGTACTTGGTCAAGAGTAAAGAAAACTAAATTGCTAGTATCAACCTCATCAATGATATAAAGCTTACAAAACACGTGAAACTGCAACAAGTAGCGACAATCCGCGAACTCTACACTAAAATTTGTGCATTTAATCTTAAAGTTTAACTTTCACTAGTACGCGCATGGGTATCTTTTTCCTTTCGCAGAAAAACGGTTAATGCTTTAATTTTCGACTATCGAATTCCAGGTCATATTAGTTAAAGTATCTTCCGACCAGCACTTGCGTTTATTGAAAGCACACGCGACAACACGTGCGTAATTCACACTAATGTTTATATTTTTAACCATTAATATCGACTTAAAGACGTTCAGATATGCTTACACTATGTTAACGCAAAGAATTTGGCCCGCTAGCGAACGCCTCAAACGAGCGCAAGAATACTATTGAAAAGCTTCATCGTGAATTATCCAAATGAAAATGAGTAATTTCGATGTCTAGCTGGTTTTCATTGGGCGGGAAGGAAGGGGGGCCAGTGGGATGGTCAGTCAATCGGACGATGTGGCGTCAAAGCCCGAATCATGGTCTCCAAGGCGAACTGCTAGCTCCACTAAAGAAAGAAGAAAAAAAACACACTTAAGGAAAATAAGCTCATTCCGTTGAAAGAAAATTCACGCCATCATTACGTACTCGCAGCTTTATGCAATAACATTTGTTGAAAGTTGGCGCGATGGTTTTCGTGAAGTATACGGAAATGGTGAAATTACCAACAACTGAGCAACATTTTCAGACTGGGTTTTTGAACTCGTCCATTGTTTACGTTTGAGGGAATATTTACATCATCTACATATTTATGAACAAACAAAGATGTCTAAGCCGAGAAAGGGTCTGGTGTTAGCGACTGCACTCATTCTCGTTCGTTTTTATGCTAGATGACTATGATAAATAAATTGGCAAATATATGGGGAGAAAATGCACTCATAATTCATATTTATCACTTGAAAAATGAAAATTCTCATTCAATTTAATTATTTACTCTGATTACATCTACATGAACTGCGAAAATTAGCGACATGCTCATCCCTTTTACTATTAATATAAATATGATAAAATAATTCAGAATGATACTGAGTCCTGTGAGGGATGAAATTCATTCTTGGTCTACACTATAGCGTAAGCAGATACAGCGTTAATACTCACGGGCGGCTTCTTTCAGACAGAGATGGAACAAGCACCTGTTGATTTACCTATTTCTATCTCAAAAGCTTTGAGAGGGATACTCTTGTTATACACAACAATGAGAGAAAATTTACCAATACAAATAATATTCCACTTTTTTGGTCGAAGTGCGTAGGATTTCGAGTTGTTGTCTCTCAAGGGGTTATACGCAGTTAGAATTTTCAATAAATCGATTTTTGTTTTTTATTTTTTTTTTTGTATTTTCGGAATGTACATATATTTAAGTATATTCCGTGAATATTTGAAGTCAATCCAATAAATATTTGCGGTGATAGACCTGAATTTGTAAGGCCACGTCAGAGTGTTAGAAAGCAGGTAAAGTCAGAACCGGACTAGCAAATAAGTGACTGAAGTGAAATGATCAAGTTGGAATTTGAAGGAGTTTGAATTTGAAGATTCATCGGGCATGTTCAGAAGAGAATGAGTTCACGTCTCCGCGAGCTAGTAAAAAAATACGGAAAAAGTTGAAAAAGACGGGTAAAAAAATTATAAAAAAAGTACTTTCTGGGAAAGGTAAACTCACGGCTTAGATATACACAGTATGTCGGAAAAGTTCCCGAACATTTGAAATAAAAAATCGAAAATTAGATCTAATGAAATTTATTCTAGTTAGCTTTCAACATATTCTCCTTCCCTAGATATACACTCATTTGAGCGCTCCATGAGTAATTCGAAGGCTCTCTGGTACTCCTCTTAAGTTATCGCTGTGAGACGCTCGGTGCAAGCTGTTTGAATGCTCGGTACATCTTCAAAACATCGTCTTTTCAAGGCCATTTTTAGCTTGGAAAATAGGAAAAAGTCGGCTGGAGCCAGATCTGGCGAGTATGGGGCGTGATTGATGCGTGGGATCTGATTTTTGGCGAGATAACACTTCACAATGTTCGAAGAATGAGCAGGCGCATTATCATCCAGCAAACTCCACGATCCCGGTTCCTTGTACTTGGGTCTGATGCGATTAATCCGGCGCTTCAGACGTTTTAACACCTCTACGTAATTCGCAGCATTCACCGTTGTGTTTGGGGACACAAATTCTAGGTGTATCAGGCCTTTGGAGTCGAAGTAAGCGATGAGCATCGTCTTTACCCGTGATTTTTGTTGGCGCACTTTTTGAGGCCTCGCACGGTCAGGACTGAGCCAAGCGGATGACTGTCGCTTCGTGGAAGGATCGTATTGAAAGTCTCGTCTCCAGTCACAATTGAGGTTAGAAAGCCCGGAGTGGTGTCGCAAGTCTCAATAAAATCTTAACATTGGATGCGAGTTTGTTTCTGCTCTGGTGTGATCAAGTGCGGAACAAATCGAGAGCAGACCTTCCTGCGGTTTATTTTTCCTTTCAAAATCAACGCGACGCTATCCTTGCTCATGTTCAGGTCATCTGCCAACATTCTGAGAGACATGTGGCTATCGTGCTTCAGTAGCGTTCGCACGCGAGCCTTGTTTTCGTCGGTAACAGCTGTTGATGGCCGGCCGCTTCTCTCGTCATCTTCTAACGGCTCTCTATCCTTCTTGAAACGACTGAACCAAGTGTAAACAGTTGTACGCGACACTGCACCTTCACCGTAAGCCGAATCGATAATTTTTTTCGTTCCCGCGAAAGTTTTTTTAAGTTTAATGCCAAATTTCATTGCGGCACGATGTTCAAATTTCTCATCCATCGTAGAGCTTGCACCGGGGTACTAAACACACATTCACTCAAGCACGTATATCTCTCTATCTCATAACGGCAACTAATGAACGGATACTAGTGAAAAAATTCTCCATAGGGGTAGACACTCCATAGGGATGTAGCAACATAGTATCGATGTCGCCCAAGATCTGGCGACACTTGTACAAGCGCTAAAAATAAGTTCGGAAACTTTTCTGACATACTGTGACATATATCAGCTGACAGTTTTCTATGGTTTGGCAATAAGAAGAAATTGTAATTCTGTGGATAAAATGCATGAATTTGGGGAAATATTATCACTATTATTCGACTGATGCGAAGCTTCAACACGAAAAGTGCCCAGGTGGGGAAGCTCATGGTGTAGCTGGCAGCAAGCGCTAGCAACAGAAACATTATCTTCTTACACCCATGAAGATCCAACTTTACCAGCTGGTGATGCTGAAGTTATGTATCCAATTCTTGAAGATCATTATTGGAAAGGTGTGTTGGTGGATTCACACAAAACAAAAATGAGGATTCAAATCAGTAAATCTGGAAAATGACTCCAAAAATTGTTCCATTAGGCTCTAAAATTGTTTAAATAGTGGCTTACGTTGCAGCTGGAATATTTAATGAAGGTACAACATCACTATTGTACTTTATAAATGCATTAGGACTTCCATTAGGCACAGCAGCTCATGCGTATGTCGACAAAGAGGACACAGAGCGTGTGATGATCTCCGACGCGAGAGTGTATGGGAGCATGACAGGGGGAAGGAAGAATGACTCGACAACAATACCAGCTGGACTTATTCGAAGCTACCGAGATTGCACAAGGTCCGTCGTATGGCCCTGGAAAAGATGAAATCGTGTAACTTGAAAAAAAAACTTCTTCTGTAACTTTACACGTATTTTTCTCAAAACGGTTTTTTCAAAGTCGCTTATCTCGATTTCTCAGAAATGGCTCAACCAATCGGTCTCAAATTTAACTTAGTCTTCTTAGATATATTCCTCAGGGTTGAACGGAGGAATAAGATTTAAAAAATCATTACTATTTTTTTAATAATTTAAAGCGAAAATTTCAGTTAAAAACGAACACTTTTTCAAATGGACGCCATTTTGTCGAAAATCAAAATTTTTATTATTTCTTCTTTGAATGTCTGCATTCATCTATCCTTTAAATTAATTCACCTTGTTTTGTGTTCCAAGATAATCCAAACGACCGAAATGATCGCCATTTTTGGAGGTCGTTCGGGACATCTACTACAGGAGCGGTGTACATAAATATTTTTATAATATATAATAAATATTTTATAAAAATTTAAAAAAAAATATTTAAATTAATGAACCTTTCCATTAAGAAATGAAAGACAACATCATTCGAACGACTGGTACGGCTAGCCTTCCAATACCCATTCGATCAGTCCAATTTTTTATCATCCTTTCATCCCTTACAATTTTGAGGACCGAAAAATCGCAGTTCAAAAATGGCGCATTAGCTGCCGCCATTCACTTTTCGAATGAAAATGGCCGAGTAATGCCGCTAGACCAAAAACTCCTCACCTGATAGTCATTTGTAGGGGATAACGTAAGAATTTTTTCAACGCAAGATTAGACAATTTTGCTTCTTGACGTATCGTCCGAGGTAGAAATGAGCTTCATCTAAAAAGATGATTTTTCGGTAAAAATGTTCATCTTTGATCAAGCGGTCTGCGGTTCCATGGGCAAACCGAAAAAGCATTGGATGGTCACGTGGCTTCAGCGCTTCTACTATTTAAACTTTGTACGCATTCATACCAAGATATTTATCCGCTATTCTTCTTAGAGAAGCGCGTAAAATGTTCAATTCACAGAAACGATAACAAGTGGAGTTTGATGCTGCTTCACACACACTCGGAGCAGCAGCTCGATGTCTTCCGTTGAGCGAACTGGAGGAGTATGTGCGCGGATTTTTTTATCCAACAACGATCCAATTTCAGGAACACGCTTCCAAATAGATACACTAACTGCGTTTTTGACACATCGTTATCTCCATTAGATGACACAGTCAGTGTAATCTGTAGGATAATGGTCTTTGGTGTTGAGGTATCCGTTCCACAATAACAGAGGAATCCCAAGAGAGCATTAACTTCTGTAATATCTGTTGACTTATCATCTCTCTCTCTCTCTCCGACATATATGACATCATGACTCTCTGACATGTTTTCTATATACATTTCAGTGTAGTCAACAGTATTTTTAACATACAATCAGTTAAAATTAGAGCAGAGGCCTCTGTAAAAGAAGCCTATTTTCACAGCCATGAATTAATCCTGATTAATGTGTATTGATTAATGTGTATAATGTGTATCCTGATTAATGTGAATTGTATGCGACTGCCTTCGAACGCTGAGATACGATACAGGTTGACACGATGTATTCTCTTTCTTGCTCCAAATTACTTTCATGCTTACTATAATCCTGATTGTCTTCAATTTCAGCAATATCTTCTTCATGACGATTTTCTTAAAGCAGGCTCTGTTTCAACGAGGAAATAAAGCTTCTTGAAAGTAGAAGTTAACAAAAACCTAAATGCATAAATAGACGCTACTGGATAAAAAACACCCGAACGTACGTTATACGTCAGTTGTGGCTAAAAACTACACGCACTCTGGCCACTTATTCAAAATGGCAGACTGCCTCACGTCAGTCGAAAAGTGTTTAAGGCCGCTCGGCACAAAATTGTGCAGAAAAATAAATATTTACGAATTTATGCTTATGTGGTTGATTGTAACCGATAGCACCTCCTACCGACTTAATAATTGTTTTATACATTTCTGCATTCATAAAAATCAGATAAAAGCAGCTCCGCTGGCCGCTTTATGCTTTACGCTTTACGCTTTATGACCAACCATATGTTTTACGGTTGGTTTACGTATTCACTTCCAACTTAATATTCTCTAACATTGAGCAAAGAGAATTTTTCTCCCAAAGCAGTTAAAAATGCATCTAGTACTTCTTCTACGCAATAAATCACCAAAGGGGTTTGTATTGGCCTCCGGGGTGTCTAGTTGGCTTTCTTAATCTACATAGAGACTCTTTGACAATATCTCGCATTGTTCACGTGTTTTGAAAGTTATCAGTGAATCACCAGTCTTTGTGTGTTCCTTTAACCATTTCACTCTTTAATGCTTTATCGCGATAGTTGTACACATTTAATAAAGAGGTAACCTCAAACTTTTATAACAGACTTCACTTCCTTGTTGACATCGTTACATCGCTGTATAGTGACAGTGGCTCATAGAAAGTGAACATATCCTGCATTTATTTGCACTAGTTATTTGCTTGTACTTCGATTAGCGCTAGTATAGTACCACGTTACTGGGTTTCCTTTGAACTGAGCATACCGCACTGCGGTGATCCATTGCGGTCTGTTGATTTCAAACGAAACTCAGTGACGTTGTGGAGGCTACAATACCCTGGTATATCATATAAAATTAATCAGGTGCTTTTTTCCAGCTGCTCCTGAAACGTCATGTTCTTTGGCAATTCAACCGATGATAGCCCGTCTCCATGGTAAATTTTTTCCTGGTGCAGAAAATTCAATGGTCGGTTTCTCTACATGTAGCCAGAATTTCAAGACAACTCACTTATATTTCGCACGTTACTCTGGTAAGGTCATCCGTGCTATTATTTGGCAGTTATTTTGAAACTCGTCTCGTATTCATTATATCGATAAGATTTTTGGGTCAGTGCAATGTCAGCGTTGCTAGATGTTAATGCAAGTCAGATTGTGCCTATCCGATATAGTGTAGGCGGAGCTAAGTGACCATTTTTTGCTTTCAATCTAAGATATGTCAGTTCATACCTTACATGTTGATCCATCTATACACTCCCGTTTTTAGATTCTCCATTTTCCCCACAACCTCTTAGAAAAAGAACGCTTATTGTGTTGACGATCTCTTCATTGTTGAAAGGGTTACTTCTATGTGTTTTATATCCCGGATCATGAAGCCTCGGTAATTTTAAAGGCTGCTGTGGGTTTTGTTTCGTCTTTCAGTTCTTTTTTCAAAGTGAACGTGATTCGAAAAAATTGTTAGATCATCTGAATTTTCACCAATCTCATGAAACTGGCATACCATTTGTGTTCCATATTTTTGTTGTATTGTTGATAAATTGATCGATAAACTAGGGGTTTTCTCCTTGAAATAATCTTTTTTCTAGCATAACATAACCATCAAAGATGAGCTATTAGGATGACGCTATCTTTTTTGAATGTTGTGACATAAACGAAGGGTATTTCTATATATAGAAAGAGCATTTTTATAATATAATTTAATATTCAATGTAATTTGTTTCACAGCAAAGTATCAGACAATACATTGTTAGACTGGCTCTGGAGTCTGTCTCTTGATTTGCGAGGACACTTTTTCAGTAGCTGAAAGTTCAACGTTCAAACTTTTCTCGGATCATTCGATTCTTGTCAAATATCGGCCACGTAATCGACCAAGAAACATCACAAATAACATGGAATGCTGCTGTCTTCAGTGCTAATAATTCTGTCTTACGTACGCCTCTCTATTTTATTCTAAAGATTTGTTTCTATTTATTTCGCTTTATTTTTATTTCAATTATTAAATGTCAGTCATTAAATCAAGAAATTCAATACAAGCTCATGCGGAACACTGCTTTAACCCTATTAATAAGCAAGCTTTCATATTCGTTGGACAAGTTTATCTGAATACTTTTAACAGAACTCAGCTAACTTACCTTCTTAAGTTAAATTTTAATTAAACTTTTATTTACGTAAATACCATTCAAAATTAATTAATTCACCATTTGTGTCATCGAAACATTTTTGGCGATAGGTGCGACTTTCTCAGTCATAAAAAACAAAAGACATTTCAATTGCTCATAATTTAATCATATAATAACTACATATTTTTACAATAGTTATAATTTATAATATGACGAAGTAAAATAACTATTCATAGACGATTCGGTTAAGCGTTTTTCCCATTGGTTCATCATGTGTAGAAAACTTTAGTATTCTCTAGTTTGAGGTGATTGATAAATGACACCAGCTCGACCTCGTGCAAATGGTGACTGACCGTTCGTTGTCAAATAATAGTTGCCCTTTAATCTAAGTAAAGAAAGAACAATTTATAAATGAACAAATTCGAAAAAATTGGGGAATAAATTAAACAAGGAACAATTTTAAAACTTCCTACATAAAAAAAATTTCGGAGTGTTCCTACCTGGGAGAACAATCGTTACCCATGACTGCAGTAGGATCAAAAGCACCAACAAATCCATTCTTGAAGTCATACCAGCTCTTAGCTGAGACCGCATAGAATTTCTCGGGGCTCTGCTGAGCAACACTTTCAGCCCAGTAGTGCCACGATCTCCAATGGCTGCACAGATCTAGAATATATCAAACGTAGTCATTAGCATAGCCACTATCGAATGGATGCAATGGACAAGAACTTTAAAAAAGGACTCCATATTACAGTGTGAGTTCGTAATATACCCACCATTTTCTGTTAACGGTTCGTAGTTACGTTTAGGACATCCGGGCTGAAGGGTTTCTCCTTTATTTGGCCAGAAATCAACAGTACCAGTGCTGCGTGGTGCTCCATACAGCCATGCATCAGTATGGATGACGTCGACGAACGTAGCATCGTTTTCAGTGATGTGTCGTCCCATGACACCATAGTAGCCAGGGAAAGCAGGGTCCAAAGCTGAGATTCTGGAAAAATTTCAAAATGTTACACAAAGCTGACCTCTGACCTACCAAACACATATCAGGAAGCTTTCCTACCGTGGAAGTTGAACTCGTCCATTTGATCTGCTCTTCACTTCTCTGCCAACTTTTCCAGCAATCTGACCACCCATGGAATGTCCAACCAAATGGAGGGTTTGTACATTGAGACCAGCATCTACCATATCAATGATTTGCTTGGCAACAACATTGGCCAGCTGCAATTATTTTGTTAAATTAAATCCAATTGTGCTTTGTTTTGTTAATGTATGAGCAAATGAATGAGCCGAATGTGTCGTTTTGCTCACCTCGATGGATTTCGGCAATGCAGAATTGAAATAGTTTCCTGCAGCATCCTCGTGCCAGTCAAGTAAAATGAAATTGTAGTCGTTTCGTTTGCGATAGGCATTCGCCACCGTTTGAACACTTTGCGACTCTGGAGTTTCAATGTATCCATGTATGTAGATGACGGTTTTCTTGTTTCTGTCGAAATATTGGCTATTCAAAATATCCACACCAATGCCAACGCTGTAGACCTCAAAAGAGTCTTGTCTTAAAATGTAAAAAAACCGATTAACAAATGAAAAATGTAAATATTCAAAAAATTAAAAACTGCGTACCCATAATACAGGACGAACTTACTACGCTCTGCTGGTGTATCTGACGTGTAAGCTTTTGAAAACAAAGCTAAAAAATAAATGAATTGGAAATTTAAATTAGTTTTTTTCGAACTTATCAGACACAACGTTGGAGCTTACCAATAAGGACAACGAGCGCTATATACCACTTCATTTTTAAGTATAATAATTCCACTAGAGTTAGAACTAAACTGAATTCCCTCATTCGCATCAGATCATTTTATAGAATAAGGAAACTTATGCGACGCTTCATTATCTCTAAGGATTTGTGTCTATTCATCAAAATTGTAATCTTATCGACAATGCATTCAGTTTATTGTTTTGAGGGCTGTAAAGCAGTTCAGGGATCGGTTATTCAACTTGCTCATGCACAGACTAATAACGAATCAGATGTTGCAGTCAAAATCCTTTGCGATTCAAAATACCAACAAAATCCTTGTTTATACAGAAATCAAATTGTTTTGATGTTTTGAAGGTTTTTTCATTCAATTGTCTACTGATAAGGTTTGTTCGATTTGTAGAATTATTTCACTTGTCGAACTTTGTGACGATAGTTTTGTATTCGCATGTTTTGATAATTTTACTTGTTTGTGAGTCAAAAGCTCACAAGATCAACAAAACTATTATTAGAATGCAAATAATTTGCACAATCTTGCGAATACGGAAAATGACTAAGTATCCGAACCCCGAATCCAATGATTCTTTCTCGTGCTACTTCACTTGAAATAGTTCAAACCAATGTTTGGATTTAACACCAAATCCTAATTAGTTTTTACAACTGAATATGTTGCCATCGCATATTCTATGTTCATTCGCCAAAAACCTAATTCCTTAAAACGAACAACAAAAATGAGGCTACGTTTACATTTTTTATTATATCTTTCTTATATCTTCTTCATTCTTTTGTGCAAGCCTAGCGTCAAAAAATTTGTTTTTATATGAGGCTGGGAGCATTTCAAATGAGCGGAATCTAGGACCATTCAGCCTTGTAAAAACTGGCATGATCGATGCCTCCTTGGCGCATACTCGACCACACGCGCAGTCATATGAAAACTTCAAAGATGCTGTCATTCAATTACAAGCCAGACTAAATTCACTGTCCAACAAGGAAAATGGTTCGTGCTCAAAAATAGTCAATTCTTATGTATTTGCACCTGCTGAGTCAAAAAATAGCCATAAAACGGACCGATCAGCTCTTGTTTCTGAGATAAATTAACATGTTATTTTCTTTAGTACAAATTTTCAGTTTCGGGTAAATTCTGTTTTTAGGAGTTGGCATACCTGTCAACTGACAACTCATCGGTTGTTTTTAGTTTATAAATATCAACTTGTCCATTGTTGCTGTTCTTGCTCATAGGTTATGTTCTAGTTAGTGCTGATATTTGAATTTATTGGTGTTCTAAATGTGTAGGATATGGACTTTTTTTTAATGTTTTGAAAGTTTTGAACTTGTTTAATCAATAAGCCTCGAAAGTGGGTAAATTTAGTGAACAATTTTTGTTTGTTACATTTGCGGCGACATAACATTTTCATCACAGAAACGCAACTTAACGCCTCTTGTTAATGCGGCCTATCAGCATTATTTTGTGAAGGTAGAGGATACATGTAGGATAAGTCATAGGCTCACATATATGTTGTAATCCTTGCTCAGTTACTCTAAGAGCATTGCTGAGAAACAAAAAACGACGTGTGGCTTTCGCTGTACCTATGGTTTGGCGGGAGCCAAAAACTCACACTGACGATTGTTATTTCTGCTTGACTCCACCCATAAAGGCAGGGTTGTCAATGAAGAAAATGAGAACACTTAAATACCTTAATCTTTGTCTGCTGTTATGGTCATCCCAAATTCAGACACTCTACTAGTTCCACCACCACCTCAAAATTATGAATCGGAACTAGTAGATGAGGAGAGTGCGTAAGAGGAAGAACTAACCACGCCTTACACATCGCATGACCCTGATTTTGATATATAAGACAATAAGTCGCACAGACTGAAACAAGCGATATTAAGTGATGTCGTTCGAATGTTTGATTTGTCCCAGAAAAAGGTAGAACTTCTAGGCTCAAGATTACAACAATGGAATCTTCTTCGACCAGATGTCAAGGACCCACATTACGGAAAACGTCATCGAGATCTGCTTCCTTGTTTTGAGAAGAACGGAAATCTTGTTGCTTGCTGCAACATAGATAGTTTGATGAAATGTCTAAATTGTAATCACAATCCAACAGAGTGGAGGCTATTCATATACTCCTCCAAGCTTAGTTTGAAAGCTATTTTACTTTACAATGGCAACCTGTTTCCTTCTGTTCCTCTTGGCCATGCAGTTCATAAGAAGGAAACATGCAAATATGAAAGCTCTCCTCGAGTCTATCAATTATGCTAAACATAAGTGAAAAATGTGTGGTGATCTAAAAGTCATTGCTGTACTTTTAGGAATGCAATTGGGGTACACTAAACACTTTTGTTTTTTATGCATGTGGAACCGTAGAGATAGGAAATCTCATTATGTAAAATCTGAGTGGCCAGCAAGAAATCTGAACATCACAGAGAAAAATTTTGTTGCCGAGTCTCTCGTAGACCCAAAAGATGTGCTTCATCCTCCCTTTTCATAAAGCTGGGTCTGAGGAAAAGTTCTGTAAAAGGACTGAATCAAGAAGGACAAGCCTTCCAGTACTTGAGAGATAAATTTCCTACGTAAAGTGACGCAAATGTTAAAGAAAGCATTTTCGTTGGACCACAAATTCATCTGCTTATCAAGAGTCCTGATTTTGACAGAGTTTTGGAAGGGAAAGAAAAGATAATTTGGGATTTTTTGACAAAAAAACGAGATGATAACTTTAGAAACCTTGTACAAGAACTTCTGCAAACATATCAGCAACTCGGATGCAACATGTCTCTCCATTCCCTTTCTGGACTTTTTTCCTCCTAGTTGTGGAGCTGTGAGTGACCAACATGGAGAGAGATTCCATCAGGATATTTCTGCAATGGAACGAAGATACCAAGGCGCTATGAAGCTATGCTTGCGGATTACTTCTGGTTTGTTTGCAGAGATGCTCCTAAACTAAGTTACAAGAGGCAAGCCAAAAGAAGGCGATCTCATGAAGCCAACACATAAATTTCAGTCTTAATGAAAAGCTCAGTATTTGTTTCATTAATATAAGATTTTGATAATGTAACTGACAATAAAAAATAAATAAACTTTAAAGATTCTTGAAATAATATGTAAAAACTTGTAGATTTTTTCTCAGTTTCATAGCATCAATTAATATATATAAACCTAAATGTATTATAAAAACTATGTATTATAAAAACTAGACCTAAAAAAATTTTTCTTTGTCATATTTGATTTTCTAATCCCAAAATTAGTAAGAATTTACTCAAGGACAGCAACATAAAAAAAAATTTTCCATGGAGCAGTGTAGTTTTTTAGATGAAACATTAATCTATCACAAAACTAAATAACCAAAAAACAGTGAAAGTCTCCACCCGCGAAAATATGCATTAAAGAAGGCCACAGGTCTGACCACCCAATAAGGACATAACGACGATTTTTTGGATAAGAGGGGTGTCAATCACGTGTGGTGTCTAGTAACATGCGTATCCATGAATTATTCAAGTTACTCAATCTCCATTCCAATATGCGTCCATACACACTTTCTTACAAATCCTATCCAAGACATTATTCCTAATGCAATACGCCGTACTCTGCATGGGAGTTGGCTCTGAAGATGACAGATAAAAAAGAACCTAGCATATGCCTGCTTTCCGCCTTGGGAAGTTCAAAATTCCAGTACCGAGGAGATACAACTCGAATGTACTGAGAAAGTCAGTGAACAAGCATCAGAAATCTCAAAACCTGTCGACTCAACTTTGTGCTTCTGGGAAAATATTCGGAAAGGATTATTAAAAGGCTCGTGGTAAGCATACTACTCCTGGAAGATACGGTGGGAATTTGAAAATTGTTCGTGAGCCCCCAAACATTATGACTATATCCAATCGTATGTTATTTATCCCTGACAGGGTAGGTGTCTTTTGTAAATATTCGTCAGACACTGTCATAAACTACGGCGTCATCCCTAGCGGGCATGACATTAAGATAACGCAAGCTAAGAATAAGCACAATACAGCTCTACTAAAAAATTTCGACGCCTTATTTACAACAGTAGTAATGCATGCTGTCTGCTAGGCCTTATGAATGCCCTGAGAAGGGAGTCTAAGATCAGCGATATACGGTAGTCATAGACATAAACAAATCGGTATCTTATCCACCCCTTCCTTATTTTCTGCTGGAGTATTGGAAGACACGCTCTATTCACTGCAAACATGTCCCATCTAAGTCAAAGGTGCCATGATAAAATAGAAGCGCTGGCTTATCACATACAGGGGACCTGAAGGAGACTGCATGTTCACCAAAAAAGGCACTAGAAACAAATGGCTTATGAGTCAAAGCATCATAGTTAGCTTAAAACATATTTCATCCTTGCACAAGTAGATCTTTTTAGAGCCCTAGAAAGTAGAGAGTTCTTTCTAATCAGAATGATGAAAGGAACTTCAGAGACAGCGCTTGCATACAGATCGGTATTTATGCTAAACAACGCTAAGAAAAAGTACTGAAGAAAATTAGGAAGGGAAAATTCACTGCTAGTGTTTACGTATCTCGATGACAGTATTGCTTAAGGTTTGGGAGCTCTTCTGCAGATTTTATCGTTATAGCAACGAGTATGGTCATGTATGTAAAGTTACTCAGCTGAGTCGGCAGCCATGTAGTCTTCCGGATTACACTTGATGTTCAAAATACGGTCGGCTTCACTCTGAGTTCACATCCCATAAGCCTTGTAGATTTCAATGTTCCAAAAGGTCTAAAGTGAGGTTTTAAGCCACATGACGTCCTGGAGCCTCTTTTATAATATGGGAGAAAACGGATAAAGGAAAATAACTACCATCCATTATTAGACCAGATTTTTCGTATAACTCTTACGAATGACTACTTCGTCTTTAGCTGTCAAAAAAGATGCCTTTGATTAGCTACTTTGATTATGTGATAGCTATGGTAATTGTACGGTTAAACAAGTAAAATATAGACTTAAAATAGCTTATCAAATAAGTAGGGAGCTGATAAACTACTTCCTTGGTTTTCTAACCTGATATTGGAGAAAGTCATGGTATCAATTCCGACATTCGAAGCAATCCTTTCAATAAGAAGGATCCGTGATAAAGATTTCTATTGGAATTTCTGCTGGACATGAATCTGAATTCATCAAAGGGAGTCAGGACAATAGATTAGAAGACAACAATCGTTATATGGGCCCTATGCCAACTTAAAGAATGCAAAAGGACACATGCTAACGAGATGACGGTCCTTAACGTCCATCAATATCGGAGAAAATTATGGTGACCATTATGACACACGTAAGAATCCTTTGAATAAATGTGGTCCGTGATATAAGTTTCTGCTAGAATTGCTACTAAACTTGAATCCGACTTCATCTGAGTGAACAAGGACAATATATTAGAAGACTGCAGTGGTCATTACAACTCCATGCTTCAAAAGTACACAGGCTTACAAGAAAACGATTTTTGACGACCACGATTACTTTGGTAGTACATGCAAGGTAGATACATCGAAAACGGCTTTGTTTAATGACGAGCGGTGCAGATCGTCACATCGGCATATTTATCAACATATAATTTGGGTTGTACGTGAACGCATATGTGATATTCATCGCTTTTCATACTGGAGCATTCATAAGAATTTATTTGTTCGATAGAGAGAGCGCAAGCACAAAGAGTGTCCCGATTTTCATCCTAACAAAAATTATAGGCAATAGCTACCTTATCGAAGAACTTAGACCGTGGCTGGTTAAAGAGCATGATAAAAAGGATTGAATGAATATGATTGAATAAATATATGAATAGGAGAATAAATACATGAATATAAAAGAATAAATATATGAATAGGATATCAACGTATTTAAATATATTGGGAAGCCGGCAAATTTTTGAGATTGAAAGACTTATTTTGAGTAGAATTCATTTTGGTGACTTGCTTGATGGCATTTTAAGTGGTGTTTTGGATCACTACCGGAATTTATACAATTATACGTGTATACGAAATTTACATCTAATCAATATTCTAAGCTATTCAATACATAGTCCTCCACTTCCTCTGCAAAAGTTGGTTCATATATGGTACCAGCTTGACCACGTGCATATGGAGTTTCACTGTTCGTTTGCAGGAAGTAATCACCAGTCAGTCTATAGAATGGATTTGATGAATCATTACATATTTGTTCCACTTGCACCACAACATACCCAATCGGGCAATCATTGCCCATTACTATTTTCTCATCAAAATGTCCAGTACTACCGGCTTTGAATGCTTTCCAGTCCTTAGCCTGTACGGCATTGAACTTCGTTTGATCCGGCTTAGCTACACTCTCTGCCCAATAGTGCCACGATCTCCAATGACTACAAAGATCTGCAATACGAATATGAGCAATGCCAATGTATAGTGAATCGAATAGAATTAAAGGAAGTTACCATTTTCTGTTAATGGTGGAATGAAATGTCTTTTCGGACAGCCTGGCTGGAGCATTGAACCACCATTTGGCCAAAAATCGACTGTTCCAGTGCTAACAGGGGCACCATATATCCAGGCATCAGTATGGATTATATCGACAAAATCAGCATTGTCCTTTGAAATATGATTCAAAAATGGCCCGTAAAAGAATGGGAAGGCTGGATCTAATGCTGATATACTAATGAATAATTTTTTAAGGAATATTAAATTGTTCAGATTGTCATTTGCAAACCATTACCGTGTAATGGCAGCTTTGTCATCTGCTGCTTCTTTGAATCCTCCACCAATCATACCAGCTATTTGCCCTCCCATCGAATGTCCTACCAAATGAAGCTTATTAAGATCCAGACCAGCGGTAACCATATCAAAGACAATAGTCGCAAGATATTTTCCTAGCTAGAAACACAAAAATTTGGCATTTGTTACAGCAGGAACATGTAAACAGGTACCTTTTTGCACTTTGGTAATGCTGATATAAGGTAGCTGCCTGATGCATCTTCATGCCAATCGACGACGATAATATTGTAGTCATCTCTTTGACGGTAGGCATTGACAATGGTCTGAACGCTGAATGATTGATTGCTTTCTATATATCCGTGGATGTAGATGACGGTTTTCTTAGTGTTATCAAAATTTGGGCTATTGAGAACATCGACTCCATGTTCGGTATTGTAGACTTCGGACGAATTAGATCTAAGTATTACATTGAAATATTTTTTAATTATTCAAATCAATTGACAAAAGTATACCCGTAGTAGAGAATAAATTTATTGCGCTCACCAATCGACGTCGTGGTGCAAACGGCAATCAGCGATGCTGGGAAAATAAAACAAATTAGATATAAGTTCAAATCTTACCGAATTGAGCTTTTTCGAGACATTGAATGTTAGATTTAAAATCGAAAAATGGAAGAAAAAAAAGTAAAATAGAAAAGAATTTCTCATGTCATGCTTCTATTGGAAGAAACTAAGGACAAGTCTCATCAATACAACTTTTCCCAAGCAATGAAGACCCAAAGTTTATTAACAAAGTATAATAATAGCACAAAACAAAATAAATCGGTCTTCACAAAAAATTCACAAAATCATAAGTTTGAATGGCGAGCATTTATTTAAAATTTATAATATAATTCAAAAAATTAAGATCGTTGCTTTACTATTGTTAACACAAGTCATAAACTCCCTCCACAAACTATTGAACACATTTAACAACTCACCTGTGAAAATAACCCAAAAAACACTCCTGCTCATCTTGGTCCAATTCAGATCCCACTCATCTAACCCAGACTACACATACTGAGTTATTCTAACACTTCCGGATCATTTTATATTCCAGCGAAGCCGGTATTGCATAAAAATCTAAAATGCCAGCATTTGTTTATTCAAGATCAACATGGTCCAAGTTGGATTATCAGTTATCAATTCTGTGTTTCTAAGAGCTTATATTGCAGACTTCTGATAATGTGGCAAGTTGCGTAACTGACCTATGAAATGCAACAGCAGATAATTCCTAAAAGTAGAAACCGAATGGCAGTATCTTTTGGCCTTTACTTTAAGAGCTATTAAGAAACCATTGAACCGGAAAAAAGCTGTTACAGCCAGTAGGACTCACTGATGTCTACAGATTTGTTTTGATTTCGGCATTCATAAATATTTGGTGATGATTGTTTATATGATTCAAATAATTATAAATCATCAGTCAAATTTCTTAGGGGTATTAACATATATTAAGAGGTTATCAACTGCAATCTAACTCATTATATTTTCTCCAGGTGCGCACCTGATCCATGCCAAAAAAAATATTTAGTATCAGAGTCATCAGTAGTCAGAGATAATCTATTTTATTAAGTTTTATTACGATGATAAATGAAATCCACGGGAGGATCGCAAAATACTAGGTAACATTTAGCAGACTACTTACTTGGTTTTACTTATTGTTTATCAACAAATCATCACATTATCGTTCGCAAATTAGGTGAACTCAGCACAGAAAAAAAGATTCCGTATAAATATAAATAACTCCGAATAAATTTACATAACCATGACGCAATGCTCTACGCACATGGATCCTTCAGTTTCAAACAAACATACGATAATCGTACAGTACAGTACAACACAGTGAGCATACACGAAGGAACAAGGACACGGAGTTTACTTTATTCATGAACACGACATTCATGATAATTCGTCCTGTTACAACTGACAACGTTGTGATTGTTTTAGGTAGTACAAGCCTAAAGTCTTGCCCTTGCTTGAGCCATTGTGAAACCTTCCCTATATTTAGTTCTAGGTCGTTCGAAATTGATACCTAGACTGCCTCAGACTCAATATATAGTGTTTAGAGAGAAAAAGAAGATCAGGAACATCTGGTGTAAAGATGGTGGTTCACGGCTAAGTGTGAAGATACGGTTATGATCTTACATTTGGATTTTGAATTTTTATGACATGAAACACCGATCAAAAATTTATTCAGCCGCACAACACTATAAAAAGGATCTGTTTACTTTCGCGATGAGCAATCTGAAGCTCAATCTAACTTATTACTCTTTTACTAACGTGGAGACAAACATGGAGACAAATTTCGCCTACTTGTTTCCCAAGCTGTGTGATCCTCTCGGCTCTTGATTTTCAGCGACGGGTCCATTAATGACTCGTTAATACGCAATAGATAAAATACCTTGCAGCGATACTCAAAACTCAAGTTGTAATGGCGAAAACGGCTAGTCCAGATATTTAAAAGTCAGGACTTATTTTTCTTCATAAGTTTAATTTTCCCGTCAGTTCAGAGTGGGCTGACACATCAAATTAGTTAGAGGACTTTTTTGAGAGCTAACCATGAGACCTTTTAAACATAAAACCGTATTAGAAATGTGGTATTCTGTATTTGCCAGTGACAAGTATCTGCTTCTTAAATTTCTAAACGATATTCTATCTGGTTTTGCTTCAAGAAGAGCTATATATGTTTTTTACAAGATACATTCATATCCTTACAGATTCAGTCGGAATCTACCAGTAATTAATCTTATTTGCTGGAGACAGTGTCACATTAAGACTTTCTGACCAAAATTGATTTCACTTCCACCACAACTACCGTCCCTTTTAGTGACCCAGTTTATGCGTGAAATAATGGTCAATAATATTCGATCTTGTCTGCCATCTTGGCATTTTTTCCGTTTTCATCGTGTGTTGACCGGTTCACTGAAGGAAAATCTGTAAAAAGTCATCACTATTCTTGGTCTCTTTCCAACTTCTGCCTGAAATAGTCTTAATATCCACACAATTTTTTGAGCCATGCCATTCAAAATCAGATTGAGAGATGTCAATTAAAACATTAATACCTTTCAATCTGGTTTTGTCGTTTCTGTCACACTGAATGGCTATGAAGTATTGGATGGTTGCATTGAAAGTTTCGGTTTAGGGATGACTCATCTGTATACTTCTTTGTTCCAGAACGTCAGGTCATTTCCCCGGAATATCCGTATACCTATCTGAAAAAGGATGTCGGCGGTCAGTTTATAAAAAGTCAAGCGTGATTCAAATGTATTAAGTCTTTTGGAAAATATTGAAGTGTAAAGATGGTCAGTGAAACTGTAAAAGTAAGGTGTGCTCTCTACTATGGGTTCAAATTACGGACAAATGCAGCAACGGCTGCCTGATGGATATGTGACGCATTTGGAGACGATAATGTTTCAGAACGTACAGCTCAAAGATGGTTTGCTCGATTCTGCACCGGGGATGACCGCCTTGAAGGGCGATGTTTCGGATAAATGACACGGAGCTTCTTGCCGACATAGAGGGCAATCTCCGCAAAACTTTGCACGAATTAAGCGTAAAGTACGACGTTGATATTCACAATTAGTCGCCAGCTTCAACATATAGGAAAGAAACGAGGGAACAAAACGACAACAACAAAAGGCAGCGTATAGGAATCTGTATTTCGATGTTGATGCGCAACGAACGGGATGTGGAGCGCATCGAAGATGCAATAATTAGAAGATTTTGGTGTAAAAGATGATCAACAAGATCAGGAAAATGATGAAAAATATTATAAATTAACAAGATATTGATCTAGAAAATAATTCTGATGATTGTAGAAGTAATGACGAAGATGTGACAAAAGATGATCATGAAGAGAACAATGTAGAAGATGGTGGAGATGATGTTGAAGATGAAGTTCAACAAGATGTTGAAGAATAATGAGGAAGGGCTATCAGTTGCGTACACCAGGAGAACCCTGCACCCTGAACCATGGGTTGGGGGGACGCCCATTACAGGTTATTGTCAGCCCCCCACATGGTGAGGAGCCTATCCTTGGCTTGACATCTTATCTTGGCTAAAATGTGGTGGTTGTGGTTTCGAAAGCAAGAAGTGTGGGGTGAGTATTCACCAGTTCTATTCGGGAATTCAAGCAGCTTTAAATAAACTGGCACCTAGGGCTGACACTTGTTTCAGAACTTAGGGGTCGTGGTTGACACATTGTTTCAACCCCGTCAATTTGGACCGTGGAATTAAGCCATAAAGGCAGGTGTCCACGTTAAATCACGCAACTTCATGATTAACTATTCCCTGGTTTAGGCATTCAGTGAGAAATCTGCGTGATAAGATAATTATTTAAGTATTTCGTTTTCCATTGGATATTATTGAGATTAAAACGTGGTGAGATGTGATAATTGTGGAGCTAATCAGTTGAAATATCTGTCTCCTTCTCGGATTGGTATGTATGCTGACCGCTTCCATGATTCCGTGGGTAGGAAATGACGTTATTGTTCTAATTTTTTTTTTCAAGTAGCCAAATAGCCATAGTGAAAATAGCCAAGCAGATTTCCAGCACAATTTTCGTTGAGCTATGAATTAAAATTAATCTACCCTGTTTTGATCAAATGACACATTACCTTGTACATACGCTCAGAGTTTTGAACAGTCGACTTGTTTCAAGCAATTCAACATTTTAGACGTTCTCCGAAGGATTCCTACTGATTCAAGGGTGGTTAAATAAGTGAAGTAAATTTGTTTTTTCCTTTTGTGATGTTATTTTCAGGTTGCCTCTCACTTTCACTGATCCTGCTTTACATAATTGGTATGTTTAAGCCAAAGCAGATAACTGAAGTCCCACAGCACAGCCGCAATATTCCTTGCAGGTTATACACCCTTTCGCCAAGACAAGGAAGGCTACCTTGAGAAGGTTGCCATTAAAAGGCATTGATTTATTTCTGATCTAACAAGTAAATTATTGGAATGCACAATTCACAGCACGGAATAAATTAGAAAAATTTAGAATATAATGATAGATTTGGTTGTACTTTATCTTAAGATAGACGTCTCACCACTATTAATTTCATGGCATCATTTAAAGAAAATTCATTTTTAGGCTAGAGACATACAAAATAATAAATGCTTTATAAGGTCTTTCCTCGACGGTTGCTTCATCACACACAAAAAAAAATAGAAAGGACATCAATCAAAATCAAAATTCCTGCCAAGTTTTGTTTTGTTCCTTTAGGGTTCCAAAATTAAATGGAATAATAGTGGCTATTATTCACAATACAGGTCATTGCCAGGAAAGGAATTTGGTGTCAGGGTTATCAATACTCACATTAAATTAAATAAATTAATTAAATTTAAATTAAATAATTAAATTTATAAGTCTTCACCATGAGTTCCAAAATTAACAGAAATACTTTATAAAAATGTTCTTCAGACCATCTGAACTTTCACTAGCTTTCAAGGATAACACTGTGGAACTGAACGAAATATGAAACCAAACAAAATATGAAAACACCAATTTTAATACTCATAGAGAAACGTGCACCACTTTTCAAACACATACCGACCATTGAAACAACAATTTTCTTTTCAAACAAGTGCATTACTTGTTTGATTGAATGGCATACCAAATCATTCCTCAAAACTATTTCTTTAGAAGCCATTAGTAATAAATTCATGGCTTTTTATTAAATTCGCCATTGGGTACATGAAGGTGGGTATATGAAGGCCCGCGCCATCACTGTTTCACATGACCTGTATTGAAATTTATTGTTACTTCTATTCCATTTTGTTTTGAAATCTTTTTAAACGTAAAAATTGGGGGAAAAAGATTGAATATTCAACATGAAAATGTTTCTTCATGTACGTTAAGTCTTGCTTCGTTTGCAAAAGATCTCTCCAGATTTATTTGAGATATATTAAAGATTTTTATTAGCCGCATCTCGCACTTTGTACTTACAGGTCTTGCTGATATGGTCTCAAAGTTTTAGATACACCAGTACGTCTTCAGGTGAAGCAGGAACTACAAAACGTCCAAGAATTGGAAAAAGTCTCACATTGATCACTAACTGGTTGGAACACAAGGTTGAGGCTTCTGATCTTGACCGTGAAATTTTTGAACGTTCGATAGTAACACATCACAAACTGGTACTAGTTCAGCACCAAACAAATCGTAGTAAACAGAAAATACTCCTTAAGATTATGAACTTACGATATGAATATTTATACGAAAAACAGCCCACGCATTTATCCGCGGAACCACATTCAAGTTATTATAGCTGTAATGTAGTGATGAATGCAATTTTAACAATTGAAAATTTAAATTCTATTCCGCAAATAACACTATTGTAATTCATGTAAATTTGTTAAGTTTTTTCTAGTTATGACCAATTATAAAACGGTAATCACACTGAATTTCAACTATTAGCGTGTCTGCATGCATGCATGCATGTCCTCGAATTTGGGAAAGAAATTCAACTTTGAATTTTTTCAAGTTCAGATTATCGAAGTAGCGGAAAATACCCTTGGATTAATAATTTTAACGTATTCAATATATATCTTTAGACCTTTATCTGTATGTTTTGACGAATTCGTTGGGGTATTGGCTTACAAACTCTGCTTTAACTTTTTTAACCTTTTAGTTTATACTCAGGTGATGTGCGGTACACTTGCGACGATGATTGCTCAAATAAATCTTATACTTGGTGGGTGAAATTTGTGTATTTTCGAATTATAAACGATCAGAAAATATCTTCAACAAAACGTAATTGTTTGAGTTTAAAGTTCCCAAATAAATTTTCATTGAATTTTTAAAATTATTCTAATATTTCCCTTTCCTCGAGTGAAAAAGAAGAAAGACAGTGAGTGCATTACTCAGTTTTCAAGTGAAACAACTCGCGAATAACCACGTTACAAGAACCTAATCTGATGATTGAGTGGGTAAATAATCATTTTATGCAGACAATATTTAAAGAGATTCTACCTAAGTAATTACTCGCTAAACACAACATTTTGATGCTGTGACCAGGACGCTACAGCCCCTCCTCCGCATTAGTCACCCAACCTTGATGCACCTAACAGTGTCGGTCCTCCATCGCTGCGGTAAATACCAAATCCTGTACTGTCTTCGTTAATGGATTACATCAAGTAGTTCCTTGGCTTCCTTCCTCCGCCGGTCTTCTATGTTAGCCTTCCCCATAAATACCTTTCTATGCTTCATGTATTTATTGCACATGGTTAGTGCAATTGAGTTTCTGCAGTAAAAGTTGTGGTTATTCAAGTACAACTTGTTGTTGATTCCTATTGATCAGCTTAATATTTCGTTCCTACACGACCCCTTAGGACATGCTTTTCGAACGAATTTATTATTTTTGCGGATTACATTTTCGGAATACATTTGCGGAATACATAGGTCTTATCTCCACTTTGTGTAGGACGAGCTTTCCTGTATATTCCAGTTCTCCTGCATATGCAGTTTCGATTAGAATTGGCATAATTAAGAAGAACGTCTCATATGCAATCTTCAGCTAGTTTGCTGTCATCTTCCACAAGTTTTTTGTCAAATTAAACGAAATCGCCAACATTTACTACACTTCGACCATTTAAAATAATTTTAGGTATCGTTTTTCTTGTTTGCACCATTTACTTTATTTTCGTCTCGTTAATTTGTGGCCCAATCCATTTTGTTTCTTGGTCCATGTTTGACAGAATTTCTTCAGCAGATGTATCGGTCCACGATGAGATATCAATTTTATCTGCATAAGCTACAATAAATCATACCTATTGTATCATTGGAAAATGTCCTTATCACATATTTGTGACGTACGTAAAACGGCAGTGAAACCCGGCAATATACTGGATTCAGTTTTAACTTTGTGTCAAATGCTTTGTGTCAAAAATTTTATCCGGATTTATTGTGATTAATTTTTATTTTGGTCAGATACATTATTTGCTGTGATGCCAAGATCAAGCATTATTCCATACAGTATATTCTGATTAATATTATGGAATACTTATTCGAAGTCGACGAAAATTCGGTGAACATCAATGGTCAACAGCCATCATTGCCCCAAAACTTGTTTCTAAATATTATCTGTACAAAAAAGATTGCAAAGATTTGTTTCCAGTTTGAGGCTTTATTCTGTTAAAATTAGTTACAAATTCATTTTTCAAAGTATTGTTCATCGCTAGCCACTATTTCCGTCCATTTCTAGTAACATACAGATTCATCGTCGAAAGAACGACTCATTTTTGAGGCTATCCACGAATCGATCCAACTTTGCAGTTCTTCAAAAGAGCGGAAGTGCTGTTCCTCAAGGGAATGCGTCATGGATGAAAACCAAAAGTAGTCGGAAGGAGCGATGTCCGGGCTTTACGGCGGGTGGGGTAGGACTTCCCATATAAGCGTTTCAAGTTATGTTTCGACTGGCTTTGCAACATGTGGTCGAGCATTTTCATGCTGAAGAATAACTTTAGAGCGTCTTTGCTCGTATTTTTGTTTCAATGCTCGGCTCAAACGCATCAATTGTATAGAGTTGCCGGTAAAGTTGCCCCGTGATGGTTTCACCTGATTTTAATAGCTCATAGTACACCACAACCAATTGGTCCCACCAAATACAGAGCATGATCTTGGTACCGTGAATATTCAGCTTTGGCGTTGATTTTGGCGTACGGCCGGCCGGCCCGTATGATTTTGTGCTTGGAGTTATCGTAATGAACCCATTTTTTATATCTAGTTACAATACGATGCAAAAATCCCTTTCTTTTTTGCCGTTGGAGCAGTTTTTCACAAAGGAAAAAACGTCGTTTGACGTCTCTCGTCTTCAACTCATACCGTACCCAATAACCTGCCTTCTGGATCATTCCCATAGTTTTTAAGCGAACAAACATGGATTTTTAAATCACTTCCAAGGCTTCTATGAATTGTTCTCGCGTTTGGCCCGAATCTTCATCCAATAGAGCCTCCAATTCAGCATCCTCAAACTTTTCTGGTCGTCCCTCGTGCTCTTTGTCATCGGTATTAAAATCACCTCTTTTACTACGTCGAAACCAGTACTCACAAGCAGAATTCCATGGAGCATAATCTCCATAGGCTTCCTGCAGGACACGACGACTTTAAACTGTATCTTTCTTCAAATGAAAGAAAAGAATTAATCCTTCCCACAAATTGTGTTTTGTTGGCACAAAAGTTGACGCATGTGTAGCACAGAAAAACTATGCTGCTTACACTTCAGAGAAGTAACACATACTCAAAAAGAAACCCTAATACTGAGGCTTCAAAATGAAGCTCGTTGCAATATTGTCCGATTCGATTTAATCGCAGTCACGCCATCTCTTGAAAATCCTTCAAAACATTTTTCTACAGGTAATAATTGGTACGTGAATAACTTTGGGCTTCAAAACGCTCATTCGTTATTTTTCTGCCATCTATAGTGATATCGCGTCTCAGCATTTTAGTACATGCTTTGTATGTTGTAAAGAGTGGTAATATGGTTCCAAAAATTTTCAGCATAATTTATCTTGTATTTTTGGCATCTTTTCTTGAACATATCTACGGTTAATCAGTTTATGGTTGGCGTTTTCAGCAATGCTGTCATCGTATTTTCTAAGTTCTGGGAGAATCTTGTCAATGTCCGGAATTAACGCGTGCCCGCGTTGACAGTATCAAAGGAGACTCATATGACGCACTATGAGTATCTGATATTACGGGGAAGTTGTTCGTATTGAAGATACAAAATATTAGCCATGTCGCTGCCTGGAATCAGGAATCATGTCAGTGATACCATTATTATCCGTGCATAATGTAGTCTTGGGCTACCATTTATGCTTCAAAGTTTCAATACTCTATAAACTTGTCTGAGGTTACTTCTTGACATATTAGCCTCAATCACCTTTGGTTTGTCGTCATAAAATTTGAATTTCTCGTATTTAATCATGTTACTCGCTCTTAGTTGGAGGTTTATGTATTTTCCCTTATTATTCTGGTATTCCTATTAACGTGATTGATATTTATGTGATATTGTTTCTCGAAACTATCCTACATTTACCATCAAGCCAATCATTCGGGATTCTCCAAGATGTATACCGCCTTATGCTCCTCGGTTTATGGTTGACATCATACTTTGATGTTGATGTTTCGACCTTAAATGTGTAGAATAGGTCGTCGAAAAACGTTTTGAGAGTTTAATCGTATTTTTTGGCAACTGACGCCGTTTGGCGCTTATCAATATTGTCTATATGGAATGGGATGGTTTTTGTATGAAATGCCTCTGACAAAAGAGATCGAAAAATTGATTTGATAGAATATTGGTCTGCGTCACAGTGCACTCCTCGGACTAGAAGGACATCAAGTGTGCTGGAGGTCCAACTTGCAGGATGAATTCAGGGTCAAATTGATTGAATTTGGTGCTAGCTGATGACTGGCAATCTACTTTTGTGGATGCGTTGTTGTAGGAAGTATGTTCAGTTTTTTCCGGCTTTTACGGTTGCCGTTTTCCTTGTTATAATCTTCACGCCTGCTAACATTTTTCCATTATATTATTTGATTGGCTACTTTTGCATTGCAATCACGTAGAATGTGTTTTATCTTTTGTTCGCAATGTGTAAAAATTTCCTTTTGTTCATGGTAGATGCAGTTTTTCACTCTTTCTTTCGGGGCATAAATCTCATATCGAAAATTTTTGTTTTAATACTGGACATTAAACATCCGCGTGTTTATAAGTTGGTTTCATGTGATTTAAACATCCTATCTAATTGGAAATTACACTGAATTTTTGACATCTGCTAGGCTTTCTACTTTGAAATAAAGCCGCCGATTCGATGCCTCAAACCTTACCAAAATACCATATGGTTTCCTAGGTTGTAAGCATACCACCTTTGTTAAGAATGACCTTTTATAATAATGATCTAAGAAGACCAAGTTTTCTGTGTGACCCTGGATTTCCAGAATTTCGTTGTATAAACCATTCACCAGTTTATTTAATCCGATCCATAGAAACATTGTGAAATATCAATAAACTTTTGTTTTCACAGAGATGAATAATTAAACCGTCAGCCAACCTCCCCTCGGTATTGTTATCAGACCACCAAAAAGTTCCCTTTTGACCATTTTTGCTTCTGAAAAATTTACTAACAACATTTTCTTCTCCGAACAGATTTTAAATTTCTTTAAATTCATCAAGAAGATAAATTCATATGTAAATATTTTGGCTGTTGCATATTTCAAGTTTGTTCACATGAATCATTCATATAATATTAATCATAAAGTATTTCCAAGTTTTGTTACAACACAATGAGTTTAAATGTAACTAAATTTACCAAAGAGCGAATACCTCACTCACAACTAACGCAAGATCCTAATGAATTCTCCAGAATATTATATTATTCATAAAATATTTTATTTCATTGGAAATGTTTTCAGCGCTAATAAACGTATGAATATTTTATTGGTGAAATTTCCTACGAAAATTATGTAAATTCACGAGCATTAGTTACAACAGAAGTCACTTAAAAACGAACATCACAAGGCCACAAGGTTTATTGCTCAATCATTGTTTTTATCATGAATTGAAAAATACCAATTAAAGCCTTGTTTTAACATAACACTTGACAAGTTATACTCAAAACGAATCAAAGGTTTATAGTTATGAACGTTTTTGTATTAATTTAAGGTCAGAAAGATATTCAGCATCTGCACTTATTCAGATTCAGAATGCGATGAACTTAAGATGCTCCTGGTCAGAGGAATAGATAAGAGACAAATTGGAAATGACTTGCGGACGGTAACTTTTATTTAATTCGCGATACTACTAAGTATTGTCTAATCATTCTGAGAGCTGAAAATATGAACGCAGAAAATAAAAATAAGAAAGGAGAGAGACAAAAGGAAAATCTGTCAGTTCATTGCAAAGGAAAGCCAACCAGTCGCGCGTTGAAATTATTCCTCTGTTCATTTTTGATCTTCTTTCTAGATCTTTTTTAGATTTTCTTCGGTAACCGCCTTATTTGGC